>JAQQTP010000068.1:11455000-12735000 GCA_029884605.1 Ormosia emarginata | reverse complement strand
AATTCAATTATCCTTAAGGTACAAGGATAACCAATATAATATCCTTCAAGTACAATATTAACAATATAATACCCTTCAGGTACAAGGATAACCAATATAATATCCTCCATGTACAAGGATATACAAAAATCATTTCCAATATCAATTATCACCTCCAGGTATACGAGGTTCATGTATGATATTTCTTAAATTCAAGTCACATTTATATTAACTCGATATAAGCTCAACTTTGTATTCAAAGGAACAAAATCATTTCTAGGACACCAATTTACTATCACAAGTCTACATCAAATCCATTTCATCATGAAACATATGCATTTAGTAGTTATTCCACAAATAACTTAGCATACTTTATCATTCATGCTCAATCCATCCAAATGCATCATAATTTAAATTCTGCAATTCAATTGTTGCACAATTATGTCACAAAGTATTCATTCATCGATTGAATCACTAATCTTAGTGAAAACCCTTGAAAACACATCAATTAATACTCTTTGAAAGCTTCACGCCAATTTGCAAGGGATTAGCGAGGGATATTTTTGTCAATTTTTTTTCATCGCTAAGTAGCGATGAAATAATTCCATCGCTAATCCGTCGTTAACCCCTTGCAAATTTTTAAAAAAATGGCGCTTATGTTAGCAAGGGAAATTTCATCACTATTCTGTCGCTATAATTTGGAAATTTTGGATTTAAAATTCATTGCTAATCTCTCGCTAATTTCCCTCGCTAATCTCAGTCATAGCAAGAATTTTTTTTTGGAATCCAATATCCATCGCTAATCCTTCGTTAATTTCCCTCAGTATTCCCTCACAAATCCCTCGCTAATCTCATTCACAACAAGAAAAAAAATTTGGATCTAATACCCCTCGCTAATCCCTTGCTAATTTCTCTCGATAGTCCCTTGCTAATCCCAATTACAGTAAGAAAAAAATTGAAAGAAAAAAAATCAAAAGCCACCAAACCTACACTACACATCCACTCCACTCATGCACGTACATTGCGTCACTTTCACAACACAATTTGGCATTTCAATAGAAAAAGTACACTATCACAATTTCTCAATCAAACATTCATCTCACACAAAATTAGAGTGTTGAACTCAAAAACCAAGCACCAGAATAACAAGCAATAAGCAAAGATAATAAAGGCAACAAGGTGACTTAGCCACCAAAAGCTTAACAAAAACTTAATAAAGGCAAGACAGAAACACTAGACATATGAAAAACTAACACTTCATGAAAACCTTTCTAAGAAAGTTGGTACAACATCTGCCCATCAGTGATCAAATTGGATGCATACATATTGATCAGTTACAATGCAACAAGAATTACAAGAGTAGCTTAAGTATATCAGACTAAGCAACAACATAAGAAACCTTTCTTTCTGCTTTTGGTAGCTGTCTTTTCTATAGGGTCATTTTCCAACTAACAAGATCCTGGAGTGATAAAGGGCTGCAAGAAATGAATATAGAAGAGAAGGGAAATCACAATTGTAGCTTATGCTATACAAAGTTACAAGAACATCTTAAACAAAAGGCAATGCAACTATGATTAGAAATGACAATTAAATGACCATAATAAAATTAACTTTTTACTGACACTACGTAACAATTATTCCCACCTGAAAACAGAGGACGAGATCGTAGAGGAGGTTTGCAATGTGTTATGATGATTCATAGGGTAGAGAGTGTGGCTTGACATAATAAACAAATAGTTTATTGCAACAAACAAACAACTCAAAAGAGTGAAACCAATAAGAATGTTTTACTACATAATAAACTTGACATATGTAGACTTAATATTCATATTAGCATGCATATAGGAATAGATAAGTAGTAAACTCATTGGATCACCAAGGAAATATATTAGGGGGAAATGAGTAATTGAAAACCATATTAAAAAGCCCTACATTTCATTTACAAAACTTGAGAATTTAAAAAAACTTCATATATTTGTGTGAAAGAAAGCAATATCATACCTAAGAAAAAGAAAACCATTAGTCAGGTCTACAGATATAAAATAATTAAGAGGAAAAATTAGCAACAGAATATCCTCAACATGAATAGAGAGGAAATACTAACCATGCTCCATCTCTTCTAGATTTAGCTTCAAACTAAAACCATACATTGAGAAGCATATTAGCAATATTCAACTCACCAACCGACAATAATTATTGTAGAGAAAATGGTACTCCAAACTAAAACCAACACCACTCACATATCATTATGATTGATAATTGATCATGAGGAAGAACAAAAAAGGTTCAAGGAACATTTAGAAAGTTTATACCAAATGTCAAATAGGTAGTGGGTATTTGAATATCCAAGATTAAAGTTAAGACTGAAATAGAAGTTCAGTCGTTTCAGTCCCAAAATCCCCACACAAATATTGGCAAATTAAACCTTTTCAATGGCATTTTAAAAGTTATAATCGTAAAATCTATTGCACCATGTGTTACCCAATTAACATAGTGAAAGTGTTTTTCTGGAACAGGATAACACCATAACTAGTATGCACATGCCAAAAGGCCAAAGAACAAAATTTAGCATGGAAGAAGATAATAAAAACTACAGATAAGAGAGACTAATAAAGGAAGAACATTTTGATCTCACAATTAGAATAGAATTCATCTACACCAAAAATAGATTCAATAGAATTCATTTTTTTCACACACATTTCCAGTTAGAGTAATTTTTAAACAAGTAGGATTCTCTGAGTCTATCTTGCCACAGGTCCTAAAAGGGTATTCACTGACTGTGAATGAAGCTCTTGGGGTCTTTCAATGCATTGCTTGCTGTTGGATCTAGAGTTGTCAAGTAAAAGTATGGGATGCCATTGCCTTTGTTAGGTAGTACATCACTAAATGATATTGCATTCCTGCATATAGATAGTATAAACTATTTTCAAAAATAAAGGAAAGAGGGAACTTTAGGTTACTGTTTTGACAAAAGATATTTTAGAAAAAAAAAACCCTTTTCATTTTATCTAAGATTAAAAGCATGGTTAACAAGAAATGGCAAAAGAAAAGAATGAGATAAACAATTTTACATTATCTTGATTAAATTTTTATTTTATTGGTCTGATATGATCACCATTTTGCATCAGCATATAACAAAAATCAAATAACATTCTTTTCCAAGAAATAGTAAATCTCAGCCAAGTCTAATTCACTTTGAACTTTGAAGAAAGAAGTTTTATTTTGATTCAGCTTGAACACACTTGATGTGGAGAAGGCTAAAATATCAAATAATAAAAGTAGGAAATGCTTACCCAAAGGGTGCTCCACCCAAATCAGTAGAGATAGTACTGCAAAGAATAAAGAAAAGAAAAGTTGAGCTACATGGTTTGAGTTTCCCAACTAGATGAATCAAATAAAGAGAACTAAGTACAAATTATAATAACAGGAGTTGGAAACTTTGTTTGGTTTCATCATGAAACAGGTAAAGAATTCTTAAGTACTATCATAACTTATGGTTTCCTGACTCACCTTTGCATCTACATTATGGTAATGATGTTTGCATAATCAATCCACATAGTGAATCATTTACTTTTAAATTAGCAAGGTGAATTGAAATTGTCTTCTATTTATAAAAATTACATATGCTTCTATCTTATCCCCTTCCGAAAGGATTACCTCACAAGAAGGTAAAATTAATTTAACTAACAAATAGTCAAGCATAAAGAAAACACCACCATGATGAAAACTCTAAATCAAAGATAAAAAAGCAAAATCAAATAGAAATTCACCATATCAAACAAACATCCTCCTTCACTGTTGAAAGCATGCACAATAATGACTGCACATGATTGCGGGATATGGAATCACCAATCAGTGCCCACACTTTATTACGCATCTCATTGAGAAATCTCTGTGGATCAAACTGAGGTAAATCACAGGCTCTAGGAGCCCACCTCCAATGTAGAAACTCTCTATCGGGCCTCCTATTTTTCAAGCAATTTTGATGAGCTTCAATGAGGTTGTAGATTTCATTAGTATAAACTGGACCCAAGGGGTTTAGTACCTATTCCCCACTAAAATAATCACATTTCTATGCATAAATAAAATAAAATAAAATAAAATTGTAACTTGTAAGCATGCTTTCACATTTCTAAGTTAGTAACTTATTAGTATCTAGAATCTAATCTTTGTAAATATAATTATTTAGCTTCATATGATACAAACTATAATTAGAAAAAAAAAACAACACCATTTTGGAGTGCAGATCTAAACATGTGTGTGTTTGTATATAAAAGGTTAAAAATAATAACTTTCACCCCCCACAAAAGAAGAACCCAACATAGAGCAGAATGTGACTCACATGTGTCTATGTAAGACATTTGATGTTCATTGTTTGGAACACGTTCTAAAACATGTGGATGTTAGGGAATTTGTTCTGAAACAGTTGTTGGGATTTTAGTTAGTTGTTCAGAAACAAGTGGGTTTTGGGGTTCTGGTATAGTGGTTGTTTACTCACTCTTAGGAAAAGGGGGTTCCAAAACTAGGGAAATCTGAGGGAATAAGGAATGAAAGAAGATGAGTCGGTTGGTGCAGGTGACGTGGAGCAGAGGCAGGGGCTCGTGTTGGCTGGATCCAGGTGGAAGCGCGACGATGGCTCAAGTTTCACAGCGGCTAGCCAAAGGCTGCGACCTTAGGTAGAGGTTGCACGCAGTGCATCGCACATTTGGACCTGCGACAAGGGTCTTTGGTTTGGGTCAAGAAGGAGGCAGAGTATATGAGGTTTTGGTGTTTGGTGGATTTCAAATGGTGGAGTGGTTTCAAATAGAGAAAGCTACGTTGCAGCAAGAGGGAGAGGGAGAGGGCGAAAGAGTGAGAGGGAGAACGCAAGAGAGAGTGAGAGGGTTTAAAATTGGGATTTTTTGTTATAGGAATGTGAAAATTTAAAATGAAAATAATAGCAGTTGAAATTGTTGTTTTATACATTTATCTATTATTTTTTACTTATAAAATATGACAGGTGCGTAACTGACATATTATACTACATATCATGGCGATTTTTTTAGAACTGCCATATTAAAATTATCATAATTTACACATTTTTTGTAGTGTTTACTCTTTATTTACTAAGTTTTTATTAAAATTTAAATTTTTACTATATTTTGCAAGGGATTTGCGAGGGAATTCCCTCGCTAGTTCCCTCGTAAAAAATTTACTTATAATAGCGAGGGACTTTCCTCAGCTAATATACTTAGTGAGAGAATTTATTTTTAGTGAGGAAAATTATCTCTCGCAATTTTCTCACTATTCACGCATTGTTTTTCCCTTAAATTTATTTTTGAAATTTAATGAGAGATTAATTTTTCCCTACTAATCCCTCGTAATTCCCTCACTAATTAGCAAGGGAATTGCAAGGGAAAATTTTCCTTGCAAAATTTCGTTGCTAAATCATGAATTTCTTGTAGTGCTTTAATTTCTTAAAGCAGGGCATCTCTATTCGAATAATAATCCCTGTTATTTGAATAAAGTGCAGAAATATTTGTTGTCTGAATGGGTTTATTCAAATAACACAAAGCACAAAGTGTTATTCGAATAATCCCTTCAAAATTTCATAATCTTATGCATTTTGTGATGTTTTATTCGAATAAATACTTGACTTATTTGAATAAATACTTGACTTATTCGAATAAATCATACCACAATACGATTCTGATGCATCAGAAAAACATCCAATCCATACCAAATCATTTCCAACTTAACTCTTTTAATGCTAACACATGCTTATGTTATAAACTAAGCAAGATAACAATGAAAAATCATCAACCACAAGCACATATGATAATACTCATCCATATACAATTTCAAACATATGCTAAATTACAAAGTTCAACCTCTTAACCATACACTTATAATTTTCATGGATTCTCATGCAAAAATCACTCAAACAAAGTTCAAGAAACAAGTTTTCCCCTACCTTAATTCCTCTAGCTTGCTGTTGCTTGAGTTCTCTTCTTTTCCTTCTTCCTTTTTTCCTCATGTTTCCTCTTTTTCCTTGGCTGGAGATTATTTCCTTCCTCTTCTATCTGTCCCTATTTTATTTTTTTTATTTCCTCTCTTTATTTTGCTGTAGAACCATGTAGTTGGAAGAGCAAAAATGAAAAGAAAGAAAAGTCAATATTTTTGTTAAAATTGAAGGGGAGTATAGCGTTGGAAATGAAGGAAAAGATAAAAATGAAGTTGTGTTGAAACTTATGCATCCCTTACGAATACTTTAATCTTCCAAAGCTAAGTTTTCTAACTTCCACAAGTGTTATAGAAAATTTTAAGACTTCATTTACTCCTTTAATCCATAATTCCATAATTTTTCATACACTATTATTTATCAGTTAAGCTTCATTACTTTTTCCTAAGTTAAGTTGAACCTGGGAAGTTAGTAAATATGCTTACCTTAGCTTGTATTCCATACCAAAATATTCTCCGTGCACTATTTGTTATCTTCATATAGTTTCATAATTTTTAGAACTACTTTGCTATTTAATTTGGTCTTTAAACATTTTCTCTGTGTCATTAAAATTTTTGAACTAATTCATTTGATCATCCAAAATTTACTACAGCTCATACCAACCATCTATGTCTTAGAAATAAATTTTTCATATTTATTTCTATTATTTCAACTATTTATACTAAATTATGCTTAAATAAGTTATTATTCACATTTAGTGTTATAGAATTATAGTCGAACTAATTTAAAAAATTACTAAAATTTAACAAATAACTTGTACCAATATTATTGAGCTTTTATAACCCTAATTAGGACTATTAGATTAAGGAGAATGTTATAAGAGGCAACATGCATCATTACCCAGGTATCCTAATTTTTCGTTATTGTTTTTGCAAAATGTTGTTTTCTTCTTTGGCTATTGTTCTTTTTATCTTGTCAAATGTCAATACAAAATATGCCAATTTATCTTATTTGAAATTGCTAACTTTGTTGATTTGAGGCTGTATATGTAGAACATGCATGCTGTATTTAGATAACATAATACATAATACGCCTGAGGTGGCAAATGATCCATCCAACTGTTGTAGCAAAGAAGTTGAGAAACCACCCATAGATATATGTAGTGGTGTCCCTATGACTCAACTTCCTTTATGAGCTCCTTAAAATATTCAAGGTATGATGACTGACTTTAGTTTGCTTTTTGCCCCTTCTTTGTCTCCCCTTTATGTTTTCTTCTTTCCTGTCCCTTCATATACACATGGCAGGCATTATCTGACAAGAGTATTGTGCCTTCTTGAAGGTTGTTTCATTTTAATTCATCTTTCTTTGAACCAATAAGTGGTTGTTTCTTCATGTGTGCACATATGTACTTCTTTATTATGCCACATGATAGGAATTGTGTGTGAATGGATGAAAGTAACAAATTTGTATCAAAGATATACTAAAATTGAGCTATGGAATTTTTTTAATTCTTTTGATGACTTACTTTTTGTTATCATATTATTTGTTCTAGATGCACATTAACACTTCTACATGCGCATTCACAAGAATTGGCTGTAAAATCACTCATATAGAATATGGTAATATTACATTCTCATCCTATATATATTTGTTCTCACTCACACACCTATCTCTTTTGTAAATCTTTTGCTGTAAAAGAATTATTAATAGATGCTTGAATTGAGTAGATTGTACTTTTGTCTTTTCAGGTGTTGTTGCAAGGCCTGGAAAAGTTGTTGGTTCAGTAATGTGTTACAACAACTATGTGGTGATAATGACAGCAAAGGATGAACAACGAAGGATGGTTAGAAATCCATCTATGTCAACTCAATATGTTGTTTTGAGCTGTTCATATCCTAGAAGAAACCCAAACTATAAAAATAAGAGGGCAAAAGATGATGGGATTGAAGTTTCTAATGGTTCTAAGGTCCAAAACAACGTTATTTTAGGGTTGGGAATTTTGTTTCTTCATGCACAATCGAAACTATGTTGTTTTGGACCAGGTAGGAAGCCATATCAGCATCCAGATTAGCACTTAACGTGCCATGGTACGTGTCCGTCAAGTTTAACTGATGGAAAAAGATGTGGGGACTAACGTGACAGACGTTTTAAAGTTTCAGGGATTAAGTTATTAATTTTTTAAAGTCTAGAACTAAAGTGGTCAGTGCATAAAATTTCAGAGACTTAAGTGAATGTTTACTCCAAAACGCATGATGCCACTGCTTGACGCTCGTTATTGTCATTTCCCTAGAGCCTATGAGCAATAATATTCTTTTGTCCTATTAATTTCTTCAAGTCTCATGATAAGATTGTTTTTAAATACAAATAAATTTACATTTTACTTGCTAATAAATATGATAATAGAATTTGTTGTTGAAAGACATATACTAATAAAGAGAGTTAGTTTTAGAAAGATATATGCTAACAGATAGGATTAATTTTTAAAATATATATGCTAACTTATAAATTTAGTTTTTAAATTTTTTTACATTATTGATTTATAACTACTTTGAAATAGAGATTTAATATCATCCAAAGTATTTTTGTATATTATTAAAAATTAACAAATATCATTATTTAAATTTATTATATGACAATATATCTTTTTAAAATTTCATAGATGGACTCACTCTATATATATTATATAGATTATGATGAAGTGAGCATATGAAGATGTGGCACAACCACACAAGTGCTTGTCATGAACCAAATGGTGTCATGACTATACCAACAATTAAAGGAAGAAAAATTAAAACAAAGAAGTGAGCATGCAGCTGGGCCTATGTTAACGTGAAGGAAAAGTTAAAAGCAAATGAGGGTAGAGTAGAGGTGTAAATTGGTTCGGATAACTTGACTAATCCAAACTGAACTAATTAAATTGATTTAATTTGGTTCGTGTATATTGATGGGTTCGAGTAAAATCCAAACCAAATAAAGTTTAATTGGTTCGGTTCTAGGATTTGAAATTTCAAATCCAAGAACCAAATCATATATATATATATATATATATATATATATATATATATATATATATATATATATATATATATATGTAATTGTGACTTCTGCAGATGAAAAGTCTTGAAGTAAGATGTTCAATACTCCATCTAGTACATATTGATCAGGTTCACGTCTCACATTCAGTGACATCAAGTTACTAAAGTTATGATTCTTGATCTTCCCAATACTGCACCTATTGACTTTAGTAACTTGATGCCATTGAATGTGAGACGTGAACCTGATCTATATGTACTAGATGGAGTATTGAACATCTTACTTCAAGACTTTCCATCTGCAGAAGTCACAATTACTGAATGTAATATATTAATGTTTAATCCTTGGTAGTAAGTCATATAATTAATTTGGTTATAACCTTTTTCTTTGTTCGCTCCCTATAATTCTCTGTCTAATCTTATTTATTCCTAATCGACTGACTCTAATCCATAATTATCGATGCAATTCACCAATTCTCTTTTCTTTGTTATGGTGAAGGTGTTCTTTCGGAGCTCATTGAGTGATTCTTTGGTGTACATTCTAGCTCGTAGTTGAGTTTCTTTTGTTGTTGGCAAAGTCAAGAAGCTTAGGGTCTTGGTGTTGTGGCTTCTTAGGCTTATGGTGAATGCATAATAGGATAGAGTGAACTATATTATCCATTGGCATTTTATAGGATAAAACAATATGAGGTGGCAGGATAGGTGAGTGATTATTCATAGGGTGGATAAGTCAATGTGGTATTGAGGGCAGTCTTAGAGGACCATAACATTTCCATTATTAAATCCTTGGACATTGGTTATTAAAATGAAGATAAATGACCATAACATTTTCATTTGTGCTAATTGCAGGATGTAAAAGAAGTTCAAAGATAAATTGAATTTGATTAATGATGTTTGATGAATCATGTTTTTTTTTTTATGTTTGGATTGAGTTTAGATTGAGTTTAATTGCTTTGGGTGCTGCTTATTCTTATGTTGTATACTTGTGTTTCTTTTAATTATATTTGGACTAAGTTTGAGTGTTGTTATGTACTTGTCTTTATACTAATATCCATTGTTACCTATATTTTAATCATGTTTATTTGTTTAGACTTTGTCAATTTGTTGTACTTTAAAGTGTGCTTATTAAGATAAATAAGTTTGATTCTATTTTTAGAAAAAAAAAATTATAAGTTTATTATGTATTTTGTTTACTATGGAAAGCTAATTATTTAACTAATTTTTGTGTTAAAAAAATAGTCAACCCGATCACCTGAACCAAACCAATCCATAGATGTTCAGTTCGGTTTGGTTCAAATTTAACTATCAAAAAATACGAAAATTGAATCAAACCGAATCAATTGATTTTGATTAGTTCAAATTTATTTTTTCCCAAAACTCAAACCAAATCAACCACTTACACCTCTAGGGTAGAGGGTCCATGCTTATAATTTGTAAAGATTCATGGTTGGGTTATTAAAATGGTGCACAGAGGGGTTTAATTGTGGTGTCGGTGAAAATAATTATAAAAGAAGAGAGAACACCGCACAGTGGTAACTTCCAATATCAAGGGATTTTTCATAATTTTTTTAATATTGTTTTTTATCTTTTTGATTTTTATCCAATAAACTAATTTTATTTTACTAAAATTAAGATGTAGCCTAATTACAAAATTATAATTTTATTGATTCTTGTTATTTCATATTATATTTTCCTTGGTTGAGAGTTTATAACTCTTAATGCTTTTGAATGCTTGATCATTATTTAATTAGTTTGTTGTTCTTAATAAAATTGAGAGGTAATTTATGATTTGTTTCTCATAATAAGCACTATGAATTGAGCAAAAGTTAGACATAAGTAAACATAATTTGTGTGACCTTGGTGGAAATCTATAGGGCATAATAAACATTTGTTTTTCTAAATTGCACTAAGAGATTAGGCAAGTTAGTAGGTAAAAGTAGTTTAGCATAACTTGAGAAAGAGCATTGAATAAATGGGGATTTTGGTCCTCAATTATGAAAATTAAATTAAAATAGCAAGAGTTAGAAGTTGTATAGGGTTAATTCGGTGAAATCGAATGTTCCAATGTGTTCTTGTGAGCACCCAATTTTGTCCAGGTATTTTTGTAAACTAAAAAAAAAAAAAAAAAAAAAAAAAAAAAAAAAAAAAAAGGTTCATTATGCAATCCCATTAGCCCACCTATAACCTATAACCCATGATCCAACTTATTAACCCATTATCCTAACCAAATCCCATCAACTCAAACCTTCAACCTCCATCAAAACCATTACACCCCAACCAAAAGTCTGCTGAACCCGCGCCGCCGCTCTGTTGCCCTAGCCGCCTACCTTGCACATCACCGCTCGAAAGCCCAAACTAAATCCCGTCGCACCCTTGTGACGAGCCCGAACCAAATCCAATAGCACCGCCCAAATCGCCATTATCTGGGACTCGTATCACTCGAACGACGCCGAACCAGACCGCACCAAGCTGCCAGACCCATCACCTGTTGCACCGCCCAACTATGACTTGTTGGCTCGCAAACTATCGCACGACCTACTAGATCTGAAGCAGACGCCGCCGAACCACCCAAATCATGGACCGTCGCCGGATCTCCACCGTATTGGCTCCACTATAACCCCTCACATCTCCTCTGTTTTGTTGTTTCTTTGTAGAGACAAAAAGTCTCTTTTCTTATTCATTTTTTTAATAAGTGGGCTTATTGGGCTGAAAGGTAAGAAAAAATAAAAAAAACATTGATAAAACTAAAAGGTAAAAATATAAAATAATTATTTTTAAAAAAAGAAGGAATAAAATAGGGTTAACTAAGTTGTGACAGCTTGTTAATCTTGTAACTGTTTTGGATCATCTGAGTTGTGACAACCTAGTGATCCAAATTAATCAATAATCAGTTGGTGACGTCTCTAGCGTGACACGAGTTTCACCTATTCGAACCTTAATTTGATTAACAGAGTCGCGACGACCTGTTAATTCAAATTTTTATAAAAATAAAAAATTTAAATCTTTTCTTTAAATAAAATCAACCAACCCATATTTATTTTCTAAAGAACTACGTGACTTTGAGTTCCTCATAGCACCTGAGGATACGTAGGAGCGGAATTTCTATTTCGTTAAGCCAAATTTTAAATTTTCACAAATTATTTATTTTTAGTTTTTTTTATATAAAGTGTAAAACAAATATATTTTGGAATTATCAAATTTTGCATAATTAATTTAGGGTAACCATTTTAGAACGGATGTATTAGGGGTGTTGTGGGGTTAAGTCTTCACTCTTCCCTATGCATAACCGACTCCCGAATCCAATCTGGTTCCAAAGACCATTTTTCGAACGTATTTTCTAATTTTTCCTAATTTAAATAAAATTAGTAGAGACTCCTAACAATTTATTTTGTTTCCCCGCTCCCGCCGCGATCACGGTTACGACAGATGACGACTCCACTAGGGATCTTGAAGAGTCAAGCCTGTATAAGTTAGTTGTGCAAATTTTTGTGATCTTTGTGTATTTGTTTAACATTTTTTTTCCTTTTTGTTTCTCACCTTTAATTGTTTGTTAACCTTAGGGTAGAGAATTTTTTTTGGAATTTTTGTTTTGTGTTTGCTTTGTTTTGTAAAATATGGGTAGTCTTTAGGAGTGCAAAGATTTGTATACTCCTTACATCCCTTGCACCTACACATTTATCACACACATCCGAGTGGGGCCCTATACCCAGGTCTGAGTGAAGCCTAAATTAGGTAGAGGTTGCATAGTGATAGCCATTTTGGATGTACATTCTATTTGGTTATTACGAAAACCTCATCTAGAGTACGCCTTTTTCATGAATGTCCCACACCTAGTGGTTTACCCACTATTTTGTGGTCAACATTCTGAAATAGGACTTGGCTCTAGAGACCTTTAGAATAGAAAGGCCACCAAATGAGAGTTCTCACGAATAAGAAAGACCCATAGATCCTTAGGATATAATTCCTCAATTTAAGGTAACCCCTTAGAACACGAGGGGAGCATACTTCTTCTTTATCTAATTATCCATCCTTCTTTCATGACATTCCTAACATTCTAAAAAAAAAATCATGCATTTTCATGACATTCCTAGCATTCTAAAAAAAATCATGCATTTTCATGGCATCTATAGCGTTCTAAAAAAAATCATTTATTTTCATAGCATGCGTTTTCTTGGCATTCCTAGCATTAACAAAAAAAAAAGAAAAAAATGTTTTCATTTCATTTCATCTTGTGCATCTCATGAAACTCATTCATTTCATCTCATTTTTGTTTGGAGTTACCGTGCTTAGCACCATTGCGCGACCAAGGAAAGAAGACACTAATCAAACCCGAGTTCACAACACAAGGGCTCGAACAAAGCTTACAACTATGATAGTTGAGAATAAGGGAAGAAATCTAAGTATAGAAGTAGATAAAGTGAAAGGAAAGATAAATGAGATGACAAAGTCTCAGAGAAGAATAAAGGAAATGTTGTTAGCTATGAGGCAGACCCTCACCTTGATGGGGACAGCCAGAGGTATAGGAGTAATTGGGACACATTTGCACCCACCAAATATCAATCACATGAGGACAAACCCTGAGATCACTACTAAGATACCTGTTATGGGATGAACAACAAATGCTGCATCACTAGTACTTCCTATCAGAGAAAGATATCATTCCTTGAAAGGAACTTGAAATGAGGTTCATGGTAATGCTGAGTGTGTATAGGAACGACCGCATATGTCCACCCTAATGTCAACAGGATTTCTTGCTAGGACTAGTCATGCGGTAATCCAAAATGACAAGATAAGAGAAGAATGGATGGAAAAGATGGAAGAACAAATTAAAGCGATCAAAGGTCCTAGCACCTATGGTCCCCTTAGGATAGAAGAATTGTGCCCTACTGTTAACATCATTATCCCTAAGGATTTTAAAGTTCCAGAATTCGTCAAATATGATGGAAGCACCAATCATTTCTTCCACCTGAAAGCATATATTACCAAAATGTCAATTTGGTCAAAGGATTGAAAGTTCCTTGTTAGCTTCTTTCATGAAAGTTTGACTGGGCCTGCTTTGGAATGGCGTATCCAACAAGACTTTTCCAAAATCTCTTCATGGGATGACTGAGCAAACTTGTTTATGGGACAGTATCAGTTCAACTTGGATACAGCCCCAACCCGAGAGCAGTTGGGAACATTGCAGAAGAAAAATGAAGAAACGTTCAAGTAATATGCCCAGAAGTGGAGAGCTCTAGCAGCACAAGTGCAACCGCTGTTGACTCTGACAAAAATGTGTTCATACTTCTTAGAGACCTTAGGAGCTCCCTATATTGGGACAATGGCAGGCCCTGCGTATCAAGACTTTGCTAATTTAATTACTACCAGAGAGAGGATTGAAATTCTAGTAAAGGCTAGAAAATTGTTAACTGGTAATGATGAAGATAGTTTCAAGAAAGGGTTTCCTCCTAAGAAAAAAGAGTCATACGTGAGATACATGCAAAGCCAACAACCTTCACAAGCTTGTTACCCACCATCTTACCTTGCCTACCGAGCCTCTACATATAACCCAAATACTTACCATTCTTATCAAATACCTGCACCTTCTCATTTACCTGGCCTAACCGTCTTTCCCATGAATACACCTCAAATCCCACAACTCCAAATTAATAATGTTCTCGTACCGCAACTATATCGCCCAATCTCTACCCAATACCCACCTCCACCTTCACAAAACTTCCCAAATCATCCACAACCTCGATCAAACTTTCAAAATCAAGGGCGCTCTCGCCCTCGAAACCTACCCCATTTTCCAAAACTATCCATTTCAAATGCAGATTTATTCCAAAGGTTGTTTGATGCTCACCTCATCTCAAGAAATCCTGTAGGTCCTTTTAAGTCATCATTCCCAATGTGGCATAACCCAAATTTAACTTACAAATACCACATGGATATCCTAGGACACTCAATTGAAGATTGTGAATCTTTCAAGACTGCAGTAAGAAAACTAATTGCTTGTGGAAAGCTTGATATTGAAGAAATAGTTGAACCTAGTATTGTCAATAACCTAATTTCTAATCATAATGGGAGGAATGTGGTAAATGCCTTAGAGATTGAGAGACCACCAATAAGGAAAGTCATGAGCTTGCATACGCTAATAGCGAAAATATTTGAGGGGTTAAGTAAAGCAAATTATGATATCACTGCACCAGCTACAACAATAAAAGAAGAGAAGTACGATAAAGAGTCAACTTGTGCTTACCATTGTAGGGGAATGAGACATGATATTGAGAACTGCTGGGACTTTAAGGCTCAAGTCCAAGGATTACTCATTTTGGGAGTAATACGAGTCAGACAAGGGTTAGATTCCTCTAAAGAAGTCATTCGCCCTCCAGCAACTCGAAACCTCAGAACAATAGGAGATCTGAGGTTGTTAATTAAAATTATTGCCATAAAATAATTTATGATGTCGAACTCATGTTAACTTTCTTGAAGCATTAATGTAATGAATTTGCATAGGTGTCTTGTTTCCTTTCATTTTCATCCCTTTGTCTTTCTCGGTATTTATTCTCTTTCATTTCTTTAAAGCGTCTTCTTTGGTAATTCTTAGTCTGGTAGATATCAATAAATTCTACGTGTGTAAGTTTCTTTTGCAAAAAAAAAAGGTAAAAAAAAAAGGAGCAAAGAAGTAATCACTTGGTTTGCACAATCTTTTTGTCTCAAAATTAAAGTTTTAAAAATAAACAATCATGATTTGAAAATGAAAATTGACTGTTTTTCTCTATCTTTTATAAAATTTTATCGTTTTTATCCCTTGTTACCCCTTTTTAGCTTGAATTTTTTTTTCAATAAATCCTGGATAAGGATCACTCCTATACTAGGGGATAGCATGAAACAAAAGTTGATTGCAATGATGAATTCTAAAGCATAATGGAAAATGGAAGAAAAGGTGAAAATTACAAGAAGTAAAAATAAAAAAATGATAAAAAAAGGGAGAAGGGAAAGAAAGAAGAAAGAAAATGAAATGAAATGGGGGAGAAATGGAGAATAATAAGAGAAAAATGTAGATTTTGATTAAGGATCCTTGATCCCATTCAACCCTTAAACACTTGTTTGAGCCTTATATCTTTCCTTTCATAGCCCCTAACCTTGGCCACGTTACAAGCCTCAAAAGGTCCATTTTGATCAATGAGGGGTTGTTGTCATTTTTGTTAACTTTAATTTTGAGACAAAGGATACGTTCATCCAAGTATTTAGTCCATTGCTTCTTAAAAAAAAAATGAAAATAAAAAAAAAGAGACTTACACTAGGGTGAGTTTCTACCCTGTTCGAGTTGGCTCTACACCGGGGTATTCTTTCCCCGGTTCAGTTTAATCTACACTGGGGCAAATCCTTTGGTCACTAGGACGAGCTCTTGCCTTATTCATTTCTGTCCTAGACTGGGAAAATTTTTTCTTTGATTCAATTTCATCTTACACTATGACAAGTTCGTACCACAATCGACTCGGCTCTAAATTGGGGCAATTTTGTCTTTCCTTGGTTCAATTTGTCTTGGGCAAATCTTTTAGTCATTAGGATAGGTCTTGGTCCTACTCAATTCAGTCTTAGACAAGGACAAATTTCTCTTCGGTTCAATTTGGCTTAATGTAGATGTTCAGCAGAAGAAAATCCCTGGCCATAATGTCTAGTAGACAACTAAAAATTGGTCTCATGAAGGTCAAACCTATTCGTATCGGGTCAACACCTTTTTGGATCTCATATCATCATTTGTGTCTTTTTTTGTGTAGTCAAACTACCAAGACCAATCTAGAAATTGTTTACCCAGTGAATTCCTTTTATGTCATACTTTTGAATCCATGTTTGTCTATTACGTAATGTTTCAAGTAAGGTGAACAAAAGTATAACATTATGATTTGACCATCTGATGGCAATCCCCTGATTAATAATTCAGATCGAAAAGAACTTAAAAGTTTCAATTAAAGGAGAAAATGATATTCCAAGGGATAATCCAGAAATAAGAGGTACCTGAGCAAAACAGGAAAATAGCTTGTTAGGTTGAAAACCTAAAAAGACAATTTAAACAAGAGTTAAGGCAAATAAATTGGAATTGCTTAAACTGGGGTCATTTTATTGGCTACACAGGGGCAACTTGGTTCGCATTCAATTAGCCACGTTGGGGCAAATCTTCTGAGAATATATATTGAAGGAAGTAGCAACAAAGACCGTGATTGAGTCATCAGGTCGTTGCAAGAAATCAATGATCAAGGAACAAATACTGGGGCAAAAAAATTTTCTCGCAAAGACTTAGTAGCTCCAAGCAAGGGTTTACAATAAGGGATAATTATCTCACTTCTCAAAAGGAGAGATAAGAAAAAAAATAAGGAGAAATAAAGAAGAAAAAAAAGTCAAGAGAATTCTAAGTCAATCGAATGGTCTGATGAAGTAAAGCACATGAATGAGGGTTTAATTAGTTAAAGCTTTCCAGAGTTGTCATTGGCAAGAATAATAATAATAATAAAAAAGAGAAGTCAAGGGGATTCCAAATCAATAGAAGGGTCTGATGAAAGAAAAACACGTGAACAAGGGTTTGATTAGTCAAAGCTTTCTAGAGTCGTCGCTGGTTCTAATGATTAAAAGAAAGAAAAGAAAAAAAAAAAAAAAAAGAAAAAGTGAGAAAGAAAAAAAAAAAGAAAGAAAGAAAAAAAAAATTTCGGGATGTAGATGCCCATGATTTTTTAAAATTTCGAGATGCAGATGCCAGTTGTTTTTAAATTTTTGAGACACAGATGCCCATTGTTTTAATTTTTTGGGACGCAGATGCCCATTGTTTTATAAATTTTCGGGATGCAAATGGCCATTGTTTTAAATTTTCGGGACGCAGATGCCCATTGTCTTTTAAATTTCAGGACGCAGTAGCCCATTGTCTTTTAATTTTTGGGACGCAGTAGCTCATTGTCTTTTAATTTTCAGGACGCAGATGCCTATTGTCTTTTAAATTTTGGGACGCAGTAGCCCACTATCTTTTAAATTTCAGGACGCAGTAACCCATTGTCTTTTAATTTTTCAGACACAGATGCCCATTATTTTTTAAATTTTTTGGGACGCAGTTGCGCATTGTCTTTCTGTCATTCATCTTTGACTGTATCGCTCTTCACATTTTTATTCTCACATTGTTTTCTATTTTTCCTGAACAAAATTTGGGTTCATTTCTTTACTCGTTCCTCACTATGATAAAATGAAAAGTTGCGGTTATTCTTTTTATCTAGTAAGAAACAAATAAAGAAGGGCAACTGTGAACACCCAATTTTGTCTGGGTATTTTTGTAAACTAAAAAAAATAATAAAAAAGAAAAAAAGAAAAAAGGTTCATTATACAACCCATTGACCCGTAACCCATAACCCATTAACTTTTAACTCATGATCCAACTCATTAACCTATGATCCAACTCATTAACCCATCATCCTAACCAAATCCCATCAACCCAAACCTTTAACCTCCATCAAAACAATCACACCCCAACCGAAAGCCGTTGAACCCGACGCCAGACCGCTTTGTTGCCCCAGCTGCCTACCTCACACGTCGTCACTCGAAAGCCCAAACCAGATCCAGTCGCACCCCCATGACGAGCCCGAACCAGATCCAGTAACGCCATCCAAATCGCCACTATCCGCGACCCGCATCACTCGAACGACGTCGAACTAGACCGCACCAAGTCGCCAGACCCATCACCCGTCGCATCGCCCAACCGCGACTCGTTGGCTCGCAAACTGTCACACGACCCGCTAGATCCGAAGCAGACGCCACCGAACTGCCTAGATCATGGATCGCCGTCAGATCTCCACCATATTGGTTCCACTGTAACCCCTCACATCGCCTCTGGTTTGTTATTTCTTTGCAGAGACAAAAAGTCTCTTTTCTTATTCATTTTTTTTAATATTAGTGGGCTTATTGGGCTGAAAGGCTAGAAAAAAAAGGAAAAAAACAATGATAAAACTAAAACGTAAAAATATAAATAATTATTTTTTTTAAAAAAAGGAATAAAATAGGGTTAACCGAGTTGTCACAACTTGTTAATCTTGTAATTGTTTTGAATCATCTAAGTTGTGACAACCTAATGATCTAAATTAATCAATAATTAATTGGTGACGTCTCTAGCGTGACATGAGCTTCACCTATTCGAACCTTAATTTGATTAATAGAGTCGCGACGACTTGTTAATTCAAATTTTTATAAAAATAAAAAAATTTAAATCTTTTCTTTAAATAAAATCAACTAACCCACACTTATTTTTTAAAGAACTACGTGACTTTTAGTTCCTCATAGCACCTGAGGATACGTAGGAGCGGAATTTTTATTTCGTCAAGCCAAATTTTAAATTTTCACAAATTATTTATTTTTAGTTTTTTTTATATAAAGGGTAAAACAAATATATTTTGGAATTATCAAATTTTGCATAATTAATTTAGCGTAACCGTTTTAGAACAGATATATTAGGGGTGCTGTGGGGTAAAGTCTCCACCTTTCCCTATGCATAACTGACTCCCGAATCCAATTTGGTTCTAAAGACCATTTTCCAAACAGGTTTTCCAATTTTTCTTAATTTAAATAAAATTGGTGGCGACTTCTAACAATTTTTTTGTTACACCGCTCCCCCCAATTCTCTAACGAGTAAACCAACATTATAAGTTTTACGTTTAACATTATTTTGTTCTATTTATTTTCTTTATTTATTTTATTTTATTTTAATTAGTTTTTTTAGATTTAATATTTTATCTTCACTATCAATTTTATAGCTTTATTTAAATTTTAAGGCACAATCTAGAAGATTTTTGGTTAAATTTGGAGATCTTGAAGATATAGCTTTCAAATGATTTTATCCAAATTCTAAATTTTATCCAAAGCCTAAATTGATGGTAGAAGACTCAAAAATAATTTTAATTAGATTATTATCCTTATTAGAAAATCAAAGAGTTAGAAACCTAATCAAATTAGATGTAACTCAAGTCAGTAAATAAGAATAAATAGAAGATTTGACGATGTGTTTAAAAACAATTAAAAAAAAGAGTCACAACATGGAGAACGCAAGCACAATCGACAAGGAAGTAGGGTAGCACAGGACAACAAGAGTAGAATTGAAGGGAGCGGCTGATTACAATTTGGGAACTATTCTTCAAAGAGTTTTCAACTTTTCTCTTTTTTACTTTTGATGTATTCTGAATATTTTGAGATGTTTACCTCCACTATGTTAAGTTAGTTTTTCTTTTAATTAAGGGTGATGTTGAATCCCTAGGATGCAATGGTAGAGCTAAGGAGGATAGGGGGAGCATTAATATTTTTTTAAAATATTATTTCTATCATTTGGATTATAGATAAAATTTTAAGACGTAAACTAAAATTTCTTAGAAGATTCTTTAAGTTTGTCTTAATTCTTTGTTACTTTAATTGAGAGAAATTTTGTTATTCATCATAAGAATTACATTCTTTTTAAAACAAATTTATCCATACCGACATATACTATTAAAAATATTACAATTAACATGATATTGCTTCATCAATTTTTCTAAATAATTATAACTATAGCAATTAAAGTGTTCAATAAAACTACATTACACAAATTTAAATTCTAAATATTAATAAACTCAAATCATGAAATCAAGAATTTAAAACACTAAAGGTATATAAGAAGAATAATTAGAAATTTCTACCATCAATTGCACAAAGGAGATCGTGGAAGGAAAAATAAATACAAATAAAAAAAACAACAACTATACAACAAATCAAAAAGTTCTACCACTTTTTTATAGTAAAAATAGAAGCACAATGCTTGAAAAAATTTATACTAAGTGAAAAAATTTATGAGTACAAAGTACATTTGACTAAAGAAAATAAAGATCGTGATCAATTGAAAAAAGAGAGAACAAGAGAGGTAATATTTCCTCTTTAAGAGAATTAAAGTTTTTAAAAATCTTATAATACATTTTTTTTATAAAATTTCACAGGGAGCATGTGCTCCCCCTCACTTGAATGTGGCTCAACCACAACTAGGATGATATATTCTTTAATTTGATTTGACATTAATTTCTTTTTTTCATATATTTAAATTGTTTGTAATTTTCTAGTACTTTAATGTTTATGATATATTTAAAATTCTCTTAAATTGATCATCTAAGTTTGTTTTGAAATTATCTATTGATATATTAGTAGTGAAAACTAATCTTTAAACCAAATCAATCAATCAATTTTAGACACATTACTTTTCATAGTTTACATTTTAGTTAATTTACTTACTTAAGTTTAATTTTAATTGTTCTGGAGTAGTTTTTGGTTTGCTTTATTTTATTTCTGAGTTGTCTTAAGTGTTTTTTTTTTTTGAGTTTGGAGTCTCTATAGAAATATGTAAATAGTGTCGACTAAGAAAAAAAATTGAAAGAAAAAAATTTAGCTAACTTGTTTCTTTTTCAAATTTCAAACCCTTATGAGAAAAGACCTAATAAAGGTTTGATGTGCCAATATCTTTGAGAAGTGTGAGTGGAAAGAAATTCATTATTGTTATTTGTATTCACTTTATGCATTTTATCAACTTTAACTTGTGATTTTAAAATTTATTTCATAGGATTTATGAGCTCTTAAGTTAGCATATGTGTATGATGTGATTTCATTTTGGCTTCCTTAATCTTTAGACAATTCTATAGCATTAATTATTTTCATTACAAGTCCATCAAGCATTTACATATGGCTCTTGGCAAAAAGGCAAAGCGGATTGTTCTTGTGTATCATAATTCCTAGGATCACTTCAATATCAATATCTTCCTTTACCATCCCCAATGACAATTCCCAATCAAAGGAACTAAGGAGATTAGCAAGGATCAGATCGAATGTGGCAACTGCCATGGGTAAATTTGGGCAAAATCTATGGCCTGCTCCAAAAGGAATTAGTTCGAAATCTTGTCCCCGAAAATCTATAGCACTATCTAAGAACCTCCCGAGATAAAACTCTTCTAGGTCTTTCCAAGCCTCAGGGTCTCTATGAATAGCCTAAGCAGTCACATACACTAATGTCTTGGCTTGAATTTTGTAGCCATCTATAATGTAATTTTCATTTGTTTCTCTGGGCACAAGCAGTGGGGTTGGTATGTACAATCTCAGTGTCTCTTTTATCACTACCAAGGTTTGAAATCTTAGAACGAGATCGTTGTTGCAGCCGCGACAAAACGGTTGCGGCGGCTGCCATTTCCGCTTCAGCCAGCGACGCGGCTGAGTTTGACAATCACGCACGATGGCCGCAATGGAACGATGTTGTGGTCGCAACAGAACGATGTTGTGGTCGCAACGGACGAGACGCAACGGTGTTTCAGCTGCAACACTCCTTCGTTCAGTTTTTCAACCCCGTTTCTTTCAAACTTCCTCAGTATAAAAAGTAAAAAAGACACCAAATCAACCCTAACAAAAGCTTAACCTTGAGAGAGTCAGAAACGCATCTTGTCCTCAGATTTGTTGAAGAAGGAGCTCCTGCCGCCGCATCTAGATGTGGACCTCCAACCACTGTTTCGCGATCTCCGGTTCAGCCCTCCCCTCAGCCTTAGGTAACCCCTCAAATCCATGGCTGATTTAGTGATTTATGTCTATTAGAGGTGTGGCTGTGTGGGTGTGGTTGTAGCTTGTGGGTGGGCCGTGGGGTTCTTGATGAAACAGAGAGGTGAGGGAGGGGAGATGGGAAAAAAACAGAGAGGGGGATAGGGAAATCAGAGGGGAAGGGGGCGGGGTGTGGGTAGGTGCGGGGTGGGGAAATTTAGAGGGAGGGCGTGGGGAGGATGGGGAAATCAAAGGGGAAGGGGCGGGGGTGTGGGTAGGTGAGGGGATGGGCACAAATCGAAATCGAGGGGGGACGGGGCGTGGGCGTGGGCGTCGGCGTGGGCGTGGGTAGGGGGTGGGAGATCGGGAATTCAAAGTGGGGGGAGGGAATCGAGAAATCGATGGGGGGGGAGGGGCATGCGCATGGGGTATGGGGGGGCATTCAGAGTGGGGGGAGGAGAATCGAAAAGGGGAAATCGGGAGGGGGGGATGGGAAAAAATCAAAGGGGGTGTGGATCGATGTGGGACGTGGGCGGATGGGGGGTGGGGGAATGGGAAAATTATAAAAGAAAAAAATGGTGGGAAATAAGAATGAAAAAATTAGAGGGAGGAGACGTAGGTGGGGGAAATTGGGGGGTGTGGAATGGAGAAATTAAATGAGTTAATAAGTTTTATGAATTAGCTTGAAGCATGTGTTATAATATTTAAGTTTTAATTATATAATTTATTTGTAATTTAAAAAAAAATTACAAACACATATTTGTTTATATGTAGGTTAGTTAAACAATGCCACCAAGAGAATAATTTCTAACAGGTAAAGCAGAAGGTGCTCCAAGTGAAGATATTGGTTGGCACTTTGGAAGATTTGTACCTGGTAAAAGTAGAAATAATGTGCAATGTAAATTTTGTGGTAGAGTATTAATAGTGGAATTACTCGGTTGAAAGAACATCTTACACACACACAAGGAGAAGTCAAGGGTTGTGCTAGGGTCTCAACTTTTGTCAGAGAAAATATGATGAAGCTTTTGTTGGATAATAAAACAAAGAAAATAGACTTCAGAAAGAGAAAAGAATAACTTGTGGCACGTTTAAGAGGAGATAAAGATGATGATATTGAAGGTTTTCTTGATGAAGACAGAGTTATAAGGCAAGCTACTGAAGAATGCATTATATCACAGAGACATTAAGAAGACAGGCAAATATTTAGACAACAAACTGGGAGATTAGATTCTATATATGAAGGTGGTGGCAGCTCTCATGCCGATGGCAGTAGCGGAGCTTCTCGTCAACATCAACCAAGCGATCTTGAATGCCGATTGAGGTCAGTGGATGTTGATTTGGCTAGAAGTAAAAGTATGAAACAGACCAAAATTAATACAAATATGATGAAAACACTGAGAAATAAGTTAGCAGCAACGATCTCTAAATTGATAATATATGAGTGTCTTCCTATGAATTTATGCAATTCTCCATTGCTACATATTTTACTCACTAAAGCTGCAGAGTTGGGACTAGGAGTTAAATTCCTTACTTCTTATGAGGTTTCAGAGGTGTACTTGGAAAAAGAATATTAGTCTATGAGACAGTATATAGATGATGAACTTAAACCAACATGGAAGGAAAGAGGGGTGACAATAATGTGTGATGGCTGGACAAATAGCATAAATCACATGCACAATATGAATTTTCTAGTGTATTGTAGTAATGGAACAGTGTTCTTAAAATCTATTGATGCTTCTAATGTTCCCAGTAGAAACATTGATTATTACTTTAAGCTTCTTGATAAAGTTGTGGAAGAAGTCAGAGAAGATAATGTTGTTCAAGTGGTCACTAATAATAAGAAGGCACTAAAAGTTGCTGGTTTAAAATTGATGGAGAAAAGACCGCATCTTTATTGGTCTGCATGTGCAGGTCATTGCTTAGATTTATGCTTGGAAGATATTGGAAAAAAATCTAATGTCCAAAAAATACTAGAAGATGCAAATAAAGTGACTTTGTTTATCTACAACCACATTTGGACAGTAAATCTTATGAAGTATACAGGTGGCAGGGAAATTATTTGTCCAGCAGTCACTCGTTTCGCAACACAGTTTTTGCAGGTTGAATGAATTGTGAAGCAAAAACATGCTTTGAGGAATATGTTTGAGTCTGAGGAATTCAGAAAATCTAAGTGGGGAAAGGAGAAATCAAGACCAGCATATGAAGCTAAAAAAATTGTTTTGAGCAAAGATTTTTGGAATAAGGCCAGTGATATTATAAAGGTATTTGAGCCAATTGTCAAGGTTTTGAGATTAGTGGATGGTGATGACAAACCAACAATGGGCTTTGTTTATGAAGCAATTGATAGAGCAAAACAATCCATTCAAAAAAATTGTCATTACTACACTCAGTATAATGATATCATTGACAAAATATGGTTCTTCATGCATTCTGACTTGCATGCTGCAGGTATATCAATATATTTAATTTAATTTTTTTTACAAAGACTTATATTTGATTTTGAGATGCTAATTATTATTATTTTATTCATAAGGTTATTTTCTCAATCCTCAATTTCAATTTGGAGTTGAACATGAAAGAGACGTAGCAAGGGAAACCTTAGATGGAACTACAAAAGTGATAAGTAAATTAGAGGCAAACATTGATAATCAAATCAAAGCTATCAATCAGGTGAATTAATTTGCATTTAAGATTTTGGAATATATCATAATTGGTCATCTAAGAACCAAATTGTGATACGTTAATGTTTAGAAACTTATAATTTTGAAGGCTTTTTATAATCAATGGTGCTTGTAGTTTTTACCTTTTTCGAGATAAGAAAGAGACATTTGGTACAACACAAGCTCAAAGAGCTTGGTCACAAATGAATCCTGGTAAGATTTTGTAGTTTTTGGTGTTTGATGTGTAAGTGTAAGATGTTTTTTACCTTTTATTTTTTTATTAATATACATAATAATGAACAATCATTTATTTGATCAGCTAAATGATGGATGATATATGGATCTTGTACTCCTAAACTTCAAAGCATAGCTATAAAAGTTCTTAGCCAAACAACTTCAGCTTCTAATTGTGAGAGAAATTGGAGTACATTTAGTTATATTCATACAAAGACGAGAAATAGATTAAAGTACCAGAAATTACAGAAACTTGTCTTTACATTTTACAACATGAAGTTGAGAAAGAGAGACTCTATGAGGAGAAGTCAAGAAGAGATTGATGCTAGCTTCAATCCTATTAATCTTGATTATATATTTCAGGATGAAGATCCTTTATCTCCATGGCTTGAGGAGAGAGAGGGACCATTATTGGATGGGATCCAAAACTCAAAATGGCTCCCTATTGATTCTGATGATGATGGTGAAGGAATAGTTGGTGGGGATGATTCAGATTCAAGTGAAACACCTAGTCAAGGTCATGATAGTGGATCAAGTCCACCAAGTAATAACACTGGTAGTGGTGGTAATATAGAACAAAGTCAAGGAGAAGGTGAAGAGTCGTATCATTCTTTTCAGGAAGAGCCATACTTCAGACGTGATCAAAATCTCATGATTGACATGACAAATTATATGATGGAGACATATGTAGATCCTTCTAATGATATAATCGGTGGTAGTAGTAGAGGTGGATCCCAACTTAGGAAAAACAGAAGACGTGAAAATAATATGGTGGATGATTCTTCCTCATCTAGTGTATCACAATCCTTTGGTGATTTTGGTATTGGTGCATCATTTGAAGGCAGCCAAGACAACTATCCACCATATTATCAGCATCCTTCGTACATGTTTCATGGCTACTATCCACCTATGTCAGCCCCACCATATTATCAGCCTTCCATGAACTACCAAGAGCCTTATCAGTATCCACCATCAAATGTTTCCTATGATCAACAACAACAAATAGAACCACCAAGAAATTCAGGATTTTTTTATTATGTCTTTGGCGGAGCAGGAAATAATGATAACCAAAGCGAAAGTGGTGGTTATGATCCAGCATGTCATTCTACCATGTGGTGAAGTAGTCACTCATTCATGAACTTGGTTTAATATATTAGTAGCTAATGATTTGTTTATGTTGAGGTTAAGGTAATCACTCATGTATGAATTTTGTTAAATATATGAGTAGCTATTGATTTATTTATGAAGAAGTAATCACTTATGAATGAATTTTGTTGAAAGTAGCTACTAATTTATTTATGGTTTAATATTAGTCAAATAATTTATTACTTTTGAATATCTCTTATTAATAAAAAAATTATAAATTATTAATTATGATATATTGTATAATAAAATAGATAATTTAATTTAATTTGTGTCAAGTTGTGAAGAATTACGCTATGAATAACCGCAATTTATATCGCAATATCGCAACGCCCGCAATCGTAAAAATCGCAATGCGACCACGACCAAAATTTAAAACCTTGATCACTACCTTGAAATAGGGACACTTTTGAATATCATCTTCATCTAAGAAATCTTTTTTACCTCCCAAGCTACTAATTTCTTCTTGAACTTTCTTCATTACTCTTGGGTTTTTTATTAGTGCGGTCATAGGCCAAATTGATGCGGCTGCAGTGGTTTCCGTTGCTGCTATAAACATGTCCTGTAAAGAAAAATCAGCAGTGAAGTATTGGCTGAAAATAAAGAAGGCTTTTCTTTTTCGGTAGTAATAAATCAACTATGGCACATTAATAAATCTGTACTAGTCTATACCATTACCAATATTCCGCTCTTCAGCAAAAATTACTTTGTTAGAAAAAATAGTAGGCAAAACGGTTATTTTAACCTTTTATCTCTATTTTTTAAAAAAATTAATCTCATATTATTTTTTATTAATTTGGTCCTTTATCATACTAATTGTTTACAATGTGATTTTTCCGTTAAGGGTGACAAAGTCCTAACTGAAGGAACACAATGAAAACGGTTTATAAGATAAAGAACCAAATTAATAAAAAAAATAATGAGATGAGACTAAATTAAAAATAAATAAAATAAATATAAGAAACCAAAATATCTATTTTGTCAGCAAAAATTGAAATGGTCCATTGGTTTTGTCCGCTGCTCAAATCTAGCAATAATGTTAGTTCCACATACTTTTATTTTACATAGATGAGACACATGTGTCGAAATGTGTGGTTAAAAGAATTTCAGCCATTACTTAATACACATTAAAGAAGAAATCAGCCACTTGTGAAGAATCTGGGTCATACCAGTGCACTCTAAATCTACAGGGTTTTTATATGACGAGACTTTCATTATTTTGAGGTCAACACAAGCTGTTAACCTAGACAATAATCTATAGTAAGATTATAAATTGATTATCAATGACAGACCCTTAGATTCTAACTCAAGTTATGCAATTGTGAAGACCAGGTCAGCTAACCCCTTAGCAGAGATTAAATTTGAAAGAATAATGCTACCAATACATACTTACACATTATTTCACATCTGCATAATTTTTATTGTTTTATTATAACTGATTTTTTTTTTATATACTTATATTTTGATTTTGCCTCATACTCTCAATGTGAGAGATGTGAGACACGGAAATGTACAACCAGCATTTTTCTCTATATGAAATTAAGACTATTGCTCTACTCTACTTAACCGTCTAACTTCTTTGGGTGAATGGTTTCTGTAGAGTTTTAAGAATAATATCTATATAATCATTGAGTACAAGACAGAATTCTAGCATGAATTGGGTAAATCTGTCAACCAGACCAGTTGATAGTTGATACAGCCAATTAGTTTCACGAAAACAGATTTGGTCCTAGGATGAAGCGTTATCAAACCACTGAAGCGGCTTTAATCGTTGTCTGCTTCACAATTAATTGATAGTGTATAAATATTGTAACAAAGAAAATGAAAATTAAAGCAGAAAAAAACAAAAGATTTAAGTCACCATACCATGAGGACCCATGTGAGATCAATTGAAAAAGAACGTTGCTTCTTCAAATGAAGTAAGACATCAAGCATCAACTATAAACTCTTCCTCTGTATGCTGTCTACTGGGATCCAGGTGTTCATCATTGACCTCTTGGTAGAACTTATCCAACTACTTGAAAATTCGTTCAAGACGTGCATGTAGGCCCGTGAGTCTATCTATCCAACCCAAGAAAGGAATATAATCTGAAACAAAGAATGTGACCATCATGACCTGAAACTCACTGAGCAGCCCATGGAACTTACGCCTTTCACTTCCTTTGTCATCATACCTTCTCCCAAAGGCAATCCTACATATTATAGTATTTGAGAGAGAAATCAGTAACTCACTCAAGTTTGTAACTATCGAAGAAGAAGCATGGCCTGATATCTTTTTGATCATTTGCTTGACCTCAAACTGTCTTATAGAGGTAAAGCATGAGACACGCTTGGGGCTAAAGATATGGACAACACAAATTTTTCTTATCTCTCTCCAATAACTGTTGTATGGGGAAAATATAATCTCTAACCCATTATAGGACAGTTTCTGTTGGCCTAGTAAGGCAGGTCGTCCAGAAATCATAAGGTCGTGGTTTTTCAATACTTCTTTGGTAATTTTTGGTGAGGAAACAACAATAGCTGGCCTTAAACCGAGTTGAAGCGAAAATAAGGGCCCATATATCTTTGAGAGTTGCCATAGTTGCAGATGAAGGGAAGAATAATTCAGTTGATGAAGATTCCCTATTATGGGAAGTCCTCTAGGCCAGGTGGACGGGGTTGGTTGTTAGTGGTTCTGTGTTTATGGAAGAAGAACAATCGAAGCACAGGAAGAGTTAGGCATAGAAGAAATAGGAGCGGTGACACACTCACACCGTTGTTGCCTATGACCAACTACGATGAAGAAGAAAACACTCTTTAAGTAAACCTTATCCTAGCTGTGTGTGTTTGTTAAAATTGGAATGTATTCAGTCAACTTTATATTGGTAGCAAACCTTTGTATTCAACAATGAAAAATGCAAGTTACACATATCTTCGTGGGTCACATTTCTCACACTTGTGTTTATGATAGAATATGTTGTAATTATAAGGTTAAAAGACAATGATAGGACGATTATATTCAGGAACATATTTCGATTGCTTTCCAGGATCATTTCCCGAATGGAGAAAAATAAGTTTTGGGTCCACAACCTCTCTTCAGGGTTTTTCGCACATAATCACTGAAGTTCTCGCCGTCCTGAAAGCTGCCTGCAAAACATTCCAGCATACTCATACCTTGTACATCTTCTATTTTAGTTTTGTTGAACCCAAATGACAGCGGAGATCGAGGTTTTTGCATTTTGGTCAATCCGGGTAACACGGACCCTGGTATCAGGTTCAAATAGTTATTATGAGACAGATCAAGCCATTTCAAGTTGATTAGCATTTCCAAGCCTTGTGGTACTTCCTCAATTAAAGCACCTGAAATGACCAATTTTGACAATGCATTTGGCTGTCCCAAATGAGGCACATATATCAATGACGAACATCTTCTGAGTAGCAAAGATTTAAGGAACTTCATGTTAGACACCGAATTCGGCAAACATGTTAAAACTCCATTATCAGATAGATCGAGTATGGCTAGAGCAATCATGTGGCTGAAAAAACAATCTGGAATACTACTGAAGAGATTATGACTAAAACTCAAGGTCGACATTTTTTCTATGTAGTTATGTGTAACATCCTAAAAATATTAAAAATAAGTACATAAAACATCTATGTAACAAAACATCAAAAATAAGATAAGATATGGAAAATTATTCAAATTAAGGCCTGATTATTCCCTGTTGTGTAAAAATGAAAGGGCAAACATGTTATTCTATTCGAATAAGTTATCTGTTATTTGAATAAATAGGCTTCTGTGAGCATATATAGATAATGGGTTATTTGAGTAGACATATCTTTAGTCGAATAAAAATTGAGAAATATCAGAAATAGGAAACACGTCCTACTACAAGAATGAAAACTTAGTTTTTATTAGTTTGGTCTTCAATTCCTATGGTCCCAAAGGAACTAGAAGATAAGGTAAGACTAATGGTGAAGTAAGATTGATATCATCAAGAGGACAAGTGTCATGAATGGAACTCATAGGATGATGATTAAGGAAGAAGCAATGATTGCAAGAAACACATGTCAAATAAATAAATGAAATAGGAAGGAAAAGATGGTAATTTACGGCAAACAAGAAACAAGTGTCCAAGCACTTATTGAATCTGAAATAGCATATGAAGTCAGCAAGTATAGGTGGGAATAGGAGAGACTTTTGGAAGACTTAGACTTTGAAATAATGATTACAAAAGACATGTGTCAAGCTTGGATATGAAAGTAATAATTATATAGAACAAGTGTTACGAAATGAATGGAAGTAAACTTATGATGTCAGCAAGACAATTGTCAGTGAATGAATGGAAATTGGAAGAAAAACCTTAAAGCTTCTAGAAGAAGCCATTAGGGTCTTCTTGAAGAAGCCATTTGGAAGAAAAATCTTAAGGCTTCTTGAAGAAGTCATTCTAAGTTAAGCAATGTGAGATAAGCATGCTGACAAGTGTCAAGCAACGTGCTTAAGACTAACAAAAATCTTAAAGCTTATTAAATAAGCCACACCATGTTAGGAAGAAAAATCTAGAATAAGAAGATGATGAAGCATGGTTGAAAGGAAGACAAATGTCCCTTAATAATGATAGGTGAAATAAGCTTAGGATGCAAGGAAATGATGACAATAACAACTGTCCAAATTGGATTGAAAGCCATGATTATAGGAGACATGTCAATTTGGGGTAAACGTAGCATGAGAAAAATATGGAATTTGGTGTGATGAAGCACGACCAAGAAGAATGATAAGTGCCTAAACATTAAATGAAGTTGAACTAAGCATAACAACTGAGACATGTGTCATTAGGGAAAGCTCAAGGAATCATGATAATGATTACGTGAAGTAAATGAATGGAACAGGAGGAGGGAACTAAGTGAAATATGTAGAAGTTGCAAAAGAGAAATCTGGAAATAAGATTTGATATTTTGAAGATGTATTCACGGATTGATAGCAAAGCACTCGAACCTCATACCTTACATCATTTCTAACGTAAGTTAGAGCTACTTTTGCTCTATAAATACGTTCTCCCTTCTCCCTTTTCAACAAGAAAACAATTAACCAATTCCCAAAAACCTGAAGCTTTGTTTTTGCAACAACCTAACTCTTCAATCTTCACCCACTCTTCAATTTCTTTCAATTCTAAAAATAGGTAGGAAAATGACAAAAACATCATTATTTACTCTTTATTTCTATCACCTATATCTCCTAGTCAATCACTCTGCATTTAATCCACTAGTTCTATTCTTTAGTTTTATTCAAATAAGCCATCAGTTATTCAAATAAATCATGTTAAAATGTTTCAGAATGATGCAATTTTGAATGGTTTATTCGAATAAACCTTCCTTTACTCAAATAAAGTACTGGAGACTAAGATTTTTAAGAAGCACAATTCGAATAAGCTTTGGCTTATTCAAATAAGATTTCTCCATAACACTAAACGTAGCAGTACTATTCGAATAACTAAAAGACTATTCGAATAACAAACACTAGAATGTCAAAAATTGATATTTTAAACGTAAATGATTCTTTTATCATTGTAAACTCTTTTCATATATGATATTTTTATTAATCGAGTTATTTACAATTCTTTTATAACTCTTTTCATATATGATATTTTATTAATTGAGTTATTTATTATTCATTCAACTGAACTATGATTGATTTTATGGAAAGATTTTATATGAGTTATTCTTTTCTATGGAAAAGTTTTATTAAGAGTGATGTTATCTCATGGATAAAAATGAATCAATGTGTAAAAGAATATTATTGCGGTCGTGATGAGATGATCAATGGACGTATTGGTCAAATTATTGTGACCATGATGAGAGGATTAAGGGATGCCTTAATCATTAATATTGATTGTGATCATGATGAGAGGATTAAGGAATACCTTAATCAAAATTATTGTGGTCATGATGAGAGAATTAAAGGACTTAATCAAAATTATTGTGATCATGATGAGAGCATTGTGGGACGCCTTAATAAAGAGAAAGAGATACATTTGATTAAGAGTATTGAAATGAGATGATAAAGATATAATGAAGAGAAGATTTTGAGTAATGACTAGATAAGAATATTCAGTTACTTATTTTATGAAGTTAAGAATTACTTATTCATCTATTATTGAGTTATTTTATCCTAGATTAAATACTCATACTTATTATGTTAATTACTTATTTTTCCAATTTATTCTATTGATTTTTTGGTTGGACTATCAGTTATGATTTTAGAAATAGAGAATGGTAAAGAGTGAGTGGTAAATGTATACATGTTTTTGCATCTTTCTACTGAGATTTGTATCTCACTCCTTTGTGATTTAACATTTCATATTAAATCGACTGAAGAAGTTCTGATAGATTTTCGTATTGAGCAAGTTTATATGCTAATTTATGTAATTAACATTTTATATGTTAACATTTCACTCCTTTGGAGTTTATGTTAATTTTTGTAAATAGTGGCACCTTAATTGTCAGCCTTAATTTTTAGAAAATAGGTGCTTAACTTAAAAATGTTTAGTACGAAATTATGTAAATTATTATATATAAATGAGTTAATAATCACGTTAAAAGTTGTTTGTAACGTGTTACTTTTATTAGTATTAAACTCTACAATTCTATAATAAGAAAAATAATTAAATTAGTGGCACCTTAATTTCCAGCCTCAATTTTTAGAAAATAGGTGTCTAACTTAGAAATGTTTGTACGAAATTATGTAAGTTATTATATATAAATGAGTTAATAATCATGTTAAAAGTTGTTTGTAACCTATTACATTTATTAGAATTAAACTCTACAATTATATAATAAGAAAAATAATTAAAATTTGAGTAGGGCATTACATTCTCCATCAGGGATACCTTCTCCAAATCAGCCGTCCATTCTAGCAAGTGAGGTATCTTTGTCAATCCTTCGTTATATTTCACCATGTATCTTTGAAAAATACCCTAGCAATCTTTGTCCCTTCTTTTCTCCACCCTACAATAGCCATCATCATCTTCCTTCACCTTCAATACCATCAATTCTCAAACAGCCACCTATCTCTTCGTCAAATCACCATAAGCCTAGAGTGTTGAGAATTTTAGAAACAAAAAACGCAACTGAAAAAGAATTCCCACCAAGGATCCATGAGAAAAAGATAGCTATGATACGTGATTTTTCGAGTTTATCTCTTGAAGCCAAATGAAATATGACCAAAGCAAATCACCAGCGCCGCAGCAACAACGGTGCCTCTACATTATCCACACGAACAGACTCATGAACATTCAACGTTCGCAATCTTGGAGTCTCACATTTCTAGCACAGTGCTAGCTACGAATAGAAGAGAAACTTGTCACTCTCTTACTCACTATTTTTGTAGGGTGCAGCTAGGGTTCGTGTTTCTCACATTGGTAGCCCCTTAGCAGTGCTATTTATAATAGTGATTGCCTTATACGAGTGAGAGTAGTAGTAGGGTTAGCTGTGCAACCTTTGGACTCATCTGTTATGAGCTTGTCCCACAATGGAATCCCAATCCAACTTGGATTCTCATTACTTGAATTCAGTATGTTCTATATGTATGACCTTGCAGGTTCTCATGACATTGACAATAATATTAAAATTTTATTTTAATATTATAAGCAGTGAGCAGTATCTAGTAACATATCACTACTACCCAAGTAATGAGAATGTCAGTGATTTGACATAATTTTTTCATGATCAATGTTTTCGTGTAGTTTAGTCCATTTATCCATATATCTAGATTAAACACAAGGCATGGAACGTGTCACCCTTGTATAGTTTAATCTTCCGTTTCCTGATACTCGAGTAGACTTAGTAATAACAAATAAGATCAATATCTCATATTGACTCATTTGAGTATGACTATGCATTTCGTAGTCTCACTCAATCAGGGCCCCCAAAGATATCGCTCATGTTATGTAAGAGGGATAAATCTCATCTAGGTCACTCATATCCCTCCGTATGATTTGCGGTATGTCTAATAATCAACTTTATAATCATCTTGTTACAGATGATATTTGATGGTATTAAAACATATAACTCCTTATGTAGGAATCATAGTGATTTCAGGTCAAAGAACCACATACATCATTATCACTATGAGAATCGCTTATAACACTCACGTAATGATCTATGCAGCGTTCTCATGGTGGGTCAGTCTAATACATCATTACTTTAATATGTACCCATGTGAAGACTCGATATCTCATATCCATGACCCATGAGATGTGACCATAAGTCTACGCACATAGTAGTCTCAATGCATTATTGTCATCCTGATTAACAATAATACTTGACTAGGGACATTTAACAATAGTGTGCTGATTCTATCCAATAGGATCTCACAATCAACTCATCCACTTGATGTCTTATGACATAAAACTTACTATTCTAAAGACTTTATTATGTTTATTATGAATAATACAATAAATAAAATGCATCATATATTTAAAAAAATAGCATAATACAATATAAACTAGTATGGTCAAAATTGACTTCTACGACATACACTAACATAGAGCACCAATCTCACCCCCACCACAAACCATTCACCTCAAAAAAGCCACCCTCCCCCTCCCCCGCTTTAGTAACCTTCCCTTCCATTAACCTTCACCAAAATCATCCCAACAACCCTAACATTCATCTTAAAACAAATACAAACTCCTCACGCTGAGCCAACTCAAAACAAAGACTCTGCCACAAGCCTAATAGCCTTCTCTGCCGCACCACTGCATTCGACTCTGCAGCTCCGCACCCACAGTCGCTCCTCTGTCAGGATCTCCACCACTCTGCACTCCACCATGAGCCTCCTCCATTGTTTGTTCATTTCTCAGATACTAGAAGCTTTGTTCTTTGTCTTCTAGTTTTTATTAGAAGGGAAAGGTGAGTTTTTACTATTGTTTTGTTAATCCTTTTTAAAAAAAAAGAAATGAAAATATAAAATGAAAATTAGATGGGCCTAGTTCTGAAAGAAGGATTCTTTGTTAAGCTTTTTTAGCTTGCTACAATAAATAAAAAAATCAAAAAAAATAAAATGAAGAAAAATATTTTGAATTCCTTTAGAATTAGTTCACTTTTCATTTCATTATGTATGTTTGCTCAATGACATAACTTGGTGTTAATTTTAAATTTTGGTTGTTAGTTTATTGTAGTGCATATTTCTTTTTTTCCTAGTTATTGAAAAATAATTTAAAAAAAATTGTTAAATGAAGCTTTTTTTTACCAAAAGAAATTTCTTTTAATCAACACAATGACCAATGATAATGATTGAATAGTGGATATTATATTCAATGTCATTTAGATCATAAGAGTTTATTGAGTAATTTAGTGCAAACTTGAACCCTGTGCAAGAGTGGATCTGTTTTGCAAACAAAATTCATTTTCAAAATTTCTTTTCATAATTAAAATTAATCAACTCACAATCATTTTCCAAAGAACAACGTGGCTTTGAATTCTTCATTTCAGCCGAGGATACGTAGAAGCGAAACTCCTATTCCATTAAGCCAAAAATTAAATTTTCATAATTTATTTATCTATTGAGTTTATCTTTCAACAAAAGGGGCAAAACAAATATTTTCAAAAATTATCAAAAAATTGCACAACAAACTTAAGATAACCGTCTCATGACGGATATGTTAGGGGTATTGTGGGATTAAGTTTCCACCCTTCCCTATACATAATCGATTCTCGAATCCAATATGGTTTCAAAAACTATTTTCTAAGAAAGATTTTTTATTTTTTTCCTAATTTAAATAAAATTGGTGACGAGTCCATTTTCTATTTTTATATATTTTAAAATCTCATTTTCGTTCACAAATCTCGTTCGCGACAGGAGAGAAAGGCTTCTGCTGCCCATATACATAATGGCCAGTCCACATAGGACAGTTACTTGATTTTCACCAAGCCATGCCGAAAAAGAAAGGCCTCCACTAGGGGGACTGGCTATAAAAAAGCAAACACCTTTAAAGATTTTGGGAAGAATAGAAGGATGATTTCATATGGAAACAAAGCTCTCCACATGTGTACAAAAAATAGGAGGGAGACTTTTCTCTAAAAAAATATCATTCTCAAGTGAAGCCACAGAACGAAAGGAATGTCAGCTTCAATATAAACATTCCCTATTTATAAAGAGAACAAAGCATTTTGATTGGACTCTAAAAAGGTGAACTGATTGCACGTTGGAAGCCATATTTTAATGCTCTCTCTCTCCGATTGGCCACGAGAGTAGCGAATAGTTGGGAAATAGTATGAAACTACTATCCTCTTTTAAATAATTTTTAGTTCCCAATGAAGTCAAAGCGACGGTTCCCCAAGCAAACTCAGTCTGCTACAAGTTGTAGAGTAAAAGCTGCAAGAAATGACAAGAACAAAGACCTCGTGAACTACACATGGAGGCAACAAAAAATATACTTTGGATGACAAAATGACAACGTAAGCAAAGCGATCCACCTTGGATCCTGGCCTTACACGTCGACCCCGAAGGCATACTATAATGAATAATAGACCTTAGCCCTTTGGAAAACATTGTGAGATTTGACGTTGGCTAACTTGGATCCATTTGTCCACTGTGCACCGTGTGCTCCTATTAAACTTTGCACCTTGATACTTAGCTGTTCTATCTAAGCGTCGAGTTGGAGGCAACTATTCTGGACTGTGTTCCAGGATCATGTTCCATGGATCCACTTGGCCCACAGAATGCCGGAGTCTGTCATTGACACCCTCAGCAGGGATTCGCTTATGACACAAACGAGATCCCGACTCTACGCATATCGGGCCACGACATTGGGTAGCAACAACATTACCGCGAGATCTGTGCAATGGAAAAATCTTAAGAATATCTATTATTGTCAATCATGATTTTACGTAATAATAACACTCATAACCACCTTTAATTGCTTATGATTGCAGTATCAACATTATGATATTATAGGAATCCTCTGTAACTAACAAGGGGACGTATTTCTTCCTGCAACTATTATGGGAGCATATCTCTCCAACATCTATAAACGCCATGTTTATTCACCTTTACAGGTAATTGATCATCATTTACATAAACTCTACTACAAGACAACCCGACTTCGAAAGCGTTAGAAGACTTTACAGTAGTATCAATTCTCCTATTTCAATACGTTCTATTACTGCTACACAAGGAAGAAACTACCATGACGTGTCTAACTCAGATACACCTCTTAATCCACATCAAAACAATTTCAATATTGACGATATAGAGGTTTGCACCAAAGCTTGTCTTTCTTTCTTTTAATAATCTAATTACGTCACTGCCATGATCAATTATTGATTTATTAACAGCGATTATGACAGTCATTTCTTTATATTTATATATAAAAAAATGTTATTTACTGTCTTTGATAGTAGTAGAATGTTAATTGATTTTCAACGATGTAGGTTTAAGAAGATAATTAGACACACCCGAGGACCACAAATATTTTGAAACAAAAAGAGCAACAAAAGATAACAATGATTTAGCTAAATATATTGTTAGAAGAGTTGATCTTTTTTAAATTCTATTGCTAAAAAATGTTTAGCTAAATATATTTTTTGAATTCTAAAATTGTCTAATGATTTTAACTTTTATTTAATAATTTTAATTTTAATTCCTTATTCTGTGGCATGGATATTCATTGGCAAATTCTTCTATATGTAATTTAAGTAAATATTGTTAACATAATTTTACAAATACTAATAAGGATTAACTCAAGTAATAAAATCGAAAATAATTCACAAAATTGACTTGAATTCGATGTTTCTCAGTAGTCATTGCATCTTTGACGTTTAGGATAGAGCAACTTTTCTTTTTCTAAACTTTGATAAAAAAAATTATTCACTAAATTAATATCCTTAAATTGAAATGAGATAATTTAATAAGAAGTTTATTTTAAGTATAATTTTAAATTTTTTAAACTAATTTTTTTAAAAAGTATCTTAATTATTAAATAAAAAATATATTAATTTTTTTATATTTGTAATTTATTAAATAATCTATTTTTATTTAATATTTTTATTAAATATTTAGATTATTAATATAAACTATTTTAAGAAAATATAGCAATAATCTTATTTTAAATATCCTTTCAATCAGTGTTGTATGGTAAGAAAATGCAGCAAGGGCCAGGGACCTTTTCTGAGGTTCGCCCTTTTCAGTCATGATTTGAATACTGACGACGTAGGAGTTTGCACCAAAGCTTGTCTTTCTTTCTTTTGATAATCTAATTTCGTCACATGATCAATTATTGATTTATTAGCAGCGATTATGACAGTCATTTCTCTATATCGATATAAAAAAAAGTTATTAACTGTCTTTGATAGTAATAGAATGTTAACTGATTTTCAACTACGTGGATTTAAGAACATAATTAGATTCACCCAAGGACAACAAATATTTTGAAACAAAAAGAGTTACAAAAGATAATAATGATTTAGCTAAATATATTGTTAGAAGAATTGATCTTTTTTACTTTCTTTTGCTAAAATATATTTAGCTAAATATATTTTTTGAATTCTAAAATTGCCAAATGGTTTTAGCTTTTATTTAATAGTTTTTATTTTAATTCCTTGATATGTGCCAAGGTTATTCATTAGAAAATTCTTCTTTATGTAATTTAAGTAAATATTTTTAACATAAATTTACAAATGCTAATAAGGATTAACTCAACAAATAAAATCCAACATAATTCACAAAAGTGACTTGAATTCGATGTTTCTCGGTAATCATTGCAACTTTGACGTTTAGAATAGAGCAACTTCTCTTTTTCTAAACTTTGATAACGAAATTAATCACTAAATTAATATCCTTAAATTGAACTGAGATAATTTAACAAGAAGTTTATTTTAAGTATAATTCTGAATCTTTTTAACCTGTTTTTTTTAATAATTATCTTAATTATTAAATAAAAAGATATTAATTTTTTTATATGACAATCATTTCTCTACATGATCAATTATTGATTCATTAATAGCTATTATGACAATCATTTCTCTATATCTATATATATATATAAAGTTGTTAAATGTCTTTGATAGTAATAGAATGTTAACTGATTTTCAATGATGTGGATCTAAGAACATAATTAGACTCACCCGAGGACCACAAATATTTTGAAACAAAAAGAGTAACAAAAGATAATTATGATTTACCTAAATATGTTGTTAGAAAAGTTGATCTTTTTTAAATTCTTTTGCTAAAAAATATTTAGCTAAATATATTCTAAAATTGTGAAATGGTTTTAACTTTTATTTAATAATTTTTATTGTAATTCCTTGATATGTGCCAAAGATGCTCATTAGACAATTCTTTTGTATGTAATTTAAGTAAATGTTTTTAATATAAATTTACAAATACTGATAAAAATTAACTCAACTAATAAAATCGAACATAATTCACAAAAGTGACTTGAATTCGATGTTTCTCGGTAGTCATTGCAACTTTGACGTTTAGGATAGAGCAACTTCTCTTTTTCTAAGCTTTGATAGCGAAATTAATCACTAAATTAATATCCTTAAATTGAAATGATATAATTTAACAAGAAGTTTATTTTAAGCATAATTCTGAATCTTTTTAACCATTTTTTTCATAATTATCTTAATTATTAAATAAAAAGATATTTATTATTTTTATATTTTTAAGATATTAAATAATCTATTTTTTATTTAATATTTTTATTAAATATTTAGATAATTAGTAAAAAACATTTTAAGAAAATATAACAATAATCTTATTTTAATTATCCTTTCAATTGGTGTTGTATGGTAAGAAAATGCTACAAGGGCCAAGGACCTTTTCTGAGGCTTGTCCTTTTTCGGTCATGATTTCAATACTGACGACATAGGAGTTTGCACCAAAGCTTGTCTTTCTTTCTCTTGATAATCACTGCCATGATCAATTATTGATTTATTAATAGCAATTATGACAATCATTTCTCTATATCTATATATTAAAAAAAAGTTATTAAAGCTTTGTTTGGATGTGGAGAGAAAATAAAAAGAGAAAAAATGAGAAGATAGAAAATAAAAAAAAAATATATTTTTTTTACTATTGTTTGGATGAAGAGAGAAAAAAAATAAGAAATTTTTCTTTCCTTTATTTGATTGAAGAAGAAAAGTGAGAAGAAAAAAATAAATTTACGTTAAATGACTTTTATACTCTTATTTATAATTATATAATATTTAAGAATTAGGATATATGATATAATGGTAATTTTAAGTCATTATCTCTTATTTTTCTCATTTTTTTCACACTTAAAAAGAAAAAAAAATTTATGTTAGTTTCACATGAATTTTTTCTTTCTTTTCTATTTTCTCTTCACATTCAAATAAAAAAAATAATATATTCTTCTTATTTTCTTTCCTCTCATTTTCTTTACACTTATTTTCTCTTAAACAAACAAAGGGTAACTGTCTTTGATAGTAGTAGAATGTTAGTTGATATTCAATGATGTGGATTTAAGAACATAATTAGACTTAGCCGAGGACCACAAACATTTTGAAACAAGAAAAGTAACAAAAGATAATTATGATTTAGCTAAATATATTGTTAGAAAAGTTGATCTTTTTTAAATTCTTTTGCTAAAAAATATATCAGTGTGATTTAGAGTTAAAAACCATGATGATTATTTGATAACATTACTTCTTAGATCTGCCTTGCGTTTGATTCCCGATGGCTTGCAACCATGCGAGACGGGGTGAAGACAATGACCACCGCGAGGTCGACAACCCACAACTTTGCCGAGGACCAAACCACACCACTCAAACAAATCGTACACAGTGGCCATCGATTTATCGCGTGAGCAGTGGTCTCTGCAGTTGTCGCACAAGCAATCCTGTCACGGCGTGAGCGAGTGGGTAATCGCCGGCAGCCATCGACTTGAGCGGTTGCCTGTCATCTGGCTTAAGTACTCTGCCTCTCTCCTAAGAGCAGCATTTTTCTGTCTCCCATGTGACAGCGGAGAGGATGCACCATGATAAGTCTCCCAACGGTGGCAAGGCCAAGAACAAGTTCGTGCACTTCATCACGCCTTCGATCTGCCACTTTCGCGTTGCTCACAGATAGATATTGAGATTTATCTGAGTATGTTGATAGTGGTGGAAACATATGTGGCATGGTAACAACAGTTGTGGTATGATTGGGTGGATAGTTGTAAAAGTTACTTTAATACTTAAGTTAAATTGTGTATAAGAAAAATAGTATATTTATCATATTAGATGTATATTTTTTTGATTTTATAGTGCATTTATAAGAATGTGTTAGAATGTAATGCAATCAAAATTGAATACAGTTATTTATAATTAAATCCGTTAAAATTATAATTTTTTTAATTAATTTTTTTATTTATGTGAAATATAATTAATGTTTATATCTATTAAGGATTATTTGAGAGATTTGTCTACTAATAAATAGACAAGACATTTATAAAAGTGTTTTAAATTGTAATACAATCGAATTGAATGTAATTATTTAAGATTATAATTCATTAGATATTATAATTTTTTTTAATTAATTTCTCTATTTATGTTAGATGTAATTAGTGTTTATATTCATCAAAAATTATTTGAGAGCTTTATACCTAACAAATAAACAAGTGTACTCATCAAAATAACATATAACGATATATGTGTACTATTCTAGTGAGCCAAATTACTTTTAAACTACTAATCTAAAATTTGATCAAAAAAGAACTTATAACTTTATATAAACTATTCCAATCTCTTACTCATTGTTTGGTTCAAGAGATTTTGGAAAGAAGAAAAATGGGGGAAGAGAAAATGCAGAGAAAATGACTTTTTCCTTCGTTCGGATGTGAGTAAAAAATAGAGGGAAAAAAAAAAAAAAGACACCATGGTCTTACCTGAAAATTTTCTCGTCTCAAGTGAGAAGAGAACGGAAGAGAAACTAAGCTAATGATTTAAAATGACAACTTTACCCACTTGTTATCTTCTCTAAGTAGGTGTCAACAATAATAGTAAAAGTAGGTGTCAACAATAATAGTAAAAATATTCATCCCTTTCTCTGATTCTCATTACACCGATTTTCTCGCTCCCTTCTCCATGCTAAAGTATCATAAGAGTTTTGACTTGTAATTTAATACTTCATAAATTTTGTACTGTTCTGAATACCTATTATCCTACCTTTTTTAGTATTAAAACCTCTTTTTTTTTAGCAGATTGAAACCATTTTTTTAGATCAAGCACTTGACGTTAACTTAAGGAAATTCATTATATACATATAACTGTGTTGAGATTGAATTTATTGACTTATTTAGTGTTTGTTCAAGAAATTAAAATTAATTTTAGGAGTAATTATTAATATTTTTTTATAATTTATTAATTTTTATTTTTTTGATAATTTTAAATTTTAAATTTTATTTTATAATAAATCTGCTAGTGGTATAAAATAAAAAACAAAAAAAATACATAATTATATTCTAATACATTATGTTAAGAGTATATAAATCATTTTATATAATTACATTTTCTTTCTTTATATTTTTCTGTTCAATCAAACAAGAGAAAGAAAAACTTTTCATTTTCTTTCTCTTATTTTTCTCTTCATCTAAATAATAGAAATAAATTGCAGTTTTCTTTTTATTTTCTCTTCTCTTCATTTTTTTTTTATTTTTTATCTTCTTATTTTTTCTCTGCATCCAAACAAAGGCTTAGTACTAACCTAATCCTCATGACTTAAAATAGTTTGTCAATCTTGTAAATAAGAATAGTTCGCATTTGAGAAGTCACTCTAATCATTCTAGAAAATCTTTTGCGTGTATTTACTATAGGCTTTCTCGATAGGCATGTGTTTATTGAATTTTTTTTTTTTATCTTTTGTAGTATAATCCAACCAAAAGTGATAAAACTTTTGTTATTTACTTATTTGTGAAATTTCTGCGTATGACTATTTGTTGTTAGTTTTTTTTTAAAAAAAATAGTAGAACAATAAGTGAGAAGTAGCGAACTTTGTTGAAAAATGACAGCACTATTTCCCTCCTCTATGAATTTAAAATAGGTACTAAGCGAAATGTAAATAAGTGTAATAACATCAGAAAATTTTAACGTGAAAAACTTTCTCAATGTGAGTAAGAAAAAACTACGGGACTCGTAAGCTACTTAAATCTCTACTATAACAATAATGAGAATATAAAAATATAATAATATTGTATCTTTAATTTATGAATAGAACTCTCACAAATTAGCTCACTATTTTTCTCTCTGTGAGGTGGATATCTCACTTCTCTCAAGAAGCTACTTCTGCTTCTTCGATCTGTGTTTTTTGAATGAAGCATTTGGTCTCCATTTATAGAGATTTCTTCAGTCCATTAGCTTCCAACCACTTCCATAAAGCATGGAAAATGCTATGCAATTGTTTGACAAAAGCATGCCTACTTTCTTGACTTTTATTCCACCGAAATTCACCTGTAATTGTTTAAAAAAATCCAATTGCCTTAACAATTGCAACCACCAAATATGCACATGGCTGGACCCTACAATTCTCTCCCTCCAGCCAAAGGCAAAATACCCTTGGATTACTTCGGGGTTGATGCTAAGCCTGCAGCTTCTTGACAAAATTCTAACTTTTCTTTTGGTAGAGCTTTTGTCATCATATCTGTCCCGTTGTCATTGGTGTGAATTTTCTCAACCTGTAGCAGTTTACTTTCCAACACATCACGGATCCAGTGATACCTCACGTCGATGTGTTTCGACCTTGAATAGAATGTCAAGTTCTTGCTGAGATGAATTGCGCTCTGACTGTCACAATAGAGAGCATACCTTTATTAATTATGGCCTAACTCTTGCAGGAACTTCTTCATCCACAGGACCTCCTTACAACCTTCAGTGATTGTGATGTATTCTGCTTTTGTGGTGCTCAAAGCAATGCACTTTTGTAGTCGTGATTTCCATGAGACAGCTCCTCCTACAAAAATAATCAAATACCCAGATGTAGACTTTCTTGAATCTACATCTCCTACCATATCTGCATCTGTATACCCAGTGGGCATTAGATTTCTATTGCCAAAACACTAGCAGTTCTTTTCAAATACTTTAGTATCAATTTCACAGCATTCCACTGATTCTTTCCTGGCTTCGATAGGAATCTACTTACAACTCCTATTGTATAAGCAATGTGTGGTCTTGTACAGACCATTGCATATATAAGGCTACCCACTGCAGAAGAATAGGGCACTTTGTTCATTTCTTCTTTTTCTTCCTCATTCCCTAGACATTGCGTCTTGCTCAGTTTAAGGTGACTAGGTAATAGAACATGCACAGGTTTGGCATTATGCATGTTGAACTTTTTGAGAACTTTCTTGATATAGCCTTCTTGTGACATCTACAGTATTCTTCTAGAACGATATCTAATGATCTTTATTCCAAGAATCTTCTTTACTGCACCTAAATTTTTCATGGCAAAAGATTTGCTCAATGCCTTCTTGAGAGCAGCTATCTTTGTCTTATCTTTCCCAACAATCAGCATATCATCAATATACAATAGAAGTATGATGGATTCGTTATTCTTATAGTTCTTCACAAACACACAATGGTCTGTGGAGGTCTTCTTGAAATTATGTTGGGCCATGAAGGGATCGAACTTCTTGTACCATTGCTTTGGTGCTTGCTTCAGATCATAGAGGCTTTTCTTCAAGCGGTACACAAGGTGTTCTTTACCTGGTTCTGCAAAACCTTTAGGTTGCTCCATGTATATTTTTTCCTCTAGGTCTCCATGTAAGAATGCTATTTTGACATCAAGTTGTTCTATCTCCAAGTCTAGTTTAGCAGCTAGACCAAGAATTGCTCTAATAGATGTCATCTTCACCACTGGTAAGAAGATTTCTTCAAAATCTATACCTTTCTTCTGATTGCACCATTTCACAACTATTCGTGCTTTCTATATGGGGTTTGGGCCATTCTCTTCAGTCTTGAGCTTGAACACCCACTTCTTCTTTAGCGCCTTTCTTCCATCAGGTAATTTCACCATGTCATACGTCTTATTCTCCTTTAGAGACAATATCTCTTCTTCCATGGCTTGCAGTTATTTCTCCTTATCATTCGTCTCAATGGCTTCCATGAAACTTTGAGGTTCTCCTTCATCAATGAGATAAACATATTCGTCTAAGTAATACCTTCTCAAAGGTTACATGTCTCTTGTGGATTGTCTTACTTGGGGATCATGTTCCGTTTGAACATTATCCATTGCTTGCTCTTCATTCATCTCATTGGGTTGCATCGTCTGATCAAGTTGCTCTATGTGATCCGGTTGTATCGTCTGAGGTGGCTTAGTGACTCTTTGGAGAGTCTCTCCCCCTGAATTATTTATCACAATGGGACTCGAATCAGAAATCACGTTTGGCTTCTCTGATTGCTTGATATCTTGGATCGTCTGTTCTTCAAAGAATACTACATCTATGCTTCGAACAATCTTCTTGTTTGCAGGATCCCATAATTTGAAGTCAAGTTCGTCTCTTAGTGAACTAAGATATATGCATTCATTTGCTTTAGTATCAAGTTTTGCTCTTTCATCTTTAGGAATGTGGACAAATGCTCTGCATCCAAAGACTCTCAAGTGACCATAAGAAGCTTTCTTTCCAAATCATACTTCATCTGGAATCTCTCCATTTATAGGTCTTGAAGGAGATAGATTTCTGCGTATGACTATTTGTTGTTAGTTTTTTTTAAAAAAAAAAATAGTAGAACAATAAGCGGGAAGTAGTAAACTTAGCTTCGAAATGAATGATGCGTAAGTCCCAGTCCAAGGACAAATGAAAAAGTTTGTTGTGCTTGTTAAAAAGGAAGAAGTAAAGGTTCAATTAAACCCAAAAATATTGTTTCTATTATTACATCCTTGCAATTTTTACGAATGAATTTTTATGAAGACTATTATGAGTATGTGAATTTATATTATAAAGATCAAGCATTTCATACACTCGTCAAATTTGTCTAGTATATCCAAAAGGAAAAAGAAAATGATCATTGCGATCAACGCAAAAAGATCATTGCAGAAAGTAATATATGAAAATAGAGGTTTTTGACAACTTTGGGATGAAAAGGATATAATATTTTTGCACCTAGTAGTTTACAATTAAATTAAATTGAAAGGAAAAATAGAAGGCAGAACAAAAAAATAAAAGAAGAGATCCACAGGCAATTAAATATTCTATTAAGATATAACTCAAATGGTAAACAAGTTTAAACTTAACAGTTGAAATACCTTTACAATGTTAAGAGTTCCAGATTGTGAGGAGCACTTGTGAGGATGGGTAACATTAATATCCTGAGTGGGGAATAATTTCACACACAAAGAGTGTGGGAAATTTTGAAAGACAAAAAAAAGCAAATAAATATAGCAAAATAAAATCAGATAACTATCATTAATTATTTTCATTACATGTCCATCAAGTATTTACATATGGCTCCTGGCAAAAAGGCAAAGCGGATTCTTCTTGTGTATGGTAATTCCTGGGAGCACTTCAGTATCAATATCTTCCTTTACCATCCCCTGTGGCAATTCCCAATCAAAGGAATTAAGGAGATTAGCAAGGATCAGATCCAATGTGGCAACTGCCATGGGTAAACCTGGGCAAATTCGACGGCCTGCTCCAAAAGGAATTAGTTCGAAATCTTGTCCCCGAAAATCTATAGCACTATCTAAGAACCTCTCGGGATAAAACTCTTCTGGGTCTTTCCAAGCCTCAGGGTCTCTGTGAATAGACCAAGCATTCACATACACTAATGTCTTAGCTTGAATTCTGTAACCATCTATAATGCAATTTTCATTTGCTTCTCTAGGCACAAGCAGTGGGGTTGGTACGTACAATCTCAGTGTCTCTTTTATCACTGCCTTGAAATAGGGAAACTTTTGAATATCATCTTCATCTAAGAAATCTTTTTTACCACCCAAACTCCTAATTTCTTCTTGAACTTTCTTCAATACTCTTGGGTTTTTTATTAGTGCGGTCATAGCCCAAATTGATGTGCCTGCAGTGGTTTCCGTTGCTGCTATAAACATGTCCTGTAAAGAAATAAATCAACTATGGCACATTAATAAATCTGTACTAGTCTATACCATTACCAATATTCCGCTCTGCTGCAAAAATTACTTTGCTAGTAAAATAGTAAGCAAAAAGACTATTTTGATCTTTTATTTTTATTTTTTTAAAAAATTAGTCTCATCATTTTTTTTTTCAATTTAATATCTTATCTTACAAATCATTTATAATATGATCTTTTCGTTATGGAAGACAAAATTTTAATTGAAAGACCATATTAAAAATGATTTACAAGATAAAAGACTCAATTAATAAAAAAAAAAATACAAGAGACCAAAATACTTTTTTTGTCAACAAAAATTGACATGTTCTTTTGGTTTTGTCCACTGCTCAAATCTAGTAATAATGTTAGTTCCACAGACTTTTATTTGAGAGAGATGAGATACATGTCGAAATGTGTCGTTAAAAGAATTTTAGCCATTACTTAATATACATTAAAAAAGAAATCAGCCACTCATTTGTTATTTTTTTGAAGAATCTGTGTCGTACCAGTCTGCACTCTAAATCTAAAGGGTATGTATATGTTAGAATTTGAAAGTATCTTGTTTTAACATAAAAACTTAGAATTATATGAGACACAAGCTATTAACCTCGACAATGATTAATAATATGATTATAAATTGATTAACAATGAGAGACTCTTAGATTCAAACCCAAGTTATGCAATTGTGAAGATCAGGTCAACTAACCCCTTAGTAGAGATTAAAAATATTTAAAAAAATAATATTATTCACATATATTTACACATATTATCTCACGTCTGCATAATTTCTACTATCTCATCATAACTGGTTTTATCTCATTTTTTACATACCTATATTTTGATTCTACCTTGTACTCCCACATGTGAGATGTGAGGCATAGAGATGTACAATCAACATTTTTTTCTACATGAAATTCAGACCATTGCTCTGCTCTACTTAACCGTCTAACCTCTTTGGGTGAATGGTTTCTGTAGAGTTTTAAGAATAATATCTATATAATCATTGAGTACAAGACAGAATTCTAGCATGAATTGGGTAAATATGTCAACCAGACCAGTTGATAGTTGATACAGCCAATTAGTTTCACGAAAACAGATTTGGTCCTAGGATGAAGCGTTAATCAAACCACTGAAGCGGCCTTACTCGTTGTCTGCTTCACAATTAATTGATAGTGTATATATTGTAATAAAGAAAACGAAAATTAAAGGGGGAAAAAAAAAGATTTAAGTCACCATACCATGAGGACCCCTTTGATGTGATCATAAGTGAGATCAATTGAAAAAGAGCGTTGCTTCTTCAAATGAAGTAAGACATCAACTATAAACTCTTGCTCTGTATGTTGTCTATTGGGATCCAGGTGTTCATCAATGACCTCTTGGTAGAACTTATCCAACTCCTTGAAAATTCGTTCAAGACGTGCCTGTAGCCCCGTGAGTCTATCTATCCAACCCAAGAAAGGAATATAATCTGAAACAAAGAAGGTGACCAACATGTCCTGAAACTCACTGAGCAGCCCATGGAACTTACTCCTTTCACTTCCTTCCTCATCATACCTTCTCCCAAAGGCAATCCTACATATTATAGTATTTGAGAGAGAAATCAGTAACTCACTCAAGTTTGTAACTACCAAAGAAGAAGCATGGCCTGATATCTTTTTGATCATTTGCTTGACCTCAAACTGTCTTATAGAGGAAAAGCATGAGACACGCTTGGAGCTAAAGATATGGACAACACAAATTTTTCTTATCTCTCTCCAATAACTGTTGTATGGGGAAAATATAATCTCTAACCCATTATAGGACAGTTTCTGTTGGCCTTGTAAGGCAGGTCGTCCAGAAAACACAAGGTCATGGTTTTTCAATACCTCTTTGGCAATTTTTGGGGAGGAAACAACAATAGCTGGCCTTAAACCGAGTTGAAGCGAAAATAAGGGCCCATATATCTTTGAGAGTTGCCATAGTTGCAGATGAAGGGTAGAATAATTCAGCTGATGAAGATTCCCTATTATGGGAAGTCCTCTTGGACCAGGAGGACGGGGTGGGTTGTCAGTGGTTCTGTGTTTGAGGAAGAAGAACAATAGAAGCACAGGAAGAGTTAGGCATAGAAGAAATAGGAGTGGTGACACCATTGTTGCCTATGACCAACTAGGATGAAGAAGAAAACACACTCTTTAAGTAAACCTTATCCTAGCTGTGTGTTAAAATTAGAATGTATTCAATCAACTTTCTATTGGTAGCAAACCTTTATATTCAACAATGAAAAATGCAAGTTACACATATCTTTGTGGGTCACATTTCTCACTTGTCTATATGGTAGAATGTGTTGTGATTTGAAAGTAAAATTTATAGAGATATAAAATAATATATATATGTGTGCGTCTCACATTATTTTTTAACAATATTATATATATACACTTAGACACATCTTATTTTAATAGTTGCATAGTTTTTATTATTTAAATACATTTGATCTACTATAATCTCATTTTTTTACATATTTATTCTAATTTTATTACGTAAACAACTGTAATAAATGTGTAATCTTGTTATTTGTATATTTAGAATTTAATACCTAGTTTACATATGTTTTACATTTGTATATGGTATGTCTATTTTACTTTAGAATATAATATATCTTAATATTTATTTATACTTAAATTGACATATAATATTTATATAAGATGTCAAATTTAGTGGTAATAATTTTTTTTTTTTTTTTGTATAAATGTGATGAAGTAAATTGTGTTGTAATAGAAGTATTATTATTTTGTATTCGATGAAAATGACAAGTACTGAATTTTCTTTTTATTGGCCTCCGGCATCCACCAACATCGGTATGTCCCAAAACACACTTGACGCTTGACATTTATGTATTTAAAAACGATGTCACCGCTTGACGCTCGTTATTGTCAATTCCATAGAGCCTATGAACAATAATATGCATTTGTCCTGTTAATTTCCTCAATTCTTGTGATAAATTGTTTTTAAATAGAAATCAATTTACATTTTATTTGTTAATAAATATGATAATAAAATTTGTTTTTAAGAGACATATGTTAATAAAGAGGATTAATTTAGAGATATATGCTAATAGACAGGATTAATTTTTAAAATATATATATATACTAACAAATAAATTCAATTTTTAATTTTTTATATTATTATTTTATAAATAATAAAGGAAGATATTTAATCTTACTCAATATTTACTTACATTAGTAAAAACTAATAAATATCATTATTTAAATTTGTCATATGAAAATATTTTTTTTTAGAATTTCATACATGAACTCATTCTTTATATATTGTATAGATTGAGAAGAAGTGAGCATGTGAAGATGTGGCACAACTGTACGAGTGCTTATCGTGAATCAAGTGGAGTCGTGTCTACACCAACAATTAAAGGAAGAAAAATTAAAAGGAAGAAGTGAGTAGCTGGCCCACGTTCACGTGAAGGAAAAGTTAAAAGCAAATGAGGGTGGAGGGCCCATGCTTACAATTTGTAAAGGTACACGGTTGGGTTATTAAATGGTGCGAAGACGGGTTTAACCTATTGTGGTGAAAATAATTATAAAAGAGAGAACGCTGCACAGTCCAAGCTTCAGGTATCAAGGGATTTTTCTTAATTTTTTTGAATATTTTTTTTTGTTTTTGATTTTTATACCAAAAACTAATTTTATTTTACTAGAATTAAGATGTAGCCTAATTACAAGAATTAATTTTATTGACTCTCGTTATTTCATATTTTATTTTCCTTGATTGAGAATTCATAACTCTTGATGTTTTTGAAAGCTTGGTCATTATTCAATTATTTTGTTGCTCTTAATAAAATCGAGAGGTAATTTATGATTTGTTTCTCATAATAAACACCACGAATTGATCGTAAGTTAGAGATAAAGTAAATGTAATTTGTGTTACCTTGGTGAAAATCCATGAGGCACAATAAACATTTGTTTCTCTAAATTATACTAAGAGATTAAGCAAGTTAGTAGGTAAAGGTAATTTAGCATAAATTGAGAAAGAGTATTAAACAAAATGGGAATTTTGATCATCAATTAGGAAAATTAAATTATAATAGTAAGAATTAGAAGTTGTATTGGGTTAATTAGGTAAAATCGAATTTCTAGTATGTTCTCCAATGAGTAAACCAACATTATAAGTTTTAGTTTTAGCATTATTTTGTTCTGTTTATTTTCCTTGTTTATTTTATTTTTATATTTTAATTTTAATTTTGGCAATTAATTCTAAAAAATTTGATTTTTCAAATAGTGTTAAAATTAATAATTTCAGTATTTGATAAATTACTTTCCTCGTTACATTGACACTTTATTTACTACTTTATTACTTGAACAATTTAGTATACTTGTTAAAATTTGCATCAAGTTTTTGGCGTCATTACTGAAAAAGTTGTCTTATTAATATTGATACCATCTAGTTTTTATAATAATTTGATGGTGTTTTTATTTGTTTGTTTTTCTAGTTTTTAAATTTTTATTAGCAAAATTTTTTAATTAATTATTTTGTATAGTTTAAGTCTTTCTTGTAGTGCATATGGTGTAGGTTCACATAAGTTTAGGGATTAATGCAAGCAATTTGAGGCTCTTTACTCTCCATCAAATTGTGCTGTTCTTTTCATTTTTTTTATTGTTTTATGTTAATTAGTTTTGATTTTATTGCTTTAATTTTATTTGTATTTTTTTGTTTAATTTTTTATTTTTTTATTAAGTCAGCTTAAATGCTTTCCTGAGTTTGGAGTCTTTGTAGAGAGATGTATATAATGTCGGTTAACAAAAAATTAAAAATGTAAAAAATAAAAAAAAATAGATTTTGTTAACCCCTTTAAGACAATGGAATTTGCAATGAAAGACATTTAAAAGATCAATAGATAGAGTCGTCAAAATGAGTCAAGTTCGATGGGTCGGCCCAAATAACCCGACAAAATTGGTAGACTGAATAAGCAAAATGTTGTCCAAAATTAAAAATAACTTGAATTAGCCTAGTCTGAATGGCCCGACCCGTTTACGTTACATAAGAGCGGGTTACACTAACAAAATATTAGCCAGAAACTTACATAATCCGATCTGACCCGACCCAAAAATGGCTCGACCCGAACCAGGCTAGCCTGATGTTTTGACAGCTATACCAATAGAGTGTGTGATTTGTCATAGTTTAGATAAATGTAAGTGAAAGAAAATTTATGGTTGTTATTTATGTTCACTAGATTTTTTTTTTTTTTTTTTTTTTTGTGATCAAGAAATTTTTTATTTGGTATAATGTGATTTTTTATTTACCTCCCAAATCTTTAGACACTCTTTTACTCTTTTTGAAGCAAAGTTCTAGGAAGCAATGAGTTATAGAATTTAGGCAATTAAAGAGAAAAATAAAAATCAATTGATCCACCAAAATGCATAAAATAAAATAAGTTTGAGGGTGATGTAAGTTGAAAAATAAGTAAAATGAAAAGCAAGGAGTATGTAATAGGCGCACAATCATGAGTTCGAATCTTTTATGAAGAGTTCTTGATGTATGATTAGACACATGGTCATGAGTTTTTAGCGCTTGATAAGATTATATCTCCATTCCGAAAAGAAAAAAAAATATAATAAATATTTGTTTAAAGAAATCCTTTTGATCCTTGGTGAAATGTGAACTTGAAATAGTAGAGAACCGAGTAGTGGTTTTGCCTATTTGACTTAGATGAAGTGTTTAGGAGTTGTTAAGTACATATGCATGCATTTTTCGAGAGAGCAAGTGAATTCGTAGTACTTGTTTTTGAAAGCAAGTTTGAACTGATAATTTGTATTTGAGATGAGCATGGATACATGATTCAATGATTGATCATTTCAAGCTTTAAAAATCATTTGGCATGTCGAACTTCTTGAAGCTTTTTTTTAAGAGTCTTAGTTGCTATTGTAGTCAACATTTTCTTTCATGAGTGCCTAATTTTATTTTATTTTTCTCATTTACCCGAGAACTAACAAATCTTAAGTTTTGAGGTGTTTGATAATAGTCTAATTTTACATATTTTTTATATAATAAATAGATATTATTATAACTCAATATATTTAATTTGAGTGACTATGTGATTATTTTTTGTAAACCTATCGATATCCGGAAGTCACATTGTCCCGATTAATCTGAAATCAAACCGGATCAGACTATACAAACGTTATTTTTTTTATTATAATAATTTAATTATCATTATAATCACAAGTTCTAAAGTAAAGATTATTGAGAAGGAATGAGCGTATGAAGATGTGGCACAAGTGCTTGTCATGAACCAAGTGGGGTCGTAATTACACCAATAATTAAAGCATGAAAAAGTAAAAGAAAGAAGTGAGCAGCTAGAGTCATTTAACATGAACCTTGTACTTTAGGTTCCATTGATGGACCTTGTTGAATATTCGTTGAATATATTGAAAAATTAATGAACAGCTACAAAAGAATACCAGTTACTTGATAATCAGATAAAAAAAAAAAAAGATGTATATTTTAGAAATATCTGTCAAATCTAATGATATTATTTGCACATAATACTACAAATAACACCTTATCCAACATCAGACTAAATATAAACCTAATAATAAAAGAATCCCATGAACGGTGCAAAAGACAAGTTTGGATATTATGGAAATAAATTCTTACATGCTTAATACATTTTAATGGATAGCGTAAAAATTATGAAGGCTAACCAATATCATTGACAGGAGAATTCTAATATAGACCATCATAGGATGGTCCATAAATGAACCAAGTATATTTAATTATTAATTTATTATTAAAATAAATCAATAACTGATATTAAAAGATTATATTTAACTAGTAATACTCAAATTTATACATAAATTTAATTAAATCACTTTTTTTATGAATAATTATATATACAAAAATTTATAGATTTTAATTAATAATATTTATATACACATACAAATCTGTATATAAATACTATCAAATAAAAAAAGAAGGTAGTTCATCTATAAATCATTTCTCAAGTGGTTCATAATAGCCTTCTCCTCATTAACAAGCTTAATACATTTAAATTGTCATTATTTGAGTTATTACTTTGACATTAACTACTTTTGTTTAAAGAAAATAAAACTATTAAAAAAGAACATTTAATCTTTAATTAATTAGAAAGATGATAAGTACAATTTCAATCGTATATCTTATTATTTTCTATGCTAGTTCTGAGCTTAAATCATGCCAAAATTAGTATTTTTATGTTACTTTCTATGTTTTGTAGTTAGTAAAGGCTTTGGAATGAATTTGAGTCAATTTGAGCCAATTTAGGACAAATTTGAATTAATTCAGATTTATTCTTGAATCTTTCCGCTATGACACACATCTTTAGATTTTATTTGTTAGGATTTTTTTATTTGATTTTATCTTATTTTATTTTATTTTTAATTAGTTTTATTTAGATTTTAATATTTTTATCTTCACTATATATTTTATAGCTTTATTTGAATTTTAAGGCATACTCTAGAATATTTTGGGTTAAATTTGAAGGTCTTGAAGATAGAACTTTAACGTGATTTTATCCAAATTTTAAATCTTATCCAAAGCCTAAATTGATAGTGAAAGACTCAAAATTGATTTTAATTAGATTGTTATCCTTATAAAAAAATCAAGGAGTTAGAAGTCTAATCAAATTGGGTATAGTCCAAGTCACTAAATCAGAATAGATAAAAGACTCGACGATGTTGCAAAAAAAAAAAAAGAGCCACAACATGGAGAATGCAAGCAAAATCAACAAGGCAGTAGGGTAGCACAGGACAACAAGAGCATAATTGAAGGGAGCAGTTGATTACAATTTGAGAACTATTCTTCGAAGAGTTTTCATCTTCTCTTGTTTTTACTTATGATGTATTTTGAATATTTTGAGATGTTTACCTCCACTATCTGTTAGGCTAATTTTTCTTTCAGTTAAGGGTGATATTGAATCCCTAGGATGTAGTGGCAAAGCCAGACTTCGAAGGTTAGGAGGAGCACTGATATTTTTTAAATGTTATTTCTATCATTTGGATGATAGATAAAATTTTAAGACGTAAATTAAAATTTGTCGGAAGATTTTTTTAAGTTTGTCTCATTTCTTTGTTACTTTAATTGAGAGACATTTTGGTATTCATAATGAGAAATTACGTTCTTTTTAACAAATTTATCCATATCAACATACCCTATTAAAAATATTACAACTAGCATCATATTATTTCATCAATTTATCTAAATAATTATAACTATAACACTTAAAGTGTTCAATAAAACTACATTACACAAATTTAAATTCTAAATATTAATCAAATCAAACCATGAAAGCAAGAATTTAAAGTACTAAAGGTCTATAAGAAGAATAATTAAAAATTTATAACATTAATTCCACAAAGGAGATCGTGGAAGGAAAAATAGAGAACTAAAAATAAAAAATAAAAAAAATATGCCACTTAAAGTGAAGAAAAGCCATAGATACAAATAAAAAAAATAACAATTATACAACAAATCAAAAAGCTCTACCACTTTTTTATAGAAAAAATAGAAACTCAATGCTTGAAAAATTTTATACTAAGAGTGAAAAAATTAATGAGTACAAAGTACTTATGATCAAAGAAGATAAAAATCTTGATCAATTGAAAAAAGAGAGAAAAAGAGAGGTAATATTTTCTCTTTAAGAGAACTAATTTTTTTTAAATTTTTATAATACATATTATATTTTTTATAAAATTTCACGGGGAGCATGTGCTCCCCTCACTTGATTGTGGCTCTGCCCCAATTAGGATGATATGTTCTCTAATTTGATTTGACATTAATTTCTCTTTTTATATATTTGAATTGTTTGCAATTTTCAAATACTTTAATGTTTATGATATATTCAAAATTTTCCTATTATGATCATCTAAGTTTGTTTTGAAATTATCTATTGTTATTTTAGTGATGAAAACTGATCCTTAGACTAAATCAATTAAACAATTTTAAACACATCACTTTTTATAGTTTTCATTTTGGTTAAATTTAAGTACTTAAGCTTAATCTTAATTGTTCTAGAGTAGTTTTTGGTTTGTTTTTTTTTTTTTTTGAATTGACTTAAACGTCTTCTTGAGTTCAAATCCTTTGTACGGAGATATAAATAATGTTGGTCAATAAAAAATAAAAAAAAATTGAAAGTAAAAAAAATTAGTTTGTTTCTTTTTCAAATTTCAAACCCCTCTTATAAAAGAACTAATAGAGGTTTGATGTGTCAATATTTTTGAGAAATGTAAGTGAAAGAAAATTTATGATTGTTATTTGAATTTACTTGATGCATTTTATCAATTTTACCTTATGATTTTAAAACTTATTTCATTAAATTTATGAATTTTTAAGTTGAGATATGTATATAACGTGATTTCCATTTTACTTCAGAGGTCTATAGACAGTTCTATAGCATTAATTATTTTCATTACAAGTCCATCTAACATTTTACATATGGCTCCTGGCAAAAAGGCAAAGCGAATTCTTCTTGTGTACCGTCATTCTTGGGATCACTTCAGCATCAATATCTTCCTTTACCATCCCCAGTGGCAATTCCCAATCAAAGGAATTAAGGAGATTAGCAAGGATCAGATCCAATGTGGCAACTGCCATGGGCAAACCTGGGCAAATTCTACGGCCTGCACCAAAAGGAATTAGTTCGAAATCTTGTCTCCGAAAATCTATAACACTATCTAAGAACCTCCCGGGATAAAACTCTTCTGGGTCTTTCCAAGCCTCGGGGTTTCTATGAATAGCCCAAGCATTCACATACACTAATGTCATAGCTTGAGTTTTGTAACCATCTATAATGCAATTTTCATTTGCTTCTCTGGGCACGAGCAGTGGGGTTGGTAGGTACAATCTCAGTGTCTCTTTTATCACTGCCTTAAAATAGGGAAAGTTTTTAATATCATCTTCATCTAAGAAATCTTTTTTACCTCCCAAACTCCTAATTTCTTTTTGAACTTTCTTCAATACTCTTGGGTTTTTTATTAGTGCGGTCATAGCCCAAATTGATGTGGCTGCAGTGGTATCCGTTGCTGCTACAAACATGTCCTGTAAAGAAAAATCAGCAGTTAAGTATTGGCTGAAAATAAATAAGGCTTTTCTTTTTCGGTAGTAATAAATCTACTGTGGCACATTAATAAATCTGTACTAGCCTATACCATTACCAATATTCAGCTCTCCAGCAAAAATTACTTTGTTAGAAAAATAGTAGGCAAAAAGGCTATTTTAATCTTTTATTTTCATTTTTTTAAAAAAATCGGTTTCATATAAATTTTTTTATCAATTTGATCTTTTATCATACAAATTATTTATAATATGATTCTTCCATTAGAGGTGACAGAGTCTTAACTGAAGGATCACATTAAAAATGATTTATAAAATAAAGAATCAAATTAATAAAAGAATAATATGGGATCAAATTAAAAAAATGAGAACAAAATATATAATTTATCAGCAAAAATTGAAATGGTCCATTGGTTTTGTCCATTGCTAAATTTAGCAGTAATGTTAGTTCCACATACTTTTATTTCACAAAGATGAGACACGTCGAAATGTGTGGTTAAAAGAATTTTACCCATTACTTTGCACACATTAAAAATGAAATCAGCCACTCATTTGCTATTTTTGTGAAGAATCTGTGTCATACCAGTCAGTGTACTCTAAATCTAAAGGGTTTCTATATGTTGGATTTTAAAAGAATCTTTCTATTTAATATACAAGTTTACGGTGATATGAGGCTTTCATTATTTTGAGGTCAACACAAGCTGTTAATTTAGACAATAATTTATAGTAAGATAATAAATTGATTATTAATGAGAGAACTCTATATTTGAATCTAAGTTATGCAATTATGATGACTAGATCAGCCAACTCCTTAACAGAGATTAAAAGTATTTAAAAAAATAATATTACTTACATATACTTATATATATTATCCTACATATACATAATTTCTAACATCTCATCATAACTTATTTTATTTCATTTTTTACATACCTATATAAGACGTGAGAGATGTGAGGCATAGAAATGTACAACCAACATATTTTTCTATATGAAATTAAGACTATTGCTCTACTCTACTTAACCGTCTAACCTCTTTGGGTGAATGGTTTCTGGAGAGTTTTAAGAATAACATCAATATAATCATTGAGTACAAGACAGAATTCTAGCACGAATTGGGTAAATCTGTCAACCAGACCAGTTGATAGTTGATACAGCCAATTAATTTCACGAAAACAGATTTGGTCCTAGGATGAAGCGTTAATCAAACCACTGAAGCGGCTTTACTCGTTGTCTGCTTCACAATTAATTGATAGTGTATATATATTGTAATAAAGAAAATGAAAATTAAAGGGGAAAAAAAAAGATTTAAGTCACCATACCATGAGGACCCCTTTGATGTGATCATAAGTGAGATCAATTGAAAAAGAACGTTGCTTCTTCAAATGAAGTAGGACATCAACTATAAATTCTTCCTCTGTATGCTGTCTATTAGGATCTAGGTGTTCATCAATGACCTCTTGAAGCGAAAATAAGGGCCCATATATCTTTGAAAGTTGCCATAGTTGCAGATGAAGGGTAGAATAATTCAGCTGATGAAGATTCCCTATTATGGGAAGTCCTCTAGGACCAGGTGTACGGAGTGGGTTGTTAGTGGTTCTGTGTTTGTGGAAGAAGAACAATAGAAGCACAGGAATAGTTTGTTAGAATTTTTTCTTATAAATTCTAGTGGGTTGAAATCAATTGTGACATTTTGTTTTGCTAAAAACGAGTTAATATTATGATCCATTCTATGATCCTTAAGCCCATTAATAACGTGATTAATTACTAATGAGCTTTGAATACTTAATGTTGATGTGTATGGGAGACAGTGTGGGCTTAACCACTAGGCCCATAATGGGAGGTGCCTAGGGTTAATAAATAGCGTGGTCAGGTCTCTTTTGTCGTCACGTCTTTAGATTGCTCTCTAGGTTTGCCCCATTGAAAATTTAGAATTTGGAGTGAGTGATCAGGCAAAGAAAGACTTGGCTTTTCGTTCCAAGGATACGTGCAACACAAAAACAATTCTCGGTTCAATCAAATCATGTCTTCAACAAGTTATTAAATCGGTGTTCTAATTTCATATAAAATGTGCCTTTCTTGGTATGTTTTTCTACATTTGGTATCAGAGTCAAGTTTTATATGATTTAGGACCTGATTGTTAATTATCATGTGTTTGATTTCAATTGAATGGATACAAACATGAACATAATATTTTTATTTTTTATCAATTCCAATTGGCTATTGGATGTTTTGCAATTGTTATTTTTGTTGATTATCTTTGTGCGGCTTTAATTGATAATCACTGAGTTTGGTTATGAATTATTTGGGATTTTCTAATGTTGTGGTAAGTTTTATATCATTAGATAAAATCTAGCGAATCCTTGGTTGTGAATTTGCCCCATTGTTTTCGCTGACTGCAACAAGCCTATATATGATTTTGTGATTGAAAAATAAAATAAAATAACCAAAATACAAGCCTGTATATGATTTTGTGATTGAAAAATAAAATAAAACAACTAAATGTTAAACTAGCATTGTTGGGACTTGAACACAAGTACACATGGAATTATGCAAATGCATAACCACTAGACCAAACTACATCACTATGGTTTTGTTGCGCTAAATGTATATATAAAGGCACATTAATGTTTTGAATGTGCATTTTCAATTATTCAAGATTGCTATTATTTATTTTATTTTATTTTATTTTTCTTCTTTTCCACTTGCTATAAGTTTATTGTTTATATATATATATATATATATATATATATAAGTTGGATCCTAAAATTAACATGCTTTAATAATCCTTTAAGACTGTTTGAGTACAAAACATGTTGGGAATGCTAATACATGGTTCTGAGCAAGAGAAGATGATGATTCCTGTGCAAGAGTTTTTATGAATTGCTATGAGTCGTTACCACCAAAGTGGAGCCACTTGTATCAGTTCATAGAAGTCTCTTTGTAATTGAGGAATGCTTTTAACCATTGCATGCAGTTACTTGCCCAAAGGGGGTTATTGTGTGTAGTGATTGAAAGTTGATTTGAGATAGAGTTATTGGGGAATATATTAGGCTAAAAAGACTTGTCTGCCCAAAAGAGACAACTTTCTAAACTCAGTGTATGCTCATGGATTAAACCATCAGAGGTTTTAGCCCAGGTTATGACCTTAGTTTGTGCATTCTGCCCAAAGGAGAATGTGCCATGATATTGGCCTCATTGTGATAGCTTGTTTGCATTTTGAGTTATATATTGTCTTGTAATATGTTCTAATGCATTCCTGTTTTGACTTAACAGTGAACTTTTTTGTGAACAATTGTTCTGCTTCTATTGAGATCCTGAATGGATCAAATTATGGGAAATAGAAGCAAGATTTGGAATTCTCTTTAGGAATTGCTGATCTTGATTTAGCTTTGCGCGAAGACAAGCCTGTGATCAATGAGAATAGTATGCCTGAACAGAAGGAACTTTTGGCTAAGTGGGAGAGGTCTAACAGGTTGAGTCTGATTGTTATCAAGAGGACCATCTCTGAACATCTTTTGAGTGGTCTTCCAGAGAAAGGGACAGCTAAGGGGTTCCTCACCACTATAGGAGAGAGGTACCAAGTATCTGACAATGCTAAGTCCGGATGTCTAATGAAACAGTTAACAGACATAAGATATGACAACATTGGGGGCGTAAGGGAATTCATTATGAAGATGGTTCACATCCAAACCAAACTGAAAACCCACTAAATTGACCTTAATGAAAAATTCATTGTTGAGCATGCCCTAAACTATCTACCTGCTGATTTCACACAAATTAAAACTGCCCACAATACCATTGGTGAGAAATGGACTGTGAATGACCTCATTACCAAATGTGTTCCTGAAGAAGAGAAACTCAAGAAAGAAAAGAGTGACATAGCCTTATTATTTATCCATGGCAAACCCACTTCTGGTAAGGGAAATTAGAAATATACAAAGAGTGCATCTAATGTTTCTCATAGATATCGAGGTTCAGGGAAACCAGGTAAGAGTTAGCATCACAATGTAGGAGGTCTTCAACCAGATATCTTTAAGAAGAGTATTTGTTGTTTTTGGTGTAAGGAGAAATGGCATAAGAAAACTGATTATAGTAAGTTCAAGGCTTGGTTAGAGAACAAGCATAAATCAGGAGGTAATAACTTTGCTTTTGTCTATCTTAAATCTAATCTAGTTGATGTTTCCATGGATTCTTGGTGGCTTGATAGTGGTTCCACAACCCATATTGTTGTGTCTTTACAGGGGTTCAGAAATCTGAGGGAGCCCAGTTCGAGGGAAAGCAAGCTAAGGGTAGGAAATGATCTTGAAGTCTTTGTAGAGAAAGTGGGAGATCTCAGCCTAGTTTTAGATTCTAGTTTTGAATTAATTTTGAAGGATACTTTTTATGTACCCTATTTTAGGAGAAATTTGATTTCCGTTTCTTGTTTAGACAGACTTGGTTTCAATTTTCATTTTGGTGATAAGAAAATAAATATGATGTTGAACTCCCAAATTATTGGTTATGGATCTTTAATGGATGGTTTATATAAATTATCTTTGGCTTCTGATAATATTTCTTCATCTTTAGTTGTTGAGAATTCTGTTGCTAAAAGGTCTAAAGTTGAGGAAAAATCCTTTATGTTGTGGCACAAGCGCTTAGGTCACATTTCTAGAGAAAGAGTTGAGAGGTTGACAAAGGCAAATATTCTACCTTCCTTGAATTTTGATGATTTGGATACTTGTGTGGATTGCATTAGGGGAAAGTTTACTAAGACCAAAAAGGTAGGTGCAACTAGAAGTTCAGATCTCTTAGAGATCATTCATACAGACATTAGTAGGCCCTTGTCTTCTACAATTTGTGGTAACAGATTTTTCATTACATTCATTGATGATTTTTTCCGATATGACTATCTTTATTTGATTAAAGAAAAATTTGAAGCTCTTGAGAAATTTAAAATTTTTAAAACTGAAGTAGAAAAGCAATTGGGAAAAATGATAAAGATTGGAAGATCTGACCGTGGTGGAGAGTATTATGGTAAATATGGTGTCACAAGGCAACATATGGGACCATTTGCTTTATACTTACAGGATTGTGGAATAGTTCCACAATACACCATGCCTGGGAGTTTTGAACAAAATGGTGTAGCCGAAAGGCGTAACAGGACACTTAAAGATATGATGAGAAGCATGATGAGTAGATGTAACTTGTCAGAATATCTGTGGGGTGAAACCTTAAAAACAACCCTTTATATTCTTAACAGAGTTCCCAGTAAATCCATTCCCAAAACACCTTTTGAACTCTAGACAGAAAGAAAACCTAGCCTGAACCATCTTCGAGTCTGGGGTTGCCCAACTGAGGTCAAAATTTATAATCCTTTGCAGAAAAAGACAGATCCCAAGACGAGTCGTTGCTTTTTCATTAGATATCCAGATCGCGCTAAAGGATACAGGTTCTTCTATCCTGGTAAGGAGAGTAGAATTGTAGAGTCTATGAATGCTAAATTTCTGGAGCTTGATGTAGTAGATCCTATTATTCGACCCGATGTGACTGATGTTCTTTCACCTGAGACCGTTTCTTTGCCATTATCTGTTCTTGTTGATAGTATTCTGACGATTGAGACTAGGGTCTCAATTATTCCAGTGGAGACCGAGGTTCAGACTGAGGATATAGCTGGCTCTTAGAATGATGATATGCTTGATCCTTCTGCTGTGGTTGAGCTTCCACAACCCATTGAGCCAGTTGCACAGATTCCCTTGAGGAGGTCAACTAGACAGAGGCGACCAGCTATAAGTGATGAGTTTATGGTCTATCTCAGTGAGGATGCATATGATATTGGGGATATTGTTGATCCGAAGAGCTATCAGGAAGTTGTATCTTGTTCAAAATTCGAAATGTGGAAACATGCGATGAATGAAGAGAAACAGTCTATGTCAGTTAATGATGTATGGGAGCTTGTTGAGTTGCCTGAGAATTGTAAGGCAATTGGTTGTAAATGGGTTTTCAAAACAAAGAAAGATTCAAAGGGTAACGTTGAGAGATTTAAGGCCAGACTAGTGGCAAAGGGTTTCACGCAGAAGGAGGGCATTGACTTTACTGAGACATTTTCACCTGTATCAACAAAGGATTCCTTTAGGATCATAATGGCTCTCGTAGCTCACTTTGATTTGGAGTTGCACCAAATGGATGTGAAAACTGCTTTTCTGAATAGTGATTTGAGTGAGACAGTATATATGCAGCAACCTGAGGGTTTCCATATTAGTGGTAATAAGGACCTGGTCTGTAAACTGAAGAGGTCAATTTATGGCTTGAAACAAGCTTCCAGGCAGTGGTACTTGAAATTTGATAAGGTGGTGACTTCTATGGGGTTTGAGGAGAATAAGGTTGATCAGTGTATATATTTTAAGGTCAGTGGGAGCAAATTTATCTTTCTTGTGCTATACGTGGATGATATATTGTTGGCTTCTAATGACCTTGGCATGCTGCGTGAGATAAAACAGATGTTGACTAGATCTTTTGATATGAAAGACCTTGGTGAGGCTTCTTTTGTGTTGGGGATTGAGATTCACAGAGATAGATCACATTATACACTCGGGTTATCTCAAAAAGCCTACATCGATAGAGTCTTAGAGAGATTCAATATGCAGAACTGTAAACCTGGAGATGTTCCTGTTGGGAATTTGCGGATCAAAGTCTCGCAGCGGAATAACAGAATTCCCTCACAGGATCCATGCGAAAAAACCATAAACCGAGGTTTTAAAATTTTACCTCTTGAAGCGTGACAGACACAAGCGAGGTGAATCACCAACACCGTAATAGCGACGATGTTTCTGCGGTATCCACACGAACAGACTTGCAAAAGGAGTCACGCCTCTGTTTCGTAGTGCTAGCTGCGAAGAGAGGAGAAGAAGACCTCACTATCTCTCACTCACTTTCTGTAGGTGCGGCTAGGGTTGTGATGTAACCTTGTAGCAGCCCCTTAGCAGTACTATTTATAATAGTGGCTGCCTTAAGTGAGTGTGAGCAAGAGAGCAAGGTAAGTGGTGCAACCCTAAACCCATCCGTCATGAGTTAGGCCCACAATTGAATCCGAGTCCAACTTGGATTCTCGATTACTCAATTTAGTCTGTTCTAAGTGTGCGACCCTGCAGGTTCTCATGACGTTGGTAGTAATATTAAAATCTCATTTTAATATTACAAACAGTGAGCGGTATCTAGCAACACATCACTACTACCCAAGTAATGAGAATGTCAGTGATTTGACATAACCTATCTGTGACCAATGTTTCCGTGTAGTTTAGTCCCTTTGTCCAGATATCCAAATTGAACACAAGGCATGAAACGTGTCACCCTTGTTTAGTTCAATCTTCAGTTTCCTGATTCCCGAGTAGACATAGTAATGACAAATGAGATCAATATCTCATATTGACTCATTTGAGCATGGCCATGCATTTCATAGTCTCACTCAATCAGGGAGCCCGAAGATATCACTCCTGTTATGTAGGAGGGACAAATCCCATCTAGGTCACTCACATCCCTCCACATGTATCGCGGTATGTCTAATAACCAACTTTATAATCATCTTGTTACAGATGACGTTTGATGGCATTAAAACACACAACTCCTCATGTAGGAATCGTAGTGATTTCGGTCAAAGGACCACATACACCATTATCACTATGAGAATTGCTTATGACACTCACGTAACGATCCACGTAGCGTTCTCATGGCGGGTCTGTCCAATACATCATTACTCTAATATGTATCTATGTGTAGACTTGATATCTCATATCCATGACCCGTGAGATGTGGTCATCGGTCTACGATGCATACTAGTCTCAAAGCATTATTGTTGTCCTAATTAACAATAATACTTGACTAGGGACATTTAAGAATAGTGTTTTATCCAATAGGATCTCACGATCAAGTCATCCACTTGATATCCTATGGTATCAAATTTACTATTCTAAGGACTTTATCATGTTTACCAAAAAAAAAAAAACATAATAAATGAAATGCCTCATATAAAATAGCATAATATAATGTATGTAAATACAAACAAAACATATTGGCCACTAGGGCATACACCAACAGTTCCAGTCATCAAAGGTGATAGATTCAACAAGGATCAATGTCCTAAGAATGAGATTGAACAAGTAGAAATGAATGATAGACCTTTTGGTAGTGCTTTGGGCAGTCTTATGTATGCTCAGGTATGCAATAGGCCTGACATGACTTTCATAGTTGGCGTTCTTGGTAGATACCAGTCAAACCCTGGGAATGATCATTGGATAGCTGCTAAGAAGGTAATGAGGTATTTGCAGAGGACCAAAGAGTATATGCTTGTATATAGGAGAGTCGACAACTTGGAGATCGTGGGGTACACAGATTCAGATCTTGGTGGGTGCCCTGATGATAGGAAATCGACTTCTGGGTACATCTTTAAGATGGTTGGGGGTGCGATATCCTGGAAGAGTAAGAAACAAACTCTTGTTGCCTCTTCTACTATGCAAGCAGAGTTCATTGCTTGTTTTGCTGCTGCTACTCATGCCATTTGGTTGAGGAATCTTGTGACGGGACTTCGCATTGTGGACTTCATTGCTAGGCCACTTAGGATTTTATGTGACAACAGTGCTGCAGTGTTCTATACAAAGAACAATAAGAATTCTAGTGGTTCTAAGCACTTGGAGCTGAAGTACTTTATTGTTAGAGATCTTGTGAAAGATGGTTCTATAGTGGTAAAGCATATTGACACATATTCCATGTTGGCTGATCCCTTAACCAATGGACTCAGGCCCATTGTTTTCAAAAGACATGTTGAGAACATAGGCATTGTAAGTTCTTTTCATGTGTTTGGTTAGTGTGAGCTTTAGTTTTATGTTATTTCCTCTTTTATGTTGTTGGATTCTTATTTTGAATTTTAGGAAGTAATGTATTGATGACATTTTACATTTGATTTGATGAAATAAATGATGAGATGAATTTTATTATAACATTTTTAATGTGTATGTCAAATGTGAAATTGTTAAAGCTCGGTGTCGTTAGGACTATTGTGCCCGTAGTTGATACCGATTTGGAGTTGAGGCATGATGGTTTAGTGATAAGCCATGTAATTTCTTTGGCTTCTATGCATTTGAGAGAAATTAAGGACTGACAAAGAAAATGACAGTATGGCTATTTAATCACGTTGGCACGTCATTTTCTTGCCACACTCCACATTCATGACTAGTCGACAGAGTCGGTGATATTTGTAACCATGGAAGGTGTGACATCAATAAGGGATGCAATTACCGCCATGATTCGGTGTTACATGGCTTTTGTTGGATGACGTTTTTAATTAGGTGTTGTATCTTTGGATCATATGTGTTGTGGCCACAATATGCTATTAGCTCGAGAGTCATTTTCAATTTTTTTTTTAAATTGAAAATACACAATTGATTATGCTCAAGTGGGAGAATGTTAGAATTTTTTCTTATAAATTCCAGTGGGCTGAAATCAATTTTGACATTTTGTTTTGCTAAAAACGAACTAATATTATGATTCATTCTATGATACTTAAGCCCTCTAATAACGTGATTAATTACTAATGGGCTTTGAACACTTAATTTTGATGTGTGTGGGAGACAGTGTGGGCCTAACTACTTGGCCCATAATGGGAGATGCCTAGGGTTAATAAATAGCGTGGCTAGGTCCCCTTTGTCATCATGTCTTTAGATTGCTCTCTAGGTTTGCCCCATTGAAAACTTAGAATTTGGAGTAGGTGATCAGGCAAATGAAGACTTGGCTTTTCATTCCAAGGATACGTGCAACACAAAAGTAATTCTCGATTCAATCAAATCATATCTTCAACAAGTAAATTATTAAATCAGTGTTCTAATTTCATATAAAGTGTGCCTTTCTTAGTATGTTTTCCTACAAGGTTAGGCATAGAAGAAATTGGAGTGGTGACACCATTGTTGCTTATGACCAACTACGATGAAGAAGAAAACACACTCTTTTAAGTAAACCTTATCCTAGCTGTGTGTTAAAATTGGAATGTATTCAATCAACTTTATATCGGTAGCAAGCCTTTGTATTCAACAATGAAAAATGCAAGTTACACATATCTTCGTGGGTCTCCTCTCTCACACTTGTCTTGATGAGAGAATGAGTTGTGATTACAAGATAAAAATTATAGAGATATAAAATAATATGTGTAAATATATGTGTTTAATATTATTTTTTAACAATATTATATATATATATACTTAGACACATATTACTTTGTATATATAATTACATAGTTTTTATTATTTAATTACATTTGTTATTATTATTATTTTTTGCACATATATTTTAATTTTTCACGTAAACAAATGTAATAAATGTGTAATCTCATTATTTATACATTTAAAATTTAATAATTAATTTATATTTCTATCATATTCATATATAGTATATCCATTTTATCTTGAAATAAAGTATATTTTGATATCCATTTATATTCATATTAACATATAATATCTATACGAAATTTCAAATTTAATAATAAAAGAACACTTTACATAAATGTGAGGTAAATTGTGTTGTGATAGAAGGTTTATTCTTTTGTATTCGATGAAAATGACAAGTACTGAATTTTCTTTTTATTGGTCCCCGGCATCCACCAACGGGTAAGTCCCAAAACGCACGATGCCACCGCTTGGCGCTCGTTATTTTCATTTCCCCAGAGACTATGAACTATCATGGAAATTGAATGGTTGAAATTAGCTACAAGCTGGCAGTTAAAAAAAAAAAAAGCTACAGGCTGTAAAAAAAACGACAAAAGAAAAAAGGATTTATAATTCTTTTAAAAGTAAAGAATAAGTTATAAAATTAATTTATTAACTTAATTTAATATTGTATATATAATAACATGATAATATTTTTATATATTAATATAATTTGTTCTTATAAAATATAATTTAACTTTAATTATATATATATATATAGGGGAATCCATTTATATCAGTATAAATTTTTTTTCTCTTACACTTATTTTCAACCGTTAATTTTACTTTTATCTAATGGTTGAGATTATTTTATTAAAGATAACTATTAGATGAAAGTAGATCTAACAGTTAAAAATAAGTGTAAAAAAAAATTAACTTACACTGATATAAATTGATCTCCCTCATATATATATATTGGGAATTATTAACCTCCACACTTTTATGTGGAGAACTTAGAACTACTACTTAATAGAATTCTATAAATTAGAATTTTTTTAATATATTAAATATTAATTGATATTAATTGATTGATATTTAAAAATGATTGATGACACAACTTAAATATAATAATTGATAATTTTTTTTAACATTTTTTTAATTTTTTTATAAGATAATATTAAAATTTAAATTCAAATAATATTAGCAACATAATTTAAAGTTATTACTTAATCTACAAATTAAAACTCTCTTTTTATATATTATATATTGATTAATAATATTTATATTTATGTGAGATTTGCGTAATTTGAAAGAACTTTTGGAGATATTGTAGGAATCTTAAACGTGTGGTAAATGGGTGTGAGGAGAAAATGAAGAGATTGAACGAGAGATTTTTGTGACACTTGATGTAGGTAATTAGATGTACTAAATTAATTAATAATAATTAATACATATCAACTTAAAATATACATATTTATGTGGTATAAAAATTTGTGTAATTATTTAAAACAACTCCAACCTCTTCAGCATCTTCTGATTTTTCTTAATATTGTGTAGAGTCAAATGTATGTAAACTGTTAGAAAAACACATTTTTTTTTTTTGTTTAACTAGAAAAACACTTTTTTAAAGCTAGGTTCCTCTCCTTAAAGTCAAACCAAATTGTATTAATCATTGCTGCTACTGAATATAAAAAGCCTATGAATAGGCATAAAGCTTGATCTGTAAATATAAATTAATGAATATAATCTTATCTCGGGCCAATTATTTCACTAATCCTCTCTCATTTTTCGCATTAAGTTATAAACTACCCCCTTTGCATCAAAATAACGGTTAATTTAAAGTTTACATACAAATTAAGGAAACTACTAAATAATCTTGATAATAGTAAAAATTAATTAATTTAATAAAATTACTCTTTTATTAAATTATAATCTTATTTATACATTTACTCACTTTATTAATTTTATCGCTTTCTCTGTTAATACTCTCTTTAGAGAAAAGAAACAAATTTAATATGAAGATATGAAGGAGAAAAATAGGATTTTATTAGTTGAGATATTTTTTAAAAAAAATTAATAAATACATGTAGTTATTAGCATATTTAATAAGAATAGTTAGGAGTAAGGATAAAATTGAAAAAAAAAATGAATTTCTCTTTGATATTCTAAAATGACAGATAAATTGAAACAAATTAAAACTTGTAAATTGACAATTATTTTGAATTAGAAGAAGTAACTAGATCCTGTGTAATATATGAGATAATATAAAATATTATAATATATATTACATAAATAATAAAAACACGGTAGTTTTTAGTTTTTTTTTCAAAGAAAGTATAATAATATAATTAGCTTTATGATTCACTTAACACTGTTTTTTTCTTTATTTCTTTTTCCTAGGTACCCCAAAAATATGTACTTTTTAATAGAGAATTTACATCCCGCAAAAATTCAATTAGAATCTTATTAAAAAAATAATTAAAATGAATTGTTGAAGTAAATACTTTATCTTTATGCCAAAAGAAAATCCCAAAATTAAATATTTCATTTGGTTTTTTAAAATCCCAAAATTAAATGTTATAACCCGTCTTCACTCTATCGTTGCGCTAGGAGCACTCTCAACATCCATCCGTTAAGTACGTGCAAACCATGCCTGAATTTGTGACAGAACATTAACGTCATCCGTAATAAACGTGTAAACTATGATACCCCAAACAGCTAAGAGCATGTTTGTTTTATAGTTGAAGGTTGTAAACTGACGTTTATTTTTCTTGAACGGACCAAATATATGTTTGGCTTATTTTTTTTACGTATTTCTTACTCGCAACGCACGTTCAGCTGAAAGTAACAATGTTTTGTTTTTACGTTCAGTTTTTATCCGTTCTAAATTTATCTCTCTTTTAACCTTGCTCCCTTCTACGTTCACTCCTTCCTTCTGCACTGTTGGTTCCAATCTCCGCTGTCGATCTGCACTACTGGTTTCCGATCTGCACCACACCAGGTATCACTCTTCTTCTTCTTCTTCTTCTTCTTCTTCTTCTTCTTCTTCTTCTTCTTCTTCTTCTTCTTCTTCTTCTTACCATTACCGAACCACTACACGGTGGCTTCTTCTTCTTCTTCTTCTTTCTTCTTCTTCTTCTTCTTCTTCTTCTTCTTCTTCTTCTTCTTCTTCTACCGATCCGCTTCTGCTCCCTTCTTCTTCTTCTTCTTCTTCTTCTTCTTCTTCTTCTTCTTCTTACCATTCCTCCGGGGTCCGTCGATGGATTTTTTTTTTTTTTTCTTCTTCTTCTTCTTCTTCTACCACTACTACCGATCTTTCTTCTTCTTCTTCTTCTTCTTCTTCTTCTTCTACCGATCTGCTTTACTCCTTCTTCTTCTTCTTCTTCTTCTTCTTCTTCTTCTTCTTCTTCTTACCATTACCGAACCACTACCGATCTCACTCGCGCTGCTTTTTTTTTTTTTTTTCTTCTTCTTCTTCTACCACTACTTCTTCTTCTTCTTCTTCTTCTTCTTCTTCTTCTTCTTCTTCTTCTTCTTCTTCTTCTTCTTCTTCTTCTTCTTCTTCTTCTTCTTCTTCTTCTTCTTCTTCCACAGTGTGGTGGGTTTGATTCTTCTTCTTCTTTCCACAACCACCATGTCTTGCTCCAAAGGTGCCATATACTCACATATATTGGGATTCTCCTTCAGGATCTCTTCCGTCAAGTGCATGTATTGCTTCTTAATCATTGACTTTTCACCTGAAAAATAATATGCAGTTTAGTCTTAGTGTTTTGTGCATGCTACTATGATCGAATCAAGAACCAAAACTAATTAAACACATTAAATAATAAATAGAATAAAGCTACTCGCTCCACGCAGCTTTGGAGGAGTTGCGGTGCCGCCAAGATCGTGGCGGGGCCTTCTCGCAACGAAAAATAAAACGTTGGTACCGGTAGGTTATTGATATTATGGAATGGTTGGTGCTTAACGATGTAGCTAAGCTAGCAAAGAACTTGCTTAAAATATATGATGGGGTGTGTTACAAACCGGTCCGAAGAGAGTATATATATATGTTTTCATAAGAAAAGGGAAGAGAAAGAGTAGATGGAGATCACATGCTTAACGAAATTGAAAATAAGAATAATTGAACAAGCATACTAGTAATTTTTACAAATCTTTGATATAGTTTTCAATATTATGTAAAATCGATATTTCTTGCTTTCTTGTTACTATATAATCAGTATTAGTGTGTAAAATTTTGTTGTTGCTATATTGTGTATTATGATAATTAGCTTATATTATTTGTTTTATATTTTGTAATAGATCAATGAGTAACAACAATGACACTCATAAGCCAAAGGCTACATGGGATCTAAAGACAATTGAACATTTTATCCAAGCATGCTTGGACCAAGTCTATAAGGGGGAACGCATATTTACAAAGAAAGGGTGGAAAGTCATATGTCTCAATTTAATGAAAGAAGTGGAAAGCAATATGGAAAGATGCGCTTAAGACACAAGTGGGATAACCTTAAAAAGAGTGGGGACTATGGTACAAGTTGTTTGCTAAGGAGACAGTTTAGGATGGGACAATGAAAAGAATATCGTAGATGCACCAGACGAGTGGTGGGAAAAAAACAATCGTATGTAATAAATAAATATGAAGTTATAAGTTTTAGATTTATTTTGTGTAATGTGTTGTGATGATAAGTTGTATATGTGCAGGAAAATCGTGATTCAGGAAAATCGTGATTATGGAAAATTTAGGTACAAAGGACTTCCTTTTGCCCATGAGTTAACCATATTGTTCAAAGATGTGATGGCTACTGGAAAATTTGCTTGGGCACCCACATCTGGGATATTACCTAATGGAACAAATGAAGATGATGATGGGTACCGTCCATGCTTTGAGAGTGGTGCCGATCTAGAGGAAGGGTCAGGGAGTAGTGAAGAATCTTTAGGTGCTGGTGTTCAAACTAGTGTTGGAGTCAATACTGAATTTCAACATATTAATTTAAGCACTTCTCAAGGAAACAGTAGCCAAAACGACAATAGGAAGAGGAAAATGGTTGGGCATAGTGAAATGAATGAAAGGAAAAGAAAGGCCAAAGTTCCACCTCAAGAACAATAGCTGATGCAATAAGTAGAATTGCATCCGCATCTGAGTCACGCTCTGCTGTTGTAAACACACTCATAGTACCGGGTTCATCTATTGGTGAAGTGATGGCTGAGCTTCAAAACATTGAGTCTATTACAAGTGATGCTGATTGGCATTCTCGATGTTGTCAACTCATGATGTTTAGGCCTGCAAGGGAAATGTTTGTCTCCTTGAAAGGATTTCAGGAGAGATTATTGGATTGGCTTAAATATGCAGCTTATAACCCACTCCCCTTTATGCAAAATTAGTTGGAAGACTGTATTAAACTAATTGACTTTAGATTAAGTTTCTGTTAGGCTTGATGTATTTAAGTGACTTATGTATGCTTATGTACTACATATATTTAGTTTATTATCTTTATGGTGCTTTTTTTATTCATTACATTTTCCATTTTCATGTGCATTTACGTCTTCCTCAATTTCATTATCTTGCATTGTACAGGTTTAAAAATCAATGAATGATTGGAATGCAAAAGATTAGTGATGAAGAATCTAAAATATTTTCTATTATAGATGATGATATGAAGGAAGATGAAGATGTGAGTGCATTAATTAGGAGTATGTGGTAAAATATCTATGTAAAGAGCCACGTAGAACCAGTGAGCAAACAGGTCATTTATGGGTGCAAGAAGTTTTGCAAGGGCATCCTATTCGTTGTTATGAGATGTTTCGGATGGAAAAACATGTCTTCTTTCAGTTTTGCACTGAATTGGTTGAACATGGTTTAAAAGACACTAAAAGAATGGGGATTCAAGAAATGGTTGCAATGTTCTTAAACATGGTTGGCCATGGGATAGGAAACAGGATGATACAAGAAAGGTTTCAACACTCAGGAGAGACTGTAAGTAGACATTTTCATAAAGTATTGATTGCCTGCCTTAGACTGTCCTTTAAATACATTAAGCCCCAAGATCGTAGATTTCGAGATATTCAAAACAAAATTCGAAATGATAGGCGATATTGGCCATTTTTCAAGAATGCTATAGAGCAATTGATGGTACTCATATCCCATGTGTGGTTAGTCCTAGTGAACAACCAAAATTCATTGGAAGAAAGGGACATCCGACACAAAATGTAATGGTCTAGATGTGATTGGAACATGTGCTTCATTTTTGCATTGCCTGGATGGGAAGGCACCGCCCATGATGCTCGTATTTTTGAGAATGCCCTTACAACTCCTAGTATGAATTTCCCACATCCACCTCCAGGTTTGTTTTTTCTCACATCTATAATTAATTTACATTTCCATTAAAATTATAAATATATCTGATACTACTTTTATTATTTATTAGGTAAATATTATTTGGTGGATGCTGGCTATCCAACACCAATTGGATATATTGGTCCTTATAAATGTGAACGCTATCACCTTCCTGATTTTAGGCGTTCATCTGGATTTGCAAACCACAATGAAGTGTTCAATTATTATCACTCAAGTCTAAGGTGCACAATAGAAAGGACTTTTGGGGTATGGAAGAATAGGTTTGCTATTTTGCGTCACATGCCTAAGTTTAAAATAGAAACACAAGTTCAAATAGTCAGTGCAACAATGGCTATACATAACTTTATTAGAATAAATTCTGAAACAGATTCTGAATTCAATCATTATGAAGATGAAAATGTAGTTGAACCTGAAGATGATAATGAAGATGTTGTTGATGAGTATCCATCCCCAAAATTAACTACAGTCTCTTCATCAGAGATGAATATTGTTCGAGACTCAATTCGGAATCAAATTGTTGAGCACATGCAGCTTAATTAGTAGTATATTTATATTTCAAAATTGCATTACATTTTCCTGTATACTTTACTATTATTTTGTATTTTGATTTGGATCAATCAATTTGCCTCTGTATTGAAACTTTAGTTGTCTTCATTTATCGGATCAACTATGAATATAATTAACGTTTTGTTATATAATTTATTCAACTATGCATATAATTTAACATTTTGTTATAATTTTTTTTATTTATAATTTAACTCTACCACTAAAAGTAAAAAAAAAAAAAATTATATAATTTGTTCATGTGTTCTTAAAAATAATCAAATAAAATAAAAGGTAATATTAATACTGTAATATAAACTCATACCCTTTTTAGTAATTTTACATTTAAAAGTGATTTTGGTTATTTTCATCCAAACAACATTCATTTTGTCAAACTCACTTTTGAAACAAAAGTTCCCAAACATAAATCATGTTACTACAAACTCACTTTCAACCAAACTTAAGTTTGCAAACACACTTTCAATCAAACTTAAGTTTACCAACTGCAATCCAAACACACACTAAAACCATGGCACAAACTTGTAAGGGAGCTAGCAAGAAGTCTTCAGTCACAGTGCACCCCACGGTGGCGACCCTGAACCCATTCCTCCGGGGTCCGTCGTGGATAGACCTTAGCTTGTGAAGCTGGACATGTACCTACAGTGTGGTGGGTTTGATATTTTGAGGCTTGAAATGTTTGTCAATCTTTTTTTCAATACAATGATGGTAATGAGATTTGAACCTATAACCTCATATAAACTATCCTAATCTGTTACCGTTAATCTAATCTAATACTAATGACTTGAAATAGTGTGTCAATCTTATAAATAAGAATAATTCGCATTTGAGAAGTCAATGTAATTATTAACTTATTAACTAATATAACTGATGTAAATAGAATTAGTTAGTTAGTTAATTAGGTTGGTTAGTTTGGTTAGTTCAAGTTAGTTTAGCTTCAGGCTCCCGCTTATGCTGCTATATAAACTCTCCTCTGTATTCATAACTTAACACTTTGATATATGAATTTCTCTCATTCGGCTATTACTGTTCTCAATATGGTATCAGAAGAGATTTCCTTCTCTGTTTTCCTTCTCTAATTCATTTCCTCTGATTCATTGCATCTGTAACAATGGCTACTTCCTTCGCCATTGATGATCCCTTCAATCCTTTTTTTCTTCATCATTCTGATAACCTAAGATTAATCTTGGTATTTCAACCTCTCACTGGTGACAATTACAATTCATGGTGTCGTTCCATGAAAATGGCTCTTCATGCCAAAAATAAATTTGGCTTTTGTTGATGGTTCCATTCCCATACCTCATGATGCTGATCCTCATCTTCTGGTTGCATGGGATCGCAACAACAATATTGTAAGTTCTTGGCTTCTTAATTCAATTTCTCGAGAAATTGTAGCTAGTATCATATATTCAACTACTGCTGCTGCAGTATGGAGTGATCTACAAGATCATTTTCATCAAAAGAATGAACCAAGAATCTTTCAACTCAAGAAAGATCTAATGAATCTTACCTATGGAACATCAACTGAGTCAGTATTTTACTCAAATCAAAGCAATTTGGGAAGAATTGTTTGATTTTCGACCATTGAGCAATTTCACGTGTGGAGGAGCTCAATCTTTGATTGATCAGTCTCACATTGAGTATGTCATGTGTTTTCTCATGGGGCTCAATGATAATTTTTCTCATATTCGTGGTCAGATTCTTCTCATGGATCCAATTCCTCCTATCAACAGAGTTTTTTCATTATTAGTACAAGAAGAAAGGCAACGTGAAATTAGTCTTTCATATTCTCAGTCTGCTGAAACTCAGCTAGCATATGCAGTTAATTCTGCTTCTAAGCCTATTCTTGATACTAAAGGCAAAGGTGGTTTCAAGAAAGATAGACCAGTTTGCACACATTGTGGTTTACTTGGTCATACAAAAGAAAAATGCTATCAATTGCATGGTTTTCCATCAAATTACAAAGCTAGTAAACACAAGTCTTCTCAAATTACAGTGGCTAGTGTTAATCAAGTCATAGATCAGGGTCAAGATTCTTCTTTTCAGTTTTCTACAGCCCAATGTCAGCAGCTACTCTATTTTCTGAATTCTCAATTGTCCAAGACTTCTGTAGAATCTACTCCTTCTGAGCATGCTGCAGGTATTGTGCTTTCAGTTGTATCCTCTTCTTTTATTCATGACTCTCATTCTTGGATATTAGATTCCGGAGCCACATGTCACATTGCATGTTCTTTGTCTGCTTTCATTTCATATCAGTCTATGAATGGTCAGTTTGTTACTTTACCTTATCAGTCTAGTATTCCTATTACTGCCATAGGAACTGTTTGTCTTTCACTTGATATTACTCTTCAGCATGTGCTTTATGTTCCTAGTTTTCACATCAATTTACTTTCAGTTAGTTCATTGTTAAAACATGCTAACTTTAACATTCTTTTTTCTTCTACTGGTTTTTAAATTCAGGATCTCAATCATTTGAAGATGATTGACAAGGGTGATCTTTTTGAAGGCCTGTATGTCTTCAGAGCTCATCCTTCCTCTTCCTTAATTGAACCAAGTTTAGCTAAACCATCAAAAGCAGTTTCTAATACAGTTTATTCTTTTTCTATTCACAATACTGTATCTACCAATGTATGGCATGCTAGATTAGGACATTTGTCAAATAAAACATTACAACATTTGAGTAATAAAATTCCTTTTTCTATCTCAAAGTCTTATCTTCATCATACATGTCCTATTTGTCCATTAGCTAAACAAAAGAAACTTTCTTTCCATTCAAATAATCATTTGTCTGATAACCCTTTTGATTTACTGCATTGTGACATATGGGGACCATTCCATACACCAACATATACTAGAAAAAAGTACTTTATTACCATGGTTGATGACTGCACTCGGTTTACATAGACATACTTAATTGAGTCCAAGTCAAAAGCACCTCAAGTAATCATGAAGTTTTTTTGCCATGGTGGAAACACAGTTTGGGAAAGTGATCAAACAATTTAGATCAGACAATGCCAAGGAGTTGGTCATGACTGAGTTCTTTGCCATAAAAGGAGCCTTACATCAGTTTTCTTGTGTGAAAAGGCCACAACAGAATTCAGTCGTTAAAAGGAAGCATCAACATCTACTTAATGTGGCCAGACCTTTGTTCTTCCAATCTAGAGTACCATTGGATTTCTGGGGAGATTGCATATCTACTGCTACTTACCTCATCAATAGGGTACCCTCTGCCTTACTTTCTTTCAAGTCATCTTTTAGCTTGCTTTTCCAATCTGAACATGATTACTTTCAATTAAGAGTCTTTGGTTGTCTTTGTTTTGGTTCCACTCTTTCCTCTGGCAGACATAAATTTATATATTGAGAACAGTAATAACTAAATGAGAAAAATTCATATATCAAAGTGTTAAGTTATGAATACAGAGGAGAGTTTATATAGCAACATAAGCTGGAGCCTGAAGCTAAACTAACTTGAACTAACCAAACTAACCAACCTAACTAACTAACTAACAAACTAATTCTATTTACATCAGTTATATAAGTTAATAAGTTAATATAGTAATCATTCTAGAAAATCTTTTGCGTGTATTAACTATAGGCTTTCTTGATAGGCATGTGTTTATTGCAAAATTTTTTTTTTAATCTCCTGCAATATAATCAAACCAAAAGTGATAAAACTTTTGTTATTTACTTATTTGTGAAATTTCTACTTATGACTATTTGTTGTTAAATTTTTTTTTAAAAAAAGATAGTAGAATAATAAGCGGGAAGTAGTGAGCTTAGCTTCGAAATGATTGATGCGTAAGTCACCGTCCAAGGACAAATGAGAAAGTTTGTTGTGCTTGTTAAAAAGGAAGAAGTAAAGGTTCTTTTAAACCCAAATATATATTTTTTATTAGGACAAAACTTAAGTTTATTTCTTTATGTCTATTATATTTATTTTATCAATTAAATTATGATATGTGTATAAATTTTTAAAAAAGAGAGTAAGAGAGAGAACATTAATAAATACATATCATAACTTAATTGACAACATAAATGTAATAAACATAAAAAAATGAATCTAAATTTTGTCCATTCTATTATTACATTCTTGCAATTTTTACACATGAATTTATACGAAGACTATTATGAGTCTGTGAATTTATATTATAAAGATCAAGCATTTCATACACTAGACAAATTTGTCAAGGATATCCAAAAGAAAAAAGAAAATGATCATTGTGATCAACGCAAAAGGATCGTTGCAAAAAGTTTTTACGAAAATAATGGTTTTCGACAACTTTGGGATGAAAAAATATAATATTTTTGCACCTATTAGTTTACAATTAAATTAACTTGAAAGGAAAAATAGAAGGTAGAAAAAAAAATAAAAGAAGAGATCCATAGGAAAATAAATATTCCTATAAGAAGTAGCTTAAATTATAAACAAATTTAAACTTAGAGGTTGAAGGACCTTTGCAATATTAAGGATTCGAGATTGTGAGAAGCACTTGTGAGGAGAAGTAACATCAATATCTTGAGTGAGGATTAATTTCACATACAAAGTGTAACACCCCAATTTTTAGAAAATGTTCCGAATGTACTGTTTGCTGTTTTTCAAGTTTTTGTGTGAAAGACCGTTGTGTCCCTATTTTATTGTTTCTCGATTTCTGTATGAAATACAAATACGTTTATACAGGCTCAAATTTTATTTGATCTTTTTACGTAATTTGTTTCGAGACGGTAAAATAAAAGTTTTTCCGAGCTACTGTTTTAATTTTTCTGATTGATATACATACAATTAATACTGTCTGTAATTTTATTTGAACGTTTTGGTTGATTAGCTACGTTGTGGGAAAAAATGAGAAAATGACCCTTACATCCCGAATGTGCTGTTTGTGCTGTTTTTGCTATTTTTAATTGTTTTCTACTTGATTTAGTGTTCAATATTACTGTCTGTGATTTTATTTGGACTTTTTGTGCGATTTGCTTCTCGGGACAGAAAATAATATTTTTTCGGGCCAGGGGGAAATCTTGTTTTAATTATTCAGTTTGGATCTTACTAAACCCAATTCTGAATGAGACGATTAGTAATCTTTTAATTTTTAGATTTAACTGCCTAATAAAATAATTTTGTGTATTATTTTATTAGTCAAGATAATTAGATGACAAAGTGGACCTAAATGTTTTGCGGGACCCACGTTTAGCTAATACGATTAGCTTAGTAGCTTAATTAAACATCATTAAGAGTGGAACCTTCTTGAACATAGTGACTAAGCTAGATGACTAGGTCATTAGTGACTAAGCTAGGTGACTAAGCTAGATGACTAAGCTTAAACCAACCAATGAGAGCAAAGCTTGTTAATCAAGGCTTAATCTTGACCTTTGATGCATCCAAGGGCTTGGATGAAGCCAAATCCATGCACACCTTGCATGCCCATTGAATGCTACGTCCAAGGGAGGTGGAAGACCATTCTTCGCTTTCTTTCATGCAAATTTCTCTCTTCTCTCTCATCCAAGAACCCTAAACACCATTGATGCTTTTCTTGTGAAGCATTCGCCAAGCCAATACCTACACCATCCAACCACCTAAAATTTCATCTAACCAAGTTTTCTAAACCTAAACACAATCCTAAGAACATCTCTAGTTGGGAGTTCTTGCAAATTCTTTCATTTAAAGCTTAAAAACCTACTTGGAAGATTGTACCAAGAAGGTGAAATTCCTAGTTTTTCTTTTCTAAATTCTTTTTCAAAGTTCTAAACCATGTTTTCTCCATGGTTTAAGCTCTTTTTCTATGGTTAGTGACTTGTAGATTTTGTTTAAGCTTGTTAGGTTCTTGAAGGAGGAAAACCGAAACTCTAGGAGGAGTGAAAGAATCCTTTTGTCTTCATTTAAGGTAAGAGGAAGACAAATCTTATCATCTATGGATGGTGGTAAGAAGATGGAGTGTGGTTTTGTGATTGTAGAATCCATAAGGATTCATTTGTGTGGTTGTTAGTAGCTTGTTAATATGGTTGTGTATTTGTTAATAGCTTTCCTATTTGTTGTTTGTAATAATTTGCATGTCTACAAGCTTTAATTTGCATGTCTACAAGCTTTGATTTAGGTTATATGTGTTAGAAATATATTGCATGTGTTAGAATTGCATGATAATGTATAGGATGTGAATAACATGTTAAGGGATTGCATGAGTGTTCCAAAGAACACAATCCTAAGGCTCACGGCCATGGACACAAAGGGAGAACCAAAATGTTCTCATATTTTTCCTAAATTGAGATTTAATTAATCTAGGAGAATTAACAAGTTATTACATTGTTTAGATTAGGGAAAATGAATTTAGAAATCAAATAGCATAAATTTCTAAGTTTCGGCCAACATGCCAAACCAAGTATCCATGGTTTCTAAAATTAAATCCAAACCTTTTCTAAGTATAAGAATACAATATGTGTTAAAAAGAATTTTTCTAAAATGAGTTTTAAGGAAAAGAATCAATTAGAAATAAGTTTGAGAACTTAGAACTAATGATTTTGTTATTAGAAATGAAATACAGTAACTTTCAAAAATTTCTAACATATAGCTCATGCTGTATTTTGAAGCATGTTAGTAGCTTTCAAAGGGATTAATTATATGGTTTAAAAATTTAATAAACAGAATTTTTACGGTAAAATTAGGAAACCATTAATATAATTTTCTAAGCATAATACTGTCAAATTTTAATAAAAACGGACAAATAAGATAGGAAAGATGTCCAAAATACAGTATACGGTATGAAAAATATTATACGTAGCTTAAAAGTATTATTTATTATTTCTGTTTATTTAAACAGTAATTTTTAAGGAATTCGGTCAAGAAAATGATTTAAAAATCTTACGCGATTGAGAAAACGTATTAAAAATCCTACGCGATTTTGAAAACAAAAAATATATTTACGCGATTTCAACACGTTTATAAAAACGACGAGATTGTGAAAACGCGATAAAATTACTACGCGATTGACCGAAACAAGATTTTTCCGATTTACGTATTTTTCTCCGTCGCTATGAGGTGAACCCGTACAGCTTTTGAGACAAGATTTGTCCAAGGGGGACTTATTATATTTTTGCCATTAAGGGCATATATTTTTATACCTTGAGGGTATTCTCGGTAATTTACCAATTTTTGGTGAATTTTGGTTGATTTAGGTGAATCACATCGTGTTGTCGATGCGATAAACGTAGTGTGGTTCATTGTTCTAATGAACTTGGAGACATTAGTGTACGGGATTCCATATATGGATAAGTTAGCTCACTGGCCGTGGTAACCGATAAGCACACTAATGGACTCGACACGCACTATATTTAATCGAGATTTGTAAAGTCTAGTAGTACATTTGCTCGTAGTGTCACGACGTGAGACAGTGAACTACACCACGCCTTGGTAAATTCCCAAAGGTGATGTGGAGCTATAGACGCAACGTGTGATCTTGGAATAGTTGGTGGGCAAGTATCGTGGTACTAATAGATTTTTGCGAGTCATTCCCTCTGATATCTGTGGTATCGTGTTGTTTAGCTCCATGGAGTAGGAACGAGTCATATTTCATATGAGTATATCTGGAACTTTATTTTATCTTATCTGTCTATTTTATCTGGTTAGTATTATGAGGATTATTTATCTGTTCTATTATTTTATCTGTGATGTTTTATTTTATCTCGATATTATGTGTTGTTATGATAATTAAATCTTTTTCTTTATTCTCATTCTTGATTTACATTATAGCTTTTCATATTGCATGAATTATATAACCGTTGTTTGACGTTTTCTTATTTACCATGTTTGTGATGATTTTAGATTGTCTTACCTCTTTTCTCGTATTGTGTATGTTTCCATATTTATTTTACGCGGTAAAGAGTTTGAGGAAGAGGAAGAGGAACATCTTGAGGTTCTCAGACTCGAGGAGGAGGAGGAAGATCGGCTAGTCAACGACCAGTTTGACGATCAAGAACCATCTGATCATCCATATCCATTGGATTGATTAGTTTTGGTATGGCGGTGCCTGGATTTTTGGGGTTCGTGACTCTCGAGTTTCACGGTGGATCGTTAGCGTGGCACATGAGAGGAGATATAGACTCCGTGACGTATGCGGGACGGATGACGGTGACCCTACGTAATAGATTTGATGACGAGCCAGCGATGACGACGACGGTGTTTCTGCATTTAGAGTTACCTTTATCCATTAGGCGTCATTGGGGTGGTGTTTCCACTGAGCCTAGTGAGATGACACTCGTATTGACTGCGCGGTCTCATGTTAGCCGAGTGTCGAGGCATCCTGGGTATTTATCTTCGATGAGTTTCTGAGTGATCCATCGAGGAATAAATATTTATGATGTGTATTTTTGGGGCGCGTCTGCGTATGTATATATTGACTCTTTCTTGTTTTGATTTATCAAGCTTCGTTTAAATATTTGTAATTGTAGTTGTAAATTATTTGTATAACTTATAACTTGGAACATATGTATCTTATGAGTGATGTTGTTATGTTTATTTTATGTTTCCGCATTATTTTATTTTCAATAATCTGTTTAACAGGAATTATTTTACAACCCATATTAGTACGAAATAAACGTTTTACAACTTGGGTAGATTTTATTTATTTTCTTTATATATGTGACATCCTCCAAAGGGGTGTTACACAAAGAGTGTGGGAAATTTCATAAGACAAAAAAAGCAAATAAATATACTAAAATAAAATCAAATAACACTTTTTGATCTAGTGCCATTTCGATAGCCCAGTGTAAGATTTGACATGAATTCAATTCATTGTGGACTTTAGTTCTTAGATTGGAATCAAAGTTGTAATATTGATTTCAATTCAAAAATCAATTGGGGTCATTTCGATCTCATGTAGGGAGTAGTGATTTTGATTGATTATCACAACATTAGACTCGAAGAAGTAGCTAGACTTAACAAAATTTCTGAAGACAGCAAAAACCTCGAGTGGAAGCTAGTAAATGTTCGAAGATTCAAGTTTGAATTTAAAAGAAAGTATTTGAATTTCAAATTGAAGTTAGCAGTAGTTGAGGATATAAAGTCAAGACAAACACAAGGATTGCTGACAAAGATTGAGCAGTTATTTGCGGCACGAGGATTGCTGACAAAGATCTGGTGGTTATTTGACAAAGATTACTAATTATTAGGTTGTTATTTTTGTTTAAAACACTTGTCAAGATCTTGTAAAAAAGGTAGTTACTTAGAAAATTTATAAATACCAAGAGGATGAAAACATTTAGGGGTTGAAAATTCTATACTCACAAACACTTGTAAACTCACGCTATCACATCTATTGACATCTCAAGCAAACAATATGTAAGTCTAGTTCAGTATGTTTCCATCCACTTTCACTTTCATTCATGTACCATTTTCAAATTCAATGCAACTTTAAATACAAGTTCATTCTACATTTTCAGTCTTTACTTTCTTTGTAAATTCTCTTCTACCCCTGATTAAGTGATTCTTTCAAGGATTATTTGAGTTCTTTTTATTGCTTTCATTTATTAGCTTCCATTTTTTTCTGCAATTTTATTTTTTTTGTAATTTACATACTTGCATCTTTATTGTTCTTTGCATTTACTTTAAGTTGATTTATTTCTATTCTTTACATGATTTTATTCATTTATTTGTCAATTTTGATTACATTGCTTTCATTTATTTCAAATGTACTTAATTTCTGTCATTCATGTTTAACGTATTTACATTTGCATCTATTTTCCTTATTTCTCGAAAACAAAGCCTCTTATTTTCAAGCTTGTTTTTTCATTAAGTTAAATACCACGCATAAATATTCGATTTTGGATCTGCATAAAATTGTCTTGTATTCGAAATCATCATTTGATTCCTTTAAGAAATTAGTCTTAAACTAGAATCCCAAAAGAAAGTGATTCCCTTCCTGAATTGAGATCGAAAATCAAACTTTGTCTATAGACGAAGGGTTTACTAGTCTAAATAGTGATATTCGAAATATTTTGGTAAACAAATTGGCACGCCAGGTGGGACACTTCCATTGAGTAAGATCTTAAGGGATTTTGTTAAGTTTATGCGCTTAAGAAGTGGTAGAATACTGCTAAGTATGTCTGAAAACACATCCTTGAGTGCTTAGAACCCTCAAACAAGGAATAATGGAGCCAATGACAGTAGAGATACCATAGTCTCTGCAAATTTACCACAAACTTTAGAGCCCGTGATCAGTGAAATCACAAGGGCTCCTGTTTCGAATATAGAAACCAGAACTCTTAGGGTAAGTAAAACTACACCCTTATATGAGTTGCCTCCTGGGTTCACTCTCCAAAATGTCACACAAAACATAAGTACTGCCTAAGCCACTTATACGAGCCCAATACCCAACGTTCCACTAAGAAACCTAATGGTAAATAGTGGTGGCCAAGTTGCAGGAACCAGCACTAATCAAACTGATAGGCAAAATGTGGGAATACCCATATTTCCTAATTTGCCCAGGGATTTGTCTTTCATTCCCTCTGGGAATACGAATGTAACCTTGAATAATATCAGACAATATATTGATGAAAGTAACCATGAGAAGGTACATATCTCAAAGATGACCACTGTTATAACCCTACTCATAGAATCCACCAATAACACATACACTAAATTAGCAAGGCAAATGAGTAGGATTGCAGATAGTTGATACCTAATTTTATCCATAAAATTTTTATTGCTTGATCAATGATTAATATTTTGGTGAAAAGATGTTTAATTGCAATGTTGTGAACACATCATTTTCTTTTTCAGATTTTTATTTACTTTTATCTTACTTTTTCTTATTTGTGCAAAAAAATAAAATTAAAATAATAAAAAAAACAAATAAAAAAGTTAATTTTGGTTTTTTTAAAAAAAAAGAAAAAAAAAAGAAAAGAGGGGATGGGGAGCAATTCTTCAGCAATTCTGTTTATATCCCAACGTCCAACCAAAAAACAACTTCAATCAGCAATTGAAATGGAACCAGCATCTCAAATATCTATTTCCTTTGCAACCATCTGCCAAGTCTACCAAAGTGTCTGCAACCCAAGGCTCAGTGAAGAAGCAAAAGCACAAAAATGGTAAGAGTGCAAAATTGGAGAAGGTGATAACCCAAAGAAGATACATGAGAATAGAAACTGAGCTACACTGCAAGGAAGCACTCTATCTGCTATAACTGATCTCATTGGGTTTGCAGATTTAGTTTTCTGCTTACAAGAGAGGGAAAACGGGAAGCATTAAGGGGTTCTTTGGCATTTGAGAGAAAAGGATTATAGAGGAGGGTGAGAGTTTTCAGAGGATTTTGAGAGAGCATTTTGTAGAGTATACCATCTTTAGCTCAACCCACAACTTCCATACTCACCTTCCTAACCACCATCTAAAACCACCACCCACAACCTCCATAATCTTTCCCACCACCACATTGCTGCAACCACCATTAACCACCCATCTCCAACCTCATTCCTTAAATAACCATTCATCACCATCAATCTCCATTAACAACCATTTTACAGCCACCATCTCCATTCTCAAACAACCATAACCATCACCTTCCATAACCCATTACAACCAAGAAACTTCACTATTCATCATCTCCTACCTCCATTCACCTCTCAAAAACTTCATCATCTTCATCCATTTCATCTCCACTCACCATTCCCATCTTCACCACCCATAAACAACCTTTATCCATCATCAACCTTCATCATTTACCTCCAAACATAACCTCCATCATTTCCATTTCACCACTTCCATCATCAACCCACAACCACCACAAAACCACCACCTATTCCACCATTAAACCCAACCTTCAACCACTAATTTCACCTTCACTCACCTTCACCAATCTCCATCTTCACAATCACACAAAAACAACCATGAACTTCCATCCAAACCAATGATAACCCATAAATCCACCATCTTCAAAACCACCCAAAACCACCTTTACCTCCACCAAACCATCGGAAAACCGCACCAGCTGCTCCACCCACAGACCCGACCAATAACGACACTCCCACTCCGTCGAAGCCTCTGCCTGCGTCGCCAAGCCACTCTGTCACACCAGCATCGCGCAACCTAGATTCGCCGTTGACCCGGCGCCGTCAGATCCAAGACGTCTGACCGAACCGCACCGCACCTACTATCGGGCTGCACCCTATGTAGACCGAAACAGTCCCGATCTGCACCGTATGACCCGCCTCTGCTGAATGCCCACACCGTGTCGCACTAGATCTGCTCCTCCATCACTTCTGACGAGCCCAGCGCCGGCATCTCTCGTGCGCCACCCCGAACCCACTGTCTCAGCGTCACTTTCTCCACCCCACGGGTTACCTGGTCTGAGCCTCACCCTCAGCTTTTCTTTCTTCTCATTTGTTTCTTTTTGTCTGATTTTGGTTCCCAGCAAACATGTTGAAATGAGTTTAAAGCATGGGTCTTACTTGGGCCGTTTAGTAACATAGGGAGCCCATCAGCAAAAGACAAGAAAACTGGAAGAAAAAAAAAGGGTTGATTTTAGAGGAGTTTCTCTTAAAAAAACGAAAATAAAAAATGAAGAAATTAAAAAAATGATTTAAAAATAATAATAAATTGGAGAAGAATCTGAAAACTGTTAAAAATAAAAATAATTCTTGTTTTGAATTGTTTGTTTTATATTTATTTCTTTTGTATTTACTTGGATCTTGGCATGACTTTGCGTTATTTTAAATTTGTGTTTATCCACTTGTTTTTGTGCGTTCTTCTCAAAAAAAATAATAAAAATATTTTTTAATCAATGCAATGACCAATGACAATGATTGAATAGTGAATGTTATCTTCAATGTCATTTGAATCATAAGAGTTTATTGAGTAGCTTAGTACTAACTACAACCCAATGCAAGAATGGATTTGTTTTCAAAATACAAAATATCTTTTCAAAAGTGTTTTTCTTAATTAAAATCAATCAACCCACAATCATTTTCTAAAGAACTACATGACTTTGAGTTTCTCATTGTACCCGAGGATATGTAGGAGTAGAATCTTTATTCTGTCAAGCCAAAATTAAATTTTCACAAATTAGTTCTTTCTTTTCTTTTTTTAAAAAAAAATAAAAAGTACAAAAAATATATAAAAAATGAAAATAAAAAATAGTTACAAAGTATTTTTAAAAATGGTAAAATAAAAATACTTGAGATTATTAAAATTTGCACAACTAGCTTAAGGTATCTTTTCTTGAACGGATAGTGTAGGGTGCTAACACATTCCCTACCTGTAATCGACTCCTAAATCCAAACTCATTTTCTAAAAGACCAATTTTCCTATTTTAAGAGTTTTTCTAATGTTTTCCCAATTTAAATAAACATTGGTGGCGACTCCATTGATTTTCAAAGTCTATATTTTTCAGTCATCCCGTCACGATCCTGGTTGCGACAACTGGCGACTTCACTGGGGGCACTTAGAGAGTCAGGCCTATTGATGTTAGCTGTGCAAATTATTAATAATTTCTATTTATTTATTTTAACCTTTTTTGTCTTTGTTTTTGTTTTCTTATTTGTTTGTTGATGGCATAATTAAAAGTTTCAAACCCAAGTGCAAGTTATTTCAAGTAGTAAATTCTCAGGAGTCAGAAGTCGATCCATAGAGAATTGATGAAGAGAAAATTATTTGAGGTAAGGAGAAAATTTGTCACAATACTAAAGGTGATAAAAGTTGTTCACAGATGAAAAGGATTTACTTGGGTTAGGAGATCCACTCTTGGTAATAAATTAAAGACAAGATTATTTCTTTTTATAACTTAATTGAAATCATACATAATGAAGGTTACAATCAGAAGATTTAACATTCAAAGTTCAATTAAGATTATAGATGTAATCATATTATGGTTCCAATAATTATCTACTAATACTTGTAAATGGTCTCAAGCATCCACTATGCCAACGTCTTATCTACAATGAATCAAGATATTGATTATACAAGAAGAGTTTCTAAATTAATCGAAAACAATATACAATACATATAAAGATCACATAAAAATACATCATTCAAGTACAAGAAAGAAATTAATATAACCTCAACATATTACCAAGAGCTTCACCCTTTCACCCAAGCAAAATAAAAATTAGTTACTCATGAATCAAGAAGAAAGAAAGAGAAAAGAAGAAGATGATGAACATAACTTCAATTAAGAACACTAGAAAACTACACAAAGGAAACAATTAACATACAAACATGAAAGTAAACTCTAAGCTAACCTAACACCTTTAAATGATCAGCCTTTGCCTCATTTTATAGAGCTAGAGGAACATAAAATGTCAAAGGAGTAGATGGATGATGAGAAGTAAGTGCCAAAATAGATGATGAATGAGCTAAAATTATTGAATTTCTTGTCTCCGAAATGTATCTGCTCTTAGCTTATGGCATGCATCAGAATCCCATCAAATGGTCTGCATAAACATTCTAGGAAATTGTCTCAGCTTTCCATAGCCACCATGTTTAGCCAAATCCACCACCTACAGCCTGAGATATGGCCCAATTACTGCTCATAGGTCAGGCCCAACTCCAGCACCTCTGTTCTAACTTCCAAGCCCAATATTACCTTCAAGGAATCCGAACTGAATTTTGTGTTTTTCATGAAAGTTGTAGATATGGGTCGTAACTTTCTACTGTCAAATTTCAGAATTATTGAACTCCTATAGCCTGAGATATAGCTTAATGAGTGCATAGAGGTCAAGCTGTTAGGTTCAAAACTCTAGATTTTGTTTCAATGCCAATTGAGTTATCCAAACGTGTGTATCCAGTCTTGAGACCTTCATGAAAGTTGTAGAAATTTGTTTTACCTTTAAAACAAGACCAAAATCATATCCATCAGATATTTGAAACTCAAATTATAGTTAGTTTACCGAAAAAGCCAAGTAAGAATATTATACAATAAATGAAATATATTGCTATCAATATGACTCTTGCTATCAAGTGAATAGTTATTAGAGATTTATCTAAACTTTCTAACAAGACCAGAATCACATTAATTAGATAATTGTAACTCAAATTGTGGTCACTTTACTTAAGAATGCAATAACCCAAATTAATGATAATTCAAGCAATAATTTCTTCAATGATCCAATTAAGCTTAATTTCATAAAATGTGACAAAATCAACTTAATTAAGCTAAATTGAACCTTAAAAAGCCTAGTGAGAGGATTATAAAATGAATAAAATACATTGTTATCATGTGTGAATATATTTTATATAGTTTTTTTTATTTACATATTTGCTAACATTATTTTGTATTTTTTATGTATGTATTTTATATATATATATATATATATATATATATATATATATATATATATATATATATATATATATATCGAGTTAGGGTAGTTTTATCTTTTAAAAAATTTTGGTACAAATTTGTATGCTCTCACACACACATCATTATCACTTACCTCACACACTTTTTTGGCTCTATACCCAAGTCTGTGCAAACCTGAGGAATAGGAGGGGGTCTCGACTTTTGTTATTGAGGGACTTTATGCTCACTTGACATTTGTTGAGATACCACTCAGATTGTTACCAATATTATGGACTGGTCATTTTGAGAGGGTTTATCCCTACTTATGATTAATTTATGATCTGGATCTCTGCCTTTCGAGATAGGGTCAATCTGGGGACCATGGATTTTAGAAGTCTAGATTTGTCCTAAAAATCTCGCACTGATAGATGGAACATAATGAGTGTCAAGGTTAGAGTCCTGACTTTAAGGAAATCCAGCTTCTTAGGTTCCACCTGACTAAGGCACAAGTGGAGTGTGCTTATTCTTTTATCCATCCATTTCTCATATCATTCATTCTTGCATTCCTTTTTTAAAAAAAAAATCATAAAAAAAAGAAGAGTCATCTTGCATTTTCATTATATTCTTAGCATTCTTAAAAGTAAAAAATAAAAAATATATATCATCTTGCATTTTTATGGTTGGCATTTTCATTCATTCTTACATCTCTTTTAAAAAAAATCAGCTCGAAAAAAAATACGTCATCTTGCATTATCATAACATTCGTAGCATTTAAAAAAAAAATCATCTGCATCAGTAGTCAATACTTTGCATATATACATGTTGTTCAGTCTATACTGATAATTGCATATTCATATCATGTTTCCCCAAACAGAAGGGTAGACACTGTAGCAGGAAAGCAGTTTCTGTGACACCCTTATAGGACTTGTTCCCCGGTTAGGATCATGGATGAAATAGAATAGACTCAAGAGCTGAAGGATGAGATGAATCAGCTCAAAGAGCAAGTATCCAAGATGATGAAGAAGTTATAGTCCATAAGAAATGGAGAGAGCACAGATGGGAATCCCTCAGTTGCGAGTGTAGAACATCTAGCCACACCTCTTCACCCTTCTGGTTTCTCTCCAATCCTTCTGTGATACCAAGGCGTTAATCCTCAAGGAGTTGTGATGTTGCCCACCATTTACCCAAATAACACCACTCAACCCTCAATTACCAGTTCTTAGGAAGCTCAGATGCCAAGCTTCCTACCATATGGCCTTCCTTTCGGCTTTGTACCACCATAGACTATCAATTCCCTTGACAGCAATAGGCCTGCTTTCAATCCATTGAGCATAACCCAACCACATGTCCATTACTTTGGTAATAGTGGAACCCCGCTATTGTAACATTTTGTCCCCACTTTCATGCCACAATACCCTTTGAATTCTTCTGCTAAAAATCCTCAGTCCAAAGAGAAGTTAAAAATTCTAGAAGATGGATTACGAATCATTGAAGGAGCATGTTGTTATAGTATCAGGGATGTTACTGAGCTCTGCCTTGTCCCAGACGTGGTGATTCCTCCGAAGTTTAAAGTCCCAGATTTCGACAAATATAAGGGGATCACTTGCCCAAAGAACCATTTGACCATATACATCTGCAGGATGGCTTCCCATGGTCATGATGACGAGCTGTTAATCCACTTCTTCCAAGATAGTTTAACTGGGGCAGCTTCAAGTTAGTACACGTGTCTTGAGCATGCCCATATAAGAAGTTTCAAGGATTTATCTGATGCCTTTGTAAGACAGTATAAATACAACATCGACATGACACCGGATAGAATGCAACTACAACGTATGTCTAAGAAGGATGCTAAGACCTTCAGGGAATATGCTCAAAGGTGGAGGGAAACAGCTGCAAAAGTAGAACCCCCTTTGTCAAAGAAAGAGATGGTGCTTATGTTCACGGACAAACTTTATGCGTCATTCTATGATCATATGATTAGGAGTATGTCGTCGAATTTTTCAGATATCGTAATAATTACTGAAAGGGTTGAAAGCGGAATAAAAAAGGAAAAATTGCATCAAATGGATGACGAACAAGCAAGTATGGAAAAATGTTGAACCAGCTAAGAGTGGACTTCAGGTCGAATGAATCAAATGGGGTTACAGAAAAATTCATGGATGACAATGACTACCTAAACAGTAATCCACCAGGCAGAGTAAGATGTTTTACGCATGCTCATCCGTAATAGGAGCGAATGTTTGGAGTGGTCAATCAGGGGCAACTTTAGAAAGTTCAACTTAGTCGTGATTCATTTTCAAACCATTATGAAGGAACAATACCTTGGAACCCTCCAGCATTGGGGAATTTCAAGGTGACTGGTATTTTGTTTTGTTTATCAAGTGGTTACCATGAAACGATGATTTAATTGTACTGACCTCATGCTTTTTCAATTATTAAAATCATTTGGGTTTTGAACTTGTGTAAACTTTCTTGAAGCATCTATGTAATGGATTTGCGTGGATCTCAGCATACTTCGTTCCTTTTTCTTATGTTCTTGACACTCATGTTCTTGTCAGATCTTTCTTGTCATTCTTTTCTTCCCTTTACTTGCTTTCTTTTGGTTTGGATTCCATAGGACCCTTATTGTAGAAAGCCTTTGGTGGTCATGAAGCTCACGTGTGCAGGCATTCTTTGTAAAAACAAAAAACAAAAGGAGAAATGAAAGAAAAAGAGAAAAATAAAGAGAACGAATAAGTAATCACTTAGTGTGTATTATCCTTTTGTCTCTAATTTAAAATTTTTGAAAATGAGCATTCAAGATTTGAAATGAAGATTGACCGTCTTTCTTTATCCTTCATAAGAATTCATCTTTTCTTTTCATTATCTCTCGTTGTCCCATTTTGAGCTTGAAAGTTTTCTTTAATAAACCCTGGATAAGGATCACCCCTACACTAGGGGATATCACAAAATAAATGTTAATTGCCATGGTGACTATTTTGAAGCATACTGAAAAAAAAAAGAGAAAATGAAGAAAAAGTGAAAGGAACTAAAAGTAAAAAAATGGAGAACAATAAGAGAAAATTGTGTTTGAAAACGCAAAAGCAATTGACATGGTTTAAGTTTGAACAATGATCCTTGGTCCCATTTAACCTCTAAACACTTGTTTGAGCCTTATATCTTTCATTTCATAACCACTAGCCTTGGCCACATTACAATCCTTAAAAAGTCCATTCTGATTAATGAATGATTGCCTTCATTTTCATGAGTTTTAATTTGAAGACAAAATGGTTATACTCACATAAGTATCTAGTTCATTGCTTTTTTTAAAAAAAATCCTGGTAGACTGAAAACCCGCAAGGGTGGTCTAAAAAAAAGATGAAAAAAGAAAAAAGAGACTTACACTAGTGCAAGTTTTCACCTTGTTCAAGCTGATCCTATACTGTGGCAATTTCTATAGCTCGATTTGGCCTACACTAGGGCAAATCTTTTGGTTCAATCTGGCCCTACACTAGGGCACTTTTTTCTCTAGCTTAATTTGGCCTACGTTGGGGCAAATATTTTGATTCAATATGGCTTTGCATTGGGGCAAGTCTCCATCATTTTCAATTCAGCTCTAAACTGAGTCAATTTCTTTTTCTTTCTAGTTCTATTTGGCCTCACACTTTGGCAAAACCAAAAAATCTCAATTTCCCCACTGGGACAAATTTTGCTGTCAAATGGCTTACACTAGGGCAGCTTTGTTCTCAAATGGTCTACCATGATCCAAATTCTTTTTTTTTTTTATACCTTACACTGGGGCAAATTTTTGTAAATACCTGATAAAAGAATGGTCATGATGTCCAGTTGTCAAGTAAAAATCAATCACATCTAAACTAGGGCAAAAACCCTTCTGGCATTCATACTATTCTATTTCTTGTGTTTTTATCCTTTGTAAATGCTCTTTGTGTAGTCATACTCCCAAAGTTAGTCAAGAAATTACTAAGTTAGTAAATTTCTTTCTCGTTCTACTTTTGAATCCATGCATATCTGGTACATGATGCTTCAAAGTTCGGTGAACATAAGTGCAATAGTACAACTTAACCATCTGATGGTAGTCTCTTGTTGAACAACTCAAGCCAAAAGAGCTCCAAAATTTCAATCGATGAAGGAAATGACATCCTCAACGGATAATTCAGATTGAAGTGTGTCTAGTGGAATAGGAATCTTTAGATGAAGAAAGTCAGAAGCTTCTAGGCAAGCCACATCTAATGAAGAGAAATTTGAAGAAGATGAGATCGACAATGATCCCCTTTTCCAAGAAGGGTTTGATTCAAGACTTTGGTTAAGAAAAAAAAATGTTACTTCTTTGGCTCATGGCTCATTGCACAAAGTTCTTGGGCTTAAGGCCCGCTGCATAAAGTTTTCTAACTCAAGGCCCTTTAAGAGCATTGATGAGAAAATGAAAAATAACCAGACAAATCATAAAGCAAATTTTGTTACTATTCAACCTTGATCATACTATGGGAAGAAGTTCTTAAGGGTGTTGTGGAACCAAGAGCGATTCAGTTAAAGCTCTGATGTGTCAATTTTTGTTTACCCTAATTTGTTCATGAGAATCTTTACAATAACACATCTATTGCATTGTGCATAATCTCAAGCATCACATGCATTATCCTCAGGCATCACATCTATTGCATCATGCATAATCTTAAACATCACATGCACTGTCCTCAAGCATCACATCTACTGCATCGTCATGCATCCATTGTATCATATATCATCTCAGGTATCATATGCATTCACAAAGTCAACACCATTTCTTTTTAGGTCCCAAAGCCTTATGCCCACCTGCCTTTAGTTTCCAGATCCTCGCACCCATCATTTTCACGGCAAGTCAGGGCCTTATGCTCATTGCCTTTTCCATTACGGGTCCTCGCTCCCATCTCTTTAAGTTTCCTGTTAAGATTCGACAGATACTCGACTCCACAAGCTGTTTACCTTCCTATCAAGCTTCGACGAGTACCCTACCCCACAAGCTTTTTACCTTTCTGTTCAGCTTCGATGGGCACCCTACCCCGCAAGCTTTTTACCTTTCTGTCCAGCTTCGACGCACACCCTACCCCGCAAGTTCTTTACCTTTTTGTCCAGTTTTGATGGGCACCCTTCCCCGCAAGCTTTTTTACCTTTCTGTCCAGCTTCGACGGATACCCAACTCCACAAGCTTTTTACCTTTCTTTCCAGCTTCAACGGATACCTGACTCTGCAAGCTTTTTACCTTTCTGTTTAGCTTCGACGAGAACCCTACCTTTCAAGCTTTTTACCATTCGGTCCAGCTTCGACGGGCACCCTACCCTGCAAGCATTTTACCTTTCTGTCTAGCTTTGACGGATACCCGACTCCGCAAGCTTTTTACCTTTCTATCCAGCTTCGACGGGCACCCTACCCCGCAAGCTCTTTACCTTTCTATCTAGCTTCGATGAGTACCCTACCCCACAAGCTTTTTACCTTTCTGTCTAGCTTCAACGGGCACCCTACGCCGTAAGATGTTTTACCTTTCTGTCTAGCTTCGACGGATACCCAACTCCACAAGCTTTTTACCTTTCTTTCCAGCTTCGACGGATACCCAACTCTGTAAGCTTTTTACCTTTTTGTTTAGCTTCGACGGGAACCCTACCTTTCAAGCTTTTTACCTTTCTGTCCAGCTTCGACGGACACCCTACTCTGCAAGCTTTTTACTTTTCTGTCCAGCTTCGACGGATACATAACTCCGCAAGCTTTTTACCTCATTTTAATGTCCATTACTTTTTGCGTCAATCTACATTCTAAAAAAAATATTAAAAAAATAAAAAATAAGGAAAAATAAAAAAAAGGAAGAAAGAAAAAGAAATAAAGAAAAGAAGAAAAGGAAATGAAAATTTTCATAGACAAAATTGAATCAATTCCTTTGCTTCCCATTTAATTTAAATGGAAAGCAAAGGGGGGCAGCTGTTGATACCCAATTTTGTCCATAATTTTTTTATTACTTGATCAAGATTAATATTTTAGTGAAAAGATGTTTAATTGCAATGTTGTGAACACATCATTTTATTTTTCAGATTTTTATTTACTTCTATCTTACTTTTTCTTATTTGTACAAAAATTAAAATTAAAATTAAAAATAAAAAAAAAAATAAAAAATTTAATCTTAGTTTTAAAAAAATAATAAAAAAAAGGGGAGGGAGAGCAATTCTTCAGCAATTCTGTTTACATCCCAACGTCCAACCAAAAAACAACTTCAATCAGCAATTGAAATGGAACCAACATCTCAAATATCTATTTCCTTTGCAACCATCTGCCAAGTCTACCAAAGTGTCTGCAACCTAAGGCTCAGTGAAGAAGCAAAAGCACAAAATGGAAAGAGTGCAAAATTGGAGAAGGTGAGAACCCAAAAAAGATATATGAGAATGGAAACTAAGCTACACTACAAGGAGCCACTCTATCTGCCACAACTGATCTCATTGGGTTTGCAGATTTGGTTTTCTGGTTCCAAGAGAGGGAAAATGGGAAGCATTAAGGGGTTCTTTAGCATTTGAGAGAAAAGGATTACAGAGGAGGGTGATAGTTTTTGGAGGATTTTGAGAGAGCATTTTGCAGAGTATGCCATCTTCAGCTCAACCCACAACTTCCATACTCACCTTCCTAACCACCATCTAAAACCACCACCCACAACCTCCATAATCTTTCTCACCACCACCTTGCTGCAACCACCATTAACCACCCATCTTCAACCTCATTCCTCAAACAACCATTCATCACAATCAATCTCCTTTTATAACCATTTTATAGCCACCATCTCCATTCTCAAACAACCATAACCATCACCTTCCATAACTCATTACAACCAAGTAACTTCACTATTCATCATCTCCTACCTCCACTCACTTCCCAAAAACTTCATCATCTTCATCCATTTCATCTCCACTTACCATTCCCATCTTCACCACCCATAAACAACCTTCACCCCATCATCAACCTTCATCATTTACCTCCAAACATAACCTCCATCATTTCCATTTCACCACTTCCATCATCAACCTACAACCACCACAAAACCACCACCCATTCCACCATTAAACCTAACCTTCAACCACCAATTTCACCTTCACTCATCTTCACCAATCTCCATCTTCACAATCACACAAAAACAACCATGAACTTCCATTCAAACCAAGAACAACCCACAAATCCACCATCTTCAAAACCACTCAAAACCACCCTCACCTCCACCAAACCACCGAAAAATCGCACCAGCTGCTCCACCCACAGATCCGACCAGTAGCGGCACGTCCACTCCGCCGAAGCCTCTGCCGACTCCTCCAAGTTGCTCCATTGCACTAGCACCGCGTAACCCAGACTTGCCATTGACCCGACACCGCCAGATCCAAGACGTCTGACCGAACCGCACCGCACCTGCCGTCTGGCCGCACCCCGCGTAGACCGAAACAGTCTCGATCTGTACCGCGTCGATGTGTCGCGATCCGCGTGACCCACCTCCACTAAACGCGCACACCGTGTCTCACCAGATCTGCTCCTCTGTCACTTCCGATGAGCCCAGCGCGGGCGTCTCTCGCGCGCCACCCAGAACCCACCATCTCAGCCTCACTTGCTCCACCCCACGGGTTGCTTGGTCTGAGCCTCACCCTCAGGATTTCTTTCTTCTCATTTGTTTTATTTTGTCTGATTTTGGTTCCCAGCAAACATGTTGAAATGAGTTTAAAGCATGGGTCTTACTTGGGTCATTTAGTAACATAGGGAGCCCATCAGCAAAAAATAAGAAAACTGGAAACAAAAAAAATGGGTTGATTTTAGAGGAGTTTCTCTTAAAAAAAATGAAAATAAAAAAGTGATTTAAAAAAATAATAAATTGGAGAAGAATATGAAAACTATTAAAAATAAAACTAATTCTTGTTTTGAATTGTTTGTTTTATATTTAATTTTTTTGTATTTACTTGGCTCTTGGCATGACTTTGTGTTATTTTAAATTTGTGTTTATCCACTTGTTTTTGTGTGTTCTTCTTTATAAAAAATAATAAAAATCTTTTTTAATCAATGAAATGACCAATGATAATGATTGAATAGTGGATGTTAACTTCAATGTCATTTGGATCATAAGAGTTTATTGAGTAGCTTAGTGCTAACTTGAACACTATGCAAGAATAGACTTGTTTTCAAAATATAAAATCTCTTTTCAAAAATCTTTTTCTTAATTAAAATCAATCAATCCACAATCATTTTCTAAAGAAGTACGTGACTTTGAGTTCCTCATTGTATCCGAGGATACGTAGGGGCAAAATCTCTATTCTGTCAAGCCAAAATAAAATTTTCACAAATTAGTTCTTTCTTTTCTTTTTTTTAAATAAAAAATATAAAAAAAATATATAAAAATGAAAATAAAAAATTGTTACAAAGTCTTTTTAAAAATGGTAAAATAAAAAAATACTTGAGATTATTAAAATTTGCAAAACTAGCTTAAGGTACCGTTCCTAGAACGGACAGTGTAGGGTGCTAACACATTCCCTACCTGTAATCGACTCTCGAATCCAAACGCATTTTCTAAAAGACTAGTTTTCCTATTTTAAGGATTTTTCTAATGTTTTTTCAATTTAAATAAACATTGGTGGCGACTCCATTGATTTTCAAAGTCTATATTTTTTGGTCGTCCCATCACGATCCCGGTTGCGACAGCTGGCGACTTCACTAGGGACACTTAGAGAGTCAAGCCTATTGATGTTAGTTGTGCAAATTATTAATAATTTTTATTTATTTATTTTACCCTTTTTTGTTTTTGTTTTGTTTTCTTATTTGTTTATGAATATATTTTATATAATTTTTTTATGTACATATTTGCTAGCATTATTCTGTGTTTTTTTTTACATGATTTAGTTGTATATATTTTTAATATTTTGTACTTAATTATTGAAATCCTATGGTAGTTGATTGTTGGTCATTTGTTGTGTGTGTGTGTGTGTGTGTATATATATATATATATATATATATATATATATATATATATATATATATATATATATATATATATATATATATATATATATTATGGTAGTTTTATCTTTTTAAAATTTTTTGTATAAGTTTGTATGCTCCCACACACACATCATTATCACTTACCTCACACATTTTTTGGGCTCTATACCCGAGTCTGTGCAAACCTAAGGAATAGGAGGGGGTCCTGACTTTTGTTATTGACGGGCTTTATGCTCACGTGACATTTGTTGAGATACCACTCAGATTGTTACCAATGTCATGGACTAGTTATATTGATAGGGTTTATCCCTACTTGTGATTAATTTATGATCTGGATCTCTATCTTTCGAGATTGGAGCAATCTGGGGACCGTGACTTTTTAGAAGTCTATATTTGTCCTAAAAATCTTGCACTAATAGATGGAACATAATGAGTGTCAAGATTAGAGTTCCGACTTTAAAGAAATCCAGCTTCTTAGGTTCCACCTGACTAGGGCACAAGTGGACCGTGCTTATTCTTTTATCTATCTATTTCTCATGTCATTCATTCTTGTATTCTTTTTTTAAAAAAATCCATAAAAAAAGAAGAATCATCTTACATTTTCCTGGTATTCTTAGAATTCTTAAAAGTAAAAAATAAAAAATATATATCATCTTGCATTTTCATGGTTGGCATTTTCATTCATTCTTACATCTCTTTTAAAAAAAATCAACTCTAAAAAAATACATCATCTTGCATTATCATAACATTTGTAGTATTTTAAAAAAAAATCATCTGCATCAGTAGTCAATACTTCGCATACATACATGTTGTTCAGTCCATACTGATAATTACATATTCATATCATGTTTCCCTAAACAGAATGGTAGACACTGTAGCAGAAAAGCAGCTTCTGTGACACCCTTACAAGACTTGTTCCGCGACTAGGATCATGGATGAAATAGAACAGAAACAAGAGCTGAAGGATGAAGTGAATCAGCTCAAAGAGCAAGTATCCAAGATGATGGAGAAATTATAGTCCATGGGAAATGGAAAGAGCACAGATGGGAATCCCTCAGTTGCGAGTGTAGAACATCCAGCCACACCTCTTCGCCCTTTTGGTTTCTCTCCAATCCTTCTGCAATACCAAGGCGTTAATCCTCAAGGAGTTGTGATGTTGCCCACCATTTACCCAAATAACACCACTCAACCCTCAGTTACCAGTTCTCATGAAGCTCAGATGCCAAGCTTCCTACCATATGGCCTTCCTTCCGGCTTTGTACCACCATAGGCTATCAATTCCCCTGACAGTAATAGGCCTGCTTTCAATCCTTTCAGCATAACCCGACCATATGTCCATTACTTTAGTATCATTGGAACTCCACCATTGCAACATTTTGTCCCCACTTTCATGTCATAATACCCTTTAAATTCTTTTGTTGAAAATCCTCAATCTAAAGAGAAGTTAAAAATTCTAGAAGAGAGATTATGGATCATTGAAGGAGCATGTTGTTATAGTATCAGAGATTTTACTGAGCTTTGCCTTGTCCCAGGCATGGTGATTCCTCTGAAGTTTAATGTCCCCGATTTCGATAAATATAAGGGGATCACTTGCCCAAAGAACCATTTGACCATATACATTCGAAAGATGGCTTCCCATGCTCATGATGACAAGCTATTAATCCACTTCTTCCAAGATAATTTAACTGGGGCAGCTTCGAGTTGGTACCCGCGTCTTGAGCATGCCCATATAAGGAGTTTCAAGGATTTATCTGATGCCTTTGTAAGGCAGTATAAATACAACATTGACATGACACCAGATAGAATGCAACTACAACGCATATCTAAGAAGGATGCTGAGATCTTCAGGGAATATGCTCAAAGGTGAAAGGAAATAGCTGCACAAGTGGAACCCCATTTGTCAAAGAAAGAGATGGTGGTTATGTTCACTGATACACTTCATGCGTCATTCTATGATCATATGATTGGGAGTGTGTCGTCGAATTTTTCAGATATCGTAATAATTGGTGAAATGGTTGAAAGCGGAATGAAAAAAAGAAAATTAATCAAATGGATGACGGACAAGCAAGTTTAGAAAAATATTGAACCGGCTAAGTGTGGACTTCAGGTCGAATGAATCAAATGGGGTTTCAGGAAAATTCATGGATGACAATGACTACATAAACAGTAATCTACCAGGTAGAGTTAGATGTTTTACGCATGCTCATCCGTAATAGGAGCGAATGTTTGGAGTGGTCAATCAGGGGCAACTTTAGAAAGTTCAACTTAGTCGTGATTCATTTTCAAACCATTGTGAAGGAACAATACCTTGGAGCCCTCCAGCACTGGGAAACTTCAAGGTGACTTGTATTTTGTTTTGTTTATCAAGTGGTTACCATGAAATGATGATTTAATTGTACTGACCCCATGCTTATTGAATCATTAAAATCATTTGGGTTTTGAACTTGTGTAAACTTTCTTAAAACATCTATGTAATGGATTTACGTGGATCTAAGCATACTTCGTTCCTTTTTCTTATGTTCTTAACACTCATGTTCTTATCAGATCTTTCTTGTCATTCTTTTCTTCCCTTTACTTGCTTTCTTTTGGTTTGGATCCCAATGGACCCTTATTCTAAAAAGCCATTGGTGGTCATGAAGCCCACGTGTGCAGGCGTTCTTCGCAAAAAAAAAAAAAAAAACTAAAGGAGAAGTGAAAGAAAAAGAGAAAAATAAATAGAACAAATAAGTAATCACTTAATGTGTATTATCCTTTTGTCTCTAATTTAATTTTTTTGAAAATAAGCATTCAAGATTTGAAATGAAGATTGGCCGTCTTTCTTTATCCTTCATAAGAATTCATCTTTTCTTTTCATTATCTCTCGTTGTCCCATTTTGAGCTTGAAAGTTTTCTTCAATAAACCCTGGACAAGGATCACCCCTACACTAGGGGATATCACAAAATAAATGTTGATTGCCATGGTGACTATTTTGAAGCATAATGAAAAAAAGAGAAAATGAAGAAAAAGTGAAAGGAACAAAAAGTAAAAAAAAATAGAGAACAATAAGAGAAAATTGTGTTTGAAAGCGCAAAAGAAATTGACAAGGTTTAAGTTTGAACAAGGATCCTTGGTCCTATTTAACCTATGAACACTTGTTTGAGTCTTATATCTTTCATTTCATAACCACTAGCCTTGGCCATATTACAATCCTTTAAAAGTCCATTCTGATCAATGAATGTTTGCCTTTATTTTCACAAGTTTTAATTTAGAGACAAAAAGGTTATACTCATACAAGTATCTAGTTTATTGCTCTTTAAAAAAAATCCTGGTAGACTGAAAACCCGCAAGGGCGGTCTAAAAAAAAAAGAAAGATAAAAAAAGAAAAAAGAGACTTACACTAGTGCAAGTTTTTACCTTGTTCAAGCTGACCCTACACTGGGGCAATTTCTCTAGCTCGATTTGACCTACACTAGGGCAAATCTTTTGGTTTAATCTGGCCCTACACTAGGGCACTTTTTTCTCTAGCTCAATTTGGCCTACGTTGGGACAAATCTTTTGATTCAATCTGGCTCTGCATTGGGAGAAGTCTCTATCCTTTTCAATTCACCTCTAAATTGAGGCAATTTTTTCTAGGTTTATTTGGCCTCACACTTGGGCAAAACCAAAAAATCTCAAGTTCCTCACTAGGACAATTTTTGTTATTAAATTTTTATCTATTTGGGTTTACCTCCAAATTCTTCTTTTTTTTTTACCTTACACTAGGGCAAAATACCAAAAAAATCTCAATTTCCCACATCCAAACTAAGACAAATTTTGTTGTTAAATGGTCTTTATCCTTTGTAAATGCTCTTTGTGTAGTCTTTTAGTTCTCAAATGGTTTACCCATGCATATTTGGTACATGATGCTTCAAAGTTTGGTGAACAGTCAAATTCTTCTTTTTTTTTTTTATACCTTACACTAGGGCAAATTTTTGTAGATACCTAATAAAAGAATGGTCATGATGTCCAGTTGTCAAGTAAAGATCAATCACATCCAAACTAGGGCAAAAATCTTTTTGGCATTCGTACTATTCTATTTCTTGTGTCTTTATCCTTTGTAAATGCTCTTTGTGTAGTCATACTCCCAAAGTTAGTCAAGAAATTACTCAGTTAGTAATTTTCTTTCCTATTCTATTTTTGAATCCATGCATATCTGGTACATGATGCTTCAAAGTTCGGTGAACATGAGTGCAATAGTACAACTTAACCATCTGATGGTAGTCTCCTATTGAACAACTCAACCCAAAAGAGCTCCAAAATTTCAATCGATGAAGGAAATGACATCCTCAATAGATAATTCAGATTGAAGTATGTCCGGTGGAATACGAATCTTTGGAGGAAGAAAGTCAGACGCTTCTAGGCAAGACACATCTAATGAAGAGAAATTTGAAGAAGAATAGATCGACAATGATCTCATTTTCCAAGAAGCGTTTAGTTCAAGACTTTGGTTAAGAAAAAAAAATGTTACTTCTTTGGCTCATGGCTCATTGCACAAAGTTCTTGAGCTCAAGGCCCGCTGCATAAAGTTTTCTGACTCAAGGCCCTTTAAGAGCATTGATGAGAAAACAAAGAATAACCAGGAAAATCATAAAGTAAATTTTGTTACTGGTCAACCTTGATCCAGCTATGGGAAGAAGTTCTTAAGGGTGTTGTGGAACCAAGAGTGATCCAGCTAAAGCTCTGATGTGTCAATTTTTGATTGCCCAATTTGTTCATGAGAATCTTTACAGTAACACATCTATTGCATCATGCATAATCTCAAGCATCACACGCACTATCCTCAGGCATCACATCTATTGCATCATCTCAAGCATCACATGCATTGTCCTCAAGCATCACATCCATTGCATCATATATCATCTCAGGTATCACATGCATTCACAAAGTCAACACCATTTCTTTTTAGGTCCCAAAGCCTTATGCCTATCTGCCTTTAGTTTTCGGGTCCTCGCACCTATCGCTTTCACAGCAAGTCAGGGCCTTATGCTCATTGCCTTTTCCTTTACGGGTCCTCACACCCATCGCTTTAAGTTTCCTGTTAAGCTTTGACAGATACCCGACTCCTCAAGCTTTTTATCTTATTGTCAAGCTTCGACAGGCACCCTACCCCGCAAGCTTTTTACCTTTCTGTCCAGCTTTGACAGGCACCCTACCCTGCAAGCTCTTTACCTTTTTGTCCAACTTCGACGGGCACCCTACCCTGCAAGTTTTTTTACCTTTATGTCTAGCTTCGACGGATAGCCGACTCTGCAAGCTTTTTACCTTTCTGTCCAGCTTCGACGAGCACCCTACCCTGCAAGCTTTTTACTTTTCTGTCTAGCTTCGACGGATACCCGACTTCGCAAGCTTTTTACCTTTCTGTCCAACTTTGATGGGCACCCTACCCCGCAAGCTTTTTTACCTTTTTGTCTAGCTTCGACGGATACCCGACTCCGCAAGTTTTTTACCTTTCTTTCTAACTTCAACGGATACCCACTCCGCAAGCTTTTTACCTTCCTTTCTAGCTTCGAGGACACCCTACTCCGCAAGCTTTTTACCTCATTTTAAAGTCTATTGCTTTTTGCGTCAGTCTGCTTTCTAAAAAAAATATATTAAAAAAAATTAAAAAAATGGAAAAAGAAAAAAAAAAGGAAGAAAGAAAATAAAGAAAGAAAAGAAGAAAAGGAAAAGGAAATGAAAATTTTCATGGACAAAATTGAATTAATTCATTTGCTTCCCATTTAATTTAAATGAAAAGCAAAGAGGGCAGTTATTAATACCCAATTTTGTCCATAAAATTTTTATTGCTTAATCAGCTATTAATATTTTAGTGAAAAGATGTTTAATTGCAATGTTATGAACACATCATTTTCTTTTTCAGATTTTTATTTACTTCTATCTTACTTTTTCTTATTTGTGCAAAAATTAAAATTAAAATAAATAATAAAAAAAACAAATAAAAAAGTTAATCTCGATTTTTTTTAAAAGAAAAAAAAGGGGAAGGGGAGCAATTCTTCCGCAGTTCTGTTTACATCCCAACGTCCAACCAAAAAGCAACTTCAATCAGCAATTGAAATGGAACCAGCATCTCAAATATCTATTTCCTTTGCAACCATTTGCCAAGTCTGCCAAAGTGTCTGCAACCCAAGGCTCAGTGAAGAAGCAAAAGCACAAAAATGGTAAGAGTGCAAAATTGGAGAATGTGACAACCCAAAGAAGATATATGAGAATGGAACTGAGTTACACTGCAATGAACCACTCTATCTGCCACAACTGATCTCATTGGATTTACAGATTTAGTTGTCTGCTTATAAGAGAGGGAAAACGGGAAGCATTAAGGGGTTCTTTGGAATTTGAGAGAAAAGGATTACAGAGGAGGGTGAGAGTTTTCGAAGGATTTTGAGAGAGCATTTTGCAGAGTATATCATCTTCAGCTCAACCCACAACTTCCATACTCACCTTCCTAACCACCACCTAAAACCACCACCCACAACCTCCATAATCTTTCTCACCACCACCTTGCTGCATCCACCATTAACCACCCATCTCCAACCTCATTCCTCAAACAACCATTCATCACCATCAATCTCCATTAACAACCATTTTATAGCCACCATTTCCATTCTCAAACAACCATAACCATCACTTTCCATAACCCATTACAACCAAGCAACTTCACTATTCATCATCTCCTACATCCACTCACCTCCCAAAATCTTCATCATCTTCATCCATTTTATCTCCACTCACCATTCTCATCTTCACCACCTATAAACAACCTTCACCCATCATCAACCTTCATCATTTACCTCCAAACATAACCTCCATCATCTCCATTTCACCACTTCCATCATCAACCCACAACCACCACAAAACCACCACCCATTCCACCATTAAACCCAACCTTCAACCACCAATTTCACCTTCACTCACCTTCACCAATCTCCATCTTCACAATCACACAAAAACAACCTTGAACTTCCATCAAAACCAAAAACAACCCATAAATCCACCATCTTCAAAACCACCCTAACCTCCACCAAACCCATAAATCCAACATCTTCACCACCGCTCTCTGACCCACAGATCCGACCAGCAGAATGGCACGCCCACTTCGTTGAAGCCTCTGCCCGCGCTGCTAAGCCGCTCCGTCGCACCAGCATCGCGCAACCTAAACTCACCGTTGACTCGGTGCCGCCAGATCCGAGACGTCCGACCAAACTGCACGGCACCCGCCGTCGGGCCGCACCTCGTGTAGGTCGGAATAGTCCTGATCTGTACCGCGCCAACGTGTCACGATCCGCCCACGATCCGTGCGACCCACCTCGGCTGAATGCGCACACCGTGTCTGCTCCTCCGTCACTTTTGACGAGCCCAGCGCCGACGTCTCTTGCGCGCCACCCCGAACCCACCGTCTCAGCCTTTCTTACTCCACCCCACGGGTTGCCTGGTCTGAGCCTCACCCTCAGCTTTTCTTTCTTCTCATTTGTTTCTTTTTGTCTGATTTTGGTTCCCAGCAAACACGTTGAAATGAGTTTAAAGCATGGGTCTTACTTGAGTCGTTTCGTAACATAGGGAGCCCATCAGCAAAAAACAAGAAAACTGGAAGAAAAAAATGGGTTGATTTTAGAGGAGTTTCTCTTAAAAAAAAAAAAAATAAAAAAATAAAAAAATAATAAAATGATTTAAAAAAATAATAAATTAGAGAAGAATCTGAAAACTATTAAAAATAAAAATAATTCTTGTTTTGAATTGTTTGTTTTATATTTAATTTTTTTTGTATTTACTTGGCTCTTGGCATGATTTTGTGTTATTTTAAATTTGTGTTTATCCACTTGTTTTTGTGTGTTCTTCTTAAAAAAAAAATAATCAATGCAATGACCAATGATAATGATTGAATAGTGGATGTTATCTTCAATGTCATTTGGATCATTAGAGTTTATTGAGTAGCCTAGTGCTAACTTGAACCCTCTGCAAGAATGGATTTGTTTTCAAAATACAAAATCTCTTTTCAAAAATATTTTTCTTAATTAAAATCAATCAACCCACAATCATTTTCTAAAGAACTACGTGACTTTGAGTTCCTCATTGCACCCGAGGATACGTAGGAGTAGAATCTCTATTTTGTCAAGCCAAAATTAAATTTTCACAAATTAGTTCTTTCTTTTTTTTTTTTTTTTAAAAAAAAAATATAAAAATATATAAAAATACATATAAAAAATGAAATAAAAAATAGTTACAAAGTCTTTTTTAAAATGGTAAAATAAAAAATACTTGAGATTATTCAAATTAGCACAACTAGCTTAAGGTATCGTTCCTAGAACGAGCAGTGTAGGGTGCTAACACCTTCCATACATATAATCGACTCCCGAATCCAAACTCATTTTCTAAAAGATCAGTTTTCCTATTTTAAGGGTTTTTCTAATGTTTTCTCAATTTAAATAAACATTGGTGGCGACACAGATGTCTTTGGAAATCCAGAGGAATCTATAGGCAATCAAAGAGGGAATAGTCAACCAATCCATCGAGAAAATACACCATTGGTAAACCATCCCAATGTTAATAACATAAGTGAGGAAAACCAACCAAGAGAAAATCCACCTGGTCCTAATACAGGATTTCGAATAGTCAATCAAAATCAGGATGCTCATAACCTCTTGGAAAGGATTAGGCTAAATAATCTTAGGGGCTAACAAAATATCAGCCAAGTAGTAGAACATGTGCTCAATAGGTATGGCTTTAATGTGGGTTATGCAAATCTTCCCTACTTTGTGTCAGCCTTCCCTGAATTCATCTATCAGGCAGAGTTACCTAGAGGATGCAAGACACATAAAATCTCTAGCAAGTTTGGTGGAGAGAATGGAGAATCCACAGTCGAGCATATTGCTCGATACACAATCGAAGCTGGGGAGGTAGCCTCGAATGATTATTTAAAAATAAAATATTTTCCCAGGTCCTTAACTAAAGATGCTTTAACTTGGATCATAACTCTTCCACCAAATTCGATTCACTCTTGGAACTAGTTGGAAAGAAATTTCCATGATCAGTTCTTTAGAGGAGAGACAAAAGTAAGTCTTATAGATTTGTTTAACATTAGAAGAGGACATGAGGAGTCCATCAATGATTACTTAGCTAGTTTCTGGCAAATAAAGGCTAGATGCTTCACTGTTATTCCTTGATATGTCTCAACTTGCTGATAAAGTAAGACAAATCGAGTAATTGAAACTCGAAAAGGAAAGATTTAGGAAAAATCTAAGAAAAGAAAAGATTGTTTATGTCGAAACTCCTGATATTCAGGATAACTACTTTAAGCAATCAAAAGAAAGTAAAGTAGCTTATATCAAAATCGATGAAGAGCAGGATGATGAGGAAATTGATGTTAGCATAACAGAATTAAAGTTTGGTCCTCCTTATACTTATTCATCTTTAATGCCTAATCGAACTAAGGATAATATCCTCTAATAGACTAACTTATGCTTTCGATATTTCTAAAGTAGATTTAACATTTGATGTCTTATTAAAAGATAAGCAAATTAAGCTTCCTGATGGACATAAAATCCCTTCAATAGAAGAAATAAAGGGTTAAAAATATCGCAAGTATCATAATAGATATGATCATTCGACTAACAATTGTATACGTTTCAACAATTTAATTCAGAAAAGCATCATGGAAGGAAGACTAAAATTCGAAAACAGGAGAAGCATGAAGGTGGATACTGATCCATTCGAAGTGAAAGCCAGGTATATCGAGCCAGTTGGCTTTGCTGAGGTTCACATGGTGGAGTTGGGGGAAACTGGCTCTGTCCACTCTTCTGAAAGTAACCTTAAGGAATTCGAGGCCAAAGAGCAGGAAGTTTTCCCAAAAGCTGGGGAAACGTAGGTCGAATTCCTTCTTAGAAAGAAGGAAGATGAGAGGGAAGTATCTCTCTGCCCTCAATGCAGTGTTGTCTTCGACAAGTTGGCATCCAAATCATACTTGGATGCTATGAAGCAGAAGTAGAAGAAAATTCTTATGGGGAGTCCGATCAATATAAACAATCAATCAACAAACCACAATTCTGTGGTGGTTCAAGATCCTGAGAGGATAAGGAAAGGCAAGATGAGAGTGCCTCCTTCGAATGTGGCTCCCAATCAATGGGTGAGAAACAGTCCACAACCCCAAAGATTCTAGAACAGGACGTTCTGGCCAAGGTTTGAGTATAGGATAAACCTCTTTGGTGGGAGGCCAAATACTTTGTTTCGAGGGGAAGGTTCGAACTCGAACCAGGGTTTAAGCCTATATTTATTTAAGTCTTAGTGGCACAAGACCCAGAGACTTCGACAATAACAACTATAGCAATAGGCATTAACCAAGCTACAACAGCAGCAAAGGTCTTATGCCGAGGTGGTTCAAGGACCACCCCTGAAAATAGAAAAACAAAAACTTCCAAGTCCAATGGATGAGGACGTTATCACAGATTCATTCCAATCTAGGTTTAAGAATGATCTAGACACCATTTTTAGTGTCAATGTTATGTCCCTTCTCCCTTACAACTTTTTGATTTTAAGTGACCAGGAAGTGGAGCAGGAGAAGGATTTCAAAGATGATTCGGAAGAGACCAGTTGGTACATGGTCGAGGAGGATACGGTCGAAGTAATGAAGAATTCTGCAGTCTTCAATACTCTCTCTCTCAAAATGAAGAGTCAGCTGCATCCATTGTTTATCAAGGCAACAGTAAATGTTAAATTAGTGGGCAAAGTGCTGGTTGATAGGGGAGCTTTCATCAATCTTTTTCCTAAGAATTTGTTGAGAAAATTTGGCAAAATCGAGGCTAACCTGTTGCCACATAATATGGTGGTGGCAGATTTTAATGGCAGGTCCTCCACATCAGAAAGGGATATTATTCTCGATGTCAAAGTGGCTTCAGTCATGAGTCAACTTTGTTCATAGTTGTTCCCTCGAAGGCCAGTTACAATCTACTGTTGGGCAGAGAATGGATTCATGTTGTGGGTGTTGTCCCTTCGACTGTTCATCAAAAGATATTCTGGTGGAATCAATTGGGGGAGCTCGAGATGGTAGAGGTTGATGACACCTTGTGTCATGTCAACCAAAACCATGCAGATCTACAAATATATGTGCCTGATGTCAACCATTCTGCATTTGGGATTCAGCAGCACTCGATAGGAAAAGGGTCGAGATGGTGGCCCTCACCCAATAGGTTTCTCTATCATACCAAAAGCTGATTCTTTTTAGCTTCAAAATTGTAATAATTCTAGGACATACATATGCCTATTTAATATTCTAGGCTGAGTATATTCGGCCTTAAGTTATAATAATGTAGATTAAGAGCCACATGGCTCAAATAGCAGCCTATATGGCTGAGAATTGCATAAATAGTGCAATTTCGGGTAAAATGACTCGAATTTCAGCCTATATAGCTAAAAAACTTGGTGTTACTGAAGACATCAACTTGGATTGTATTTACGATTATTCTTCTTTGGGATTCAAACAAGCCCCTCTATCTTCTGATATTAAAAGGATAGAGGTACAAGATCCTTTAGAAGTTAATTTAGGAAATGAGGTAATATATAAACCTACATTTATAAGTAAGCTAATAAATCCAAGCTTTACGTATGAGTTAGTTCATTTGCTCGAAGAATATAAAGACTGTTTTGCACGGGAATATGAAGAAATGCTTGGACTCAGTCGAGATTTAGTAGACCACAGACTACTAATTCAAGCAGGACAAAGACCAATCAAACAAGCTCCAAGGAGATTTGCCATTGAAGTGGTTTTGAAGATCAAAGAAGAAATCAAAAGGTTATTAAAGGTTAAGTTCATTCGAACAGCCAGGTATGTTAACTGGATTTTTAATGTTGTTCCTGTCATGAAAAAGAATGGTAAGTTAAGAGTATGCATTGATTTTTGAGATTTAAATTTTTCTACTCTTAAAGATGAATATCTTATGTCAATTGTTGATATGTTAATTAACTTAACTTCAGGCCATGAAATTCTAAGTTTTATAGATGGCTATTCAGGGTATAATCAAATTTATATTACAGAAGAAGACGTATCGAAAATTGTCTTTCGATGTCCAGGTGCAATTGATACTTATGAATTAGTAGTCATGTCATTTGGATTGAAGAATGCTGGAGCCACATATCAAAAAGTCATAAATACCATTTTTCATGATATTATTGGTAAATTCATGGAGATCTACATTGATGATGTGGTTATAAAATCGAAATCAGAACAAGAACATCTCTTGAATCTGAGGCAATCATTCGAAAGAATGAGAAAACATGGATTAAAAATGAATCCTATTAAATGTGCTTTTAGTGTTTCTGCAAGAAATTTCCTTGGGTTCCAAGTTCAGAAAAAGGAGTAGAGGTTGATCAGAACAAGACTAAGGCTATCATTGAAGCATCACCTCCTTTGAATAAAAAATAGCTCCAGTCTCTGTTAAGAAAGATTAATTTCCTAAGAAGATTTATTTCGAATCTATCTAGAAAGACCAAAGTCTTCTCTTCACTCTTAAAGCTCAAAGCTGAGGAAGAGTTTCGATGAGAAAAAGAACATCAAGAGGCTTTCGATCAAATCAAGCATTGTTTGACTAATCCTCTAGTGATGACACCTCCAATATCTGGACACCCCTTGAAGTTGTATATTTCAACATCGAATGAAACTATTGGGTGCATGTTGGCTCAGGAAGATGAAAATGGAATCGAAAAAGTCATTTATTATCTTAGTAGAGTTTTAATAGATGCTGAAACTAGATATAGTGCAGTTGAGAAGCTGTGTTTAGCTTTGTATTTCTCTTGTACTAAGTTAAAGTATTATGTAAAGTCACACGATGTACTTGTCATTTCAAAGACAAATATAATAAAATATATGTTATCCAAGCCTATCTTGCATGGTAGAGTAGGAAAAATGGGCTTTTGCCTTAACTGAATTTTCTTTAAAATATATGTCATTAAAGGCTATTAAAGACCAAGTGTTGGCAGACATTTTGACTGACCATCCTTGTGTTGATATCGAAGAACCTAATATTAACTATGTGGGTTTGAAGTCATAGAAGTTATATTTTGATGGATCAAAACACAGTAGGGGAGTTGGTCTTGGTGTTTTAATTGTTTCACCTATTGGGACTCCAACTAAATTTTTGTTCGAATGAAAGCATGAGTATTCAAATAATGAAGGTGAGTATGAAGCTTTGATTGCTAACTTACAGACGTTAATTTCACTCAAAGCCAGAAATATTAAGGTATTAGGTGATTCCCAATTAGTCATTAAACAATTGACTCGAGAATATAAATATATTAATAAAAAACTATTTTGATACTTTACTTTTGCAGCAAGATTGTTATGTGAATTCGATGAGCTTATATTGAAACATATTCCAAGGGAAGAAAACTATGAAGCGAACGAGCTTGTTCAAGTAGCTTCAGCTTACAAGATTTCGAGTTTAACTTTATCAAAATTAATCGAAATCAAAGAAAAATTGTATCCATTGAAGAATTTAGAAGTATGTCTGATCAAGGAGAAGATTATGATTGGACAAAATCAATTATTGATTATTTACAAAACCCAAATATAGCAGTCGAAAGAAAACTAAAATATAAAGCTTTACATTACGTTATAATGGGTAATTCACTTTACAAAAAACCAGTGAATGGGAATTTACTGACATGTTTAAATGAGAAGGAAGCATTCACAACCTTAGCAAAATTGCATGAAGGTATTTGTGGTGCCCATCAAGCTGGTGAGAAGATGAAATAGGTACTACATAGACAGAGGGTCTATTGGCCTATAATGGGTAAAGATTGTTATTCATATGCTAAGTCTAGTGAGGAATTTCAAAAGCATAGAAACATTCAACATATTCTTGCTAGTGATTTACATTCTATCATTAAACCTTGACCATTTCGAGGATGGACACTTGATCTGATTGGGCAGATTCATCCACCATCCTGTAAAAGGCACACATATATATTAGTTGCTATCGATTATTTTACGAAATGGGTTGAGACAATCCCTTTGAGATATGTCACTCAACAAGATATTATTAATTTTGTTGAAGAAAATATTATTCATAGATTTGGTATTCTTCAAACTTTAACTACTGACCAAGGTACTGTATTTGCTGGTCATTATATTATTGAGTTTTCTAAGACTAAGAATATCAAATTAATTACTTTGACTCCTCATTACGTTCAAGCTAATTGGCAGGTCGAAATAGCTAATAAGATTTTAATTAGTTTCATTAAGAAGCATATTGGTTGAAGACCAAGAAACTAACATAAAACATTAAGCTATGTTCTATGGGCTTATCGAAATTCTCCTAAGGAAGCTATTAGTACTACGCCTTATTAGTTAGTTTATAAGCATGAAGCAGTGCTGCCAATCGAAATTAATCTTCACTCAATTAGGTTACAATGTCAAGATGAAATTCTACTCAAGATTATTGGGACTTGATGTTTGATGAACTAAATCAATTAGATGAAGAAAGATTAATTGCTTTTGAAAATTTGATTCGACAAAAAGAAAGAAATACAAAATTCTATGATCTTCAAGTCAATAAAAAAGAATTTGTTTTAGGTGATTTAGTTTGAAAGGTTATTTTACCTATATAGAAAAAATCGAAGTCTTTTAGAAAATAGTCCCCAAATTAGGAGAGGTCATATCGAATTGAAAGCGTTTTCTCGGGAAATGCCTATTTGATTATAAAGATTAACTCCAATGAAAGAATTGCTTCGATAAATGGTAAATACTTAAAATTGTACAAACCAACCATTCACAAAATCAAAATCTCATTATAAAAAATCATAATTTAGATTCAAAAGTAATCAAAATTTAAATTGTCATTACAAAATAAATATACAAAGTATTTATTGAAGCCTCGAAAACAAGGGTGCCCAAGCATCTACAATTATGTTCTTTTCCTTATAAGCTGCTTCGAGGGATGAAGCTAAGTCTTGGATAGCTTGCTTCACCTGGTTGCCTTCAATTGTCCACCGCTGGCAATCCTCATTAAGAGCTTCTTCTTGGCTTGCACAATCCCCAACAAGGCCTCAAAGTTCATCTTGTTGTTCTTCAAGTATTTGCAGTTTTTGTTTAAGCTCAACAATTCGTTCTTCATTTTGATTAATATTTTGCTGAGTTGATGAAAGAATAGAAGTGAGCTTCTAGTGTTTCTTTTTTGCCTTAGCAACTTTTACCATTTTGATTCTTTTTCTCGAGTAATTGCTAGTTATTGGTGATAACATGATCAATGCTGAGAAGCTTGGTTGGCAAGTCTTTTGTAAGGTCAACCCACTTTTAAACCACTGATTGGGCATTCGAGTCTAGAAGGTGTTTGTTTCGATTCAGTTGTTCAAGTAAGCCTAGCACTTTTTGTTTTTTGTCTTCAGCAGCCATAACTTCATCTACCCCAAGGCTTGAAAGATCAATCAACTCTTTTTGTAGCTGAGGGGCAAAAATACTTTGGACTTCCAGTTTCGAGTGGGCTGTCGAATGATGAGACTTCAAAGACAAAGATTGTTTAGATAGGTTATCTTCCAGACATTTCTGGATTTCATTCTCATCTTCATCGTCATCAATGCATATGGCTTCTGTTTTTTCTTCGAAAGTGATTTCAGTTTGTCCTGATTGGACTTTAGCAGCAGTAGAAGGGACAGTCTTTGAAGCCTTGATGGTCTCGATTGAAATGGGAATTTCAACTTTGACTAGAGTATTGGTTTCATGAGAAGTTGTGTTTTCCAGCATGATTGAAAGTCAGGGGGGATTCTCAGGAATTTTGATCATTTTAAGTAATTTAAAGGAAATTGTCAAACCTGAACATTAGTCTCAACGACATGAATTTCTGGTGTATGGTCATTTTTAGGAATAATGTTTTCCTGAAATAAAATAAACCAAGGTCACAAGCAATTCAAAGAAATATGCAAAGAGTTGATTTAGTTAAAAAAAAATAAAACTTGGACATTAGTTTCGACGGGGATGTTCTATGCCCCAGTACTTGTTTCTTTTTCAATCTGAGCTTTTGTATCAAACAACCCATCAAAACGAGTACTTAGGGCCGATGTTACTTTAGGTCCAGGAGTAATAACACTTAGGGTTGGCATCGAATCCCTTGGAGGAGAAGGAAATAGAGATCGAGTCCTCAACCTTCTTGAGGCTTCAGGATATGTTTCTCTGATAGTTGGGGCAGGTGAGTTCTATTTTTAAAAGATTAGATATCAGTACAAGTTGGAGGAATTTCAAGTAAAAGAAATTAAGACAAATGGTTGTACCATTAAAGGTTCAGCCTCAAACTAGCTGAAGTTGATTTTACACTCTTCGAGGAAATTAGCTCTTCATCTTCTTTCGAGGATTCATCAGAGCTTTCAGTAAGAATGATTTGTTCCTATTTTGAAACTCCATGTTTAATACGTTAATTTCATTAAACTGGGTTTTGTTGACTTTTCTTGAAATTAGGAAATCGAAAAGATCGGTAACGAAATTAAATTGGTAATTAGGATCAAAGGCCAAATGAGATCTTACAAGTGATTTTTCAGGAATGGCTTCTCTAAGGGCCTCAATTACTTTCTTTTTCTTCTTTTCGATTGGTTTTGGTTTTAGGGGAAGTAGAGCAATTTTCTTTGAAGGATGAGATGAAGAGTTGGTCTTTGTTGAGGCCTTCGATTTGGTTTTTTGTGCCTTCTTTGGTGGTTCCTCCTTCCAGCTTTCATCTTCATCCACATCTTCCATAACCTTAGTCCTTTTCGAGACTGTGTTAATAAATATGTATATAATTCAGAATCAAATTGAGGGAAGGTGAAATAAAGGTTAAGACTTAAGACTTTATCATGAGGTGGATATTTAATTACTTGAGTGTATCCATAGATTGGAACTTAGCAGTTGTCCAGATAGCACTGGACAAAAGTTACCTCTCGTTTCTTCGAATCCTTACCTATGCCCCACGCTCCACTTTTAGGGTCTGGATACCAATCAGCCTTACCAAAAAAAGCATTGGAAGTGGAAGAAAGTTTATTGGGGTTTTGAATCTTTTGAATGAGGCCAGAGGATTGGAAACCAGCACACTAATGAAACAAGCATAACACAATTGGTGATGCTATGCTTTCTTTTGTTTTAGGACTTGTTCTGCCTCTCGAACCACCGGTCTTAAGTACCGAGGATCATATTTGACTTTAAAGAATTTCTCATATATAGAAATTTCATTAAGATGTATACCTTTGGTTTTCTTGCTAGTCGCTTCAGTCTGCATAGATGAAGTTATATTAGTAAATCAATAGAAGCATTCTTCGATTGTAGGCTTTTGTGAATAATATTCCCTCCACCAATCATCGAACCCCTGCTCAAGTAGAATAATGGAGTGCATTCGAAGGGATTAAAACCCTCTCTCCTTTCAATGTTTTGCTTCAGAAAGTGCTTATATTGTTTGATATCCCTAGCCTCAGACTCACATATCTGATGTTCGTCTTTTAGGGAGATAAGAGCAAGAATGCGTTGGGAAAACTCAATCTATCTTGAAACGCATGAAGGAAGGTAGAGTTGAAGGCTAAAGTCATTTGACTTTGGAAAGCCATGGGATAGTATTTGAGTGGTCAAGTTATGGGTCCAAATATCTAAGTTTTCAAACTGTGCCCCAGGAGTCTCACAAAAAAATGGTTCTCGAGGCCATTAAGGGCCATAATTATGAAGAGCAAAGAGGGAGAAGTTGAAATTATATGTGTGACGTTGCATGGTCATGAATAGTGAAAGAACAATTTGCAGTCTTTAACATCATTGCCTAGTTTTGACGCATAATGAAGTTAGGACAATCGTGGAACTTCAATTTTTGGATAATTGGTGGTCAAATTCGAAATTTGAAGATGAGGTTCGAAGATGGCATTTAACCAGAATTGTAATAACCAGAAAGGTCCCCCAAGGTTCGTAAGGGGTTTATCATTTGATTGAAGCAGATTTATTGCTTATTGATGGGATATAATTATATTTAAAAGTTTCAAACCCAAGTGTAGGTTGTTTGAAGTAATAAATTCTCGAGAGTCCGAGGTCGATCCACAAGGAATTGATGAAGAAAAATTAAGGTAAGGTAAATATTTTATTACTACAGTAAAAAATATTTACTTAGGTAAAAAGATTCACTCTTGGTAAATAAAATAAAGGTAAGATTAATTCTTTTTTATAACTCAATTGAAATCATGCATAATGAAGATTCCAATTGGAAAATATAACATTAAAAGTCCATTACGTAATTATATTATATTTCCTTTAATTATTATCCCCACTTGTAAATGTGTTAAAGCATTCACTGTGTCAATCCTATTGTCTACAATAAATCAATAACCTCTCTTTACAAGAGTGGTTTCTAAGTTATCAAAAACAAAATATAACACGTATAATAGTTACTAAAAAATAATTCATTAAAGCACAAGAAATAGAATAATCTAACCTTATTTTATTACCAAGAGCTTCACACTTTGAACTAAGTAGACTGGAACTTATTTACACATAGACTAGAAAGAAGAAAAAGAGAAAAAGAAAAGAAAACTAAAAATTTAAGAGAGGAGAAATTCTTCAACACCGCCTCCCCTCCTCTGTACCTCTCAAGCCTCTTGCCCCCCCTATTTATAGAAAATTTGAGGTTACTATGCATATGCGCACAAGAACCTGCATAGTAATACTTAACGATTAAGTATTGCACAGTAACCTGCATAGTAATACTTTAAAAAAACGTAATGGATGACGTTTTTCTTTTTATTTTTTATTATTTTTTTATAATAATACTTGAGCAAACGTGTACAGTTGTGTCTCATGTTTTCTTCATTTTTGAGAAAAGTGGTCTGCATGAAAGTTGTAGGCCTGGATATTCGCTTTAAAATGGCTTTGGTCTGAGTCCAAAATCATGCCTAGAACTCAAGATATGGTCCAATTATTGCAGAGTTTTTAGGCTCGGTTTCAGCTCCTTTGTTTTGACTTCAAAGCCCAATATCACCCATTAGACCTCAAAATCTGAAAAAGTGTTCAACGTGAAAGTTGTAGGGAATTGTCTTAGCTTTCCTACAAGACCAAAATCACATCAAACAAATATTTCCAACTCAAATTCTAACCAGTTTACTAAATATTGCCAAAGAGATAATTAAGGTTAATTTATGCAATAATTTGTTTAATGATCCAATTCAGCTTAATATCATAAAATGTGTCAAAATCAACTTAATTAAGCTTAATTGAACCTTAAGAAGCCTAGTGAAAGGATTATAAAATGTATAAAATATAATGTTATCAAATTCCCTCACACTTAACTTTTGCACTTCTGGACAAAACACAAAAAACAAAAACAAAAGAAAAATGACATGACTCAAAAACTAAAAACTCTAAAGGATTTAATGACTCAAGAAGAGCAACCAAACATTCAAGGGATCAAAACAGTCATGAGGTAACATATCTTCACATTTCAAACCAACAAGCAAAGAAACTTCAATTGAAAAGAATGAATCAAGACTGATAGATCCTCACAGAATTCGCTCTCAATCTCTCAAGTGTTTAAAAAGGTTAGTATTTCTCTCTATTCAACTCATGAATAATTGTACTACCATAAGCTTGCTTATCTTCTACTTCTCCGCTACTCAGAACATATACACATACAAATCATGAGGACTTTATTCAAGGTTGTAATGAGACCATGGTAAAGGAAAGGAGAATAATATGGATGTAAGAAGTAACAAACCAAAGAGAATAAAAGAACATGAGAGCTAAGTTCAATTAACAAGCATGAAAGTTCATCCCAACTCAAATGTATATTCCCTTTTCATATTTTTCCTTTCCCTTTTTACCTTGTTGGCCCTTCTTTACACATTTTTTTTTATGAACATAACTATACACATACATTTTTTTTCAATTAGGCACTCTTTCCTCTTTCAACAACCATTTTGCACACACACCCCCACACTTGTTCAAGAACTCATTCATTAACAAAGCTAATGTTCTCTTATTCCCTAAGGTCAAGTAAAAACATGATTTTTCATTTAAGGCACGTAATGAGCTAAAAACAAGGAATGGTTAAATAAGCTCAAAGGGGTTAAGCAAAGGAAAATATACAAAGTTGGTAGGAATCAGAGAATTTTCAAGAAGTTATAAGAGTGCTTGATATCATATTAAAATCCAGGCTAACTATTTGGTTAAAGTAGCTATTTCAAGAAAAATGTCTCAATCATGTTTATATATGCATGTGAAAATATAGCCTAAAAAAAGAATCAAAGCAAGTTCTAGAGTAACAATTCCATGAGTGAAAATCACACAAGAAAGAAAAGAATGGTATAAATGTTCAATCCATTCATCAATAGGCTCAAAATTTCACAAGGCATATTTCTATCATTCTCAATCTATCAATTCAACATTCATAACCAAGCATTTGAAAATTTAAAAAAAAAAACAATTTATTCACCTATACGATAATCCTTGAATTTCAATTGCTTTAAAAGGATGTGAAAGTGAATTCACTTGAATTTTACAAAGGAAATCAAAAGACAAAAACTTAGTTACTTCCACACAAAATAGTTATCTACCCCAATCTAGATGCATCTCAAAAGTAAAATTACCACCACAACAAAATTAACTCTTTACTCTGTCATCCCTAACTGGTTTAGCTATTAGTAAATACGACAAACATAAACACACTTAAATTTTTTTTCAAGCATTTTTAAACAATTTTTTTTTACACAATTATTCACACAACAATTCTTCTCCCCAACCAGATCACAACATTGTTCTCAATGTTAAAACATAGAAAGGTAAAGGAGAGAAGATAGTACCTGTTACTGCAATTACTGAAAAGAGAAATCCCACACAAATATAAACAGAAACAAAGTACGACCAAAGATTGAAATTATTTAAACAGATGGAGTGTCTTGACTGACTTCCTTTTCTTACAGCTTCTAGCAACATTTCCTTCGAACCACTTCTTGCTTTTTTTTAAAAAAAAAAGTTGTTAGAAACCTGATGAAAGATGAGTGTACACTCACTTGAGATTGGGATGGAGCTAGTCTGCTCTTTCAGCTTTGTGTCAAAGCATTGTTGACCAGTATTAGGCCCATTCAAGACCAGCGCAACATAGGGCTCCCAAAAGGAACAAGTGGCCATAATACGACTAGTTGTCTCACATGTGGGATACAATCTACCTTCTTTGTTTTTCAATTAAGAAGGCTGGATCAGGATGCATGCATTTCCCCATTCACGTTTTGTGTTACCAAAGCTAAACCCAAGATGTATACTTTTTTTTTCACAATTTATTTTGTGGCCGACACTATTTATATCCCCATACAAAGGCTCCGAAATCTCAGAGGCACTTAAGCCGACTCAATAAAAATACAAACGAAATACTAAAAACTTACCTTAGCTTTGGTAGACAAGATCTTCTACCAAAGTCTCGACTACATCTGGATCTTTTAACTCAAGTTATGGCTTCAACTGTTGACCATTTACCTTCCTCCAATTTAATTTCATGAGAACAGACTAGGGAACGACCACATTTTTTATCAGGAAAACTCCAACCTTTATTAAACAACTTCTTAAACTTTGGATGCCATCCCCGAGTGTCATGATCCTGAGTTAAATAAAAGTTAGTACAATTATCAAATACATCAGATGGATTACTGATAAAATTAAACTCAGAATTACCAAGAAGATTCTCAAGGGGATCAAAATCAAAGGTTGTAGAAAGTCCATTCTCCATGATTAAGTCAATCATGTATGTTTGGTGACCTTTGTCATTATTTTCTGGCTTAACAGGATTCTTTGTCACCTCAGGTTCCTTGGGTAGTTTGACATCACTACTCTCTTGATTCTTTTTCACATCTTCTAGCTCATTCACACTCAAGGAGTTCATCATTCTAGACACTTGGCTCTTTATCTCCTTACTTTCTTCAACAACCTTTCCATTCCTAAGAGTTATCACTGACTTGACTTGATCTATTTGTTTACTTTCAGAACAACCCTCATTTAGACAGTACTGGCCTTTGGGATTTAGTTGAGGTTGAGAAGAAAATTTTTCTTTCTCGTGAATGGTGAGTGCAGAAGCAAGTTTAGCAAAAGTGTCTTTTATGTTAATCATGGTTTGAGTGGTTTGTTTATTGATGACATCTTACTTTTCTATGAATGCATTCAATGTTCCTTCAAGGTTTTTCCTATATGGTAGGACATAAGGTGCATATCCTTGAGAATTTTGAGAATCCTGTTGTTTATAAGGAGGCGGTGGTTGTATAAATTGTGTTTGATTATTATTTCTCCAACTGAAATTCGGATGATTTCTCCATCCTGGATTGTAAGAATTTGAAAAAGAAGAGGTGAATGGCTTTTTAAAATTGTTCATTTCATTTACTTGCTCATGCACAACTTCTTTAAAAATAGGAATATTAGGACATTCATTTGTTGAGTGTCCTAATTCATCACAAATGCCATAAATTTTTTCACTTTGCACAGATTTGACTTCTTTTACTTTCGCTAATTCCATTGCTTCAATTTTTCTAAATTAACCAAGATCCTAACATTTAGATCTTCTTCTTGACTAAGATTATATTTTCCTTTATTAGCATTTGCGAGCTAGATCTAATTGAATTTTCGTAAATATTAGTATCATGTCAAGATTGAAAATTTTCACAAACCTGGCCTGGTCTAAATAATATAAAGCTTCAACTGCGGTTCTTTATCGAAAACTCATCATTACACATTGTTTCCATAAATTGTTTGGTTTCGGTGTTAAACCTTCATAAAAGAAGCTTATAGTCCTCCATTTTTCAAAACCACGATGTGGGCGAGAATTTAACAAATCTTTAAAACATTCCCAACATTGAAAGACGCTTCATTTGAATTTTGGGAAAAATTTTGGATTTGTCTTTTCAAAGATTGGTTTATGTGTTGGAAAAAATTCTTTAAAAACTCACCTTGTATTTCTTGTCATGTTTCAATTGATCTTGGTTTCAAAGTGTTAAACCAAGTTTTTGCTTTATCTTTCAAAGAAAAAGGAAACTTTTTAAGCATGTATAACAATCTCTTCATGTAATTTTTATCATTGAAAGCAATACAAACTTCCTCAAATTCTTTTAAATGTAAATATGGATTTTCATATTCTAAACCAATGGAAATTTGGAAGAAAGAAATCATATCCCATTTAAATCTAAAATTATTAGCATTAGTTGGAAAGACAAAACATGATGGTAGAATTTCGAGGTGGTTGCAAAATATGACGCATAGTTTGCAATTGGTGATTTTTATGTTCATCATGTACACTTTCATTTTCAACTATTGGTGGTGATTTTCATCCATTATGTCGGTGTGTGTGATTGTGATTCAATCGGATCAATATATAAAGTATCGGGATTAATTTTAACTAAACGAATGCAATTTGAATCACGATACCAAATAAACATAAATAAGTGACGTAAAATAAAATAAAAGTAATGTCATGTTGGTGGGATAAACCGTCCATTAAATATTAACAGGGTGTGGTATAAACCGTGCCACCCAAAATATTATAATAATAATAATAATAATAATAATAATAATAAGTAAAAAGTTAAATAACGATAAAATAAAAAGTTAGATAATTAGAGAGTTAATAATATACGAGAAAATAAAATGCAGGAAATAAAGTCACAAAAAATAAAATACGAAAAATAAAATGCAGAAAAATAAAGTGCGAGAAAGTGAAGTGCGAGAAAATAAAAAGTGAAAAATAAATTGCGGAAAGTAAATTACGAAATTTAAAAGTTAGATTGTTAGTAAGATAAAGCGTAAATAATAATAATAATAATAATAATAATAATAATAATAATAAAAGCGAAAGCGAAAATAAATAAATAAATAAAAATGTTTACAAAGATGGGATAATAAACCAACCACCAAATAAAAAATACAAAAAGTAAATTAAAGAAAAGTAAAAGGAGAGATGACTTCATTTGAGTTAGATATACAAAAAGTAAATTAAAAAAAAAAAAAGAGAATTATCCCCATTTGAGTTAATATATACAAAGTTAATTTTTTTATTTTAAACTTTTTTTATTTTTTTTTTTATTTTTTACTATTCACTATTCACTATTTACTTTTTACTATGCACTATTTACTATTTACTTTTTACTATGTACAAAAATATTTACACCAAAAATTTATTTTTCAAAATAAGTCCCCGGCAATGGCGCTAAAAACTTGATGGGATATAATTATATTTAAAAGTTTCAAACCCAAGTGTAGGTTGTCTCAAGTAATAAATTCCGGCGGTCAGGAGTCGATCCATGAGGAATTGATGAAGAAAAATTAAGGTAAGGTAAATATTTTATTACTACAGTAAAAAATATTTACTTGGGTAAAAAGATTCACTCTTTGTAAATAAAATAAAGGTAAGATTAATTCTTTTTTATAACTCAATTGAAATCATGCGTAATGAAGATTCCAATCGAAAAATATAACATTAAAAGTCAATTCAAGTAATTATATTATGTTTCCTTTAATTATTATCACCACTTGTAAATGTGTTAAAGTTCATTTGTCTGCGTCCTATTGTCTACAATAAATCAATAACCTCTCTTTACAATAGTGGTTTCTAAGTTATTAAAAATAAAATATAACACGTATAATAATCACTAGAAAAATAATTCATTAAAGCACAAGAAATAGAATAATCTAACCTTATTTTATTATCAAGAAATTTTCTTTGACCCAAGTAGACTGGAACTTATTTACACATAGACCAGAAAGAAGAATAAGAGAAAAAGAAAAGAAAACTAAAAATTTAAGAGAGGAGAAATTCTTCAGCGTCTGCCTCCCCCTCCTCTGTACCTCTCAAGCCTCTGCCCCTCCCCCCTATTTATAGAAAATTTGAGGTTACTATGCATATGCACAGTAACCTACATAGTAATACTTAACAATTAAGTATTGTACAGTAACCTACATAGTAATACTTTAAAAAAAACGTAACGGATGACGTTTTTCTTTTTATTTTTTTATTTTTTTTTTATAATAATACTTGAGCAACGCGATGTACGGTCGTGTCTCATATTTTTTTCATTTTTGAGAAAAGTGGTCTTCATGAAAGTTGTAGGCCTGGATATTTGCTTTAAAATGGCTTTGGTCTGAGTCCAAAATCATGCCAGAACTCAAGATATGGTCCATTATTACGAGTTTATATGCCGGTTTAACTTCCTTTGTTTTGACTTCAAAGCCCAATATCACCCATTAGACCTAAGAATCTGAAAAAGTGTTCAACGTGAAAGTTGTAGGGAATTGTCTTAGCTTTCCTACAAGATTAAAATCACATCAAACAGATATTTACAACTCAAATTCTAACTAATTTACTAAATATTGCCAAAGAGATAATTAAGGTTAATTTATGCAATAATTTGTTTAATGATCCAATTCAGCTTAATATCATAAAATGTGTCAAAATCAACTTAATTAAGCTTAATTGAACCTTAAGAAGCCTAGTGAAAGGATTATAAAATGTATAAAATATAGTGTTATCACTTATGTCATTGAAGAATAAAATTGAGCATGGATCAATTTGCTCAAACAGAGAGGAGCACCCTCATGGAGAAGGATAACTAAGGGAAGAAGAGATTTTGGGATTTGAAGTGATTTGGTATAGAAAACAAAAGCACTAAGCCAGAATATGAGGAAAGCCACATGCTCTTCATCAGAGACTTCGTCTGTTTCAAGATAGTTATTCTGAATGAAGACATTGTAGGTTAATTTCGAGAAGTCAGGCTCGATTAAAGTTTTAGGACTCATGGTGCTCTTGATTATCACTCCAACAGGTTTAAGGTCATTAATGGCAGCCATGTCGAAAAGGGTAGGAGTTAGCATCCCATAAGGGACGTGAAAGAGATAGTAGATATGTTCCAAAAAAAGAAGGAACTTATCAGCATGAGAGCATTATATTCGATACGCTCCATACTCAGTTGGATAAAATCGAAAAAGCCAACTGATTTCCAAACAGATTTCTTGGCATTTTCAATCCGATTCAGCCAACGGATGTATAAAGGTCTTGTTTGATTACTGGCAAGTGGTGAACTTCGAAAAACCTTTGGGAAATGATCAAAAAAATCAATTTTGAGAGAAGGATGGAAGGCAATTATTGTTTCTCTTTTAATATAGAGGAAGAAGGATCAAATGGATTCATATTTTTTTTTGGTAAGGGTAGGACCTAAAAATGCAAACATGTCTTTGTCAATGGAAAATGAGATCATTACCTAGGTCTTCCATAGCTCAGAGTTATCCGTGGAAGGATCAGGAGCATAAAAAAATCCCATCTTTTATCACTGGAGCAGTCACAGTGGCAGCATCAGGTAAAACCACCATTTCTTGCGTCTTAGAGCTTAAATGAGAGGCTTGGACAGAAGCAACTTTTGAAGATGAAGAAGCCATAGATGACTATGAACTTCAAAGGAAATACGACTGAAAGAAGGATTGGTAGGATATTGTTTGATCAAAGGATGAACCTCAATATTTTGGAAGCTTCAAAGGTCAACAATGGAAGAGGAATGCGCAAAGAGGGAGTTCAGAGAGAATGGAAGGTTGCAAAAGAAAGATAGCATAAAAAGATAAAATCTTTCCAAACATTTAAATAGGGGTTTTTCAAAATAGGAGAGAGAATGATGAAAGGGAAATGGTGCATTAATTCCATTAAATGTGGACGTGATAGTGTATGACTGAAGCCGTTTTATCTATTAAAGCTCAGAATTGGCTTTACAGTTTCCCAAGTAGTGGAGGCAGTTGGTTAATGGGGGAATGACCACGTAGTGGCAGAACAAGTGAGTGGAGATTTAATCCTAAATTAAAGATATTGCCACTTGACCTTTCAGTTACTTGTATTATGTTGAAAAGATGTAGAGGAAGTAAAATCTCTAAGTCCAGTTGTGATCAAAAAGTAATGCTCGAAAAGATAAAATATTTATCTCTCATGCTTTGAGAATAAATATTAGGGGGACATCTGTAAGTATAAAATAAACATTTTTCGATTTAGTGTCATTTCAATAGTTCAATATAAGATTTGGCATGAATTCAATTCATTGTGAACTTTAGTTCTTAGATTGGAATCGAAGTTGTAATATTGATTTTGATTCAAATATCAATTGGGGTCATTTCGATCTCATGTAGGGAGTAGTGATTTCGATTGATTATCACAACATTAGACTCGAAGAAGTAGCTACACTTAGTAAAATTTCTAAAGACAACATAAACCAAGAGTGGAAGTCAGCAAATGTTCGAAGATTCAAGTTTGAATTAAAAGAAAGTATTTGAATTTAAAATGGAAGTTAGCAGCAGTTGACGATATAAAGTCAAGATAAACACAAGGATTGTTGACAAAGATTGAGCAGTTATTAGTGACACGAGGATTGCTGACAAAGATCTGGTGTTTATATGACAAAGATTACTAATTATTAGACAGTTATTTTTGTTTAAGACACTTGTCAAGATATTGTAAAAAAAGTAATTACTTAGGAAATTTATAAATATCAAGAGGCTGGAAACATTTAGGGGTTAAAAATTCTATACTCACAAACACTTATAAACTCACGCTTTCACGTCCATTGACATCTCGAGCAAACATTACGTAAGTTTAATTCAGTATGTTTCCATCCACTTTCACTTTCATTATTGTACTATTTTCAGATTCAATGCAACTTTAAATACAAGTTCATTCTATATTTCCAGTCTTTACTTTCATAGCAAATTCTCTTCTACTCCCGATCAAGTGATTCTTTCAAGGATCATTTGAGTTCTTTTTATTACTTTCATTTATTTGCTTCCATTATTTTTTTCTGCAATTTTATTATTATTTTTTTTTGCAATTTACATACTTGCATCTTTATTGTTCTTTGCATTTACTTTAAGTTGATTTATTTTTGTTCTTTACTTACTTTTATTCATTTATTTATCAATTTCAATTATATTACTTTTATTTATTTCAAATGTACTTTAATTTCTATAATTTATGTTTAACTTATTTACATTTTTATCTATTTTACTTATTTCTCAAAAACAAAGCCTCTTATTTTCAAGCTTGTTTTTTCATTAAGTTAAATACGATGCATAAATATTCAATTTTAGATATGCATAAAATCATCTTGTATTCAAAATCATCATTTACATTCTTTTAAGAAATTAGTCTTGGACTAAAATCCCAAAAAGAAGTGATTCTATTCTCTGAATTGGGATCAAAAATCAAATTTTATCTATAAATAAAAAATTTACTAACCTAAATAGTAATATTCGAAATATTTTGATGAACACCATCATTAATTATTTTTATTACAGGTCCATCAAGCATTTACATATGGCTCCTGGCAAAAAGACAAAGCGGATTCTTCTTGTGTACGGTAATTCCGGGGATCACTTCAGTATCAATATCTTCCTTTAGCATCCCCTGTGGCAATTCCCAATCAAAGGAATTAAGGAGATTAGCAAGGATCAGATCCAATGTGGCAACTGCCATGGGTAAACCTGGGCAAATTCTACGGCCTGCTCCAAAAGGAATTAGTTCGAAATCTTGTCCCCAAAAATCTATAGTACTATCTAAGAACCTCTCGGGATAAAACTCTTCTGGATCTTTCCAAGCCTCAGGGTCTCTATGAATAGCCCAAGCATTCACATACACTAATGTCTTGGCTTGAATTTTGTAGCCATCTATAATGCAATTTTCATTTGCTTCTCTGGGCACAAGCAGTGGGGCTGGTAAGTACAATCTCAGCGTCTCTTTTATCACTGCCTTGAAATAGGGAAACTTTTGAATATCATCTTCATCTAAGAAATCTTTTTTGCCTCCCAAACTCCTAATTTCTTCTTGAACTTTCTTCATAACTCTTGGGTTTTTTATTAGTGCGGTCATAGCCCAAGTTGATGTGGCTGCAGTGGTATCCGTTGCTGCTACAAACATGTCCTGTAAAGAAAAATCAGTAGTTACGTATTGGTTGAAAATAAAGAAGACTTTTCTTTTCGATAGTAATAAATCAACTGTGGGACATTAATAAATTTGTACTAGTCTATACCATTACCAATATTCCGCTATCCTGCAAAAGTTACTTTGTTAGAAAAATAGTAGGCAAAAAGCTATTTTAATCTTTTATTTTTATTTTTTTAAAAAAATTGGTTACATATCATTTTTTTTATTAATTTAATTTTTTATTTTACAAATTATTTATAATGTAATCCTTTTGTTAGAGGTGAGAGAGTCCTAATTAAATAATCACATTAAAAATAATTTATAAGATAAAAGATTAAATTGATAAAAAAATGATGTGAGTAATTTAAAAAAATAAAAAAAAAAGATTAAAATAGCCTTTTTACCTACTATTTTTCTAACAAAGTAATTTTTGCTGGAGATAAATATAAGAAATCAAAATATCTATTTTGTCAACAAAAATTGAAATGGTCCAATGGTCCTTTGGTTTTGTCCACCGCTCAAATCTAGCAGTAATGTTAGTTCCACAGACTTTTATTTTGACATAGATGAGACACAAATGTCGAAATGTGTGGTGAAAAGAATTTTTGCAGGAGATAAATATAAGAAATCAACATATCTACTTTGCCAACAAAAATTGAAATGGTCCTTTGGTTTTGTCCACTGTTCAAATCTAGCAGTAATGTTAGTTCCACAAACTTTTATTTTGACATAGATGAGACACATATGTCGAAATGTGTGGTGAAAAGAAATTTAGCCATTACTTAATACAAGTTAAAAAAGAAATCAGCCACTCATTTGTTATTTTTTTAAGAAATCTGTGTCATACCAGTCTGTGCACTTTAAATCTAATGGTTTCTATATGTTAGAATTTGAAAGTATCTATTTTTAACATAAAAGTTTAGAGTGAAATGAGATTTTTTTATTTTGAGGTCAACACAAGCTATTAACATCATCAATAATTTATAGTATAATTATAGATCAATTATTAATAAGAGATCCTTATATTCGAACTCAAAGTTATGTGATTGTGACGGCTAAGCTAGCTAAATCTAGAGATTAAAAATATTTAAAAGAATAATATTACTTATACATATTATTTTATATTTACACATTTTTTACTGTCTTACCACAACTAGTTTTATCTCATTTTTATATACTTATACATTAATTTTGTCTCGTACTCTTAGATGTGAGAAATGTTAGACGTGTAGATGTACAACCAACATTTTTTTCTATATGAAATAAAGACTATTGCTCTACTCTACTTAACCGTCTAACCTCTTTGGGTGAATGGTTTCTGTAGAGTTTTAAGAATAACATCTATATAGTCATTGAGTACAAGACAGAATTCTAGCATGAATTGGGTAAATCTGTCAACCAGACCAGTTGATAGTTGATACAGCTAATTAGTTTCACGAAAACAGATTTGGTCCTAGGATGAAGCGTTAATCAAACCACTGAAGCGGCTTTACTCGTTGTCTGCTTCACAATTAATTGATAGTGTATATATATTGTAATAAAGAAAATGAAAATTAAAACAGAAAAAAAAAAAGATTTAAGTCACCATACCATGAGGACCCCTTTGATGTGTTCATATGTGAGATCAATTGAAAAAGAACGTTGCTTCTTCAAATGAAGTAAGACATCAACTATAAACTCTTCCTCTGTATTCTGTCTATTGGGATCTAGGTGTTCATCAATGACCTCTTGGCAGAACTTATCCATCTCCTTGAAAATTCGTTCAAGACGTGCATGTAGGCCCGTGAGTCTATCTATCCAACCCAAGAAAGGAATATAATCTGAAACAAAGAAGGTGACCAACATGTCCTGAAACTCACTGAGCAGCCCATGGAACTTACTCCTTTCACTTCCTTCCTCATCATACCTTCTCCCAAAGGCAATCCTACATATTATAGTATTTGAGAGAGAAATCAGTAACTCACTCAAGTTTGTAACTACCAAAGAAGAAGCATGGCCTGATATCTTTTTGATCATTTGCTTGACCTCAAACTGTCTTATAGAGGAAAAGCATGAGACACGCTTGGAGCTAAAGATATGGACAACACAAATTTTTCTTATCTCTCTCCAATAACTGTTGTATGGGGAAAATATAATCTCTAACCCATTATAGAACAGTTTCTGTTGGCCTAGTAAGGTAGGTCGTCCAGAAAACACAAGGTCATGGTTTTTCAATACCTCTTTGGCAATTTTTGGGGAGGAAACAACAATAGCTGGCCTTAAACCGAGTTGAAGCGAAAATAAGGGCCCATATATCTTTGAGAGTTGCCATAGTTGCAGATGAAGGGTAGAATAATTCAGCTGATGAAGATTTCCTATTATGGGAAGTCCTCTAGGGCCAGGTGGACGGGGTGGGTTGTTAGTGGTTCTGTGTTTGTGGAAAAAGAACAATAGAAGCACAAGAAGAGTTAGGCATAGAAGAAATAGGAGTGGTGACACCATTGTAGCCTATGACCAACTACTATGAAGAAGAAAACAATCTTTAAGTAAACCTTATCCTAGTTGTGTGTTTGTTAAAATTGGAATGTATTCAATCAACTTTATATTGGTAGCAAACCTTTGTATTCAACAATGAAAAATGCAAGTTACACGTATCTTCGCGGGTCACGTCTCTTAAACTTATCTTTACGATAAAGGTGATGTCAAATATACATTTTCTTTAGAGGGTGTATACTATATCACTTAATCTAAATTATTAATTTAATTATAAAAAAAAAATCAATGGCTTAGATCAGAAAATTTGTTAAGTAGAGCTTTTTTTAGTTTTAAATTTTTATAGTTTTATATTTTTTTTTATATACTACCATCACTATTGTCATTGGTCGGTCACCGTATGCTGTCGGTCGACAATCGTCTGCCACCATTAGTCACCTGTAATTTTTTTTAAGTTATATAACTGTGTTAATATTATCAGTTAAAATCTATAAGATTATGTGTAAATATTGTCAGTTAAAATTTAATAATATTTTTTTACTAGTTAAAATCTGGTAATATTATCAATTAAAATATATATATATATTTTTAAAAACCTTTTCACAATCATACAAGGAAAATTGTATTATTGTATGTAAATATTATTAGTTAAAATCTGTAAGTTTTTAGAACGCACAGTTATTTATGAAAAAAATATAAAAATTGATCCAGTTTTAACTGGTATTATTTATGTAGTTGTGAAACTTTTAAAAAATGAACAGTAGCTGGAGGTGGCCGGAGTTGGCGATAGACGGTGGCCGGAGTTGGCCGACGACGACAATTTCTGGCAAAGGCAGTGGCAGACAGCGACAGTTTTTGGCGAAGGCAGTGACCGACGACAGTGGTTTTCTGATGATGACTGTTGCCGGCGGCGAGTGGTTGCTGCCTGCCAGTGGTGGGTGGTTGCTCTGGTGGCAAGAGGCCGACGGTGGGCAGTGGCTGCTGATGAACCTGCAAAACTTACAATTTTTACGGTTCATTGTGTGTGTTTTTCATTCTTTTTAATCTTTTTAATTGGGTTTGTTCTTGAGTTTTGTTATATTTTTAGTATTTTAAATTGTGTTGTAATTATGTATTTTTATGTATTTTTACTTAGGTAAATGCAAAGGATCGAAGAATGGATGTGATTGCGTAAAAGATTTTCTAAAAAAAAAAAAAAAAAAAAAAAAAATCAGTAATGTGCATTCTTAAGACGACGTCAGCGTAAGATGTCAAGATGATCTGCAAAGATCAATCTTATGATTTATGTATCAGATTTATAGTAAGATCAGAAGATCACGAAATTATCAGTAGCGATTCTTAACATGTAAAGCATCACGTGAAAATTATGCGGGTTCTGCATCGCATATACGCATAATCTGCATGATAACCTCAAATTTTCTATAAATTCGGACAATAGTAGGAGGAGGGTGTGCTTGTGGGGGGAGAAAATTCTCTCTCTGTTGTTCCGTTTTGTTCTTTTTCTTTTCTTTTATTTTCTTCTTTCTGTGTGTAATTAATTTTCATCTAAATTTGGGTGAAAGAGTGAAGGCTTTTAATAATAAATTGAGGTTAGATTTATTTCTTTCTTGTCTTTTTAAATGATATATTTTTATGTGACTTTTATATGTATTATATGTTGTTTCCAATTGATTTAAATACTATTCTCAGTATAATGAATATCTTGATCCATCATGAAAACAATAGGATTAGACATCGCGTTGGATCTTTTGACGATTTACAAGTATTAGTCAATAATTATTGGAATCATAATATAATTACATGATTGACTTTGAATCTTAAATCTTCCGATTGGAATTTTCAATATCGATAATTTCAATTGAGTTATAAAATGAAATAATCATATTCTTAATTTATTATTAAGAGTGAATCTCTAACCCAAGAAATCTTTTTTATTGTGAACAACTTAAATCATCTTAAATTTTGTGACAAATACTTTCTTTACCTCAATTAATTAGTTTCCTTCATCAATTCCCTCATGGATCGACGACTTGACTTTCGAGACTTTATTACTGAGATAACCTACACTGGGTTAAAACATTTAATTATAATTAAATCCCATCAAGTTTTTAGCGGATTCTTGGTGACTTGATTTGAAGTTAATATATTGAGGTTCTCTTTTACGTAAATAAACTTCACCGTCAGGTATATTCTTCCTCTACTCTCTTCAATTTTTTTATCTATCTACTAATATACTAACTAGTATTATTATTATTATATATATATATATATATATATAAATAGTAATATATATACATATATAGTAAATAGTATATAGTAAATAGTAAATAGTATATAGTAAATAGTAAATAGTAAATAGTATATAGTATATAGTAAATAGTAAATAGTAAAAAGTAAATAGTAAAAAATAATAATTTTTTTTTTTTTTTACCTTTTGTATATATTGATTTCGATGGGGTTAATTCTCCTTTTATTTTTACGCACTAACTTCGGTGGGGTAATTCTCCTTTTAAATTCTGTCATTTACTTTTCTGCAATCTAACTTTTAAATTCTGTCATTTACTTTTCTGCAATCTAACTTTTAAATTCTGTCATTTATTTTTCTGCAATCTAACTTATCTAACTTTTAAATTCTGTCATTTATTTTTCTGCAATCTAACTTATCTAACTTTTAAATTCTGTCATTTATTTTTCTGCAATCTAACTTATCTAACTTTTAAATTCTGATCATTTTTATTTTTTACTTTTGGGTGGTGGTTTATACCACATCCTACTTAATATTTAACGGTGTCTCTACCTTTACTTGTATATTATTTTTATTTTTATTTTATGTCACTTATTTATGCTTAATTGCTATAGTGATTCAAATTCTAGACGTTTGATTAAAATTAATCCAAGTAATGTATATATTGATTTATTTGAATCACAATCACACACAATTAACACAATGGATGAATTTGAAAGTATACATGATGAACAAGGAAATCAACCATTACAAACTATCGTGCATATTTGCATCCACCTCAAAATTATAGTCCATCATGTTTTATCTTTCCACTTACTACTAATAATTTTAGATTTAAATCGTGATGATTTCTTTCTCGCCTAATTTTCATGGTTTAGAAAATGAAAGTCATATTTTCATCTAAAAGAATTTGAAGAATTTGTATTGCTTTCAATGATCAAAATTACCAAGAGATTGTTATGTTTAAACCGTTTCCTTTTTCTTTGAAAGATAAAGCAAAAACTTGGTTTAACACTTTGAAACCAAGATCAATTAGCGCATACTGAAAATGTCTGAAATGTGAGTTTTTTTTAAAGAAATTTTTTCCAACACATAAAACCAATCTTTGAAAAGACAAATCAAAAATTTTTCTCAAAATTCAAATGAAGCGTATTTTCAAAGTTGGGAACGTTTTAAAGATTTGTTAAATTAACTTTGCCTACATCATGGTTTTGAAAAATGGCGAACTATAAGCTTCTTTTATGAAGGTTTAACACCAAACTAAACAATTTTTGGAAATGATGTGTAATGGAGAGTTTCTTGATAAAGAACCTAATGAAGCTTTAGATTATTTAGACCAGGTTAGTTGGTGAAAATTCTCAATCTTGGCATGATACTAATATTTCTAAATTTAATGAGATCTAACCTTGCAAATCTAATAAAGAAAAATATAATCTTAGTCAAGAAGATCTAAATGCTTGGGATTGCTAGTTTGGTTCGAAAAATTGAAGTCATAGAATTAGGAAAAGTAAAAGAAATCAAATCAATGCAAAATGAAGAAATTTGTGACATTTGTGATGAATTAGACACTTCATAAATGAATGTCCTAATATTCCTATTTTTTTAAAGAAGTTGTGCATGAAAGCGGTAAATCGATGAACAATTTTAAAAAGCCATTCACTTCTTCTTTTTCAAATTCTTCTAATCCGGATGGAGAAATCACCTAAACTTTAGTTAGAGAAATAATACTCATCCACAATTTATGCAACCACCACCTCCCCAGACAACAAATGCGATTTTCAAAATTCTCAGGATATGACCTTATGTCCCATCATATTGGAAAAATTTTGAAGGAACTTTGCATGCGTTCATAGAAAAGCAAGAGGCCATCAATGAACAAAACACTCAAACCATGATTGATATAAAAGACACTCTTACTAAACTTGCTTCCATTTCACCATTCACGAAAAAGAAAAATTTTCTTCTCAACCTCAACTAAATCCCATAGATGTTGTTGAAGAAAGTGAGGAGATAGAGAGCCAAGTATCCATAATGATGAACTCCTTAAGTGTGAAAGAGTTAGAAGATGTGATAAAGAATCAAGATAGTATTAATGTCAAACTATCCAAGGAACCTGAGGTGACAAAGAATCCTGTTAAGCCAGAAAATAATGACAAGGGTCACCAAACATACATGATTGACTCAATCATGGAGAAGAAAATTTCTACAACCTTTAATTCTAATCCCTGAGAATCTTCTTGTTAATTCTGAGTTTAATTTTATTAGTAATCCATCTAGATGTATTTGATAATTGCACTAACCTTTATTTAACTCGGGATCATGACACTCAGGGATGGCATCCAAAGTTTAAGAAGTTGTTTAAAGGTTGGAGTTTTCCGATAAAAAATGTGGTCATCCTCTAGTACGTTCTTATGAAATTAAATTGGAGGAAGGTAAATGGTCGGCATTGAAGCCATAACTTGAGTTAAAAGATCCAGATGTAGTCGAGACTTTGGTAGAAGGTTCATCTCACCAAAGCTAAGGTAAGTTTTAGTATTTTGTTTGTATTTTTATTGAGTCGGCTTAAGTGCCTCCCGATTTCGGAGCCTTTGTATGGGGATGTAAAATAATGTCGGCCAAAAAAAAAAAAAAAAAAAAAAAAAAAAAAAAAGTTAAAAAAAAAAAATCGTATTTCTTAATTTCAAACTTTTCTCGACAATGTACCAACCCACCCATATAGGTCTATGATTACTTTTTCCTTCTTTTTCCTATTTAAACACTCCATTCTCTTCACTTTCCTCCAACTCATAATCATTCAAAGGAAGGTGAAATTATGGGACCTCTGTTCGTAACATTAAAAATGTTTGTGTTTTTTTGTGGGTCAAGTTATGGGAAGGGTTTAGAGTTTGCAAAACGCAGCTACCATTCTTGGTCGAACACTTCTTTGCAAGGAATATTCATGTTGTATATGGGGGTGGTTGTCGTGGGTTAATGGGGGCTATATCACTCTCTGCATTTATAGCGGCATCGGGTTTAGGTATCATTCCTAAACCTTTAACTCAAAATAACATCACTTGTGCAAGACAGTTGGAGATGAAATCCAGGTATCATCTATGCATGGACGGATGAAAAAAATGCTTGACAACTCGATGCATTTATTGCCTTACTGCGGTGGTTTTGGTACTTTGGAAGAAATTTTTCAAATTGTCTCGTGGTTTGAAAGCAAACATCCACCATAAACCCATTGGTTTGTTGAATGTTAATAATTTCTTTGATCTTTTGTTATTTTTTCTTGATAAAGTTCGTGGAACAACAATTTATCACTCTCCTTGGCAAGAAAAACTTCTTATCTCTGCCTCCACTATTGATGGTGATTGATAAATTAGAAGCTTTTGTTTATGAACACGATAAAGTCCTAGCTCGAGATAGATTGGTCATCGAGAAAGCGGTGAGGAAGCGAAGAAAAGAAAGCCAGATCGACACTTCATCTTTAATGGGTTTGATTTTATTTATCGTACTTTGTTTCTTTTCAATTTGTGTCGATTTCTCCAAAGGTAATATCTTCTATCCTTTACTCATCTATATTTTAACATTGCATGGACATCACATGTTGTGATCTAGTTGGGGGAAAGGATAGTTTTATAAAAAAAAAATAATAATAATAAAAAATACAGCTGTGGAATGTTTGATATGATTGTCAGTAACTTACTAAACCAATTAAGGATGGCAGAGTAAGGTGTAAATTTTGCCCTTAAGGTAATTTTACTCTTGAGACGCATCATAATTGAGAAAAAAAAATGTTTTAGAAGTAGCAAAAAGCATATCTTGGGTCATAGCATAAATTTTCTTCTTTCTTAAAAATCACATGCTTGGATTTGAATGTTAAATTGGTGAATTGAGAATGATAGAAATATGCTTATGTGAGATTTTGAGCCTATTGATGAATGGATTGAACAACACTGTACCATTCTCTTCTTTTCTTGTGTGATTTTCACTCGTGAAATTGTTACTTTCTAGAACTTGCTTTGATTCTTTTTGAGGCTACATTTTCACATGCATCATAAATATGATTGAGGCATTTTAAAATAAATTTCTACTTTGACCAAATAGCCATCCTTGTATATTTTCCTCAGTATAACCCTTTTGAACCTACTTGGCCGCTTCTTGTTTTTAGCTTATTATGTGCCCTAAAAAAAAATATTTTTACTTGACCTTTAGGAATAAGAGAAAGCATTGACTTTGTTCTTAAACAAGTGTGGGTGTGTGTGTGTGTGTGTATAAAAAAAAAAAAGAAAGAAAAAAAAAGAAAAAGAAAAAAAAAACGACCATTTGATACACTATGCGACATATCCATATTTAGAATAAAGAAAGATGCTTGGAAATAACGGAAGAGAAGGAGAAGGTTTATGCTTAAAAATGAATTCAACTCATCAATTTAGGGATTAATCTTCAACAAAACATTAGTTAGATATTGGTCATTGTCCTTATTGATGAATATTCTCAAATATCTTTTCCACTCTAACTGTACTCATAACGCTTTCTTTTATTCTCTTTGGTATTTATCTTCTCATGTCCATATTATCCATTTTCCTTTACCATGACCGTTACAACCTTGAATAAAGTCCTCTTGATTTTTGTGTGCATGTGTTCGAGTAGTGGAGAAGTAGAAGATAAAGCAAGCTTATGGTAGTGCAATTTTTCATGGGTTGAATTGAGTGAAATATCTACTATTTTAAACACTAGAGGGATTGAGAGTAAATCATGAGGATCTTTCATTCTTGATTCATTCTTTTTAACTGAAGTTTCCTTGTTTGATGGTTTGAGATGTGAAGAAATATTAAAAAAAAAAAAAAAATGCTTTGTTCCTTGAATGACTAGTTGCTCTTCTTGTTTCATTAAATCTTTTAAGTTTTTAGCTTTTTAGTTCAAGATTATTTCCTAGCTTTGGTCTTATATATTTTGCTTGAGGAGTGCAAAAGCTCAAGTGTGGGGGTGTGATGAACCCGCAAAACTTACAATTTTTACTTGTTCATTGTGTGTGTTTTTCATTCTTTTTAATCTTTTTAATTGGGTTTGTTCTTGAGTTTTGTTATATTTTTAGTATTTTAAATTGTGTTGTAATTATGTATTTTTATGTATTTTTACTAGGTAAATGCAAAGGATCAAGAATGGATGTGATTGCGATAAAAGATTTTCTAAAAAAAAAAAAAAAAAAAAAAAAACACAGTCTTGTGATCAGAATCTTTATCAGAAGACGACGTCAAGATGACATCGTCATGATGCAAGATCAAGATCAGAAGATCTTATGCTTATAAGCCATCAGAAGATCAGAAGATCATCGAAATTACTCAGTAAGCGATTCTTGTAACATCAGTAGCATCACGTGAAAATTATCATGGTTCGCGTGCATATGCACGATGTCTGCACAAACCTCAAATTTTCTATAAATTCGGACGACCAATTAGGGGTGCTTGTACCGGGGAGAAATTCTCTCTCTCTGTTGTTCCGTTTGTTCTTTTTCTTTTCTTTTATTTTCTTCTTTCTCATGTGTAATTAATTTTCATCTAGCTTGGGTGAAAGAGTGAAGCTTTTAATAATAAATTGAGGTTAGATTTATTTCTTTCTTGTCTTTAAATGATATATTTTTATGTGACTTTTATATGTATTATATGTTGTTTCCAATTGATTTAAATACTATTCTTGTATAATGAATATCTTGATCCATTGTAGACAATAGGATTAGCGACATTGGATGCTTTTGACGATTTACAAGTATTAGTCAATAATTATTGGAATCATAATATAATTACATGATTGAACTTTGAATCGCTAAATCTTCCGATTGGAATTTTCAATATGCATAATTTCAATTGAGTTATAAAATGAAATAATCATATTCTTAATTTATTATTAAGAGTGAATCTCCTAACCCAAGCAAATCTTTTTCATTGTGAACAACTTAAATCATCTTAAATTTTGTGACAAATACTTTCTTTACCTCAATTAATTAGTTTCCCTTCATCAATTCCTCATGGATCGACTTGGACTCAGAGACTTTATTACTTGAGACAACCTACACTTGGGTTAAAACATTTAATTATAATTAAATCCCATCAGCTGCCGAAAGTTGGCGGTGGTTGCCAATGACTGTTGCATGTGTATGATACATCCAAACTTAAGGAGGTGTACCGTAACATCCATCTATGATAAAATATGTTGTGATTAGAAGATAAAAATTATAAAGATATAAAGTAATATATATATATATATATATATACTCATTTAACATTATTTTTTAATAATAGTATATTATATATATACATTTAGACATATATTACTTTACATAATTATAGAATTTTTATTATTTAATTATTTTAATCTCATCTCATTTTTTAAAACATTTATTTTAATTCTATCACCTAAACAACTATAATAAATGTGTAATTTTATTATTTGTACATTTTGAATTTGATATTCAATTTACATTTTTATCACATTTACCTAGGATATATTTATTTTATTTTAAAATAAAATAAATCTCAATATCTACTTATATTTATATTAACATATAATATCTATATAAAATATTAAATTTAGTGACAAAAAACATTTTATATAAATGTAAGGTAAATTGTGTTGTAATAGAAGTATTATTCTTTTTTATTCGATGAAAATGATAAGTACTGAATTTTCTTTTTATTGGCCCCCAACTTCCACCAACGTGGGTATCTCTTAAAGAATAATGATAGTTTTATATCTTTTTTAAAGATATAAGTATTATATATATTTTTTTAAAAATGTGTAATTAAAAAAATATAATAAAAAAATAAGTATAATAAATAATATTAAATTAAATATAAATATATATATATATATTATTTATAATAAGAATATCGAAATTTTCTCCAAAAACGTACGATGCCACCGCTTGACGCTCGTTATTGTCATTTCCCTAGAGCCTATGAACTATCCTGGAAATTGAATGGTTGAAATTAGATACAGGCTAGCACTCAAAAAGAAAAAGAAAAAAAATTAGCTACCGGCTGTTAAAAAAAAAAAAAGACAAAAGAAAAGCTACATGCCACAGCTACACGTAAAAATAATTGATAATTGGTATGTAAATAATTAGTGATTAATTTATATTATATGATAATTTTTTTATATAATAATTGTATTAAATTAATTTTTTTAATTATTACATAATAATTACTAATTATTTATTATTTATACACTAATTAATATTTTTAATTATTATATAATATAATACATGCTAATAATTAATTATTTTTATGTGAATTATTACTAAAATGTATAAATAGTGTGAAAAACATATGTGCGAATAACAAAACCAAGAACCACATGCATTACGTATTCTATTGTTATGAGTTTCACATTGAGTAATTAAGGAAGTTCAATATGGTACTTAAATCATGAGGTTCTCCTACCTAATGGACTAGTCTTTTGGGTTGGACTCTCCTCATGAGCTTAAGTCATAACAATTAGTATTTTTATTTAGAGATGACCAACGCGGAGGGGGTGGCTCGGAAAGGAGCGACTTAGGAAGGAGCGACTAGGGAGAGGACTACCTGCACCAGGAGGGTCAGAGTGAAAGCTATCCTGAGTGGACACTTAGAGTGGGCAGTCATAGTGGGCCGTCGCGGACGCCGACTTTCAAAGGGGTGGCAATGTTATGAATCCCACATTGAGTAACTAAGGAAGCTCAATGTAGTACTTAAGTCATGAAATTATCACACCTAATGAACTAGTTTTTTGGGTTGAGCTCTCCTGATGGGCTTAAGTCATAACAATTGGTGCTTTCGTTGAGAGCAGGCCAACGCAGAGTGGCGACTTGAAAAGGAGCCACCTAGGAAGGAGTGACCAGGGTGAGGGTTATCTGTACTAGAAAGGTCAAAGTGAAAGTTACTCTTAGTGGACACCTAGAGTAGGCAATCAGAGTGGACCGTCGTGGACGTCGGCTTTCGAAGGGAGTGATAATGTTATGAGTTCCACATTAAATAATTAAAGAAGTTTAATGTAATATTTAAATCATGAAATTCTCCCAACTAATAGATTAATCTTTTAGATTGAATTATCCTGGTAAGCTTAAATCATAACACCCACTATCCTGATGAATTGGCTTCTTCTAAAGTTAATTACATCTCTCGGTAGTCCCAAAAATCGAAAAAAAAAGTCCAAACTCTAAAGTTAATTAGGTCGTGTCAAAGTTATGATTTTTTTATCAAGTTTGGGCCATATTTTTTTTCTTCACTGATGTGATATAATATTTTAGGATTTATAACTTTTTAAAAATAAAAAATTATTGACTTAAGTTAATATTGTATATATAATAACATGATAATATTTTTATATATTAATATAATTTTTTAAAAATATATATTATAAAATATCAGTTAACTTTAATTATTTATTGTTAAGATTTGATAACTTAGTAATATATATATATATATATATATATATATATATAATAGTTAACATTCATAATTTATGTGGAAGTTAGTATTTTTTATATTTTATTTTAGATTAAAAAAATAAAAAACATTCTTATTGAATAACTTAGTTTTAAGGATGTTTTAATAACTTACAATTATCAAATTTAATAAAGAAAGAGAATATTAACATAAATTTTAATGATGAGAGAGAATTTGACTGTTTTTATTAAATAAAAATAAGAGAAAAAAAAGAAAAAAAAGATTTTATTATTTTATAAAAATAAAATTACATATACATAAAAAAATTATAAGATAATTTTATAAAATATAAACAATGTATAATTTATTTAAATAAAATGTAAAGATAATTTAAAATTAGATTGATTGAAGTATATATATAAACAATTTCTATGGTGTATATATATGCTAATGATGTGAAACGTTGAAATGCGTTATATATATATATATATATATATATATATATATATATATTGAATCCGTGCAATGCATGGAATTAATTTTTAGACAAATATAATAATTATTAATTTAATTTTTGTTATTTATAAATAATTTGTAATTTGATATAAAATTAGGAATCTTAAAGATAATTATAACAATCGTTGTTTCACATTATTTAAAAACATATATAACAATGGACTGGGTTCTTTCCCCTCTCACCGTCTTTGTTGACTTTTTTGTTTTCGATCCTAAAACTTAATTTCAGGAATTAGTCAAATTTTATGATCACTTAGTTTTTTTTTTTTAGCAATGAAAAACAAAAGAAAAATAACATTTCAGAAGTTTTATATTTAGGATAACAACATTTCATAATTTATTTTATGGTACTGTTAAAAAGAAGCTAATGGGCCGTACTTATTCCCGTTTGACCCTTTTTTTTTTTGTAAAAACAACATTTTAAAATTATAATTTATCTACTTTTGAATGAAAATTGATTTGTTAGGCTTATTATCCTATGACCTTCTTAAATTTGTTTTTGTTAATAGGATCTAAAAACAATATTTGTCTTTTTTTTTTTGGGTCATTACATTTGAGATATTGACTTATGTTGGCTTTGAGATTACTATTTTTTTTGGACATGGGGATACAAAGTTAATGTTAATTATTGGAAGACTTTATACGTCCAAGAAGTGAGATGTTGTAACTCCTATAAGTTAAGTTTGTATTACACTACCCTGAAAAAAAAAGTGTATTACAGTTCAATAACTTATACTTGAATAAAACTTATAATTCATATTAAAGTATTAAAAAATTAATTATATATCGTATTATGAAAATAACGTCACAAAAACTAATACAATGTTAATAAGTTATTAAACTATTTATGTAATAAATAATTTTAAATTCAATAAGTTGATGAAATATTCAATACGATTGATATATAAGTCTAATACCTTGAATCTAATTAAAAGGCCCAAAGTAAGTTATTCGGTACTATGGGAAATAATGTTTATTTTAGAAAAACTGTACTTAACTTACTGACTTATTGCACATTAATGAATCCAAATGAGTATATACTATAGATATGATTTTAGTAAACTTGAAGTCGTAACACTAATATCATAAATAATTATTTGGTTAAATAATTAATAAATTGCTGAAGAATTAATTTGATTGCAATTCATGTAATTTGGATTTCTAGAAAAATAAAACTTAAATGATATTAAGAGGAAATTAAGGCAAATATATTTGATGTTTAAACACAAAAATAGGAACTTTCAAATTTAATACCTAAGGAAATCTGAAGTACCTTTAGAACAAAACATAAGCAATTTCAGAAAACGACATCAAACTTAAAAAAGTAAAACAAATAGCAAAGGACCCCAAATGCTTCATTCTTCCTAAAAAAGAGTCATGCTACTTGGAATCTTCAATCTTTCTCTATTTTGACTTCTTTCAGCTTGGTGTTGACATATCACCATCAACCAAGTAAAAACTTTCTTGACAACCTCTTTTTGCAGGAGTTACACTGGGAACAGTATTTTCTGCTTGACTTCCTAAGCATACATCACCCTCAATGAAATGTTCTATCAAATCCTAAAAAAATTGAAGAAAGGAGGAGGCAAATCTTAGCAACACAGGACTGAACATCTTGAAATTCTATACTTGAAGATGTATCACCAAGGAACAAGCCCACAATCATGTCAGGCTTCAAACAAATTCAAGTGCCAATAAAATAAAACAACTTATTTCGTTAATACTTGTATTATAAAAATAAAAACTAATCAATTAAGTACATAATTCATGTAAATAAAAGAAAGTCACATGGGTATTTGACAAACTTCATTGGCAAAGAATGAATGACTAGATTGTTTGAATTTTGTTATCCATGGCAACCATCACCCAAGAGGGGAGGTGAATTGGGTGATTACAAATTTTAAAACAACTTTGAGAAATTATGCATTTTGAAACTTTCAATCAACACTTGCAGCGGAATAAGCTTAACAAAGATACAACTAATAAAGATTACTTAAATACAACTTGGGTTAAAGGATAAATCAAGCAAATAAGCTATATATCAAATTCAACTCAAGCATATATAATTAATGCACTAATGTAAAGAGATAGAGTTTAGAAAAGCAAACACAATGATTTATCCTGGTTCAATACCCTTGTGACCTACGTCCAGTCCTCAAGCAAACCACTCGAGATTTTTCACTAAACTTCAAGCTTGAACGGGTGCTTGAAAACCTTTACATAATAGAGCACTCACCACACCTTGAGATACCTCACCCTTTGTGCTTGAGCCTCAAAACAGGGATACCTCACCCTTTTCACAAGAGGGATACCTCACCCCCTTTATAACCTTTGAAGGATACCACACCTTCTTTACAACAAGGGATATCTCACCCTCTTTACACCTTTGAAGGATACCTCACCTTCTTTTCAATAAGGGATACCTCACCTTCTTTTTTTACTAGAGAAATACCTCACCCTCTTTACAAGATAAATAAAGTATTTGAATGATAGAAACTCTCTCAAAGAGTAGATAATATAAATTGAAACTCTATGGGTATCAAGGAATCATACTTTGAAGCTCAAAACAGAGTTTTGGAGAAAGAGATGATGAAATACGAATTTAATGCTCAAGAATAATTTTCACAGTGTTCTCTAACTTGTAAGCAATGCTCAGACACTTCCATTTATAGCCCATGACATTTAAGAGTCATTGGAGGCTTGTGGAGGGCATTTAGTGCTCAATAGAGCCGTTGGAGAAGAGTCCTGGAACAGACCATAATCTGTTATGGCATAGCCATAATCGATTATGGCATGAAAGAAAGCTTTCCAACGTTTCTAGTTTGCAAAATAACCTATTATGAGATTACTCATATTCGAATATGAAGAGGCTTATAATCTGTTATGAAAATACTCATAACCTATTATAAGTTATGCCATATTCGAATATGGCCATTAACAAAACAGGTTGTTACGTTTGAAAAGCCAAAAAACAATTAGAAAGAAGCCATATTCGGTTATGCATATTCCCATATTCAGTTATAGCATTCTGGTTTTGAAAGCTAACTTTAAATGGTCATAACTTCTTCATTTCTCATCCGTTTTAAACAAATGACCAGTCATTGGAAAGGTATTTGAGTCTATTTTCATATGAAATAAGTTTCAAAACAAAACACAAAATAGTTTGGAAGTTATGATCAAAAGAGTGACCAAAGGTCAGCTTTACAAAACACAAACTTGACTATTTTTCATGGATTTGAACAACCACCAAGACTAGCTTTTCAAAACTTGTTTGTTGAGCATTTTAGCATATGAAAACCATTTGTAAAGATTTAAAAACAAGTTTGAGCTTAATGTGATTTTCAAATACCTTTACACAATATCTAAGTCCTATAAGCTAATCTTGAAGATCCTTGGACTTGATCATTGCACTTCTATTTCTTGTTTTTGTTTGTTATCATCAAAACCATTGCTTTAACCAATGCCAATTAAAAATTTAGCAATAACGTCATCATCATAACAAATTTGTAAAACTTTGAAAGAAGGTTCAAATTCGATGCTAACTTCAGACTTGACAACAACTTTAAAAAGGAATGTTTTCTGAATCAGTAGCTGTTGAAATTCAGGTGGGTGACCAATTGAACCTCCATTATGTTTCAGAATATACAAATAAAAAATAAATTTGTAAATTCCATAACCATATTAATTATCATAAAATAATTGGACAAATATAATACTTACCTTCTGAATACATTCAAATATGTGAGAGCAAGACTTTTTCAGAATAATACATGCATCATGATCACAAATTTCAAATGTTGCACTATCGCTGTTATCAATGACTCTTAGCTTAATTCTATATCTGAGTAAGTATATAGAATAAACATGAGTAAATAATAAAGGAATGAGATATGAATTTGTAAACAAAAAGCTAATAAACTAACCTTGGCACTACTTTCACCACATGGCACTGACAGGATTCACAGTAGTACATTCCAAAGTTTGGGGTGACTGCTTCGTTGCATCTACATGCAGCATACCACCAGTTTGGTCCATTGTTGACACCCTTCACAGTAACGAGCACTATGTATATTCCATCCTATAATTTAAATAAATAAAAAGTGTTATTATAATGTCAAATTTCACACTCAAGATGCAAAAAATAAATCTGGCTTTTAAAGAAAAATATTATTAAAACCACTGACATCTTTGCAATCCCTTAGCTGTTCAATTGACTTGCTAGAGGTCATGTTTAAAAAGTCATTTTGAGTTGTATAATAAGGTGCATCACATTTTATGGGGCCCTAAAAACAAATTGAATGGCAAAATCAGACTGAATGAATAAATGACAATATGATAAACTTCAAAATGAAAATTTGTACCAAAACCTCATAATTGAGACTAAAAAAAAAGGAAGATGAACATTTAGCAGACCTGTATAGCAAACACAGAAGCGTCAGACTCTCTGAATTTAGATATAATATTAGGTTCAGAATAGATCTTGATAACCTTAAAAGAAGGCTCAAAATTCCTGCTAACTATTGTCTTAACTTCAACCTTGAAAAGGAATGATTTTTCAATCAAAAACTGTTGAAACTTAGGCAGATGTGCAATAGGACCACCCTTCTATTTCAAAATATGAAAATCAGAATTCAATAATTGAAAAATTTGAGAATAATAAGAAAGTTAGTTTGAATAAAAATAAATTTCATACCTTCTGAATAGATTCTAGTAAGTCAGAACAAGGTTTTTTCAGAAGGCTACAACCATTACGATCCCACAAGACAAATGTAGCAGACTCAGTGTCATCAGAGACCATAACCTTGATTCTATATCTGATTAAAGAAATACAAAGAAGTTTAGGAAACAACTATCGAAGGAATATAAAATTAAATTTAGAATGTTGGAACTCACCTTGGAACAACATTGACAACATGGCAAAAACAACGTTCACAATAGCACATGTCTGGGATGACTGCTTTGTTACATTTACATGCAACATACTACCAGTCAAGGCCATTGTTCACACTCTTAATAGTTCCAAAGACTATGTAAAGTTCATCCTACAATGAAATTAGATAACATTTAATTTATTTATAAATTAAAAAAAGTTTACAGATATTCAAATATAAACTTGTGGGAACATAATAAAAATATTAAACTGACTTCTTTACAATCTTTTAATTCATCAATGCACTTCCTAGGAGTTCCCTTTAGGAAGTCATCCTCAAGTGAGTAATAAGGAGCATTAGAATTGATGCTTAAAGTTTGTGAATTATCTTCATTTGAAGCTAGTAGGTTGGAGATAAAAAACATAACCACTTAATAAGAAACAAAGCCAAAAAATGTATTATTACTTAGTCATTCAAAATGTAAAAATTAATTTTAACACATAAGTTACCTCTTTTTGAATTCAATGACCTCAGATATGTTAGGATTGAACAATAACCTAGTACCATACATGACATTCTGTGAAACAATTTTCCCTACAACCGAGTAGCATTTATTGAATAATAATGTACAAATTTAAATATTGTTCAGTTTGAAATTAATGAAGCTATAAAGACATAGTGAAAGAAAGAAAATAAAACAAACATATGATTACTAAATATGATAATGAAATAAGAAAATGTTATTGGTATCACACTATCAATGACCAATATGAAAGCTATAAACACATAGACAACAAATATTTTTAATCTGGACCTAAATATGAATTAGGAACATAAGCCCCCAGCAGAGATAATAATCATAAAAAGTAAAAGTTTTGAAGATACTAAACCCTTAAAATTCTTCACTCTAGCAAATTGAACAACAATCACATGTTGATGGATATCACCATTAGCAATGAAAGTGTTGACCTCATCCACATAATCCCCAAAGAGGGCAACCTCCAACTTTACACTGCATTAATAAAAAAATACATTATCGATTAAGAAAAAACAAATTACATAAGTCAAATTTGAAAGAAATCAGGGTATGGTTGGATGTGTACTATAACAAATAATTCAAGGAATAAAAGAATGAAATTTAGAAATACTTTTGGTAGAAGTTTATACCAATAACAAAGGTATATCCAGATAAGAGAGAAAAGAAACACATACAAAATCAACATTTATTTATGACATTTTCATAAGTAAGAAAGAAGACATCACATGAAAGATGTATATGTACTATAACAAATAATTAAAGTAATAAAGAAATGGAATTACTAAAGACTTTATTGAAGGACAAAATATCAAAGGACATCACCTGTTAACATCGAGCTCAATCACTATCATTTTAGTCCTCTTACCATCTTTTGTCATATTTTTTTTCTATCCCAACTGCTGTTAGAATACCCATAACATCTGAAAAAAAAAATAATGATTACAAAAGAAAAGAAAGAGAATCAAAGATAACATAACAACTCTGGTGTTAAACATCATATTCTAATTACATACTAAATAAGGGAAATCCCCATCACTCTTAAAAATATCATCAAATGAGACTAACTTACAACCATACAGAGGAATAATCTCACTTTCAGATAGCCTTACAGTAGTTCTCAACTAGAAATTCAGATGATATTCATGTATAGTAGTTCGAAAGTACTCAGTATTAACCACAACCCCAAAGTAAGCTATTACATATACTTCCCCTTCAGAAAGTACGGGCTTGAACTTGTATATCAGAGTTTTTCGCATAGACGCATGCATGGTACCACCCTGTATTTTGGAACATATTAGAAACATTTAACAAAATAATGTATAGAATGAATATTAGAATGTTAAAACAGAAACACAAAAAAAAAAAAATTAATCACAAATTCGTCCATGAAGACCATCTCAATACTATTGATGGTTTGAGGGTTGTTGAAACTTGAAAAGTACCATAGTCATGCTACACGAACCTTAACCCTCCAACACTCCCTTACGGGAGTGATTTTTTTCCAATGGATCAATGCGAGATGCCATGGATCAGATTAAACACAAAAGGTTATATTGAACCAAAATCGATTTATGCAAAAGAAATATCCACAAACAATGATAATGATTAAACATGTAACTTTGACATCCGTAAATTAAGAATTTATAGGGAAGAAAGATAATGTGGAAGAGTTAGGGTTTTTGTACCTTTTCCAATGAGTCCACACACTCTTTAAAACCCAACTAACCGGAGAATGAAGCCATTGGTCAATTGAAGTTGAGCATTCACGCATGCTACATCGTTGAGAGAGAAGAAGGTGCAGAGACGTGCATGCAAAAGGGAATGTGGAGAAGGAAATTGGCTACAGTGGTATAGAGAACAGAGGAAAAGAAAAGGCAAACATGACATTCCCATGAAAATTTGGCCGTGTGCAACTGTATCCAATTAGTGTATAAATTTTCTGAAATTGACAAACAAAATGGAGGAAGTTATAGAGTTAACTTTGGAAAATTCGAAGGAGAACCTTCACGAACATGGACGAAGTCGTGTGAAGCTGCTATACCAGTCAATTAAGTTATATCCATTAAGTTTTGAATACTTTACAATTGTATCCATTAATTGTACTAAATATTTTTATTTCTAAATTTTTAATTAATCTTATGTTAAAAAAACTTACTATAGATAGAAAGAATAAATTTTTGGAAGAAAAGTAAGTGTCGGAATGATAAACATTTGTCAAAACTTTTCTTGAAATGCCTCTGAATTATTATAATATAGATATGTGTGTGTGTGTGTGTGTGTGAGAGAGAGAGAGAGAGGCATATTTAGTGAGAGAATAAAGTTTTTATTTTTTTTTAATTTAAAAGTCATCTTTTAATTAATTTATATGTTGAATTTTTTTATTTAATGAATAAGTTCATCTATATTAAATATTTAATATATTTTAATACATTTTAATTCATAATTCAATAATAAAAATTAATTTTTCCAAACAATAATAAAAATTATAGAGAGTTAATAGGAAAATAATATTTTCTTTCCTTATTAAAAGTGAATTTAATTATTCTTTTTCTTTATTAAAATTAACATCTATTACTCTCTTTCTTTATTTAATGACCTAATTTGAATTATTAAATTAAAATAAAATCAAATGTTAAATGATGGTATAAAAATGTAAATAACCAAAATAATAATAAATTTAAAAGAAACATAGATTTTTTTATTTAAAATAAAATATAAAAAATGTTAAATATATGCGTGTGTGTGATTTATTACCAGAACCAGGAAAACATAGGTGTGTGTGTGTGTTTTAAATATAAAAAATGTTAAATATATATGTGTGTGTGTGATTTATTACCAAAACCAGGAAAACATGGGTCCAGCCCACTTTATTTTACAATCACACAATGACGCTTGAGAAGATACACTACATCAGCAAATCTTGAGAAGATACGCTACATCAGCAAATCTTGGCTGTAAATCTGCATTTTAATTTTTTATTCATTTATGTAAAATTATTTACATATAAATTATAAATTATTTTTAAAAAATTAATAAAAATGTTAAGAATAAAAGATGAAAGATAAAAAGTAATTTTTAATAATAAAAAATAAGATAATTATTTAAATCCAATCATTAATTGAGTTATTATCGGACAATAAGAAAGATATTTTTCTGGTACATTACGAGATATTTTATTATAAAAAAGTGATATAAAATTGATATAATAAAATTAATGTATAAATATTATTATTGTTTGTCTAAAGCCAAAGAAGTCTTTGACAGCAGATTCTAAAATTTCGTTAGAAAATCCAAAGCACTCAGTTCCCACCGCTCAAGTCAGTCACCTTGAAGCCTGAGGCTAATCTAACCAATCCAGAATAGCCTCTGGGGGATGAGATATTCATCAGAATGGTTCAATCAAATAATGTAATAAGCCAGGAGCTATTCCAAATTTCCATTTCAGCCATCAGGATAGTATATCATTTGGCTTACCAAGTAGAATGCTCCAATAACTCGGCAGTTTCAATTGCCTTAGCTACACAATATTTGCCAATGATTATTTATATGTTTAACTTGGATCAGCCCGCAAGCAAGGGGCCTGACCAGAAATTAAGCCCGTTTATGAATGGGCTGCTGAAACAACAGTTTACCTCACCCCATTTACACGCCTGTATGGGCTGGTCGGCTCGTCCCGTGATCAAAATCTATTTTGAGACTCGAATTTCAATGCAGTCAAACTGCTTGATTAACCGTGGGAGAATGACTTTTTTTTGGTACAATGCGAGACTGAATTTTTTTTTTTGTTTAGAAGAGGACTTGAGTTGCTGAAACTCTCACAGATGGTAAATAGGATTTGAAAAGGGGATCAAGTCACTTCCTGTGGTAGCGTAGTTGTACAATGTTAGCGTAGTTATACTACATGTATTTTTTGTACTTTAGTTGTACTACCTAACCTTGTACTTTAATTGTATAGTCTTGGATTATAAATTCGTGAAAAGCAGCTATATATGTCTCTTCTATTTTTTTGCTTCTAACATAATATTAGGAGCTATGAAGTACAGACACGTCGATTATGAAGCGTGTTCACGTATTAGATATGTGTCCGTATCAGACACATAGAGACACTCATATGACACACGTGTCATGTGTGTCTAAATATATCCGATTAAAAAAAAATATTTTTTCAGTTTGGACACGTCTCGGACACGCTCGAACACTTCTCGAACATGTTCGAACACTTCTCGGACACGCTCGGACACTTCTCGGACACGACTTGAACACGACTCATTAATATTTTTTTAAAAAAAAAATTTAGTTTCCATAACTAACGTTCAATTAGTAAGCTTGTAACTCACTCAAGTTCACATAACTGACTTCTCAAGCCACTATTTTTATATACCAGTATTTTAAGTTTTATCTTTTCACACGTCACTATTAGACTTTTAAGTTTTATCTTTTCACAGAACACTGTTTTCATCTGTTCCTTCTACCTCTGCTCGTACCAAGTCATCCACTTCGTCGTCACTGAAACTTGCCTCACACCAATATTCTCTCTAGTTATTTCTTTTATGCACATGTACTTGTACTCTATTAGGAGAAATTAGTTTAGGAGATTTTTTAGATTATGTCAATAGAAATTATGTTCTATATTTTTTAGGATGAGCTTACTAGATAGCAAATATTGGTATATATGATATATATTAAAATATTTTAAATCTTCAAGCTTATAAAAATGATATTAATGAATTATGAATTTTTTTCTAAAATTTTGAAATTATATATATATATATATATATATATATATATATATATATATATATATATATATATATATATATATATATACGTGTGTCCGTGTCCTACAATTTTTGAAGTTGGTGTCTCCCCGTATCCGTGTCGGTGTCGTGTCCCGTGTCCGTGTCCGTATCTGTGCTTCATATATTAGGAGCTTATTCTCTTGATCCTTATCGAAATCATTTGTTGCTTGTCGTTCTCCACTGGTTCTCAGTCGTATCTCACTATCAACTTTGGTTATTGCCTTCCACACGATCCTCACCGCTGGCCTCTAGGTCGCAAAGTTTCATCACAAGACGCGCCTCCACATGCTCCTATGTGCTACCCTCTTCATCTGCACGTGTAGTTCAAGTGCCTGTTCCAAATTTGAACCTACGAACTGGTTCTGACTCGTGTGTTGACCTGTGTCTTGTTGACTTGACACTAATGTGTCCTTTCTTCTCTGTTGACTTAGCTTGTTGACGAGGACCATCGTGCTGATGTGTCATTAGCATGGCACTAGATCCCTTCTCAAAATTTTCTTATGAGATCTTTTCATTTTTGAAGTTCTTTTTCTCCAATTCAGCTTCAAAAAGTGCACTTTTTGCTATTATCTTTGTTTGTTATAATGAAAAAGTCTTATGCTGCTCAGTCCATTCTAATTTTACTCAATGGTTCAAATTACATACATTGAGTTAAAGTCATGTGTAGTTTTCTAAAAGGCCGCAAACTCTGGAGATATGTGACAAGTGGCATCGTCTACCCTGTTAAAGATAATTTGTCTTATGTGTCATCCTTAGCTTTAACAGGGTAGACGATGACACTTGTCACATAAAACTACACTTGGCACTAGACCCCTTCCCAAGGTTTTCTGATGAGACCTTTTCATTTTTGAGGTTCTTTTTCTCCAATTCAGCTCCAAAAAGTGTATTTTTTGCTATTGTCTTTGTTTGTTATAATGGAAAAGTCTTATGCTGCTCAGCCCATTCTAATTTTACTCAATGGTTCAAATTACACACATTGAGTTAAGGCCATGTGTAGTTTTCTGAAAGGCCGCAAACTCTGGAGATATGTAACAAGTGGCATCGTCTACCCTATTAAAGCTAAGGATGACACATAAGACAAATTCGCTGACAAATTAGAAGATTGGGATAGCCAAAATCATCAGATCATCACCTGGTTTCGAAATACCTCCACTCCATGTATTCATTTGTAGTTTGGGTGTTCCGAAACTACCAAAGAAGTATAGGATCATCTGAAGAATCGATACATAATTTTTTATTTATCTCATCAGTATCAACTGTTGAAGGAACTCAATAGTCTAAAACAAGAGCTCGGATAAGTTGTGTATGAATTTTTACCTTAGATGGAAGCTATTTGGGATCAGCTAACCTTGTATGAGCCAACCATGAAGCATAAAAGTGATGCTAAGTTGTATGAGGATTATCGCGACCGCACCAGGCTCATCCAATTATATGATGGCTCTCATTGATGATCATGAGCCTATTCGAACATCTCTGCAGCATCAAGATCCTTTGCCTACACTCAAGGATCCCTTTCCTCGTCTCAAGTTTGAAGAAACTAGGTTGAGTCTTCTTTGACCTAAAAAATATTTGGCCATTGTAGTCATTAATAAAAGAGGAAAATTTTGTTGCCACTACCGCAAACCTGGGCATCTTCTTCTTGAATGTCCTAATATAGAATGTCGTACCTGCCAAAAGAGAGGTCACATTGCAACAATTTGTCCTTCCCTAGTTTATCGATATTACAAAAATCCAGGACACTTGATCGAGCATTGCCCTACTCGTCCATCAAGGCCTGATCAGAATAAGCCTAAACCTCATCTCAGTTCATTCTCCAAGCCTATACTTGTTGCTACTACTACCAATGGTGTTTTTCCTCCTACTTCATTGATCTCTTTCTCCACCAATGATCTCGAATCCATCTTCTTTCCTATTTTGGTAACACTCCTACTACCTTAGCAACCCTACCAGGTAATAACCTTTGGTTTTTTTTATTCTGTCTGTTGTAATCATATGACTTCTTCATCTCATGCCTTTTCTTCTCTCTCCTCTAGAGACACTATTCACTTTATTCACACTATTGATAGGTCTCTTATGGAAGTAAGTCATAAGGGTCTCATCTCTTTACCCACTCTTACTTTGTTAGATACTTATCTTATCCCTAAATTGAACTTTAATCTTATCTTTGTTGGACAACTTTGTGACCTTGGTTACACTTTTATCTTTTCTTCTGCTGGTTGTTTTGTACAAGATCCATGGGTGGGATAGATCATTGGGAATGATTGTAAAGTCGGTAGACTATTTGACTCTCCATATTCTTCCTCCTCCGACGTCAACTCTTTATGCAACTTCTACTATTTCTCCTCTTCAACTGTGGCATCAACATCTTGATCACAGTTCCCTCAGCAAAATATGTCCCTTCATTTCTCAAGGCATTGTAGGTTCTATTAAGGAAGCCTTTTTTCATTGTACTTCATGTCAAACAACTATACAACATGTTTTGTCTTTTAATAAAAGTACTTTTATTCCTACTTTTTCTTTTGATATTGTGAATTCTGATATTTGGGAGGGGGGGGTCAGCTCCCACACTCATTTTGGGAGGCTGTCAATATTTTGTGATATTTATTGATGATTTTTCTCATTTCACTTGATATATTTAATTAAAAATCATTCAGGACTTCTTTAAATCTACATTAATTTTGCTATTATGATTAAAAACCAATTCTCAAAATTGATTAAAGTCTTTCATTGTGACAATGCTTCTGAATATCGTGATTCAAAACTTCTCACATTTTATGCTAAACAAGGTACACTATATGAGTTTTCTTGTCCTGGTAGCTCTTATCAAAATGGTCATGCTAAAAGGAAGCATCGTCATATCCTTGACTCTGTCTGAGTCATGCTTATTTCCTCCTCTTGTCCCAAATGCACTTGGGGTGAAGCCGTTCTCACCGTTCTCTATGTCATCAATTGTCTTCCTTCCTCTATTCTTGGTAATGTATCTTCCTTTGAACGTCTCCACCACGCTTCTCCAAATTTCAACTCCCTTAAAGTTTTTGGCTATGCTTACTTTGTTCTCCTTCAACCTCATGAGTATACTAGACTTAAGCCCTGTGTATGTCTCTGTTGCTTTCTTGGTTATGACACTGAACATAAGGGTTAACGTTGCTGGGATCCTATCTCTCAGCGCATTCGTAAATCTCATCATGTTGTCTTCTGGGAAGACACCATGTTCTCCTCACTCTTCTAATTCAACTCTATCCCTTCCACTTTGAATCCTTTTTTTCACTAACCTCTCTATTGATCTTTTTCCTAGTGATTCTGATGCAGGTTCTTCCAGTGAGTTCACAGACACTCCCAAAGTTCCAACCATGCCTGATGAAGTAGTCTCGGATGTTGATCCTGCCCTTGAAATTACTTCTTATCCCTTTCATGAACATCCAACTCGGGTAAGAACATAACCTACTTATCTCTGTGATTATCAATGTTTTTCAACTATATTATTGTTTCATGAACCTCATTCCTTCCAAGAAGCCTTCACAGACCCCCATTAGCAGCAGGCTATACAAGAAAAGTTACAGGCTTTAGAGAACAACAATACTTGGGGCCTTATTGATCCTCATTTTGATAAGACCCTTGTGAGATGTAAATGAGTGTACAAGATCAAGACTCGTTCTGATGGTTCTGTTGAATGCTATAAGGCCCGGTTGAATGCTATAAGGCTCGATTTTTTGCTAAGGGCTTTATTCAGGAATATGACATTGATTATGAGGAGACCTTTGCCCCTGTTGTTCGCATCACTTCAGTTCACTCTCCTTGTTATTGTAGCTACTCAAAAATGGGCTTTTACTCAAATAGATATGAAAAATGTCTTCCTCAATGATGACTTGGAAGAAGAAGTCTATATGCGTCCACCTCCTGGTTACACTTGTCCACCAAATAAGGTTTGTCATCTTCGCAAAACTTTATATGACCTCAAACAAGCAGCCCGAACTTAATTTACCAAGTTTCATAGCATTGTTAGTTAAATTTTTTTTCCTCTAGTGCTTATGATTCTACTTCATTTATTCACAAAATTGATCGAGGTATTGTCTTGTTGCTTCTTTATGTTGATAATATGATTATTATTGATGATGATACTATTGACATTGTTGAGCTTAAACAGTTCTTAAGTCAGAGTTTTGAGATGAAAGATCTTGGATCTCTCAATTATTTCTTGGGGCGTAAGGTACTTTCTTCTAGTGATGGACTATTCCTATATCAGGCTAAGTATGCCTCTGACCTTGATAACAATGTATTTTATGCATTTTATAATCCTCTAACTAGGCTTCTTAAGGTTCAATTTGGCTTAATTAAGTTGATTTTGTCACATTTTATGAAATTAAGCTTAATTGGATCATTGAAGAAATTATTGCTTGAATTATCATTAATTTGGGTGATTGCATTCTTAAGTAAAGTGGCCACAACTTGAGTTGTAATTATCTGATTAATGTGATTCTGGTCTTGTTGGAAAGTTAAGATAATTCTCTAATAACTATTCACTGATACCTTACCACATTAATAAGAATATATTTCATTCATTGTATAACCTTCTTACTTGGCTTTTTCAGTAGCCTGGCTATAATTTGAGTTACAAATATCCGATGGATGTGATTTTGGTCTTGTTTTTAAGCTAAGATAAATTTCTACAACTTTCATGAAGGCCTCAAGACCAGAAACACATGTTTGGATAACTCAAATTGGAGTTGAAGCAAAATCTAGTGTTTTGAACCTGACAGCTTGACCTTTATGCACTCATTAGGCTATATCTCGGGCTATTGGAGTTCAATAATTCTGAAATTTTGACAGTGGAAGGTTAAGACCCATATCTACAACTTTCATGAAGAACACAAAAGCTAGTTCGGATTCCTTGAAGGTGATATTGGGCTTAGAAGTCAGAACAGAGGTGCTGACGTTGGGCCTAAGGATCAAGGCTCAATTGACCCATGAGCAGTAATTGGGCCATATCTTGGGCTGTGGTTATTGGATTTGGCTAAACTTGGTGTCTCTGGAAAGCTGAGACAATGTGCTAGAACTTTCATGAAGACCACTTGACTCAAAAATGACGCATGCCATGAGTTCAGAAGGGAAACATTTCGGAGACAAGAATCCACCCACCATTTATCTCTTTTATCATTTTGTTATCATCATCCATCATCTCTTTTGGCTATTTGTACTCTTCTAATTCTATAAAAAGAGGCAATGGCTGATCATTTGAGGGTGTTAGCTTAGTGTTAGTCTAGATTTTACTTTAATATTTGTATGTTGATTGCTTCCTTTGTTGTAATTTTCTCTTGTTCTTAAGTGAAGTTATGTTCATCTTTCTCTTCTTCTCTCTTTCTTTCTTCTTGTCTATGAGTAACTAAGTTTTCCTCTTGCTTGGGTGAAAAGGTGAAGCTCTTGGTAATAAGTTAAGGTTAGATTAATTTCTTTCTTGTTTTAAATGATATATTTTTATGTGATCTTTATATGAGTTGTATGTTGTTTCCAATTAATTTAGAAACTTTTCTTGTATAATGAATATCTTGATCCATTGTAGACAATAGGATTGGCACAAAGTGGATGCTTTTGACGATTTACAAGTATTGGTAGATAGTTATTGGAACCATTATATGATTACATAATTGAACTTTGAATGTTAAATCTTCCGATTGGAATCTTCATTATGCATGATTTCAATTGAGTTATAAAACGAAATAATCTTATCTTTAATTTATTACCAAGAGTGGATCTCCTAACCCAAGCAAATCCTTTTCTATTTGTGAACAACTTATTGCATCTTTAATTTTGTGACAATTCTTCTTTTTACCTCAAATCAATATATTTTTCTTCATCAATTCCCTGTGGATCGATCTCGGACTCCCGAGAATTTATTACTTGAGACAACCTACACTTGGGTTTGAAACTATATAATTATATCCCATCAGACCTCATTTCTCAAGTTAGCATTACAGACAGTAAAATTGAGCACTTTCCTCTTGAACCTAATGTTCAGTTCACTCCACAAGATGACACCTTGCTCACTAATCTGACCTTCTATTATTAGTTAGTTAGAAGCCTGATCTATCTTACAGTGATTCGACTTGACATCTCTTATGTTGTTCATTTGATAAGCAAATTCATGGCTGCACCTCGTTCCTCTCACTATGTTGTAGTTCTTCAAATTATCTTATACATCAAGGAAACACTCTTTCATGGTCTCCATTTCTCAATTTACTCTGTTCTGGTTCTACGAGCTTATTTAGATGTTGATTGTGGTGGCAATCTCACTTATCATCACTCCACTACTATTTATTATATCTTCCTTGATGACTCTCTCATCTTTTGACATAGCAAGTAGCAAACTCTCACTACTCGCTCTAGTACCAAAACAGAGTATCGTGCCCTAACTGATATTACCTTTGAGATACTCTAGATTCAGTGGCTTCTTTAAGACTTTAGTATTTCTTAGCAATCCCCCTATTGCCCTTTATTGTGACAACAAAAGCCATATTTAAATTGTTCACAATGATGTCTTTTATGAGCGCACTAAATACATTGAAAGTGATTTTCACTTCATTCGCCAACACATCCTTTGTGGTGCTTTTCATCTTAATTCTATTAGAACTCTTGACTAGCCGGCCAATCTGTTCACCCAAACTCATCATCGCAATCGCTTCCATATTTTGGTTTTCAAACTTAAGTTGGTTCCTTCTGCACTTACTTGAATTTGAAGGAAAATGTTAGTGTAGTAGCATAGTTGTACTATGTTGGTGTAGTTGTACTACATGTGCCTTCTTGTACTTTAGTTGTACTACCTTGTACTTTAATTGTACAATCTTTGCATTATATTTAGTCACTTTCTTTTCTCTGTTTTTGCTTTAACACTATCAATACCTACTAAAATATTCTGCAAAAATTCTAATCACGATAAACACTAGAAATCAGATGAGTTAACTTAAAACAGAGTTAAGCAGTCGTGGCCCAGAATGACTCCAAGAGTAGAAGGCAGTGAATCATTCACACAAAAAGTTATAGTAATTAAGTAAGCAGGTTAAGCAAGATAAAGAGAAAAAGAGAAGGGAAGATCATCATGCATATCTTATTTGTACTAGTTTGAGACTACCATCGGGTACTTCAAAATACATGTCATATCATGTTGAATATGTACCCATATATTGGATACTATTTCTAATATTCTTTACTGACCATTGGATACTTTCTGATTTTCATCTTAATTAAAAAATTTTAATTTGCCAATTTAAATGAAATATCATAAGAGTTTGATAAATACTAATTAATATTCTATTATGTAAGCAATGACTAATACTGAAAATAAGAACTTTTTAATCTATTTTTAAATATTTTTGAGATGATATATATTTTTTTACATATATGTGGGATTGATCCAATTCCTATTTTAATAAGTATTGACAGTTTCTTATTTTATAGGTAGACTTGAATTTTAAATTGTAATTAATATTAAGATAATTGATAGATACACGAGATATTTGTATTAAAGTAGGAAACTAGAAAAGTCTTATCTTGATAAGGATAATCCTTATATCTTGATAAAGATAGAGTACAGGGAGGTTGATTGTTATATAAATTATTTGTTGGCTGTAAATACTTGTATTGGAGAATTGGTAGAGCTTTGAGAAGGGGTATGAAGATTGAGAGACCTAGTAGAGATGTACAAATAATGGTGAGAAGTTGTGAGATAAATGAGATTGAGAGTACTCATAGACATTATCTTATAATCTTGTTGCGATAGTAAACTCTTCTCATTCGTGAATGTATGCATGTTTGGCCGAACCACATTAAATTTTGTGCGTGATGTGTAAGATGCTTTTCCTTATTACTTGTATTTATGCAAGTGTGTGATGAAGGGGATGAGGTTTTCTCCAACAGTTGGTATCAAAGTTGTGGTTCGAGGAGCTGCATGATGAAATGATGTCCCTTTGCCCCCTTGTTTCGAAAGTCTACTTGATGAAAGCTAAGTGGTGTGTCTCGTTGTGATGGCGACAGTTGGGTCGAAAGTCTTCTTGAAGGTGGAGGTCAAGCGACGTGTTATATATAATGGCGATGCAAGCATGATGATGTGTTAATTTGAAATATTTACTGGGTAATTTGATCATGGTTTAAAGATATGATTTGATGTGGTTTGATGTGATTTGCAATAAAGATGGAGAAGGATTGAATTTTTTGAAAATTTTGAAGACTGTTTGTGATGATGGAAGTTGAGTCAAAGTGGAGATTGTTAGGATTGATTCAAATTCATAATTTGAAGAGTGTTTGTTGGTGATGGAATTTGGATCAAGGTGAAGATTGTTGGGATTGACCCAAATTCCTATTTTGGTAAGTATTGATAGTTTTCTATTTTATAGGTAGATTTGAATTTTAAATTGTAATTAATATTGAGATAATTGATAGATATGCGAGATTATATCTTGATAAAGATAGAGTGTGGGGTAGTTGATTGTCATGTAAATTATTTGTTGGCTATAAATACTTGTATTAAGAAATTGGTAGAGTTATGAAAAGGGATATGAAGATTAAGAGACCTGGTAGAGATGTAGAAATAATGATGAAGAGTTGTGGGATCGAGAAGATTGAGAGTGTCCATAGACATTATCTTATAATTTTGTTGTGATAGTAAACACTTTTTATTTGTAAATATAGGCATGTTTGGTCGAGTCATGTTAAATTTTGTGTGTGACTATGAGATGTCTTTCCCTATTACTTATATTTATTCAAGTGCGTGATGAAAGGGATGAGGTTTTCCCCCAACAATTGTTTCATATTGTGTACTATCCTGAATTTTTTAAAAATATTGTATTTCCATATCATAATGGTGTAGTATCCCATACCTGAATCCATGCATCATAGAACCTACATCTAGTGCTTAACACCAGCAGAGATTTTCACTGAGCAAAGTGTAGTTTTGCTTAACCATAACTTCTTCAAGCTGCTAGTACCAATAGGTTCCACCTATAGCTAAAATAAGTTAGTTGTAGACCTCACATAACCAGGGACGAATTTAGGGGGGACAAGCAGCTGTTGTAGTCCCCCCAACTTTTTATAAATTTTTAAAACACATGCAATATTTTTAACATGTCAAGAAAAATAGTTTCTGCTACTAGTGAAAGATCATTTTTAGTTATGAAAATTGTTACAAAAAAGTTCAGAAACAAGATAGAGGATTATTTTTTGGTTAATTGTTTAATCACTTATATTAAGAGAAAAATTGTTAAAAATTTTGACAGTGATTCAATCATTGATGAATTTTATGATATGAAAGAGTGTCATGCTCAACTTCAATAAAGATATAATGTATTTAATTTTTAAACTTACAAATTTTCTTTTAAATATCTTGATTGTTGATTTTTATAATTTTAATCCCCTTATTAGTTGATTCCTGAATCTGTCATGCACATAACACTACCACACCAATTTCAATAGGACCAGATTTCTCTGCAATTTAAAATAAACTTCAAGGATCTCAACTTTTAAAATATTGTTTTTATATAATAAAGTTTTGAAAGAAAACATAGATTGATGATTGCCAATCATTGGATTAGCAACTGCACTCCCAGCAGTTCCTTTTTGAACTGCGGGAAAATCCGAGTCCATTTCAACAGACTCAAAAGGCTTTACAAGAGTAAATGAAGAAAACAATAAGAAACTCTCAGTAAGTAGAATAATGTTTTTCAAATGGAGCAATGGCATCTGTGAGTTGTTCGCGTGTGCTACAACATGTTGGGAGCGTTTCCACCACCTTTCTGTGGCCAAATTCCATGAGTGGCGAAGTGATCGGGTGGCACAGGAGGTTTGCAAAAATTTTGCTTGTCCCTCCTGTAATAAGAGTTTGGCCATTGAAGAGCTAGTTTAAAACAATCAATGCACTTAGACAAATAGATGCACGATTTCAGATCTCGATCGCTGGTTTTGAAGGCAGTGTTCCATCATGCCTAACTCCATTACACTACAACCGTAAACCAAAACAAGAATGAAACATTTCCACTACAATACGAAGGGTTGGAGATGTTGATTACACCAAAGAGAAGTGTTTTAAGTGGTCATGCGTATTTTAGCATGTGACTATTCTCTTATCAGCTTAGATGTTAGTTAGAGGAAAGGTGTTATTAGCACAATTAATATCATTTGAGAATTTAATTTCTATGGTCAATTATTTATGGATTTCTTTCACAAATCAAAAAAATTGAAAGACGAATTTGGTACATTTTAACCTTGTTATAAATTAAAGTCATATTGATAAAAAAAAAAAATCTTCAACATTAAATTTATGAATCTCTATAAACCAGTTTTAATTATCTATCCAATTACCAGCTAGTTGGTCAGCAACTAATAAGCCAAACCAAACTAATCCTATAAAAGTCTTGTGTACTGTGTAGACTGTAGTGTCCGAAAACATTTCCATCCCTATAAATAGTGAATCAACTAATTTGTGGAAGCATGGTAAAATAACATAATAACTTGACTCTAGACCCATAATAACTTGATCTTTATTTTCTTTTTATTTATACATTGGTATTTAAATTTCTGATCTTTACCCAAATCTCACCCAGCTATATGAGCTAGACCCAAGTTGTCTTTGTAAAACTGAAGTATGAGGATTGAGGAATTGAATCAATTGTTAAGTTGTTCACATGTATAACCCAAATTATATATTAGCTATTCTTTTTTTTTTTAAAAAAAAAAAAGATGATAACAAATTAAGGTGTTTCTTTTGATCAACAGTAGCATAAAGGTTTGGATTTAAGATTTCTACAAACTACCTAAACCACACTCCACACAATGTGTCTTACAAAGAACATGCCTGTCTTCGTTTTTCTGAGGCTGCAAACGGACCTTGAGTAAAAGTAAAAAAGTTTTCCTTTGTGTAAAAGTACATTTGAAAGTTAAATTATTTCGTTTGCGTTGATGTAAATGTGAAACAAATAGGGTACAAGTATAAGGTCCGTTCGCATACCAAAGTCTAACAAAAACCACTATACGAGATCGATTGCACTGTGAATATTATGTATTTTATATCTCTAACATCACAAGTTTTATCTTAGCTAAGGAATAAGCCTATATCTTATGTTGATTTATTTCTTCAGTGTCTTCCTTAGGATTCGTGAGCTAAAATTCTTATAATAGGTGCAACCCCTTAATGATTGATACAATTTAATTTGAGAAACTTTTAGAAAATAAAATTACACTATTGTCATCAGCTATAACTTTTGGTTAAATAATAAAGACTTGATCCATTAAGTAGTATTAGAGTAAAGTCATAGGTTTGAATCCTTCAATTGACACTAGGGAGGAGATTGTTGAATTTATTTGTTTAGCATCTCTTTTAGGATTCGTAGACTTAACATCCCAACACATGATACCTTTAATAAGTGTAGTCCCTTAATGCTTGATGTAGTTCTGATAAACTTTAAAAAAATAAAATTACACCCTTACTATAAGTTATATAACTTTTGGCCAAAGGATAAGTGATTAATCCAACAGCTTATTCTTACTCATTCCTTCAAATGGAAGGATCAATATAAGTAACAAGGGTGGAAGAATTAATTTGTTTTTTTATCTTGTAGATAGTCGAAAGAAGACCATAAATGTTGTTGGGTCATCAAGGGGAGTCAAAAAGGTTAAGGAGATATATTTCAATGAACCTACTAAGGAAAACACATAAATAAGCTTGACATCATGTCTCAAGCTAAAACCTTAAGGCATGAAGTATATGAGTTATTTCACTTTATATGGTCATCATTTTGTCCATTACATACTTCTAAATGTGAGACTTCTTCGCTCACTTCCCACATTCACTCACACTTGAATTTTCAACAATCTTCCTCTAAGTGTGAGTCCTTAACTCTCCCTCTCTCGTGAAAGCCTTCCCGAGTATTCAATGGTCAAAACCAACATGTTACTACTCGACACCAGAACACTGAGGAGATTTGCAACCAATTGACTTACCAATGAACCAGTAGGCCTAATAGCACATCTTAACATGAAACCTTAAAGTATTAGATTCATTGGTCCTTTCACTTTATACGATCTTCACTTTGTTCATTACTTTTCAATGTCAGACTTTTTCACCAGCAAGGCAGCAATTGACATTCACTCATACTTAAATTTCCAACAAATGTACCCTCCCACCTCTCTCCAAGTTAGGAGGCCTTTGAAGGTATTATTTGTTTTTTCCTTTTTGGGTTTAGGAAAGAAGAGCATTCAGTCGATAAAAAATTAAGCATATTTAAGCGGATTTGAAAAGAAAATCGAGCATATCTATTTCATTCTTCTCATGTGACCGAGCGACCTAGAATATTTAAAGAATGAGATTAAAACCCATGAATGGTGTTTAGCTCAAAGATGCTACCTCAGGTGAAAATACATTTTAGCATGAAGCATGGATAAATCACAATACCATGATTTTATACTAAAATTTAGACCATTAAACTACTGAGGTGGCAAGGGCACAAATAAACCTAAATTATTCGATAATTTTCTCAAATAAGCTCTAATTAACACCTTATCAAATTAATATTTAACTAATAAATTTAATCTTTTACCTTGATTCATTTATTGAAACATTTGATTAGTGGGAAATAAGAAAAAATTGCTAACAAGTAACCTCAAGTACACTAATTAAAGAATTAAAATAAAAATATTAAAACCTTAAAATTAAAAAAAAATATTTAATATTTTCTTCTTTAAATAATTACGAAGATTTAGTAAAGGATAGTGAGTACTCCATGACAAGTGCTCTAATTAGCTAGAACCAAAAAAAAAAAAATCCCAATACTGTAAACTTTCAAGACCTTTCTACATTCAAAAGTCATTCATTCTGGGACCAGTTCAACACAAAATATACCATCTTCATTTTCAGATGATCTAATCTAGGCTTCGTCAGAATCCCCTCCCACAATTCATGTAACATAAACTACCAAGTTTTAACATTAAGGAGTACTAGCACAAGTGCACAACATTAATATGCATAAGACAAAGTCTTAGTACAATTACTTAATTAGACACAAGAATAACACTCGAAGCCCTAACAATAAACACTTCTAGTAGGGAGAGACACCTACATTTGCCGGTGTGAAAAACCCATCTTTCATAAGCACGTCTTCTGCTTCCTACACGCACACAATGCAGACTTTGAGATTAGAAACCCTAGAAATAAGATTCTCTTTTTCATTAATGTGCTGCCAAAAGAAAAGGAGGTAACAGTAGCTAGGGTTTTCAAGTACCTGGCGAACATTAGCTTTCTTCACGGGTTGGTGATCAGGCATAAGTCCGAAATGAATGTGTGGAAAATGGGCCCACTGAAAGAAAAAATATGGACCCCACACATCAGAATAAGTCTTAAACCAACAAGGCAACAAAACGAGTTTAGACATATACTTGATTAAACAAAAAAAAAAAACTCTTTAATTAGTAAAAATTGAAAATAATCTAAAAATGGGAAAAGTCCCTAAGAGAGTAAGATTTAGAATCTCCTTGGATCTCACATTCTTTGCAGCTGCACTAAAGGCCTCTCTGTGGCTTATATCAGGATTCCCAGCTTTGATACGTTGGATCTCATCCCTGAAATTTAAATGAAGTGAAGGTCATCCAAATGCCATCAAAATAAAAATGTGAAATTATATAATTTCTTATATTATTTAGTAGGAGAAATAAGCAAAAGATTCATACTAATACTAGTGATAAGGGTTTGAGTTACTAAGCTTTCTTTGAGTTACCAAACCATCAATGAAAACTAATTACTACAAATTCGTATTGGTAATAAATAACTTGAAATTAATGTTATTAAACTTACTTGATGAAGCGGTTGTAAGCAGATGGAACTCTCTGTCTCTTCTCTGGAGCTGAACATGCAACACATGGACATTGCACATGCAAACAGACAGGAACATTAAATCACTTCGCTGACCTTTTTCCTAATGCTCTCTCTCTCTCTCTCTCTCTTTCCATCTATCTTTCTCTGTCTTTCTCCCTTCTATCATTACCTCATCATTATCTCTAACAATCACTCTCCCAATGGATTCAGCACTTTATTTTCGGGGGAAGAATTATGTCTCACTCAATGTATGCATGTAAGGAGACATATATAGACGCAAAGAGCAAAAAAAGGATTTCATGAATTTTAGATTTGATTTATTTTGTTTCCCTTAAGAAAAAATAAATGATGAATTTCATTTTCATCCCTTCGAAATTTTATTGTGGGAAGTGGGAAAACCGAAGAGCATGGAAATTGGTTGCTTCAATTTTGAAAATTTTGGAAGTTTAATCTTTATAATCAATTTGAAGAACTGAAGCTGGCTTTGTGGAAGCACTAAACAGTAGTACAGTAAAGAGGGAAAACGCAATGCATGAGATAAATGTGTTAAAGATTGTTCTTTCTTTGCCACTTGAAGTAAACCAAGAAACCTTAGCCACTGTTCAGATTGACAAGTGAGTTTTGATAGGGATAGAACTTTTTTTCACTTTTCTCGCTTTATTGGTTAAGTAACACCACTATGAGCTTAAAAGTAGTGTAAAATGGACTGCAAGGGTATCAGAAGAGTTTCCTTTTCTTTTCCTGTACCTTTCTTGGTGGTATCAGAAGAATCTCTGATCACCGCACCCGGCAAGTAGAAAAAGGAAACTAAAGAAAAAGAAAAGAAAAGAAAAACAAACATGAAAAACAGGTGAAGGTTTTGGGAATATTGTAAGAAAAACTAAAAATCATCATGAAAGATATTGCCGCTTGTTCAACAAGTGAAGATAAGAAGTTAAGGAATTAGAGATAATTCTCACGTCTGTTAGCTGGTGGAGGCTTAGGGGTTTCTTCTGGTCCTCCCCGCATGGTGCTCATGACCAAATCATTTGGGTTAGGCAGCTGATTCATCATCATATTTGTTGAAGGTGCATTTCGAATCTCCTCCTGAATCAAAACCAATGCTCATAATCAACTATAGTTTTCAATTCTCATGAAGAAGAGAGTACAAGTAGGCCAAAAATAATAATAATTAATAATAATAATCTATTGAAAGCCCTAGGTTATTATTATATTATGCTTATAGATATATACCAAAAGATTTTGAGGAGTGAAGAAGGTGTGGCCAAGGTGAAGCTGATTAGCAGTAGGAAGAAGCAGGCCGCGCATGTTCACTGACAGAAGGTTGGTGCAATGACCGCATCTCACTGTGACAGTCTTGAACAAACTGGTGCAAGGAACACTCACCTAAATGCAAAAGAAGAAAGAAGAAGAAGAAGATGATGATGATGATGATGATAAAGAGGGATAAACAATGAAAGGTTAAATTTAAGGCTATAAACACTCATGGAATAGGGATAAGATAAGGAGGGAGAAAAGGAATAAGAGGTGGTGATACCGCGAGGACAGTGTCGCAGAAGTTGCAATGGACATAGCAGAGCTGGTCGGAGGGAGAGAGGTGCTGGTCCGGTGAAAAGGAAGTGGATGAGGCGGACATATTTCTCTTTTTGTTGATTGATTCCCTTTCTTTTCTGATTCTTGATTTTGATTTGATTGATGGGATTGACTGATCAGCGAGGTTTTTGGTCGTAGACAGATAAGCTTCCTATGGATCTGATGGTCTTGATTGTTGAGTTACTGTTAAGGAGGGAGAGATAGAAAGGGAAACTTAGAGAAGGGTGAGAGATGCCACTTAAGTAATAAAGGATCGAATAGACCTAGAAAGTGTTTTCCTTCTCTCTCCATTTTGTGATCTTATATATATAATATTACTGTTTACATATGTTTGTACTAAAGTAATGTTAACCTTAAGGAAAATGTATTTGTACTTTCATAATATGACACTATATGAAATATTATTTCACATATGAGTATGGTTATTTACTCTTGTATATATGGCTTTGAGATTTATATCATATCTTCAAATGAATGAAGTGTTATAGAAATGTTGTATTTCAGATATTCAAATAACATAATTTTAACCTTACAATAATGATAAACTATTATTAATTTTGTTATTCACACCACATAATTTATACATTATTTTTATACTAGTTAATAATGTACGAATATTTGATTAATAATGTGTAATATGTATTTAATGGACTAATATTACTAATTATTTATAATTGATTATTTGCCTTATTAACCACATAATGCACATTGTTAAACCCTATTAACTTGTATAAAAATAATATTCAAAAATTGGTGTGCAATCATCATTTTCGTAAATATTAAACTTACAGAATTTTATAACTCCACATATTTTCCTCCTAATTTGAAAATGATTACATAAGATGCAAAATTATAATTTTTTGTGTGCGTATAATTTTATGAGTAGCATTACTCCGTGAATAAAGTTAAGTGATGTATCATAAACTCAAACAAGTTACATTAAAGAGATAACAATCAGGAGAAATTATTGCATTCTTAGAGTAATAATAAATATATGTTCCAAAATAATATATACTATTAATTTAAGTTATTTTATTTAAAATTTATGTTAATGTATTTAAAATTAATGGTGGAAATCAACTTAAAACATACATTTATTGTTATTTTAAGAACATATTATAATTTCTCAACAATCAGACAAGTTTAAGAAAACAAATGCTTACTTACACAACTAAGTGTATAAACATTGATGTGATTACATAATTAAGTGATAATATGTCTACCAAAATAAAATGTGATATCATTGATTCCAAAATTAATTTCTCTTAACTTAGTTCAGATACAATTAATAATATGTGTTTGTCTAAGTAAAAAAAATTAAGTCTTTTAAGTATGTAATTTTAAATTTAATTTTAATATTTATATATATCAAAATAATATTATTAAAATAAATTTTTATTTAAGTGCTTAACAATATTATACGTGATTAGTCTCAGATTTCGGGAGGGAATCCTCAAATACTCTGATAAAAAAAAATCAGATACAATTAAAAATGTTGAAAAATGTCGTCGGACAAATTGTGTAGTAAATCTTCTCAAAGAAGAAAAGAAAAAAGAAAAAAAAATCAAGAAATGATGAATGGTTGGCATTCCCAATGGATGTGTGTGTATGTATGAGAGAGAGTGAGCAGAGAGGCGGCAGAGGTGGGGGAACGGAGAGGGAAAGGGACGTGTGCATGGGAGTGATTACCTTTGGCTCATTCACCTGTTGTTTTCAAAGTTAAGAGGGTTTACAGGTTGTCCTCGGTTTTCTACAATTCCATTTCATGATGCATTTTATGTCTATCAAATCAAATCTTTGTTCTTTTTAACTCTATGGTTTAAAATGAAGCCCTAAGAAGGCGGGCCAGTACTGCAATCAAGATGTTATGCAAGAGCCATCTTGTTTTCTAACTCTTTCAGAGTTCAATGCTAGTGACCCACCTCACTTCTGCCACTAATTTTCCTTTTCTTTGTTGCAATCAATTGAATCGTGCATACAGTACCTGATCATCTTTATTTCGAAAGACTACTACTCATTTCCTTTGGACTTCTTGTATGGATCGAAGCATTTTTTTTAGTCTATAAACTTACTTGTGCGAATTTATCTTAGTTTTTCACGTTTTTGACTTGAAATAAAATGCATTCCTTCATAGAACATCAATTTCTCAATAAATAATAGCATATTGTTATATCTAATTTGTAATTTTTTTTCTTAGTTAATGATATTTTATTAGTGGGATTGAAGAGAAAGAGATAAGATAGAGAATTTGAATCCTTTAAAAGTTTCCTCTTTTATTTTAGATCTCATTGATGTGGAACTCATTGCTACCAATATTAGTTATTCAAAACTCCTATAAAATATTTATCATAACAAATAAATTAAAGTGTTTAAAAATGTTTTTTTAATCGAACAACAAAATTCTATATTAGATGAAAATTTTTATTGTTTTTTCTAAATCTTATTGGATGTTATCATTTTCGTACTTTGTAATACTATTATCATTGAAAGTTCGTTTCGTAGAGACCAACCTCTCGTTAACACATCATAAAATGTGATATGATGGTTATGACTAGAGTTATGGCGGTTTATCACTTTATTTTCCTTTTCATTACTTTTTTCCCCTAAAATAAAGTGGCCACTCTTAATAGGATGAGAGAAAAGAAATGCAATGTAAATTGAATTAAAATGAAAATAGAATCAATTCTAAGAATGAGGCACTTGGTTACATCGGGGTCATCAGGTGACGACGTCTTTACCATTCATACGCATCTCAACTGGTTGATTTGAGTATCCTTTTGCTTCACAATCCAAGGAAGAACAATGGTGGCTATGTTAAACGTTTTAATCTTTCAGAGGATCATACTGTGAGGACCCCACCTTTGGACACAGTGAAAGAGGAACCAAGCAACTCATAGGGTTGACTCATAGGGTTGATTTTATGTTTATTTTTTATTTTTTTACCATATCTTCTTATGTTTACAACTCATTTTATAAAAGAAAACGGAAAGCTCACAGGGACTATGGTCTTGAACTACTAGATTAATCCAAGAACTATTTTTACTAGCTAAAATAATGTTAGGAGCCCTAACATGCTAACCAACAGGTTAATCTCCTCTAAATGCATTATAAATAATATAGGTCTTACATGTATAATAATAATAATAATAATAATAATAATAATAATAATAATAATAATAATAATAATAATAATAATAATAATAATAATAATAATAATAATAACAACTTAGAGAAACTGAAAAAAATCCGCCTAAAACACAAACACATAGGGTGTGTCTTACCCTCTTTTAAGCTTGGCTCACTCCCTATGCTACCCAAGGTCGTATGAAGCTTGGCTCAATCCAACGATCAAAACTTTTGCAGATCTCATGCCCTAAAAGTTTGTATTTCTGGGAGCATGCATGGCTCCAATTTGGATGCAAAATGAATTATGATTAATTTATCTACCCAAAAAAATTATGATTTAATTTATGAAATTAATTATTTTCACGATGTATATATGAAACCATTCTAACCAATTTTCACCGTTTACCCTGGAAAATTTTATTTTTAGGATCATGTAGATAAACCTACTGTCAAAATAATAAGTCTAAGCCAATAATTAATCAGAGCATGTGAAGAAAGAATGAAACTAGGGAATGTTACTAGAAATTAATAACCTAAGCAGTATTCCTAAACATTGTAATAGGGATAAAATAAAGGAAGGGGATAAGGTGTTTACTTAAAGTTTTTTAAAACTAATTCAAAGTAATCCGTTTTTCAACCATCGATCTTTACAGAAGATTTATGGAAACTCGAAAAAACCAAGAAAGTTATAGGAAAAGAACCTCCACATAAAAATTTGACCTAAGATAAAGTAACCTTACAAGGAGTATCTAAGATCTTGATTTCGAAATGGCTGAACAATGAACCTTTAACTTGGAAAGAGAAGATAAAGAAACATAAAGAGCAACAAATTTGTAGCTTAATTGATATTCGCCCAAGTCTTTAATTTGAGAGTGATATTAATATGAGATATTTAATTATTCACCGGGTCTTTCTTCTCCTTTTCCCTATTCGGGTGCTTACTTACACCTCCAATCTAATGAAGCATTTATAGATATATCAATTCCTCTCTTTCTCTCGTAATTCTAGGGGTTTTGTCTAAACTGTAGGGCTTTTGGTCCAAATGCACTTGGATGCTAGGAGAAACTGTGATGAGCCTACATCTAAGTCAAGTAAGTTGCTACTTGCTAGGTCCAAATAAAAGCTCGGTCAACATACCATGGTTATAAAGCTTATATGACTCCATGGCCACGTCTCTGAAATCGATTGAAAAGGCTAGAGAAATCATGGTGAGCTTATTTCTAGCCCAAAAAAATAAAAATAAAAATGAAAAATAAAAATAAAAATGAAAAATAAAAAGAAATAAAAACAAAGAAACAAAGAAAAGGCATCTGTTTTGTCTTTTTAGTGTGAGTGCTGAATCTTTTATAATTAATTTATGCCATCGCTGAGAAAATAAATTTCATATTAATGTTACTTTCATTGTAGGAATGGAATTGAGTTAATTAGTTAAAATCTGGAGAATACATTACTGATTTGACTCCTCAGACATCACTTTCACATACACACATACATGTAAATACTTGTCAGTGATAGCAGACCGCAGAGATCTTTAAAACTGTTTAAATTTCGTTGGCTTTCCTTTGTCCTTTGCAAGAATTCATATTTCTTTTGAGTTACTGTTTTCAATTTAGTTAGACCTCTGCTAATATTGTAGCCTCTATGCAAAGGGTTTGTTGTTTCCTTACAGAGATATTTGCAAAGTAACCCTAACTTTGCTGAAAAAGATGGCTGTCACTTCCAGTTTGCTTAGAAGTTGTAGAAAGCTATTACCTTGCATGCCACTTGTCCAATTGGGCTTCTTCATCCCAAGTAGCCAAATATGTTCCTCAATGTCTCTAACGGGTAGAGCATAACAATTAGCCTGTTAAGTTGCAAAAAGCAGTGGGGTCGTTCCAAAGGGTTGTTTAGTTTCAGTGTCCCTATCCAGGGCATGAACGAAATCCTATTTAAAGAATGAACAGAAAAAGAATAATTATGATGATTCTGTGTAAAAGAAATGATCATTCTAATAAAAAATAGTTTTTCCATGATAAATATTTTATCAGAATTTCTTTCAAAAGCTATTCCCAAAAATTACTCACACTTATTTTAGCCAAAAAAAAAAAGTCACAGTCCTATGCTTACGACATAAGTAATGCTATATTATCTTAATAATTCTCCTAATGTTTAAAAAATATATTAAATGAAAAATTAATTTATTTAATATCTTATAAATATAAAAAATATTTAACATTTTTTTATTTATTAAGTAAAAAACAATTAACAAAATTGGTTTGGAGGATATAAAATTTTTCTTGTAACATATTTATGTTATATGTCAAATTGAAATTCAGTTCAGAATTATTTGCCAATTGAGAATAGCACATTTTTTTAAAAAAATATATATTACTGTTAGTCCTGTAAAAAAGAATTACTCATATTACCAAAAAGAAAATAAAAACAATTGATATTAAATGTCTTTTTTTGGTTTTTAACCAATTGCTCACGTGGAGTAGTAGTTAACTAAAACTCTTCTCAAAGTAACGACTGAGAATTTGAACCATTGACATTGATATGGTTTGCCTGAAGTCATTGATATTAAATGTTTAGTTGTAAATGATATAAATGATAAAATTATAAATAGATCTTATTATACATTAAAATATTTAAAGATAAATATAAAAGAGATAAAACTATAAATACATCTTATTTATTCACTATCTTCAACGAAAGTTTATAGTTGAATATAGATCACTTATTAAAAAAAAATTAAATTCGAATCCAAATTATGTACAATTGTTATAAGAAAAAAAAATCAATCTATATATAAGCCAACCCTATTGACAATTCAAAAGTTTTTTTTTTATTACACAAAAGATTTTTACTATGACCACCGTTGTAAATGGCTAGTTAATTGTGTGCAGCTGAAGTGGGAGCATCAACATTGGCGGAGCAAGATAGAAAATTGCCATTGTTTGTGGAGCATGCTTAAAAATATTAATAATAAATGTGTAGGCTAATAGATTTTGAAAGAACTTGAAGAGGCCTAATTAAAGCTCCTCTGATCATGAAGTCGCACTACGTGCCGACCGGGCATTAATATCAAGAGTAAAGGTTGATTATGATTAAAAAATTAAAGCAATGAGTTCTGACACATTTATAGACGTGCATGTATTTTACAAAAATTCAAACCTTTAATTTTTTTTTTCATAACTGATTATTAAGCCGGCTTTAGTTCTCTTGCTTTATGGTTTTTTTTTTTTTTCAATTCTTTCATAGTGCTCTCCCATTTTTGGGATACTTTAATCTTCTTTTTGGAGATTTCAATAATGGGGAGCTGTCATTCAGATTTTTCTACGATAGCCTTTTTTTGTTTTCTTTAACAATTTTATCACAATTTTTTTAAATTTGAGATTTTTGAATAAATATGAAAAGGTTAGCTTTGAGTTTTTCAAATTTGTATTTTGTTGCTTTGAAGGTGGACATGAAGAAATAGATAGAAAAAGCAAGAAATTGAAGCTTTCGGCTTTGGCACAAAAAAAAATCTTATTTGAAACAAGATTAAGACACCCTAATCTGGATGGAGAAAATTAATGTAATTTAACTCCTTTATGTATTTTACTTCTCTTTCATTTTCATTGTTAGAATTTTATAAGAATTTTTAGTGTTTTTGTCTTTTTTTTTTTCCTTTAACTATGTGTAAAGCACATATTGCTTTGTTATTTTGTCCTTCCGGTTATTGAAAGTGATATTGGGTTGCATTTTGTTCTAGTTTTCTTTAGAAAATATATGTTCCTCTTATTTTAAATAATGAAACGCTATTTTTGAAAAAAAAACTAGTTATTAATTTTTTTCACTTTATTCAAAAAATTACACCATACATAATAATAAAAAATCTAAACACGAGTTGGGTGTTATACATTAAGATTGTGTTGCTAATACTATCAGACCTTATCAGGTATTTGGTAGTTTAATTTGATAGTATAATCAAATCAGGTTAAACAGTTTTATCTTTTTATGACTTGATTATTTTATCATCTCCCACATCTCCTGATTAGACCTAATAAGATATATCTTTCCATCCTACTCCTCAAATTTATCCCTCTCAGTCCAAGTCTCTCTTTCTCTGCCAAGAACCCCATCCCCACAACCTGGAACAACAACCGTCTTGCTGCCGATCTCTGCAACCATGGTCGAATTCATCCAAACCCGAAACCAGCCTCCGCCTTTGCCACCGTGAAGCACCATCCACGCCAAATTTGTAACCACTGAGCTCTACCACACTGGATCTGCAACCATCGCCACCTAATTTGCAACCACCACAACCAAATCTGCAACCACGTGAACTGGCCACCCCTAAACCGAGCCCTGCCTTTGTCGTATCCCTCTTGCTCCAGCCAGAAACAACGGTGCATCGGACTTTTGCAGATCTGGACTTTTGCAGACCCAATTCCTAGATCTGGACCTCACACTTTTGCAGCCTTCTTGATGAGGTGTATATACCAGCAAAATGGTAATCCTACTCTGTCGTCGACATAGACCCTAGGAAATGGAGCAAGGAGTTCACTCACAGGGTGGGGAATTGGGCCTTGCTGTAGGTTGGAGAGATGGCTTGCATGGGCTTCTCGCTGAGGGTGGTTTTGTTTTGGTTGTTGCCAGAAGCACGGGAGCGGACAATACGTGGTGATGAGAACATCGAAGACGACAAAGGCCACGAGTAGGACAACAACGATAAGTGACAACAAGATGATGTCCTTCTTGCTGCTTGAGGATCTTGGAGGAGCATCAGAGCACGAGGAGCCACCTAGGTTGGAGCTCCATTGTGGTCAGCGACAAGGAAGAAGATGAGGGGCCGGAGAAGTCTTGGCCGTATACAAGGAAGCAGATAGCTGAAAGAAAGAGAAGGTTTGTTGTTTTGTAGAGGGGGGAGTAGGTGGAAGAGCTTATTGAAGATGGTGTTTCTTAGGTTTCTTAATTAGATGCAAGGCTCCTTTACGGTAGAATTGGGTGAGAAGCAGAAGGAGATGGTGAGGAAGGTGAATGGTAGTATAGTCATAATAGATAGTTATATTTACTATCAAGTTGCTTATACTATGTGCACCAAATGTTTGATAGTATAAGAACTTATCAGATTATTTATACTATCAGATCTTATCCTATTGTCTTATACTATCAGGTACATCAAACGCAGCTTAAATAAAATTGTAGAATGGATAGACATGATAATTAATTGTAGGAGAAAAGATCAACAGACTTCCATTAGAGTAAGGAGTAGGAATAATTCAAACGGTCTATCAGGAACCTATAACTTAATTTAATTTTAGTTTATATAAGCCGGACCTATTTAGTAAATAAGTCATATTTAAATTTTTAGAAAGATATATTTAACTATGTAAGTTAAGATTTGAACTTTTAAAAAAGTCTATTAGGCCTATTAGGCTGGTCCACTTATATAATATTTATATGTATAACTAAGAATTTATAATATATATATATATATATATATATATATATATATATATATATATATATATATATATATTACTTAGGTTTTTATGTAATGTACGTTTTTAAATAGACTTTTGAAGCAAGTCGACTTTTATGTTTTCATAAACAGGTCATGTCGAGTCTCAAAAAAGTCTATGACAAGTAAAAATTCAAACTCAGAATGATATTTTACAAAATAGGCCTAGGCCTATTTAGACAAAGCTTAGTCCGGCCTAATCTATTTCCACCCGTAATTAGGAAATACACTATAATTAAAAATATACTATATATAATTAAAAATGTATAATACTTATATATATATATATATATATATATATATATATATATATATATATATATATATATATATATATATATATATATATATATATATATAGTGTATTTATTTTAAGTTTCTTGACTTAAAGGTTTTCATATAATGTAAGCTTTTAAATGAGTTTACCAGACAGGTCTGATTTTTATGTTATCTTAAATAAGTTCATGTCAAGCTCTAAAAAAAAAAAACTTATGATAAGTAATAGGTCAGGCTCAAACTGATATTTTATAAAACAAACCTAAGTTAAGTTAATTATTTAAGCAAAGTTTAATCCGGCCTAACTTATTTCCACCTCTAATTAGGGATAGCTAGAATTTGAATCACTATTTTTTTTCATATTATAGGGAGATGGTTTCTTAGCTTTAGGCGCACGTTTGACTACGTGAATCTCTAGGGGTCAATTCGAAGCATGTTTAAGTTGTGATAAAATTGTTCCGGGGATGGAATGTTATCTCTTTGGATAAGAAATGCCTTTATCACTAGCTAGGTTCAATCCTTACCATATTAATAATTTGGACATACATCTTAGATTCAATCAAAAATAAAACCTTTGTCGTATTAATTCTGTTGGGGCCTGAAGAAGAAGGAAGTAACAAACTCAGATACTCAAGCATGAAAATGGTTTGTAACTTCATTTCTTTAATTCTAGCATTCTTCAGACGCACTCAATTCTTTAAATTAAGATTTATACATTGACAAATGAAAATGATTACTTCTGTTTTCAATAATTAAGTGTGTCAAAAAAACGAAGAAATGATGTCCCCAATCAGATGGAACCCTAGCTGCTCTCCCTTTGTGGTTCTAAGGGTGTGCCATTCCTCCACGTTGGTGGCTCCATCACAACACTTTTGTTGCTACTCTAGGGCTCACGGCAGTCTCAAGCTTTATCCCTTTTCCTTTGTGGAGCTTTCTCTTTTTTTGTGGTGCTTTAATTCCTTCTTGTTAGGTTTTTCTAATGGGGTTTGCCGCCGATATGCTTTGGCGGCAGCTCATTTAGTTCTTTTTCTTGTTCTTTTTAGTTTTTTCTCTAATAAACTTATCCAAATCTTGTCAATCTGTCCCTTATCTTTTGGATAGATATGATGAGTTTAGTTTTGAATTTATCAAACATGTCTTCTTTTATGATAAATATGAAATTTCTAACTTTAATTTTCACATATCAATTGCATGAGCCTTTTGAAATAGAAAAACTTTTAGATTTATTGAGCATAGTTATGGATCATAGAGGTGCGACCAAAAAAAAAAACGAGGTCTTGGTGTAAAGAAGAAACTTTATTTGAAGTATGATCAAGACACCTTAAGTTCAATATAGGAGATTGGTATAATTTACTATTTAGTCTTTTACTCCCCTTAGTTTTATTGTTAGATTTAATGGGGTTATGGGGTTACAAATAGTATACAAATACAAATAATATATAATCCAAAACATATAGATTAAATATATATTTTTTCTTTTAGCTACATATATCTTTCTCTTTCAAAAAAAAAATCAGGACTGATGATATTGTGATATCAGTACCAAATCGTTTGGGATTTATGGCAAGTAGGTTTGGACGTTAAGAATTATTACTTACGACACTGGATTTTTCTTTTTAAAATTTTTTTTTTGGCTACATAATTAGTGACACTGGTTCTACTACCGTATCTGCTACCCAATTTGTTTAAGGCTTACTCATCTTAACTCCTTTTTAATTTAGGAATGTATAGCTTATTTAGTTGATAAATGTTTAAAAAGAGATAAAATAAATAATATTTTAAAAATTTAACATTTTAATAAATAATTTAAAGTAATTTTAATTTTATCAATTATTCCACTTAAACATTTAATATTTTCATCAAATCAAATAATTTTTTTAATCTCATTTTAAATTTTGATAATTTAATTAATTCAATGCCCTATAAATTCTCGAAATCTGCTTGAAATTTAAATTTATGGCGGATTTTCTAACAAAAAGTGGTTCTTCAAAAAAATGTTTACTGAAAACCAAAATCCGTTGGAATCCGCCAGAAATACTGGTGAATTTGGCCTCCGAAAAAAAGACGACTTCTTGTAGGAAAGATTTGTTACCACATCTTTTTTTCTGACGAAAAATTTACCAAAATCACTTTATAAGTAACTTTGAGTAGTCTAAGATTTGACTCATTTACTCATCTTTCGCCTTCTAGTTTTTACTGAGGATGACGGTTCTAATAATAACATTTTCATCTGGTTGATATGATCGAAAGTTTACGTAATAAAAATGGTTCCACCTCTTATGATAATGAGAAAAGGACTAAGTAATGAGATATATATATATATAAAGAAGAAGAAAAGCATTGCAGATAAAAATAATAAATTTACACAATTTTATGAAGTAAATTTTCTGGCAAACTTAAGCCCCCAAGTGGAGAAGCTGGAGAATAAGAAAGAAACCAAAAGCAAACAAATTTTTTTATCAAGAATGATGACACCAATGAAAATGACATTGTACTAGAGTATCATGGAAATGAATATCTAGATAATATTGGGTGCTCAACATTATTAGAACTAGAATAATTGAGAGGTCAGCCCCAAGACCATTACCTTTGTAGGTGGCATAGAAAGCATGTGTCTACTTGTAGTTGTGTAACGAGTTTTAAAGAGTGACAGAAAAAAATTAATCTCAAGGGAATTTGGACGAAAGTAAATTAAGATTTCAAGAGTGATGATGATGACAAGTGAAAACATATATATTTATCTTATTATGTGTAATACAATATGAACTCAAGGAAAGACTGTCCAAATTTAACGAATAAATCTAGAAACTAGGAATGTTAGTATCAAAAAAATCATTTTTCTTTTGAGCTCTTGAATCGATCACTCTCGTGTTTAAAAGATCTTTGTGTTAGTTTCTCTCCTAATGAGTTGGGATACCAATCTTGCTCACTACAATTTGAAAAGGACAATCCAAAAGTAATGTTCACTATGAAATATATCAATCATCATCATTGTCTTCGACAGTTAAATATACGAAATTTATTAACATTTTTACATACTCTCTTCACTACCAAAAAAAATTTTAAAATGACAATTATTTGTTGCATATTATGGCGGTTATAACTATCGTTTTTTGCCTCAATGGTAGTTTTCAAAATTGACATAACTGAGTTCGCCATTCGGTATAATACGTCAGTTTCCCATTAACCGCCACAATTTTATCATGTATAGAGCGACAGTTTAGTTTTTGCATAAAATAGCAGTTTAGAACTGTCGTAAGTCACCTAAAAATTACGGTTTAAACCGCCATAATTTATAGCATAAAATGGCAGTTTAGGACTACCATAATTCACCTAAAAATTATAGTTTAATTGTGTATAAAATAATGGTTTAAACCATCGTAATTTATAGCATAAAATGACAGTTTAAGACTATCATAATTTACCTAAAAATTATGGTTTAATTGTGTATAAAATGAAGGTTTCAAATTGTTGTAATTTATATAACAGTACAACTGCCCTAATGTGCTAAATAGTGATGATTTAAACCCACCATAACTGACACAATGCAAGCTATTTTTCAAGTTTATTATGACAATTATTGTTCGTCAAAACCCACAAATATCAATATAATAATTTTGCTTAATGATATGTAAAAGGAAATACTCATTAATTTAATTAACCAAGTATCCAATTTAACATGAATACATTAGCTCAATAACTACAAACTATAAGTCATCAAAGTTTTGAGAAATAACATCCTAAATAGTAACACGAGTACACAAGTCAAACAACTCCAAATTACAAATAGGTCTTAAAAGTTTTGAGAAATAACATCCTAAGTAGTAATTCATTTGGCAATAATTGGTAAATTGATTAATAAGGACTCGAAATATCCATTGATTGATGAGTGTTACTTCCATTCCATGATCTTCTTGGGTTATTAGGCGATAGAGCCCCACTACCTTCATCTGGTACCTCCAAAAAGGACAAAATTGTGTTTGAGATTCTCCAAACACAGCATTATGGTTATGCAACACTACAGGCAGCATATTATTAAGAAGGAAATGGAGAGAGTGGCTGGAACTGCAAGTGGGTCTAAAGCACGACATGAAGCTGCAACAATGGGGTATCACACTCATCGTCTCAGTCCCCCTACAAGATCAAACCAAAGAAAGAAATAATAAGGCTTCAAGACCCAAACAACCAAATAATGGGTGACATCAACAAATGGAACTCAAAACCAAACAATCTATTACCAGCGCCGGATTATCTCTATTTTCAAAGGTAGTATAGTAACAAAGTTATTTTGTATGACATATTTTCTGTAGTCTTAATGTCGTATCAACATTTCCACATTATGTTCTGCCTTCATTTTTCCTGCATTTAGATTTAGAAAAATAAGAAATCAACTACCTCATCAACTTCAAATTCCAAAACCCATTAAAAAGAAACCAGAAATTAAAGTAGAATGAACTAACTACTCTAGAAAAATAGCTTGTTTGCAAAAAAAATTTCCAAGTCTTTTTACAATACATAAGTTGAAACATATTAAGCAAAAATGGTATGAAAAATATAGAGAGAAATAAAGCTTACCTAAAAAGAAGAAAAAAGAATTAGCTTTTGTTTAGTTTCTACAATGGAAATAACCAAAGCAGAATGAAAATGAGTTTGGTTTTCACTGGCTATTTAGCGCCTTAAGGCTTTAAAGAGTGAGCTGAATGTGTAGTGAGAACAGAAATACTACATATAGAAATTAAGTTACTTCAAATGAAACTTGCTCATCCATTTTCTTAGATGAACCTAAACAAGTGCCCTTATGGGAGCGGCAAGTAGTGACATTGTTGCATCATCCTCCTCCCTAAAAGAAATTGTATTAAAGATCATTAACATGAAATGAGAACTTTCCATGATTTGTCCAAAAATTGAGACAAGCCAACTTACCAAATTTTAACATATAAGAATTACTAAAACAGATTACTCTAAATTAAAAATTGGAAATGTGTCTTCCCTTCCACTTGGTAGCCTAGCAAAGCAATAGTTGCAGATTTACTCATGCATATAATAGGAACAGATAAGTAAAATAAAAAATGAAAATAATGTTTTCTTCAATTGGTAAAGACTTATTATTAATAGCAACTGCTCAACAAGACAATCAATAATAGTCAAATCTTACAGAAGTTAAACCATATGCCTTCTCAAATCCAGAGATCTAGACCATACAACTTCTCTAATCCAAAGAGGTCTCTAGATTGGAGAAGACATATATGAGTTAAGTTGTATGATGATATCATCAAGCGTAAGGAAAAGTGCAAGAATATTAAGAAAATTCAAGTATTTTTCAAGTATTTAACTATTGAAGATAAGGATGATGATTGATGTATTTATTAAAGAACATTACGTAGAAAAAAGAAAGTACTTCTTGAATAGTCTCCAGAATTTCTATCTTAATTCACCAGAAGATATCCAATATGAAAATCTTTTAGCACGACTGAGAGCAATTTATTAAAGATTAAAAGAAATTTTACTTTTCCTGATACTGACGCTTCCAATTCCTAAACTCATTCATTAAACATGGATAATCCTCCCTTGAGTTCAATTGTGTTGCATGTAATAAGAAAAATACATTTACTTCATCATCACAATCACTATCAAAGCCTTAATCTCAGTTTCAGCCAAATGCTACATAAATTGTTTTTCTTCCAACTACTCTTCAAAACTCAATAGACGAGTGCAAGGAGATACATGCTTTCAATGTCACTAGTAAGGGTAATAGTCTAGGTACTACCCACTCAACTTCCCCATACCTAACGATGTCGAGCTCACGATTTTATCAGGCATTTCCTCTTTACGAGGCTCTTGTATAACATCATTTTCGTTGTTGAAATCACTATTTATTTAATTTTCGTCCGCTTTCAATTTGTCTTATTCCCCAACTGCTCCACCATTCGACTTATGTTTGTCAGAAAATCTATTTTGCAAAAACATGTAAATTAATTTTTTTAATCTACTTTTTCTTCTTCTTTTTCTTACATCACTCTACCTAGTCTTCTCCTTATCATCATAAGAGGTGAACTCATTGATAATCACATATTTTATACATTAATAAACCCTCATTTTTAGACATTTACACTCTCCATGTACATAATTGATTAAGTTTGGTTATGTTTTGTAAGTTTGGACTAATTAATTTTTTTAGCATTATTTTGGTCTTACACTGTTTTTATATTTCAACCATATTTTTAGTTTTAGATGTCTTATAATTATGTATCTTACCTTGTAGGAAAGATAAGAGAGAGCTCTACAACTTTCATGAAGAGCTCTAGGGAAAAATTGGACATCTAGAGGAGTTAATTGAGCTTAAAAGTCAGAACACAAGTTTTGTGATTGGAACCCAAACAGTGTGCAGTAATCATTGCATAATTCGAGTTTAAGGAATTGAAATGGGCTGAAAATTTGGCATCTGAAATTAAGACTCATATCTACAACTTTCATGAAGAACACAAGAGCTCATTCGGACAACTTAGAGGTCATATTGGGTCTAGAAGTCAAAATAGAGGTGCTGAAACTGGGCCTGAGCAGTCTACAGTAATTGGGTCATATTTTGGGCTGTAGGACGAATTTTTAGATGATTCTTGTGGCATTGGAAAGCTGAGACAATTTTATAAAACTTTCATGAAGACCACTTTGCTTCATTCTGAGGTTATCCATGAGTTCATCATTAAATGATTTCGGAGACAAGAAATTTTAATAATTTTCTACTCACAAAAGTTCTTTGGCATTTTCCAATCATCCACCCACTCATTAATCAATTCCCTTATCATTTTGTATCCCTAATCCTCTATAAAAGGGACCATAAGCAGATCATTTGAGTAATCTTCGGTTAGGAAGGAAGATTATGCTTATATTATTTACTTGTTGTAATTTTCTTTTGTTGTAAATAGAAGTTATGATCATCTTCTTCTTCTTCTCTCTTTCTTTCTTCTTGCTTATGGGTAACTAATCTTCATCTTGCTTGAGTGAAGGGGTAAAGCTTTTGGTAATAAAATAAGGTTAGATTAATTTCTTTGTTGTGCTTAAATGATATATTATCAAGTGGTCATTATATATGTTGTATTTTGTTTCCAATCAATTTAGAAACTTTCCTTGTAAAGTGGAGTTCTTGATTCATTGTAGACAAGTGATTTAGCACAATGAATACTTGAACCCATTTACAAGTGTTGGTGTTAGTAAATAATTAAAGGAACCAAAATATAACTACGTATATAATTCTAAATGGACGTTGAATGTTGTATTTTTTATTGGAACCTCCATTATGCGTGGATTTCAATTAAGTTATAAAAAAAAGAATTAATCTTATTCTTAATTTATTACCAAAAGTGAATCTTCTAAGCCAAGCAAGTTCTTTAATTTAATTGTGAACATGTTTTATTATTTTTATTATTGTGACAAAGTCTTTCCTTACCTCAAAGAATTTTTCTTCATCAATTCTCTATGGATCGACCTCAGACTCCCGAGAAAATTATTACTTGAGACAACCTGCACTTGGGTTTGCATCCTTTAACCACATCACTCATGTCACTACTCAAACTTTCTGTCACATGTACCACTTGATAATCTTTGCACTAGAGTCATCATCATCGCTATCAGTGGATGACAGAAGATAAGTTACTTAAGCAGTTAAATCTTGGACTACTCAAAACCACTTACACTACAATACGATTATTTATTGGTGGCGGTTCTGTCAGCCATTAGCAGTGGTTCTTGATTCATTGTAGACAAGTAATTTAGCACAATGAATACTTGAACACATTTATAAGTATTGGTGTTGGTAAATAATTAAAGGAACCAAAATATAACTACGTATATAATTCTAAATGGACTTTGAATGTTGTATTTTTTGATTGGAACCTCCATTATGCGTGGATTTCAATTAAGTTATAAAAAAAAGAATTAATCTTATTCTTAATTTATTACCAAAAGTGAATCTTCTAACCCAAGCAAGTTCTTTAATTTAATTGTGAACAGGTTTTCTTATTTTTATTATTGTGACAAAGTCTTTCCTTACCTCAAAGAATTTTTCTTCATCAATTCTCTATGGATCGACCTCAGACTCTCGAGAAAATTTTACTTGAGACAACCTGCACTTGGGTTTACATCCTTTAACCACATCACTCATGTCACTACTTAAACTTTCTATCACATTTACCACTTGATAATCTTTGCACTAGAGTCATCATCATCGCTATCAGTGGATGACAAAAGATAAGTTACTTGAGTAGTTAAATCTTGGACTACTCAAAACCACTTACACTACAACACGATTATTTATTGGTGGCGGTTCTGTCAGCCCTTAGCAGTGGTTTGAACCACCGCTAAAAGAACCCCATGAAGGTTACGCTATTGTCGCTATTTCTAACGGCCGAGAGCTCGAATCTGCAGCGGTAACATTAACCATTGGAACAATAGCTGCAAAATAAATATGTATTTTGTGGCAGTTATTAACTGCTATTAAATACAAAATAACCACCGTAATTGCTGTGGATTTTAAATGCAAAATAATCATCGCTATTAAATGCAAAATAAAATCTGCCGTGGATTTTAACCACCGTAATAAATATTTAAAATATTTTATCTTATATTTTAGCGGCGGTTTATAACCGTCGTAATAATTTTTTTAAAAAATTTCCTCTTGAGGCGGGTAGTAACCGCCACTAGTAATAAAATTAAATTTAACTTTCTTAAATTAGCAGCGGATGTTAGTCGTCTCTATTATTTGGAACTTTTTCACAACTAAAACTTACAGCTGTTTTTGTTACCGCTGCAATCTTTTTTTATTCTTTTTTTTAAAAAAAATCATCCATTTGTACTGGTGATAGTTGAAGAAATTTTTTTCTCATATTTTCTATTTACATTCATTAATGATTTTTAATTTGGTTTTTAAATTCTTTTAGACCATTAAAACATTAATTGATCTAAAGCATCAATGCACAAAATACAAGTATAGTATTTTGCTCAAAAGTGTTAAGTAGTATAAGAACTCATCCCAATATAAATTCATAGTCAAAGTAACAATGCACAAAATGCAAGTCTAGTATCTTGTTCAAAAGTGCTAAGTAGCATAAAAACAACTATTCCTAACATAAATTCCTAGTCAAAGTAACAAAGTCCAATATCTTGCTCTAAATTGCTAAGTAATAAAGAACTAAGAAGAAGATGATGGTCCATGGCTTTGTGGTTAATAACTAGCATCGGAAGAGCGTCTTGAATCTGCTGGTGAGCCTAAGTCTGTGGCTTGAAATTGAATGAAAAAATTTACATGCATATTTTAAAGCAAATCTAAGTAGAAATCAAGTAAGCATTACCTATTGGCCAAATATACATGTTCATAGTAAAGACAAATTAAAACACATCTTTATGGGGTACACATTCAACCAAAGCCTTACTATCCAAAATCACTTAAATATGTTTTTAGTCTGTGTAAAATTTAGTTTGTTTAGTTTTAGTCCCTACCTTTTCAAAATTTGAGAACCAGTCCTTGTAAAAAAAATTTCTTCCCAAGTTTTCTTTCGTTACACTCCCATCCAAGAATGACAATTTTTTGCCTATATTGAACACAACAGTGCCACTTTGGATTGAATATTGTCAATGTGAACACACTAAAACTAAGGTAGATAATTAAATGGCATATTACGTGGAAATGTTTCCCGTTTAAAGGAAACACTTGTAACAAACCTCTCTGCCCCCTTGTAGCTGCAACACACTTTCTCTCCAAATTATCTTCACATTTGATAATCCTCCACTGCATTCTACAGATTTTGCACACATCCTCCTAATTGTACACCACACCCTATTCTCTTTATTCTCTTGTGTCATCACTCACCTGAACTTGACACAGAAGAAGAAAAATATGCAGGTCCAAGAGGAACTTGCAGTTTGCAAGGATCACACACAAATCATCAAACACAAGCACACTGCATACCAAGCATCAAACTATCATTCTCACTTAGGCAGTTAGGCTAGCCATGCCTTCAACCAGCACTTATAATTTTGGAGGACTAGATCTTGCCATAACCTCACCCACCACCTTAATTGAATTCAGGGACAGAACCAAAGAAGATGATCAGGACATGGTCAATTGTCTTACTGGGAATTTGGGAATTAGGGCTATGGGAATTGATATGGCATAACTAACATTAACATCACACCTATAGTGGCGAAAACAAGTCCACATAGGCAGATACCATCCATGGTTAACAATAATGTGAAAATAATGTCGAGGCATCCAAACAGTTGACCCTAAACCTAAGCAACTTTATATCAAACATATACAAAAGAAAAAAAAAGGCTAGTCAGCAGAGTAAAGCCATGTATCTATAAAAGGGAAAAGGAAAACAGTTACCTATAGGACATGTATCTATAAAAGGGAAAAGGAAAACAGTTACCTATCGGCCTTATCAAATCCAAGCCTTGCACCAAAATAAAAAGCCACAAACATGAAAACAGAAGTTTAATTAAACTAGCATTACTATATATAACTTCATTTCTATACACTAGATCTACAGAACCACCAAACATAATATCATGTATATTCCAAGCAAATACCACTGATCTAACAGTAATGGGGAAAACTAAGCAAATATCATTAATTTATGAATTTACCTGATTGACTCCTAAGTTAGGAAAACCATGCTACAATTGACCCTCGTTAGTTTGCATAACATAAGCCAATAATTCTTTAAGCATCACAGTATTTGTTGCAACTTCTAACTTTAGTTTTTCATATTCAACTTTTGATGGGACATCACTATATGAAGATGATGTCGACCCTTCAGAATGACAAGTAGGTTCAAAGACCTAAGATGGGCTAACTCTAAATCCCATACCTCAAACATAACCCTAGTGCTCTGTGAGTGGATGACTATTAATTTGGGGCGTAGGAGGAATGATGAGTTAGAAGGAAGATGGCCTTACATTTGGGCCACAATGTGCTGGTTGTTGTGGACATAGAGGAATAAGGAGATTTTTCAGGAACAGTTCATAAGACATGTTGCTGCAACTCAGGCAATATATTATTGGGTGGACCTATTTCTTAAAGATGATAATGAAACACATAGGGGGCAAATAATTAAGTGGAACCCTCCAACTGAAGGTTGGGTTAAGCTCAAAGTATTGTAGGATAGACACCAACTTAACTAGATGTGGGGGACTAATTCGTGACTTGTGGCCAATGGATTATTGGTTTTACCAAGAATCTAGGGGACACAACTGCATTTTGGGTTGAAATATGGGGAGCAAGGGAAGGCCTCAACCTAGCTTGGAGAAATGGGTTTCGAAGAGTAGTGTTGGAGATGGATTCAACTACAGTAGTCATGATTTTGCAAGAGGACCAGAGAAGACATATTCTGAGGAGATTACAGAGCCTCCTTCAAATAGTTGGTAGTTTTGACAAGCCCATTTTAATTAGGTGAAACAATAAACAAAAGATAAGCATAACCCTACATGACCCTCAGAAATATTTTCACCTAATCTTTTATTCTGCTTTGCCCCTTCCCTCAGTGATAACAAGTAGTGTTGAAAGCCACATGGCCCACACCAACATTGTTTTGGTTGAAATTAATACCAAAAATTAATTTAAATAAGATGGGCAACACTTTCATTAGTAATACTAATTTCATAGTTTCCATCACCACCAAAGACATGCAACCTTTATTCTACCAAGCACATACCGTAAGAATAAACTAGACAGGCCTCTAAACACAACAAGCAGCTAAGTTATATGAAAGCAAAACATCAATATCAAGAGCACCATGTAGAAAATAATACCACAAACAAGGTTCAATACCAAAATAAAAAGAAAAGCTATGGACTTGGTTCAGCCATACCAACAAGTCTAGCATATATAATTTCTCTAGTATTTGGGCAATGAAACTTAGTTCATTCATTCATATCATCAAAGTCTAGCATATACCATACATCAGAAACAATCTAATAAGTCCAATTTCTATGCAATGGACACAGTAAATATCTAGAGCATTTGAAGCCAAAATTAACATTGGAAACAAAATGGTTACCCTTCTCCTTCAACTAGTAAAATCAGAAATAGATTAAAAAAAAAGGTTACCATCCAGAGAACCCATAGAGATCTTTGATGTCAAATATACAGTGACAAGTTAATTAGAAGATGGAACCCATAGAGATCTTTGATGTCCCTTAACTGCTTATGTGATTTATTGAAAACTGATTATATAAATTGACACTATTACTATAAGTTTTCACTAACTGACGTGTGTAATTTGTTTTCCCCAGACAGAGATGTACACCGTAAATGGATATGGTGAAGCTAGTAGATCCCCTCAAGATAACATTGGCTGATCTACTGGCATGCAAACAGGGCCGAGTGTAGCTAGCATGCTCATCGATGTGCATGGTTTCTGGGCTTCTACCCCAAACCCATTACCCTAAGCCTCTACTCCCAAGCCAAAAAGCTTCGCACCCCAAACCCAAACCCCATGCCTCTGCCCCAAACCGACTACAACTATAATTGAGAGTGATTTAAGTTTAAGAGCCAACATACTCAGACCAAACGATGAACCAAGAGCTAGCCAAACGATGACCAAGGATGACACCAAACGACGACTAGGGCGTCACGAGCTGCAAGCTAGACAAAGAGAAGAAGATTGGGTTAGTATTTTGTTTCAATATGTCTTCAATGTGATATGTTTTTCAGAGAAAAGAGAGTGGGTTAAAAAATTTTTGACACTCCCATGGAAAGGCATTAAGAATTTGCGCCTTTTTGGCCAAAATATTTGAAAGAAATAAGAGTTAAAAAAAAGTGAAGGTTCTGAAAGTTTGGGAACGATGGGGTTCTGAGAGTTTGTTGGGAAATTTGGGGGTTAGAGGGAATGGGAAATTTAGGAGTTAGAGGGAACGAAGGGAAACTTCAACGCCTAAAAAATGCATCCATACTATGGTGGCTCAATATAACCGTATGTAATTGCCACCTAATCGTCGCAAAGTATGATAACTGCAGCAGTTATGAGAACCGCCACAGGAACCTAAACGGCGGCGGTTAATAGTAACCATCGCAGTTTACCCACCGTCGATTACTGGATTATGTGTAGTGTTAACCTCTCAATGCAAAACTAATATCGTCTATTTTAAAATTTAGAACTTCCTAATTCAGTAGAGCATTAATTATTTCAACAAGTCAAACGCAACAACATGTATGCAACTAAGTGTTAATAGCAATAACATATTACTATATTACACAATTCGTAAAAATGTTCTACATTACCTCTTATTTGTTTAATTAATTAATTATTTAATAATTATTTAATTATTGATATAGTTCAAATTTTAACTTTCTGTAATTTATATTATATTATGATATAATATAATTTTTTATATTTGATTAAATTTAAATATTTTGTTTACACAATTTGAAACTCTATAACTGATGTCTCTTATATATTTATCATTTTCCTTAGTTTGAAGCCATCATTCGATGCAAGATCGACATATGTCTCCAACCCATGCGTATACATCATACATTTGATAATTGGATGCACATTTTTGTGATTTAACATTTTCATATAATTATTTGTTTATTTAATTATTTAATTATATATATAGTTCACATTTTTACTTTTTTTATTTCATATTATATTTTTTTAATTTTATTTATTAATTTTATTAATTATTAATATTAATTAATAATTCTTTTAATTAAATATATAAATTATCAAATTTATAAAATTAATTAATTTATCAACCTCTTCACTTAAAATTTTTAAAAAAAGTATATTTAATATTACTATTTTTGTCGCGGTTTTTAAATTTTAATTTTAGCACATAATACTATATTATTCTTATAATAAATTAGTATTATTCTTACACAATATAATATATTATTATTCAAATTCTATAACATCATAATATTTGTCATTTATCATACCAAAGACACAAACATCAATAAATAACAATATATCATACATATAAATATACATTCAAATATACACATAAACACATATATTCAAAATATAAACGTCATATACATACATGCATACATATACTTATACATATTATAAACAAATATAACATTCAAATGAAAAAATAAACAAAAATAACATACCAGTTCGCCATGCACTAACATCTCACATGCACTGTGTCCACGTCCACGTCTTCCACTACACATATACTGCTTCAAAAACTTGTCCCAATTCAAAAACCGTCCTTGCCTGATCAATAGCAACACTGGAGAGACCTTTACCTACGTCGACGTGTAACTCACCGCCCCCAATTCGTCTTCTTAATCCTCAGAGCCTCTTACTGCGACGCCATGCATTGTCACAGCCACCAATCCCTTTTACACAACAGTGGAGGTGGCGAAACAAATGGCAGTGATATGGATTAAAGGATGCAAACCCATGTGCAAGTTGTTTCAAGTAAAAAATTTATCGGGAGTCCGAGATCGATCCACAGGGAATTAATAAAGAAAAATTCTTTAAGGTAAGGGAAGACTTTGTCACAATAATAAAGATAATAAAACTTGTTTACAATTAAATTAAAGAACTTGTTTGGGCTAGGAGATCCACTTTTGGTAATAAATTAAGGACAAGATTAATTCTTTTTATAACTTAATTGAAATCCACACACAACAGAGGTTCCAATCGGAGAATAAAACATTCAAAGCTCATTTAGAATTATATACGTAGTTATATTATGGTTCCTTTAATTATTTACTAACACCTACACTTGTAAATGGGTTCAAGTATTCATTGTGCCAAACCACTTGTCTACAATGAATCAAGAACTCCACTTTACAAGGAGGGTTTCTAAATTGATTGGAAACAAAATACAACACGTATAATGATCACTTGATAATATATCATTTAAGCACAAAAAAGAAATTAATCTAACCTTATTTTATTACTAAAAGCTTCACTCCTTCATCCAAGCAAGATGAAGATTTAGTTACCCATAAACAAGAAGAAAGAAAGAGAATAGAAGAAAAAGATGAACATAATTTCAACTTAGAATAAAAAAAAATTACAACAAATAATACAATAGCATAATCTAAGCTAATCCAAGATTACCCAAATGATCTGCCTATAGTCCCTTTTATAGAGGATTAGGGATACAAAATGACAAGGGAATTGATTAATGAGTGAGTGGATGAATGAGTGGAAAATGCCAAAGAACTTTTGTGAGTGAAACATTATTGAAATTTCTTATTTCTGAAATCATTCAGTGATGAACTCAAGGATAACGTCAGAATGAAGCAAAGTGGTCTTCATGAAAGTTCTAGGAAATTGTCTCAGCTTTCTAATGCCACCAAAATCATCCAAAAATTCGACCTACAGCCCAACATATGACCCAATTATTGCAGATTGTTCAGGCCCAGTTTCAGCACCTCTGTTTTGACTTCCAGACACAATATGACTTCTAAGCTGTCTGATTGAGTTCTTGTGTTCTTCATGAAAGTTGTAGATATGGGTCTTAACTTTCAGATGTCAAATTTTCATCCTATTTCAGTTCCTTAAACTCGAATTATGCAATGATTACTGCACATTGTTTGGGTTACAGTCACAAAACTCGTGTTCTGACTTCCAAACCCAATTAGCTCTACTAGATGTTCGATTTTTCGCTGGAGCTCTCATGAAAGTTGTAGAGCTCTCTCTTATCTTTCCTACAAGGTAAGATACATAATTATAAGACATCTAGAACTCAAGATATGACCAAAATACAAAAATAGTGTAAGACCAAAATAGTGCTAAAAAAATTAATTAAGTCCAATTTGAGTCCAAACTTACAAAACATAACCAGGCTTAATCAATTAAGTACATAGAGAATGTAAATAACTAAAAATGAGGGTTTATTAATGTATAAAATATGTGATTATCAGGCAGCCTCTAACTCCAAGCTCATCATAACACAAGCCTCCTACATCACCAAAGTTAAAGATTTCGCAAGAGACAACGACGTCAAAGTGATGTGCATTGACGCGCCTCTAGAGAGTTATTTGCACTTCTCGGAGTTGACAGAGACCAACAAGGGTGACATCCCCGTTGTGAAAATCTCCTCAGATGACGTCTTGGCGTTGTCGTATTTGTCTGGCACGACGGGAGGAAGGAGGAGAGAAAACGAGAGAAAAAACACAGAAATGGAATGAAATCTGCCACTCTCGGCTCTTATAAAAAATTTCTAGCGGATTAGTATCTGCAATTTTTTGACAATTTTTTTTAAATTTTCAACAGCTAATCCACCTGAAACCTCGAAATGCATTACCAGTTCATTTATCGAAGTATTATGACAGCTTATTTTTGGTAAATTAGCCGCTAGGAATTAGCCAGAGCTTCTCCTCGGAAGTTGGAGAAATTTTTTGGAGGAAATAATCTGTCGAAAAACCTCAAGAAAAGAAATAGGTACATTTACCGGGAGATTAGTTAATAGAAATATAAAAAATCAATAGCAGTTTTATTTTCCAGTGGATTATTCTATTGGAAATTTATTTTATTTTATTTATTTTATTTGACAATTATTTTACCAGCAGATTTGTCCGTTGGAAAAATTGTCGCTAAATGTTAGATTTCTTATAGTGATTAAATTTAAAAAATCACACATTCTATTTTCCAAGAAGTGAAAGAAAATAAAATAAAATACGTACTTATACTTTTCGTTTAAGTTTCATTAAAATTTGAGTTTGGTGATATGCGATAAGAACTGGACTTAACAAGTATAATATTTGAATTCTTTTAGTTTGTAATTGTAAGTAATTATATATTCAATTTACAATCCACAAGTGGTCAGGTATCTTGGTAAGTGAACCTCTTAGAGTATAATAAAAGTTTGAACCCTAGAAATGGTAAGTTGTAGAACCATACTAGGTTAGTTTCAAATTATAATCGTTGATTGTGTTAAAAAACACATTAACGGTTAAGATCAATGACCTACAACCTGTTACACTGTTCACAAGCACTGTTTACCGACGCTAGAGTTATTGTTCATACACTGTCGTAATTACTGTTCACTGTCGGAAAACGTACTGGTCAATATCGGAATTACTGTTACTTCCAGAAAATGCATTGTTCATGCCGGAATTATTGTTCACTATGTGGGAATACACTAATTAACTCATGAAAAATGTACTGTTCACTGCCGGATTCATTGTTCACTTCCTGGAGTTACTGTTCATACAGTTACTATTTATTTTTTAAAGTTGTATAACTGTGTAAATAATACAAGTTAAAATAGTATCAATTAAAACTATAATAGTCCTTATATTTTTTTCATAAATAACTGTGCATATTAAAAATTCTACAAATTTTATTGTGTGTAAATATTACAGTTAAAATTTGTAGAATTTTTAATATGTACAATTATTTATGAAAAAAATATAAATACTAATTTTAATTGGTATTATTTTTACTTGTATTATTTATATATTTATACAACTTAAAAAATAAACAAGATAACTCGAAAAAAAAAGGTGGTGGCCATGAGCGGATGGTGGCCTATCGATAGTGGGCGATTCTTTGTCGACAACAATGATGATAGTAATGTGTAAAAAAATATAAAAAATAACAATAAAAAAAGCTAACCCAAAAAAAAATTAAAAAACTAACCTAAAAAAACTAACTTACAAAAAAAAAAACATACAATAACATATTAAATAAAGGGTATATGATACACCTAAACTTACATGAATGTACCAAAGTAACGGCCTAGTTTCACACTCGAAAGAGTGAGTGAATATCTTAAGAAATGAAAAATATTCAATTTACATTTTTAGATAAAAAAAACAATTTATAGTACTATATTTAAATTTTAAATGAATAAAATCAAAATGAGGAAATACAATAATTATTTACCAAAACAGTATCGTATTGGGCTATTGGCATTCATGCGAATACGGCGAGTACTAGCACAATAGATTCATATAGAAAGATTAGACTCTTCTAAAATATGTGACGTGTTTTAGAGAGTATAGTATAGTATAGTATTTTAATTATTTATAAAAGAATAAAAAATTAAAAATTTTATAATATATATATATATATATATATATATATATATTTACATAATAAATTATACATATATAATAATTTATTCTTTTAATTTTTTATCAATAATTAAAATCTTACACTCTATTTTTGAATGTGCATCCAACACTTTAGATAGCAAAATCCTGTCTAAAAAGCCTGTAATAAAAAACAGATAGAGCCCAGAGATGAGACACTCTCTCTCTCCTTCCATACCTGTGGGTAGAAATCCAATAAAGATGACATTTATGGAGTTATCACTGTTTTGACATTTATGTACTCCTGGAGTTTGTACAGCCTCACTGTTAGACAAGAAGGTACATGCGTAGTTGGTCCTCAGCTACCATTACCATACAAATCGACCTGCAAAGCCTACTGCTATTACCTACAATATATTAGACATGGCTTATCTTCCTCAAGCTTTGTGGCTGCTAGGCAGGTTACACAAGACATGAAAAACGTTCTCCTCTTTCGTGTTTCTAAATTGCATAACCACGTGCTGTGACTCTCCATAAATAGTATCAAGTCAGCTTCTTGATGGGGTTTTATCTTTTCCACAGACGCACTGCAACTCTTCAAAGAAGCCATTCTTGCTGCCTACTTCCCATTATGACTTCCAACATTACCATCTAATAGTTCATAATTATTAAATAAATAAATTATTTTTGTTTATATATATATATACTCGAACAAATACACACACATAAATATATAATGGCTTGGACCATTATGGATCACATGTATACCTATACATAGATTTCATGGCAGATTTTAAAAATGTACATTATGTTAATAAGTGGTTTCTTTATGTACTTGTTTGTTCTTTTTTCTCATATTTGTGTCGACAATTTCATGGATGTCAAGTTGTGTATTATACAGACCCATCTTTCCCTATCTCTGATGCATGCAGTTGGTGGAACAAATGAAATTAAATGTTTCAGCCACATTATGATTTCAATCAATGCTCTGGACAGATATATAGTCCAAGTGAGTCACTTTGTTGTGAAGATCAAAGTTCACATAATCTAGGAGGTCGACACAGTAATAGTGTACTCAAATATTTGTTTCAGATTTTAAAGGAAACAAGATGAGATTGCAGTTGCTGGAAGAGATAGATTATCTATTAGAAATTTAGGAGAAACATTACTGGGCTAAGCTGGATTGGAATGTTGAACAAGGACCACAACAGCATCAGGACAAGAAGGGACAACGCAGCAGCAGGGAAAGAAAAATTGGCAGCACTTGCATGCACGGCAAGCTGGTCTTATGGACATAAAGAGACAAGAAGCAAGTAGCAGTGGTGATTTCACGAGTCAAGACTTCTTAATATCTGATCTAGCTGGTTTTATGGACATATAGTGACAACAAGCAAGTAGCAGTGGTGACTTCACGAGTAAAGACTAGTTAATATCAGACCTTGCGCTGTTTAACATCCAAGAAATGCTTACTGCTACAAATTGCATGTGATGGAGAAAAATTGTAGTGTACGGATCCCACCCCACAGTTATGTCAACCTTTATTCACTCATTACTCTAAGTTAGCCTTCTTTTTTATTTCATCGTTGGTGCGGACATATTGTCCACACATCTTTTTCCTCTCTTACTGGATGATAATACACCTTCTCATTTGGAACTCGAACATCCTGCTTTCAATTAATTGGACATAACCCAACAATCGACCTCCATGCTACCAATGGAGAAGTACTAAAATACTAGGAGAAGTGGATACCAAATTTCTCTAGTATTAAGCTTACATTTGATATATAAAATCAACATGAACATCGTAAAATTTTCATATATCTTGTACTTTAACAAGTTATAAATATGTTTCCAAACACTTAAAAAATTAGAATGTTCACTTACCAAATATCTCCCTCTCCCAAGAGTACTTCCACACATGCAAACATTTTTTCTCACGCAGCCTTTTTGAGGAGGCAGCACCAAGAAAGTATATTGTTTGTAGTAGAGAAGCAAAACAGCCTAAATCCCAGCAAGTTTCCCACTTCCTAGTCATGAACTTCAGTTTCTTTCATCATCAAAGTTGCAGCCCTTTAAAATAGATAAATATCATCAAACTTCTCATCTTGTGTGTCAAGCGATGTTCGGATGATCCTTCAACAAGGGACTTGCAACTAGTACAGGATATTTAACATTTAACTTGCCATACCACTTTTGGTTTATGACCTTCGGCTTTAGTAATGAACTTTACATAATCTACATCAAAGAGTACTATCATCTACTTGGCAAAAGGCAAAAGAACCAATGTGGCATTTTACTATTTGAGATTGATTTACATCAAAATTCGTTAAGAGTCAAAAAAATTTACTGAAGTCAAGTCAACAACTGACAAGCAAAATGAGGCACATAGGCCAATGGATTGAAACAAAGCTTAATCTCCCCCATCCCTGAAAACCAAAAAGCCATAGAAAGAAGCAGAAAAATTCTATGGAAAGAAGTACCATAATTGATATTTTTCTGTGTTTCAAAATATTTTTGTTACATTGAGAGCCAACAAATGATGAGAAACAACGTACAAACAGCAATTACTGCTAACAGAATAAGGTTATCCCTTGAGCGTCGCCTTCTTATTGAACCTGCATGAGCAAACATATTAGGTCAACAAAGAGAGAGAGAGAGAGAGACAGACGGACAGACAGAGAGGTAAATCTGAACATCAATGGCAAATTAGAAAGATAAAAACTACTTTACAACATACCAAGCAGGCTACGAATAATTGGAAACTTGTCACAAAGAAGCTTCACTTTTCCTTGAACATCACTAAACAATGTCCACTGAGAACCCAAGACAGCTCTTGTTGCTTGAGCTTGACTAATTACATATTTACATCATCTATCTGGGAAAGTGCAGGGAGAGTAAATCAAGAATCCTCAAAACAGGATAATAGAGTCATGTTTAATAAGAGCTGAAAAGAAAAGAGTTTCTGTGCAATCCATCATAACTTTATGTAAGCACTAACCGAAGAAATCTAATGAACAGAGTCATTGACGTATAAAGCAAATGGATTTTCAAGACTTTTTTTTTCTTTAGAAAAAGAAATCTTATTAGAAGATATTCTTCAAGAACGTATAAATGCAGTACTACAAATTTTGAAAATATAAAATTATAAAACCGACAATATGCTTTAAGAATTAATTATATCAGACTAAGCATCAATGCCTCAATGCTGGAACCGGTAAGTGTGCATAGATGCAACAGTGAAAGCCACAAAGTGGCCTGCCAGTTCTGGTATGGCACTTAATAAAAAGAAATTGAGATATGCAAGAGAAGAGGGCTATTGAAAATAAATAGGAAAATACTTTCAGTACTACTGGGATACTGAAGATCTCAATACTATCTCCATTTAAAATTTGTGCATAGGGCAGCCCCTGGCTTTGGTTTCCACCTTAGATATGATTTAAAAGACACCATATGATATGAGCCAAAAAGAAAAATTGTACCAAAAAAAAGACACCATATGACAAATCTTAGCTACGTACAAGCCTTCAGATGGCTGTATAACATTAGTTCAAAACTGTGTAAATGAAATAAATAGAGGACCCCCTACGCTAGCCATGATGAAAGAACATGGTTTGTCCCCTCTGGCCTCTGGTGAGACTTTCAAGAGGTCAACGCTTATTGAGCATTCAGCACTGGCCAATAAAGAAATGTTCACTGATTGAGAATTTAAGTATAAGAAATGCAAATTTACTCTACTTTATAGAATATAGACTTACAAGAGATATACTTCCATGGATGGTAGCTCTCTCACGTAGTAACTGCATCCTCGGTGACATACCACCCAATGTCTGCCACAAGAAGGTAAGTCTAGTACAGCTATGACATAAAATCTATGTAATTTTAACTCAGATCATGCTCATGATTCACCTTGAAGTCAGTAATATCATCCCTGACAGAACTCAAAAGCTCTGCATGTTCCCTCATTGAGTTATTGTCCCTGACAGAACCCCTTGTTACGCCTAAATTCCTGAGGAGAATAACAATCAACAAGGTAAATATGTTTAAAGTCAACTTATTAGAGCAAAAGAAATTTTTAGTGTAGCAATATCCAATTCAGTACAGTAATGATGTTCTAATTTATAAAAGATTGCTAGTTCCTGCAGAAGCATTCTCAAAATAACATAAAATTGGCATAACAGTAGGTAGGGCTTAGCTACAAAGCACCAAGAATAATATATCATGTCAGAGTGGCAAGATATATAAATCATGGTAATATGGTAGGTTTGCATATAAGTGATCTACAATCTTATGTATGGTATAATACAAAACATATAATGTTAAGATAACATCCTCATCTACATTTAGAAGGAATTGCTTAATGCATATACAATTATAGGATCACCATCAGAAAACTGAAGTTAAAATGTCTGTAGAGCATTGCTTAATTTTATTACAGAAATATTCTGTTTATTTTCAAGGGCATATTTCAAAGCTCAAGAAGGAGTATAGAAGGTCTCAACTAGAACTTTGACAAATGAGCCAAAACATTACACCCTGTCCCGTCCATAGTAGTCTGTTATATTTGCATGGAATAGAATACCAGAATCTTTGAAGATCACTTTTTCCACTTCTTACTTTAGGAGGATACTTATGATCTTATCCCATATGTAGTTCTTCTATTGACAATTTTGTTTTTAATGAAAAAACAACATTCATAAGAGCTCAAGGTAGATGGATATGTATTTTACACTTTTACTATTTGATCCTTATTCCTCAAAATTTGCTAAAAAAGGCTGCAATAGAGATAAGAAAATATTCACAGCCTAAGCACATTCTTATTCTTCATTATTGCCAGTCAAACCATGCTAAAGAAACGAAACCAAATTCAATCCATTAATTTTGACCTCCTTAGGAGAAGACAACTACTTCATTAGTTCTCTCCATTATCTATTTTTCCATTTTGTTCAATATAGCTTAAACCATATGCAGTGACACGTTATAACAACCACCAGCCCTCTGATTCAGCAGTTTAGGCAAAGTTACAGGCTTGACATGACATAATATGTGCTAACAAAGAATTGGTACGTATAAAGAAAATCTTGTAATTATATGGCAAGAAGTGACTAACCACGTCGAACCCGGTAACTATGGTGTAGACACATTAATGGTATTATCTTTAACACGCCCCTCACACAAGATCACTTTAGGCTTGAACTGTGGACAATGCACAGGCTCATCTATCTTGTATTGAAATTTTTTACTTTGAATTATGAGGGTGATAAGAATCGAACTCCTAACTAGTTGGTCAAGGAGGCTCAGATACCTTGTCAAAAGAACTAACTGTCTTAAAAACTTAAGCTGTTAGGTGAAAGCGTATTAATGGCTTTATATTCTAACAGTATCAATGATAAACATTTTGAGGTGATAAATGAAAGTGGCAGAACATGAAAATTAAATATAATCATAACAATTTTACCAGAAGACAATTGTAATAGCCCATTGCTTCTAATTTAGCTAGTTTTTTGTTCGAATTTAGATACAATAGAAACAGGATTATGCTATGTTGAATTTAAAATCAGATTCAAATTCAATGGAAAAGGAATTGTGAAAAGGGCAATGTGATGAAGAAGGGAAAGGAATGGAAACTGATTGGGTAAACCTAGTGCCGAGCTTGGCATAGGAAGATAGCTTGACGTCGAGATCGCCCTCGATCTTCCGCGCTTCCTTTCGCAGTTCCTCCCAACCCGATTCCTGCAATTTCAAATTCGGGTCCCTCGTTCGGATCTTGATCTTCTCGGGTTCATATTTCAGTTATTGCAGTTGAGATTTCGATAATTACAGTCGAGATTTCTGGTTCGCTTGCACAGTTGCACTCTCACAAACGCTCACAGAACAGAGCGGTGGAGAAGGAGGGAGGGAGGATCGTCTGCGGCTAGTACACCATACGAAGAACTGCAACCGGGTCTATTATGAATTTATCTTAGCTTGAAAGTCTATTTCTGCCTCTCAGTCTCTCTCTATGGCAATGTAAATATTTTTAGTGAGTCTCACATACTCTTATGTATAAAGCCCAAACTAACATCTTGCCATCTCTAACTTAGTAAGGTTATCCTTATTTCTCTCCTCTTCATTTACCTTCTTATCATTTATATTGTGGTGGGTTTTGAATTTTTTTTTATCATTTATTTTATTTCAGAACTTTTTGATGAGTTCTAACTTCCTTCCCTTCTCTCTTCAAATTTAAAAATTTTGTTGTTATCTCCCTTTTTCTTTTTCACTTTTCACTTTTTATTATTATTTTTTATTTTCTTTCAAATCCTTCTTTATTTAGCTCATTGGACTCTAACCCAAAAAATATTTCTCAAAGTCTAAAAATGTCTTAGATAAATTTAGATATCACCAATACTCTACTACAACATGAAGAATACTTCGGTCTCCATCAGTCTAGAAATGAAGAGTATCACCAGAAGATAGATGCTTATCATGGCAAATTTGATACCATCCTTGTCTAATGTAGTATTCAGTTTTCATTCTACCATTCTAAATTAAGCTACAATCAATACTCAAAACGAGATCATCAAATAGAGTCAAGGATTCTTGTTGATAGACCAACACATTTCATACGAACATCAAAGGGCTAAGCTACAATGAATTAGTATTAATAAAAATGAACTATTAAATCCTTTTTAAAATCTTAGAAGAAAAATATTGTAAAGTTCTATCATACTCACCAATGGATTACTGCCATTAACTTGTGGTAGAGTCATGACGGTATTCCGACCTTGTATGCCCCTTCCCTCCCTTTCAGACACATTTCCAGTATCAGAATTCAAAACTATCACTTCCCTAGGCTGTTTCACTTCACAGGATAATCTATCTCCACAGAACAATCATCAACAATTTTGATATTGACAAAATTTTCCCCCTTGTATGTAAAGTCCACAAAATAAATGCCATCCAAGCTATAAAAATCCTTTGACTTATCTAAACCACTCCACATTTGCGCCTTATTTCCATCCACATATAAACCAATCCAATATTTGTTACCATTAGGGTCTCTTAATCAAACCCAGCAACCAATATCATGTCTCTGTTCCATAAAAAATTTCCTTGGGAACTTGATATGATCCTAATAGATTTTAAATAAAAGCAAGCCAACAATATGAACAGATTTGGTTAATCATATATCGACGTTAATAGAAATAAATAATGTTGCCAATTTTGTGTCTAATATATATATAGCTTCAAACTTCCTTCCTGATGGATCAAGATCTGGGTTACCTGGGAAGGCGATGACTGGAAGTGCCATGATGATAGTAGAATTTGCTGAATATACACAAAATGTAATTTAAAGAAAATTCCACTTCTCTATAATTGTATTAAATGTGTATAATTACATAAAACTGAGACAAATAATCTGCCGCTAATGTGGATAATTAAAATTGACAAATAAAAAATCCGTATACTGCAACTATCAAAAAATCCACCCAAATCCAAATTCAAATCCGAGAGAAAAGTGATTGTAGCAAAGAATTTTGATTCAAGTATCCAACAATGGCAGAAAAGAATCCAAATAACAAAGTATTGAGCAATGGCAGCAAAGAATCCAAAAAACATAGTACAACCAAAGAATCTTTATATGCAAGTATCAAATCCTTAAGCATGCAAATTCAATTGAAAAGATCAACAAAAAAGATATCAGACACAATTTTTTTAAAAAAAAATTCAATGACCGAACAAAATGAAAATGGTCATGAGAATCAGACCAAATCATTACAAATTGATCATGAGAGTCACACAGCAATTTTCGATTAAAAAAAAAAGAATTGAGACCTTATTCCTTAAGCATTCAGAACGAAATTATAAAGCAACAAAACATATGGAAGAGGTAGAGAACAACATATCATTGTTAGAGATCAAAGAGAAGAGTTGACGGCCAAATCGTTAAGCTTGCAAATTCAATTGAAAAGACCAAGAGAAAAGTTATAAGACACATTTTTTACAAAAAAATAAATTTGACTTAAGCAACAAACGAACAAAATGGTCTTCATAGTCATACCCTGACCCAAATCCTTAAGAATGGGGAACGAAATTTTAAACAAAGAAAAAAAAAAGGTAACAACCAAACAAAAGGGTCATACGAATCAATCCCAAATATTTAATCATGGGGAACGAAATTTGAAAGAAACAAATCATATGGAAGAGACAAGCAACAACATACCACTAGGATATCAGAGTGAAGAGTTACAGGCGAACGGTAGAAGAGAATATGAACCGCCATATGGAGAGAAGGAGCCAGTCGTGGAGTGAAGCGCAAATGACATAATTTTAGCAAAGGAAATAATAATTCTCAAACACTTTCTTCTATGTCCAAGCCTAACTTCAGAACCCAGTAGAAATGATAACCAAATAAAAACCAACAGGGAAAGGAAAATGACATAAAAATATGGAGGAGGCCCGTAGGAGCAAGAAAACAGATGATACTCCTATTATTAAATGGACAAAATTTAGATATAAAGTTCTTTAGATGTTATGGTGATATTTTTTAATAAAAATGTAATATATATAATCATTCTTTTTTTCAAAGTTTTATTTCAATTAAGGTATAAAAAATTATATATATATATATATATATATATATATATATATATCTTCTTCATTGAGAAGAGTTTTATCAGAAGAGGTGAGAGGATTACATATCGACCATCAATCTTATATAAATGGTAATTAGAATATAAATGCATTAAGTGAACATACGATTTAAATAACTTTTAATTTCGACAATCCACGATCATTGTATGGTTGTACAATATATTCTCTCTGTCTCACCCTCTCATAAAAACTCCTCTCATTAGATATATACCATATATATATATATATATATATATATATATATATATATATATATATATTATTGAAAATAAGCATCCTAAGTAATTAAGGAACTTTATGTAACCTTAAATACTCTACGAGATGAAATGAAGTAAAAGAACTCTCGAGTGTGTTTCTCAATTAAAATGCTTATTCCTCTTCACTCAAAATTAATAGATAATAGCAGAAAGACCAAAAAAGAGCTCAACACTGATTTTGATATTGATATTCAATGATCGCTCAATCAATTTGTGATGATTCCTAAACAAGTCTCAGGTTTAAATAGAAAATAGGTAGTCTTTCCTTAACATTAGCAGGGCTTTGACCATTGGCAAGCTATAAACTGTTACAGAGCAAAACAGATCATAACTATATCAACATTAGAATTCATTTTATTAATATGAATGAAATGGCTTTAAATACAAGCTTTTTAAGATCATTTGTTACTGTCACTTCCTCATAATATTTGTAGTTGTGAATTTATTTTATTTTATTTTGTTTTGTTTTTGGTTGGGGATCCTTTATGATTTTGCTTTTTGGGTTTAAGAAAGAGAAAATGGCAGCTTAAAAGATTAAGGCTGCTTTGCCCAACCCAGTTCGTGACATTACTAGGACTTTGATTGGAAGCTTAAGACCCATCCAGCAATTGGTCTCTGTTACAAGGCCCACATCGCTTGCATGAGTGTCGAACGCCAGGTTCAACGTTCAACAACTTAATCCTATAAATGACCCAAAAACAAAAACAATTTAATCCTATACTATTCTTGTCTACATTTCTTGTTATGCGATATTTTCATAATAATTTGTTACAATTCAATGATTAAATCATAAATTAAACTTCATCAAAATAAAAATCATCAATTAAATATATTTCTATAAAATTAACATTGAATAATGTGATTATATTGAGTCTTACAAATATATCAATTTAAATACTATAAAATATAATAAAATAAATCATTTTTGGAATTGTTTTAAAACTTTTGAAAGGGTTTGAATTTCTACTAAACGATGTTACACATAAAAAGAAGAGTGTTTCTAAAAAATTAAAAACTCTTCACAACAAACAATAATAATGATAATAAAAACGCTATATTGTCAGTTAAACATTGATTTATGATATTCACATGGTATGTTTCAATGGTAAGCAAGATTGAGCTCACGCAGGGGACCTCTATAATAATGGTTTGAGTCTAACACTATGTTTGGATGATAGGTAAAGAGGGAAACGGAAAAGAAATGAGGGAAACGGAATTAATTTTTTGTGTTTGGGAGTTTTAAAATGCATAGGAATGGAACGGAACACAGAGGGAATCATTTCTCCCCTCTTCTCCTCAAATGACCAATTTTTGTTCTCCCCAAAATTGAGGTGGAATGGGGAGAACACATGTTCCATTCCGTTCCATTAATGAATCTTTCAAACAAAGAGGGAGAGAACTATGTTCCATTCCTTTCATTTCCTTTCCTTTCCTTTCCTTTCCGTTAATGAGAAAACATCCAAACATAGGATAAGAGAAAATTATTACAAAGAGAAGCAGCTCAATTCTCAATAGGAAATTAATTTCACACTTTGGGGACATCTCATAAGAAAAGAAAAATGACTTAGTATGAATTATTGCATTTGATGTTGTCCTTATGATGATAATCATTCAATCACTTTGGTAAATACTGACGTGTCAAATGACTGTTGATGTGGCATCTCAACATTCAACAGAATAATTTAGATAAAAACTCAATATGAAGAAAATGCATGCTATATATATATATATATATATATATATATATATATATATATATATATATATATATATATATATATATATATATATTTTGATGAATTAAATGAGTAAGTTAAAAAATTAGAAAAATATTACTATAAAGTGAACTTATTTATAAATTGAGTAAATAAGTGATATAATATCTCAAGTAAATGGAATAGCTAGAAATGTTCACAGATTGGATTATATAAGTTTTTAGGGAAAAAAGTCAACCAATCCAATATAATTAATTTTCTTATATCATCATCCAATTGGTTTGGTTCCAAATGCAAATTCAATCCAATCTAAATTTGTTTGAATTAGATTGATTTTTCAATTTTTTGTTGAAATTTTTTTAATACACAAATTATTAAAATTTAACTAAATACAAAAATCTAAATTCATCAAATACAAGTTTAAAGTAATTTATCAAAATACAACAAATACAAGTTTAAGTTAATTCATCAAAATACAAATCTAAATTCTAAATATAAGTCCATATTAATTGTTAATCCTATAATACATATTCAAATCCAAGAGAGGGAATTAAGTTTGGGTTGTAGTATAATAGAAAAGTTTTTAAATAAGTATGGGTTATATAGAAATTTTCTAAGTAAAATTATATATATATATATATATATGATTTTTCAATTTTTTTTAATAAATGAAATGCAAAAGCATCACAATAGAGCAAGAGATCCCAACTATGTTGACACCTCAGACTATACCAATCATCTACAGCAAATCATAATTTTATTAATGAACAATAAAAATAAAGAATACAAAATATAGGGGGCAACAACCAAACCCAAAGGAAAGCAATGATTATTTAAATCTATAATTGGACAAACCAAACCTATTGCGGAAAAAGTCTATCCTAATGAAATCAAGAATCAAATCCCACTAAGAATAACACATAGAAGCAACACCAAAAGATGCTAATTTGTCAGCACAATTATTCTCTTCTCTATAAATATGAGAGACCTTGAATTGCATGGTAGAAGTAAAAAGGAGACAATTATTTCACTTGTTTCTAAGCCTCCAGGGAACTATCTCAGAAGAAGTAAAAGCTTGAACTACCAAAGAAGAGTCACACTCCAACCAAAGCTTATGCCAACCTTTCTCATATGCTACCTCTATAGCAAACATAGTCGCGGATAACTCAGCATGAATAGAGTCAGTGACACCATAGTAAGCAACAAAACAACCAAGAACCGCACCACTTTTGTCTCTAAATATAGCACCACCACCCGCAAGGCCAGGAGATCCTTTGGCTGCGCCATCAGAATTTACTTTGATCCAACCACAAGCAGGTGGAAGCCAATCCACCTGAATGACTGAAGGAGCTTTGCTGGGGTGACTTGAAACACCAAAGGCTTTCAAAATTAAGAATTCTTGCATAGATGAACCCATGTGGTTTTTTGTGAGGTTGCCTGAAAGAGAAGTAGTGGAAATAACCATGCTAATAGCAGTTTTGAGCTCAACAAATTTATTGTCAAATCTGATTTTGTTCCTGCAAAACCAAATGACCCAAATAATGCTAATACTAGCAGCAGAAATAACCTCCTTAGCTTGCGGGCTCCAACCTCTATTACAAATAGAAAGAATGGCATTCAAAGAAGATGCTTCTATAGCTAAGTTTACTATAGAACTGAACCAAGTCCAAAGCTTCATTGCAAAAGGACAATTGAAGATTATATGATCAGAGGATTCAACAGCTTGATAGAATAGGTTGCAAACAGAAATAATGACACAACTTCTATGTTGCAAATTTTCATCAGTTGGCATCCTATTATGAAGCAACCTCTAAGCTATAAATGATTTAGGGGGAGGAATTGCAAAATTCGAAATCAACTTACACCAAAGATTATGTGGCTGAGGAGGCTTGAAGTGCAAAAAAGTATCTTTAAGTGTAAGAAAACCAGAGTTTGAATTTTGCCAAACTAATTGATCAGCAGCACAAAAATTAGGAATTGTAATCTGAGTAATATCATTAGCAATAAGAGGAAAATGATGCAACAGAGGAGCTGGAATTATCCACTTATTATTATGAATGAAATCTGCCACAGAAGATTTAAGCAATTTGTGCAAGCAAGAAGGAATCTGCATAGACTCCACCAGAGGCTGACCTAACCAGTTATCCAGCCAATAGTTAATATTCTTGTCATCCCCTAAAAGCCAAATAGAATTAGACATGACAATATTCATGTTAACCTTAATGCCTGGCCAAATTGAAGATTTGACATACTTAACAAGGCTTATGCAGAAAGGTGAACATAGTCCTGAAGAAAACTGCCCATTCTTTATTAGAAGCAACCATTTCCCATGATAGCTTCATAAGAGCTGCTTTATTTAAGGCTCTAAGAGATTTAATACCAAGACCTCCCTCCATTGTAGGTGAGCATAATTTTTTCCAGGATATTGTAACCATTTTTCTAACATTTATGTTACCAGCCCATATAAAATTCTGGATGCACTTATCAAGATCTTTTAGAAGTGATATTGGCCAACTATAAATATGGAAACTGTAAATGAGCATGCTTTGGATGACAGACTTGACTAGCTCAACTCTACCCATTATGGATAAAAGAGAGTCATTCCAAGAAACTAGTTTAAAGGTAATTTGGTCTACAATAGGCTGGAGATGAATCTTCCTAGGCTTCCCCTTGAATAAAGGAACTCCTAAATAAGAGAAAGGGAGAGTGCCTGCTGCAAAACAAAGCAAACTAGCTATATAATTATTTTTTCTGGCAGTGATGTTACCTGAATAAAATTTGCACTTGTTCAAACTAAGATGTTGCCTAGAAGCTTGGCTATAATCTTTAAACAAGTTCATCAAGGCCTCAAGACTTCTTTTGTTCCCCTTACAAAAGACTAAGACATCATTAGCATATAAAACATGGCTAGGAGTGGAAAATTTATTAGGTCTAGTGATAGTTTTGAGAATGCCAACTTCAACCAACTGAATGATTCCTCGACTGAGAACATCTTTAGCAATACAAAAAAGAAGAGGGGATAAAGGGTCACCTTGCCTGACCCCCCTCTTACAATTGAAAAATCCTACAGGTCTGCCATTAATCAGAAAAGAGAGCTTAGCTGAATTCAAGATTACCTTGATCCAATTACAAAAATTGGCACTGAAACCAAAGGCGTCCAAGACATTAACTAAGAAATTCCAATCCAAAGTGTCAAAGGCTTTCCTGATGTCTAGTTTGAGAGCAAGATTGCCACCAAAAGTCTTATAATCCAACAAATTAAGAGCTTTTAAGGCAATGCAGATGCAATCATGAATATGTCTTTCCCTAATAAAACCTCTTCGTTGCTGGGAAATGATTTTAGGGGCAATGAGAGCTAATCTATTAGCCAGCACTTTAGTTATAATTTTAAATTGGAAGTTGGCCAAAGCAATAGGCCTGAAGTCTTCAATTTTATCCGCTCCAGCAATCTTAGGAATTAACACAACCAGATTTGAGTTTAAGTTGGGCACCATCCAACCTTGATCAAAGAATTGAGCCAGTGACCTGCAAACATCAGCTCCAATTATATCCCAATACCTTTGATAGAAGCACCCTCCAAAACCATCAGGGCCTGGAGCACCATCTCCATTCAAAGGAAAAATAGCATTTTTAATTTCCTCAGTAGAGGGCAACTTGTTTAACAGGTCATTATCCTCTGAAGTAACTAAAGAAGACACCACTGAATTGATCAAATCATTAGGAACACAGTCATTACTAGTGGCATACAAAGAGAAAAAGTAGTCCAATACATGTTGAGCTATATCCTCAAGATTATCTAGAATTACATTACCATTCTTTAACACAGACATTGATTTAGAAGCTTACCTAATTTTTGTAACTCTGTGGAAAAAGGCAGTGTTTCTGTCTCCATGACAATGCCAATTAATTCTAGACTTCTCCCTCCAAAACTCCTCTTCAAGAATTAAAGCCTACCGGAGTTTTAATTGAGCAATAGCTTCCGGCTGGATCAAATCATCATTGGCATATGTAGAGTCAATCAACTGGCTGAATGTTCTCAACAACAGTCATTGCATTATCAACCCGAAGATGAATATTCCCAAACACTAACTTGTTCCAGCTTTTCAACTCAATTTTGACAGCCTTCAGTTTTTGGGAAAGGATAAACATTGGACAGACATGAACTGGCCTATCCCACACTTCAGCAATAAGCCTTTGATAGTCTGGATGATTCATCCACATCTTATGGAACTTGAATGAAGAGGGAAAAGAATGAGACACATTCTGAGATACCAACAACAAAGGGAAGTGATCCGATTTACTTCTAATAAGAGTACAACAAGTAGTGGATCTCCAGAAGTCCAACCAACTATCATTGCAAATACTCCTATCAAGCCTTTTTTTCAGTAAGAGCGGGGCCTCTTCTACCATTACTCCAAGTAAACTCAGCACCTCTGGTAACAATATGAGTCAAATTGCCATTATCAGTAAAAGCTTTGAAATCATCACGAGCAGTCCTAAGAGCCAAAGCTGAACCTTTCACTTCATGAGAACCAAGGACAACATTGAAATCACCTATGTAACACCAAGGCCCAGGATAAGCAGCTTGAAGAGAGTTCAAGTCAGACCAAAGCTTTCTTCTCACTAAATAAGCAGTGCTAGCATACACTATACAAATGAAAACAGAGTGCCCATCTATGGAAATACAGACAGAAACCTGTTGAGAAGAGTTAGAAATGACAGCAGGAGAAAAAAGAATGTTGCAGACTCCCCACAAATTAGGAAGATGACTATTTGTATTGTTGACAATGAAAGGTTTCAAATTCAATTGCTTCAAACAAGAGGAGGGAACATCATCAATAGAAATCCAAGGCTCAGAAATAAAACTAAATATGGCTTATGCAACAGACATAATTTTTTCAACACTAATCTAGTGCCAGGGTTACCAAACCCTCTATAATTCCCATAAATGACCTTCATTAAGCAAAGTTTAGAGGAAAACCCCTCGAACGGGTATGATAATTTTCAGCATTATGCACCTGAATAGCTCTCTTTCTCATTCTTTTCTTCTGAGATTTAGATAAGACAACATAAAAGCCTTCATTAGAACCTTGCTTATTAGCTCCTACAACATTCATGAGGTATTTGTTAGGATCTGCATTACCTTGATAAGGGAGATGCTCCTGAAATTCATCATCAATTTCAGCTTCCATAGCATCACTCCAAAGAGTACCTACTATCCTCAAATCTTGAGCAACAATAGGATTAGTAAATTGATCCACTGGAGTTATAAGAGAAGCAGCCAAATTAACATTATTATTAGTAGCAGTCAGAGTTAAGGAGAGAGTAGCCAATCCCCTACCCGAAACAATGACATTAGAAGGGGGAGAAGAATCCCCTACAACCAGCTTAAAAGAGTTATCCAAGCTAAAAGCATTAATAGATGAAACTTGTAGAGAATCCTCAACTATAGTATCAATTGAGATGTCATCATAATTATCCTCATTGTGCTCCTCGTTGGCTTGATCACCAATAGCCATTTGAGAATTATCCTTCTGAAGAAGAGCTTCTTTTGGATTTTTAGAAGTGTTCTTCTCCTGATGAGCAATGTTACATCCTTCCTTTTCAGGTTGATCAATAAAATAATTTGAATTGGCAAGCATATCTTAATGCGTATACAGGATTTGTTGAGTAGCCTTTTTAGAGATTAAGCCAGTATCAATGACTTAACTTTCCTCGAAAGGCTACTGAACATTAACTACTTCCTTACCCTTATTAGCAATAACTCTTTGATTGTCCTTGTAAGCAATAACTTCTAGATGTGTTGTTTCCTTAATATTTTCATCACCCAAATTAATGGTCTCATTATTAATGACATTATCTCTGACAACATTAGTATCCTTGGGGACATACTTCATGACAAACTTACGAGGGGATGGATTAGGAATTTTAACATTATTACCTTCTTGGTCTTGATATCACTCACATTCTTGGAATTCTTTCTACAATTTGCAATTGAGTGACCAATAGAGTGACAATTATAACAAAACGTCGACAGATTATCATATTCCAGACCCACAAAGAAGGCATATCCTTCTTTTTCAACCAAAATCTGGTCCCTTAAATTACTATTAAGATCAAGATCAACAAGAACTCTTGCAAAGTGGCCAAAGGTTCGCTTACTTGTGGCTTCATCAAGAACAATTGGGGTTCCAATACCACCAGTAATAGCAAAAATGATTATGGCACACCAATATTCTTGAGAAAGACCGTTGATACGCACCCAGCATTGAACATGAGTCTGTCTTTGTAGATTAGGGTTAAAATCTGGTGTCCAAAGAAAAATACACAAAAATCTTGGCTTAAGACTCCAAGAACCTACCGAACAGATGCTTCTGAGGTCTTCATTTGAAGAGAACGAAAACTCATAAAAGTCTTTTCCCAGAGAAATCATGTTCCATTATCCTATAGGTTTCTATAGGGATGAAAACTTGGATCGCAAGTCAGCAAATTTAATAGGCACATCACCTTTTGAGAGAATCAAACGACCATGAAGATTGTTCTTGCACCTTTGTAGATCAACCTGGTAATCCTCTTCAGGTATCTTAATAGCCAGAGCATCTCCTTTCCAACAAGGATGAGGGAGTTGACTAACGGAAACATCACATGAATTATGCAAGGCCTGCCCAAAAGTTTTGCACTAAGGAGAAGGGCTAGAAGAAGAGGAAGGTTCAGAGAGGGAAGGAGAAGAAGGAGCCAAGAAACTCCATGGACAAACAAGAGTGACATTAGCCATGAAAAAGCATGCAAACCCTAAGGGGTCATAAGAGACGAAACCCTAACAAAGCCTCCATCCATCTTCAAGAAAATCTTGATTTTTCGATTTGATTAAGATTGGATCAATTTTAATTTTTAAATCGAAATTCAATTCAATTTATTTAGTTTTTTAGTTTTTCAGTTTTTTCCCTTTTTTGTTTTGATTTTTTGGTTTAATTTTTTTTTATTGAATTAGTACAATTTTAAACACCCGTAAGAATAGCCAAATCTGGAGAACCTTGTTCCCCAGCTTAATAAGACTCTAGTCTTATTTCTCAAAACAATCTTTTTATGCATTATTTGGAACTCCAAGTTCTTCTCCAAATTCTGTCGACCAAGATCCTAGTGCAAATTGAGTTCTTGGTACCATTAGGGAGGATCAATGAAAGCACCATAATCTCAAGTAAATAGAATTGCCAAATCTAAAGAATCTTGTTCCTTAGTATAATAAGACTCTAGTCTTATTCCTTAAAATAATCTCCATATGCATTATTTGAGACCTCAAGTCCTATTTATACTAGTCAACACCACTAACAAACTAACACCTAAGTACTTGTAACTAATAATAATTTATATCAGTAAAGATGTATTCACCTTGATTTAATTTAAAACAAAAAAGTTCATATCATGAATAATACTTTTCTTAATCAACCTCTCCATTCTCTCCTTAGATATGTATCCTAAACGTTTGTGCCATAACATAGAAGAGTTTTTAGTAACTCTACTACGTTTGTTCCCAACAACATTATTGATATATGAATCATGTTGATCAACAGAAAGAGAATCAACATCCAACATGTATAGACCATTAAACAAGACTCCAGAACCAACAAGAGCAAAATCATAATAGACTTTTCCCATGCAATTGCAATCCCGCCTAAGGGTCCCAAATTACAACACATGAGTAGACTCTTACAGACATTAAAATCATGTCCCTAAAGCTAGTACCAAAAGAATACTGTAAACTCTAAGGTCAGAACCTTAATGTCTTTTACAAATCATCAGGAATCATATTAATAAAAGTAAATCGATAAGATAAGCGTATTATCAATATAATCCCTAAAGCCACAACATAATAATAATTTGTCAACAAAATAGCACCTTGCCACAATTGGTCCCGTGAAGGCCAACTCACAATTATGAAAAACGCCCAAAATAGTACCACTTAACAAATCATCATAAATTACATTAATAAAGACAAACTGATAGAGTAAGCGCATTATCAATATAATCCACAATACAATATTATTAACAAAATGACATATCAACATAATTGGTCTCACTAAGAAGAGCTCACAATCATGTAAAGTGCTCCAAAATAATACCACTATACTTTAAACAACAACTCTCAGAATCAAATCGCATAAATAACAATAAAATAAAATGTTTTTAAAACATTATATATTAATTTATATACAAAATAATACCAAAATTTATTTCAGTGACCAAACAACATCAACTCTAAGAGTGCGTAATATATATCATGTCCAAAAACATTAAAATAATACAAAAAAATTTCTAGAAGCAAAAGAAGAGAATATTATATATATTTAACAATTTTAATTTTTAGAAATTTTGGAACAAATAATAAATAAGCATGGATTTTTTTTTTTTGTAAATTCATAACATCATAATTCAATGTATATATTTTTAGACTTAAAATAACTTGAACAAATTTATCTTACTAAAATTTTACATTACATTGAGAAAGTGACTAAGAAAATAATGATTAGAAACTCATAATTAAAACATCTGACAAACTATTGCGATGAAAATCTAATAGATCGATTGGATAATAAAAAGTATATTGAGAAATTGAGAGTGAAGTAAAAGATTATATCAATCCATATTCTATATATGATGACATTGACAATTCAATTAACTAATGTGGTTTGTTATTTATAATTTTAATTTTAAGACATGTTAGCTTACTTTAGTTTATTTTAGATTTATCTTAACTTAGTAAGACTTATTAAGTTTCTTTAACTTGACTTATTTTACTTGCATAAAATTGGTTGTAACTTTTTAATTTAGTTGGTGAAAGAAAATTTACTAGATCTATTAATCCCACAATTTATGATATATCAAAATAAATAATGAGCTTTAAGATTACCTTGAAAAGGCATCGATGAGGAAGTCATTGTCAAAATCGTTAAAAGCAATCTCGATGAGGGAAATATATTATTATTATCCCACGGTAGTTGTTCATGTATCAGTATCAATGGGACAATTGTACGTACTAGAGTGACTAGGAATATGAGTCTCTCCTTATATATATAGAATAACTAAAATAGGTTAAACATACCCACTATGGTAAAACCATATACAGGGCCCATAAAATAAAATCTACATATGAGCAGTGCTTTAACAACAATAGGCCCATTAAAAATATTGATCACAATTTGAGCTAAACAAAATGATTTAATAATTTTGACATCCAATTAATTTAGGTTTTATAAAATTATAATATGATTTATGCTAGTCCATAAAAAAGTTCTACATTCTCCCACTTGGATGGCATATGTCATATTGCATTATTTAAATAAGAAAATAATTCTCTAGATTAATCAAACAATATGTGGCACAACATGATATCAAAATCAAGCTAGCAATCTCAACAACAGGTCCAAAATGAGATTATAAGTACCTTAACAATGCAAAAAATCATATTCGAAGGAGTACTGATATCACTACCAGAAATTTCTGATTTAGAGACGGAATTTAGAAATGAAAAAAATTATGTCTCGAATAGAGATGGAAACAGAGACGGATTTGATGAATTAGAGAGGGAAAATAAAATTTCAAATTTAGAGACGGAATGTAGAGACGGAAATGATCCATTTCAGAATTTTTCGTCTCTAATTCTGTCTCTGTTTGGTCAATTTAAAGTCAAATATACTTAAAGATGGAGTTTAGAGACAGAATTTATCCGTCTCTAATTCTGTCTCTATTTGGTCAATGTGATGTTTTAAAAAGTCAAATATGTTTAGAAACGGAATGTAGAGACGAAATTTAGAAACAAAATTTATTCGTCTCTAAATTTTTCGTCTCTATTTAGTCAAATAAAATATTTTAAAAAAATCAAAATATAGTAGAGACGGATGTGTTCCATCTCTAAATTATATATATTATTTAATTATAATTTTTTTAAGGATAGAGACGGAATATTGATTCCGTCTCTAAATTTTCTGCCTATTTCAACTCAGTACTCAATTCTCTCTCCCTCTCAACCCTCGTTCTCTCTTCTCCGTCTCTCCCTCTGAACCCTCGTTCTCTTATGTTCATCTCTCTCTCTGAACCCAAATCTCTCACCACCGCTTCTTCCTCTCACTCTCGCTGCAGCACTCCACTTTGATCTGGGGTTGTGGTGGTTGATGGCTGCACGTGGAGCACGACGCCAATAGTGGTGCAGCAAGATAGCGAGAGGCGGCACAGTGAGCGAATCTGCGTGGTGAGCGCTTGTGCGGTGGTGTGTGTGGTTCCAGGCTTGTGGCGTAGAACGGCGCACGGTGGGTCTGGCAGAAACGGAGGACGGCAGTGATCCGAAGTGGTTCACGTGGTGGGTCGCAACCAAATCTAGGTTCGTGTGGGGGTAGATGGCTACGACGGCGCGGCACGGCTTAGGACGTTTTCTAGGCAAAGGAAGGCGTAGTTATGGTATGGACGACGGCTTGGAATGGTGGCTCGCGGGAGTGTGGAATAAAGTTCGGATGTGTGAAATCTTTATCTATATTATGTCTTGAATAATTACGATAGAATGGTATTCTATTCTCTTTGCTTGCTAGAAGAAACAGTGATAAATTTATTGGAGACTTTGACAGGTTTACTTAGGAAGGTTATTACTGGATCATTTATTAATTTTTTCCCCCTTAATCTTGAAATAGGGCTCATTTCAGTAGGAGGAGGGGGAAATAGCTCATAATTATAATCTAGTGAAGTGAATTGGTACTTCTTTCCACTTTTGATGAATTTGGTCTACTGTTGATATGTAATTTGATTGGCATTGCATATTTGCACAACAAGCTTTGGTTGGTGAGGCTTCAGGTGAAGAGCAACTTTTTTCTTCTAAAAGTAGTTTGATGAGGGGTGGCATTGGTTGTGATATTGATTTATATCTTGAAAAGATCAAGGTTAGCAGTTCCCTCTATTTTTTGGTGGTAGTTACTGTCTTTTTGTTTTACCTATCTTATAGTTTTCATTTTTGCCTTCTTGAAAACAAGCTTGGTTCTATCTTGTTCATTAGTGTTGTTAGCTGGCTCTGTGATCAGATTTAATATCTGATCATTTCCAGTTTCCACTCTTGGTTTATTCTTAGTGAGCCTAATTAAGGATATTTCCATGTCTGGTCTTCTAAGGAAGGCATATCCATAGGACACAGATAATTAACATTGTCCATCTTAATACTGGTTGAGTACTGGATTTTTTTTCTAAATTAAATGTCTTTCCTAGTTTCAATTAATATTTCTGGAATTTGGTAAACTTCTTCTTTGTAATGGATGTGAAGTTAAAGGGAATTGTCATAGCATGTTTTGCTTAACACTCTTTGACCCTGTATTTTGCCTAAAATGTTTTAACATTTTCGTTATTTTATTTACTATTAATTTTGTTCTGTTTGCACTAAAGAAGCCTCTCTTGCTTGTTCCTTAAGGATATCACAACGTTCCTATCTTACAAGTGTAATTAAAATTGTTCAGGATATTTGTGTGTACCATAGTTTTAATGTAGTGCTATTAAAGAGAATAAGTCAGATGAAAACTATTGGGTAGCGGGGTTAAATTCAAGCAAGTTATTTTGTGTGATATGCAGAAATCTTGATATCTTCCCACAGGTTTGAATAGGACCATTTGATGTATTCTGCATTTCTCTTTTGTTTATGACTAAACATTAATTGATATTCACTTGCTTATCAGGTAATGCCTAAACTAGTTCTCATTCTACTGAATCTTTCATTTCCTCTTGCTTCCTCTGATCTGGGATCTGAAGCCCTTGAAAATGAGTTTATAATGAACAACATGCATCTCTTTCAGGTTTGTTCTTGTACCCTTTCTCAAATTTAATGGTCATTATTCTTAGCACTTAAAGGCTAGCAAGCTTGCCGTAAGTCTTGATTCACATCTATCCAATTGATCAAAGGCACTGACAGTTTTATTTTCTTATTGGTTGTTTAGCCTCTAATTTGTGTTCAAATTGTTTTTATCATTGCTGACTTGTTGTTCAATAGCTGAATTAGTAAATATGTCACATGCAGATTCAGATAATACACTTGTTGGTTATAATACGCTTGTTTCCACATTTTCAGATATGGAAATTTGGGATTAGAAGATAGAAATGATCGCTGGATCCCTGAAAAAGTTTCTTCTGTTGATGTATGTCCTCAAACTGGAAAATATTTGTCTTACCACCCCGTCCCCCAATTGCCTAATGCTTGCTTGTTTGAAGTTGCAGTGTGGCAAGATGGTCATGGTTGCTTGTGGCTGGCAGCATACAATATCTGTTTCATCTTCTGGTGGCTTATACACATATGGATTGAGCAAATATGGCCAGCTAGGACATGGAGATTTTGAGAATTATCTTGTGCCTCACAAACTTCAAGCCTTGAGTGATAAGTTAATTTGTCAGGTGTTCCTTTAATTTTATGCTGAGTTGATGCCTATGTGGCAATTTCTTATATTATTTGTATGCATTATCATTTCCCTTCACTCTGCTTGTTTAGTAGGTTGTATCTTCCCCTAATCCTATTTTAGAATGCTGGATTTTTTCTGGAAGGGGATGGGCTAGAAATACTTCTCATATAAGGGTTCCATCATATATGTTGTGTGTTACACTAATTTGATTATGTTCCACCTTTTTATCAGAATGTCATTTCTACTGGTTGTTAAAGACAAGCAAAAATTGGCCCAACAAAATCTTGTACTACCTTAAAACCTGTAAACTGGATGAAATATATCTAGTGTTAGATATAAGTGATTATATAAAAAAGAAATGTTTGTTGATAACATAACAAAGGATAACAATTGGTTACTGGTAAAAGAATGCACATGAATGAGTGTAGAAAACTAAATATATGCTACATTTTAAAGATAACATATTTGATACAAGATTTTATTCTATATCTATACCAGCACAAGTCTTTCTTCAAATAATGACCAACTATTTTATTCTTATTTTTGCACACTTTTGTTTGTCTTGGCAGAAAATAGTTCAGATCTCATGTGGGTGGAGACACACAATTGCTATTATTGAAAGAGAAAACATACATTCTTGGGGAAGAGGCATACTTGAGTAGCTTGCCCTAGGTGGTACAGTTGTGGAGACTGGATTGAATATAAAGCGGTACGATTGCTTTTTGACAACTAAGTGGTTGGATAATAGTTACCGCTATAATTTATCCTTTTTTTTTGTAGTGAAAATGTAATAGTTACTTGGATAATAATAATGATTGATGATTTATTCAATTAGAGAGAAGTCTACTTGTAATTGTATAAGTTAGAGAGAAGTCTACTTGCAAGATGTAATAGTCGACTTGCAAAATGTAAGTTACTTGTAACTATTTTATTCAACTATTTTAATATCTTTTATAGTTACTTGGATAATTATAATGATTGATGATTTATTGTGATTTTTGATAAATTTTGATTTTGGAGACAAAGAATCTCAATAATTTTCCACTCACCAACTCACTATTTGGCATTTGTCACTCATTCACCCACTTATCCACCTACTCTTAATCAGTCCCCTTATCATTTTGTATCTCTAATCCTCTATAAAAGGCTCCATTGGTTGATCATTTAGGAGACTTTAGTTTTAGGCTTAGTTAGGAGAAATTATGTTCATGCTTGTATGTTGTCTTTCTTTGTTGTAATTTTCTTTTGTTCTAATTTGAAGTTATGTTCATCTTTCTCTTCTACTTTTTTTCTTTCTTCTTGATTATGAGTACTTAATTTTCATTTTGCTTGGGTGAAAGACCGAAGCTCTTCGTAATGAAATAAGGTAAGATTATTCTATTTCTTGTGTTTAAATGATATATTATAAAGTGGACATTATATGTATTGTATTTTGTTTTCAATCAATTTAGAAACCTTCCTTGTATAGTGGAGATCTTGATTTATTATAGACAAGAGGATTGGCACAGTGAATGCTTGAGCTCACTTACAATTGTTAATAGATAATTGAAGGAATCATAATATGATTGTATATAATTGAACTTTGAATGTTATGTTTTTCGATTGGAACTTCCTTTATATGTAGATTTCAATTGAGTTATAAAGAGAAATAATCTTGCCTCTAATTTATTACCAAGAGTAGATCTCCTAACCCAAGCAAATCCTTTTTCATTTGTAAACAACTTTTATTACTTTTGGTGTTGTGACAAATCTTTTTCTTACCTCAATTAATTTTTCTTCAATCATTTTGAGGACACAGGGTATTAAAGAGTCTTTCACTCTTTTAAATGGGTGTTGCACAAGGATTATAAGATTTCATATTAAATCTATTCAGAATCCTTTCAATATAAGCTTTTTTTTAGACAAGTCCAAAAACCACGAGATCTGTCACGTTGAATCTCAATGCCGAGTACAAAAGAGGCATCACCAAGATCTTCCATATCAAAATGCGTTGTCAACATCTGCTTAGTATCATTTAGAAAACAATATCATTAAGAGCCAACAATATATCATTAATATATAAAACAAGAATGATGAATTTGCTCCTACTAAACTTCAGATAAATACATTGGTCAACAGTATTTTCTTTAAAGCCAAGAAAGTCAACAATATAATCAAATTTCAAGTACCAACTATTTTCAATAAAACCATCAGGTTGATCCATATACAAATTCGCATACAAATCATCATTTAGGAAGGGGGTCTTAGCATCCATTTGATGAAGGTCCAAATCAAAATGAGAAATCAATGTCATTACAACACTAAAGGAGTCTTTAGTAGAGACCGGTGAGAAAGTCTCCTTATAATCAATTCCTTCCCTCTGGTTATATCTCTTAGCAACAAGTCTGACCTTATACATCTCAATTTCACCTTTAGCATTATGTTTGGTCTTAAAGACCCATTTACAAACAATTTTACAACCAGTAGACAACTTCACTAATTCTCAAATATTATTTTTTCTCATAGAAGCCAACTCATCCTCCATAACCACTAGTCATTTTGCACTATCAGGACTAACCATGGCCTCTTGAAAGGAAATAAGATCAGAATCCTCAACTGAATTAAACTCATGCTCCTGCAGGTACACAACATAATTCCTGAATCTAGTAGACTCCGTGGATATAGGAACTCACTTAGATCTTCTCAATGGAGTCACAATAACATTTGGATTATGTACATTATTTTTGACTTGTTGAGAGATATCGACATTATCAACAGGATCAACAACATCATCATTATGGATCAAAGGAGATGGCATTATCCCTAGAAAGGGAACAACAGGAATAGGAACAACAACATGCTCCTCTCTAAAATCAATAATACGCGGCTCCTGAGTTCCACCATGCTCTAAGTCCCCTTCAAAATAGACAGCCCGATCGGATTCAATAACTCTAGTAATATGTGAAGGACAATAAAACCTAGAATCCCATGAGGTAATATAATAACCAATGAAGAAACCACTAATAGTTTTGGGATCAAGTTTCTTTAAATATGGGTTATAAGGCATCATCTCTGCCCTATAACCCTAAACACAGGAATGCCTCAAGGTAGGCCGTTTGCTTGTCATAAGCTCATATGAAGTCTTCAATACAGATTTACTTGACACATAATTCAACATATAAGCAATAGTCTTCAAGACATCTCCTCACAAGAATTCTGGAAGAGTAGAATGACTAAGCATACATCTCACTATATCCAAAAGAGTATGGTTTCGCCTTTCTGCAACTCTATTTTGTTGCGGAGTGTCAGGCATAGTGTACTATGCCTCAATACCATAGTCCTGTAAGAACTTAGCAAAAGGTCTACGATTTCTACCAATTTCATCATACCTATCATAGTATTCATCATTCCTCCTGGTAACCCCACTCCTCCTGGCTCCAGCTGCAAGTTTCCCTTTTCTACAATCAACACAGGTATCAAAAATAAAAAAGTTCATATCATGAAGAATACTCTTCTTAATCAACCTATCCATTCTCTCCTTAGATATGTATCCTAAACGTTTGTGCCACAACATAGAAGAGTTTTCAGTAACTCTACTACGCTTGTTCCCAACAACATTATTGATATCTGAATTCCGTTTATCAACAAAAAGAGAATCAACATCCAACATATATAGACTATTAGACAAGACTCCAGAACCAACAAGAGTATAATCATAATAGAATTTTCCCATGAAATTGTAATCCTGCCTAGGGGTCCCAAATTACAACACATGAGTAGACTCCTACAGACATCAAAATCATGTCCCTAAAGCTAATACCGAAAGGATACTGAAAACTTTAAGGTCAAAACCTTAATGCCTTTAACAAATAATCATGAATCACATTAATAAAGGCAAATCGATAGAGTAAGTGCATTATCAATATAATTCCTAAAGCCACAACATAACAATATTTTATCAATAAAATAGCACTTTGCCACAATTGGTCCTGCGAAGGCGAGCTCACAATTATGAAAAGTGCCCAAAATAGTATCACTTAACAAATCATCAGAAATTACATTAATAAAGACAAACCGATAGGATAAGTGCATTATCAATATAATCTCCAATGTAACATTATTAACAAAATATCAACAAAATGACATATCAACATAATTGGTCTCACGAAGGCGAACTCACAATCATGCAAAGTGTCCCAAAACAATACCACAATACTTTAAACAACAACTATTAGAATCAAATGACGTAAATAACAACAAAATAAAATATTTTTAAAATATTATATATTAATTTATGCACAAAATAATACCAAAATTTATTTCAATGACCAAACAACATTAACTCTGAGAGTTCGTAATATATATCATGTCCATAAACATCACAATAATACACAAAAATTTTTAAAAGTAAAAGAAGAAAGCACCATATATATTTAAAAATTTTAATTTCTAAAAATTTTGAAACAAATAATAAATAAGCATAATTTTTTTTTGTGAATTCATAATATTATAATTTAATATACATATTTTTAAACTTAAAATAACCTAAATAAGATTATCTTAGTAAAAGTTTACATTACACACAATTTTAAAATAAATAAATATTTTTTTAATTATTCATTACTGTGCATGCGAATTTTGCATTACACTGAGAAGAAAATAATCAAAGAAAGAAGAAGAGCATTGCACGACAAACAAGAAAAAAAAAATGGAAGACCGCGCCGTGCACAATACACGTGCATTGTAAGAAAAAATTTCAAAGATTTGAATGTACAGTATGCAATTTCATAGGAGCGTTGCACGGATATAGTGCAGGACATAAAGGAGTGACGACTCTCATTTTCAAACAAAATTAATCATAAAAAAAATTGAATTCAATATCATATTTTTTAAAATTTTGATAATTATAATTAGGATTAAAATTAAGCTCTAATACTAATTAAAAAATAATTTATTGGATCTATTAATATCATAATTTATGATATATCAAAATAAATAATGTGTTTTAAGATTATCTTAAAAAGATATTGATGATGAAGTTATTATTAAAATTTTTAAACGTAATCTCGATGAGAGAGATATATTATTCTTATTCTACAGTAGGCGTTCATGCGTAAGTATTAATAGGACAATTGTACATATTAGAGTGACTAGAAATAAGAATCTCTCTCTGTATATACAAAATAACTAAAATAGGTTAAACTCATCTCCTATGATAAACTCATATACAAGACTCATAAAATGAAACATACATATAAGCAGTGTTTTAATAACAATATGATCATTAACAATATTAACTACAATTTAGACTAAATAAAATATTCTAATAATTTTAACATCTAATTTATTTAAATTTTATAAAATTATAATATAATTTATGTTAGTTCATAAAAAATTCTATCATTTGAAACATGTGTTATTTTTAATTAATACATGTTATGCATAATAATTTTTAATTTTATATATCAATATTTTTTTAACAAATAAATTTTGTTTAATATATGTTAAACTCATAAATTTAATTCAACCTAATTCACTCTTAAATAGATTGAATTGGATCAAATTTAAAAAAAAAAAATTCTCAATCCAACTTAACCTATCAATTTAATAAATAAATTAAATTTAAAAATGTCTCAAAACTCAATCAATAAACACGCTATATCTAATGACAAGGTTGCCGACCCTTGTATAGTGTTATATATCTCCTTAACAATGAATAATCTATCACGCTCAGACATCGCCTGGTCTTCGTGCTACGCTGCTGTCCCTTGACTCATTCCGAGTTTTGTCAACCTCCACATAGGGCCAATTACCAGCGGTTGAGTAATCAGTATGGTAAGTACATGTCCGTATATAATCAACTAAGAACTAAAATTTCAAATATTCAGTACAAATATAATATTATTTTAATGTCATTCAATATTTTTTGTTTTTGAAAAAAAAGTTATAAAACATGAGCTCAAGAAAAAGCATGGTTGGGTTAGGCTCGTGTTAGACTTTTGTTATTATTGTTGTTACTAGTATAGGACAATGTAATAGCGTTGGGACTTTGGAGTTGAGGCTTTCAATTTCATTGATGTTGTTTCCTTTGTCGTAAGAATTCCATGGAATCTCCTTATCTCCTCCACACAAGGTTATAATGGTTCCCGTTGAAAAATATCCACGTAAAATGATGGATTGTGATTCTTTTATATATTCTGACCTATGTACCATTTTGAACTAGTAAAGTTGACAATTGAGTTGGGCATAGAAAATGAGGCTTATGGCATTTCTTTAGAACATCGTAAGCGTAACGGGTCTTCTAATCAACACACGCGTAGCATCCATGGCCCCACCGTACAAAACAAATCACACATTTATGATTAATGCTTCTTGTCAATTATCTTTTTATTCTTTTTTATTTGTGGTTTAAAAAAATTGACATTAGTATTAAAAAAATTAATAACCTTAATTTAAAAAAAAATAATCATAAAAAATAGTATTATTCTTTTACTCATTAAAATGTGATTAGTTAATAAAAAAATGATAAGAGAGATAAAAATTAGAGAAATAAGTATTGAGAGATTGAAGAGGTAAATAATTGATAAAATAAAAAAATAAAAATAAAATTAGTATAAAATAATTAATTTTATATTAAAATTTTAAAATAACATTTAATATGAAATAAAAAAAATTAAACGACAAATAAAAAAATGAAATGAACATTTGAGAATACATCACTACACATTAGAGATGTATGATAGAATTAGTTTGTGCGTAAATAATAAGTTCAGTACAACTGTAATAAAAAATATATAAATGTGAACTAATATATATATATATATATATATATATATATATATATATATATATATATATATATATATATATGATATATGATATATCATTGTTACACATTTCTACACCGTTAGAGTACGGAACGTACATCAACTACGACGCTGAGCTCAGCTTAGCATATGATTGGACTCTTCCATCCTAGTTCCTGGTTGCTTATGCAACTTGTGTTGAACTTGAAACTTCAAACCGACCCCAACCCAATGCAGAGGCGACTTTTCGCGACGGGAAAAGAAGGAAGGAACGTGGATTGTGCCAAACTTCTGCAGTTCTAGTGTGTGTTTAGATTATAATTAATAAACTTAAATTTAGTTGAAAGTGTGTTTGTAAATTTAAATTTAATTAAAAGTAAATTTGTAATAATATAATTTATGTTTAAAAATTTTTATTTAAAAAGTGAGTTTAATTAAATTTTTACAGAATAACTTTAACACAAAAATAAAATTTTTTTACTTTTATATAAACATACGTTAGAAGATAAAAAACTGTTGAAGCAAATATAAGTTACAATTGTCAAATAAAAAGTACATTATTCGAGTGAATGCAAACGTAAGTTTGAATGCTACTAGTGGTAGGTTAGGTTGGCTTTTGAATTCAGACAAAGTACGAATATGAATAATACGCAAGTAGCCACCCATATGGGTATTTGAAAATTGGTAATTTAGAATAGTTGCTGAAGGTTTCGTTTCCCTAAAATAATATCTTAGTTTTGATAATGACGCAAGTAATTAATCTACAAACTTGTGAATATGGTCTACTTTTCTTTTCTTTTTTACATAAGTAAAAGACAAATCTATTTGCAATTTACACCATAACTTAATAAAATAAAGAGTAAATACTTGTTACTCAAATTAGATTTTTAAATATATATAAGACATTATGTTGGTTCTCCAAATATTTTGGATATTAATTTAGTTTTTTAATATTAAAAATAAACATAAATTTTAGGACTAACTTGATCTCTAAATATATATTAAAAGATTAATTTGATATCCATTTTAATTATTGTGGCACCAAATTAATGTCTAAATTTTTTGAAGACTAACTTGATGTATCATATATTTTTTAAGGATCAATTTGAGTATTTATTAAAAACGAAAAAATCTCCCATAAAAAATATTAGAAATTCTTATATCTAAAATCAGAAGCAATTAATTATCCCTTTTTTTAAGAGAGCAAGAGACATGTAACAAGAAATTGTTGTGAACGGTTTCGAACTTGAAGTTAAAATAGACACTTTTTCCCCCCATGAAATTAGTCATATATATTTATATTTTTTTAAAAAATAAAAATGCGACAAGATCAAGTTTCATCAAATTTCTAGTTAATGAAAAGAACTTTTACGGTTTTACCAAAAAAAAAAGGAAAAAAGAAAATATAATAAAGAACACAATTACATTTAGAAAAACTCCGAATTTCTATTTAAAAAGTATAATTGAAATTCAAATATATAATTTTAATTTTTTAAAATTAAAATTAGTTGAGAATATTCAATTTTATATTTGAGATTGTCAAATAATTAAGATAATAAATTATAATTCTAAATTCAAGTATAATTTTATTGTTTAAATACATGATTTAAAACATTAAAAAAAATTAAAAAAATTAAAAATTAATAAAAATATGCATACAATAATATTTTTATAATATAATAATTTTTTTCATTAAAAAACTTCTCACAAAAATTACTTTTAGAAAAAGTAAATATGTTATTATAATAATTTTTATACAAATATAAAAAATTTCTATATAAATATAAAATTTCAATAAATATAATTACTTGTAAATAAATGATGATAAAAATTAATGTGGAGAGAGTATAATTTTTAAGTTATACAATTGTTAATTTTTATTATATAAATTAAAAATTAAAAAAAACTTAATTTAATTATTTTTAATTTTATAAAATTGGTGTATGAAATTATAATTTTAATTTTCAATAACATTTAAACATGAAAATCAAATTTAAAAAACACAATTTCAATTTTAATTTTATGCCCAATTATAAGAAGTAAACGAAGACTAAGTCAAAAGCATTAGTGACGAACCTTAGGAACAAATGTTATATGTGGGTGTATAGTATAAAGGACAGTACTAAGGAAGGACACAACAAACTTTATTTTTTTTTTTAAAGATTTCATTGCAATGTACATATCCCAATTGAAAAGTAGGGCTGCCGAAAAAAAATAGGAGAATCAAAGAATGACCTCATCCAAGGATACGTGGAAGGGAGTATACGTATATGGAAAAAGATCGTTACATATTATTTTTAGTAGTATATGTATTATTTATATTTTTAAAAAATAATTAAATAAAAAAGTGATAAAAAATATAATAAATAATATTAAATAAAATATAAAAAATATGTATTATATAATATAAAAATATAAAATTATATATATATATCACAATGATTATATGTGTATTAGTCGAGTTCTTTTAAATATTGGTTAGAATTTAAAAAATATAAATTAAAATAAAAATATTCAAAGCTGAACAAAGTTTTTTTTTCTAAAAAATCAGTTAAAATTAAAAAAGTAAAGATTAAAAAAGAAAATATCTAAAACTAAAAAGAAAAATATGTATAATTAGATTAATTTTTTTAAAAAATGGAGAAATTAAAAATAATGTCAATTTTCGGAAAAATAATATAAATGAATTAAGTCAATTTCAAATAAGAATCAATTTTTATATTCTTATATCAAATAATACATACATTTTTTTTTTATATTTTATATAATGTTACTCATTATACATATTTTTTTTATCATTTTCTCTCACTTAATCACATTCTTTAAAAAGAGTATAAATAGTAATACATTCCCAAAAATAGGTGTAAGACTAATATTTTTTAATAAGAATACTTAATTTAATATATATGGGTGGATAAGTAATAAAAAAATACAAAGTCCTCTTCGAAGTTTTATGATTGTCCGTGTAGAATATTTTGAAATGGTAGGTGGTAACAATGGAGAGAACTCTTCGGGACACATTAAAATATAATTAATGTTTTATTTGAGTAATAAATGTATTGATTGTTGTTTTTCTAAAATAGAAGATTTGTTTGATATATTGTTATTTTTTTTCACTATTATCTAATTTTATATTGTCAATATTATTAAAAATTTGACTATGAAAACCATTATTTAGGGAGTTTAATGTTTTTTAATAATATGTTAATATATTATTGAATGATCATGTAGAAATGTTTACACTGACAGATTTAAATTTAAACTCTTTAAACATTTTACTTATTTAAATATTGATTTATGCATTGACTTATGTAGTAATTTTTTAAAATTATATTTTATTCAACTATAAAATATACATTTTAGTAAAATAAAGTGTATTCGATAGTTCTTAACGTGTGATATAAACATACATATTAAAAGGGCTCTATTTAGTAAAGCATGACATTTGAAAACCAATTACTTAATAAATTATTAATGATATATAGGCTTAATCCTTATCAAGTTTGGTTGACTCATCTTCGTCCTGTTTTTGTAGCTATATCATATATGTGTGAATATCATCATAAACTAATAGAAAATGTTTTATATGTACGTCAGAATATTTTATATTATATATTAATATGAGAGATATTAAATTATATTATATATAATTATAATATTTTTATAATATATAAAATAATTTTATAAATAAATTAAATAAAATTAAACATATTTTGATTAATCAACAAACGAGACTATAAATAAGCTAATTAAACCATATAAACTCTGAAATAGGAGCTCACTCTTTCATCCCTCTCTCTCATTTTTTATTTCTATATTTTTTTTTCCCTCAAACAATAGGAGTGCAGGAGAGACTGGGGGTTTGAACTTTGAACTCCCCGCATATAGAAACCTCCAAAACTCTATACGTAGGTTTATAGGAATAAGTTTTCATATTTATTAGTTATTATTTTTTTATTGGACATGTGTCCATCCCTTGAATCGATAACTGATATAATTTAAAGTGAATTTTGTAGAGCGATATCATAATCATAATATATTGTCATCTTTATGTGCATAAATAAATATATTTAATATTTTTTTGTGATGTGAAAATTAAACTTAATTCAACAGATCAAAAAGAGAAATGATTACTTTTCATTGGGCTATCCAGACTAAAAAAATATATATAAACATATTCTTTTCAAGACAAATTCTCATTAACAATTAGTTTACATATTTGGTGTTACAAAATAAGAAATAAATAAGAAATTCAACTTAATTAGAAAGCAAATATATAGTATAGTTGCTAGCTGCTACCGATTCTCATATAAGATATTGACATCTATCGTTTTTTTTTTTTAATCAACGGGGTGAAAATCACTCAAACAATAAAAGCAAATAAAGAAAATTACAAAATGTCACGCTGAAAAGTAACTCCAGCTAAATCATAACCAAGAACCTGCACCATGCCCCGTGGAGGTTAAAGAAAGCGAGAGAGGCCCCAAAATATAAAAAATAGCTGAAATGAACAAGAACTTTTGCTACTTGGTTAGCTTCTCGAAAGGTGTGAGAAAAATGAACATCTGTAGTCTTTACTTGAATAATGGAATATGTTCTTTTAATTAATGCTCACAACTAAAAAAGAAGAAGAAGCACATAATCGATGGTAGAAAGTAAAGATACGAAAGAGAGAAGTGGTGGCATTAATTTGTTAATGACTAAATTTAGCACAAATCCAAAACGACACTTGCTTGGACATAATAAGTGGTCCCATAGACAAGGCCCGACGGCGGATGCCAGCCACTTGGTGTGCAAAAAAAGTATAGTTTGTCAAAACGGGCTAATTCAATTTGAAAGGTTTGATGATTTTTAGATTGAATCAAATTAGATTATATAAATTTTGAATTGATATTTTATTAATTTAATTTATTTTTATATAATATTAATAGATTAGGTTGAATTGACCTATTGTGGGTCAATTTATTTGAATCTAATTAATTTGAACTATTTTTTAATTTTATAATTATTTTTATTAAGTCAATTTATCTATTTTATTAAATTATTTAGATTGATTCATTGAACTTAAATTATTTTAACGACTCTATAAAAAAATAAAATGGGAGTGTGTGACTAAATTAAGATGAAAAATGCTTGTGTACACACTTTTTCATACATCTTTGTTAAGTGAAAAATTTAAATCAAAATAAAGAGAAATTTAAGTGTACTCAAATATAATAAAATAAATCATAAAAATTTAAAATGACTTATGTGTAAAGAATAATATATACGTATATATATTCTTTACACGTATATATATTCTTTACACATATGTTATTTTAAATCTCTATAATTTATTTTATTATATTCGAAAGTACACTTAAACTTCTTTCTATTTTGATTTAAATTTTTCACTCAACAAAGATGTATGGAAAAGTATATATATATATAATTTTTATTATTTAATTATGATTTGACGCATCTCATACTTTACACAATTATAATATAATTATGCAATATAAACTTAAATGTAAGTGATGTGCATGTATCATTTTTATGTGTAAATGTATTTGAGTAGAGGTATGTTTGGGTAAATTTTTTTAACAAAAGTGATTATAAGATAGTATAAATAATTGATTTTTTTTTATATTTTTATGAAAAATAGAAAGTTGCTTTATGTTTGGATACAATTACAAAAATTAATTTTTACTTTCTATCTTTTTTATTTCATCTTTTTATAATTAATAATTTTGAGAAGCAACTCATTTCTATTTTCAAAAAATGTAAAAAATTACTTTTTTTAAGATTCTATTTTCTTTTTCAAAATTTTATCTAAACTATTTATATTTTAAAATTATGCTTTTAATAAAAAATACATTTCTTAAAAAAAAAGCACAAACAAAGACTCTTTAAAATACTGGTCGTTGGTAGAGGTGTTAAACAAGTCAAGTCAACCTATGAACCCACAAGTTTTGACCCAACACAACCCATAAAATATGAGTTGGGTAGTGTTCGTGAGTTGAGTCGAGTTAGAAAATATCCCAACATGCAATCTATGGGGTCAGATAGTGAGTTTGGAAACGTCTAACCCATGAGTACCGAACCCACCCATTTTTTTTAAATTAAAAAAAATTGTTCAGTTGTAGTTAAAATGCCGTTTAGTCACAATTTTTAATCGTGATTAAACAACTACTGAAAAAAAAAGTTCTTATAGTGGAATGACGTTGTTTTACTTTGAAGCCTAACAAAAGACAAAAACACTTACACACAAGTATTGCACTCATTTTCACCTATCACCATTTCAGTCACTCACTCCGAAATAAAAAAAATCCAAATCCTTAACTTCTTATTTCAAGAACTGAAGTGTCTTGAAAAAATGGATAGTGAAGTCAATAATTATGTCAATTTACATGATATGTGTGATAACATTTGCTTTAATTAGTTAGAGTAATTTGTTGTTTATGAATGTTAAGTCCTATTAGCTTACTTTTGTTTATTCCATAGTAAAACTTGTTAATAATTATGCACTTATGTGTATTTAGTTATTTGAGACTTATTATGTTTGTATAAATTGGTTATGAGAATTAGTATGTGACATGTTATATTTTTATAAGACATGTTATGTGTAAGAAATTTTCGATTTTGTATTTCAATTTTTTTAAGGAATTTTTTTAAAACATATATTGGATCTACGAATTCAATCCAACACAACTCATTCTTAAGCAGGTCAGGTTGAAGAAAAAATTTTCCCAACTCAACTCAACTCAATATATTACTCTAACGAGCAAGTCTAGTTAAATAATATTGTTGAACCTACCTAACTCATATAGTCAACGCCTCTAATCGTTGGTGTACCCTAGCAAGTACCAAATGAGCCACTTGCGCACAAAAAATGATGATTACATTATTTTTTTATATTACTTTTTATCTCACTTTTTAATAATTATGATTAAGTAAAAAAATGATGAAATAAAATAATGTGATCAATAATATAAATAATGTAAAAAATAATATAAAAAAATGATGTAAAAAATCAAAATTACTTGCGCGCCCTTTTTCTATACTTTCTCCATTCCGCGTGCTACTATTCTAAGCTCCTGCGTACGTGTCCTCCCTCTTGACACTTTCGAGGAAACAACGTCCAAAGGAATTCAACGGAGAGCTGTAGCCGTGTACATATTATTTATAATTATTTTAATTTATTAGATAATGATTCATATTATTCAAGTCATAAGAATTTTTTTTTTTTTTACATTTATCTCACGCTTCTTTGCATAATTTAATTTTTTAAATTTCTACATACTCAAGTTAACAATTTCCTGCGTGTTTTCCGTTTACTAATTAAACAAAAAAACACAAGTTGATTCGCACTCTTTATTTATAATCCCTAGACTTTAGGAGTATTTAAATTCAATTCAAATCCAAAACTAAATCTAAATTGAATAAAAAAATCAAAATTCAATCGAAACTTAATAAATCTAAAATTGAATAAAAAAATCAATTTAATTTAATATAAATCGATGTAAATAATATTATTTAAATTAATTAAATTTTTGAATTAAAATTAATCCAAATTAAATTTTGGCAAGCTTAGTAAACTTTGTACACAATTTAATGATTCATGTAAGAAAACATTAGAATTTTTGTTATAATTTTTTTTAAATAAATTGACATGGTCATTAGCCCACGGGGCTAGAACCAAAAAAAGAATATTTTATACTTTCTAATAAATATTTTTAATTTCATAAAAAAATAAATATTAAATATTTTTTATGAACTTAATAATATATAAAACAAATTAATACTTTTTATTTTTATAATTTTTTTTGTTACATCTACTTTTATTGCTCAACAAGTCCCTTTTATATTTTACGTAGACTTTTTTTCATTGTAAGGTATTTAAATCCGTCTAATCTTGACCGTTACATTATCTTACCTGAACTCTCTCTCTCTGTCTATCTTCCGAGTCTCTCTTACATATAAATAGAGCTCCCAATCCTAAGCCACTTCATTGGCGTGCCAACCGCACAATAGCTATTGTTCACTTTCCCTTCAGCTTCTTCCATTTTCCAATTTTCCCCACACCACACACAAGCAACTGCAAAATTTGGCTTTTTCTCTTTCAATTATTTGCGTTTTTCAAAACTACAAAGCCCCCTCCATTTTCCCATTCAGCATCGTAGCTCTTCCACTGCCAAAGAAACTCCATTTCCACCTCTTCAAAAAAAACAACCACCGAGTTTGGGATATCATTGCTTCATGGTTAAGGAATGAAACACCACTTTTGGGGTTTCATTGAAAACCATGTCAAACATACCCAAATCTCTATCTGAGATTTGTCTCACCCAGTTTCGCCTTGCCATCTCCACCGCAGATCCATGGCCCTTCTTATAAGCCCTACCGCACGCTAGCAAAACCCTCCTCCTTTCATTTTTCTCACCAAAAAAAAAAGAAGCTCCTATTAATTTCTCTCACATAAAATAAAACAGTGCTTATAGGGAAGAAGATTATGCATTTTAAGCTCGGCAAGCGCGTGACCCGGGTCACCAAATGGATCTTCAGGAGGCCCCCGACCCGACCCGGATATCTGCATCTGGGCTGTTTGCCGGCGACGAAGCCGTTGACGAAGCTTCTCGCGTGGGGCCGCAAGTTGAAGAGAGGAGCGAGATCCCTCTGCGCAGCCGTGAAAAACAAGTCGGGTTACATCCCTATTGGATCGGACCCGGTTCAGCACACGGCTCCGGCAGTTCCGAAGGGGCATTTGGCGGTTTACGTGGGGCAGAAAGACGGCGAGGAGTTTCACCGGGTTTTGGTGCCGGTGATTTACTTCAACCACCCCTTGTTCGGTGAGTTGCTGAGGGAAGCGGAGGAGGAGTACGGGTTTCAGCACTCGGGTGGGATCACGATCCCTTGCCAGTTCGCCGAGTTTGAACGGGTCAAGACCCGAATTGAATCCGGGTCGGGTGCCGGAGGGGTTGGCCGGAGATTGGCCTGGGGGCGGCATTGTTGACCATTGAAGACCGTGGTGGTGGTGGTGATGATTGGTAAATGATGATGATGACGATAAAGATTAGTGTTGATGGTGATTAGAAAATACGAAATAGAAATTGCTTTTGGAAGTCTTTTTTATTAGGTTATTTTTTTCACTTTTTTTTTTTGGGTTGCCTTTTTTCTAAATTCTCCGGTAGCTTTAGATATTTCTGATTAAACGCCTGATGTAATGGAGTTATTATTTTTTTTTTTTCTAATATGTGGTGTAATGGAGTTTACAATGTAAATACAAATAGATTTTTCACTTGTTCCATCATGTTTTTGTTATATATATATAGAGGGGGATCAATTTATATTAGTGTAAATCTTTTTTGATTTACACTTATTTTTAACTATTAGATCCACTTTCATCTAATGGTTGAAGTGAATTCAGTAAAAGTAACCATTAGATAAAAGTGGATCTAACGATTAAAAATAAGTATAAGTCAAAAAAAATTTATACTGATATAAATTGATCCTCCCTTATATATATATATATAAAAAAGGTCTAACAATTTGCATATGGTTAAAAAAGAAAATAAAGTATAATTACTTACATATATTTATACATTATTTTATATTTATACAATTTTTGTCATTTGATTATAATAAACTAATGAGTAATATTGATCATGACTCATGATCTCTAATTTATGTAATTTAATTGTTAACATGACAACTGCAAGAATTAGTATTAACAGCTGCATGACTTAGTTTGAACTTAGATATATGATGTTGATAAATAATTTGTAATCTCATTGTACAATCTTTTTTGTCCACAAAAAAATTGACTTCCTTTTTTTTTTTTGTTTACACAAATAATCAAATCTTTAATTTTTTATTATCATTTAAAAAAGACTTATTTATATATTATTATTATTATTATTATTATTACTAATTACAAATCTACCTTCAATTGCCTTTTTTTTTTATTTTGCGAAAACTTGCCTTTTTTAAAAAATATTTGAAGCATATAATTAAAAGAGTTAATCCCAAATTGGTCTTTAAAAATTTTATTGACCAGGTTTTTTAGATTCTTAGATATCAAGTTGGCGGTTTTAATTTTTCAAGACTAATATGTCATTAAATTTTTTAAGGATCAATTTGAAAGTTTATTTTAATTAAATTTCTCTAGGCATTTCATTTTGGTCAAGCTAAATAAGGAACAATGAGATTATGACACCTAAATTTTAACATAACTGCAGGAAAAAAAGTACAATTAAAATGAATAATAACCTACATTTTAACATAACTGCAGGAAAAAAAGTACAATTAAAATGAATAATAACTAATTTTCTTTAGAGTTTAATTTTAACGTTTTGTTAGCATAAAATTATTTATGTTATCATATTTTATTACATCATTAAAGAAAATGTGAATTTAGAGGTTGTTGATGTGAGAATTTAACTTTTTTAAATGACATATAAATTTGAGTGATAGTATTTACATTAATAATGCAACAAAATTTAATCATTTTCTTTGAAGTTGCAATTGCGTAGTGCTAACAGAAACTTAATTTAAATTTAAACTTTTATTTGAATAATGAATGTTTGTTTGATAGTAGAGGAAGGATCAACTTACATCAGTGTAAGTCTTTTTTGACTTACACTCATTTTTAACCGTTAGATCTACTTTCATCTAATGGTTACTTTTAATAAAATAATCTCAACCATTAGATGAAAGTAAATCTAACGGTTAAAAATGAGTGTAAGTCAAAAAAGACTTACACTGGTATAAACCGATCCCCCCTCTTGATAATATGTTTTATAAAATAATATTATTTTATCAATGGGTGTTGGTGTAACAAATAATTATTGGACAGATAAAAAAAAAAAAGAAAACAACTTAATTTACACTTTGGCTTGTAAGGTTTTTTTAAATTTTTTTTCTTACAATTGATATTCCACATTCTTTAAGTGTGAGATTAATCCTTTTACTTATAAGATTTTAATTTAGTTTTGTTGTAAACAATATCTTATTGGTAATTGACATGTAAAATTCATGAAACTTGTAGTATAAACTTGTAGTATGTCATGACCATACAATAGAATATCTTTTTCTTCCTTTAACTTTTCCTTATAAGAAAATTTTTATTTGTTTTGCACATTATATCATTGATCAAATTTTAAAATTAAATAAAAAATCATTGGCTTATATTTAGTGTGAAAGAATGAAATTTCATTCCACATTTAATCATAAAATTAGAGGATTTTAATGTTTGTTAACGAAAATATATGGAATAGTATTCTTACTCCAAATTCTATTCCACAATTTTTGGGATTTCATTCCTCCATAAAAAGGAGGAAATAAGATTTCATATTTTTGTAAAATATGATTTCACAATTTTTATCTGTTTAATTTATAAATTAATAAAGATTAACCTTCTATGATATACTTAACCTTAATGTGTTTAATTCCACCTAACCCCAACCCACCCTTCAAGCTTTGTGATGCTGCTTCTGAAAGGAGATGATGGAAACTTTAACTATTGCCTAGGAGAACATAATAATATTATCAAAATTGATGAAAAAAATAGTAATATAATTTTTGTTATAAAAAATTAATCTGAAATATTATTTCAAAACAAGTACATTCATTATGTAAGTGTGTAAGTAAAAAATTATTTTTTTATGAAAAGTAATTATGTTATTTATATCAATTTAAATTTTATCATATTATATCCCATATAATAAATTGCTAAATCATTTTTCATTCCATATTGTATCACTGTTTATCAAATTGTGGAATTGAATATGATTCTCATTTCAATACATCAATTCTCAATCTTATTCTTATTTCATGAAATTCCATTATTCGTATAGAATATAACCTACAGTAAGGTTGATGAAGCCCTTGCCTTTAGGCCCATGATTTATTTTAGGTTTCATAATTTTTTATGTTATATATATATATTAATTATAAAATATATAATTATATTTTTTAATGATAAATTCTAAGATCATATCCTTTATATTCCCACATTATCTCACTCTTAATTTATTTCTTTCATTATCTCTTTCATTTCTTTTTATTGAGGGAAGATCAACTTACACCAGTATAAGTCTTTTTTGACTTACACTCATTTTCAACCGTTAGATCTACTTTCATCTAATGGTTACTTTTTATGAAATCATCTCAACTATTAGATGAAAATGGATTTAACGGTTAAAAATGAATGTAAGTCAAAAAAGACTTACACTGGTATAAGCTGATCCCCCTCCTTTTTAATTAGTCAACTATTACTTAATAACTGGTACTTATAATCTTTACTTTTCTCTCTCATTTATTTATTATTCATCGTAAGAGTTTAATTTTGATATATTGTTATTAGTGTAAATTTTTTTACACAATTAATTAATTATACATCATCATATATGTAATTTTTGAGATATTTTATTATAAGAGTTAAATATTTTTTATGATATAATAATACATAATTTGAATGATACTGTGAAAATCTTTAATATTGATAATGTATTCAAATGAAATCATTATCATAATCCCTAACCCTTATATATTCTCTTTGAAAAAAATGATAAAAGGTCATAACTTTTCGTCAAGATTTTTTATAAAATGATTTTGCATGTTTGTTAACTCTTAAATGAATAATGGTTCATGCAGTTAATTTCATCCCGTTTATTTTATCCAAAAATCTCTCTTGAATCTAGCTGAATTAAATCAAAGTAATGGCTTTTTTTTTTTTAATTATCTAGCATTTCTTATTTTCTTTTGTTTCACGCTCAAACAGTTTTCTACCCACAGAGTTGAGCAAACTAAATTTTACAGGTAAAAAAAAAAACTATATTTTAAATGAAAAAAAATATATTAGGTTTAATAATATTTATTAAAAAAACTAATTTTATAATTTCACTTTTAGGCCACCAAATATTTTAAGTCACCCCTGTAAAAAATTCAGTAGTATTATTCTAGTTCATATGTATTTAAAATTGGATTTGATTTTAATGTGATGCTAAACTTATTATTTATATTATCATTTAATCCTATATTTTCAAATTAGAGTAAATTACACTCTTCTTCCTGAGAGATGCTCAAATTAAATCACCCTCCCCACAATCATACTCTTCTCTTCTCAAAGATAAAAATGTACTATACTTTAATCTATTTTTATATTTTTTGTTAAGACTATGTTATACTTTGTTTTGAATTTAATTATGTATACACGTTAGTCTTTAAATTTATAAAACTTATATCAATTTGATCATTTTTGTATGCCACTTAAGTTCTAAGAAAGACTAACATGATATGGGTTTTATAAATTTAGAGATTAATTCATATAACAATTAAATGCAGTGATTAAACTGCAAGTGGAGAATAATTTTAGGGATTAAATTATTAATTTATACTTAAAATAAGTATCATATTATTTTAAATGTACTATATTACCCTTTACCAAAAACGAAATTTAATAGAGTTTTAACATAAAACATAAAAATGGATTAAAATTTAACGCATTTTCATCCCTAAGGAGAGATGAGTGTAATTTTTCACAATAAACAAGAGAGTAGTGTAATTTAAACATATCTCAAGAAATGCAAGTTTAATTTATCCTTCAAATTACTAAAAAAATTGATTATCACACAAAATTATCATTTAGGAACTCTAACTTCTTTAATACAACACACAACACAAATGATCTAAGGATCTCCTACAAAGGTTGAAGACTTAGGTTCAAATCCTAATTTCTCATATCCCCAACTTGAAATCTAGCTTTGACTATATTTAAAAAGTTAGAAAAAAAAAAACTCTAACTTCTTTAATAATGTATAAACATATTATTTTATAACAGTCAAAAAACTTATACTTATAAAACATCAATTTTAAACTCTTAAAAAATCTATGATAGATATATCTTTATAATTTTATAATTTTTATCATTTAATTATAATTAAATTCTTTTAATTCTTTACATATTTATATTTTAGTTCTGTCGCGTACTCTTAATACGTGAAAAGTATTATATTATTTTTGGTCTGAGAGTTGGGGAGGGTGTGGGTTGCGGATCAAGGATTAAACTTGTTTCCTTTTTCCATGAGGCATGCAGTTTGTGCCATTGAGGCATTGCCTCTTCCACAGAAAGTATTATTCTTGCTTTTACTATTTAAAGAATGTTAATAATATATTTTTTGGATTTTTTAATATTTATTTTATTATTAGTTTACGTTATATATTTAAAAATATTATTAAAAGTGAAATATTAAAACCACTTATTTTTAAATTAATAATAAAATAAATATTAAAAAAATCTAAAATAGGTTATTGCCATCTTTTCTATTACTATATATAAATTCTGATGGGCCTAAGTCGACTTTATAGGCAAGTACTGATCAAGGAACCAATCAGAAGATTTACTTAATTGAAAATGTTTTTGGTGTTTCTAAAAATTTATGAAATATTGGTGTTTTATAATTTTATATTGTAGATATATTATTAAAATAAATGAATAATTGTGATTAATTATATATTATTTAGTTAATAAATAATAAGTACAGTTTATATTGTATATATAAAATATTCTATAAATTTTAATTATTAATATTTACATATACGTAAATTCATATAGAGTTTAGATTAAATTTTTTTATTATAAATAATTATATATAAAAAAATTTATAAATTTTAATTAATAATATTTATACACATAATAATAAATATTTTTAAAAAAATAATTAACCAACTATAATGAATAAAATTGATTGAAAGACCATTACTCCAAAAAATTTTAGAAACACCGTAAACTTCATTTACTTTTTTATCATCCACCACAAGAGTCACGTAGCAAACTTGACACGGAAAGAAGAGGTTCCCAATTAAGGTAGAGTTCATTGTCTCGAAGCACTGTGGTAACGAATTTGGTACATTGGAATTCCTTTCTGTTTCTTTTGCCATTTAATCCATCCAAAAAGAAAGTACAAAAGAATTACACAGACCTGCCCGCAACGTTTTCTCACCGAAAGTGTCCCTATCTCCTACGATAATGTAGGTGGTACAGAATCATAATATTCTATGTTCTACATAAAAGTAAAGGGGGTCACCTCCACTTGCTGTGAGCGAATCAAGGATGAAGAATAAGACTAAAAGTTGGCCAGTTTATTTTAGTTCACGTGGTCCAAACAATACCCAAATATCTAACTTAAGTAGGTGATTAAAAGTGTATAAGGTTTAGAGGAATATTTGAGTAGGTGATTAAAGATAAAAAAATTTGTAGTACAGTAAAAATAATAATGATATGAGGGGATGAATATTTATAAAAAATATTTTAATGTTCAAATTAAATCGTATACAATGTTAGTATTATTTAAAATTAGATAAATACTTTTGAGATTTTACAAGATATTTATAAAAGTTTCTTAGATGAAAAGAATCGTAATTCAATTTGAATTGAACGCTATTATTTAATATTAGAATCCATGAGATTTATATCTCTGGTAATTAATTTTTTATTTATATAAAATATAATTAGTATTCATATCTATGAAGGATTTTGTGAGAGATTTGTACCTCATAAATAGGTAGATGTACTTATCTAATAGCACGCATAAATATATGGATCCTATTCAGGTTGGTCAGGTTGCTCTTGAATCGCTAACCTATAACCGAGTCTAGAATAGTTGCCCCTAACTTGACACTTAGATGAGACAACTAAGTGTCAAGATATCTGCGTTCAGCAAGAGCACACAACATGCATAGGACAAAGGGATCCAAGTCATAGCATAAATGCCGAATGCTGCGATGTTTTTTCCAAAGGGCCGAGGTCCGTGATGTGCCATAAAATGCCCCTGGGGTTAATGAGTAAGACCAAGATTCGAAATAGATCACTTTACTTAAGTCATCATATCGTTATTCGGGATATGTAGTAGGTTGCCCTTATACAAAATTGTTTGTGGTGTCCATTTAATTCTGTAAGCAATTTGGTCATGAGCCTAGATTCTTATTATTATTTGTCATAATATCGTGATGCAAGTCCATGATCCTGCTTGACAGTCCTGGTGCAATGTCACAAGTCGCTTCAATTTCGAATGTTCTGAGTGTTGTCCTTTCAACTACTTTTGTTCAAAAATAGTATGCCACATGGTTGAAGTACATTGAAAGCCGCCGTTTGAGATTCGTAACGTCATAATTAGCCGTTTTCAAATTTTGAAATGAAGGGAAGAGACATTTTTGCGCCTCATTCATGACAATGGTTGGGGAAGTTCCCTTTGCCTATAAATAGGAGTGGGGGGTTTCTCCTCCCACTTTTCTCCTTTTATGGCATTTATGTTCTTTCCCTTCGATGAACTAAGGCAATTTCTGGCGAGTTCCAATGACGACTGTTGGTGATTTTTAGTCCTTTTTAAGCCCTTTTCACCGTTTGAATCCAATGTACTCTCATTCTCCAGCCTTTTTCCTTTCTGAAAACATTGTGAGAGAGAGGAAAATGTTGTGAAATAGTATTGAAGAGACTGTGCAAAATAGTGGTATCTCTGTAGAGATTCTTAGTAGTTTGCCATCCCTATCGTCTTAGTCATAACGGAGGAATTATCCTCACGCTGGGGAATCTGATAATGGTCCGAGGCTGATTACCAAGATGCATATCTTGGAGGCAAGTCAGAGGGCGAATCGTGCCAAAGAGCTGTCAAGGTAAAGACCAACATGTTCGCTCTCTAAACTCATGCTAAAATTAAGGAAGTTTAGTGAATCCCCTTTTGAATCTAACATGAGTGCGACCTCTATAGGTGACGTTATAGCTCGAACTCGGAGAACGGTTCCATCAGAACATAGGGAGCTCATCTTCTCTCACGATATCAACCTATATCAATGGGTCGACCAAGAGGTCTTGGGCATTCCCTCAAGTTTTGTAAGTGCAATAGATGCATACAAGAAGCAATAATATTTGCAATTGACCACAGACGGATTGAGAGATAGGGAGTATGTCATTCGCTATCCGCTCGAGGAAGAAAGAATGTGTTCAACACGGACGGAAGGCGATCACTTCATTTATATGTACGATGAGCTTTTCACAAGGATAGGGGTATGACTTGCATTCACTGAGTTTGAGATCGGGGTCCTCAATTGTTTACATATGGCACCAACCCAGCTCCACCTAAATGCATAGGGCTTCATTTGGGCTTTCGAACTTGTGTGACGGGTTTTCGACTAACCATATTCTGTCAGATCTTTCTTCTTCCTTTTCACCCAGTTCTCACCCTCCCAGAATAATCATAAAAAAACAGTGGGTCACCTTGCTAGCACAAGTCGGATGCAAAGTGTTCAAGCCCTATCAGGAATCCTTCAAAAACTTTAAGAATGATTTCTTCAAAATTGAGAAGACTCTAGGGTCAACACCTTTTTTGGTTACCCTGAATGATGAACCCCATCTTTATTTATACTAGACTTAGGTTGTATGAGAACAGAGGATAGAAGAGATAAAAACTCTTATCTCCAAGCTCCCTGAGGATGAGGCTGAGGTCTTTCATTTTCTTATTGAATAGGTCGACACGATAGGGGCCATATACTGTAAAGATATCCTTAATAAGCCCATTGATTCTGTAAAGGCTTTACTATGTATCTCATATTGTATATATTTGTCTTATTTACATTTCAATTTTTCTTAAGTATTGTAACACTTGTCTTCTTTTTGAAAAAAACATGGCGCCCCTGAGTGGACTTGAGTTGCTAGCCCAATGCTTGGAAGCTAAGAGAATGGGAGCTTTTGGATCTCAGGCCCCAGTTGCTGCTCTGAGGGTCGCGGTCGTTGTTCCTCCACCTCCACCCTCAGTAGCAATGCAAGAGGTAGAGCCCGGTTCCCATGTGCAGCCTCTCCGTACTCGAAAAAGAAAACTTGACATACGTAAGGAGCAAAGGGGAAGTTGACTTCTGAGGCTGGTCTTGTCAAACCTCTTATTGGTTCGAGGTTAGCAATCCTGGAGGGTGCTCCATTGCACTTTGCATTTGGACCGGTGTGGGCCAGAGGGGTCGATCCTAGAAGGATCATTGACAACACCTTTCTGTCTCTTGTCGATTCGAACATGCTAATAGAGCATGATATGGTGGAGCTTCTCCAGGATGCTCAAGTCTAATGCCTGTGCAACGCCTCCTTCCTCTGATTTATGGAGGGGGTTTTTGAGTCCATTTGTGGGGCTTAATAGTTAGAAAGAGAGCTCAACGCCCTCCAAGGTGAAAAACAAAGTCTTAAGTTGGTTGTTGCCCAAAAAGATGGGTAGTTGGCTCAACTCACCCAAGAGCTCGAGTTGCATAGGGCCGGGATCGCTAGGCTCTAGGCCAGAGTCAACTGCCTTTCTGAGGAGGCTGCTGAGGTGATCAATCTCTGGGCCTAGGTTACTGAGGTGAATACACTCCGAGTCCAAGTTGCTAAGGGGGTAGCTCAGGAGAATACATTGAAAGAACATTTATCTTTCACCGTACCTTCACCACCATTCGAGCTGAAAAAGAACTTATCCACCAGATCGAAGCTAGGCTGAATGAAGAAATGATAGTTCTTGAAGATGAATGGGCTAAGTCCGTGGATGAATCATTCACAAATGCACTTGCCCAGCTCTGCCTTCTAAACCCAAACCTTAATGAGGAGGGGATTGGTTCATTGAAGTTAGTCCAGGATGGTCAAATTGTAGATGTCGCTCCTGTGGACCAAGTTACTCCTAGGGTGAATATCGGTGAAGATGAGGAAGATGGAGCATCGGAGGATGGCTAGACAAAGGTGAGGAGCTTGGAGACCATCATGGAAGGGACCTTGGAGGATGCTTAATCAAGCTCTTCTTTTTATTTCTTGCTTTTAATTTCCCCTTTGTACGGGGTTTTATAATATTTCTAAACGAACAAGTCCCGAACTCGGGAACCTTTAATTTAAGTATTTAGCATTTCTTATATCTCTGTTGTCTTCCTTCACCGAGATGGGTCCAATGCCCGATCTTAGTAATCTTGTTTATACTTAGCATATTCTTGACTTTGTTTGGCCAAGATGAGTCTAACGCTCAATCTCAGTAGCTATTTTAGACTTAGCGCACACTCATATCTCCATCACCGAGCAGAGTCCGACGCTCGATCTCGATGGTCAGGTCCACTTAGAAGTGTTTTGAAATTTAGTCATTTTTTGGAGTAAAATTGTGACACAAAAGCCTCTTGGAGTGGAGTCCATTATCACAGGCAATGGTCTAATGCTCGTAACCGCGTTAAACCTTTTTTAGACTTATGGGTTAGGCTTAATATTGTAATCACGTTAAATTTTTTCAAGTTTATGGGTTAAGTTTAATGTTGAAATTGTGGAGTATGGTTGACACGGAAGCCTCTTGGTGTGGAGTTCATTGTCCCGGGTTACGGTCGGATATGCTTAACCTTTGTAAACTTTTTCAATTTATGGATTAAGATTAGACTCATTATGATACGAGTGAAAACCCTTGAATGCGCTCCTTGAACTAGGAAACCAATCAAGTGGATTCCTTTATTTGGTTATCATGTACATATATCAAAATATTTGATCCTCTTTAGACTTTGCATTCCTCGGACCTCGCCAAGGTGTGATAACCTTGTGAGTTGTAGTAATTATAGATAGATAAAGCAAGCAAACGTTGAAGAAATAATAACTGATTTATTCAAGTCAGAACATGTCTTTTACATGATAAAAGTAACAATTTAAAGGTATTTAACTAAAATATTTCCTTAGCTTGTATGCATTCCATACATTCTTGATAGTCTTGCCAGAGAGAGTTTTTAGGGTGTAGGTTCCCATATTAGTTTGGGACGTAATTTTGTATGGTCCTTCCCAATTATGAGCTAACTTCCCGTCCTTCACATTTTTTCCTCCGATATCTGCCTTGCGTAACATGAGGTCACCAAGGTTAAATCGTCGTGGAATCACTTTAGAATTATACCGTGCTACAATCCTCTGTTTAAGGGTGGCTTCACAAACATGAGCAATGCGACATTATTCTTCTAACAAGCCTAATTCGTGATGGATGAGGTCCGAGTTAGTTGCTTCAAAAAAGTTCTGTTTTCTCCAGCTTAGTCCTCCTATTTCCACCAGAATCATAGTCTCACAACCATAGGTTAAGTTGAAGGCAGTTTCTCCAGTAGAGGAATGAGGTGTGGTTCGATATGCCCATAAGACATGGTCAAGTTGCTCCACCTGATTCCCCTTAGCATCGTCAAGCTTCTTTTGATCCCTCTAAGTATGACCCAGTTGGCTACTTTGGCTTGCCCTTTGTTGGTCTTAGGATGTTCCACCGACGCGAAATTATATTTGATCTTGAGCCCAACTAGAAGATCCTTGAACTTTTGGTCTGTGAATTGGGTTTCATTATCTGTGACAATAGATTCTGAGATTTCAAATTTGTTAATAATGTTCTTGTAAATGAACTTTTGGATTCGTGTAGAGGTGATGATGGATAATGATTCTACCTCAATGCACTTAGTGAAGTAATCAACAACCACCACTAGGTATTTGATCTATCTTGGTGCTTGGGGGAAAAAACCTAGGATGTCCATCCCCTACTGGTAGAATGACCAGAGGACGCACATCATAAATAACTCATTTAGTAGTGGTGCATAGATATCAGAATAGCGCTGGCATTAGTCGTATTTCTATATGTGTTCCTTGCTGTCAGCTTCCATTGTAGGCCAGTAGTATCTAGCCTTCAGCGCTTTCTGTGCTAAAGACTTTCTACTGAGATGAAGGTCAGAGCTCTTTTCATGAATCTCGACCAAGACATATTATGCTTTCTTAGGATCGAGGCATTTAAGGAGGGGAGAAAAATACCCATGATGATACAATTGATTGTCCAAAATGGTATACCAAGCCATTGTTTATACTATTTTCTGGGCCTTTTTATGATCTTCTGGTAATTAGTCGTTGTGGAGATAGACAACTATGGGCGTCATCCAGGTTTCATCATCTTTCAATAAAAGGACTTTATTGCCCGTAATACTAAGAGTGGATAAGGTATCTTAGATCACTGACTTGTTGTTGCCAAGACTCTTGGTGCTGGCAAGCTTTGATAGGATGTCGGCTCTAGAGTTCAGCTCCCTTAGGATGTGCTCTACCTTAACACTATCAAAATTTTCTATCAACTTCTTGACTTTGGCTAAGTATTTCTGCAATAGGGGCTCCTTAGACTAGAATTCGCCCTAGATCTGGGATATCACCAACTGTGAGTCACTACATAGAATTATGTTTATGGATCCCATCTCCTTTTCCATATTGATGCCTATAATGCATACTTCATATTCATCTCGGCTATTTAAAGTGGGAAACTCGAACCTCAAAGAACGTTCCAACACGATGCCAATTTCATTTTCCAACATTACTCTGATACCGCTCCTTTTGAGATTTAAGGATCTATTGATATAGATGGTCTAGGAATGTGCTCTAAGATGAATAGAATCCAATGTGAGCTCAACCAAGAAGTCAGATAATACTTGAGCCTTTATGGCTGGTCTTGGCTCGTAAGTAATATGGAACTTGGAGAGCTCCACTGACAAAACAATCATTCTTCTAGTGAGATTCGACTTATGCATTACTTGTTTGATTGACTGGTATATCCTTACTATCTCAGGGTGACACTGAAAGTATTATCTTAACCTTCTTGCAGTAATAAAAAAGGTCAGGGCTAGTTTTTCAATCTTCTGATAGCAGATCTTAGGACTTTGTAGGACTTTACTGACAAAGTTAACTAGCCTCTGACCTTCATCTATTTCTCTTATTAAAACTGAACTGATGGCCTCGTTGCTGACAGAGAGGTAGGTATAAATTATTTCACTGGGGTTTGGTCTTATTAGAATTTGTGGTGTAGACAACATCTTCTTCAATTCTTGTAAGGCGATCTCACACTCTAGGATCCACTCAAAATTATTCCTTTTTTTTTTTTAAGTTTTGAAAAAGGGAAGAGATTTTTGGGCAACCTTGACTAAGAAGCATGTGAATGCTACTATTCGACTTGTCAATTGTTGTATTTCCTTCATGGACTATGGGTTGCGCATGTCGAGGATGGATTGACACTTCTCTGGGCTAGCTTGAATACCTTGGTTTGTCAATAAAAACTCCAGAAACTTGCAAGCTTGTACACCAAAAGCGTATTTCTCCAGGATCAATCTCATGTCGTGCTTCTAAATTTGAGTGAACACTTATTCCAGATCCTTGATATTTTCACCTATCTCTGCTGTCTTAACTATATTACCATCTATGTAGACTTTTAGCATCTTTCCAATCTATTCTTTACAGACCTTATTCATTATTCGTTGGTAAGTTGCCACTGTATTCTTCTGTCTAAACAACATGACACGGTAGTAGTAGCTTCCTATCTCGGTCATGAAAGTGGTCATGTCTTCATCCTTCGAGTTCATAGGGATCCGGTTGTATCCAAAATAGGCGTCCATCAAGGATAGTAGCCGGAACCTAGACGAATTGTCCACCAGCTTATCAATATTGGAAGTGGATAGGGGTAATTGACTTATAATCGACACCCCCACACCTTGTTCAGGTTGATATAATCGACACATATACGTCACTTTCCATTGGGCTTTTTGACTAAGACCACATTAGAGAGCCATGTGGTGTAGGAGACCTCTTTAATGAATCTGACATCTAGGAGCTCTTTCACTTGCTGCTAGATCACTTTTTTCCTCTTAGGTCTAACCTTCTTTTTTTCGCTAGGCCACCAATTTTGCATTCTTTATGATAGAAAGTTGGTGGCAAATAAGCTTTGGGTCTAAGCCCGATATGTCTGTGAAGGTCCTGGTAAAAATATCCTTATTTTTCTCAAGAAACTCGGTTAACCGGGATATTTCCTCTTGACTCAAATGTCCTCTAATCTTGGTTACTTGGTCTAGCTTAGCACCAAGTTAAAGGGTTTAAAGTTCTCCATTAGGTTAGGGGTATGCATTAGGGATCTCTTCAGGTACGTCTAACTCAGTCAAGAAGACGTTAACGGGGTTCGTAGTGACTGGAGCTGAATCGTTGCGTTGGTTTGTGGCCTGAGGTTTCTTGGCGATTCTCAGGCTCTCGTTGTAGCATATTCTCGCTGTGGCTTGGTCTTCCTTGGCTGTCACGACCCTGTCCTGCTGATCTAGAAATTTCATGGCTAAATGCGGTATGGAGATCACTGTCCCAAATGTATTAAATGATGGGCGACCTAATATGATGTTATGGGTCGAATGACAGTCAACCACCAAGAACTTAACCTTGACAGTTTTGAAGAGATAATATGTTCCCAAAATCAAGTAGGTCTTGATGTATCCCATCGAGATGATCTTGTCTCCTATAAATCCGATCAACTCGCTGGTGTATGAGATCACTTCTTTTCTTGACAATTCTAGCTTTTCAAACAAGTCTAGGAACATGATATCAGCCGAGTTTCCTTAGTCAACAAATATTCTGCGAACCTCGACATTAGTAATTATCCTAGAGATGACCATGAGGTCATCGTGGTCCGAGATTATGTATCCGTAATCCTTGTCAGAGAATGAAATCAGCAGGGTTTTTCTTGTGCTGCTCTGTAACTTAGTTCCCAAGTGGGATTCCACGCTTAACATAATCTGAAGTGTTTTTTCCTGGCATTTCCTAAGTCACCGCCACCTGTGAAGCCCTCCGAGATAATGTTAATTGTCCCAGTTACTTTTACATGACAACGATCATTATCTTGATTGTCATGCCGGGGTTGTGCCTTTTCTTGATTTTAAGCGTTACCCCGAGATGAGCCTGCTTCAGGGTTCTCGTTCCTGACTGAAGAATGTCTTCTTTGGTAGGGCAAAGATGGACTTCTTTATGAGCTATAACTCCACTTCCTATAGTTTTTTCCTCCCCTTTGATTGTTGTTCCGAGATTGGCGCACATAGCAGTCCAAGCAGCCATCTTGGATCAAAGACTCGATGGCATTTTAGAGGTTGATGTAATCCTCCATGTTGTGACCATGGTCGTCATGCCATGTACAATGTTTGGATTTGTCCCTCTACGTATGTTTCTTCAAGGGATGAGGTCTTTGTACATATTTGAACTTGGTGTTCATGGCCTCCTAGTAAATTTGAGCCCGAGGTGCATTAAGGAGAGTATAGTTTTCGTACTTCCCCTTGAAAGGTGGCTTTAAGTTCCAGCCCTGTTGGTTGGGTTGTCCGGACTTAGGTTTAGCATCTTTTCATTTCTCAAGATGCTTCCTAACTCAGAGAACATCTTCAACGTTGATGTACTTGTCAGCACAGTTGAGGAATGTGTCCATGGTCTTGGGCTCCTTCTTGGTAAGATAGAAAGAAAATGGCCCAGGACAAAGTCCTTCCCACAAGTAGTGCAATATAAGCCTTTCACCCTAGTCTTTAATGTTGATTATTTCTTTATTAAATTAGGATATAAAGTCTTGGAGAGACTCCTCCTTCCCTTGTTTCATTTGGGAAATGCATGAGATAGATTTCGGCTGCACCATGTTGGTGGTGAAGTGCAGCAAAAATCGTGAGGACAAGCCCTCCTAGTTAAAAAAGGACTTAAGAGTTAAGGTAGTGAACCATCTTAAGGAGGCTTTCTTTAGGGACAGAGGAAAAACGTGACACATGAGTGGGTCATCTCCTCCAGCAAATTAGAGAGCAGAAATGTATGCGTCAGGTGCTCCTGAGGGTCTGTGGTCTCGTCATAGGCTTCAATATTTATGGGATATTTGAAGCGCCTAGGGATCTTATAGGCCATCTGCTTGTTAGAGAAAGGTTCGTTTTGTGAAACAAAGCTCCTAACTCTATGGTCCTGCTCCTGTCTTCTCCGAGCAAAGATTTCAGCGCTTCTAGCAGGTTCAATAATTCTAGAATTTTTTGAAAGGCAGAACTCGTCATGGGTTCTGTCCCTTTGATTTTCTTGATTCCTTCTTAGAGATTGATTCTCGCCTTCCTTCTCCTGGTTGATAGTTCTTTCCAGGTTATGGATTTGTTCATCTTGAAGTCTAACCAGAGAGATGAGTTATGCTCTGGATAGCTCCAGGAGACCGGTTTTAGCACAACTGGACCAAACTTTTTCATTCTCCACATGGGGTCTAAGGCTTTGCAATGCTGACACCTGTTCTCTGGCGTCTCCAAAAGGTGTTCTTTGTGGATCAAGATGTTGCCTCACCGAAATTCACGTGGACATAGGGGAAAAATTCTCATAAGTAAAAGAAGTCTTTACCCCGTCCTGCCTGGGTTTTGGTTGGGCAATGACTGGTTCCTGGATCGGCTTGTGAGTAAGAGTGGACACCTGATGGCAGTTGGGAGACAACTAGTTTTGCACGACAGAGGCATGATTCTGATTGGTGGAAGCTTGTTTTCTCTTCGTGTTAACCATGATGATGATAATGATGAGGGGAATAGAAGTTTATTTGTTTTTCACGGACGACGCCAATGTTCTAAACAAGGTTCAGAGGAATACTTGAGTAGGTGGTTAAAGGTGAAAACCTTCAAAGCATAGTGACAATGATAGTGATCTGAGAGGGTGAATACCTGCAAAAGACACTCGGACGCTCAAGTTAGACTGTGCACAAGGTTGATAGTATTTGGAATTAGATAGATACCTTTGAGAACTTGCAGGGTATTTATAGAATCGTCTTGAGTTATAAGAATAGTAGTTCAATCTGAATGGAATGCTATTATTTAGAATTAGAATCTATGATATTGTTATCTCTGGTAACTAATTTTCTTATTTATGTAAGATATAATCAGTGTTCATTTTTATGAGGAATTCTATGAGAGATTTGTGTTTCATAAATAGGTAGATATGCTTATCTAAAAATGTGCATAAGTATCTGAATCCTATTTAGGTAGGCGAGATTGCTCTTGAATCGCTAATGCGTAGAGTCTAGAATACTAAGTATGTCTCTAATTCATGGGATTGCGCTTAATTGCATATATTGGAAAGAGTGTAGGACACTATTAAAATGAAATTAATTCGTTACGTTTGGCTGTATTTTTCTCTCATAAATTTAATCGTCTAAAAAAAAATAAACTTGAGATTGTAAATTTATTTATCATTATCAAACAAGGTTATATTTTATTAATAATTTCTTTGAAACATTTTCATAAACATATCAAAGAAGCATGTGTATCCTAAAACCAAAGTCATGAGCTAGCGTTTATGATGTAAGAAATTAAAAATGTAGACAAAGTCAACAAATCACCCCAACTATGAAATGGAATTCCTCAAATGATTTTTAGAAAATAGTATAAAAATTTTATTGATAGATGGCTTATAAAGCTAGTATCAGTCAAATTTTTAAGATGAGTGTGGCAGAACATCATTAGGATATAGGGAGCAGATCCTACCATCGCCTAGTTTTATTTATTTATTTTAAAAATCTTATGTGGGATGTGTGATGCATCGAGATGCCTGAGGCCTCAAAGTGAGCTACATAAGAAGAACTTGGTAAAAGTACCAAGTGGCATAGATGCCAAAGAAGCCAATTTAATGGGTAAGCAACATGATAAGTTGTTCTTGTCTTGGAAATGAAATGACCAATTTGCTTACTATTAAAATAAGAAATGACCACTAATGTTAGTTGGAGTGAGTAGAAGGTATTTGGATATTTAGGTTTGTAGTTTTGAATTCGATCTTGGGATTCATATATATATAAAAAATATTGTTAGAAGGAATTCTCGTTTAAGTGTCTGATCATACTTCAAGAAATTAATTTCTCGCTTATCAAATAAGAAATACTCTAAAAAAACCAAGAAAATAAAGAAATGACCAATTGAAGTTGCAACAAAAAGCAAAGCTCATTCTCGATGTCTTTAAACCTCATTCAAAGCCTATAAGTTTATGAGTAAAAGGTGCTTGTTTCCATACTGTTATGGCCTAAAAAATTTATATTAGACACGTGGTTTACAATTTAATGGAGAATAGGTATATAGTCTATGACTTCTCTAACAAGGGAAACCACTATTTCTAAAACAATATGCACATGTGTGATTAACTAGATATTTTCCATCTCAAAAATATCTATCACTAAGTTAGATATCGAACTTGGAAAGTGTTCAAAACTAGGATCAGAGGTAAGTTTCTAATCACATTTCTGAGCGGTGGTTGAATGCTAAAGATGGTGCTTCCTCCATGTGCAGGGGTGGTAGAGAAGGGGATTGTGTAACTGTAAGGTACTTTGATACTTAAGTCAGGGTTTACACAAGGAGGGGAATAATGTATTAAAATATATATATATTAGTGGCTTAACTCTGTATTTATAGGGTACGTTTACTTGCAAAGGAAAGTAGTATCTAAAGATATACTATTCCATAGAATTAAGATATGTAGTTATGAGAGGATTTGATTCCTAAATATCCTTATAAAATGAGGGATTCAATTCGGATATGATAGTTATCTATTAGGTGGAATGTTAATTATCTAGAACCGCAATAGGCCAAGGTCACGGTTGGGCTAGCCTAAGTTGGGTTATTCCTATTGGGCCCAGGTTCGAGATACCAATTCAGAACAATTGCCCCCAGTTTGGTGTTTTGATGTTATTGCAGGACGTCGAGATACGACATACTGAGGCTAATAGGGGCAACCAATGCCCCATAGTCGTAAGGTTCTGTCCAGGCACATGGATCTGTCTAGGCGCAAAGTGGGTTTGGGATCTGTTTGGCAATTGGATGTGTGGTGAAGGGGCAGTCAATGCCACATAGTCGCAAGGTTCTGTCCAGGCACATGGATCCGTCTAGGCTCAAAGTGGGTTCGGGATCTGTTTAGCAATTGGATGTGTGGTGAAGAACCATGATCTCGTATTGAAGGGCTTTGGTTGGCTGCCCCCAATGAAGAAGGGCTTTCTACTATCTACTAAGATCCTTAGTTGACATCCTGATGCCCCCATGCAACTAGGACCCTCTGTGAAGTAATTCCTGGGATATGTTATCGTGGTTATTTAACGTATGGTGTTACTGTTGTTGGGATCATGCATCTATTGCATAAGGTTTTGTTCCTATATGCCTTGACATCGCCTGTGTTTGGCATTCATGTTCTCAATGAATGACTCTTGGTGAGTTGACACATGGCTTTCCCAGGATGCTTCATTTAGGAACTGAGGTCCTTTCACCTATCTAGCCAAAGGCGTGAGGCCATGTGTTAACGTGTGAGGCAGCCAACATTTAGTTTTCGCTATTGTCTTTTCAAATCTGAGTGTCTTGACAGACATGCCCTAAGTAGTAGGTTACAGTTAAGACTTCGTATAAGGCTCATGCGAGAGCTTTCCTCTACTTTTTTTCTTTTCCATGCTCTTTCATGACCCAAGTTTCCATCATATAGTGAAACTGGGCTACAGAATCTCCAGTTTCTTAGATTTAGGAAGCTTTGATGATGATAATATCTCGAAGTAGAAGTGTTGACTAGTGGTTCTATACTTTTGTGACTTATTACCTTGAAATGGGAATGACCACTTTAAAGGCTCTATATTCAGGCATAAGTGGGTGGCATTAAACGGTCTTTTAAGTGTGTCCTAAAGTAGAAAAGTCAGCTTAAGAGTTCCTTACTTGGTGGGTTTAACTGAGGCGAATATAGTTCCTTAGCTACTTTGCATACCTCTCTTTCTTTCAAGTATTTTAGTACTAAGCTTTCGACGGGATAAAGTCCATAGGCACGTTGGAGCATAATGCAAGTGTTCGTAAGTTTGGGAGCAAGGCCCTTTAATTCAAAGTGGAGATCCTGGGTTAAGGGTTCCCTACACTTGGAAAATGAGATGGTAAGAACATTATTGAATCCCAAATGGGGATCTCGCCTAAAGGATTTGATGTCTCGACAGCTGAAGTGAGGACCCCAGAGCAGGTTCCTACACTTGGTAAAGAAAATTTGTTAAGTGGATATGAAGTGGGGATCTTGGATAGGATCCTTGCACTTGATATGGTTTTCATGTTGGGTCTTCATAATATCGAAGTGGGGATCTCAAGTAGGATCCTTGCACTTGATACACTTTTAATGTCCGTGCATGAAGACCTTAGAGTCTCAAGTCACGACGTAGCGTCTATAGGGGAGATGATGGATTATTGGGCCTCAACAAGGCGACCATAGGTGGCAATGCAAGCTTGTTTGGAACATAGAAGGTTTATATGGGATGATAACTAAGTGGGTGTCGGTGAGGCGGCGATAGACGACCTTTGGGGTTTTCTTGGAAATTAAAATGTCCAAGGTAGGATGGTGATCCCTACATCATGGTCCCCACATCATGGCTAGGTAGCCTATAGGCGTCCTCGCAGGTTTGTTAAGTCTTAGGGCATGTTAAAGGGGTGAAGACCCCGTTTATTATGACAAGGCGACTACAAATGGCCTTGTGGATTGCCCTATTGATCGGCTAGCGTGTAGGCATGGCGATGGTCCCTGGGACCTCAGCAAGGCGGCCAAAAGTGGCCTTGCAAGCATGCAGATGAAGAAGGCCCAAGGGCTTGAGGATGAATTGGATGGGCTTTAAGAAGAGAAGGCAAAGTTGGAGAAAGACCAGTGAAACTTAGTATCCTAAGCGAATAATGTCGAGAGGTGTAGGCCTCGAAGAGGATCGCCTATGAACAGATCCAAGCAATGTGGATTGTTATATCTCGGGTATAGTGGGGTGGGAGACCTTGGCGAAGCAGGGCACATCGGTTTCATGGATCCTTTGTTTAGCTAGAGAGTTTAGAGGGATTAGGATCCCGTTCACCACGGCAAGGCGATGCTAAAGGGCCTAGTGTGTGTGTTTAGATTCTTTGGACTTATTGATGGGGTGAGGAACTCGTTAACCTTGGCAGGGCGACCATAAATAACTTTAGAGGTGGCCCAAGTAAATAATGAGCACGTGTTCAAGCTGGTTATCCCTCAAACCTCATCAAGGTGGTCATAGACGACCTTGTGGGTAATGCGTTATAATTTAGAATGCATAAGTGGAATGGATAACCTTGGGGCCTTAACAAGGCAGTCATAGACAGCCTTGTGGGCGATGCTTTAATTGTTGGAACTTTTAAGGGAACTATAGTCCTCAGATCTTTGCTTAGGTGGCATGAAGCGTCCTGGAGAATCATGCACATTGAGCTTAAAGACCTGAAATAAGACATGATAGAGATCGATCGTCGTTATCAGAATCTTCTTCTTTCAATTTGATGTTGGACAGGTTAGAGATCGATCGTCATTATGGGGATCTTCTTCTTTAAATTCGATATTGGATGGGATGGAGATCAACTGTTGTTATTTGGTTCTTTCTTTAATTTGACAAGAGGCCAAGGTAAGTATTAGTCGAGTTAAGGTCGTGCCAAGGTATAGGCGAAGGCTGACTCCTTCTGGTGAAGTATTGGTCGAGATGGAGTCCTACCAAGGTATTGGTCGAGATGAAATTGGGTCAAGGTACTAGCAAAAGTGAAGTCCTGCTAAAGTATTGGCCAATATGAGATCGGGTCAGGGTACTCGTGGAGGCGAAGTCCTACCAAGGCACTGGCCGAGGTGAGATCTGACCAAGGTACTTGTGGATGCACAGTCCTGTCGAAGTACCTAGGTTGAGATACTCGTGGATGCAAAGTTTTGCTGAGGTACTGGCTGAGGTAAGATTAGATTGAGGTACTCGCAGATGAGAAGTCCTACTACTGAACGAGATGTGATCGAGCTGAGGTAATTATGGAGGCAAAGTTCTGCTGAGGTACGGGCAGAGATGAGATTGAGCCAAGGTACTTGTGGAGACAAAGTCCCAGCAAGGTACTGGCAGAGAGAAATTTATGCTGAAGTAATGATTGAGATGAGATTAGGCTGATGTACTCATGAATGTGAAGTCCTGTTGAGGTACCAGCCGATAGGGTGTAAATTGGTTCGGATAACCCAACCAACTTGACTAACCTGAACTGAACTGATTAGATTGGTTTGATTTAGTTCAGGAATGTTGATTGGTTCGGGAAAAATCTGAACTAAATAAAGCTTAATTGGTTTGGCTCTTAAGTTAAAAGTTTCAAACTCGAAAATCGAACTGAACCGAACCATATATATATATATATATATATATGTGTGTGTTTGTGTGTGTGTGTGTGTGTGTGTTTTCTTCTATACTATGCTACTAAGTATATGCTCTGCTGCCCTTCCGTTTTGAACCCATCCATCATCAATATTTTTATCACCCCTTTACTTTGCGCAGCACTACACCTCAAGCCCTCAACCTCTGCCTTTCTCCCCTCAAGCCCTTATCATCGCTTGTTCCTTGCCGCCAATCGCTCCCTAACTCCACTCGTCGCTGCTCAGTGCTCGGTGCTTGCCATTAGCAAGTCTCCTTCTGCATGATTAACTTTCATACATTAGCTCTAAAAAAAGAGTAAATAGGTAGAAAAAAGGGGGTTTGAAGTAAAGCATACCACATTTGTTTGTGAGCAATATAAGGATGTCTCCATGACGTGATCAACCTTTAAGTATGCCCCATGAATTGATCTGAAGTTGGAACCTCCACCATAGACAAAAATTGCCAGCTTTTTCCATTTCACTATGATATGAGCTCTTATCTCATGCCCATCCTTAGGTTGTTCTACAGTATTACTCCTACTATACCATATTATGTTCCTAGAACTAGAATATAGTTTTTATGCAATATTAATAGGATGAAAAGCTCCACTAGGAACTTGAAGATTCTGGTGCTGATCAGAAGAGTATGAAGAAGCAAAAGAAAAATAAGAAGGGAAATGAAGGAACTTTAAAGAGAATGGTTGTTTTCCAATTGGAATTGATGGCAATGATGCTTTTGGACAAAACCCAACAAGAATTTGTTGAGCTTCCATGAAAATTTTCAAAAAACAAAACAAAACAAAAATAGAATTTTACGAATATTAAGGTAGTAGAGTATGTATTGGGGGCTCTTAGTATAATTGAGTATTCAGTGTTTGTTGTTGAGCTGAAAAGGTTGCCCCAGTGTCCATTGTATCATCTAAATCTGCATTCAACACTAGAGATCGAGTTCTTGATCCATTTCGTAGTTCCTTGTATGCCACCACTGTTGAGGTTTTGATTTGTACTCAAAACTAGATCAAAACTCCTTAAAAGAATCTTGAACTACGTGATAAAATGGAAGAAGTGGAGAAGGTTGAATCAAGTATGAAAACTTAGTTTTTATTTGTTGTTATACTTTCTATTGTTACTAATTAATCTTATTTACCTTTTATGTTTATATTTGAATTTTTAGAGTTGTCTGGATTATCTTCAAATCTTAAAGTTAGGCTTCAATCAGTCTTTTGACAATTTGAGATTACATTTACTATTGTCTTACTCAATTTATCAATTGTTAGTACTTAGTACTTATATTTTTTTGGTTTGTAATGCAACATTTATTCATTCATTTAATATATTGAAGATCACAACTTGGCCCATGAATAATCTTGATGCTTCACTTGACAAAGAAGTCTTGTGAGTCTTTCAAGCTTTTAAAGTAACATTTATAAGTACATTGATTATGATTGATTATTAAAATTTAGTATACACATATTTTAAAATTTTGTTTATCCTTATTGTAGGATATAAATGAAGTTCGAAGATAACTTGAATTTAATGAATGATGTTTGATGAATCATGTTTTTTGTTATGTTTGAATTAAGTTTAGATTGAATTTGAATTGACTTTATGTGCTGTCCATTGTTATGTTGTGTACTTGTGTTTCATTTTAATTATGTTTAGACTAAGTTTGAGTGTTGTTGTGTACTTATGTTTGTACTGATATCCATTGTTATGTTTCCTTTAATTATGTTTATCTATTTAGATTTTGTCTGTTTGTTGTACTTTGTAGTGAACTTATTGAGATAAATATGCCTGATTCCATTTCTAGAAATTTTTTCATTAGTGTGTGTGTGTGTGTGTGTATATATATATATATATGCTATGGAAAGCTAATTATTTAGTTAATTTTTGTGTAAAAAGAAATAGCTAACCCGATCACCCGAACCGAACTAATACGTAGATATTCAGTTCGGTTTGGTTTGGATTTAACTATAAAAAAAATAAGAAAACCGAACCAATTGATTTTGATTAGTTCAGATTTATTTTTTCTCAAGGACCGAACCAAATCGACCCGATTACACCCCTATGGAGGTGAAGTCCTGCCACCGGCCAAGATGAGATCGGGCCAAGATGAGTACCTCCATCCTCCCCGTCCCTACCTCCCTAATTTTCCCCCGATCCCTGCCTCGGGGGAAAACCCGCGAGGACCCCCAATATTATTTTAAAAATTTGAAAAAAATTAAAATATATATAAAGTTGTAAACAATTTTAATTTAAATAAACAACATCAACAAATTAAAACAAGTTACTTAAAAGTAATATGTTTTTACTTTTCTTAATTTTAAATTAATATAAAATAATATAGATATAAATTACAAAAAGAAACATAGTAGTAATACATATATATAATGGAATCAATAATGATAATTTAATAATTTCTCAAAGACACGGATCTACAAGGCAAGGGATACGATCTTGTTCTCGTCCCTGCATCTACTTCAGGGGGATTTTTTTTCCTATCCTCGCAGGAGAAAATTTCCCTAATTCGGGTCCCTAAATGGGACAATCTCCACAAATATCCCCAAATACATTTAGATTTTATCATCCTTAGTTGGGGGAGCCAAAAGGACGTATTATGGTGGAAACAGCTACAAATTTAGAAGACATGTATTCCCCAGGTCAATTGTAAAATGTGGAAACAAGAGAGAGCAAGAAAATGAGTGAAGTCTATAGATAAGCATGTATACAAATTCTTTATAAAACAAAGCATGCAAATAACAGAGAGTTTATTCAAATCTCATAGATGCATTAGTTTCTTTCATGGTGTAAGTTACTTTTTTCCTCCCTCATTCATACTTTTGGGCATATCAAAGAATAAGTGAGTTTGAATGAGCAATTTTTGTAAAAGCCCAAAAATGCTTTTGGCATAGAAGTTTAACAATTTCAGCTTTTATAAAAAAAGAGAGCAGAAAACAGCCTTGCTTGGTGCTTTTTTCAGAAGCTAAAACATTCAGCTTCTCTAAGTGCTTTTTCCTTGCCAGAAAGATTACTTGTTCAATGGATACAAGCCCATCCAAATGGGCACTAAGCCAGTAAGATGTATTACACTTGCTGTAATTAACTTTCTGGAAACCAAAATCCTTAGTTGAGTTTCATACCTAAAGTAGGAAAAACACCCTTGACTGTAGTGTAGAGTGTCTCTTAACAAATGACTATGGTTTGGTGTTGCTGATTAGACATCAAAATTTGGGGAGATAATAGATAACACAAAACACGGATTATGCAATCATCTCCTGGTGCAGCATGCTTGAATTTGCATTCCATCAATCCAATAGGATTTAACACCTTATAAGCGATTTTCCATGTAGCCATGCCATCAACTTTAGCAATAACTTGAGCCATATTTTCTGATTAGTTCTATATTTTCGGCAATAGTTGACCCAGCAGTTCCAACAAAACCAAGTGATGCACAGCTGCACACAGTTTGCTCAACATAAAGAAGTGCATCAGGTAATCTCTGCTTGGAACAATACTTTTTACCAACTGTGTTTTCAGAATTTGGAATGAACCTCTGCCCATAACCTGCTTCCGTGAGTTTTATGGCTGCTCGTTTCACCAACTCATCATTGTCTCTTAAGAAATACACTTTATAGTTAAGCGCATCACTAATTAAATCACCTAAGTAAGTTCCAGTCCAATTATCTCTTGGAAGATCAGTCATTATAAAAATATGGATGGGTAGAGGGCCTTTCTGCCTTAAAGATTCTAAGTTTTGTCTTAACCCATGAAATGTAGCCTTCTGATGATTCTTAAACTGCCCATCCAACAATCTAAGTTGTGCACAAAGATATGGAGCCTGTATGATTGTGTTTGCAAACTCCTTTCCAGCACTTATAATTTCTGGGACAAATGGAAGAAATTTGATCTTCTCCATCAAAGATTGTAACCTCTGATCTTGAGGAGATTCATGAATATCAACATATAGCTCAGATCCTTTGTATGGGGCTGAGAAAAGGCTTCCAAATGCCAGCAGTGAGGCTGATTCAACTTGAGAACCAGGTCCAAGAGTCCGAAATACATCTCTCCTTCTCCTAACATATGATATTTTCTTTTTCTTCTTCAATTGTTCATCAGGTTGGAATGAATCTAACATGCCATCCTCATGATCACCTTGGTGGTAAGTCCATACCGTAGTTCTGCAATCTTCATTGATAGCATGTATACACTTGTCATCACTCCCATGAAGCCCAGCTAGCAGAGATCCACATTGCTTTAGGCTTTTAGAAACAGAGGACTGTAACTTTGAATCATTCAAGCAAGCCAAATCTAAGCTGATGCCACACCATATTGACACAAAATCCCTGAGATCAATCACTCGAACAAGAGACGAAGAAACTAATGACGAGACATCTATGATTTCAGCAATGGAGATATACCTGAAAGAAAACAAAAATAAATAGCTAAAATTTCATAATTCACACAGATGACCAAGTGCAATGTAGTGTCAAATAATTTTTTTTTAAACTATGCAAGAAATGTATGCCATTCCCTTAAAACTTACTTTCAAAGTAACTACCAGTCTACCACTGTCATTCTGAGATTAATAAAAAAAAAAAAGCAACTTCATAATTATATATGAAAAGAAAACTAAAGTTTGAAAAAAGTAAGGAAGGTATTTAACAAAGTGAAAATCATGGCATAGAAAAGAGCAAATTTTGATCAATATCTAATTGTCAAATTGAAAACAGCTTAAAACTTTGCTTCTCTTTCGCCTTTATGACCAACCAAATATGAAGACAACATAACAAACTAATTTTCATTCTTCTTTTAAAAAGAACTTTGATGTAGACAAAGGCCAAAATAAAATTGTATTGGATTTAGTAGCTCTTGTCTTGAACTTATCAAGATGGGGACATATTATACATCTGTAGCATTACTTCCAGTCTTCTTCACGAGCAATTTCAACAGGACAAAAACATAAACTGACCAAAAGTGACAAAATTTACTAACCTTCCACGCCGAAGGAGCTCAATCACATGATCCCAAACAGAAATCCGAATCTCATTTGGATCTACAACCCGAAACTTCGGACAGCTACCTAGAGCAATAGCATGGTGATCCAGAATAGGAGGAACAATCAAAGTTCGATTCAATATCCCTGCCATCACAATGGCATTTTTGAACTCCGAAAGCTGGTTACTGAACCCGCTGTGGGGCGCATACCATAGGAATTTCTCCCCTAAGGCCAGGGCTTGGGTGGAGCATTGAAGGGAATGTGATTCCATAGTTTTGGACACTCCAGTGAAGGGTGAACTAGGTGTCATATAGTAGTAATAAAAAAACAGGACAGAGAGGATAATAATGAGGACAGACACAGGAATAAGAGGTAATTTGTACTGGGGTTTCCTTCTAGACAACATTCTGGTTGGTGCACAAGGATTCAAAATGTTCAAAACTATACAGTTGTGCTGTGATGCGAACTGATAAATGCATATGCTTCCTTTGCATCAAAAATTAAAAAAAAAGAAAGAAAAAGGAAGTGACTTCTCTCCAAAATTCAATCAATGTGAACCAAAACAATTCTCAAGTTTGGGAAGCACACTTCAGCAAAATCATAATCACCTCACATTATCAAGCAGCGAGCTTTTCCGTTTCTGAAACAAATTCCAAAATGAAAAGTACCCATCAGCAACAACCCCAACAAGATCAGATTTTTAAGATATAACGTGATGTTATTACAAATGTTAGTCAAATACCCATAAATTTTCTGGGGTTTAAGCATCTTTCCCACCATGAGATTTGTTCCATTGATTAAGAAATTCTTAATCTAGAATAAGAAAGAGAAAAGAAGTAGAGAAACTGTGCTTTAACCTTTAAGAGATGATGTTGATGTTTAAAAGAAATTCCATTGAAACAAAAGATAGAGAAACTCACTTAAGGGATTGCAGAGAATTCTATGACACCGAAGGAGAGACACAAGACGAGGCTTAGAATTGAGATACCACGAACCCTGAGACCAGATTCGGAAGAGAGCGAGCGAGCAAAGGAGCGAGTTATTTTCTTCTTTACTTTATATATATATATATATATATATGGTGCCATTTACGTTTTTTTTTCAGTCTGCAAAAAAACTAATTTTGGAAGTTTCTAATTTCCTAGAGCACATTCTAAGCAGATTTTAAACCAAAAAAAATTATGAATTAAGTAATGCTACACAACTAAAATAAAAGAGTCACTATTTTCACATAATTCAAGGTGGTTGTTTGCTAACGTTGAGTGACTTATCTGATGGATCTTTTATTTGTGACAATAATATGACTTAGATTCGAATATTAGAATCTTATGTTAGTAGGTGATTTGTAATCGCAAAATAAATTTTTATTAAATTTAGTGATTTATCTTGACTTTAAAATGATGAGAGTATTCTCTCATATTAAATTTATGTTTACAAAAAAAAAAGTGATTGTTGAATGAAATAAAGTTATAAAGATAACTTATTTATTTAAGAATCAACAAGTATGTCACATCATCTTATCGAAAATTTTCGCAAAAAATATATGGTTTTTTAGCATTTTTTTTCTTATAAATTTGTTTGATTTTTTAGATTTTTTTATAAATTATGAAGGAAAACACTAAAGTGCCCGTAATATCGAGATACAATTTTGCTTGAGTAGTGTTAGAAATGTGGTGATGGGTAGGCTTGAATAGCTTGAGATATTGTTCAAGTTATGCTGACAAAATTTAAGGCGGGTTATAATTTGGTCCAACCTAACCCAACTTGATTTTGTCCTGACTTGATATGGACGGGCATCCAGTAAGTCAGGCCGGCCTAATGCCTTGATATTTAATTTCTTATTAGAGTAATATCGTGATATCTATGTGATATGTAAATGATTTTTTATCCTTACTCTATTTAACGTAAATTTATATCTGTATCATAAAAATTCTTTTACTTAATCTTTGTTGTGATCTAAATTATGCAAAAAAAAAAAAGAGTAAAGTATAAACATAAATTTTTTGAAATGTTGAAAACTTAAGAATTGTTTTTTTTAAGAAAATAAACAATTCGAGCGAATGGCCTTGCTGCCAACCCTAATTATGCTAACCAACAATACTTTTGACTTGCTCATCTTGAAATTAACTTGGCCTACAGTGGGGTTCGTCTTGAATTGACGGTTTATATTTGATTTCATTGCTCATGTAAGTCATGTTTTATTTAGTGTTGAAAAAATCAGAGTGAACCGAACCGACCAATTTGATTATAAAATCGATGAATTGATCTCAGGTCTAGTTCATTTAATCCACAAAACCGACCTGTGAGAGAATTGGTCAAAACTAGCTGAACCAGTTAAAAATCGATAGTAAACCGGTTTGAACTTATTTTATTAAAAAAATTAAATTTTTTTTTTGTCAACAAATTTCTAACTCATTCAAAAACAAATTTTGAGCCAAATAAAGACCCAGCCCTAAGTTACAAAGACTCACATATAAGACCCAAGAAAGACATAAAAATGTTTGTCTCTCTCTTAGTTTTTATATAGAGTGTATGCTTGAATATTCTACTCACTACTTTATGTAGAACTTGTAAGTATAACCTCTTCTTAACTTTTATATATATTGTACCTTTGGATGTTTCACTTATTGTACGATATGAGATTTTGAAGCACTAAGCAACTTAATATGATATATTAGTATGTTAATTTATTACTTAATCTATTATATAATATTAAAAATATACAAATTAAATTATTATCGATTTGACCACAGTTCAACTATACTAGTGTCTTCACCGATTAAATGACCGATCCCATTTTAAAACATTAATTTTATTTCGTTAAATCTAGGACAACTCGAGCCAAAGAGCTTTGAGATATGTAGCAATGCTCAATTATTAATAATTAATAATTGCAAGGTGCTTATGCCCTCGCTCTGTCCAAAACTAATTTGGTCTGGTTTGAGCTCTTAAAATTAGACACGATATATTTTTTCGAGTTTGGTTGGGGCAGTGTTTTGGGTTGGCCTATTCCGACCTAATGTTATATAACATACTGAAATTTATAATTTTATGAAAGTTAATAATATATTATAAGACTTCTTAACTTAAATTAACACTTTTTACATTGATATAATTTGTTTCAAAATATATATTATAAAACATTTCATAATTTTTTCTTAATTTTAAAATTTTATGACTTAATTATATATAATATTTAAATTTGTACATTCTATTTAAATGTCAAGTCAGTTCGGTCTGACACGATCATTATTCGAACTTTGATCAGGTCAAATCTAAATATTAAAAATTGGCCCAATCAAAATATCAAGTTGGGTTTAGACCTAATTAAACCTGGCCTAACTCGGACATGAGCACCCATAAATAATTGTATTACTCTATAAAATTCACTTTGTATAATTTAAATTTTTTAAATTATTAAATCCTGTGTTAATATTTGTATAACAATAATCCAAACAATCATCAACGTTGCCGATTGAGTATAGCTATCATATAATTTTCTATACTTTATTTGTCTTGGTCGTATATATTGAATTTGTATAAGCCTGCATGATGTCATATTAAATATTATCTTGTATTTGTAAAGAAATTTTTATTAAAGCACAACTACATCAGATGCTTTTTCTGTTCGATAACTCACTTCAAAAAGATGTGAGTATAATGGGAACATCACATAAAAAGAGGAGGGAGCTAAGCGCACAAATAAAACTGGCTAATTAAGAAAGCCGCAGATGCCCTGTTCCATTTGTAGTGGCACTTTACAGATTAAACAATGATCTTAGCTTTTAATTATCAAATTAGAGGCCAACACGAATTGGCTCAAACTGAATAAAAAATTCTAGATAATATTGGGAATAACCCATCCTTACTATCAACCTATTTTTCATTTTTCTAATGTTCTTTTGACGTCTTGATGCTTCAAACATATGATATGGCTCACTCGTGTCAAAGGAGAATTTACAGTTTGTGGAGAAAGTGAATGGAATATATTCTTTTATTCTTTTAATAACTCTAAAGATAATAGCTGAAAGTTCTCATTGTAATTCATTATTTTGCCGCTTAAGCAGTGGGAGTCATATTTATCAAGGATGCCCATGATTATGTACTTCTGAATTAGGATGTCAGAAATCAGAGGTGATTAATAAAGTAAATTTAGCTAACTCTTAACTTTAATGAAGCTTGGTTGAGTTGATTCACAATGTGATCCATAGTAAAATGATATTAATATTATATTCAAGTAAAGTGCTTTTAGAAGTATATGTTATGCTCAATCTGAGGTTAATTTGTTATTTTAAAATGATATGAATAGGATGATCAACTTCAAGTTTATAAAGTTCAGGTAAATCAAAACTGGATGAGTATTCAAATATAACATTTAACATCATGAAATTGATAGTCTTTCTTTTTCTTTCAGCATAGCATCTTCTGCGTAGTCTTTTTTTTTTGTAAGTTAGAATATTCCAAGTAACAAATAGATCGAAGAAGTAGGAATTGACATACTGATCAGTCTTTTTGAAACGGAAGCTTTTCTATTTGCAGTTAGGAACTTAGGATTTAATTGATAATGGAAAATATTAGGGAATTTATATGACCATGGCCTAACGGCATGACCAAACATACAGAAAAAGGCTTTACTACACGTGAGAGTTCAGTAAAGACCAGAAAAGAGCCATCACCTCACTCTCTTGTTGTCATAACCAAGAAAGGAAGGAAGGTCCATATTGTAGGAAACAAGAGAAAAAAAAAATGTTGAGAAGTCTTCAATTAGACTCCACTCATAGAATCATCTTAGCTTTGAGACTTTCTTCTCTGCTATTTCTCTTTTCTTCAATTTTTAGTGCACATGGCTACACTACCAGAGTTCATATCTTCATTTATGCAGGCTGCTCTCAAGAAAAATACCAACCTAACTCACCCTTTGAAGCCAACCTAAATTCCTTTCTGTCTTCAGTTGTAAGCTCATCTTCTGACGTTTCTTACAATAGTTTTGCTATTGGAAATGGAAACTCAACACCACCAGAAGGGTCCATATATGGTTTATACCAGTGCAGGGGTGATTTGAGGTCAATTGATTGCTCAAAATGTATTGAAAGTTCTGTTAACCAAATAGGCTTGGTTTGTCCCTATGCCCTTGGTGCTTCTTTGCAACTTGAAGGCTGCTATCTTAGATATGAGCATATTGATTTCCTAGGCAAACCTGACACAAGCCTTAGGTACAGGAAGTGCAGTAAAGATGTGAATGATGATGCTGAGTTCTTCAGGCGTAGAGATGATGTTCTTGCTGATTTGCAAGCAGCTAATAGATTTAGAGTTAGTACTTCAGGTTTTGTTGAAGGATTTGCACTGTGCTTGGGGGATTTAACTGCAGCAGATTGCTCCTCTTGCCTTGCAGAAGCAGTGGGAAAGCTGAAGAACTTATGTGGATCAGCAGCAGCAGCTGATGTGTTCTTGGCACAATGTTATGCTCGGTACTGGGCATCTGGTTATTATGATGAAGCAGGTCCTTTTGATTTCTCATTCTTATTTTTCTCTACAATACTCAATGAAAATTGAGGCAACAAGTTCTACCCTTATTGTCTTTTCTGTTTTAAAGTGTAGCCACCAATTAGTTTAGTGCTAACCTAATCTTATATTAAATATTCTTCAAATGAGCAGGGTTAAAGGAAATTTTTTAGAATAACTATAAACCAATTCAATTCTTAGTGGGGAGGAGCAAGAAAAAAAAATCGAAATTGAAATTATTTTGAAATTTGAATATAATTCTAATTACTTAAAGAAACTTTATGCCATTAATGACCCCTTTTGTAGAAAAGTGAAGAAAGAAAATGGAGGTGAAAGGGAGGCAGCTAGAAGTACGTAACGAATTGTCAAATGCAACGGTCAACAAGTAATCTTTTTATGAAGCAAAGCGTTCTGAACATATATACTTTTATGCTTTATTTGGGAAAATGCACATTGTTTTACTTTTTACTGTTTAATAATTTTAGGATTTTGCTAAGACACTTATTAAGAAAATTAAAATAAAAATTTAAAAATAAAGTATTTAATGTATTAGAAATTAAAAAAAAAAAATTATTGTTTATCTTATTTTTACTTAAAACTTTTTATTTTTATTTTCTTAATAAGTATCTTTCACAAAATTCATAATTTTATTATTTCGTTCTCTATCTTTGTCTATCATAGTGTCACTTCTCTAGAAGCGTCATGATTTGGCATAAAATTAAATTTTGTATTAAAGATGAGATAGTACATAATCTTTGCTCCCCAACACTGAAAAGTTCTATATTCTTCCTCCAATTTAGTCCTAAACTAATTAATGGTTTCGATCACATGAAAACCAGAACTTTCATTTATATATGCTTCCGAAATCAAAAATATTTTTTTTACACTCTCATTTGATACTTGTTGAGACACCATATATATATATATGTAAGTGAAGGTAGATAATATCATAATCCGTATATAAAAATAAAATAAATATACCATATACTAATATGAATAAGATATTATTTAAGTATTGTATTCTGACAGAATTCTTTAGAAATTAAAAAGGTTGCCTTCACAATTTAACTATAGTGTACAAATGGCAATTTTTTATTTTATCTTTTAAAATCAAACACCACACATAAGTGTACTCATACGAGATTATAGCAGCCTTCCTCATTATCTTTCAAATCTCCATGCACAACATATAGTATACCACAAGTTCTGGTCATTGCTTTTCTCCAACTTTGTGTTTTGTGCAGATTCCTCCAACGATGACCAAGTGGGGAAATCAGTTGCCATTATTGTGGGAGTACTAGCAGGAATAGCTATTCTAGTTGTCCTACTCTCAATCTGCCGAAGAGCAATGGGTAATCATTTTCCTAATCTTGTAATGCCTATGATGGAATGAATCCATTGAGGAAATGATGGTGCTGATGATCAATATTTCTGAATTACATGCAGGTTAAAAAGATAGAGGTCGGGGTTGCACTCAAAGAAGGGGGTTAATCATTACGAAAGGTCTGCAGATGTTTGTTTAAATTTTATGAAAGTGCTGCTTCTACTTTTTGTGCAATTAAATTAAATACATTGTGTTTTTCCACAAAGGAAGGTGGATGTTATCCTCTGCTTTATAAAGTGGAACTGTCATATCCATCAACTTCCAAAGGGGTGCCAATTCTATTGCCTTCGTGATCTCTAACAAAAACCCATCATTCATTTCATTATTTTTAAAATTAATTTCTATATTGATATGGTATGCACTTCCTTCTAAATTGGTTTGCCGACTTGTTTTGTAAGTGCCCTTTAAAAGAACAATGTAGATTAATCTGAGTTTTAAGTGGATGTTTGGTTCAGTTTAAAAGTTGAATCAACATATATTGATTGAGTAAAAAAGTTATTGGGTGGATAAGTCTTCATGTTTGGGTTTGAAGAAAAAAATAATCAATAGCTTTTGTTTAGGGAAAAAAGTTGTTGACGGAAAAATAAAAATTTGGGCTATTTTGAAATAAGTTGTTCATCTTATTTTCTATTTGATATGTAAATACTATTTTGTTTTCATTTAAATAATTTTTTTAATTAATCAAATAATTTTTTTAATCATTCTATAACTATTTTAATAATTTAATACATAAAAATAATTTTTTTTATATCATCCAAACGAAATAGATTAACTTAAAATCACTTTTCAACTAACATATATAAACATAATCAATTATTAAAATAATCAAACTTTTATAACTTAATTATTAAAATAATCAAATTTTTACAACTATCTCAAAAACGCACTAACTCAATTGAGTGGAAAAGCTGCTTGTTGGAAATGAGAATTTGGGCCAAATCCCAATGGTCATAAGCAGTTAACCACCAACCCATTAGCTAAAACTCATATGCTCACAAATTGGCCCAAAAGTTTTTTTGGTTTGTGGCCCAAAAGTTTTACATTACTCTTTTACACCGTTTTCAATTGGACATGGCCCACTTACTTGTGCAAGAAATACCCTATTTGTGACCTATCTTGGTATGATAAGTGGATATTTGGATCTTTAAAGTGTTCAAAAAAAAAAATTTCTTTAAAGTGAAATGTGTACAAAATAAAGTTCAATTGATAATGCACCCCAAAAATAAATTAAAAATAAAGTGAAAATGGTAATCATTTATGGAAGAATTAAGAGAGTGTATTTTTTGCTTATACATAATATCTTTTCTAGGAATTTGTATTTTATAAAATTTTAAATTTCTTTATATCATCCATGGTTATTAATAATGTATTTTATTCCAATGTTTCAAAAAAGCTAAACCGGATATCAAATTGGCCAAATGTGTGGGTCATTGTTAAATTGGTTTAATTGATTTAGCTGGTAGTTCAATTGAATAATTAATATTATAATTATATATATAAATAAATATATAATAATATAAATTAATAAATACTTATTGTTGATGTATCTTAGTTCAAATAATTAAATTTTCGTTTATAATATCAATAAATAATACATATTTTGAAATTTTAATATAAAATTAACACTATTAGTTTATCTTTCAACTTTCCTATCTTATCTTAATGAGTGAGCTTTTTTCACCATGTTTAAATTAACAAATTAGAAAAATGCCAATTATACATCACCACGTCTCAAATCTAGGGTTAGGTAACAAAATTATAATATAAGTGTACAAAAAATAAATAGAACCTACTATAATTATAAGGTAAAAATTGTACACATATAAAGTAATATGTATATAAATATATGCATGTAGTATTATTCAACAAACTAACACATGATCCTCTTTTCTTCATTTTTCACAACTTCCAACATACGCCTACCTACTTCTCAATAGTTCTCTCACTTCCCTTCCCTCTTATTCATAGGTAATTATTGGCTACCCTCTATCTTTTCTTTTCTTTTTGTTTTCCTTTTTAGATTTTGCAAACGAGTGCCTTAAGAGCATTGGTTAAAAAACATTTAATTAGAGCTAGATAAACAGTCATAGGCTCGCGACTTGACCTATTTAACCTACGATCCACGCTGAATAAGAGTAGGTACTTTGTAAGCCTGTTTAAACGCAGACTTATAGGCCCATTTCATTTAACCCTCATGAGTTAAATAGGGTGTGGCCCACAGGTTTGCAGGCTAACCCCTAACCAGTTTAACATTTTTTTAATAAAACTTACAATTTTGTATAGTTAGAAATCTGAACTAGCCCAAAATGATATGGCCCAATTTATTTATTTATTTTTGTAATAAACAGATATAATGTCCTAAAGTATGAGAAGCCTCAATTAGCAAATAATATAAAAAAGCAAAAATAAAAAGCTAAAGAAACCCTAGAGCTAGAAGTCTCTAAAGCTTCAAATTATCATTTTTGATCTTAGTCCCACGTTTTCCCACCTAGCTAGGCAGCCACCTTCACCCTTAGATTTCACTTCTCCTGTTCACCTTCATGTGCCACTCGATTCTAATCCCTGACCATCATTCTTGTGTCGTTTGCCCATTCTTCACCTTTGTGCACCATTGCCTTCGCTCACGACCACTGTTATGTGTGCATCACTACTTATTCCTCACCTTTGTGCATCATTGCATGTTCCTCACCTTTATGTTCCACTTCGTTCATCATTCACCCTTTCACTCAATAGCTCACGACCGTTGTCGTTCAGTCACTAGCACGCCTCCGCCATTCACTCCAGCACGCCAAGGCCACCCCCAAGCTGAATCGAGCCAAATAGCCTCACTTTGATCTTTGATCTCTCTATGAGTTTCTATTGGCCCATTTAAGTTACGAACCAACCTAGTTTAGCCTATTTATCATTGGCCCATCATATATCAGGCTAGCCCGTATACTCAACTCTACATTTAATATCCTTTATTAATTGCTTCTACTTAAAAAAGTAAATATTAATTATTTTTTTTGTATTTCCAATGTATTAAATACTTTATTTTTCATTTAATACTCTCAATTTTGTTTCCTAAGGACACTTGTTAGTAAATCTCTTTTTCTTTTTCTTATCTTTTTCTTTTTTCCCTCCTTCACTCATAAATCCCTTTTACTATTCTTATCTTTTTCCTCTTTCCCTCCCTCACTCCTCTATATGGCGCTACACCTTCTTCTTCGTCTTAGTCTTCATCTTCTTTCTTCTTTCTTTGTCTTCTTCTTCCCTCCCTTCTTTATGTTTTCCCTTACCCTACCTTTTTTTTCTTCTTGATCCATAGGAGAAAAACTTTATCCCAACCAAGGTTCTGAAAAACAAACTAATCATCAAACCAGTCAAGAGATGAATTCAAGGCTCATTGGCTCAATTGTAGTTGAACCGCAGTTGAACCAATATATATATATATATAAATTTTATGAAACTTTCTTAAAATTATGCATAAATAATTATACTAAAAATAGTTAAAATAAATTTTACTTATACAAATAAGTAAAGATGTATAATTTTTTTTATCGTTTTTATGGGATATTTTATTCATAAACAAAATGCAATAGTATTTATAATTGTATTTTTTATAAATATTCAAAATTTTATTTAGGTAAAAAGACAAAAATTGGTTGGAGCATTGAAGCTTTCTTGGTTTAAGTATTTTAATGAATAAAAAAATAACATTTATTTGAAAAAGATAAAATTTAGACCATCTTTGTCACGAGCTCACTGTTTTTTTTTTGTAAGATAAAACTATTTGGGCTTTATATTTCACGAAGCACTCACAAGTCCAGATCCATAAGCATAACTCAAAAACCTCAACTTTAATTGATTTCATGTTGGCTCTTCAATTTCCAGCAGCTGTACGGCGGTAACTCCAAGCACTCAAAAGCTACCACAAACTTAGGAATCGCTTAATCCTTGAATCCCATAATCAAGCTCTTAACCTTGCAACTCTTACTATATCCAGCCACCACAAACAGAGCTAGCAGTGGCGGCCATGGGTGTGTGACGACCAGACAACCAGTTGCGTGCGAGGCAGTGACGTACACCAAAAAAATGTTTGTTCATTTTTTTTTTTATTAATTATGCCATACTCATAGACAATTGACAACTCAAGTTGGGTTTTTTGAACGTTTGCAACCTGCACGAGAGAAAGTTGGACTACCAGATTTTAAAAATCGTTCTCAATTTGAATGATTAGCTAGTTCGTATTGATTTTTTATGCTTTCAACGGTTCATTGGCGGTTCAACAACCAACCAGTTATTAAGCATAAACCAGACCGATGACACGGTTGGTCTACAGTCCAATCGGTCAAACTTGTCGATCGGGTCAAATGTTTAAAACCTTGCTTTATTTTATAAAATGCACCTTTTACTTTAAAGACCCAATTGCTAATAGTGGTATACAATTTATGATAAAAGAAATCATGTGTATATATAATAATAACTAAACATTGTGGTATATTGAGAAGTCCTTATCTTATACTCAGGATACACGACAACCAAAAGTAGGCATAGGTAATTTTTTTTTTTTAAAGTATATTTATGGTTCAAACTCAAAGATGGAGAGAGCACCCACTTATTATAAAGCGAGTGACCACTTGGTCAAATGCCTAATGATATGCAACAGTAGAACTTGGCTAGGGTTGAAGAGGCAGCTTCTCCCCCCCCCTTCAATTTTTAATTTTTTTTAACCTTTAACCTTCTAGCTCTCACGAACTATGATTAAAAGAAAGACACCATAAAAAAAATCAATTTTCATTGACATGATTTCAAATAAAGCATTACTTGGTTCTGATTTTGTGGTTAAAACAAAATAAAGATTGACTAACACTATTTTCAAGACATTAGCATTATTTTACTAGCTCTCATTAGCACCTCATCGTGAGCTAGTATTGGTTGTACCGTCCCCCTTCCAAATACATGTCATGTTTCGCCACTAATGAAGTGTACTAACTTCTTAAAATATACTTGATCAGTTATAAGACTTTTATGATGTGTTTGGTGTACTCTATAAATAAGATTTGATAGTGCCTTGTTAAATACTTAATGTATTTATTTAATAGTATAATAAAATCAAATTAATTATTTTTATATTATTATAACCTGATAACATTATGTTATTTCTCATTTTATAATAAAATTTGATAGAATAACTATTCTTACATTAATCCTCAACTCTCTCTCTCTTGATAACATTATCTTATTTCTCATTTTATGATAAAATTTAATAAGATAATTATTTTCACATTCCTCACTCTCTCTCTCTCTCTCTCTCTCTCTCTCTCTCTCTCTCTCTCTCTCTCTCTCTCTCTCTCTCTCTCTCTCTCTCTCTCTCTCTCTCTCTCTCTCTCTCTCTCTCTCTCTCTCTCTCTCTCTCACTTTTACATTTCCTAGCAAGGTTTCAAAAAACAGTTCGAGATGACTGTAGCGGTCACGACAAAACAGTCTCGGTGGCCGTCGGTACCGCTTCAGCCCGTGACACGGCTGAGCTTGAGAATCACGTGCGAGGGCCGCAACGGACGTAATGTAATGACGTTTCAGCCGTAACACTCCTCCGTTCAGATCTCAGGACTTCCAACACTGTTCCGTTCCATTTTTCTCAGTATAAAAAGCAAAAAACACATACCAAATCAACCCTAACAGAATTCTAACCTCTTGAGAGACTCAGAAACCCATCTAAGGAGCTCTTGTCGCCGCATCTATGGGTCGATCTGTGTCCACATCTCAGCCACCGCATCTCTGCCGCCGCATCTCCGGTTCAGGTTGCAGCAGCTCTAATATGAAGTAGCTCAGATCTGGAGGCGTAGAGCTCTGTTCTTCTTCGATTTGAAGTTGCAGTAGCTCAGATCTCAAGTAATGGGTTCTATCCATGGCTGATTTATGTGTGGTTGACTGGTTGTTGCTAATTTATGTGTGGTTGTTACTGCGTCGTGCGGCCGTGCCCTGTTCCGTGCGGCTGTGGCTGACGTGAGCTCAAAACAGAGGAGAGGAGGAGCAAGGGAATGGGAAAGGGGAAGGCCGGGTGGGTGAGGGAACGGATGACAGGTGAGGGAAGTGAGATGAGGGTGGGGATCATGAAATTTAGGGGAAATAAATGGGAAAAAAGAAACAGATGAGGGAAGTGAGAAATGAGGGGGGGGGGAACGAGAAATTTAGGGGAAATAAGGAAAAAAAAGTGAAGGAAAAGGAAAATTAGAGGGAATGGAAAAAATTGTATGAACTTATCTTTGAAGTAATCACTTATGTATGAAGTAATCACTTATGTATGAACTTTGTTGAATATATGAGTAGCTACTAATTTATTTATGTTTTAATATTGGTCAATTAATTTATTACTTTTGGATATCTCTTATTAATGAAAAAAATTATAAATTATTAGTTATGATATATTTTACAATAAAATAGATAATTTAATCTAATTTGTGCCAAGTTATGAAGAATTCATACTGCAGCGACCGCAATCCGCATCGCTGTACTCGCAACACCCGCAATCGTAAAAACTACAACCCGACCGCGACTGTGACTGTTGCACTAGCAACGCCCACAATCGCAAAAACTGCAACGCGACCACGACCACGACCGCGACCGCTATTTAAAACCTTGTTTCCTAGTATCACCATTGCTCAGAGAACCACCAAACCTTCGCTAAGATCATTGTTAGTCTTTGTTACTTGGCCACCACTGATCTCTATTGTCTGACCACCGCCACTAGCCGTGACTACCGCTTTCCAATCACCACTGTTGGCCATGTTCATTGGTTTTCGACCACACCATCAAAATATTGTTGTAATGCCAAGCAAAATCCCAAAATTAGTTTTAAGTTTGCATTTTTCTCCAACCCATCAACATTTGCAGTCGCAAATCATCACCGCTGCGTGGTCCAACAACTCCCTTAACACCAGAATTTCAACGTCGCCACCGTGCCTCTTAGAGGAATCCCTAGGCCTTTCTTTGTTACTCCTGCAAAGATTGCAAGTGAGGATGATGACATCATCGTCATCTCAGAATGTGGAAATACGGCTATACTTTCTTCTTCTATAACTCCATTTTTGAAAGATGATCGAAGCTATTGGTTTTTCTTTTTTCTTTTTGTCTTTTTTTTTCCTGTTATTTTCAGGCTCCATTCCACTATGGATGAAGGTCTCTACGTGGGAGGATACTAGTTTTTGCCTCCATTGATAAAGGCTAGTCATAGACTTGACTTTTTTTTTTTTATTATCCTATCAAAGGCACCATACATAATAGTTTTAAATTTTAAGCAGCTTTGAAACTTAATTATAAACTATTTGAGTCTAATATATGTGAACATTAAATATTTTCATATTAACAAAGGTATCTCAAACATGAAGAACTTGAATAAAAAATGCTAAATCAAGTGACATACTAAAACCCATAATCTTTGACTTAGCACCATTACAATCATGATAGTGTATTCTGAAAATTATCAAGAGTCACTTGAAACGGATCGATTTATATTAGCTTTCGATTTTTGGTTTGAATTTATTGGTTGATTTAACAAGATTTTGTTTATTTAATTACATAATAAGAAGCTAAGGATCAATGATCAGCCTTTTTTATTTGATAATCTTTGTTTTGTTAAATTCAATGCCCAGGCCCAAATAAATTTGGCATCAATATACGAGTGGATTCAGTTGAGTTAAGGGACATTCTCATTCTATGGCTTCAATCAATTCTCTTAGAATATGGATATAATGACTCGATTTCAATGGGTCAAGCAAATTATATAGTTTTGGGTCTTAATAGTTCGTCGACTATAATCTGAACTCAAGCTATATAACACAAAGCATCTTTCTTACTTACCAGAAGAAATACAGGGATCGATTATGGGTCTTTCTATTTTTATTTTTTTTATCTGATGGGTGGGTTTTTTTTGTTTTTGTTTTTGTTTTAACCGGGGTATTGCTGTACATTTAAGTCTAGATTAAATGATCAAATCTTAAAACTGCAACACTTAAATTTAAACACTTTTGATCGTGATATTAAATAGCAAAGTCGGTTTGTCACTACAGAGCCTAACAGAATAGGTGATATATATGAGATATTGACTATAATATTATGTGAAATTCTAACTTAAAACTAATTGACATTAAATAGAGTGACTTAATAAATATATAAATCGCATCTGAAAGATTGAGATAAGCGATGTAAGACTCTAACACCTAACACAAGGTATTTTTTTAAAAAAGTTCAATGTTGCAAGAGTATCCACAAGATTTTTTTTAAAAAAATTACAAGATATTGTATTTAAATTAGCTTTGACTGTATTGGGGCTCTTGGACTAGGATCATGTCTCTCATCTCTATGATCAACCCAACCCATTATCTTAGTCCCTCCCAAGGGGCTTTACCTCCTATATAAGCATACAATAAGGAGTGCTTCAAGTATATTCATTTTCTTAGCCTATACACTTACTCTCATTTAACTTTGAGATTGACTTGGACGTTGAAGTATTTTTGCAGATACCTTAATCCTATCTATTTGTGGATTGCCATAGTTAACTGATGTGGAGCTCTCTAACAACATTAAGTAGTCCAAAGAACACCCTTTAACTAGAGGATGAAACATAGTTCAAGTGACATTTTTCTTCCTAATATAACGTGGTTATAACTCATTTTTAAAATACTCTCTACGAATAATATTTTCCACAAAAAAATGTCATTAATTTCCTTATTTTTGGAGCCTAATATTTTGATACACTATGTGGCATCACTCTTGAATGTATAACCCAAACAACAATTCAAGGTCCCATTGTCTGGCCCCTTCTCTCTATTCAAATTAAGTTGAAAGTCTATGTGTCTAACCATAGTAGTGTACGTTACTCGGTCATTACTTCCAAAGCTACATGCAAAAGTTTCCCTCACTTTCATCAGATAATTTGTGCCACAAATTTACGTAAATTGCATGCTCGATCTCTTCAAGTTATATATAACTACTAAAAAATTAGATCTAGCACAGTTAGATAAGTACCAATTCTTTACAATTTAGATTGACATTGACAAATTTTTGCACTGTTAATTGGCCAATGATGTTGATACTTGGACTACCACGAAGCTTCCAAGTAGGGGTGTCAAAATGGATCAGGCCCGATGGGCCGGCCGGATGGGCCGGCCCGATTAGCCCGACAAAATGGTTGGATTGGGCCAGTAAAATGCTAACCCGAACCTTACATGGCCCGAATGGGCTGAGCTCGAATGGGCCGAGCCCGAATGGGCTGGGCCAGCCCGCTCTTTTTACACTACATAAAGCTAAATGGGCTGGGCTGGGCTGGCAAAATACCAGTCCGAAATTTATATGGCCCGAATGAGCCGGCCCGAAAATGGTCCGAGCCCGAATGGGCTGGCCCGAATGGACCAGACCGGCCTGTTTTGACACCCCTACTTCTAAGCCATTGGACACGAACCTGGTGGTATTAATTAAATATACATGTAAGTCATATTCAAACTTCTATATGTAAATTGTAAGTTGGAAAACCGAAGTTGTGATCCAACCTCATCAGATAGATCAGCTCAAGAAAATGAAACTCATTCTATAAAATTAACATAAATTTCTTAACATTTGAATAATATGCGTATGGCGGACTAATCTTAAGAAGAATAATTAGTCCCATCGCAGATGTGGGAAACTTACAGCTTAGATTCTTTGGAGAATCTGGACAAATAGAAATGACAAGACCTTCAAATGAAACTTGCAGCTTTATTTCTATAAATACAATTCCACCAAGAACCACAACTATTTAAAACAAATAATATAAATAACAATCTCGTTATTTGTATATTTAAAATTTGACACTCAACTTATACCTCTCTCACATCATCATATGATATATTTATTTTATCTTAAAATATGGTATACCTCAATATCTACCTACACTCACTTCGGCATATGATGTTTATACGAAATATCAAATTTAGTACTACAAAAAATATTTTTTTATAAATAACAATATTTGTTGGCTGTACCGAGTTTTTTTTTTCTTGCCTTATTCACTGGTAGAACCAAGGTATATGTTGGTACGGAACGAAGGATTTAACATGAATTAAGAACTCATTACAAGTGTACAAACTTCAAATACAATTTAAAGCCTAGAGGTGAAGGGCACACCAGTGCCCGGTAAGCATGAGTTACCTGCAGTAAAGTTCCCAACTGTGAATGGTGAGGCCTGAGATGCACTAGTAAGAACATGGTAACCCTTCCATGTGACCCGATTTGCAGTGGAGGAACCTGGACCTGTGTTTGCATTCTGAATAGTATAAAGTATCTGTAAGGAACTAGAACTAGACACAATTTAGAATGAGTAACTTCTTGAATAATACTTCTCTGTATGTATTATTGATAAAGTTCAGTAACAAAATATGGAAATCTGTGAAATGAAATAGAACTAAAGTTACATAGAATCTAAGAAAAGAAATCCAGAAACTAGAGAGGAAGAAATGAGTAGAGGGAAGTAAGGAGTAACATAAATGACATGCCAAACTATACTTCATTCTACTCTCTCAACCAATCATAAAATCCTTCAACCTAGAGCTAACTGTCTGCAGCCTTGCTTCTTTGCCAAATTCCTGATTGTGCGGATCCTTCACCACCTGTCCATTGCCACTAACCATTTTTCTGCCCATCTTATTGCTGAGCTAGCTTTCCTGGTCAGTCTCCCTAGCCTTGTTGGCCTCCACATCCGCAGCAGCCTTGTTGGCCTCTACATCAGCAGCTACTCCTCTAACATTTCCTTCCCATTCAAAACAACCTTGTCCTCAAGGTTGAAGTTGGCGTAATGTTGTATATAATTAATGTCTTCCCAAGTAGCTTCTATATTAGAAAACCCCTCCTATTGAACTAGAATATGAGGTATTGGGTGAGGATCATTTACTATTCTTTTGATCTCCAGCACTTTGATTGGCTGCATAATTAGACCTTGTTCAATGGTCAATAATGGCAATGGAAAGTAAGGCTGACTGGCATACCCCCTAAATGGATTCAATAATAAAATGTGAAATACAGGATGAATCTTTGCTGTAGTAGGCAGTAACATCATGTATCCAACTGGTCCCAATTTTTCAATGATTTCAAATGGTCCAAAATACTTCATCCCAAGCTTTTGATTCTTCCTTAATGCCATTGAATTTTGTTTGTACGGTTGTAACTTCACTAATACCATATCACCAACTTCAAATTACGCATGTCTAGTCTCTTCTTGTCTACTTGCTACTTCATTAGATGTTGTGCTTTACTCAAATTTACTTTCAAATAAGCCAACAACGAATCTCTTTGTTGTAATAGCTCGTGTAATAAGGGTAGATTAGTGTGATCAATTGTATATTTGACCAGAGGTGGAGGTTCTCTTCCATACATAGCCTTGAAGGGTGTCATCCCTAAACTGGTATGATAGGGATGTATGGTACTAATAATCTGCTCATGACAACACCTTATACCAACTATTTGGATTTTCGAAAGTAAAGCACCTAAGGTACATCTCCAAACATCTGTTTAGAGCTTATGACTGCACATTTGTCTGAGGGTGATAGGCCGAGCTCATGGCTAATGTAGTTCTTTGTAATATGAACAAGTATTGCCAAAACTTGCTTGTAAACACCTTATTCCTATAATAGATAATTGACTTAGGCATACCATGTAGTTTGACTATGGTATTCATGAAGAGCTCAGCCACTCGTTTGTTTGAATAATCAATCTTCAAAGCTACAAAATGATTGTATTTTGATAGTCTATCAATCACTACCATAATTATAGTGTACCCAAATGAAATTGGTAAACCTGTAATAAAATCCATTGCCACATCTTCCTAGATTTGATTGGGAATTGGTAATGGTTATAACAGCTCAACAGGAAGTGTAGTTGTAGCTTTGGCTTGCTGATATATAGTGCAATTCTATCATTCCTGTCTAATAAAATTCCTTTTTAATTCTTGTTGTGGTTCTAGCAACACCAACATGTCCTCCAATTGGTGAAGCATGATATTCCTGTAATATCTGCTTAGTTAGCAAATGTTGTGCATGAATTACTAATCTCCCTTTCGAAACAGTACCTGATCTTTTGTTGTCCACCTTGGGTCTGTATGCTTGTTTTGCATGGATAACTACAGATTCTTAGTAGTGTAAGGGTTTGTTTTCAATGCTTCCTTTAGATGAGGCAAGAAATCCACGTTAGGTTTTGACCATGCCAACATAAATGACCTTGAAAGTCCATCTGCTGCTAAATTGCCCTTCCTTAGTTTATATTTAGTTTTGAAGTCATAACCCAGAAATTTGTGTAGCCACTTCTGTTGCTCTGGAGTTTGAATTGCTTGTTCAGATAGATCTTTTAAGCTTCTTGGATCTGTTCTAATTACAAACTGATGACCCAACATGTAGTGTTTGAATTTTGCCAGTGCTTTTGTAATTACATATGGTTCTCTTGAATATGCGGACTGTTTCTGCATTCTAAGGGATAACCTTTTTGAAAAATAAGCTATTGGATGCTTGTTTTGGCTCAATACAGCTTCTATATCGGTTCCTGATGCATCAGTTTCCACTATGAAAGCCCCATTGAAGTTAGGAAGTGCCAAAACTGGTGCAGTAATTACTGCTTGTTTGAGACCTATAAATGCCTTCTTGGTTATTTCACTTTAGTTAAAATTGTCCTTTTTCAACATATTAGTTAAGGGAACAGTAATTGAAGCATAATTTTTGATGAATTTTCTATAATAGCCAGCCAATCCCAAGAAACTCCTCAACTATTTCACTGTTTTAGGTTCAAGCCACTGTAGAATTGCCTCTAGTTTCTCTTTGTCCATTGCTACTCCATTACCACTCATTGTTTGTCTAAGATAGTCAATTTGTTGCAACCCAAAAGAACATTTTGATAACTTTGCAAACAATTCGTGATACTGCAAAGTACTCAATACTATCTCCAAGTCTTGCAAATGAGACTTCCAATCTTAGCTATAAACTAGGATGTCATTGAAAAATACTAGAACTGACTTCCTTAGGAATTTTTGAAAAATCCAATTCAGCAGACTTTGAAAGGTTGAAGGTGTATTACTTAGGCCAAAAGGCATGACCAACCATTCATAATGGCCCTGGTGTGTCCTAAATGTTGTCTTGTGCCTATCCTCTAGTTCCAATAACACTTGATGATACCCTAACCTTAAGTCTAATTTTGAAAAATATTGTGCTCCCCAAAGCTCATCAAGTAGCTAATCCACTATTGGCATTAGATAATTGTCTTTAACAATGATTGCATTCAAAGCCTTGTAGTCAGTGCAAAACCTCCAAGTCCTATCATTTTTCTTAACCAACAAAATTGGGGAAAAGAATGGACTAGGTGCTAGGCTAAATAATTCCCTATGCTAGCATCTCTTGCACCATATAGTTTCAATTTGTGATTTTTGACTGTGAGGGTATATGTAGGGCTTGACCTTAACTGGATTTAACCCTTCCATCAATGTAACTTTGTGATTATGCTCTCAGTTAGGGGGTTAGCCTGTTGGTTTGTCAAAAGCCTATCTATAAGTGTACAACAGTAAAGCAATTTCTGGTTCCAAGTCCTTTGGCAACTCTAGTAACTGATCATACTACTGTTTAGGGGGTTGTAAGTATAGAGTAAATACCTCACTAATAGCATGTGTGCTATGTAATATTTTCAACTTATGAAATTGCGCTTGGACAAGTATGTTATTCTTGTCTTCATACAAAGTGATGAACTAACCATTAAAATAGAACTTCAAAGTTAGAGCACTATAGTTAGCCACATGAGGTCCCAAAGTGGCTAACCATGAGGCTCTAAGTATCAAATATGCTCTTGTGACTAGCAGCAAATACTATGGAAGTTGTAACACATGTTCTTGTACTTTAACTTGTAGATTCCTGATACACCCTTCAACAATCATAGTATTCCCATTACCCACCATAACTTGAATTTTGGTGCAGGCTCTATTGGTAACTTTAAGTGTACTATTATGGGTTGTAGAAAGTTGTCACTACTCTCACTATCTAACAGTATCTGCACCCTAGTACCATTTATCTACCCTTGAAACTTCATTGTCCCTATTCTATTGGAACCTTTTAGAACATTGTAAGATAAGTGGAGTCTTGTATCAGGAACTGTTTCTGATTCATCAGGATTGTCAAAGGGCTCGGGCTCAAGTTATTGCAAATTTTCCTCCTCCACTTGTAGTATCATCAGATGTTTATTGGGGCATTTGTGATTCAAAGTAAACTTGCCATCACACGTGTAATACAATCCTTTTTTCTCTTCTCAATTGCATTTCAACAGGTGTCATCTTTTTTATATTATTTGGTTTATATATATGGTTGGTTAAAAAGTTTATAAGGTAGGGTAGGTAACAGTAGGGGTAGGTTGTTGGTGTTAGTCATGGCAACCATCACCCAAGAGGAGGGGAATTGGGCGATCATAAGTTTTTAAAACAATATTAATAAATCAAATATTTCAATATACTCAATCAACACTTGCAGTGGAATAAGTCTAACAAAGATACAACTATTATAGATTATTTAAATACAACTTGAGTTATGGGATAAATCAAACAATTAAGTTAGATATCAAGTTCTTAAAATTAAAAAATCAAGAGGATAAAATATACAATAAAAAATATGTTGCACCAAATATTGAAATTAAAAAGTGTAGGGAAGAGAGAATCAAACTCAAGAATTTATTCTGGTTTAGCCATCAACCACTTGTGGCCTACATCTAGTCCCCAAGCTTAGCTTGAGATTTTCTTCACTAACTCCTAGACTTCACGGGTGCTAGGAAAACCTTTGTACAAACAAGAACATTCTTCACACCTTGGGATACTTCACCCTTGTGCTAGAGCCTCTAACTCTTCAAGCTTCATAGGTGCTTGAAAAATCTTTACATTCAAGAGCACTCACAACACCTTTTGGATACCTCACCCTTTGTGTTTAAGCCTCATTACAGGGGATACGTCACCCTTTTTTCTCTTGAGGAATACCTCATCCTCTTATAATGATTCTAAGATAAAGAAAAATATTAGAAACTCTCACAAGAGTAGATATACAACTTGAAGAACAAATGAATAGAAGAATTTTGCAATAAAGAGCTTAAAATATGATTTTGATGATTCAAGGATCAAATCAAGTGTTCTATAATTGTGAAAGCTTCAAACATCACTTATATATAGAGCCCAAGTGATAAAATAGTCATTGGTAGTGTTTAAAAATGATTTCTTATGAAAACTAGCCATTTATAACTGTTAGGAACATTTTAGACTCATGGTAATCGATTACATGAGTGTTGTAATCGATTACATGGCTTTTAGAACACGTTCTGGACTTTCTGGACAGGATATAATCAATTACAAGGTTCATATAATCAATTACATAGTCTCAACTAGAGTGGTAATCGATTACTGTACGCTAGTTTCGAAAATTGACTTTAAATTATCATAACTTCTTCATTTCTTATCCGTTTAACGCAAATAACCACTCATTGGAAAGATCTTTGAGTTTATTTTCATATGCAACAAGTTTCACAACAAAACTCAAAGTATTTTGAAAGTTATAAACAAAATAGTAACTAAAGGTCATCTTTTCAAAACTCATACTTGATTATTTTTCGTAGTTTTGAACTACCACCATGGCTAGCTTTTCAAAACATGTTTGTTGGGCATTTTAGCATGTAAGAACTATTTGTAAATATTTAAAACATATTTGAGCTCTTTTCATGTAAAACTTCTATCTTTACATAGGAAAAAACCTAAAAGGAAAATATACCAATTCTACTCCTTAGGCTTCTTGATGTAATCCAAACTTCTAAAAATTTCTTCTCTTCAAATATTGCAAATGCTTGAAACACCTTATCATTCTCATTCTTCTTGAGTTGAGCATAATTGTGATCTTTTGCTTTCTTATTGTAATGCTTACTCTTAGTACTTAGACTATCCTACAAAGTATTGCTCACTTAAACAAACATAGTTAGTCCAAATTCATAATTCAATATCTTCATATGCATGATTCATAAATGTATAACTCTAGTTAGTCTAACATGCATATAAGACTGATATAGCTAAAATACACTAAGAGCAAGTGCATTCTATTGCAAAGTAATATAGGACTTGAGTCCCAATTGTCGATCCCACGAGGAATAAGTGATAATTACTAGATTCGTAAAACTTTTGGTTATTCAGACAATCGAAAGTGTAAGAGGAATTTAAATTAAAATCAGAAAACAAATTAAGAAAAATAATGAATAATCAAACAATGTAAAGACAATCAATTAGAGAGAGACTAGGGCGCAAGATTCACTTGAATCCAATTATTTAGATTTTCTTTCATTAATGATGTAAGGTAATTCTCTTGCCAATATTTCCTTATTTGCTACTGAATCCCAAAGGTCATGGATGAAACAATATTCTATTCCTAAATTAAATCACCTATTTGGTCATTTAGTTGAATTAATTAGGAATGCATTAAGCCTCAATTCAAGAGATAAACTAACATACCATTAATTCCATTAGTAGGATAAATTGATGTTTGGTCATTCACCAATCTAATCCTTGGCATACCATATAGATCCACTCATTGAATGTGGATGGTCACTGGTCAAATAATAAATTAACACGTGCCAAAAGTGATCAAGTTATGACAAGAATGCAAGCAATATGATAGACCCTAAAAGAAATTACCTTAATTAAATTAGAAATCAAATCCAAATAATTAGGAAAACAAGATCCCCCATAGCCTTAGCTATGGGTTTAGCTACTCATGTTCAATACAAACAAACTCAAATCAAGATACAAATCCATGGAAAGAAAACCCAAAGAAAGGAGAAAACTAGAGAGAAAGAGAAATCAAAACCATTTTTATGGTGATTATGATCTTCAAGCTTTCAAGAATTGAATCCTCCCTTCGAAACCGTCCTCCAAGGATTCGTGACAATTCTTTCTTCTGATCTACCTCTCAAAGTCTATTGTCGCAAAGGTCTTCTCTTAAGTTTCAGAGTTTGCTTCTATTTATAATGATTTGGGGTAAAACAACATCTTTTTCACGTCAGGAAGACTCACACGGCCGTGTCTCCTTTTGACATGGTTGTGTCCTTTAAAACTATGTATCTGCACTTTAAGTGAGATATGACCGTGTGACTAAGAGACACGATCGTGTCTCCAAGTCAAAACCTTCAATTGGCTTAAACAGGACCGTGTCTCTTGGAAGAAAAGCGTAACTTCAATGTTGGAAGAGACACAACCTGTGACCAAGAGACATGGATGTGTCTCCTAGTCATAAGCTATCTTTAAGTTAGACAAGGCTGTGTTTAACTCCTCAATCGCTTCTGAGTTGACACAGGACCCTGTCTAAGCCAAAATGGTCCTATTTTGCTTTGAAAACAAGATATCTTCACCTGCTTTCACTCTAAATGTGTTAAATCTCTCTTAATATGCAAAAACGAAGATAATTGATAAGGATCCATCTAAAATTCATCAATAATCATAAGCAATTCAACACAATTTATCTGGTATAAAACTATAAAATATAGGCTTATCAACCCCCCACACTTGAGCTTTGCTTGTTCTCAAGCAAAGAATATGAATCAACAAACAAGATTAAACTCAATATCCAGAAACATGAACCAAGGGAAATCTCACAATTAAAAATTCTCAAGTTTAGCAATCAAATCCAATCCAACAAGATCATTTAACACTTAAAACAATTAGATGTTTAAGTCTAACTTATAATTTTTTTCTTAACCAACATCTGAGATCACTCTTGTTTCCATCGGTCAAGCGTTTAAGGACAAAGAGATCACTCAAATTTCTCTTGAAAAATATGATACCATAGGCTTGGTTATCAATCTAATCTCCACTTTCAAGTTCACATACATAACGAGAATCAAAATGACTTCCATTGGTTATAATGGGGCCAAGGGTATAAAGAAAGGTAGGAAAAAGATAAATAAAGATAAAGAATGCTTATGGAAAAATCAATACAAAGCAGAATGTGGTTGAAAAGATGAAAAATAGAGCATAATGCACAAAGGTATATCAAATTCTCACTTTCAACTTAATATTCTCATTATTCTTCACCAACAATCATTTTCTTTCTTTTTCCTTTTCCAATTTTTTCTTTTTTTTTCTTTAACCCTTGAAGACAAAACCACCCTTTCAAGGCCTTTCAATTAACACATTAGATTCTCTAAAGAATTCAACCTGATTATTCAATTGAGTATTCAAAGAAATCAATTTCATGCTCAAATAGGGCAACTAAGAGATTATTTTATCAATGCAACTCTGAGAGTCAAGAAAGAATAAAACCTAATTGCTTTAATCATATTCAAATTTGCATGTGAATCATTAAAGCCTCAACAAGATATCAAAGCAAGTTCTAGCGCACATCAATTAAGAGAAATCTCACTCTAGAAGAAAAATAGGATTTTATTATGAAAAATTCAATCATTAAAGCTCAAATCTCACTTTCTGACTAAGTTAATAGAGAGAACAAATGCAAGCAGACTTGGCTATTTTTTCAATCAAAATGCTAAATTTCACTTTACTAATTTGAAAAAGATTGCTTCACACAAAATTAGCTCATAAGTAATGGAATCCCCTTAAAAACATATCTCTATCAACTCAGTATTAATTTAAGCAATTAACACACAATTCTAGCTTAATTACTAACAATACTCAAGTGTTTATCAAATGTGCAAATTTTTTTTAGAGATAGTACCCCCTATACTTAAGATAAACGTTGTCCTCAATGTGGAAGAAAAAGAAATAGAGGAGCAAAGAAAAGAGTAACACAACTTGATGAAAAGTGATACATTATTAGGCAAATGAGAAGCACAAGAGCCAGTGCCACAACGTAATATAAAAAATCACAATATTCGTTTCAAAACAAATGAGTAGCATTTAAAAGAAAAACAAAAATAACAAAAATAAGATAAATAAAGAAGAAACACATGTTGCCTCCTATGAAGTGCTTGTTTAACGTCATTAGCTCGACGTTGCTTCTTTTAGATAAATCAAGGTGGCTTAAAACAAGAGAAATAGGATGATGCCTTCTTCAATTCAAAGCAGTGCTTCCATCCTTTGTCCATGACCCTTAAGGTGCCTCCAAAAGCATTTTGAGCATGATAAGGACTTGGTTGTTCTGGAAGTGCCTTGGCGTAAGAAAATTCACTTGGCTATGGTGGTTTCAGTTGATCAACTATGAAGGAATAATTTGCAATGAGGCATTGATCATGGGAGGATCTTTCTCTAATTCAACAACTTGGGTTTCAGGAAGGTCAACATCAATATTGTATGATAACAGGAGGTCTTTGGTAGCTAAGGCTTCCTGCTTCTTAGCTTGAACGAAATTGATAGGGGTATGAAGATTTGACATTGAGGAAGATTTAGCCTCCCTAAAGATATTGATGGTTATAGAATCTCCATCCACTCTTAAAATGAGCTCACCCCGAAGTACATCAATCACGACCCCTGAAGTTGCCAAAAACTGTCTTCTAAGAATTAGAGGAATAGCAGTGTCATCCTCATCCATATCCAGCACCACAAAATCAACTAAAAAAATAAATTTATCCACCTTCACCAAAACATCCTCCACCACACCGCGAGGGTAAGTAATGGATCTATCAGCCAATTGTAATGAAATGTTAGTGGGCCTCAGTTCATGCATTCCCAATTTCTTAAACCCAGAGAAATGCAACAAATTAATACTAGCATCCAAGTCACATAATGCCTTCTCAAAATAAAAAGTACCAATAGAGCAAGGAATAGTAAAACTCTCTAGATCTTTTAATTTTGGGGGTAACTTTAAGAGAATAGCGGAGCACTCCTCATTTAGACATATTGCTTCAAAGTCCTCAAGCTTGTGTTTCTTTGTAAGTATTTCCTTAAAAAATTTAGCATACATGGGCATTTGAAAGATGACTTCAACAAATGGAATGTTGATTTACAACTTCTTGAAAATCTCCAAGAATTTAGCAAATTGACTGTCTTGCTGATTGTTCTTGAGCCTATGAGGAAATGGGATCTTGGAATATGGTGATGGTTCATATACTGTGTTCTGCTCACGATCCTTCTTCACTCTCTGCCACTTTGGTTGATTTTTCTCAACCTTTCTTTCTTTATTGTCATTTAGAATTGAGACATCTTCAATAGGAGCATCATCTTTCTCTTTCTCAATTCCTGACGAGCTAGGTGCTTCGTTCACCTGTCTTTCCAAAGTCTTGCCACTTCTCAGAGTAATTGCGCTATAATTCTCCTTTGGATTAGTCTCAGTAGTACTAGGTAATGTCCCTGGTGCCCTTGCTGTCATCAATGTAGCCAATTGGCTTATCTGAGTCTCCATACTCTTCATCTGGGCCTTTGAACTCTGCATGTATTTTATAACAAAGGCTTCAAAATTCTGCCTGCCTCTCTTCAGGTGCTTGGAAACCTGGAGGTGGTTGTGGAGCTCTCTGCTGATTCTGTTGACTACTTTGTGGATTTCTCCATTTGAAATTAGGGTGGTCCATCCAACCGAGATTGTACGTATTTGAATATGGATTGTACTGTTGTCGGTTAGAATTACCAACAAAATTTGCTACTTCAGGTTCAGGGACAAAAGGACTACCAACTTGACAATTTGAACTTGTATGACCCTATTCGCCACATGCTTCACATATGATTGATTAGGGCTGCACAATTTGTTACCATCAAAGCCTTAACCTTCTTCGTCAATGTTTCCAATTGACTCAGAATGGCAGTAGAAGAATAAAAAGCATGCACACCTGCTTATTTCTTAGGAACCTAGCACTCATTTTGCCATTAAAAATTATTCAGCGCCATTTCCTCAATCATTGCTGACTTTAAGTAGGTATTTTCCTCCATATTGTCCCTTCCGCAGCAGCATGAATGAGTGAACGACTGGCAGGCGACAAACCATTGTAAAAAGTCTGTACCTGTTGCCGTACAGGTAATCCATGATGTGGACATCTTCTCAACAACTCTTGAAAGTGCTCCCAAGCTTCATAAAGAGTGTCCATGTCAAACTGCACAAAAGAAGATATGTCATTCCTTAATTTAGCAGATTTAGAGGGAGAAAAATAGTTAGCCAGAAACTGTTGTGTCAATTAATCCCATATGGTAATGGAACCTTTGGGTAGTGATGTTAACCATTGACTCGCTTTGTCCCTAAGAGAGAAGAGAAATAGATTGCATCATCTATCACCCCATTGTATTTGATAATATCACATAACTGCAAGAACCTAGCCAAATACTGATTTGGATTACCCGAAAGTAATCCACGAAATTGAACAGAATTTTGAATCATGGAGATCAATGCTGGTTTGATCTCAAAGTTTTTAGCCATCATAGCTGGTCTTATAATACTCCCTCCAAACCCTTCAACCGTGGGCATGGAATATTCAAGCATGGTCCGCTCTACTGGGGTAGCTCGTTCTTCACGATTCCCTTCAACTATTGGTCTCTCCATCCTGTTTATATCTTCTTCAATCATAGCTTCTATGTTAGATTGTTTCCTTAACCTGCGAGCTGTTTTCTCAATTTCAGGATCAAATGTCAGATCAGGAGATAGAGAACGAGTAAGTATAAACAAAAAATATAAGCAAGGAGATAAAGTGACAAATAAATTAAAAATTAAAATAAAAATGAAATAAGAAATAAAATAAAAAAGTGCATCTAGATTAACTAGAGCTTTTCACTTCTAATATTAGCAAACTTATTCCCTGGAAACAACGCCAAAAACTTGATATGAGTAAAATATACTAAAAGAAGGTGCACTATATCGCAAAGTAATATAGGACTTGAGTCCCCATTGTCGATCCCACGAGGAATAAGTGATAATTACTAGATTCATAAAACTCTTGGTTATTTAGACAATTGAAAGTGTAGGAGAAATTTAAATTAAAATCAGAAAACAAATTAAGAAAAATAATGAACAATCAAACATTGTAAAAATAATCAATTAGAGAGAGACTAGGGCGCAAGGTTCACTTGAATCCAATTATTCAAATTTTCTTTCATTAATGATGTAAGGTAATTCTTTTGCTAATATTCCCTTATTTGCTATTAAATCCCAATGGTCATGGATGAAATAATATTATATTCCTAAATTAAATCACCTATTTGGTTATTTACTTGAATTAATTAGGAATGCAGTAAACCTCAATTCAAAAGATGAACTAACATACCATCAATTTCATTGGTAGGATAAATTGATGTTTGGTCATTCACCAATCTTATCCTAGGCTTACCATATAGATCCACTCATTGAATGCCGATGGTCATCAGTTAAACAATGAATTCACATATGTCAAAAGTGATCAAGTTATGATAAGAATGCAAGTAATATGATAGACCCTAAAAGAAATTATCTTAATCAAATTAGAAATCAAACCCAAATAATTAGGAAAACAATATCCCCCATAGCCCTAGCTTTGGGTTCAGCTACTCATGTTCAATACAAACAAACTCGTATTAAGATACAAACTCATGGAAAGAAAACCCAAAGAAAGGAGAAAACTGGAGGGAAAGAGAAATCAAAACCTCTTTTACGGTGATTATGATATTCAAGCCTTCAAGAACTGAATCCTCTATTCGAAGTCGTCTTCCAAGGATTCATGATAATTCTCTCTTCTGATATGCCTCTCAAAGTCTACCGTAGCAAAGGTCTTCTCTCAGGTTTGAGGGTTTGCTTTTATTTATAATGATTTGGGGTAAAACAACCTCTTTTTCACATCAGGAAGGCTCACACGACCATGTCTCATTTCGACACGACCCTGTCCTTTAAAAATATGTATTTTCACTTTAAGTGAGACACAACTGTGTGACCAAGAGACACGACCATGTCTCCAATTCAGAAGCTTCAATTAAGTTAGACTGAGCCGTGTCTCTTGGAAGAAAAGCGTAACTTCAATGTCGGAAGAGACACGACCGTGTGACTAAGAGGCACAGCTGTGTCTCCTAGTCAGAAGCTATCTTCAAGTTAGACAGGGTTGTGTCTAACTCCTCAATCGCTTCTGCGTTGATGCAGGGCATTATCTAAGCCAAAATGGTTCTCTTTTGCTTTGAAAATGAAATATCTTCGTCTACTTTCACTCTAAATGTGTTAAATCTCTCTTAATATGCAAAAAAACAAAGATAATTGATAAGGATCCATCTAAAATTCACCAATAATCGTAAGCAATTCAATACAATTTATCTGATATAAGACTATAAAATATAGCCTTATCAAAGACTTTCATAAACACATCTAAATAAGACATTTATCAATTACTAATAGATATGCTCTATATAAGATACAACAAAGAACACTTTGCATATTTTCATTTAAATAGAGCCAAATCTAATATTAATTTAATACTACTCATTGATAATCACATATTTTATACATTAATAAACCCTTATTTTCAGTCATTTACACTCTTCATGTACTTAATTGATTAAGCCTGGTTATGTTTTGTAAGATTGGACTCAAATTGGACTTAATTGAATTTTTCAGCATTATTTGGGTCTTACACTGTTTCTGTATTTTGGTCATATCTTGAGTTCTAGATGTCTAGAAATTATAAATTTTACCTTGTAGGAAAGCTGAGAAAAAACTCTACAACTTTGATGAAAGCTCAAAGTCTCAATCAGACATCTAGTGGAGCTAATTGGGCTTGGAAATCAGAACACGAGTTTTGTGACTGGAACCTGAATAATGTACAGTAATCAGAGCATAACTTGAGCTGTAGGAACTTTCTTGGGCTGATATTTGGAGAGTTGAAAGTTAAGACCTATATCTACAGCTTTCATGAGAACATAAGAGCTCATTCGGATAGCTTGAAGGTGATATTGGGTCTAGAAGTCAAAATAGAGGTACTGAAACTGGGCCTGAACAGTCTGCAGTAATTGGGTCATATCTTGGGCTCTAAGATGAATTTTTGGATGATTTCGGTGCCATTGGAAAGCTGAACAAAATGCTACAACTTTTATGAAGACTATGTTGCTTTATTCTGATGGCATCCATAAGATCAACACTGAATGATTTCGGAGACAAGGAATCTCAATAATTTTCCACTCACCAACTCACCATTTGGCATTTTTCACTCATTCATCCACTCATCCACTTACTCTTAATTATCTCCCTTGTCATTTTGTATCCCTAATCCTCTATAAAAGGCACCATTGGCTGATCATTTGGTGCTCTTGGTGTTAGGCTTAGTTTTTACAAGTTATGGTTATGCTTGTTTATTGTTTTTCTTTGTTGTAATTTTCTCTTGTTCTAAATTGAAGCTATGTTCATCTTTCTCTTCTTCTCTCTTTCTTTCTTCTTATCTTTGAGTAACTAAATCTTCATCTTGCTTGGGTGAAAGAGTGAAGCTCTTGGTAATGAAATAAGGTTAGATTATTCTATTTCTTGTGCTTAAATGATATATGATCAAATAGACATTATATGTGTTGTATTTTGTTTCCAATCAATTTAGAAACCTTCTTTGTATAATGGAGATCTTGATTTATTGTAGACAATAGGATTGGCACAATGAATGCTTGAACTCATTTACAAATGTTGGTAGATAATTAAAGGAATCATAATATGATTACATATATAATTGAACTTTGAATGTTATATTTTTCGATTGGAACTTCCGTTGTGTGTGGATTTTAATTGAGTTATAAAGAGAAATAATCTTACCTTTAATTTATTACCAAGAGTGGATCTCCTAACCCAAGCAAGTTCTTAAATTCATTTGTGAACATCTTTTATTACTTTTGGTGTAGTGACAAATCATGTTCTTACCTTAATTAATTTTTTTCTTTATCAATTCCCTGTGGATCGACCTCGAACTCCCGAGAAATTTATTACTTGAGACAACCTGCACTTGGGTTTGCATCTTTAAATCCCGCAGTCACTCATGTAATATATTGTTGGATATATCCTATAAAAGATGCTATAAATAATATGCATGATTTTTATATGAAATATAACAAGATGGATTACATGATCCTGCATGATTTGATATAATATATTAAGCACATCTATATAGTATAAACATCATTCTTTTTGACTTGTATTTATTATCATCAAAACTTAACATATTAAACTATTGAGGCAAACTTATTTCCACAGTTAGGTTTGGGTGAAAATGATGTGTTTGTGGTGTTGGGTTGGTATTTGTTTGAGTTAGCTGAGTAATATTATTTAAGCTTTTGGATGTATTTTTCTTCAAATAATTTGGCCAATGAAACTTCTCTCATCAAATTAATTGGTGTTTGTGTAATCACATCTCTCTTAATATCCAATTTTGGCCTACTGATGGAACAATCCAATATTGCATTTGAACTGAGCTCATATACTCTCTATTTTCTAAAGCAGTGAATCCCACATAATAATCGTTGACAAATCTAGTTTGACTCAATTTGAATAAGGTTGATCTAGCACACTCATATGGTGATGGACCAAACTCCAATTCCAAGGCTCAGGGTAAAAGATTGCCAAACTAAAATTGGAGATTTCTGCTCATCATCTGAAACCAATGAACTACATTCTTGTCCGGATGAATTGAAGCAATTGTTAAATGTTGGTCATCAAGTGTGTCATAGTATTCAAAAAAATGCTTAGATTTAAATATCCACTATAAAACCTCTGACCCATCAAATCTTGGAAAGTCTAATTTAATGTTTCGTACCTGAAACATTTGTCTGTTAGCATCATTGCTGTCATTCTCTAAGCTTAATCCACCATGGGGTGAACTAGCATTCCCGATTAAGGTTTGTAGAGCTACTTTAATTCTATCAAATCTTTCCCTTGAAGCTACTTCAACTTGTTCCAATTAAGCATTGTGTGCTGCTTCATTTCTCTCCATCCTAGTTGTATAATCATGATCTCTCCTATCCATCAACTCTAACATGAGCTTCATCTCAGTTTGCAGCTCTTTCATTTTAGTATTGTCAGTTGTGGTTGCAATGAAAGCACCAAATGTATAGAATTAGAACCATACACAATTTAGAATGAGTAACTTCCTGAATAATACTTCTCTATATGTATTATTTATAAAATTTAGTAACAAAAGGTGAAAATCGGTGAAATGAAATGGAATTGAAATTACAGAGAATCAAAGAAAAGGAATCCAAAACTTAGAGAGGAAGAAATGAACAGAGGGAAGAAAAGAGTAACAGAAATGACATGCCAAATGATACCCCATTCTATTATCCCCTCTCCCTATATTCCTTGTCAACCAATCACAAAATCTTTCAGCCTAGAGCTAACTATTTGCAACCTTGCTCCTTTGCTAAATTCCTGATTGTGCGGATCCTTCACCACCTGTCCATTGCCACTAACCGTTTTTCTACCCATCTGATGGCAGAGCTAGCTTTCCTGGTCATTCTCCCTAGCCTTGTTGGCCAACACATCAGCAACTACTCCTCTAATAGTATCTAAGGCAAAATCATCATTCTATTCCATCTAACTTGTTGGATTTTTCAAACTATCAAGAAAAGTTTTCATGAACATTGTTCTTGCTTATTTTTGCCATGGCCTTCCAAGCTATGCCTCAATTGAGCTTGGGTTTAGATCTGAGGCACATGTCACCTTAGAATTGTGAATTATAATTCTTGGTTTGGATCAATTCGACCTTGAGCAGTAACTATGATGGTTTTTTTAAGAGGGTTTCTTGCATAAATGTTACAATTTTGGAAGACTTGTAGTAGGAAGTGGATACTAATGATGGAACAAATTCAACATATTTCCTTCTTTAAAGAATGACAGTAGAAGAGTCACTGTAGATGGTAATTTAAATGAAATGAATTGAATCTGAAGCTGCCACGTGGTATTTTAAAAGGAGTTATAATCACGTTATATTAGTGTTTACGAAAATATTTCGATTAGTGCTAATTTGGTTATGGTAAACCTTTGTCTTAAGACAAAGTTGATTCTCGATCTCAATTCGGGGAAGGGAATCACTTCCTCTTGGGATTTCTCCTGTTCCAAGACTAATCTTTGAAGAAATGTAAAAAATGATTTCAAATAAAACGCAAATTTGTGCAAATCTAAATCGAAAGTGTTTATACGTAATATGTAACTTAAAATAGAATAGAAAGAAAGAAGTTATTAAGAAATAAGAAAATCAATACAAATAAAGCAAGTTAAATGATACCAATATGTAAATGACAAGTAAAAGTGCATTTAAAGTAAATATAAGATATATGAAAATAAAGAACATAAAATATAGCAAGTCGAAGTAAAGACAATTAAAAGTAAACATGCAAATACGTGAAGTGCTGTAAAAATAACTTTGCAGGAAAGTAATGAAAGCAATTAAAAGAAATCAAATGATCTTGAAAGAACACTCGATTAGGAGTAGAAAAAACTTTGCAAAAAAGTAAATGACTGAATGTGAACAAACTGTGAATTAAAATTGCATTGAATTTATAAAGTGTACAAAAATGAAAATGGATGGAAACATACTAGACTAGGCTTGCACTGTTTGCTCGAAATGTCAAGGACGTGAGAGCATGAATTACAAGTATTTGTGAGTATAGAATTTTCAACCACTAAATGTATCCACCCTCTTGGTATTTATAAGCTTTCTCCTTTTTATAAGATCTCGACATGTGTCCAAAACAAAGATAACTGCTAAATGATTGATAATTGTTATTGAGTAACCACTAAATCCATGTCAGTGATCCTCGTGCTACGAGTAACTACTCAATCTTTATCAGCAACTCTTGTATTTGTCTTGATCTAGTATTTGCAGCTGCTACTAACTTCTTATTTCAAATTCAAAGTCAATTTCTTCATTTTGAATTCAAATTTGAATCTTCAATTGTTTGCTAGCTTTCAATTGAGATCCTTCATTTTCTTTCTTCAAAATTTGCCAAGTATAGCTACTCTTCGAATCTTTATTTCGATACTGAATTGAAATTACAATACCCAATATGAAATCAAAATGAACTTTCCTGATCTCCCATCAGAACTATCATTTTAATAACCTAAGTCTTTACTACAACTTCGACTCTAATAATCACTGAAGTCGAAAGTCTCAATGTTTGAGACCCACTCGTAGTCACTACTCATAACATGAAGTCAAAGGTATCACCTTTGATATCAGTTTTAAGACTAACATTTTAATTTCAAAACTTATTATTTCGACTCGAACTACTATTCTTCAATGGTAAATCAAAACCACTATTTTGGTAATTTTCAAGTCAAAAATGTTATTTAAATAACCTTATAATTTTTTATTCTAGTAGAATCATGTAAGGTTTCGAAGTAAAGCTTTGACTAGTCATCGAAGTATCTTTAAATCGAAAATGTGTTATTTTTATACCAACAGAGCCCCCCCAATATTTATTCTCGAAGTATGAAAGATAAATCTTTTATAGTTTTCAAACATTTACTTTTCTATTATTATTGACTTAGAGTTTTTATCCACTCTATATCAATTGTGCATAGTATAAACAACTGAAAAATCAAATGGCACAATCTGTAATTTGATTCAAATGTCCACTTATATGTACAACTACTATGTGGCCACTCTTTCATTAACCAACTGCTTCCACTATTTGGGGAATTACAAAGCCAATGATGGATTTTAATGGATAAAACAACTTTAGCCGTATTCACATCATGTCAGCATTAAAAAGGGCATGTGCACGTCTTTCCTTCTTCTCTCTCTTCTGTTTCTTGAAAACTTCTATTTCAGGAGTAGAAAAGGTTTTCACCCTTTTACTTTTCCCTTCTTTTGCACATCTGTACCCCTTCTGAATCTTCTCTACACAACCTCCACCATTAGTGAACCTTGAGGCTTCCTGACAAGCCCTTTGTCTTCTTTCTTCCCTTCCTTATACTCCATATTCCTTGAAGTTTTCACGTACCAATGGCTTTTCCTTCTAGTAAGACAGCCTCTGCTCAGGCTTCCCACTCAACTTTTGAGATAGAAGAAATAGTAGCTTTGCTAGACGCTGCCACCGTAGCTACTCTAATGGAGAAGAATGGGGTTTTCTACACCCCAGACCTTACTACTGATAATTCTGAGCTTTGGAAGACTCAGGTAATGATTCCTTTTATCATTGACAAAGAAAGACTAGCATTTTTAGGTCCAATCCTTCCTTTAGAAGAATATGAATTCATTTAATCTTTCTTCCCTTATTTTAAAGGAGAATCAATCTTAGCTTTTGATTTTTCCCAAAACACTGATTTCTTTAATTATTTTCCCAAAATCTTTCGATGTTTGCTACCTTCTAGCTCTCAAACCATATCTTTATATCTTAGGTGGTTAAATCGAATTGAAGGTGCCAAAGAAGCTATCTGGAAATTAGCTGGCATCTTCGATTTCATCTAATTGAGCAAGGAGCTCATGGAATATAATTCCCCCATGTTAACTAGTTCCTTCTTTTTCTGGAATAAAAGCATCAATTTCTTTCACGTCCTTTATGGGATGTTGACACCTACCCTCTTCGATATGGCTGCCATAACTGGTCTTAAGCCCATTAGAAGAGTAATCACTAGCACAATGAAGCCTAAAATAGAAGTTGAGCCTAACTTCTCGAAATTAACCTATACTGCCTTCATCGAGAATAACTATCTTGAGACTAACCAAATCTGTGATGAAGAGCATATGGCTTTCCTCATGTTTTGGCTTAAATCATTTGTTTTTTGTACTAGGTATCTCCAAATCCCAAAATCTTTCATTCCTTTAGCCATCCTTCTTCACAAAGGTTACTATCTTTGTTCAGGCAAATTGATCCTTGCCTAACTTTATGCTTCAATGATAGAAGGAATCAATTTTCTTCGATCAGAAAATAAACCCCTTACTAACCTTGGGGGGCCTTTCTGGTTATTGCAACTCTGGCTTAATTCCATTCTTGAACCTCATCTTCAAGGTTCAATCCCCTCAACAACTTCCAAAGTAATCGAAGGCCCTCGATTATCTCAACTTTACTATGCCTCGAAACCAGGCAAAGAGGTTGAAGACTTCAAATTCTTCTTTTCACTATTCATGACCGTGAAGCATCAGTCAGATAACTTCAATTTCTCTCCCTTTGCTCTTCGAGACTATGGTCTTGAATGGTTTCGACAACCATTCTTTTGTTCGACTCCTGGGGCACAATTTGAAAACCTAAGTATCTGGAGTAACATTTTCACCACCCAAATTTTGTCTCCTAGCTATCCAAGATCAAATGACTATAGCCTTCAACTTTAACTTCCCTCTTGTGCCTCGAGACAACTTGGGTTTTCCCAATGTATTCCTTCTCCCATCTCCTTTAAAGACTAGCATCAGACATGCAAATCTAAGGCTAAGGATTTCGAACAATATAAATGTTTCTTGAAGAATAATGCTACAAAGAGAGAGGGGTTTAACCCTTTCAAATGCGAACCATCATTCTTCTTGACCACGAGATTTGCAGACTAGTGGGAGAAGTATTATTTTGCACTGAAGCCCTCACTCGAAGCTTGCTTTCAATGATTTACTAACACAAGCTCATCTGTGCATACTGGAGCTGCAAACAAGAAAACCAAAGGTATACATCTTAAAGAAATTTTTAGTTTTGAGAAATTTTTTAAAGGTAAGTATAATCCCAAAAACCTAAGACTGGTGGTTCGAGAGTCTGAACTGTTACCAAGTGGCTTTAATACTCAAGAGGAGGGGGGTGAATTGAGTTTATAAGACAAGTTCGTAATTCTTTCGCAAAACACTTGACTATTGAATTTCGTTGAAGTTATTGACTAATTGAAATGAATGAATTAATAAGAACAATATATATTGCTTAATAACCAACCAAGAGAGAAGTAATCAAGTAAGAATATAAGTAATGCACAAATATAAAGGGAAGGGTTTAGAGAATCAAACACAATGATTTATCCTGGTTCGGCCACCAATCCACTTGTGACCTACGTCCAGTCCTCAAGCAACCACTTGAGATTTTCCACTATATCTTCAAGCTTCAATAGGTGCTTGACTACCTTTACAAACTTGAGCCCTCAACTCCTTGGGATGCCTCACCCTTGAGCTTGAGTCTCTTCAAACAAAGGGATGCCTCACCCTTTACAAATTGGAGGGATACCTCACCCTCTAACTTATACAACAATTAAGATTGATATTGAGAAGCTCTCACTAGAGTAGATAATACAAATTGAAGCTCTAAGAATGCTCACAAAGGATATCTCAAAGATTAGACAAAAACAGAGTAATGAGTGATTTTAGATATTGATTCTCGTTTTGATGTGTTGCTAAGATGTTTTAGGTTCAAGAACAACCATCAATGATGCCCCAACAACTGTATTTAAAGCCCATTTATTAAAAGAGCCGTTGGAGGATGGTTGAAGCCAAGCATTTAATGCATTTAATATAGCCATTGGGCATGTCAGAACATTGGTAATCGATTACAAGGCTTTGGTAATCGATTACATGGAAGATAGAATGTGTTCTTGGCTTTCTGGGAACATGGTAATCGATTACCATCTTGGGTGTAATCGATTACACGTCCTCTGACTTTCTGGTAATCGATTACATGGATGGTGTAATTGATTACAAGGCTTCTGTTTAACTTGTAATCGATTACTAAACATTGGTAATCGATTACACTATACTTTAAACTCATTTTTCAAGCCTTAAAGAGGATTCATGTCATTCCTAACTTTAGAAAACATGGATTTAAATAGTATTGAACTTTGTTTGGCATGATCCAAGATAAAAGAAGTTCTCTTTTTAGGAATTGATCTTTGAAAATCATATTGATTAAAATCATTTTTGAAAAACCATTTGAGATATCTTGGGAGCATTTAACATTGATGTACTAATGCCTATATCTAAACCTCTTGATTTCTTCTTAGTTTTCTCTTTTGCTCTTTGATCTTCATCTTTGTCTTTGTTATCATAAAAAACTAATTGACATGCTTCAAGACACATGTATTCACATTATCCCTTTTTTTGATGATGACAAACTGAACATTGAAAGGAAGAGAAACAATTGCATATATATATGTATATCAGAGATTTAATGGCATCTCTCCCCCGTAATGAATGCACAATATGGAGTTAGTGATATATTCATGTGAGAGCTTTAAATCTAACTCCCCCATACTTATGCAAGATTCTCCCCCGTACTTATGCAAGATACTAATCTCTCCCCTGTTGGCATTATAAAAAACATATTAGTATTTGGATGAAATTTCGGCAGCATTTTCACTGATTTTCATGATTTCCCAAAATTTTAAACAGCAGAAACCAATCAGTTCAAACTAGTCAATATACAATCAATCCAATAGATCAACATGGAACCAATCAAATCAATATTCAATAATCATATCAATAATCATATAGGAAACATCAAAAGAACCAACTGATTTTATATAAATATTGTTTCAATCATATACAGCCAAATATCAGAAAAACAAAGAAACTATCAGAACTTGTAATCGATTACAATATCAGTGTAATCGATTACCAGCCTTCTGGGAACCTTGTAATCGATTACATTATTTGTGTAATCGATTACCTGAGTTCTGAGTTCATTGTAATCGATTACCAGTTTAGTGTAATCGATTACTTGCTTGACAGAACCTTTGTAATCGATTACAAAGGTCTTGTAATCGATTACTAGCCTACTAAAACTCAGATTTTGCATTTCAAACAGTTAAGGATGAATGTTAAACCTTCCAAAATAGTTCCAAAGCTTCTCAAATCAATTTCAAGCATCATGCAAGCATTCAATTCACATAGATTGTGATTCAAAACACATAATCATACAAGATTGCTATTTTTACCAAGAATTACCCCATTTGGATAGATTTGAGATGTTTTGAGCTTCTTGGAGATCTTTGACATGAGGAAACACCTGCAAAACAACTTAGGGGGAATCTCCGATGCTCAAGTCAGTATTGGATTAAAAAATAAAAAATTATGCAGCAAAGGGACATGATTATGCAGAAAAATGTGTATTTATGCAGCAATTTATATTTTATTCAGCAAAACAATGTATTTATGCAGCAATTAGCTTATGCATGATTGATCCAATATGCCAAGTTCATTTCTTATATAATAGAAGGCTTCTTTTGCCAAAGGTTTAGTGAAAATGTCTGCTAGTTGCTTAGTGGTTTCCACAAATTCAAACATGCAATCACCTTTTCGAACATGATCTCTTATGAAATGATGCCTTATTTCAATGTGCTTTGTTCTTGAGTGTAAAACGGGATTTTTAGACAAGTTGATTGCACTAGTGTTATCACATCTTATGGGGATGTGATCCAACTCAAGACCATAGTCTAGAAGTTGTTGCTTCATCCAAAGATTTAAGCACAACAACTTCCAGCTGCAACATATTCAGCTTCGGTTGTTGACAATGCCACACTATTTTACTTTTTGCTATGCCAAGAAACTAATGAGCTTCCAAGCAAGTGACATGTCCCACTAGTACTCTTCCTATCCATTTTGCACCCAGCAAAATCAGAATCGGAATAGCCAACCAAACAACATGAAGCACCCTTAGGGTACCACAATCCCATTTGTGAAGTGCCTATTAGATATTTCATAATTCGTTTTACAGCACTTAGGTGTGATTCTTTAGGATATGCTTGAAATCTAACACACACGCATACACTAAACATGATATTAGCAAATTCCCTTTTGATACATCACCTATCACTTTGTCAAGAGGATGATATCTTGATGTTCTCCATTCCTTGGGAAGATCCATGATTTGAGAGTCCTCTTGTCTTGGGGAATCATATGGGCTTTCTTCTTGCTTCTTGACTTATTTTTCTTGATTTCCTAGGTGAGTTCTTGCAAGGATTTTTGCAATATCATCAACAAGCTCCTTTCTTGGCTCGTTTGGGTTAGTTTCATCAAATGCAACATGTATGAACTCTTCTATGGTCATAGTTCGTTTGTTATAAACCCTAAAGGCCTTACTATGTATAGAATAACCAAGAAATATTCTCTCATCAGATTTTGCATCAAACTTTCCCAAGTTATCCTTTCCATTATTTAAAACAAAGCATTTACATCTAAAAATATGAAAATGTGAGACATTTGATTTCCTTCCTTTGTATAATTCGTAGGGGATTTTCTTTAAAATTGGCCTTATTAGAGCCCTATTCATAACATAACACGCGGTGTTAACCGCATCCACCCAAAAATACTTAGGAAAGTTGGCCTCATTGAGCATAGTTTACCATTTCTAAAGATCAATTTTTCCTTTCTACAATACCATTTTGTTGTGGTGTTCTAGGGGCTGAAAAATTATGCTCAATCTAACACCCCGAGAATACGTAATTTATTTGTTTTGGTCGATTCTGAATTATTTTGAATAATCCGACTTGACTTCTGTGAATTTTATGATTTATGTGATTTTTTTTAGGAATTTTTGGGAGTTTTTACGTTTTTGATTATTTTAATATTATTTTTGGGAGGTATATGTAAGCCTTCGTATTTTATTTCTTTCTCTCAACTCTTAATTATTTTTACTAATCTGATTTAATTTTCATAAGTTTCATAATTATTATGATTTTTGTGAATTTTTATGATATTTCGATATTTTGAATATTATAATATATTTTAGATATTTTAAGATATTTTGAATAGTTTATTATATTTTGAGATATTTTAAGATATTTTAAGATATTTTGAGATATTTTGAGAATATTATATTATATTTTTGATATTTTGGTATATTTTGAATATTTAATATATTTCTGATATTTTGGACTGTGTGTGGGCCCTGGCGAGCCCGAAAAAATAAAAATTTTTATTTGCCAGAAAGTCTTGTCTTTGTTGATTCGAGTCGGGAACTTACTAAACCCGAAACCGAAAACAGTTTTTAAAGTTTTATTTCCCTACGATTTTATCTGACAAATAAAATCGGGGTATGTTTTATTATCAATTGGATAATATCTTTCTTGAAAAATATCTAGTAGATGATTCTAGACGCGAGCCTAGTCACTCACTCTAGAATGTTCTAGATGATGACTCATCATTGGTGACTCACATGTTCCAGATTGTTCTAGAAGACGCATCGTCAGCACGCCTAGTCATCGAGTACTTTACACATGGACCAATCAGGAGCTGGTCAAAGTTGGTGGCTGTGACTCATCGCTAAGGACAAATGGAAGCGTGATACGTGGCATGACACCTCAGCACCATGACTCAGCAGATTTCGGAAGGTTCCAGAAGTGGTGACTCGCCCTGTGACTCACCGTAGTGAGTCACCTGTTCCAGAAGCTTCTTTGGTGACTCACCATGCTGACTCAGCGCTGTGACTCACCATTGGTGACTCAGCATTGTGACTCACCATTGTTGACTCAGCATTGTGACTCGTCATGCTGACTCAGCCAGTGACTCAGCACTGTGACTCGCCATGCTGACTCACCTGTTCTAGAAAATATCTACGCTGACTCATCATATTGACTCATCGTAGTGAGTCACATGTTCTAGAAACTTCTCTTTGATGACTCGCTTTGTGACTCATCAAGGACAATCAGTAAAAAATGATCAACAATAGTTGCTACCCAGCTAAAATAAGAGAAAAATCTAGGTATATTTTATTATCCATTAGACAATAGACACTGACTTTATAAACAGTAATTATTGTTCATTGGTTAAAGTGTACTAGAAATTATACAGTGTGCACCAATAGAAATTGGTCAACAAAAATAGCAACTAATAAGAATCAAATTAGTGAATATTCAACCAATAGAAATTGGTCAAGAATAATGGCTTGAATTTTAAGGACTAATAGGAAACAAGCTATTAAACAAATTTGGACTTCTTGAAATTAGTTGGTTCTACGGTGAAGGAGGAGAGCAATTTGCTCTAATAGCCAATTCACTTTGTGAATTCACGTAGGAAGCCTAAATTGAACAAAAGGAAGACTAGTCAATATTGGTTTCTTTTCTTTGTTGCATTCTACGGCAAAGCAACTTTTGTGAAACAAATATTACAATTCAATTCTTCCCATCTTTCATTAATTAACCAAGTAAGACAAAGTCAATTTTGGTGACTTCTCTTCATGTGCATTTACGGCAATGCATGCTCTAGGAAGGCAATTTCAATACTTCAATTCATTTCCATTCTTAATGCATTTACGACCATGCATTTGAATGAAAGCCAATTTGCCTACTTAATTATATTTGGTCACTTTTCTAGCTAGCTATCATTCGAAGAAGCAAAACAAAAATATTTCTCACTTTCTCTCAAAGTGGTTTACGGCCATGCATAGTCAAAGTCTTCATCCTTCTCCAAAATTTTCCAACTAGAAAAGCTCACAAATTTCCTTCTCCTTTTCTTCTCCAACCTCACGGCCTCCCCACCCAATCTCCTTATTCTCTCTTCTATAATTCTAAACTACCTTATATCTTGCTTCCTTAATTCATTTCAAGATACTTTGTAGTTGAAACCTAAGCTTGAATAATCCATTTTCTATCTTGTTCTTCAAAACTCAAGTTTGAAGCCTTGAAGGTAGGATTCTTTAATCTTCATGTTTCTATCCATTTCAAAGTTCTAATCATGATTTTAATCCATGATTATTTTAGTTTAGAGCCTTAAGTATTAATATTGCATGTTTTCTTTGATTTTCAAGAAGCTCTTGGTGGTTGAAGTTCATCTTGAAGGAGACAATAAGAGGACATACAAGGAACTTTGGAGGTTTCTTCAAGAGGTAAGAGGGAGATTACCCTCATCAACCATGTGTTGGTGGTGAGGAATGTATGTGTTTGTAGTGAAGAATCCATAGGGATTCATTCACTTGGTTGTTTATTGTTTTTCCTAATTGTGTTTGATTTTGGGTGCAAGCATGTCTATAGCTTTAAAATATGAAGTATGTGTTTTATAATTGTTTTAATATTTTGTATGTGTTTTATGATTGCTTTAACATATAGTATGTGTTCATATATGCATGATTATTATTGTAAGTCATGAATAATATGTAAAGGATTGCATGAGTGTTCCAAAGAACACAGTAGAGGCTCACGACCTCAACACAAAAAGGAGAACCAAAATGTTCTCATCAATTTTCTAAGAGTGTGATTTAATTAACCTAGGAAAATTAACAAGATGCAAAATCGTTTAGAGCAAGAAAAATGAATGTAGAGATCAAATGGCAATTTTAAGTATTTCGGCCAACATGCCAAAGCCAAGGATTTATGATTTCTAAAATCATTTCCAAATCATTTTCAATAAAAAAGAAGCAATATATGTTAAAAGGAATTTTTTTACAATGAGTTTTGAAGAAATAAATTGATTAGAATTAAGTTTAAGAAGTTAAAACTAATGATTTTACTGTTAGAAGAAAATACAATAGCTTTTGTAAAATTCTAACATATAGCTCATATTATATTTTGAAGCATGTTAGTGATTTTCAAAAAAAAGTTAAATTATACGGTTAAAAATTAAGTAAAAGAAATTTTTACAGAAAAATTAGGAAACCATTATTATAAATTTCTAAACAAAATACTGTCAAATTTTTATTAAAAATGGACAAATAAGATAGAAAAGATATTCATAAGACAGTATACGGTATGAAAAATATTCTACGTAGTTTAAACGTACTAAATATTATTTCTGTTTATTTAAACAGTAATTTTTAAAGAATTCAGACAAGAAAATAATTTAAAAACCTTACGCGATTGAGAAAACGTATTAAAAACCCTACGCAATTTTAAAAATAGTAAAATATATTTACGCGATTTAAAAACGTTTGTAAAAATGACGAAATTGTGAAAACGCAATAAAATTTTTACGCGATTGATGAAAACAGCAAGTTTTTATTGTCGGGCCAAAGTGGTGGACCCAGACAGATGGTGAAACAGTATTGCCAGGTGGGTGCGTACTGTATATATATGCGACAGATGGTGAAACAGTATTGTCAGGTGGGTGCGTACTGTATATATATGCAATTTGCCAGTGAGGGCATATTCATAATTTTTGCCAGTGAGGGCATATTTGGAGTTTTGGCCACAGTATTGCCAGGTGGGTGCGTACTGTATATATATGTGATTTGCCAGTGAGGGCATATTCGTAATTTTTGCCAGTGAGGGCATATCTGAAATTTTTATCATGTATTGAGTCATGCCAATTTTGGTGGATTGATTGACGAAGGTGAACAACATCGTGTTGTCGGTGTGATAAGCGTAGTGTGGTTCGATTTTGAATGGACTTGGAGACGTTAGTGTGCAGAATCCCATATGTGGACAGTCGGTCGCACCTCTGGGCCGTGGTAACTGGTAACACACTAATGGATTCGACACACACTATACTTAATCAAGATCTTGTGAAGTCTATTAGTGCAAGCCTATAGTGACACGACGTATGACAGTGTGCTACACCAATATGCTATTTCAGTGGGCTATAGACGCAACGTGAGATAGCGGAATAGTTATTGGGCGATCAACGGTACTAATAGATTTTGCGGGTCGTTCACTCTGATGTCTGTATTTTTAGCTCCATGGAGTAGGATTGAGTCGCATTTCATATATTTATGTTTTATATATTTTAATGTTATCTAACTGTACGACTTTATTTATCTGTACCATTACGTTTGCATATGTGATCTGCATCTTTATGTGGTTATTTATATTCACTGTTGAGATATTATGTATGTTGTGACTATATGATTTAATTGTATCCATTATTATATCTATCACGATAATGTTATTGCTATTCATTTCATTATAATATGTGTTTATTGAAATTAATTGTAAATTGATAACATGATTATAATTGTGATATCTGTGTGTATGGAATGACTCTGTCATTCATATTATTCTTTGCTACCGCACTGGTATTGGTGAAAGGAGATCTCACTTCTTTACTGTATTGTTTTGTTGTGGTTGTTTTTATTTAAATTCGTATAGTGGGCAAAGCGAGTTTCTTAGACCCATTGGAGGCAATGTTCTGAAGTTGATGACGGCATCGAGGAGTGATCTTCCAGTTTTCAACGTGATGCAGAGGGTGGAGAAACAAGACATGTGTGTTATGTTTTTCTCGTTAGTGTTATTACTATGCTATTAGTAGTACCCGTCATTGGGTTGGCTATTGTTTCTCTGAGTCTGTAAGTTACATGTTTTATTTCTTTATTGCATATTTTGTGGTATACATAATATGAGTATTAATCAATTCAATTTAATTTTTGTTTTTCTTGAAATTTTTGGTAAGTTTATGTTTCCATGAAAAGAAAGTTAAAAATTCATCTTTTAGAACTCAAAGCTTTTATAAAATGATTTTTTTCAGATTTTAAATTTTCTTTAAAAATGTGATGCCCTATGGAGGGTGTTACACTCAATACCATGTTCATCACAAAACGTTTCAAATTCATGGTTTTCAAATTCACCACCATGATCACTTCTTATGGATGCAATACAAAAGCCTTTTTCATTTTGGATAACTTTAGCAAGCTTTTTGAATGATTGAAAAGCATCATTTTTGTGAGATAAAAACAATGTCCATGTAAACCTAGAAAAATGATCCACAATCACTAAGGCATAGTAATGTCTACTAAAGCTCATAGTTCTAGAGGGACCAAAAAGATCCATGTGCAAAAGTTGTAGAAGTCTAGAAGTTGAAACCACATTTTTAGCTTTAAAAGAGACATTTACTTGTTTTCCTTTTTAACATGCATCACAAAGTTTATCTTTTTCAAATTTGAGCTTTGGAAGACTAATTACTAGTTCTTTAGAAATTAATTTGTTTAAGTGATCCATGTGAATGTGAGCAATTCTTCTATGCCATAACCATGAATCATTTTCTCTAGTCATAAAGTAATTAGCATCATTTGAGGAAATGACATCAAGGCTAATCATATATATGTTATTGACCTTATGACTAACAAACCTAACATATTTATCATCCTTACCCTCAATTATGCAACAATTTGAATCAAATATTACTCTATTCCCCTTATCACACAATTGACTAATGCTAAGCAAGTTATGTTTGAGTCTTTCAATAAGTAAAACATTATCAATGGATGAGGAAGGAATCTTACCAACTTTACCGACTCCAAGGATCTTTCCTTTGTTGTTGTCACCATAAGTCACATGTCCACTCTTCTTAGGAACAAGGAAGGAGAACTTGAAGCCATCACCAGTCATGTGCTTGGAGCATCCACTATCAAGATACCAACTTAAACTTTTGGACTTCAAGCACACCTACAACACGCATTCAAGTTTTAACATTTGGTCCCCAAAATGTCTTGGGTCCTTGTGTGTTAGAAATAGGCACGGTGCCCTTAGGAACCCAAACCATTTTTGTTCCTACTTTGGTGTTTTTTTTCATTCTAGCATTACATATAAATGTACTATGTCCTTTCTTTCCACAATGAAAGCATTTAATAAAGGGGGTACTTGATGTTCTAGATGGGACAAAGAAATTATTGTAGTATTTTTTATGGTTATTTGGATTATATCCCAAATCAGCTTTTTGAAAAACACACCTTTGTTTCCCTAGTAACATATTCAAATTATCTCTTTCCATAGTAAATTTTGCAAGAGTGTTTTTCAAGTTCTCAATTTCAATTTCATATTCTTTACATGAAGAACAAGATGAGGGTGTGGGTACATTTTCATGTGAAGAACAAATTATGCATGATGAGTTGGCATTAATAAGTCCTAAAGTCTCATTTTTAACTTTGAGTTCTTCAATCTCCTTAGTTAAAGTAGAAATTTTGTTAGTCATTAAGGAGATTGTTTTGTTGGAAGTTAAAACCATTTTGGTGAGTCTCATGGATTCATCATGCAATTCTTGAAAGACATCTTGCAATTCATTATATGAAGGAGATAGTTCAAGATTAGATGAGGTTACCTCGGTTTCGCTTTCCTCTTCTTCTTCTCCATTTGCCATAAGGCAAAAGTGGGCTTCCTCATCCTCCGAGTCATCGATGGAGTTCATATCGTTGTCCTCCCAAGCGATATATGCTCTTCTTCCTTTCCTTTCCTTGAAGGGCTTCTTTTCAAACTTCTCCATCTTCTTTTGATAAACCGAACATTCCATCTTCATGTGTCTGGGTTTTCCACATTCATAGCAAGTTGGAGTAGAAGAGGTTCCTTCTCCTTTTTGAAATGACCTTTTAGGAGGGAAATGTGGTTTTCTTTGAGTTCCTTTCTTCTTAAGAAATCTTCTGAATCTCTTAACAAGGAGGCTGAAATTTTCTTCATTCATCTCAAGATTGTCAATACCATCTTCATCATCTTCATCCTCATTATAAATTGTTGAGGAGGTGGCCTTGAGAGCCATCCCTTTTTTCTTCTTATCTTGCTCCTGACTTTGACTTAATCGGTTTAGTTCCAACTCATGTTCTTGAAGCTTTCCAAAGAGAGTGGCCAAAGTCATTGTGGCAAGATTTCTTAATTCCGATATTGCCGTCACCTTAGGTTGCCAATTCCTGCTTAAACATCTCAAAACTTTGTTAATAAGATCTTCATTGGCAAAAGTTTTTCCCAATGAAGCAAGATGATTAATTATATGAGTAAAATATTTTTGCATTTCTTGAATGCTTTCCCCTTGGTTCATTCTAAACAATTCATATTCGTGAGTGAGTGTATTAATTCTAGATCTTTTTACCTCACTTGTACCTTCATGAGTTACTTGCAATGTATCCCACATTTCTTGAGCGGTCGTACAGTTTGACACCCTAAAGAATTCATCATACCCTAAAGAGGTAGTAATGATATTCTTAGCTCTCAAGTTGTATTGAACATTTTTCTTGTCATCATCGGTCCATTCATTTCTTGGTGTATTTGTTCTAACACCATCAACTAGACGTGTGGGGACAAAAGGACCATTTTCAACGGCATCCCACACATCAATATCGATAGCTTCAATAAAAATCTTCATCCTTTCTTTCTAATATGCATAACTATCCCCATCGATAAAAGGGAGGCCTATTTATAGAAGAACCTTCATTAGAAAAACTATTTGAAGCCATCTTTACTCTTGAAGCGGCTAAGCTCTTTATACAAGAGTCTAGCTCTGATACCACTTGTTACCAAGTGGCTTCAATACTCAAGAGGGGGGTGAATTGAGTTTATAAGACAAGTTCGTAATTCTTTCGCAAAACACTTGACTATTGAATTTCGTTGAAGCTCTTGACTAATTGAAATGAATGAATTGATAAGAACAATATATATTGCTTAATAACTAACCAAGAGAGAAGTAATCAAGTAAAAATATAAGCAATGCACAAATATAAAGGGAAGGGTTTAAAGAATCAAACACAATGATTTATCCTGGTTCAGCCACCAATCCACTTGTGACCTACGTCCAGTCCTCAAGCAACCACTTGAGATTTTCTACTATATCTTCAAGCTTCAATAGGTGCTTGACTACCTTTACAAACTTGAGCCCTCAACTCTTTGGGATACCTCACCCTTGAGCTTGAGTCTCTTCAAATAAAGGGATGCCTCACCCTTTACAAATTGGAGGGATACCTCACCCTCTAACTTATACAACAATTAAGATTGATATTGAGAAGCTCTCACTAGAGTAGATAATACAAATTGAAGCTCTAAGAATGCTCACAAAGGATATCTCAAAGATTAGACAAAAACAGAGCAATGAGTGATTTCAGAGATTGGTTCTCGTTTTAATGTGTTGCTAAGATGTTTTAGGTTCAAGAACAACCATCAATGATGCCCCAACAACTGTATTTAAAGCCCATTCATTAAAAGAGCCATTGGAGGGTGATTGAAGCCAAGCATTTAATGCATTCAATATAGCCGTTGGGCATGTCAGAACATTGGTAATCGATTACAGGGCTTTGGTAATCGATTACATGGAAGATAGAACGTGTTCTTGGCTTTCTGGGAACATGGTAAACGATTACCATCTTGGGTGTAATCGATTACACGTCCTCTGACTTTCTGGTAATCGATTACATGGATGGTGTAATCAATGACAAGGCTTCTGTTTAGCTTGTAATCAGTTACTAAACATTGGTAATCAATTACACTATACTTTAAACTCGTTTTTCAAGCCTTAAAGAGGATTCATGTCATTCCTAACTTTAGAAAACATGGATTTAAACAGTATTGAACTTTGTTTGGCATGATCCAAGATAAAAGAAGTTCTCTTTTGAGGAATTGATCTTTGAAAATCATATTGATTAAAATCATTTTTGAAAAACCATTTGAGATATCTTGGGAGCATTTAACATTGATGTACTAATGCCTATATCTAAACCTCTTGATTTCTTCTTGGTTTTCTCTTTTGCTCTTTGATCTTTATCTTTATCTTTGTTATCATCAAAAACCAATTGACATACTTCAAGACACATGCATTCACATGAACAAGTCCTGAAGCAAAAGAGAGTCGAACGCTATCAAAAGTGTTGTGCTCGTTTCATTGGTGCTCTGATTTCGTATCCTTTGGCTTCATTCAAACGATTCAAAACCCCACTAAAGTTTCCTTCACTACCTAATACTATTTTTGGAATTTCCAATTGGTATCCAGACCCCAAAAGTGGAGCGTTGGGTGTGGGTAAGGACTCGAAAAAACGAGAGGTGATTTTTGCCAACTGCTATCTGGGCAACTGCCAAGTTCTAATTTATGAATATTCTCAAATAATAAAATACCCACCACATGGTAAAGTCTTTAGGTCTTTTAATCTTTATTTCCTTATTTTCAATTCGCTTATTAATTATATATTTATTGATGCACTTTCGAAAAGGATTAGGGTAATAGAGGATTTAGGTGAAGATGAAAATTGGGAGGATGAATCTCTGAGGCCAAAGAAAACCCAAAAGACAAAAATAAAAAGCCTTGGTGAAGACAACCTCTTCATCCCAACCTTAAAAGAAACCAACTTCAGCTTCCTCCAAGCCTAAACAAATCGAAAAAAAGAAAACAAAGATGGTCGAGGACACTTCAGAAAACATTCTTGAAACACCCATAGTAAGATTTATTTACCCTTCGATCTTAATTATTGGTTTCATCATTTTCCTGATTTTGATTCCTCAATTTCAAGAGAAACATACTGATGCAAACCCAATCAAGACAGGCCGAGTTAAACACGTGGCCTCAAAGCAAAAAGAAATCTTGATTGTTGACAACTTTGAAGAATCTCTTAATGAGGATCAAGAACCAATTTCCTCGGAGAGCACCAATGCAACTTCAGCTAATTTTAGGGTTGAACCTTAAGTGGCAAGATTTTTCTTAATCTTTTTTGTTCGAAATCTTCTAGTCCTATACTAACTTTTGATTTTAAAACAAGACTCTCCACCATCATATATTTGTAAAACAACTCCTGCAACCTCAAGGAGGTTCATGACTCCATCTCCAATTCCTTCTCATCCAAGGGATTCAATTCCTATCCCAAGTGTACTTTCACCTGGGCCTGAAGTAGCTTCAACCTTAAGTACCTATTTAGACGGGTTGTTTGACATGGAGGCCCAAATCGAAAAACAAATAAGCACTGAGGCACAAGACATCCCGATCGAGGCTAATATCTAGGTTTGATATTTCCCTAAGTAAACTCAGTTTTGCTTGTCTCGAATGTTTCTAACCATTTTTTACTTCTTTTCAAGAAAACATCATTCTTGAGATTGGCCCCACATCAGGAATTCTTATTATTGAAACTGATGATCACGTTTGATAATTTTTTTTTTGAATTAAATCACTAAACGTGAATGATTTGCAAAATTTTCATAAAAAATGAAATTATAATCCTTATTAATATTATTTGAATTTTACAGGAGCATATTAATCCTCATAACAAAACAAGTACTCCTGTTGAAACTGTGATTCATATCTTTATCGAAGCTATTCAGCGATTTGATACTGCTCCATCAACTTTTGCCCAAGCCCAATCAGTTCTAACTAAAATTACATTCGAGGAGGAAGCAGAAGCAATGGGTGTAGATGATGATGAGGATGAGAATGACATTATGAAGCGTATCAAAGATATCTTTTCTAGATGATCCTTATCTTTGAAATCCCACCATTTGACAACTCACTCAGAGGTTGAAGTCCAAAGTATATATGCTCCCCAACTATTGCAAGAGCTGGCTAATCTCTTAAAACTTGGGGTAGATCCAGTCATGACTACTGAAGACAAGAAGCAGAAACTTTAGGGCCTCCTTGATCAACTGAATCGAAACAAACACCTCATGAACTTTAATGTCCATGAAGTTATTCAAAAACTAGAAGGTCGATTATAGGATTTATCAATCAAACCCCCTCATCTCAATCAAATCATTGCCAATAATCAGCAAGTGCTTAAGAAAAAGAGCCAAATGGTGATGAATGTTTCCAGAGCCAAGAAGAAATGCTTGAAGCTTGTTGTTGTTCTTTCGACTACTCAGCAGAGCATTAATCAAAATAATGAGAGAATTGCTAAGCTCGAACAAGAACTACAAATACTTAGACAACAACAAAGCGAACTTCAAGCCCCTGCTGATGATTGCGCAAACCAGGAGTAAACACTTTAAGAAGATTACCAACGATGGACTATCGAAGGTGAAAACGTGACTCAAGCTATTCAACATTTGGTTTTAGCCTTCGAAGCGGCTTCAATAGAGAAGAAGAGAATAGTAGAAATCTAGGAGTCTTTGTATTCGAGGCTCTAATAAACATGAATTTTGTTTTTAATTTTTTTAATGACTATTTAAATTTTGAATGCTTGTTGATTAGAAATTGTTACGATATATACAATGAAATTTTAACTTCATGAATTGTTGGCCTATACAATTTCAAGTATTTTCCATTTATCGAAGTACTTCTCTTATTAGAATTAATATTTGTAATTGAATAAGCATTAGTAGAAAAAACACTTCCAATTTGATATGATCTTTCCCGATTCAAGGATCATTTTCCAAATAACTTCGATATTTTCTCCATGGGTAAAATAGCCTTCCAAACTAAATCACCGAAGTTAAACTCTTTTTTCTTGACTCGAAGATTGTAGAATTTCACAATTCTTTCTTTTTTTTTAATCAAATTTTCAAGAGCAATTAACCTTTTTTATCCAAATGATTTAATTCATCAAACATCAAATCCCAATAATCTTGAGTAGGGATCTCATCTTGATGTTGTAATCTAATTGATTGAAGATTAATTCAGATTGGTAACATTGCATCATGACCATAAACCAAATGATATGGTGTAGGACTAATAACTTCTTTATGAGAATTTCGATAAGCTCATAGAGCTTAGCTCAAAGTTTCATGCTAACTTCTTGATTTTCGACTAATATGCTTCTTAATTAAACCAATTAAGATTTTATTAGCTGCTTCAATTTGCCTATTAGCTTGAGCGTAATAAGGAGTCTAAGTAAGTAACTTGATATTCCTTGATCTAACAAATTTAGTAATGTAACGACCAGTAAACACGGTACTCTGATCAATAGTTAGAGTTTGAGGAATATTGAATCTATATATAATATTCCCTTCAACAAAATTTATAATATCTTGTTGAGTTACATCCTTCAAAGGGACTGCCTTGACCCACTTTGTAAAATAATTAATGGCAACTAATATATACTAATGTCCTTTAGATGATGGTGGATGGATCTGTCCTATTAGATCGAAAGCGCATCCTCGAAATGGCCAATGTTTAATAATCAAATGTAAATCACTAGCAGGAACATGCTGAATGTTTCCATACTTTTGACATTTTTCGCAGGACTTAGCATATGAATGACAATCTTTAGCCATTGTAGGCCAATAGACTCTCTGCCTATGCAATACCCATTTCATTTTTGCACTAGCTTGATAAGCACCACAAATGCCTTCATATACTTCTACTAAGACTGTGAATGCTTCTTTTTCACTTAGACATGTTAATAAATTTCCATCTACTGACTTTTGGTATAATGAATCCCCTATTATAACATAATGTAGGGCTCTATAGTTTATTTTCCTTTTGATTGAAGTACTTGAATTTTTTAAATAATCAACAATTAACTTTCTCCAATCAAAATCATCCATATCTTTGATTGAACATACTTCTAAATTCTCGAATGGGTACAATTTTTCTTTAACTTCGATTAACTTTGATAAAGTTATACTTGAAATCTTGTAACTTGAATAATTTTCATTAGTTCATAATTTTCCTCTCTCGGAATATGTTGTAATATAACTTCATCAAATTCGCATAATAATCTTGCTGCAAAAGCAAAGTATTTGAACAAAAATTTTGGTTAATGCATTTATATTCTTAAGTCAATTATTTTACAACTAGTTGGGAGTCACCCAAAACTTTAATATTTCTGGCCTTGAGCGAAATAAACATTTGTAAGCCAACAATCAAAGCTTCATACTCAGCTTCATCATTCGAACATTCATGCTTCAATTCGAATAAAAACTTAGTTGGAGTTCTAATAGGTGAAACAATTAAAACTCCAAGACCAATGATAATCACATATTTTATATATTAATAAACACTCATTTTTAGTTATTTACACTCTCAATGTACTTAATTGATTAAGCCTGGTTATGTTTTGTAAGTTTGGACTCAAATTGGGCTTAATTGATTTTTCCAGCATTATTTGGGTCTTACACTATTTCTGTATTTCTGCCATATCTTGAGTTGTAGATGTGCAAAAATTATGTATCTTACCTTGTAGGAAAGATAAGAGAAAGCTCTACAACTTTCATGAAGAGCTCCAGGTAAAATATGGACATCTAGAGGAGCTAAATGGGCTTGGAAGTCAGAATACGAGTTTTATGACTGGAACCTGAATAATGTGCAGTAATCAGAGCATAACTCAGGATGTATGAACTTTCTTGGGCTGAAATTTGGAGATTTGAAAGTTAAGACTCATATCTACAACTTTTATGAGGAACATAAGAGCTCATTCAGACAGCTTGGAGGTGATATTGGGCTTGGAAGTCAAAACAGAGGTGCTAAAACTGGGCCTGAACAGTTTACAGTAATTGGGTCATATCTTAGGCTGTAGGATGAATTTTTGGATGATTTTGGTCGAATTGGAAAACTGAGACAAAATGTACAACTTTCATGAAGACCACATTATTTTATTCTAATGGCATCCATGAGATAAGCACTGAATGATTTTGGAGACAAAGAATCTTAATAATTTTCCACTCACCAACTCACCATTTGACATTTTCCACTCATCCACCTACTCCTCATCTTCTCTTAATCATCCCCCTTGTCATTTTGTATCTCTAATCCTCTATAAAAGACTCCATTGGCTGATCATTTAGGTGCTCTTGGTGTTAGACTTAGTTTTTAGAAGTTATGGTTATGCTTGTTTATTGTTTTCCTTTGTTGTAATTTTCTCTTGCTCTAAATTGAAGCTATGTTCATCTTTCTCTTCTTCTCTCTTTCTTTCTTCTTATCTATGAGTAACTAAATCTTCATCTTGCTTGGGTGAAAGAGTGAAGCTCTTGGTAATGAAATAAGGTTAGATCATTCTATTTCTTGTGCTTAAATGATATATTATCACATGGACATTATATGTGTTGTATTTTGTTTCCAATCAATTTAGAAACCTTCTTTGTATAATGGAGATCATGATTTATTGTAGACAATAGAATTGACACAGTGAATGCTTGAACTCATTTACAAATGTTGATAGATAATTAAAGGAATCATAATATGATTGCATATGTAATTGAACTTTAAATGTTATATTTTTCGATTGAAACTTTCGTTGTGTATGGATTTCAATTGAGTTATAAAGAGATATAATATTGCCTTTAATTTATTACTAAGAGTAGATCTCCTAACCCAAGCAAGTTGTTAAATTCATTTGTAAACATCTTTTATTACTTTTGGTATTGTGACAAATCCTTTTCTTACCTCAATTAATTTTTCTTCATCAATTCCCTGTGGATCGACCTCGGACTCCCGAGAAATTTATTACTTGAGACAACCTGCACTTGAGTTTGCATCCTTTAATCTCGCATCAACTAACACCCCCACTATGTTTCGATCCATCAAAATATAACTTCTGTGGTTTTAATCTCAAGTAATTAATATTAGTTTCTTCAATGTCAACACTAAGATAGTCAATAAAAAAAAATCTGCCAACATTTGGCCTTTCATAGCCTTTAGTGGCACATATTTTAAAGAAAACTCTATGAAAGCAAGAGCCCATTTTCCTATGCTACCATGTAAGATAGGTTTGGATAACATGTACTTTATTATATTTGTCTTCAAAATGAAAGTACATCATATGGCTTTACATAATAATTTAACTTAATACAGGAGAAATACAAAGTTAAACATAGCTTCTAGACTACACTATATCTAGTTTCAACATTTATCAAAACCCTACTAAGATAGTAAATGGCTCTTTTGACTCCATTCTCATTTTCTAGGGCCAACATGCACCTAATGGTCTCATCAGATGCTGAGATATACAACTTTAAAGGAACTCCTGGTATTGGAGGCGTCATTACTTAAGGATTGGTCAAACGGTGCTTGATTTGGTCAAAAGCCTCTTAGTGCTCTTTCTCCCATCGAAACTCTTTTTTAGCCTTGAGCTTTAAGAGTGAGGAGAAGACTTTGGTCTTTCCAGACAAATTCGAAATGAACCTTCTTAGGAAGTTAATCTTTCCAAGTAACGATTAGAGCTGCTTCTTATTTGAAGGAGGTGATACTTCAAGTATAGCATTGGTCTTGTTATGATCAACTTTCTTCTAAACCAGGAATCCAAGAAAATTTCCTACAGAAACACCAAAAACACATTTATTAGGATTCATTTTTAATCTATATTTTCTCATTCTGTCGAATAATTGCCTCAAATTCGAGAGATGCATTTGTTCCGATCTCGATTTGACTACCACATCATAAATGTACACCTCAATGAATTTTTCAATAGTATAATGAAAAATAGCATTTATGGATCTTTGATACGTGGCTCCAACATTATTCAATCCAAATAACATGACTATCTATTCATAAGTACCAATTGCACCAGGGCATCGAAAGGCAGTCTTTGACACATCCTCTTCTGTAATTTAAATTTGATTATATCCAAAATAGTCATCCATAAAACTTAGAATTTCATGGCCTAAAGTTGAATCAATCAACATATCAACAATTGACATTGAATATTCATCTTTAGGAGTAGCAAAATTTAGATTTCGAAAATCAATGTATACCCTTAACTTACCATTCTTTTTCATAACAAGAACAACATTAAAAATTTAGTTAACATACCTGGCAGTTCGAATGAACTTAGCCTTAAGCAACCTTTCGATTTCCTCTTTGTTCTTTGAGACCACCTCAGGGGCAAATCTCGTTGGAGCTTGCTTGATTGGCCTTTGTCCTGCTCGAATTATAAGCTTGTGTTCTACCAAATCTCGACTGAGTCCAGTGATGCGGATTTAAAAGATGCAAACCCAAGTGCAGGTTGTCTCAAGTAATAAATTTCTCGGGAGTCTAAGGTCGATCCACAAGGAATTGATGAAGAAAAATTCTTTGAGGTAAGGAAAGACTTTGTCACAACAATAAAGTTAATAAAATTTATTCACAATTAAATTAAAGAACTTGCTTGGCCTAGGAGATCCACTTTTGGTAATAAATTAAGGACAAGATTAATTCTTTTTTTTATAACTCAATTGAAATCGACGCACAACAGATGTTCTAATTAGAAAATAAAATATTCAAAGTCCATTTAGAATTATGTATGATAATCACATATTTTATTTATTAAGAAACCCTTATGTTTAGTTATTTACACTCTTCATGTACTTAATTGACTGAATTTGATTATGTTTTGTAAGTTTGAACTCGAATCGGACTTAATTGATTTTTTCAGCATTATTCGAGTCTTACACTGTTTCTGTATTTTAGCCATATCTTGAGTTCTAAATGTCTGATAATTATGAATTTTACCTTGTAGGAAAGATAAGAAAGAGCTCTACAACTTTGATGAAGAGCTCAAAGTCAATTTCAGACATCTAGTGGAGCTAATTGGGCATGGAAATCAGAATACGGGATTTGTGACTGGAACCCGAACAGTGTGTAGTAACCAGAACATAATTCGAGTTTGGGCATATAAAATGGGCTGAAAATTTGTAATCTGAAAGTTAAGACTCATATGTACAACTTTCATGTCAACCACAAAACTTGATTTGGGCTCCTTGATGGAGATATTGGGTCTGAAAGTCAAAACAGAGGTGCTGAAATTGGTCCTGAACAGTCTGTAGTAATTGAGTCATATCTTGGGCTGTAGGACGAATTTTTGGGTGTTTCTAGAGCCATTGGAAAGCTTAGACAATTTCCTAGAGCTTTCATGAAGACCACTTGGCTCAAAAATGACGAAATCAATGAGTTTAGCAATAAAGAATTTCGGAGACAAGGTAGCTCACCTACTCACCCACCTACTCATCCACCTACTCATCCACCTACTAATCCCATCTACCCATCTACTACTACTCCGAATCCTCTATAAAAGGAAGCATGTGGAGAGCTCTAGGAAAACACATACTTGGTGTTAGAGATAGCTTTTCATAGTTCTTGCATATTTTTCCTTCATTGTAATGGAGAGCTAAGTCACTTCTAGTCAATTTGGGACTCTTGAAGAGATTGTGGTTTGGATTCTTGAGACCTTAGTTTATGTAATGTATTTGATTTATATTTGGATTCTTCTTCTCTTCTTCTTCTTCTGTTTTCTTGATCTTGAATGCATCAATGGTGATTCTATTTATGTTTATTTTAAGATTAAGTATTGTGATGAAATTTAGAACTGATTGATCTGAATTAATCACATAACTGAAGATTGAGATTTGTGATGAAACTTAGAACTGATTGATCTAAACTAATCATGTAATTGAAGAGGTTAGGTTACTGATTGGTGCCTAGGTTAATTGAATTCGGTGCTTAAATTGACATATATCTACATGAATGGTGCGATTGCAGATTTATGTTTATTACTTGTCAATTGAATTCTGGACGATTGTCTAGTATGAATTCTGGATCTGATGCTGAGATCTCGGTTAGATCCAAGTTAACTATTCAAATGTGCTTCAAATGTTTATTGAAAGGTCTATGATTGAATCCACCCAATCTCGGATAGATTTCTGAATTGACTGTTCTTTTAATTGTTATTTTTCTTCAGATCTTGTCATTGTAATCCTTGAACAATCAAAAACCCCCTTTTCTAACTTAACTTAATTTGATAAAATTGCATTTACGATCCTTGAGGAGATGATCCGGTGTTGTTCACTATACTGCAAACTTAGTTAATAACTTCGGTTATAATTTTGATGAGTTCGGCTACGTCAAAAATTTTGGCGCTGTAGGGAACTCGTAGGTGTAATATTTTCATTTTGAGTAACCTTACTAATTTTTGTTCTTTCTTACCTATTCTAACAGTTATTTTTCATTTACTAACATTGTTCATACCATACTAACGTTTTTATCTTAGCTTTTGAATTTTTCTGATTTAGGAAAGACGGAAAACAGGTGATTACGGGTAACTATTGCAATTTTCGAGCTGAAACATGCCCAAAATGAGCTGAAACTTGGTCGGTTGAAGGAAAACAGCCTGATAAACAAGACTCACAGTAAACTGTGAGGTCACCCCTGGTTTTTCGAAATTCTATCATTTAGACCACTTTTTTAATTTTTTATTATTTTTTATTGCATTTTCTAGTTTCATTTTTATGTAGATTTTGTTCTGTGTTGATTCCATAATTTTTAAAAATGTTTAGACATATTAACTAGATTTATTTTTGCATATTTTGAGTGTTGTTTAGTATATTTTGCTTAGTTGCGCTTTTGTGTTTTGTGCTTTAGTTGATGCATGACTAGGTCCAATCCTGATATCTTGCTTGATCTTGATCCTGAGATTGATAGGACCTTGCATAAATTAATTAGAGCTCGTGTGATAAATTCCAGAGTTAATTCTGAAGCTAATTTTGGGAGTGAACCTGATAACTTAAGTAATCCTGAAATCATGGCTGATAACATGCATAATAGAACCCTTAAGGAACTTGCTGCTCCTGATGTATCTTACCAATCTTTGTGCATTCAATATCCTGATCTTGATGCAGATTTTGAGTTAAAATCTGGTTTGATACACTTGTTACCAAAATTTTATGGTCTTGTGGGTGAAGATCCTCATAAGCACTTGAAAGAGTTCCATGTTGTGTGTTCAACCATGAAGCCACAAGGCATCCCTGAGGAACACATCAAGTTAAGGACATTTCCCTTCTCACTTGTCGATGCAGCCAAAGATTGGTTGTTTTATCTTTCACCAGGTTCAGTCAGAAGTTGGAATGACATGAAGAGGTTGTTCCTGGAGAGATTCTTCCCTGCCTCTAGAGGCGCTGCGCAATTAGGAAGGATATATGTGGCATCGACAGATGTCTGGTGAGACTTTGCATGAATACTTGGGAGAGATTCAAGAAGTTGTGTTCGAGCCGCCCTCATCACCAAATTAGTGACCAGCTCTTGATTCAATACTTTTATGAGGGCTTGCTTTGCCAAATGATAGAAGCATGATCGATGCCGCCTCCGGAGGAGCCTTAGTAGACAAAACTCCTACCGCCGCAAGAGATCGATAGCAAACATGGCACCAATACCCAACAGTTTGGCTCGCGGATCATCACCGCAACCAGAGGAGTTAATGAAATTCAAGCATCTCATATGGACCAACAAAGAATGGAACACGTAGACTAGATGAATTGACTTCTTTGGTAAGACAGATAGCGGTGGGTCAACAACCACCCATGCGATGACCGCATCGGTGTGTGGAATTTGCTCTAATTCATCTCATCCTACTTGCGATTCATGCCCTACACTTCGGGAAGATGGTTCCGCTTTTCCAGATCAATGTGTTCTTTGCCGCAATGGTGTTTTTCCTGGTAGACCCCAATATCAGCAACAACAGCAACAATCTAGATATGATCCATTTTCTAGTACTTATAACCCTGGTTGGCGAGACCATCCCAATTTGAGATATGGGAATTCTAGCCAGCAACAACAACCCCACCAAAGCGAAACAACAATTTAGATACTAAGTGCAGGTCCAAGCAACAAATACCAACAAATACCCCCTGCATTCAGACAACAACAACTTGTTCAGATAGTCTGTCCAATCCACTCCAGCTGAGCCGTCATTGGAAGACCTAATGAAACAAATGGCCACAAATAACATTCAGTTCCAGCAGAACGTCAGTGCCAACATTCAGAATTTACAAACTCAAATTGGGCAGCTGGCAACCACTGTGAGCGAGCTAAAGAGTCAAGGTTCTAGCCAATTGCCTTCACAAACAAATCAACAATCCAAGAGAGCAACGTAAGTGCAATTACCTTGAGAAGTGGCAAAGAAGTTGATGTTCCAACCTTACAAAGAATCGAAATTGACCAAAAACGGCAGGGAAATGGATAATTCAGTCCGAGAAATCAGTACCATCGAAGAAAATTGCAGAGAATTCAGATGTTACCATTCCATTACCTTTTCCAAATAGGATCACACAATCCAAGAGAACAATGCAAGCGAAATGGAAAAAGAAGTCATGGAGACATTCAGGAAAGTGGAAATCAATATTCCCCTCCTAGATGCAATCAAGCAAATTCTAAAATATGCTAAATTTCTCAGGGAGTTGTGCACTCATAAGAGAAGGTTGAAAGGGAATGAGAAGATCAGCATGGGTAGAAATGTTTCTGCAATGATTCTGCCAAGCATGCCACAAAAATGCAAAGATCCTGAAACTTTCACAATTTCTTACACAATTGGCAACTCTAGATTTGAGCATGCAATGCTAGATTTGGGTGCTTCGATCAATGTCATGCCCATGTCAATTTATAAGTGTTTAAACATTGGTACTTTGCAACCCACTAGTATCGTGATTCAGTTGGCAAATAGAGCCACTGCTCATCCTGCAGGTGTGCTGGAAGATGTGTTAGTTCAGGTGAATGAGTTAATTTTTCCAGCAGATTTTTACATTCTGGACATAGAAGATGAGTCTCCAACAAATCATGCTCCATTAATTCTAGGCAGACCATTCCTCAAGACCGCCAAGACCAAGATAGACGTGCATGCTGGCACCCTTTCTATGGAGTTTGGCGACGATTTGGTACAATTTAACATTTTTGATGCCATGAGACACCCCCTAGAGGAGCATTCTGTTTTTCATGTTGATATGATTGAGATGCTGGTTGATGATGTCTATACTGATTTATATGCTGAATTCCCTGATATTGTTGACTATCTTGGTTCTGTTTCTTGTGACACATGTGCCACTTGTGATGTTGAACCATGTGCTCCATGTGCTGAGATTTATTCTGTTATGAGTAATGATACAGTTGCTGATGATGCAACAATTGAGAATGAGAGTCAGTACCATGCTAAAATTAATGTTGCTGAGATAGTTGTTTCAGATCACTTGTTATCTTCCATTGTGCAACCTCCATCTTTGGAGTTGAAGACTTTACCAGACCATCTTAAATATGCATATTTGGGAGATGGTGAGACACTTCCGGTGATCATTGCTAAAAACCTACAACCTGATCAAGAAGAAAAATTACTGCAGATTTTGAGGCAGAATAGGCAAGCCATCGGATGGACTCTTGCAGATATTCCTGGTATTAGTCCCTCCACATGCATGCATAAGATTTTATTGGAAGAAGGGATCAAACCAGTTAGACAGCCCCAAAGGAGACTAAATCCCCTGATTCTAGATGTGGTAAAGAAGGAAGTTACAAAGCTGCTTCAAGCTAGCATTATTTATCCCATATCTGACAGTCAATGGGTGAGCCCCGTGCAAGTGGTTCCCAAGAAATCTAGGGTCACAGTGGTTGCGAATCAGAACAATGAGCTTGTGCCCACACGAGTTCAAAACAGTTGGCGAGTTTGCATTGATTATAGGCGGCTTAACCAGGCTACCAGAAAGGATCATTTCCCGCTGCCCTTCATTGATCAGATGTTGGAGCGGTTAGCTGGCAAGTCACATTATTGTTTCCTGGATGGATATTCGGGCTATTTTCAGATTCATATAGCCCCAGAAGACCAAGAGAAGACTACTTTCACTTGTCCATTTGGCACATTTGCATACAGGAAGATGCCTTTTGGTCTGTGCAATGCTCCAGGCACCTTTCAGAGGTGTATGGTAAGTATCTTTTCTGATTTTTTAGAAAATTGCATGGACGTATTTATGGATGATTTTACTGTCTATGGATCTTCCTTTGATGCATGTTTTGATAGTCTAGCTCAGGTCTTGCATAGATGCATTAAGACTAACCTCGTTCTAAATTTTGAGAAATGTCATTTCATGGTAGAACAAGGTATAGTCTTAGGGCATGTGATATCTCGTGAGGGTATTGAGGTAGATCCTGCAAAAATAGATGTTATTTCATGCCTATCTTACCCCACATGCGTGCGGGAGATTCGTTCTTTCCTTGGTCATGCGAGTTTCTATCGGCGGTTCATAAAGGATTTCAAAGAAAATTGCACTTCCGCTATCCAACTTACTGCAAAAAGATGTGGAGTTTCACTTTGACAAGAAGTGCCAGGATGCCTTCAATCAATTGAAGCGGCATTGACCAGTACACCTATCATCCAACCGCCGGATTGGACACTTCCATTTGAGCTGATGTGTGATGCCTCTAATTATGCATTGGGAGCTGTTCTTGCACAAAGGGTCGGTAAAGTATCTCATATCATTTCCTATGCTTCGAGAACTTTAGATCCTGCACAAATCAACTACACCACAACTGAAAAGGAACTTTTAGCAATTTTTTTTGCTTTAGATAAATTTCGATCATATTTGCTTGGTTCCAGAGTGGTTGTGTTTTCAGATCATGCAGCATTGAAGTTTCTCCTGAAGAAGCCCAATGCCAAGCCCCGGTTGATTAGGTGGATGTTGCTCCTCCAGGAGTTTAATATTGAGATCCGTGACAAGAGTGGAGCGGAGAATTTGGTGGCCGATCACTTGAGTCGAATTGAAAGGGAGGCAGATGTTTTTCCCATCCATGATGTTTTCCCTGATGAGCAGCTTTTCAAGCTGCAAGGCAACATCCCTTGGTTTGCTGATTTGATTAATTTCTTGGTTGCTAAAGCAATACCTGCACATTTCACGAAGGCTAAGATTGATAAATTGAAAAGTGAGTCAAAGTATTATGTGTGAGATGATCCTTACTTATGGAGATTTTGCAGTGACCAAGTAATTAAGAGATGTATGCCTGATGATGAATTCCATTCCATTCTTAGCTTTTGTCATAAACTTGCATGTGGCGGCCACTTCGGTCCTCAACGGACAGCTAGGAAAGTTTTAGACTCTGGATTATATTGGCCCACTCTATTTCATGATGCATATATGTTTTGCAAATCTTGTGATCAGTGCCAGAGAACAGGGAATACTTCTCGTAGGAATGAAATGCCCCGAAACCCTTATTATTCTGTGAGATTTTTGATGTTTGGGGTATTGACTTTATGGGTCCTTTCCCTGTATCATTTGGTTTTGTTTACATTCTGCTTGCTGTGGATTATGTATCTAAATGGGTGGAGGCTAAGGCCACTCGGACTGATGATTCTAAAGTTGTTGTGGATTTTATTAGATCACAGATTTTCTATAGGTTTGGAGTCCCGAGAGCCATCATTAGTGATCAAGGTTCACATTTTTGCAATCGAAGCATGGAGGCTTTGATGAAGAAGTATGGAGTCCAACACAAGGTTTCTGCACCCTACCACCCCCAAACCAATGGGCAAGCCGAGGTCTCCAACAGAGAAATTAAGCAGATACTCCAGAAGACAGTTCAACCTAACAGAAAGGACTGGAGCAAGAGGCTTGAGGATGCTTTATGGGCTTATCGGACTGCTTATAAGACACCAATCGGGATGTCTCCGTATCGGATTGTTTTTGGAAAAGCCTGCCACCTACCGGTGGAAATTGAGCATCGAGCATTCTGGGCGGTGAAAATGTGCAACATGGACCTAGATCAAGCAGGTATGGAGAGGAAGCTGCAGCTGCAGCAATTGGAGGAGATCCGCTTGGAGGCTTATGAAAGTTCCAAACTTTATAAGGAGAAGACCAAAGCCTTCCATGATAAGTTGATTCTGAGGAAAACATTTGAGATTGGTCAAAAAGTTCTCCTCTATAACTCCCGCCTCCGACTCATGCCTGGCAAATTAAGGTCTAGATGGGATGGACCATTTATTGTTACTAATGTTTTTCCTTCCGTGTTTGTTCGGATTAAAAGTGAGGTCACCGCCAAAGCTTTCATCGTAAATGGACACCGCCTCAAACAAGATATCATGAACTTCCGAGAATGCGAAGTGGAGTGGAGTGATGAACCTTCTCCATCCGCATTATGAATTAAAAAAAAAGAAGAAAAAAAAAGAAGGAAAAAAAAAAAAAAAAAAAGAAAAAAAAAAAAAAAAAAAAAAAAAAAAAAAGAAAAAAAAAAAAAAAAAAAAAAAAAAAAAAAAAAAAAAAAAAAAAACAATGTGCTCGACAATGAGGTAGGTAGTGTCACTCAGAAGCATGTGGGGGTCATTTTTTCTTCAGCGACAACAACTGCAAAAATCTTGCAGTATGGATTTTATTGGCCTACTTTATTAAAGGTCTGTTACACCTTTTGCAAAAGCTGCGAAAATTGGTCAAAAAAGTTCTGCTTTGAGATTATCATCTGCACCTACTCCTTGGAAAATTGAGATCTAGGTGGCGCGGTTCTTTTGTTGTCAGACACGTGTATCCTCTGTGGACGTAGATATTGAGGATCCTAGGAATGGTACTGCGCTTAAGTTAATGGACAAAGACTCAACCATTCCTGGAAAACCAAGTTCTTGAGTTCTTTGTGTTGCCGGTTAAGTGGCGGATACGGTACTCCGTGACTCTTGAGTCGGTTTATTTTTCAGTTTCCCAAAATAACTGAACCCTTCTTCTCCTTCAAAATGGATGTCATTCTTTCAAACCTAAGAAAACATTTTCCTTCTCTTCCTCAAAATGCTCTGAGAAAAATCTACAAAGTTCGATGTGAAAGATTGAGAATGTTAATGCATAAAGGTATGCCAGAAGATGTATACTGGATAATTGAAGCAAAGGTCTGATTAGCAGGTGAATCCTCAATTTCATTTGACTCATATATGCCCGGTCTTGGAAGAAGTTCATATTCTAAAAGGAGAAGAGCAAAAAGGTTACAAGTCTGTCACAAATGTGGACGATGGAACTGCAACAAGTGATGTCGTACTTTGGGGATGGTTTCTGCAAATAGAGAAGACAAAATTTTCTTCATTAAGAATGGACTGAGTAAGGAGTCATTAGATAATATCTTATTGACTCTTGAGACGCATTCTTGTGGATTGGTGCATCGTGAAATTCTTAAATTGTGGAATCTCTTCAAGGATGAAGTAAAACGCTACGATCTTGGGAATCGACTCTAAAAGACCACATGTTTGCCAATTTATAAGAAAATTGGATGGGAAGCTTATCCTCGACTCATAGAAGACGTTTAAGCCGTTCGGACGTTAAACCGCAGGCGAGATGTGAGCCACATCCACAAACAATCTGTATATATCATCCTCTTCTTCTTCTTCATGTCATCTTTCAAAAAAAAAAAAAAAAAAAAACAAAAACAAAAAAAAAAAAAAAAAACAAAAAAAAATTATGTATACGTCTTAGGGTTGGCTTTGGTAACACAAACCGTGAATGGGGAAATGCATGCATCTGATCCAAATTTCTTCTTAATTGAAAAACAAAGAAGGTAGATTGTATCCCACATGTGAGGCAGCCAGTTGTATTATGGCCACTTGTCCCTTTTGGGAGCCCTATGTTGCGCTGGTCTTGAATGGGTCGAATACTGGTCAACAATGCTTTGGCACAAAGCCGAAAGAGCAGACTACCTCCATCCCAATCTTAAGTAAGTATACACTCATCTTTCATCAAATTTTTCTAACAATTTCACCAAAAAAAAAGAACCAAAAAAAAAAACGGACATGATGTCTACTGCACTCATGACGCGCAGTATAAAGACACGCCATGGAAACTGTACATACAGGTATGTCATCATTTTCTATTTTGTTGTATTTTGATTTTTGTACAGACGATCCTTTAAGCAGGTTTCTTCAGGGGTTTCTAGACTTCTTTACCTTGATGGTTTTCTTGAAGTCAAAAAAAAAAGTGTTTCTTAATTTCAACCTTTTCTGACAACAGCCAACCTACCCTTATAGGTGCAATTATTTCCCTTTCCATTCTTTTTCTTATTTAAACACTCAATTTTCTCCATTTTCCTTCAACTCAGAAACACTCAAAGGGAGGAAGAGTATAGAATGGGGGCTTCTATTCGTAACCTCAAAAATGTCTGTATTTTTTGTGGGTCGAGTTATGGGCAGGGATTGGAGTTTGTAAACGCAGTTAGCACTCTTGGTCGATCACTTGCTGCGAGGAATATTCATCTTGTATATGGGGGAGGTTGTTGTGGGTTAATGGGGGCTGTATCACTTTCTGCTTTTATAAGAGACAGTCAGGTTTTAGGTGTCATTCCTGAAACTTTAGCTCAACAGAACATCAATGGAAAGATAATTGGGGAGGAACTTAAAGTATCATCAATGCATGAACGCATGAAGATAATGCTTGAAAACTCTGATGCATTCATTGCCTTACCAGGTGGTTTTGGTACTTTGGAAAAAAATTTTCAAATTGTCTCTTGGGCCGAACTGAACATCCACCATAAACCCATTGGTTTGTTGAATGTTAATAATTTCTTTGATCTTTTGTTATTTTTTCTTGACAAAGCTGTGGAACAGAAATTTATCACTCCTTCGGCAAGACAACTTCTTATCTCTGCCTCCACTATTGATGAGCTCATTGATAAATTAGAAACTTTTGAGTATGTACCTGATAAGGTATTAGCTCAGATAGATTGGTCAACAGGAAGCAGCAAAGGAAGTAGCAAGAAAAAAGAGCCCGATCTGAAACTTTCTCTATAATGGGTTTGATTTAAAAAAAAAATTTGTTGTTGTTTTGTATGATATGATTGTCATGGACTTATTAAACTAATTAGTGATGGCAAAGTAAGGAGTAATTTTACTCTTGAGACGCATCTTAATTGGTGGTAGAGTAAGGAGTTTTTTAGGTAGTAATTAATTAGTATTGAATTGTAGAAGTACTAACGTTTTCTTGTTTGCTTTCTTTTCAGGGTCTGATGCGGCACTGACAGTGTGTTTCTTTTCTGCTTAGCGTTGATCTACTTCTTTTCAGGTTGTGTTGCTCTTTTCTATCTCTTTCTTTCACATTGAGGACAATGTTATATTAAGTGTGGGGGAGAGATTTTAGCATGTTTTTGTTTCTTTTCGTTTGTTAAAAAAAAATTCAAAAAAAAAGAGGTTCATTGCATGATTGAATAACTTTTCTCCCTTCTTGATCTGATATGCTTGGTGATGGATGATTGAACTGATGAATTGAGTTTGATGGATGCATACCTTGTGAGATTTTGAGCCTAATGGATGGATTCAACATTTATGCCATTCTCTTCTTTCTTGTGTGATTTTCACTCATGTTAAGGACCACTCTAGAACTTGCTTTGATTCTTTTTGAGGCTACATTTCACTTGCATGCATGAACATGATTGAGGCCCTCTTTCTTAATTAGCTAGTTTAACCAAATAGCCAACCTTGTTTTCAATATGATATCAAGCACTCTTTTGACTTCTTGAAAATTCTCTGATTCCTGCCAACCTTGTATATTTTCCTTTGCTTAACCCCTTTGAGCTTATTTGACCATTCCTTGTTTCTAGCTCATTATGTGCCTTAAATGAAAAATCGTGTTCCTACTTTACCTTAGGGAATAAAAGAACATTAGCTTGGTTAATGGATGAGTTTTTGAACAGGTGTGGGGGTGTGTGTACAAAATGGTTGTTGAAAAAGGAAAGAGTGCCAAAAAAAAAAAAAAAAAAAAAAAAAAAAAAAAAAGAGAAAAGGATTGGGAAATGAATATGTAAAGGGATATACATTAGAGTTGGGATGAACTTTTATGCTTGTTATTTGAACTCAGCTCTCATTTGCTTTTATTCTCTTTGGTATTTATCCTCTCATATCCATTTTATCCTCTTCTGTTTCCTTGACCTCACTACAACCTTGAATAAAGTCCTCATGATTTGTGTGTGCATGTGTTTTGAGTAGTGGAGAAGTAGAAGATAAGCAAGCTTATGGTAGTGCAATTTTCATGGGTTGAATTGAGTGAAATACCTACCTTTTAAACACTTGAGAGATTAAGAGGGAATCTTGTGAGGATCTATCATTCTTAATTCATTCTTTTCAACAGAAGTTTCCTTGCTTGTTGGTTTGAGATGTAAAGAAATGTTACCTCATTTATGCTTTGATCCCTTGAATTTCTTGTTGCTCTTCTTGCTTCATTGAGTCCTTTAAAGTTTTTAGCTTTTAAGTTTGTGTCGTTTGTCTTTGTCTTCTAACTTTAGTTTTATATGTTTTGCCCAGGAGTGCAAAAAGCTAAGTGTAGGGGAATTTGATAATCACATATTTTATTCATTAAGAAACCCTTATGTTTAGTTATTTACACTCTTCATGTACTTAATTGACTGAATTTGATTATGTTTTGTAAGTTTGAACTCGAGTCGGACTTAATTGATTTATTCAGCATTATTCGGGTCTTACACTGTTTCTGTATTTTAGCCATATCTTGAGTTCTAAATGTCTGATAATTACGAATTTTACCTTGTAGGAAAGATAAGAGAGAACTCTACAACTTTGATGAAGAGCTCAAAGTCAATTTCAGACATCTAGTGGAGCTAATTGGGCATAGAAATCAGAATACAGGATTTGTGACTGGAACCCGAACAGTGTGTAGTAACCAGAACATAATTCGAGTTTGGGCATATAAAATGGGCTGAAAATTTGTAATCTGAAAGTTAAGACCCATATGTACAACTTTCATGTCAAGCACAAAACTTGATTCAGGCTCCTTGATGGAGATATTGGGTCTGAAAGTCAAAACAGAGGTGCTGAAACTGGTCCTAAACAATCTGTAGTAATTGAGTCATATCTTGGGCTGTAGGACGAATTTTTGGGTGTTTCTAGAGCCATTGGAAAGCTTAGACAATTTCCTAGAACTTTCATGAAGACCACTTGGCTCAGAAATGACGAAATCATTGAGTTTAGCAATAAAGAATTTCGGAGACAAGGTAGCTCACCTACTCACCCACCTACTCATCCACCTACTCATCCACCTACTAATCCCATCTACCCATCTACTACTACTCCGAATCCTCTATAAAAGGAAGCATGTGGAGAGCTCTAGGAAAACACACACTTGGTGTTAGAGATAGCTTTTCATAGTTCTTGCATATTTTTCCTTCATTGTAATGGAGAGCTAAGTCACTTCTAGTCAATTTGGGACTCTTGAAGAGATTGTGGTTTGGATTCTTGAGACCATGGTTTATGTAATGTATTTGATTTATATTTGGATTCTTCTTCTCTTCTTCTTCTTCTGTTTTCTTGATCTTGAATGCATGAATGGTGATTCTGTTTATGTTTATTTTAAGATTAAGTATTGTGATTAAACTTAGAACTGATTGATCTGAATTAATCACGTAAATGAAGATTGAAGATTTGTGATGAAACTTAGAACTGATTGATCTAAATTAATCACATAATTGAAGAGGTTAGGTTATTGATTGGTGCCTAGGTTAATTGAATTCGGTGCTTAAATTGACATATATCTACATGAATGGTACGATTGCAAATTTATGTTTATTACTTGTCAATTGAATTCTAGACGATTGTCTAGTATGAATTCTGTATCTGATGCTGAGATCTTGGTTAGATCCAAGTTAACCATTCAAATGTGCTTCAAATGTTTGTTGAAAGGTCTATGATTGAATCCACCCAATCTCGGATAGATTTCTGAATTGACTGTTCTTTTAATTGTTATTTTTCTTCAGATCTTGTCATTGTAATCCTTGAACAATCAAAACCCCCCTTTCTAACTTAACTTAACTTGATAAAATTGCATTTACGATCCTTGAGGAGACGATCCGGTGTTGTTCACTATACTGCAAACTTAGTTAATAACTTCGGTTATAATTTTGACTGAGTTCGGCGCTCGTCAATATACGTAGTTGTATTTTGGTTCCTTTAATTATTTACCAACACCAACACTTGTAAATGTGTTCAAGCATTCATTGTGCCAAATCACTTGTCTACAATGAATAAAGAACTCCACTTTACAAGGGGGAATTATTTACCAACACTAACACTTATAATCATGTACAAGCATTCATTGTGCCAAATCACTTATCCACAATGAATCAAGAACTCCACTTTACAAGGAGGGTTTCTAAATTGATTTGAAACAAAATACAACATGTATAATGATCACTTGATAATATATCATTTAAGCACAAGAAAGAAATTAATCTAACCTTATTTGATTACCAAAAGCTTCACTCTTTCACCTAAGCAAGATGAAGATTTAGTTACTCATAGACAAGAAAGAAAGAAAGAAGAATAGAAAGATGAACATAGCTTCAATTTAGAGCAAGAGAAAATTACAACAAAGGAAAACAATAAACAAGCATGACCATAACTTCTAAAATCTAAGCCTAACACCAAGAGTACTAAATGATCAGCCAATAGTGCCTTTTATAGAGGATTAGGGATACAAAATGACAAGGGGGCTGATTAAGACTAGGTGGATGAGTGGAAAATGCCAAATAATGAGTTGACGAGTGGAAAATTAGTGAGATTCTTTATCTCTGAAATCATTCAGCTTTGATCTCATGGATAACGTCCGAAAATGGAAAAATGGTCTTCATAAAAGTTGTAGCATTTTGTCTTATCTTTCCAATGGCTCCAGTTTCAGCTCTAAAGGCCACCTACAACTCGAGATATGACTCAATTACTGAACAGTATTCAAGCCCAAGTACAACACCTCTGTTCTGACTTCAAAGCCCAATATCACCTTCAAGGAGTCCGATCTAAGTTTTGTGTTCTTCATGAAAGTTGTAGTATGAGTCTTAACTTTCAGATGCCAAATTTTCAACACATTTAATTTCCTTAAACTCTAATTATGTAATGATTACTGCACCCTATTTGGGTTACAGTCACAAAACTCGTGTTTTGATTTCTAAGCCCAATTAGCTCTACTAGATGTCCGATTTTTCCCTGGAGCTCTGCATAAAAGTTGTAGAGCTCTCTCTTATCTTTCGTACAGGTAAGATACATAATTATAAGACATCTAGAACTCAAGATATGGCCAAAATACAGAAACAGTGTAAGATCAAAATAGTGTTGAAAAAATCAATTAAGTCCAATTTGAGTCCAAACTTACAAAATATAACCAAGCTTAATCAATTAAGTACATAGAGAATGTAAATAACTAAAAATGAGGGTTTATTAATGTATAAAATATGTGATTATCAAATTCCCCCACACTTAGCTTTTTGCACTCCTGAGTAAAACACATAAGACCAAAGCTAGGAAACAAAGAAAAAAGACAGAGACTCAAAAGCTAAAAACTCTAAAAGACTCGATGAAGCAAGACGAGTAATCAGAAATTCATGGGATCAAAGCATTAATGAGGTAACATTTCTTCACATCTCAAACCAACACGCAAGGAAACTTCAGTTGAAAAGAAAGAATCAAGAATGATAGATCCTCACAGAATTCACTCTCAATCTCTCAAGTGTTTAAAATGTAAGTATTTCACTCTATTCAATTCATGAACAATTGCACTACCATAAGCTTGCTTATCTTCTACTTCTCCGCTACTCAAAACACATGCATACAAAAATCAAGAGGACTTTATTCAAGGTTGTAATTGGGTCATGGTAAAGGAGAGGGGATAATATGGATATGAGAAGATAAATACAAAAAAGAATAAAAGAGCTTTATGGTATAGTTAGAGTGGAGAAAATGTTTGAGAACATTAATCATAAAGGGCAATCACGAATATTTGACTAATGTTTTGTTGAAGATCAATCCCAAATTGGTGAATTGAATTCATTGTTAGGTCTGAACCTTCTCATTTTCTTCCTGTTGTTTCCAAGCATCCACCTTTATTCTAGACTCTAATAATTCTTTGATTGCAATAGTGGTCAGTTCTCTTTTTTTTTTTATCATTTTGCACACACACCCCCACACTTATTCAAGAACAAAGCCAATGCAATTTTATTCCCTAAGGTTGGGTAAAACATGTTTTTTTTTTAAAGACACGTAATGAGCAAAAAATAAGGAATGATCAAATAAGCTCAAAGGGGTTACACAAGGAAAAATATACCAAGATGGCTATTTGGTCAAAGTAGTTATTTCAAAATTCCTTAATCATATTTATGTATGCATGTGAAAATGTAGCCTAAAAAAGAATGAAAGTAAGTTCTAGTGTAACAATTCCATAAGTGAAAACCACACAAGAAAGAAGAGAATGGTACAAATGTTCAATTCATTCATCAATAGGCTCAAAATCTCACAAGGCATATTTTATCATTCTTAATCCACCATATCAACATTCCTATCCAAGCTTGTGATTTTTAAGATAGAAGACAATTTATGCTAAGATCCAAGAATCCATTTGCTACTTCTACACAAAATAATTATTTCCTCAACTATGATGCGTCTCAAGAGTAAACTTACCTCCAAGGCAAAATTTACTTCTTACTCTACCATCGTTAATTGGTTTTACTACGAATAGGTTTTTGACAGTCATATCACTAAACATACTTCCCAATTTAGATGCGTCTCAGGAGTAAAATTACTCCTTACCCATCATTCATTGGTTTAGTAAGTTCATGACAATCATATCATACTTCCTAAAAAAAAAGATGTTTTTTTGGTCAACTATCCTTCCCCCCAACCAGATCACAACAATGTCCTCAATGTTAAAATATAGATGAGTAAAGGATAAAAGATATTACCTGTTAGATAAATCTGACACAAATTTAAACAAAAACAAAGTATGATAAATAAAATCAAAAGTAAAAGAAAGCTATAAACGAAGTGTCAAATCTGGCTTTCTTTTCATCGTACTTCCATCACTGCTTCCTGCTGACCAATCTGTCTGAGCTATTGCTGGGTCAATTTATGAACAAAAGCTTCTAATTTATCAATCAGCTCATCAATAGTGGAAGCAGAGATAAGAAGTTGTCTTACCGAAGGTGTGATAAATTTCTGTTCCACAACGTGGTCAAGAAAAAGTAATAAAATATCAAAAAAATTATTTACATTCAACAAACCTATGGGTTTATGGTGGATGTTCAGTTGGCCCCAAGAGAAAATTTTAAAAACTTTTTCCATGGTACCAAAATCACCTAATAAGGCAATGAATGCATTAGAGTTGTCAAGCATTATCTTCATTCGTTCATGCACTGATGATACCTTAAGTTCCTCCCCAATTGTCTTTCCAGTGATGTTCTGTTGAGCTAAAGGTCCAGGAATGACACCTAAAACCTGACTGCCACCTATATATGCAGCAAGTGATATAGCCACCATTAACCTATGGCAACCACCCCCATACAAGATGAATATTTCTCGCAGCAAGTGATCAACCAAGAGTGGTAGTTGCGTTTACAAACTCTAAACCCTTCACATACTTAGACCCACAAAATACACAGATATTTTAAAGTTAACGAATAGAAACACCTTCCATTTCTATGCTCACATTCCCTTTGAATAATTCTGAGTTGGAAGAAAGTAGAGAAAATGGAGTGTTTAAATAGGAAAAAGAATGGAAAGGGTAATAATAGCACTTATAAGAGTAGGTTGGCTGTTGTCAAAAAAGTTTGAAATTAAGAAACACAGAATCTCTTTTTTTTTTTTTAATTTTTTTTGTTTTTTTGTTTTTGTTTTTGTTTTTCTTTTGTTTTGTTTTGTTTTGTTTTTTTACTTCAAGAAAACTATCAGGGTAAAAAAGTCTAGAAACCCCTGAAGGACACTGCTCAAAGGATCGTCTGTCCAAAACCAAAATATAGCAAAATCATACAAAGATAAAAGAAATATAATAACAAATGATGACATATCTTTATGTACAATTTTCATGGCGTATCTTTATACTGCGCTTCATGAGTGCAGTAATGGCATATCTTCATACTGCATGTCACCAGTGCAATAGATACTCATGTTCGTTTATTCAAAGAAAAGAGAAAGAAGAAACCGTCATGGGTTTCTATCCTGGGTCTGGAACATGGAGAGCTCACACTTGGGCTCGTAACATCAACAAAGATACTAAAATCTGAAACCCGTAATGTCCAAGATCCAAGAACGTCCCATCCCAGGGCGCTGAGAGCCCCTTCTAATAAAAGAGAGGATCAAGCTCAGATGCCTCATACGCTTTGGCAGCTGCGAGTTACTTCTCACTAATAACCAGAGTGGGACGCTTCTGCTTATCCATTAACTCCACAGTGCCTAGATGGTAAATAATGGGTTATAGAGTGCGGCTCTCTACAAAGCATGGTACATGAACCTTTTTTAAGGACCAACGTGCAAAGGTCCACCTGAGTCAATGACGGGTCAGCCAAAGGCTGGAGCTCCACAACTAATTAAAGTCATGGTACTTCTTCCGAATCGCCTTTGTTTAAACTTTTTTTTTCTTTCTTTTAAGAAAACATGAAGAAGAAAAAGATAATATGTACAAATTGTTATGGATATGACTCACATATGCCTTTAGTTTAACGTCCAATAACGACTTAAACACCTTCTATGAGTCGAAGATAAGCTTCCCATCTAATTTTCTTATAAATTGGCAAACAGGGTCTTTTAGAGTTAGATTCCCAAGACTGTAGCGTTTTTCTTCATCCTTGAAGTGATTCCACAAATTAAGAAGTTCACGATACACAAATCCACAAGAATGCGTCTCAAGAGTCAATAAGATATCATCTAATGACTCTTTACTCAGTCCATTCTTAATGAAGAAAATTTTATCTTCTCTGTTTGTGGAAACCATCCCCAAAGAACGACATCGCTTGTTACAATTCTATCGTGCACATTTGTGACAGACTTGTAATCTTTTTGTCTTCACTTTTTAGAATACGAACTTCTTCCAAGACCTGACATATATGAGTCAAATGAAATTGAAGACTCACCTACTAGTCAAACCTTTGCTTCAATTATCCAGCGTACATCTTCGAGCATACCCTTGTACATTAACAATCTCAATCTTTCACATCTAACTTTGTAAATTTTTGTCAGAGCATTTTGAGGAAGGGAAGGAAAATGTTTTCTTAAATTTGAGAGAATGACATCCATTTTAAATCAAGATCGGCTTAAATTGTGATTCAAACAAATAAATATATAAAGTACTATGATTAATTTTAACTAAACGACCAGAATTTAAATCACGATACCAATTAAGCTTAAATAAATGACTTAAAATAGAAAAAATAATGTACAAGTAGGCGTTTTACACCAGCCATTAAATATTAACAATAAATAAATGACATAAAAAAAATAATGTACAAGTTAGTAAGTTAGATTGACATAAAAATAAAAGTTCGCAGTCAAATACGAGAAAATAAAATACAAAAAATAAAATACGAAAAATAAAATACGAGAAAATAAAGTGGAGAAAGTAAATTTAAAATATGAAAATCGAAGAGAGACAGAACCCTACCAGAGCCTAGGTGAAAGAGAAGAGAAGAAAAATGATTATTTCATTACGTTAGAAAATAATAATAAATGATAGAAATTAAAAAAAATTAGAGAGCAAAAAGTAAATGACGTAAATTAAAAGTTAGAGAGCGAGAAAAATAAATGACGTAAATTAAAAGTTAGAGAGCGAGAATATAAAAGTTAGTAAGTAAAAATAAATGATATAAATTAAAAGTTAGTAAACATAAATAAAAAAAATCTAGAAAGTTAGTAAGTTATAAAGTTAGAGAGCTAGTAAAGAAACCGAATGACCGACAAGCCGATCTTTTGCTCCGGTGAGGGAGAAGAGAGAATAGATTTTATTAAAGAAAAAGAATATCAATAAATTAAAACTTCAAATCAAGTCCCCGACAACAGCGCCAAAAACTTGATGCGAATTAAGGGAAGCAAACTCAAGTGCAGGTTGTCTCAAGTAATAAATTTCTCGGGAGTCCGAGGTCGATCCACAGGAAATTGATGAAGAAAAATTCTTTGAGGTATGGAAAGGTTTTGTCATAACAATAAAGATTATAAAATTTGTTCACAATTAAATTAAAGAACTTGCTAGGCCTAGGAGATCCACTTTTGGAAAAAATTTAAGGACAAGATTAATTCTTTTTTTTATAACTCAATTGAAATCCACGCGCAACAGAGGTTGCAATCGGAAAATAAAACATTCAAAGTCCATTTAGAATTATATACGTAGTTATATTTTGGTTCCTTTAATTATTTACCAATACCAACACTTGTAAATGTGTTCAAGCGTTCATTGTGTCAAACCACTTGTCTGCAATGAATCAAGAACTCCACTTTACAAGGAGGAATTATTTACCAATACCAACACTTGTAAATGGGTTCGAGCATTCATTATGCCAAATCATTTGTCTACAATGAATCAAGAACTCCACTTTACAAGGAGGGTTTCTAAATTGATTGGAAACAAAATACGACACATATAATGATCACTTGATAATATATCATTTAAGCACAAGAAAGAAATTAATCTAACCTTATTTGATTACCAAAAGCTTCACTCTTTCACCCAAGCAAGAAGAAGATTTAGTTACTCATAGACAAGAAGAAAGAAAGAGAGAAGAAGATAAAGATGAACATAGCTTCAATTTAGAGCAAAAGAAAATTACAACAAAGGAAAATAATAAACAAGCATGACCATAACTTCTAAAAACTAAGCCTAACACCAAGAGTACTAAATGATCAGCCAATAGTGCCTGTTATAGAGGATTAGGGATACAAAATGACAAAGGGGTTGATTAAGAGTAGGTGGATGAGTGGGTGGATGAGTGGAAAATGCCAAATAGTGAGTTGATGAGTGGAAAATTAGTGAGATTCTTTGTCTCTGAAATCATTTAGCTTTGATCTCATGCTATTCGGGTTACAGTTATAAAACTCATGTTCTAACTTCCAAGCCTAATTAGCTCCACTAGATGTCTAATTTTTTCCTGGAGCTCTTCATAAAAGTTATAGAGCTCTCTTTTATCTTTCGTACAAGGTAAGATACATAATTATAAGACATCTAGAACTCAAGATATGGCCGAAATACAGAAATTATGTAAGATCAAAATAGTGCTGAAAAAATCAATTAAGTCCAATTTGAGTCCAAACTTACAAAATATAACCAAGCTTAATCAATGAAGTTCATGGAGAGTATAAATGACTAAAAATAAGGATTTATTAATGTATAAAATATGTGATTATCATCCAGACATCTCTTCATACTTCCATGCAAAGTAGTTTGTATTATTTGAGCAAATGGACTAACTCATTCTTGAAACTTGCATTTATTGATCTACTTATAAAAGTAGGTTTATTTATTACATTATTTCCTAAATTAATTTCCTCCAAAGGATCTTGTACCTCTATTCTTTTAATTTCAGAAGATAAATGGGCATGTTCGAATCCTAAGGACGAATCATCATAAATATAGTCCAAGCTAGTACCTTCAATGGTACCAAATTTTTTAACCATATATAGGCTGAAATCCAAGTCATTTGACTCGAAATTGCACTATTTGTGCAATTCTCAGCCATATAGGCTGCTATTCAAGCCATATGGCTCTCAAGTTTTGACATTATTATTACAATTTAAGGTCAAATACACTTGGCCTGGAATGTTAAATGGGGACTTATAGGCCCTGGAACTAATACAATTTCTAAGCTAAAATAAATCAACTTTTGGTATTATAGAGAAACCTATTGGGGTTAGGGCCACTATTTCGAGCCCCTTTCATTTCCGATGTTGATGAATCCCAGATGCAGAAAGGTTTGACTCCTGGCATATAAATTTGAAGGTCTGCATGATTTTGGTTAACATGACACAAGGTGTTATAAGCTTCCACAATTTCTAGTTCTCCCAACTGGTTCTTAAGGATCATTTGTTAGTGAACGGTCAGTGTGTATCCACTCTCTACCCAACAAGAGGTTATAACTGGCCTTGGAAGGGACTACTATGAACAAGGTTGGCCTTAAGACTGAGGGCACTTTGATGTCAAGTGCAATAGCCCCCTCTGATGTCGAGGATTTGCCATTGATGTCAGTTACCACCATATTATGTGGTAACATGTCAGCCTTTGATTTGCCAAATTTCTTTAGCAAATTTTTGGGCAATAAATTGATGGTAACTCCTCCATTAACCAACACTTTACCTACCAATTTTCCATTTACAGTAGCTTTGATTAATAGTGGGCATAATGATTTTTCATCTCAAGGGTTGGAGTGTTAAATGTGTCTTCTTTAACCATATACCAATCGGCCTTATTTGAGTCATCCTCGAAATCCTCCTCCTGGCCCACTTCTTCATTACTTGAAATGGAAAAATTGTATAGGAGAAGGGACACCATGTTTACACCAAAAATAGTATCCAAGTCATCTTTAAATTTGGATTCGAATGAATCCGTTATAACATCATCATCCATTAGACTCAGAGGTTTTTGTTTTTCTATCTTCAAAGGTGGTCCTTGGATCACCTAGGCATAAGTCCATTGTTGTAATTGCAGCTTGACTAATGCCTATTACTATTGTAGTTGTTATTGTCGAAGCATTTGAGCTTTGCGCCATTGGAACTTTGACAAATATGGGCTTAAACCCTAGCTTGACTTTAATCTTTTACCTTGAAACCAGGTATTTGGCTTCCCATCGAAAGGGTTAGTGATCCCATAGTCAAATCTTGGCCAAAATGGCCTATTCTAGACCTTGTGAGATTGTGGAATATTCTTTATCCATTAATTGGGAGCCACATTCGAAGGGGGCACCCTTACTTGCCTTTCATGATCCTCTTGGGATCATGTACTACCACATAGTTGTGGTTTATTGACTGATTGTTTATATTGATCGAGCCTCTTACAAAGGGCTTCGCTTTCTATTTCTGCTTCATTACTGCCTGATAGGACTTGGCAGCAAATCTGTTGAAGACGACACTGCACCTTGGGCAGAGAGACACTTCTCTCTCATCCTCGTTTTTCCTTAGGAGGAATTCAACCAGAGTTTCCCCACCTTTCGGGAAAACTTCCTCCTCATTAGCCTTAAATGCCTCAAGGCTGCAATTAGAGGGGAGGACAGGGGTGGTTTCCCCCACTTTGACCATATTGACTTCTGAGAAGCCAACTGGCTCGATGCAGCTGGCGTTCACCTCAAATGAGACAATGTCAATCTTCATCTTGTTCTTACTTTCAAATTTTAGTTTTCCTTCCTAGATGGCTTTTTGAATCAAATCCCTAAAACGAATACAATTGTTAGTCGAATGACCATATCTATTATGATATTTATAATACTTTTGACCCTTTATTTCTTCAAGTGAAGGAATTTTATGTCCATCAGGAAGTTTGATTTACTTATCTTCTAATAAGACATCGAAGATCAAATTTGCCTTCGATATATCAAAAGCATAAGTTAGCCCATTAGAGGATTTCATGTTATCCTTAGTTCAATTAGGCATTAAAGAAGAGCAAATAAATAGAGGACCAAATTTTAATTTTGCTATGTTAACCTCATTCTCCTTATCAACTTCAACTTCATCGATTTCGACATAGGCTATTTTATTATCTTTCGATTATGCAAAGTACTTTTCTTGAACATCAGGAGCTTCGACATAAGCAACTTTCTCTTTTCTAAGGTGTTTCTTAAACCTTTCCTTTTCAAGTTTCAATTACTCTATTTGTCTGACTTTATTTGCAAGCTAAGACATGTCTAGGATTTACTAGTTTATTAATTTCTTTCGAATTAAATAATCTAAACCACCAGCTATCATCTTGACTATCTCAGACTTGAGGATAATCGTGAAACATCTAGCCTTCATTTGCATAAATCTAGCTAGGTAATAATCGATGGATTCTCCATTTCCTCTCCTAATATTAAATAAATCCACAAGACTTACTTTAGTCTCCCCTCTAAAGAATTGATCATGGAAGTTTCTTTCCAATTGGTTCCAAAAGTAGATCGAATTTGGTAGAAGAGTTGTGAACTAAGTAAAGACATTCTTAGTTAAAGAGTTGGGAAAATACCTCATTTTTAAATATTCATTTGAGGTTGTATCCCCCGCTTTGATGGTATATTGAGCAATATGCTCTACTATGGACTTATCACTTTCCCCAACAAATTTGCTAGAGATCTTAGGTGCTTTGCACCTTTTGGGCAATTCTTCCTATTGGATGAATTTAGGGAAAGTTGATACAAAATAAGGACGATTTGCATATCCCACATTAAAGACATACCAGTTGAGAGCCTGTTCAATTGCTTGGTTGATGTTTTGTTGCCCCCCAAGATTACTTAGTCTAATCCTTTCTAGGAGGTTATCAGCATCTTGATTTCGACTGGCTATTCGAAATCTTGCATTTGGGCTAGATGGATTTTCTCTTGGTTAGTTATCCTCAGTTGTGTTATTAACATTCAGATTATTTACCAATTGGGTATTTTCTTGATAAATAGGTTGATTATTTCCCCTTTGATTGCCTATGGATTCTTCTGGGTAGCCAAAGACATCTGCAATCCTACTCATTTTCCTAGCCAATGTAATGTATGTGTTATTGGCAGACTTTGAGTGGGGTTATTACAGTGGTCATCTGCTGAGTTAGCATACGGACCATCTTATGGTTTCTTTCATCAATCTGTGGTTTGATGTTATTCAGGGTTGTATTTGTATTTACTGTAGGAATCAAAGACAGATCCTTGGGTAGATTAGGGAATAATGGTACTCCCATATTTGATCTATTAGTTCAATTTGCATTGGTACCTGTAATTTGGCCACTACTATTTACCACTTGATTTCTTGGTGAAACATTGGGCATTAGACTTGTGTATATGGCTTGGGCAGTACTTATGTTTTGTGTATTATTTTAGGGAATGAACCCAGGAGGTAACCCATATAAGGGTGAAGTCTTATTCACCCCAAGAGTTTTGGTTTCTAAGTTTGACACAGGGACACCTGATGGCGGGATTTAAGGATGCAAACCCAAGTGTAGGTTTTCTCAAGTAATAAATTTCTCGGGAGTCTGAGGTCGATCCACAGGGAATTGATGAAGAAAAATTAATTGAGGTAAGAAGAAGATTTGTCATAACACCAAAAGCAAATGAAGATGTTCACAAATGAATTTAAGAACTTGCTTAGGTTAGGAGATCCACTCTTGGTAATAAATTAAAGGCAAGATTATTTCTCTTTATAACTCAATTGAAATCCACACATAACGGAGGTTCCAATTGGAAAATATAACATTCAAAGTTCAATTATATATGTAATCATATTATGATTCCTTTAATTATCTACTAACATTTGTAAATGAGTTCAAGCATTTACTGTGCTAATCCTATTGTCTACAATAAATCAAGATCTCTATTATACAAAAAAGGTTTCTAATTTGATTGGAAACAAAATACAACACATATAATATCCATTTGATAATATATCATTTAAGCACAAGAAATAGAATAATCTAACCTTATTTCATTACCAAGAGTTTCACTCTTTCACCCAAGTAAGATGAAGATTTAGTTACTCATAGACAAGAAGAAAGAAAGAGAGAAGAAGACAAAGATGAACATAGCTTTAATTTAGAGCAAGAGAAAATTACAACAAAGGAAAACAATAAACAAGCATAACCATAACTTCTAAAAACTAAGCCTAACACCCAGAGCACTAAATGATCAGCCAATGGTGCCTTTTATAGAGGATTAGGGATACAAAATGACAAGGGGCCTGATTAAGAGTAGGTGGATGAGTGGGTGAATGAGTGGAAAATGCCAAATGGTGAGTTGGTGAGTGGAAAATTATTGAGATTCTTTGTCTCCGAAATCATTTAGTGCTGTTCTCATGGATGCAATCAGAATGAAGCAACGTGGTCTTCATGAAAGTTGTAGTATTTTGTCTCAAGTTTCCAATGCCACCAAGATCAACTAAAAATTCGTCCTACAACCCAAGATATGACCCAATTACTATAGACTATCCAGGCCCAGTTTCAGCACCTCTGTTTTGACTTCCAGACCCAATATCACCTCCAAACTGTCTGAATGAGCTCTTGTGTTCTTCATGAAAGTTGTAGATATGGGTCTTAACTTTCAAATATCCAAATTTCAGCCAAGATAATTCCTACAGCCCGAGTTATGCGCTGATTACTGTACACTATTCAGGTTTCAATCACAAAACCCATACTTTGACTTCCAAGCCCATTTAGCTTCACTAGATGTCCAAATTTTACCTGGAGCTCTGCATGAAAGTTGTAGAGCTCTCTCTTATCTTTCCTACAAGGTACGATACATAATTATTACACATCTAGAACTCAAGATATGGCTTAAATACAAAAATAATATAAGACCCAAATAATGCTAAAAAAAAATCAATTAAGTCCAATTTGAGTCCAAACTTACAAAACATAACCAAGCTCAATCAATTAAGTATATGAAGAGTGTAAATGACTAAAAATGAGGGTTTATTAATGTATAAAATATGTGATTATCAAATTCCCCCACACTTAGCTTTTTGTACTCCTGGGCAAAACACATAAGACCAAAGCTAGGAAACAAAGAAAAAAGATATAGACTCAAAAGCTAAAAACTCTAAAAGACTCGATGAAGCAAGAAGAGCAATCAGAAATTCATGGGAACAAAGCATTAATGAGGTAACATTTCTTCACATCTCAAACCAACAAGCAAGGAAACTTCAGTTGAAAAGAATGAATCAAGAATGATAGATCCTTACAGAATTCACTCTCAATCTTTCAAGTGTTTAAAATGTAAGTATTTCACTCTATTCAACTCATGAACAATTGCACTACCATAAGCTTGCTTATCTTCTACTTCTCCGCTACTCAAAACACATGCATACAAAAATCAAGAGGACTTTATTCAAGGTTGTAATGGGGTCATCGTAAAGGAGAGGGGATAATATGGATATGAGAAGATAAAGACGAAAAAGAATAAAATATCATTATAGTACAGTTAGAGTGGAGAAAATGTTTGAGAACATTCATCATAAAAGACAATCACCAATATTTGACTAATGTTTTGTTGAAGATCAATCCCAAATTGGTGAATTGAATTCATTATTAGGCCTAAACCTTCTCATTTTCTTCCTGTTGTTTCTAAGCATCCACCTTTATTCTAGACTCTAATAATTCTTTGATTGCAACAGCGGCCAATTCTCTTTTTTTTTATCATGTTGCACACACACCCCCACACTTATTCAAGAACAAAGCCAACACAATTTTATTCCCTAAGGTTGGGTAAAGCATGTTTTTTTTTTTGAAGACATGCAATGAGCTAAAAACAAGGAATGGTCAAATAAGCTCAAAGGGGTTACACAAGGAAAAATATACAAGGATGGCTATTTAGTCAAAGTAGCTATTTCAAAATGCCTCAATCATATTTATGTATGCATGTGAAAATGTAGCCTAAAAAAGAATCAAAGCAAGTTCTAGAGTAATAATTCCATGAGTGAAAATCACACAAGAAAGAAGAGAATGATACAGATATTCAATCCATTCATCAATAGGCTCAAAATCTCACAAGGTATATTTCTATCATTCTCAATCTACCATATCAACATTCATATCCAAGCTTGTGATTTTTAAGAAAGAAGACAATTTATGCTAAGATCCAATAATCCATTTGCTACTTCTGCACAAAATAATTATCTCCTCAACTAAGATGCGTCTCAAGAGTAAAATTACCTCCAAGGCAAAATTTACTCCTTACTCTGCCATCCTTAATTGCTTTTACTATGAATAGGTTTCTGACAGTCATATCACTAAACATACTTCTCAATTTAGATGCGGCTCAAGAGTAAAATTACTCCTTACTCTGCCATCATTCATTAGTTTAGTAAGTTCATGACAATTATATCATACTTCCAAAAAAAAAAGAATTTTTTTTGGTCAACTATCCTTCCTCCCCAACTAGATCACAACATTGTCCTCAATGTTAAAATATAGTTGAGTAAAGGATAGAAGATATTACCTGTTGGAAAAATCTGACACAAATTTAAAAAAAACAAAGTATGATAAATAAAATCAAAGGTAAAGAAAAGTTGTAAACAAAGTGTCAGATCTGGCTTTCTTTTCATCCTGCTTCCCTCAATGCTTCCTGCTGACCAATCTATCTGAGCTATTGCTGGGTCAGGTTTATGAACAAAAGCTTTTAATTTATCAATCAACTTATCAATAGTAGAAGCAGAGATAAGAAGTTGTCTTGCCGAAGGTGTGATAAATTTATGTTCCACAGCATAGTCAAGAAAAAGTAACAAAATATCAAAGAAATTATTTACATTCAACAAACCTATGGGTTTATGGTAGATGTTTTGTTGGGCCCAAGAGACAATTTGAAAAACTTCTTCCAAGGTACCAAAATCACCTGATAAGGCAATGAATGCATTAGAGTTTTCAAGCATTATCTTCATTCGTTCATGCATTGAAGATACCTTAAGTTCCTCCCCAATTGTCTTTCCAGTGATGTTCTGTTGAACTAAAGGCTCAGGAATGACACCTAAAACCTGACTGCCTCCTATATATGCAGCAAGTGATACAGCCCCCATTAACCCACGGCAACCTCCCCCATATACAAGATAAATATTTCTTTCTGCAAGTGATTGACCAAGAGTGGTAGCTGCGTTTACAAACTCTAAACCCTTCCCATACTTAGACCCGCAAAATACACAAATATTTTTAAGTTGACGAACAGAAACACCTTCCATCCCTATACTCACATTTCTCTCTGAATGATTCTGAGTTGAAGGAAAGTGGAGAAAATGGAGTGTTTAAATAGGAAAAAGAATGGAAAGGGTAATCATAGCACCTATAAGGGTAGGTTGGCTGTTGTCAGAAAAGTTTGAAATTAAGAAACACATAATCTTTTTTTTTTAAATTTTTTTTTGTTATGTTTTTTTTTTACTTCAAGAAAACCATCAGGGTAAAGAAGTCTAGAAACCCTTGAAGGATCCTGCTCAAAGGGTCGTTTGTCTAAAACCAAAATACAACAAAATCATACAAAGATAAAAGAAATATAATAGCAAATGATGACATACCTTTATGTACAGTTTTCATGACGTATTTTTATATTGCGCGTCATGAGTGCAGTAGTGGCATATCTTTATACTGCGTATCACCAGTGCAGTAGACATTCACGTCCATTTATTCGAAGAAAGGAGAAAGAAGAAACCATCATGGGTTTCCATCTTGGGTCTGGAACATGGAGAGCTCACACTTGGGCTCGTAACATCAACAAAGATACTAAAATCTAAAACCCGTAATGTCCAAGATCCAAAACATCCCATCCCAGGATGCTGAGAGCCCCTTCTAATAAAAGAGAGGATCAAACTCAGATGCCTCATATGCTTTGGCAGTCGCGGGTTACTTCTCACTAATAACCAGAGTGAGACACTTCTGCCTGTCCATCAACTCCACAGTGCCTAGATGGCAAACATTGGGTTATGGAGTGCGGCTCTCTACAGAGCATGGTACACGAACTTTTTTAAGAACCAGCTTACAAAGGTCCACCCGAGTCAATGACGGGTCAGTCAAAAATTGGGGCTCCACAACTAATTAAAGCCATGGTACTCCTTCCGGATTGCCCTTGTTCAAACATTTTTTTTAATTTTTTTAATATTTTTTGTTTTTTTTCTTCTTTTTTTTTAAAGAAAACATGAAGAAGAAGAAGATAATATGTACAGATTGTTGTGGATATGGCTCACATCTGCCTCTGGTTTCACATCCAGTAACGACTTAAACGTCTTCTATGAGTCGAGGATAAACTTCCCATCTAATTTTCTTATAAATTAGCAAACAGGGTCTTTTAGAGTCAGATTCCCAAGACTATAACATTTTTTCTTCATCCTTGAAGAGATTCCACAAATTAAGAAGTTCACGATGCACAAATCCACAAGAATGCATCTCAAGAGTTAATACGATATCATCTAATGACTCTTTACTTAGTCCATTCTTAATGAGGAAAATTTTATCTTCTTTGTTTGTGGAAACAATCCCTAAAGAATGGTATCACTTGTTACAATTCCATCATCCACATTTGTGACAGACTTGTAACCTTTTTGCTCTTCTCCTTTTAGAATATGAACTTCTTCCAAGACCTGGCATGTATGAGTCAAATGAAATTGAAGACTCACCTGCTAGTTGGACCTTTGCTTCAATTATCCAGCGTACATCTTCTGGCATACCCTTGTGCATTAACAGTCTCAATCTTTCACATCTAACTTTGTAGATTTTTTTCAGAGCATTTTGAGGGAGAGAAGGAAAATATTTTCTCATGTTTGAAAGAATGACATCCATTTTAAAGGAGAAGAGGGATTCAGTTATTTTGAGAAATTGAAAAACAAACCGACTTAAGAGTCACGGAGTACCATTATCCGCTACTTAACCGGCAACATAAAGAATTGCAAAAAAAAAGGTAACAAAATTAGAGTGAATTCTATTCATAACAAGGATAAAAAAGAGATATGAATTCTACCTCATCAACTTGATTTTCCAGAAATGGTTTGAGCATTTATCCATTGACTTTAAACACATTACCATTCCTAAGATTCTCAATATCTACGACCCCATAAGGATACACACGTTTGACAACAAAAGGACCACTCCACCTAGATCTCAATTTTCCATGGAATAGGTGTAAGCGAGAATTATAAAGCAGAACTTTTTGACCAATTTCAAAAATTTTTCTCAAAATTGTCTTGTCGTGAAAAGCTTTTGTTTTGGCTTTATAAATCATTGAGTTCTCATATGCATCATTTCTCAATTCCTTAAGTTCATTTAATTGTAATTTGCATATCTTGCAAGCATCATCAAGATTTAGATTGAAAGCTTTAATGACTCAAAATGCTTTATATTCTAATTCTACAGGCAAGTGACAAGATTTTTCATCGACTAATCGATAGGGTGACATGTCCAAAGATATTTTGAAAACAGTACGGTAAGCCCAAAGTGCATCGTTTAGTATTAAAGACTAATCTTTACGATTTGGGTTAACCGTTTTTTCCAAAATTTGTTTAATCTCCCTATTTGCCAATTTAACTTGTCCACTTGTCTGAGGGTGATAAGAGGTAACAATTTTGTGTGTAATACCATATTTTTTCATTAAAGATTCAAATGGTTTATTACAAAAATGTGTTCCCCCATCACTGATGATAGCTTGAGGGATTCCAAATCGACACAAGATATTTTCTTTTAAAAATTTGAGAACAATTTTATGATCATTGTGTTGGCATAGAATCGCCTCAATCTATTTTGAGACATAATCAACTGCAACCAATATATACACAAATCCAAATGAAGATGGAAATGGGCCCATGAAATCAATTTCCGAACAATTAAAAATTTTAATGACAAGGATGTGGTTCAGAGGCATCATGTTTCTTTTTGAATTTGAGCCCATCTTTTGATAATTTTCACAACTTTTGCAAAAAGTATAATAGTCCTTAAATAAAGTGGGCTAAAAAAATCCACACTGCAAGATTTTCGCAGCTATTTTCTTTGAAGAAAAGTGACCTCCACATGCTTCTGAGTGACAAAATTTAATGACACTACCTACCTCACTGTTGGGCACACATCTCCGAAAGATTTGATCAGGACAATATTTGAACAAGTATAGATCATCCCAATAAAAATTTTTCACCTCTGTCAAAAATTTCTTTCTATCTTGGTGCGTCCATTGAGGCGACATCTTTCTTGTTACAAGAAAGTTGACTATGTTAGCAAACTAAGGCATGAAATTGACAGAAAATAAAAATTCATCAGAAAAAGAATCATTGATAGGTGTGCTATCAAACGGTGAGCTTGTTGTAAGTCTGGACAAATGATCAGTGACAACATTTTCGGCTCCTTTCTTATCTTTTATTGTGATGTTGAATTCTTGAAGCAACAAAATCCACCGTATCAATCTTAGTTTGGCATCCTGCTTAGACATCAAATATCTAACAGCAACATGATCGATGAAAATCACAATAGAAGAACCACTTAAGTAAGATCAAAATTTGTCCAGTGCAAAAATTATAGCAAGTAGTTCTTTTTCAGTAGTGGTGTAGTTCATTTGTGCACTATTTAACGTTCTACTTGTGTAACAAATCACACGAGGCTTACCTTCCTTCCTTTGGCCTAAAACAACGCCCACAGCATAATCACTAGCATCACACATTAACTCAAAAAGCAAAGACTAGTCAGGAGATTGCATGATAGGAGCAGATGTCAGAAGACCAATTAATTTTTCAAAAGATTTTTGACATTCTTGAGTCCAATCAAATGGTGCATCTTTCAACAGAAGGCTACATAATGGTCTAGATATGGCACTAAAGTCCTTTATGAATTTTCTGTAAAATCTTGCATGTCCTAAAAAGGAACGAACTTCTCTGACTGTTTTTGGGGAAGGCAAATGGGCAATTAATTCAACTTTGGCCTTATCAACTTCAATTCCTTTAGAAGATATCACAAGACCTAACACTATTCCTGAGGTAACCATGTAATGACATTTTTTCCAGTTTAGCACAAATCCTTTTTCTTCGCATCTTTTAAGAACTTTTTCCAAATTATCAAGACAATTTTCAAAAGAATTTTTAAAAATTGTCAGATCATCCATGAAAACCTCTAAATAATATCATGTCACTAAAAATGCTTAACATGCATCTTTGAAATGTTGCTGGAGCATTACAAAGGCCAAAAGGCATTCTTCTATATGCAAAAGTACCAAAAGGATATGTAAAAGTGGTCTTTTCTTGATCTTCCAATGCAATTGGTATTTGATTATAACCCGAATAACTATCAAGAAAATAGTAATATGGATGTCCTGCTACCCTTTCCAGAATTTGATCAAGAAATGACAAGGGGAAATGATCTTTCCTAGTAGCAGTATTCAATTTTTTAAAATCAATACACATACGCTAACTAGATGAGACTCGCGTAGGTATTAATTCACTTTTATCATTTTCAATCACTGTTATTCCAGATTTCTTAGGCACAACTTGTGTAAGGCTTACCCATTGACTATCAGAGATAAGATAGATAATTCCAACATTAAGCAATTTAAGGACTTCAGCTCTAACTATCTCTTTCATGTGTAGATTTAATCTTCTATGAGGTTGTTGAGAAGTTTTAGCATTATCCTCTAAATGTATTCTATGTGTACAAATTAATGGATTAATGCCTTTTATGTCTTTTAATGTCCATCCAATTGTACTTTTATACCTTTTAAGTACTTCTGTTAACATACCTTCTTGTTCTTCAGTAAGAGGGAGGAAATTACCACTGGTAAGCTTTGTTGTTCTCCCAAAAATGTGTACTTCAACCCAGCAGGTAATGACTTTAGTTCCGGTGTGGATACTTCTTCATGGGCATTATCATTTATGGGTTTTAGCTCTTCAAATCTTGGCTTCCATCCCTTGTACTCTATTACCTGTGTACAATCAAGCAAAGAACATATTTCAGAGATATCATCTTCTAATTGCATGCCTGACTCAAATGAATTGACTAAACAAATTTCTAATAGGTTAGAAGAACTCCTTATTTGAAGATGATCATCTACGATGGCTTCAATTCCTTCAACTTCCTCCTTTCAATCAAGGACTTCATGTGGTTGCTTGCATATGTTAAAAGCATTGAGCTCCAGTGTCATGTTTCCAAATGTTAGTTTCACTACTCCATTTCTGCAACTTATCAAAGTATTTGATGTTGCTAAAAATGGACGACCCAAAATAATAGGAATTGACTTGCAACTATCAACCATAGGTTCAGTATCCAAGACAATAAAATCCACAGGATATATGAATTTATCAACTTGAACTAACACATCTTTCACTATTCCTCTTGGAATTTTAATTAATCTATCAGCAAGTAGAAGAGTTGCAGAAGTTGGTTTTAACTCACCCAAGTTGAGTTGCTGATAAACTGAATATGAAAGTAAATTGACACTAGCACCAAGATCAAGTAAAGCTTTTTCAATTTTATGTTCACCAATAATGCATGAAATTGTAGGACAACCAGGGTCTTTATATTTCAGCGCATTATTATTCTGAAGAATGGAGCTTACCTATTCAGCCAAAAATGCTTTCTTTTTCACATTTAGTTTCCTTTTAACAGTGCACAAGTCCTTCAAATATTTGGCATAAGAAGGAATCTGTTTGATAGCATCTAATAGAGGAATATTGATCTTTACTTGTTTCAAAATTTCAAAAATTTCAGTGTGGTGGTCCAATTTCTTTGGATTATTCAATGCTTGAGGAAATGGGGGTGAAGGCGAGAGTTTAGTCTCCTTTTGGTCAGCTTCTTCATTTTCTTGGGCAATTGGTTTATCTTCTTTCTCACAAGGTTCGGGAATTTGTTTTTCAACAACATTTCTACTCCTAAGAGTTATCACTGACTTGACTTAGTCTATTTGTTAGTTTTCTGAACTCCCCTCATTTATACTGTACTGACCCTTAGGATTTGGTTGAGGTTGAGAAGGAAATTTTCCTTTCTCATGAATGATGAGTGTAGAATAAAGTTTAGCAAGAGTGTCTTTTATGTCATTCATGACTTGATTGTTTTGTTTATTAATGACTTTTTGCTTTTCTATGAATGTATGCAGTGTTTCTTCAAGGTTTTTCCTATATGGTGGGACATAAGGTGCATATCTTTGAGAATTTTGAGTGTCCCATTGTGCTAGAGGAGGTGGTGGTTGCACAAATTGTGACTGATTATTATTCCTCCAGCTGAAGTTCGGGTGATTTCTCCATCCCAGATTGTATGTATCTGAAAAAGAAGAAGTACATAGCTTTTTAAAATTATTCATTGCATTTACTTGCTCATATACAACTTCTTTAAAAACAGGAATATTAGGACATTCATGTGTTGAGTGTCCTAAGTCATCACAAATGCCACAAATTTCTTCATTTTACACAGATTTGATTTCTTTTGTTTTTCTTAATTCCATGGCTTCAACCTTTCTAGCCAAACTAGCAAACCTAGCATTTAGATCTTCCTCTTGACTAAGGTGATATTTTCCTTTATTAGCACTTGCAAGGTTAGATCTAATTGAATTTTTAGAAAGGTTAGTATTATGCTAAGATTCAGAATTTTCAGCCAATTGGTTTAAATAGTCTAAAGCTTCATCAGGTTCTTTATCAAGAAACTCACCATTGCACATTGTTTCCACAAATTATTTAGTTTCAGGTGTTAAACCTTCATAAAAGAAGCTTATAGTGCACTATTTTTCAAAACCATGATGTGGGCAAGAATTTAACAAATCTTTAAACTGTTTCCAACATTGAAAATATGCTTCATTTGAATTTTGTGAAAAATTTTGGATTTGTCTTTTCATAGCATTGGTTTTATGTGTTGGAAAAAATTTCTTTAAGAACTCACCTTTCATTTCTTGCCATGTGACAATTGATCTTGGTTTCAAAGTGTTAAGCCAAGATTTTGCTTTATCTTTTAAAGAAAAAGGAAACAATTTAAGCTTAACAATCTCTTCAGTGCAATTTTGGTCATTGAAAGTAATACATACTTCCTCAAATTCTTTCAGATGTAAATATGGACTTTCAGATTCTAAACCTTGAAAATTAGGAAGTAAAGAAATCATACCTGACTTAATCTAAAATTGTTGGCATTGAGTGAAAAGATAAAACATGATAGACTAGAATTTCAAGGTGGTTGCAAATATTCACACATGGGTGATTTTTATGTTCATCATGTACACTTTCATTTTCAGTCATTGGGTCAATTATGTGTGATTGTGATTCAAACAAATCAATATATAAAGTACCAGGATTAATTTTAACTAAATGACCAGAATTTAAATCACGATACTAATTAAGTATAAATAAATGACTTAAAATAGAAAAAATAATGTACAAGTCAGCAGTTTACACCAGCCATTAAATATTAACAAGGCTGTGGTATAAACCAACCACCCAATAAATATTAACAAGTAAAAAGTTAGATAACTGATAAATTAAAAAGTTAGATAATTAGAGATTTAATAATTAGTAAGTTAGAAAGTGCAAAAAATAAAATACAAAAAATAAAGTGTAGAAAGTAAATTGTAAAAAATAAAGTGCAGAAAGTAAATTTTAAAAAATAAATTTAAAATATGATAACCAGAAAGAGGCAGAGCCCCACCAGAGCCGAAAGAGAAGAGAAGAAGAAAGATCGTTATGTTAGAAAGCAATAATAAATAATAGAAATTAAAAAGTTAGAGTGCTGAAATTAAAAGTTAGTAAGCAGAAAATAAATGACATAAATTAGAAGTTAGAATGTTAGTATGTTAGCAAGTTAGTAGGTTAGTAAGTTAAATAGTTAGAAAGTTAGAGAGTTAGTAAAGAAACCGAAGGATCAGCAAGCCGATCTTTTGCTCCGGTGAGGGAGAAGAGAGAATAGATTTTATTAAAGAAAAAAAACCTCAATAAATTAAAACTTCTAATCAAGTCCCCGGCAATGGCACCAAAAACTTGATTATGGGATTTAAGGATGCAAACCCAAGTGCAAGTTGTCTCAAGTAATAAATTTTTCGGGAGTCCGAGGTCGATCCACAGGGAATTGATGAAGAAAAATTAATTGAGGTAAGAAGAGGATTTGTCACAACACCAAAAGTAATAAAAGATGTTCATAAATGAATTTAAGAACTTGCTTGGATTAGGAGATCCATTCTTGGTAATAAATTAAAGGTAAGATTATTTCTCTTTATAACTCAATTGAAATCCACACACAATGGAGGTTCCAATCGAAAAATATAATATTCAAAGTTCAATTATATATGTAATCATATTATGATTCCTTTAATTATCTACCAACATTGGTAAATGAGTTCAAGCATTTACTGTGCCAATCCTATTGTCTACAATAAATCAAGATCTCCATTATACAAAGAAGGTTTCTAAATTGATTGGAAACAAAATACAACACATATAATGTCTATTTGATAATATATCATTTAAGCACAAGAAATAGAATAATCTAACCTTATTTCATTACCAAGAGCTTCACTTTTTCACCCAAGCAAGATGAAGATTTAGTTACTCATAGACAAGAAGAAAGAAAGAGAAAAGAAGAGAAAGATGAACATAGCTTTAATTTAGAGCAAGAGAAAATTATAATAAAGGAAAACAATAAACAAGCATAATCATAACTTCTTAAAACTAAGCCTAACACCCAGAGCACCAAATGATTAGCCAATGGTGCCTTTTATAGAGGATTAGGGATACAAAATGACAAGGGAGCTGATTAAGAGTAGGTGGATGAGCGGGTGAATGAGTGAAAAATGTCAAATGGTGAATGGAAAATTATTGAGATTCTTTATCTCCGAAATCATTTAGTATTGATCTCATGGATGCCATTAGAATGAAGTAACGTGGTCTTCATGAAAGTTGTAGCATTTTGTCTCAGTTTTCCAATGCCACCAAGATCAACCAAAAATTCATCCTACAGCCTAAGATATGACCCAATTATTGTAGACTATTCAAGCCCAGTTTTAGCACCTCTGTTTTGACTTCCAGACCCAATATCACCTCCAATCTGTCCAAATGAGCTCTTGTATTCTTTATGAAAGTTGTAGATATGGGTCTTAACTTTCAAATGTTCAAATTTCATCCAAGATAATTCCTACAGCCCGAGTTATGCTCTGATTACTGCACACTGTTCAGTTTCTAATCACAAAACCCGTACTCTAACTTCCAAGCCCATTTAGCTTCACTAGATGTCCGAATTTTACCTGGAGCTCTTCAAGAAAGTTGTAGAGATCTCCCTTATCTTTCCTACAAGGTATTACACATCTAGAACTCAAGATATGACTGAAATACAGAAACAGTGTAAGACCCAAATAATGCTGAAAAAAAAATCAATTAAGTCTAATTTGAGTCCAAACTTACAAAACATAACCAAACTCAATCAATTAAGTACATGAAGAGTGTAAATGACTAAAAATGAGGGTTTATTAATGTATAAAATATGTGATTATCAATGCCTGTGACTTCACTAATCACGAGCTCCAAGGTTTGTGGCAAATTTGCAGAGACTACATTGTCTCTATTGCCATTAGCTCCAATATTTCTTAATTAGGGGTTCTAAACACTTGATATGTTATGAGACATTCTTGGCAATATTTTACCACTTCTCAAGTGCATAAACAAATAGAATCCCTTAAGATATTAGTCTATTGATAGAGTCCCACTAGGCATGCTAATTTGTTTACTAAAATATTTTAATTAATGTTAATTTGGTTATGGTAAACCTTACAATTAATTCTCGATCTCAATTTGGGGAAGGGAATTTCTTCCTCTTGGGATTTATTTTATTCTAAGACTAATCTTTGAAGAAATGTAAAAGATGATTTCAAATAAAACACAAATTTATACAAATTCAAAATCGAAAGTGTTTATGCATAATATGTAACTTAAAATAGAATAGAAAGAAAGAAGTATTTAAGAAATAAGAAAATCAATACAAATAAAGCAAGTTAAATGATACCAATATGTAAATGACAAGTAAAATTGCATTTAAATTAAATGAAAGATACATGAAAATAAAGAACATAAAATATAGCAAGTCGAAGTAAAGACAATTAAAAGTAAACATGCAAATATGTGAAGTGCTGTAAAAATAACTTTGTAAGAAAGTAATGAAAGCAATTAAAAGAAATCAAATGATCTCGAAAGAACACTCGATCAGGAGTAGAAAAGAGTTTATAGAAAAGTAAATGACTGAATATGAACAAACTATGAATTAAAATTGCATTGAATTTATAAAGTATACATGAATGAAAATGGATGGAAACGTATTGGACTAGGCTTGCACTGTTTGCTCAAAATGTCAAGGACGTGAGAGCGTGAGTTACAAATGTTTGTGAGTATAGAATTTCTAACCACTAAATGTATCCACCCTCTTGGTATTTATAGGCTTTCTAAATAACTACCCCTTTTATAAGATCTTAACATGTGTCCAAAACAAAGATAATTACTAAATGGTTGATATTTTTTATCAAGTAACCACCAAATCCATGTCAGTGATCCTCGTGCTACAAGTAACTGCTCAATCTTTGTCAGCAACTCTTGTATTTGTCTTGATCTAACATTTGCAACTGTTACTAACTTCTATTTCAAATTCAAATCTTTCATTTTGAATTCAAATTTGAATCTTCAATTGTTTGCTGGCTTTTGGTCGAGATCCATCATTTTCTTTTTTCAAAATTTGCTAAGTGTAGTTTCTCTTCGAATCTTTATATTGATACATAATTGAAATTAAAATACTCAATATGAAATCAAAATGACCTTTCTTGATTCCCCATCAGAACTATCATTTTAATAACCTAGTCTTTACTACAACTTCGACTATAATAATCATTGAAGTCAAAAGTCTCAATGTTCGAGACCCACTCGTAGTCACTATGTAACACCCTCTATAGGGTATTACATTTTAGACTACAATCTTACCAAACTATAATTAAATTGTAAAATATTTAATATTATAAAATATAAGTTATAAAATTTCTTTTTCGCAACAAACTTAAACTTACCAAATATGTAGGTAATATATATATATATATATATATATATATATATATATATATATATATATATATATATATATATATATATATATATATATTTAACTGATTAATACCCACATCACGTATACCACATAATACTCAACAACATTCAGAACATAAAAACTTATAGACTCAAAGGGAAATAGTAGCAAACCCCATAACGGGTCCTACTTAAAAGCACGATAAGAGACTTGACACAACTCTAAACGTCCACATCCAGACGGATACGCCAAACGATGAAACCTTCACAACACTGCTTCCTAGCGAAAACCAAGAAGATCTGCACGTTGCCTCCACCACGATCTTAACAGAACATAAACATAAAACATAACAAAACAATACAACAAAGAGGTGAGATCCCCTATATCAAATCCAATATGGTAGTGGAGAAACTGTACGAATGATGGAGTCATTCCATACATACAAATATCACAAGTATATTCATGTTATCAATTCACAAATACCTTTAATAAACATATCTCACAATAACATAAACATTAATCATACTATAACAACATATATCATCAATATATATATATATATATATATATATATGATTATGCTACCACAACATGCGTACTGACCATGTATATGCACAATGAACCAGTTCCTACTCCATAGAGCTAAACACAATTTCAGAGGTGAATGACCCAAAAGATATGTCAGCCTCAATGACAGTCTACGCCAGATGTGAAAAGAATACTGCTTGTCGGTTCCTTGTCAGTGCGTTGCAACGGTTTTTCATGGCTAGAGGTATATAGTGTGACAAATAGGTCACTAGATGAATCACCTCGCCTTGACGCACCCTGAGATCCTTACCTTAGATCACACTACTCAATTCTCATTCACTCTTAGGCAACAAAAGCCATATTCAATGCATGATAACTCAATGCATAACACAAACCACCATTTCACTGTTCCCAATGATATTAAAACAACCGTCCATACAATTGTCTAATGTCATTAGTATCAATGGTATTATATAACCACCCATACAATTATATAATATCACTTATCCATCCGGGTCTAGTACATCAGAGTCCTACAACAACTGCTGTCATTCTCAATTACATTATATTTTTATCGCATTTTTACAATCGCGTAACACCTTTGTTACGTTTTCTAATCGAGTAAAAATATTTAATTTTTTTTAAAATCGTGTAACTCAAAAATTCATGTTTTTGAAACACGTAAGGTTTTTCTACTGTTTTTCACTAAAGTATTTCTTGACATTCTAGATTTAATTTCGAAACTTTCTAAGTTTAAAATATAATTTGGACTTCAAATTCCCATTTTTCTCATAAAAACTCCTCTAAATAATATTTTTTGACATTTCCCAAAAATCTAAATTATTTTCATTAAAATATTTTCCATTTATTTTACTAAAAATCCATTTAAATAAAATACCTTAAAATTGTAAACCATCTTTCGAACTTATTTTCATTTCTTTTACTAATAACCCTTCTAGATTATATTTTCCAACATTCTTCACAAAACTTTTATTATACAAAATCTTTTTCCATTACTCTTATTGAAATCTACTTAAATAAAAATGCTTTAAGTTTCATTTTACTCCCCTAATATATTTTTCCTCATCTTGACCGAAATCCATTTAATATCTAATTATAAAATCTTTATCCATTTCCTTTTTCCATTTTCTTTGTAAATCCTTAATCAAATCTCCTCTAAATAATATTTTCTAATGTTTGTTCACAAAACTTTGTTATTTTTATTGAATCACTCCTTTTGAAAATCATTCTCCATTTATCATCACTTAAACACTTCTAAACACAATACTTAATATTCCAAATCCTCTTTTCAACTCATTACCTTTCTCATAATAATAAAAAAAAAATCAATCCTTTTGCCAATAATAAAACTTTGTTCACTTCTTTTATCAACTTGTAAAACCTTAATCCATATATAAAATCAATTAAATCCATGATTAATAAAATATTTTCAACATGGAATACCCATTTTGGGCATGGAGGCTGTGAGCCTCACTTGGTCTTTGGAACCAAAACTTTTCATTCTTCCAACATGAATCACACTTACAACATATTCCACTCATCATAGTTCTACTATAGCAATTTGATTCATACTATAAAAATCACATAAAACATCTAGCCATCAATTTCTACCATATAAAATATCATGCATATTATCAAAGCTATAGAAATCATATAAAACAATTTAAAACACAAACAAATAAAATTATACATACTAGTGAATAAATCCTCACATGAATTTTTCACTAACAAACACAAGTTTTGTTCCTCACCACCCTAATTGGTTGATGAGGTTAATCTCCCTCTTACCTCAAAGGAAGATCAAAACTCTTCTTGATTGTCTTTCTTGAAGATTTCGTACACTACCTCCAACAAATCCTATAAAAACTTTAAATACACAAACATCATAAATAAAGCTTGAAACTAGAAAACCATGGATCAAAACATGGTTTAGAACTTTTAAAATGAATTTATAAGTAGATACTAGATACTTCACCTATAAAGCTTCAATCTTTAGTTTGAAGAACAAGGTTGAAGATGGATGATTTGGAAAAGATATCAACATGAAAAAGTCTTAGAATTGTGTGTAGATTCTAGATCTAAGGTTGTTTAGAATTATTAAAGCTTGGAAGGTGCTTCAATGGGTTTTGGCCGTGGGCTTCCTTGGTGGAACAAAGTGAGAACTTTTGATTTCCATGAGATAGGATAGAGATTTAGAGAAAGCTACAACATAGAAGTGATTTGGCATGGTGTGTAGATTAAGAAAACAAGGTTAAATGAAATTATGAGTGATTGGATGATGGTTTGGGTGATGATGGCCAAGAGTCTTCCATGGAGAAAAGGTGAAGCTTTCTTGTTCTAGGAAGAGAGAGAAGAGAGAAAAGGTTGATGGTTACAAAGTGTTATGAAAATTGAAGTGAAAGTGTGCTAGAATCATGTGCTAGTCGTGAGGTACCAAGAGAAAAGGATAGAATACTTTGTGATATTGTTTATGAAATAAAGTATGAAAGAATTCTTTTCAAATGAGTGTTAGCTGTGGAGGTGCTCTCAAAAGAGATCAAAACTTAGCTTCCAAGCTTTGTGAACAAGCACATGGTTAAGGTTATCAAGTGATCATGCTTTGGTCACCCTTGATGAATCATTTGTTCGTGAATATCCTAGAACCACCATGTGGTCGTGAGGTGCAAATGATTAGGCTAACTAAGGTTGTTTCAATTAGCTTCTAGTTATACTTAAGTTAACTTAGTTTGTTCATCTAGTTTCATGGCTAACTAGTCAAGCCATTATTATTGACTTTTCAACAAGTAAGTTTGATTCTAATTGGTTGGTCATAAAACTATGTAATGATGGTTCATGATTACACTTAAGATATTTAGCTTAAATATTTTCTTTAGATAACTACTTCCTAATTGGTTCATACAAAAAGAGACTAGCCAGTATTATTGACTTGTTCTTATTTGGTTAGCAACTATTATTGATTATTTTCTACTAGTTACCCTTAATGAGTTACAAAACGAGTCATCAGAGAGAAATTTTTAGTACAGTTGAGTCAACATAGTGAGTCGTAGTGCTGAGTCCAGTTGAGGTGTCACACAAGGTGTCCAGCTTCTATTGGCCCTCCACAATGAGTCACAATCGCCAAGTTTGACCAAATTGTCATTGGTGCATACAAAGTGAGTCATTACATGATGAGTCATCATTCTAGAAAATCCTACAGTGACTAGGCTTGTGTCTAGAACTATCACACCAGATATTTACAAAGAGATATTTTCAAGAAGATATTTTTCAAGAAGGAGTATCCTTTCCACCATGGCCTCCAAGCTTGGCCACCAAGCAACCTCTCCATTGGTCCACCTTTTAGCAATCCACCTTTGTTGACTTTTCAAACAACTTGCTAAGCAAGCAAGCTCTTCTATTGGTGCAACACAAAAGCTCATCATGATTACTTATGATGAGCTCCAATATATTTTGGCTTAAGGATAACCATCCACTAGATATTTTCGGAAGCTATTATGTAATGGACAAAGTATACTGCTCTAATACCAACGGTTTCTGTCTAATAGATAATAAAATATAGAAAAATTTTATTGGCTAGACAAATTTTAAAAATTAAAAGATTGGGTAACATATCTATCGGATTCAGGTTTAGTAAGCTCACCCAGTTTCGAATAAATCATTGAAGATTTTCGTAGGCTCGAAAATTTTTATTTTCCCGGCCCGAAGCAAATCACACGAAAAGATAAAAAATAATCACAGAACAGTTAAAATAAATTTACAGCATACATAAAATCACAAAATCAGAAAAATCATATTTTACTGAAAGACAAAAAATTTCAGAGTGTTACACACTGCTCATAGCATGAAGTCAAAAGTATCACCTTTGATATTAGTTTTGAGACTAACATTTTAATTTCAAAACTTATTATTTCGACTTGAACTACTAATCTTCAATGGTAACTCAAAACTATTATTTTAGTAATTTTCAAGTGAAAAATGTTATTTAAATAACCTTACCATTTTTTATTCTAGTAGAATGGCGTAAGGTTTTGAAGTAAAGCTTCGACTGGTCATCGAAGTATCTTTAAATAAAAAATATGTTATTTTTATACTAACAATTAGGTATTTTGCATGCTAGATCTCTTCAAGATATATATAACTACTAAAAAATTAGATCGAGCACAGTTAGATAAGTACCAATTCTTTATAAATTAGATTGAACAGACATTGACAAAATTTTACACTGTTAATTGGCCAATGATGTTGATACCTGGACTAACACCAAGCTTCCAAGCCATTAGACATGAAACTGATGGTATTAATTAAATATACGTGTAAGTCACATTCAAACTTTTATATGCAAATACTAAGTTGGAAAGCCGAAGTCAGGATCCAACCTCATCACATAGTCAGCTCAATAAAATGAAATTCATTCTATAAAATTAAAATAATAATTTCTTAACATTTGAATAATACGCGTATGGTGGACTAATTTTATGGAGAATAATAAGTCCCACAGAAATGACAACACCTACAAATGAAATTTGCAGCTTTATTTCTATAATTAAAACAATGCCACCAAGAGCCACAACACTTTAAAATAAATAATATAAATAACAATATTATTTGTTGGCCGTACTACCAAGTGATTCTTCATCCTTATTCGCTAGTACAACCATGATATATATGTTGGTAAACGAAGAATTTAATATGAATTATTAGTTAGAACTAATCACAAGGTGTACAAACTTTTAATACAATCTAAAGCCCGGAGGTGAAAGGCACGCCAGTGCCCTGTAACCATGAGTTACCTGCAATAAAGTTCCCAACTTTAAATGGTGAGGCCTGAGATGCACTAGTTAGAACATGGTAACCCTTCCATGCGACCCGATTTGAAGTGGAGGAACCTGGACCTGTGTTTGCATATTCTGCATAGTATAAAGTATCTAAGGCAAAATTACCATTCCATTCCAACCAACCAGCTGGCTTTATCAAACTATCAAGAAAAGTTTTCATGAACACTGTTCTTGAGTATTTTTTCCAAGGCCTACCAAGATATGCCTTAACGGAGCTTGGGTTTAGACCTGAGGCACCTGTAACCTTAGAATTGTGAATGATAATTCCAGTGTTTTGGTTTGGATCAGTTCGACCTTGAGCAGTAACTGTGATGGTTTTTTGAGGAGGGTTTCTTGCATAAATATTACAATTTTGGAAGACCACAGCAGCATTACCAAAGATGAAATCAACTGTGCCATAGATGTCACACTCCCTATAAAATTGCCGCTCTGAATGAACATATAGTGTGTCCTGATAACCTTCAAAACCACATCTGTAAAATACTGATAGATCTGAGCCAGAACGTAGTGCCACAGCTTGTCCACTTGTTGCTCCAGCAGTGTTTCTAAATGTGATGTCTTGAGCAATAAATCCATCCCCGACAACAGCTGAAAAAGAAATATATTAAAAATAGTTGATTATCAATTTCTTTCCTTTTATAAATTCCAACTATTTAAAATATTAATATGTATTCTAATTAATTTGTCAACTTCACACAGAGTTCATGCCTCTGCTGAATTGTTTATCAACTTATTACCAAATGATAGAGAATTTATATTTTTAGGTAAGCACCCTAGATTTCATATTCTACTTTAATCTAGCTTTAGTACATGGACCTATGAGACTTTATCAAAGTGGTTCATTCTTTAGATTTGGAACAAAAGATGATGAATGCGATTTCATTATCTGTTGCTTTCTGCATGTTAAACTCAGCACGTCTCCTTGTTTAGCTTTGACTACTGAAAGTCAAATTCCGACCCCTCCCTACAAAGTCGACAAGAAGCTTAACCCCTTAGCTTGCTTTGTAAGACAAGTTTATGTGTGCTCCTTTTGAAGGCCACCAATTCAATTAATCCACGTAAATTAACTCAGAAATTAAATTTGCAGCTAATAGTTTTTGGTAACGTTATATTTTCTTAATTTCCAATCGAAAAATGTATCCTTGACCTATAATACAACATGTAGAAAATATATCTGAGATTCTACCAGGGAAAAAAAATTCTAAGATAATTATAGCTTAAACTATTTATGTGAATCACAGCTTGACTCCAGGAACCCCTCAATCCCAAATCAACAAGAGAAGAAGCTTTTATTAAATTATGATATCTTCTAATAATACAAGTTTCTTTAATTCAAGTCGTTCAAGAAAGATAAAGTGATTTGAAATCTTAATGGCGTCCTTATCATTTTGTTGTTTATTATTAGTCTCCTTTTTTCTGCATTATTTTAATTTCTTACTCAAAAAGTCTTTTGTCGACTATTTCTGTATAAAAAATATGTTAAAAAAACCTTTTTGTGTGGTCAGTTTTGTTTGTAGTTTATAGTAACTCCCAACATTATTTTGAAGTCACGAACTTAGCATATAGTACACTTACATGCAACAATATAATAAAAATATTCACATAAAATCTTAATTCCTTTTTTTAATTAAATTAATGAAATAAAAACATATATCACATATTCTTTTGTTGCTATATATATATATATATATATATATATATATATATATATATATATATATATATATATATATATATATATATATATATATATATATATATATATATATATATATATATATGTGTGTGTATAGCAACAAACATATACCCTCTATATATATAAAAATATTCTGAATAACTTCCTGATCTTGAAAAGTATAACAATATTTAAATATCAGTAAAATGATTCTTGTGCGTCAAATTTTTATATAACTTTTACATTAGTTAATGATAAGTCAATTATTGGTTAACAAAGTGTATAAATTAGTTAATGAACTAGCAATTTGTTAGTGGTATGCTGTTAACTAATTTAAACACCTTGTTAATCAATAATTGAGTCATCTCAAAATAATATAAAAATTGTCTGAAAATTTTAATGTGCAAATAATATTATGGTAATAAAATAAGACTGTATTTGCTTACCAACAGTGGCAGAATCGAAGGTTGTGCTGCCCCCTCCAACGCTTTTGCTACCGGTGATAATGGTCTTCCCAATACCATCTCCCACCAACATGATATTCTTTGCGTTTATCTCAACTTGTTCTTCGTATACACCTGCCTTCACGTGTATCACATACCTGCCACTGCTACTCGCTGGTGCAGCATCTATGGCTGCCTTCACTGTTGTGTACTTGCCAGACCCGTCTTTAGCCACCACTACATTAGCCTTAGAAGCTGCGGAAAATGATCGCAACAGCTTCCGGTCACCGGGCTTGATCCACGCTGGGAACCCATCTTTGTAACTCGGTTCTTGATTAGGAACCTTGTTGAGAGAAAGGGTGTTGCTTAGCAACTTAGTAACATTATAGGACAACAACGGCAACACATAGTCTGTAACCCCAAGGTCATAGAACCCAGCTTTGCACGTCTCAAGGTTCGTTAGAGCTGTGCTGAGCCAAGTTTGAGCATCAATTTGGGTGCACTTGTTGTTAGGGTCTATGGTTTTGTTGAGCTTTTGAATGGTGTACTCATAGAGCTCAAGGCAATCAGCCCATGCAGCTCTTTCATATGCGTTCCGGCACTTAGGGCCTAGTGAACGAGTGTTTTCGTGGCCTTTCTGTGCTTGCTCTATGGCGAGATCTAGGGAAACTTTGAGGAAATCAGACTTATTTTTTATGGGTTTGTTGAAAGCATTATTGCTCAAATAGTACTCACATGGCTGAGGGTAAGGGGTTTGGCTGCACCATGATTTGATGTCACTCGATGAGTAACCAGAAACACTGGAGGAAAATAGAAAGGGAACAATTAGAAGCGTTATTAGCAAGCGAAATGATGCCATAGTTAGGAGCAAGCCTACGGCCTGAAAATGATTTTGGGCTTAAGAATTAGATTGTTCGGTTGTGTATGGGTGGGGTTCATGTCCTAAACATGGTGCCTTTATATAGAGGAAGAGAAAGGACGTGGTTTGTTGGACAAATAAGCATGTAAACTATGGGACAGCACACCATATCTTACTTTTCCGATTCAGTTTTGGATTTGCTCTAAATTTCCATGCATGTTTGTCCATTTTGTGTATGAGCAGCAACTTTTTAAATTTATTAATTTATAACACTAACTGAGAAAAAAATTTACTTTACATGTATGTCATGCTTCTAAGAGTGTTGCATTTAGTTCACTTCTAAATAAGTGTCTCATGTACGTGTAGGATTCCTTTACGATATTGTATCATTATTTGCCTTGGAAATCTATACACATGAAGAAATTTTAACTGTATTGGGACGTAATTAATGATAATATCAAGTGCTTTTTAACTTTTAAAGAGAAAAAAATGCGACAAGCAAAGAAAAACTTAATAAGGAATTGCATGCCAACTTATTTGGTATAAAATTATGATTAATTTTTTTTCTTATTTTGCAGCATTTTTCAAAATAAAATAGTGGTGTCATAAAAGATAGTAATTGTATGTAAATATTTATGGAAAAAATATAAAATTGTAATAAAAATAGAATGCCAGTAATCATATAATATATAAAGTGAATATACATGCACTTATATGCTAACAAGTGTCATTCTCACATGAAATAATATGTTTAAAAATTTGTCATGTGACAAATATATGATCTCAACAATTGTCATGTGCAAAATACATGACCTAAATAACTGTTATTTGGCATTCCAAGTTACAATTTAAAGGGAAGGAGTAAATGTGTTGACAAGTCTAAAATCAAAAATTGAAATTATATGAAACTATATAAACAAATTATTTATTAGGAGATCATATAAAAGAAATATTTAATGAGAGGAGCTATGTAGCCCTCATTGTACAAGAAAAGTTGGTTAACGAAAAGAAAAATAATAATTTTGAGTGGATCTTATTGTAAATTCTACTAATTATAACTTAATCAAATTAATTTAAATAATTTGAGATGTTATATATCTAGATTAACTATATTTTTTCTTATTTATTTTAATATTCTAATTTATTTCATGCATTATACGGACACAAAAGACTAATTGAGAAAAAAAATTTACTTTACGCGTATTTCATGCTTCCGAGAGTATTTTCTTCTCCTATGCATTTAGTTCACTTCTACATAAGTGTCTCATGTACGTGTTGGATACTTTTATGATATTGTAAAATTTGGTACCATGGCAATCTATACATATATGGAGAAAATTTAACTGCATTGGGATGTAATTAATAATAATATTAAATGTTTTTTAACTTTTAAAGAGAAAAACAATGCTACAAGCAAAGAAAAACTTAATAAGGAAGCATGCCAACTTATTTCGTATAAAATTTTGATTAAACTTTTTCTTTATTATGCAGCATTTTCCAAAATAAAATAGTGGAATAAAAAATATAGTAATTATATTTAAATATTTATGGAAAAAATAAAAAATTGTGATAAAAATAAAATGACAGTAATCATATAATATATAAAAAGAAGATACATGCACTCATATTCTGACATGTGTCATTCTGACATAGAATAATATGTTTAAAAATTTGTCATGTGACAAATACATGATCCCAATAACTGTCACATGGCAAATACATGATCTGAATAACTGTCATGTAACATTCCAAATTACAATTTAAAGAGAAGGTGTAAATGTATCGACAGGTCTAAAATCAAAAATTGAAATGATATGAAATTATATAAACTAATTTTTTATTAGGATATAAAAGAAATATTTTTTGAGAGGGGCTACGTAGGCCTCATTGCATAAGAAAAGTCGGTTAACGAATTTTTTTTTTTGAGTGGGTCCTATCTAAACTTTACTAATTTTAACTTAATCAAAATAATCTAAACCATCTGAAATATTATATATCTAGATTAAGTATATTTTTTCTTATTTATTTTAATTTTTTTAATTTATCCCATGCATTGTATAGGTACAAAAGACTAACTAAGAAAAAAATTTACTTTACACTTATTTCATGATTCCAAGAGTGTTTTCTTCTCCTATTCATTTATTATACTTCTAAATAAGTGTCTCATGTACGAGTTGGATACTTTTATGACATTGTAAAATTATGTGCCTTGGAAATCTATACACATATGGAGAAAATTTAACTGTATTGTGATGTAATTAATGATAATAAATGCTTTTTAACTTTTAAAGAGAAAAAAATGCTACAAGCAAAGAAAAACTTAATAAGGAAGCATGCCAACTTATTTGATATAAAATTTTGAATAAAATTTTTCTTTATTATTCAACATTTTCCAAAATAAAATAGTGGAGTTGAAAAATATATTAATTATATGTATATATTTATGGAAAAAATACAAAATTGTAATGAAAAATAAAATGAAAGTAATCATATAATATATAAAGAGAAGGTACACGCCTTCATATTCTGACATGGAACAATAAGTTTAAAACTTTGAAATGCGATAAATACATAATCCCAGTAACTGTCATGTGACAAATATATGATCTCAATAACTGTTATGTGACATCACAAGTTGCAATATAAAGGGAATGTGTAAATGTGTCGACAAGACTAAAATAAAAAAATTTAAATTACATGAAACTATATAAACTTATTATTATTAAGAGATCATATAAAAGAAATATTTATTGAGAAGGGCTACGTAGCCCTCATTGTACGGGAAGAATCGATTAATGAAAAGAAAAAAAATGATTTTGAGTGGGTCTCAATGTAAATTTCACTAATTGTAACTTAATCAAATTAAGCTAAACCATTGAGATATTATATATCTAAATTAAGTATATTTTTTCTTATTTATTTTTATATTTTTAGTTTGTCTCATGCATTGTACAAGTACAAAACACTAATTAAGAAAAAAATTTACTTTACAAGTATTTCATGCTTCCAAGAGTGTTTTCTTCTCCTATTCAATTAGTTCACTTCTAAATAAGTGTCTCATTTACATGTTGGATACTTTTATGATATTGTAAAATTATGTGCCTTGGAAATCTATACACATATGGAGAAAATTTAACTGTATTGTGATGTAATTAATGTTAATATTAAATGCTTTTTAACTTTTAAAGAGAAAAAGAAAGCTACAAGCAAAGAAAAACTTAATAAGGAAGCATGCCAACTTATTTGGTATAAAATTTTTTATTTAACTTTTTATTTATTATGCAGGATTTTCCAAAATAAAAATAGTGGAGTAAAAAAAATAGTAATTATATGTAAATATTTATGAAAAAAATACAAAATTATGATAAAAATAAAATGACAAGAATCATATAATATATAAAGAGAAGGTACATATCTTTTAAATTTTAACATGGAACAATACATTTAAAAATTTATCATACGACAATACATGATGCCAATAATTATCATGTGACAACTACATTATCTCAATAATTATCATGTGGTATCACAAGTTACAATTTAAAGGGAATGTGTAAATGTGTCGACAGGTCTAAAATAAAACATTAAAATTTTTTGAAACTATATAATCTAATTATTTATTAAGAGATTAGATAAAAAAAAACATTTATTGAGAGGAGTTACGTAGCCCTCGTTGTACGAGAAGAGTTTATTAACAAAAAGAAAAAAAATGATTTTGAATAAGTCTTAATATAAATTCTACTAATTATAACTTAATTAAAATAATCTAAATCATCCGAGATGTTATGCAGAATTTTCCAAAATAAAATAGTGGAATCGAAAAATATAGTAATTATATGTAAATATTTATGGAAAAATACAAAATTGTGATTAAAATAAAATGACAATAATCATATAATAATAATAATATATAAAAAGAAGGTACACACATTTATATTCTGACATGTGTCATTCTGACATAGAATAATAAGTTTAAAAATTTGTCATGTGGTAATTACATGATTCCAATAACTGTTGTGTGACAAATACATGATCTCAATAACTATAATGTAGCATCACATATTGCAATTTAAAGGGAAGGTATAAATGTGATGACGGGTCTAAAATAAAAAATTGAAATTATATGAAACTATATAAATTAATTATTTATTAAGAGATCATATAAAAGAAATATTTATTGAGAGGAGCTACGTAGCCCTCATTGTACGAGAAGAGTCGATTAACGAAAAGAAAAAAAGATTTTGAGTTGTTCTCAATGTAAACTCAACTAATTATAACTTAATCAAATTAATCTAAATCATGCAAGATGTTATATATCTAGATTAAGAATATTTTTTCTTATTTATTTTTATATTTTTTATTTATCTCGTGCATTGTATGGGTACAAAACAATAATTGAAAAAAAAACTTTACACGTATTTCATGCTTCCAAGAGCGTTTTCTTCTCCAATTCATTTAGATCACTTCTAAATAAGTGTCTAATATGCGTGTTTGATATTTTTATGATATTTTAAAATTATGTGACATGGAAATCTATACACATATGGAGAAAATTTAACTGTATTAAGATGTAATTAATGATAATATTAAATACTTTTTAACTTTTAAAGACAAAAAAATGCTACAAGCAAAGTAAAACTAAATAAGGAAGCGTGCCAACTTATTTGGTATAAATTTTTTATTAAACTTTTTCTTTATTTTGCAGCATTTTCCAAAATAAAATAGTGGAGTCGGAAAATATAGCAATTAAATGGAAATATTTATGGAAAAATTACAAAATTGTGATAAAAACAAAATGACAGTAATCATATAATATATAAAAAGAAAGTACATTCTTTCATATTCTGACATGGAACAATATGTTTAAAAATTTGTCATGTGACAAATACATGATCCCAATAACTGTCATGTGATAAATACATTATTTCAATAACAGTCATGTGTCATCCCAAGTTACAATTTAAAGGAAAGGTGTAAATGTGTCGACAGGTCTAAAATCAAAAATTGAAATTATATGAAACTATATAAACTAATTATTTATTACGAGATCATATAAAAGAAATATTTTTTCAGAGGAGCTACGTAGCCCTCATTGAATGAGAAGAGTCGGTTAATGAAAAGAAAAAAACGATTTTAAGTGGGTCCTTTCGTAAACTCCACAAATTATAACTTAATCAAATTAATTTAAACCATCTGAGATATTATATATCTAGATTAAGTATATTTTTCTTTATTTATTTTAATATTTTTAATTTATCTCATGTATTGTACGGTTACAAAACACTAATTGAGAAAAAGATTTACTTTACATGTATTTCATGCTTCTAAGACTGTTTTCTTCTCCTATTCATTTAGTTCACTTCAAAGTAAGTGTCTCATGTACGTGTTGGTTACTTCTATGATATTGTAAAATTGTGTCCCTTGGAAATCTATACACATATGGAGAAAATTTAACAATATTGTGATGTAATTAATGATAATATTAAATGTTTTTTAACTTTTAAAGAAAAAAAATGCTACGAGCAAAGAAATACTTAATAAGGAAGCATGCCAACTGATTTGGTATGAAATTTTGATTAAAACTTTTCTTTATTATGCAGCATATTTCAAAAGAAAATAGTGGAGTCAAAAAATATAGTAATTATATGTAAATATTTATGGAAAAATACAAAATTGTGATAAAAATATAAAATGACAGTAATCATATAATATATAAAGAGAAGATCGTGCCTTCATATTCTAATATGAAACAATAAGTGTAAAAATTTGTCATGTGACAAATACATGATCCAAATAATTGTCATGTAGCAAATACATGATCTCAATAACTGTCATGTGACATCACAAGTTGTAATTTAAAGAGAATGTGTGAATGTGTCGACAGGTCTAAAATCAAAAATTGAAATTATATGAAACTATATAAACTAATTATTTATTAGGAGATCATATAAAAGAAATATTTATTGAGAGGAACTATGCAGCCCTCATTGTATGGGAAAAGTCGATTAACGAAAAGAAAAAATGATTTTGAGTGGGTCTTAATGTAAACTTCACTAATTATAACTTAATCAAATTAATATAAACCATCTAAGATGTTATATATCAAGATTAAGTATATTTTTCTATATTTATTTTTATATTTTTAATTTATCTCGTGCATTGTACGGGTGCAAAACACTAATCGAAAAAAAATTACTTTACACGTATTTCATGCTTCCAAGAGTATTCACTTCTAAATAAGTGTCTCATGTACGTGTTGGATACTTTTATGATATTGTAAAATTATGTGCCTTGGAGATCTATACACATATGGAGAAAATTTAATTGTATTGTGATGTAATTAATGATAATATAAAATGCTTTTTAACTTTTAAAGAGATGAAAATGCTACAAGCAAAGAAATACTTAATAAGGATGCATGGCAACTTATTTGGTATAAAATTTTAATTAAACTTTTTCTTTATTATGCAGGATTTTCCAAAATAAAATATTGGAGTTGAAAAATATAGTAATTATATGTACATATTTATGGAAAAAAAAATACAAAATTGTGATAAAAATTAAATCATAGTAATCATATAATATATAAAGAGAAGGTACATGCCTTCATATTCTGACATGGAACAATATGTTTAAAAACTTTTCATATGACAAATACATGATCTTAACAACTGTCACATGACAGATACATGATCTGAATAACTGTCATGTGGCATCCCAAGTTACAATTTAAAGGGAAAGTGTAAATGTGTTGACTGGTCTTGAATCAAAAATTGAAATTATTTGAACCTATATAAACTAATTATTTATTATGAGATCATATAAAAGAAATATTTTTGAGAGTAGTTGCATAGCCCTCATTGTACGGAAAAAGTTGGTTAACAAAAAGAAAAAAATGATTTTGAGTGGGACCTATTGTAAACTCTACTAATTAAAACTTAATCAAATTAATTTAAATCATCTGAGATGTTCTGTATCTAGATTAAGTATATTTTTCCTTATTTATTTTAATATTTTTAATTTATTTCGTGTATTGTACGAGTACAAAATAATAATTGAGAAAATGATTTACTTTACATGTTTTTCATGCTTCCAATAGTGTTTTCTTTTCCTATTCATTTAGTTCACTTCTAAATAAGTGTCTCATGTACGTGTTGGATACTTTTATGATATTGTAAAATTATGTGCCGTGGAAATCTATACACATATGGATAAAGCATGATAAAGATATACCTTAATTATATAAAGATATAAAGCATTAAACATGTTACTTCTATTTTTACTATTACTGTAGTTCCATATAACTAAACAAGTAAATATGGAAAGCCATGATAGAAGTAGACCATACATATATACATCAAAAGTCTCTAAGGGCAAAGTGTTATATATACATCATAACTACAACTCAAAGTAGAAATATACAAGAGTTCTCAAGTAGTAAAAGTGAAATTATCTACTTCTCCTTCGTTTTCTTTAGCTTCTTTAACCCTCGATAAGGGGTCTTGACCTGCTCATACCATGTAAACACAAAAAGGGGTGAGAACATAAAATTTCTCAATAATGAACATGTATTTCATGGCACTCATTGATGTAAATCACTTATAAATATAATTGATAACCACATTATACCGTCGCCTATACAACTGTATAATGTATAGAAATCTAATGTATCTCGACATTACACAATCGCCCATACAACTGTATAACATCAACTAAACTTGACAAATTGCTTAACTTGCTTCAATGCCGGACTTAGGACTTAACTCATCCCAAGGCTCGTGTTAGTAAGTTTGACTTACTTTACTACACTTACATAAGGTTGATCATATTCCTCATGTTACTTGATAAATAGTTTAGCTCACTACATTGTCTTAGTTGAAGTGTTATACTGACACTTACCTCTCCCAATTACCCCCTTAGCAATGAGTTTAACTCTCTAATTTGCAAGGTTAAAGAGTTTGGCTCACTTCTTTAATTAGGATAGTAGTTCTATGGTTCAACTTAAACTTGTAAAGGAACCAATGTTAGCTAATACTCTATTTCAACCATCTTAATGAGATAATAAAGTATTTCTATAGAAGTTTGCATATTCAACTCATCTTTGATTATAAGAGAATAAATTATGCCTGTATGATAAGTACAATTTCTTATCAATCTTGTATCTAGATTACCTTACAATAACAATTCTAGTGATTTTCTAAACCATACAAGTGTGTATAAGGTTCTAGATAATTATTTCAATTAATCAATAACTATTGGTTAGGTGGTTATTTCTTTTGTGAAATATCTATAGAAGTATCTTAATACACTTAAGAAAGCATATGAGAATGATTTCAATTAGCAGGAAACTTCAAAACATAAAAAACAACATTCTTGAAAATCCTTGGAACTCACGTCTAGGCATGACTTTCCCATGCTTAAGTGTGACCCTCTTTGTATCTCCTGGCTAAGAAATAGAACACCCCATGCCTAAGCGTGGTTTAGTCACGCTTAGGTGTGACTTTGCGACTAAAAGTTCTGCAGAATTTTGTAGAATGGATTTACGGTTCCATTAACAAAATCACCCATTCAATCACGAAAAATATGATTCTAAGGTATCTCAAACCTCAAATAAGGTCCATTAATACATTGTGACTCTTATACAATCTTAATTTCACTGAATCATGGACTAGTGAAAGATTCCGCCCCTAAGACCTAAAATCCCCATTTTTTTGTCTCCAATGGAAAACAATGGTGCTTAAAGGTTGAGAACTCCCAGTCATACATCCAATAAATTATAAACACTTGAATTTAACACTTGAAATTGAAAACCAAGCTCAAAACCTAGATTTGCTCATCAAATCCATCATTTATAGTTCATGTAACCTAACTTCAACCATAGAGAAAAATAGAAGAAGAGAGATGAAGTCTTAAGTTAGAATCCCTTACCTCAAACTCTTGATGATGGTGGTTGATCAACCTTGGCCTTACCCTTAGCTTTCTTGCTCTTTTCCTCTTCATCTCCCTTAGCTTTCTCTCCTTTTCTTTCTTGTTTCTCTGCTGCTCCTTGACTTACTTTTTTCGTGAATGAGAAAGGAATATATGAGTGAAATACATGAAATACCAAGTCAATTATATGGGGCTATCGTATAAGACTTGTTTCACTTAAGATATTTCACTGATGCTACTTGATCTGCTAAAAACACTTAGATTTAGCTAAATCAAGTTTTTCAGCTTCTAACAATTTTGAAATAAATACTAAGATTCGTCAAAATTATTGTTTCATCAAAATCTCCATTTTCCATATATGCTGTTAGTCAAACTAGCATTAAATGCACAACCAAAATGCCTAAAAATACTAAACTAACTCTAATTATTCTCAAATTTTAACTACATCTTCATATACCTATTTGTGACTTAGAAACAAATTCTCTTGACTTATTTCCCTTTATTTAGCTATTTATACTACTATCTGAGTCATTTTAAGCTATTTTTCACACTCTAGGTTGCAACAAAGTGCCTAAACTAATTCAATTTGTCACCAAAATAAGCAAACATGTTAAGCAAGTGTTATGATACCTTTGTAACCATAAACTAGTCTAACATGCTAAAAAGAGGTTGTTACATTACTCCCCTCCCTTTTAAAAATTTTATTCCAAAATTACTTACCTCATAAAAACAACTCTAGATAATCTAGCTGCATGCGGGACTCTAGCTCCCATGTAGCCTCCTCTGTGCCTGCCTCACCCCATATGACCTTCACAAGAGGAATTTGTTTACCTTTAAGCTCTTTGACCCCTCTACCTACAATCCAGATCAGTTTCACTACATAAGATAAATTATCTCTTAACTATATATATTCATTTCATATGATGTATGAAGGATCCAGATTGTGCTTTCTGAGTTGGGATACATGAAAGACATTATGAAGGTTTGACAAACTGGGTGGAAGGACTATCTGGTAAGCTACTGGTCCGACTCTTTTTAGAATTTGATAGAGACCAATGAAACGAGGGTTTAACTTCCTGATTCTCAATGCTCTACCAATTCTAGTTATAGGAGTGACCCTCAAGAAAACATGTTCACCTTCTTCAAACTCTAGAGGTCTCCTCCTTCTATCAGCTTAACTTTTTTACCTACTTTGAACTATAGTCATCCTATCCCTGATTATTCTAATTTAGTTAGAAGTTTGTTGTACTAACTTAAGTCTTAGAATAGCTTTCTCTCCAACCTCGTACCAACATATAGGGGACCTATACTTTTTACCATAAAGTGTCTCATACGGTGTCATTCCTATACTGGTGTGATAATTGTTGTTGTAGGCAAACTCCACTAAATGCAAGAGTCTATCCCAACTACCCTGCTGATCTAAAATACATGCTCTAAGCACATCCTCTAGGATTTGGATAATTCTCTTTGACTATCCATTTGTTTGTGGATGGTATGCTGTGCTAAGACTTAGCCTAGTCCCGAAGGCCTATTGCAAGGCTTCTCAAAATTTAGATGTAAATCTAGGATCTATATCTGAAACTACATTGAGGGGAACTCCATGCAACCTAACTATCTCTTGTAAATATAATTGAGCAAGTTTATCTAAGGAGTAATTCATTCTCATTGACAAAAAGTGGGCAAACTTGGTTAGTCTATCCACTATGACCCAAATTGTATAATGTCCCAACTGAGTTTTGGGCAAACCTGTCGCAAAATCCATTGTGATGTTCTCCCACTTCCATTTAGGAATTGCTAAAGATTGGAGAGGTCCTAAAGGTTTTTGGTGCTCTATCTTAACTTTCTGGTACACCAAGCACCTAGACACAAACTCCGCTATTTCTTTTTTCATACCTGACCACCAAAACATCTCTTTTAAATCTTAGTACATCTTAGTGGCTCCGGGATGAATGGTGTGTTGACTCCTATGAGCCTCATCTAGTATATTTTCTTTGACTTAAGAATCTTTTGGAATGAAAGTTTATCTCTAAACTTAATCACTCCATCATTTATCATATCAAACTCTAGCTGATCTCCCAAGAAGATTTGCTCCCTTATCTCACTTAGGGCTTTATCCTCACTCTGAGCTTCTAAAATATGAGCTCTCAGGTCACTAACTATGTCCACCTTACTCATATAGAGACTTTATAGTGTCACAGTTACACTAAGACTCAAATCTCTAAACCTCTCTAGAAGCTGACCCTCTTGAACCATCATTTGAGACACATGTAGGGATTTCCTACTTAATGCACCAACCACTACATTTGCCTTATCTAGGTGATAGTTAAGCTTAAAGTCATAATCTTTTAAAAACTCCATTCATATTCTTTATCTCATGTTCAGCTCATTCTAATCAAACAAGTATTTTAAACTCTTATAGTCACTGAACACTTCAGATTGAACTCCGTAAAAGTAATGCCTCCAAATCTTTAAGGTAAACACTACTGCATCTAGTTTCAGATCATGGGTGAGATAATTCTTCTCATGAGACCTTAACTGCCTCGATGCATAAGCAACTACTACCTATGTTGCATGAGAACACACCCTAAACCTATTTTTGAAGCATCACAAAACACCTTAAAACTCTCCTGTGGATCCAGAATCACCAAAATTGGTATAGTAGTTAACCTCATCTTAAGCTTTTGGAAACTATCCTCGCACTCTTGAGTCCAATCAAAACTACTACTGATGCAGATTAAAGGATGCAAAACTAAGTGTAGGCTGTCTCAAGTAATAAATTTCTCGAGAGTCTGAGGTCGATCCATAAGGAATTGATGAAGAAAAATTATTTAAGGTAAGGAAATGATTTATCACAACAATAAAGATAATAAAACTTGTTCACAATTTAAAAAAGAACTTGCTTTGGCTAGGAGATCCACTTTTGATAATAAATAAAGAATAAGATTAAATCTTTTGTTATAACTCAATTAAAATTCACGTACAACGGAGGTTCTAATCGAAAAATAAAAATATTCAAAGTCTATTTAGAATTATATACGTAATTATATTATGATTCCTTTAATTATTTATCAACATCAACACTTGTAAATGGGTTAAAGCATTTATTGTGTTAACCACTTGTATACAACAAATCAAGAACTACACTTTACAAGGAGGGTTTCTAAATTGATTGGAAACAAAATACAACACATATAATGATTACTTGATAATATATCATTTAAGCACAAGAAAGAAATTAATCTAACCTTATTTTATTACCAAGATCTTCACGCATTCACCCAAGCAAGATGAAAATTAGTTATTCATGAGCAAGAAGAAAGAAAGAGAGAAAAAGAAAAAGATGAACATAACTTCAATTTAGAACAAAAGAAAATTGCAACAAGAAAATTAAATAACACAATAGCATGATCTTGATCTCTAAGTCAAGATGCCCAAAATGATCATCTAATGCTCCCTTTTATAGAGTTTGAGGAGTACAAAATGACAATGAAGTTATTTAACGAGTGGGTAGATGATGGTGGATGAGTGGAAAATGACAATAGAGTTATTTAATGAGTGGGTAAATAATTAATGAGAGGGTGGATGACCAAAGAGTGAGTGGATGGTTATTGAGTTAGTGGATGATTATTTAGTGGATAAATGATTAATGAGTGAGTGGATGATTAATGATTGTTATCTCTCCACTTGTACCAATTAATTCAACTATCTTTACACGATTATAACTCTATTAAAATGTCATTTTCTGGAAAAGTGGTCTTCATGAAGTTGAAGAATTTTGTCTTAGCTTTCCAATACCACTGGTTTTAGCTCCATATGACTCCTACAGCTCAAATTCTAGCCCAATCACTGCACATTGCCCAGGCCCAGCTACAGCTCCTATGTTCTGACTTATAAGCCCAATATGACCTGCAAGTCGTCCGAACTGGCTCTTGTGTTCTTCTTGAAAGTTGTAGATTTGAGTCTTAACTGTCAAATAACACTAGTTTTAGTCCAATCTCTTATAGTTCAAGTTATGCCCTGATTAGTGCACACTGCTCGGGTTTTAGTGACAAAACTCGTTTTTTGACTTCCAGGCCCAATTAGCTCCACTAGATATTTGATTGAGACTTCGAGCTCTTCATCAAAGTTGTAGAGCTTTCTCTCAGCTTTCCTACAAGATAAAATTCATAATTTCTAGATGTCTAGAACTCAAGATATAGCTGAAATACAGAAATAGTGTAAAATCTCAATAATGCTGAAAAATATCAATTAAGCCTAATTTGAACCCAAACTTACAAAACATGACCAAGCTCAATCAATTAAGTACATGAAGAATGTAAATAATTAAAAATGAGAGTTTATTAATATATAAAATATATGATTGTCAACTACCTTTCCTAGTTAATCTTGTCAAAGGTAGTACTAACTGAGAGAATTCACTGATGAATCTTATATAGTACTCAGCTAAGCTTATAAAACTCCTAATCTCTATCACAGTGGTGGTCTTTTCTACTACAACACTACTTCAACTTTACTAAGGTCTATTGAAATCCCTCTTTGAGAGATCACAAGACCCAGAAACTAAACTTCTGTAAGCCAAAACTCACATTTTGACAACTTGGTAAACAATTTCTTCTCCCTAAGGATTTCTAAGATTGTTTTAACATGCAACTCATATTCTTCCATTGTCTGAGAATAGATTAGAATATCATCTATGAATACTACCACAAATTGATCTAGTAGAGCCTAAAAATCCTATTTATGTAATTCATGCTGGTGCATTAGTCAACCTAAAGGACATCACAAGATACTCATAATGTCCATACCTAGTCCTGAAAGCAGTTTTATGAATATTTTCATTCCTAACCCTTATTTGATGGTATCCCTGATGCGGATTAAAGGAAGAAAATTCAAGTGCAGGTTATCCCAAGTAATAAATTTCTCGGGAGTCCGAGGTCGATCCACAGGGAATTGATGAAGAAAAATTATTTGAGGTAAGGAAAGACTTTGTCATAACAATAAAGATATTATAACTTATTCACAATTAAATTAAAGAACTTGCTTGGGTTAGGAGATTCACTTTTGGTAATAATTTTAGGACAAGATTAATTCTTTTTATAACTCAATTGAAATCCACGTACAACGGAGGTTCCAATCGAAAAATAAAACATTCAAAGTCCATTTAGAATTATATACGTAGTTATAAATTGGTTCCTTTAATTATTTACTAACACCAACACTTGTAAATGAGTTCAAGCATTCATTGTGCTAAACCACTTGTCTACAATGAATCAAGAACTCCACTTTACAAGGAAGAATGGAAGAATTATTTACCAACACCAATACTTGTAAATGGGTTCAAGCATTCATTGTGTCAAACCACTTGTCTACAACGAATCAAAAACTCCACTTTACAAGGAGGATTTCTAAATTGATAAGAAACAAAATATAATACATATAATGACCACTTGATAATATATCATTTAAGCACAAGAAAGAAATTAATCTAACTTTATTGTATTACCAAAAGCTTCATCTAAAACCAAGATTAATAATTCTAAACTAACATCTCCAAACTAACTCCCCCAATGAGCAACCAATGGTGCTATTTATAGAGTATGAAGGATACAAAGTGACAAGGGGACTGATTAATGAGTGGTTGGATTATTATCATGCTTGTCTCCCCACTCAACTAATCAGTTGTCTTCACACGACCATAAATATGTCATAACATCATAATATCAAAAAGTGGTCTTCATGAGAGTTGAATGGTTTTGTTTTAACTTTCTAATGCCACCAGTTTCAGCTCAAAAGACTACCTATAACTCACGTTATACCTTGATTATTGCACACTATTCAGGTTCCAATCATAAAACTTGTGTTCTGAATTCCAAGCTCAATTAGCTCCACTAGATGTCCGATTGAGATTTCGAGCTCTTATCAAAATTGTAGAGCTTTTTCAGAGCATTCCTACAAGGTAAAATTCATAATTTCTAGACATCTAAAACTCAAGATATGGTCGAAATACATAAATAGTGTAAAATCTCAGTAATACTGAAAAATATCAATTAAGCCTAATTTAAACCCAAACTTACAAATCATGACTAAGCTCAATCAATTAAGTACATGGGAAGTGTAAATGATTAAAAATGAGAGTTTATTAATGTATAAAATATGTGATTATCAAATTCTCTCACAATTAGCTATTTGCACTCTTGGGCAAAACACATAAGACTAAAGTTAGGAAACAAAGAAAAATGACACAGACTCAAAAGCTAAAAACTCTGAAAGACTCAATGAATCAAGAAGAGTAATCAGAAATTCAAGGGATCAAAGCATTAATGAGGTAACATTTCTTCACATCTCAAACCAACAAGTAAGGAAACTTTTGTTGAAAAGAATGAATCAAGAATGATAAACCCTCATAGAATTCACTCTCAATCTCTCAAGTGTTTAAAAGGTAAGTATTTCACTCTATTGAACCCATGAACAATTGTACTACCATAAGCTTGCTTATCTTCTACTTCTTCGCTACCCAAAACATATGCACACAAAAATCAAGAGGACTTTATTCAAGGTTGTAATAGGATCAAGGTAAAGGAAGGTGGTAATAAGGATTTGACAAGTTAAAAACCAAAGAGAATAAAAGAACATGAAAGCCGAGTTCAATTATCAAGCATGAAAGTTCATCCCAACTCTACCTAATACAAATTCCCTTTACATATTCTTTTCCTTCCCCCTTTTTTGCCTTGGTGGCCCTTCTTTACACATTTGTTTCTTTTTTTTTATAAAAATACACACACATTTTTTTTAATTAGCCACTATTTCCTTTTTCACTAACCATTTTGCACACACACCCCCACACTTGTTCAAGAACTCATCCATTAACAAAACCAATTCTCTCTTATTCCCTAAGGTCGGGTAAGAACATGATTTTTCATTTAAGACGTATAATGAGCTAGAAACAAGGAATGGTCAAATAAGCTCAAAGTGTTTAAGCAATGGGAAATAGGTCATTTCCAATGCCTTACGTTAGCAGGAATCAGAGAATTTTCAAGAAGTCATAAGAGTGCTTGATATCATATTGAGATAATATGCTACTGAGCAAGGCTGCCTATTTGGTTAAAGTAGTTATTTCAAGAAAAAATACATTAATCATGTTTATGTATGCATGTGAAAATGTAGCCTAAAAAAGAATCAAAGCAAGTTCTAAAGTAACAATTCCATGAGTGAAAATCACAAGAAAACATAGAATGGTACAAATGTTTAATCCATTCATCAATAGGCTCAAAATCTTACAAGGCATATTTCTATCATTCTCAATCTATCAATTCAACATCCATAACTAAGCATGTGATATTTAAGATAGAAGACAATTTATTCAATCATGCTATGATCCCTGAATTTCAATTGCTTAAAAGGATGTGAGAATTCATTCAAAGGAAATCAAACGATAAAACGTTGTTACTTCCACAAATCATCACAGAATAATTACTTCCCTAATCTAGATGCGTCTTAAGAGTAATTTACTTCAAAAGTAAAATTACTCCTTACTCTATCATCCTTAATTAGTTTTGCTGTAGGTTTCTGACATTCATATCACTAAACATACTTCTCAATTTAGATGCGTCTTAGGAGTAAAATTACTCCTTACTCTGCCACCATTCATTGATTTAGTAAGTTCATGACAATCATATCATACTTCCCAAATTTTTTTTTTGGGTCAACTATACTTATCATTCCCCCCAACCAGATCATAACATTGTCTTCAATGTTAAAATATAGATGAGTAAATGATAGAAGATATTATCTGTTCGAGAAATCTAACACAAATTTAAACAAAAACAAAGTACGATAAATAAAATCAAAGGTAAAGAAAAGTTATAAATGAAGTGTCAGATCTAGCTTTCTTTTCATGCTGCTTTTCTCACTGCTTCCAGTTGACCAATCTATCTGAGCTATTGCTGGATCAAGTTTATAGACAAAAGCTTCTAATTTATTAATCAACTTATTAACAGTGGAAGCAGAGATAAGAAGTAGTCTTGCCACAGGTGTGATAAATTTATATTCCACAGCTTTGTCAAGAAAAAATAATAAAAGATCAAAAAAATTATTAACATTCAACAAACTTATGGGTTTATGGTGGATGTTTAGTTGGGCCCAAAAGACAATTTGAAAAACTTCTTTCAAAGTACCAAAACCATCTGGTAAAGTAATGAATGCATCAGAGTTGTCAAGCATTATCTTCATTTGTTCATGAATAGATGATACCTTAAGTTCCTCCTCAATTGTCTTTCTAGTGATGTTCTGTTGAGTTAAAAGTCCAGGAATGACACCTAAAACATGACTGCCTCCTATATATGCAGCAAGTGATACAACCCCCATTAACCCATGATAACCTCCCTCATATACAACATGAATATTCATTGCAGCAAGTGTTCGACCAAGAGTGGTTGCTGCATTTACAAACTCTAAACCTTTCTCATACTTAGACCCACAAAATATATAGATATTTTTAAGTTGACGAACAGAAACACCTTCTATTTCTATTTTCACATTCCCTTTGAATGATTCTGAGTTAGAGGAAAGTGGAGAAAATATAGTGTTTAAATAGGAAAAAAAATAGAAAGGGTAATCATAGCACCTATAAGGGTAGGTTGGCCGTTGTCAGAAAAGTTTGAAATTAAGAAATATTTTTTTTAATTGTTTTTTATTTGTTTTTTTTAACTTCAAGAAAACCATCAAGGTAAAGAAGTCTAGAAACCCCTGAAGGACCCTGCTCAAAGGATCATCTATCTAAAACCAAAATACATCAAAAGCATACAAAGATAAAAGAAATATAATAGCAAATGATAACATACCTTTATGTACAGTTTTCATGGTGTATCTTTATATTGCGCGTCATGAGTGCAGTAGTGACATATCATTATACTGCGTGTCACCAGTGCAGTAGACACTCACATCCGTTTATTCAAAGAAAATAGAAAGAAGAAACCATCGTGGGTTTCCATCCTAGGTCTGGAACCTGGAGAGCTTACACTTTGGCTCATAACATCAACAAAGATGCTAAAATCTGAAACCCGTAATATCCAAGATCTAGAACGTCCCATCCTAGGGCACTGAGAGCCCCTTCTAATAAAAGAGATGATCAAGCTCAGATGCCTCATACGCTTTGGCAGTCACAGGTTACTTCTCACTAATAACCAGAGTGGGATACTTTTACCTGTCCATCAACTCCACAGTACCTAGATGGTAAATATTGGGTTATGGAGCGTGGCTCTCTACAGAACATGGTACGTGAGCTTTTTTTAAGGACCAGCGTGCAAAGGTCCACCCGAGTCAATAACGGGTCAGCCAAAGGCTGGGGCTCCACAACTAATTAAAGTCATGGTACTCCTTCCGGATCGCCCTTGTTCAAAAATCTTTTCTTTTTTTTTTCTTTTTCTTTCTTTTGTTTTTTTTTTTTGAAGAAGAAGATAATATATGCATGTTGTTGTAATTGTGGCTCACATCTTCTTCTGGTTTTACGTCCAGTAACGGCACCAAAAACTTAATGTGGATTAAAGGTTGCAAATCAAAGTGCAGGTTGTCTCAAATAATAAATTTCTCAGGAGTCCGAGGTCGATCCACAGCGAATTAATGAAGAAAAAATTCTTTGAGGTAAGAAAATGCTTTGTCACAATAGTAAAGATAATAAAACTTATTCACAATTAAATTAAAGAACTTGCTTAGGCTAGGAAATCCACTTTTGGTAATAATTTAAGGCCAAGATTATTTTTTTTTATAACTCAATTGAAATCCATGCATAACGGAGGTTCCAATAGGAAAATAAAACATTCAAAGTTCATTTAGAATTATATACGTAGTTATATTATGATTCCTTTAATTATTTACCAACACCAACACTTGTAAATGGGTTCAAGCGTTCATTGTGCCAAACCACTTGTCTACAATGAATCAAGAACTCCACTTTACAAGGAGGAATTATTTACCAAAAATAACACTTGTAAATGGGTTCAAACATTCATTTTGCCAAACCACTTGTCTACAATGAATCAAGAACTCCACTTTACAAGGAGAGTTTTTGAATTGATTGGAAACAAAATACAACACATATAATGATTACTTGATAATATATCATTTAAGCACAAGAAAGAAATTAATCTAATATTATTTTTATTACCAAAAGCTTCACCCCTTCACCTAAGCAAGATGAAAATTAATTACCCATGAGCAGGAAGAAAGAAAAAGAGAGGAAGAAGAAGATGATATGTGCAGGTTGTTGTGGATATGGCTCACATCTGCCTTTGGTTTAACGTCCAGTAACGACTTAAACGCCTTCTATGAGTCGAGGATAAGCTTTCCATCCAATTTTCTTATAAATTGGCAAACTGTAATGTTTGTGTTTATCCTTGAAGAGATTCCACAAATTAAGATGTTCACGATGCACAAATCCATAAGAATGCGCCTCAAGAGTTAATAAGATATCATCTAATGACTTTTTAGTCAGTCCATTCTTAATGAAAAATATTTTAACTTTTCTTTTTGTGGAAACCATCCCTAAAGAATGACATCGCTTGTTACAATTCCATCGTGCACATTTGTGACGGACTTGTAACCTTTTAGTTCTTCCCATTTTAGAATACGAACTTCTACCAAGACTTGACATGTATGAGTTAAATGAATTAACTAAACAAATTTCTAATGGGTCAGAAGAACTCCTTGTTTGAAGATGATCATCTACGATGACTTCAATTCCTTCAATTTCCTCCTTTTCACCAAGGGCTTCCTGTGGTTGCTTGCACATGTTAAAAACATTGAGCTCCAGTGTCATATTTCTAAATGTTAGTTTCACCACTCCATTTTTGTAATTTATCAAAGCATTAGATGTTGCTAAAAATGGACAGCCAAAAATAACAGGAATTGACTTGCAACTATCAACCATAAGTTCAGTATTCAAGATAATAAAATCCACAATATGTATGAATTTATCAACTTGTACCAACACATCTTCAGCTATTCCTCTTAGAATTTTGATTGATTTATCGGCAAGTAGAAGAGTTATAGAAGTTAGTTTTAACTTACCCAAGTTGAATTGTTGATAAACTGAATATGGAAGCAAATTGACACTAGGACCAAGATCAAGTAAAGCTTTTTCAATTTTATGTTCTCCAACAATGCATAAACTATAGGACAACTAGGGTCTTTATATTTCAACGCATTATTATTCTGAAGAATGAAGCTTACCTGTTCATCCAAAAATGCTTTCTTTTTCACATTTAGTTTTCTTTTAATAGTGCACATGTCCTTCAAATATTTGGCATAAGAAAGAATTTGTTTGATAGCATCTAATAGAGGAATATTGACCTTCACTTATTTCAAAATTTCAAAAATTTCAGTGTTATGGTTCAATTTCCTTGAATTGTTTAATGCTTGAGAAAATAAGGGTGCAAGCGAGAGTTTGGTCTCCTTTTGGTCAACTTCTTCATTTTCTTGGGGAATTGCTTCATCATCTTTCTCACAAGATTCAGAAATTTATTTTTCAACAACCTTTCCACTCCTAAGAGTTATTACTGACTTGACTTGATCCATTTGTTAGTTTTCTGAACTAACCTCATTTAGATTGTACTGACCTTTGGGATTTGGTTGAGGTTGAGAAGGAAATTTTCCTTTCTCATGAATGGTGAGTGCAGAAGAAAGTTTAGCAAGAGTTTCTTTTATGTCAATTATGGTTTGATTGTTTTGTTTATTAATGGTCTCTTGCTTTTCTATGAATGCATGCAATGTTTCTTCAAGATTTTTCCTATATGGTGGGACATAAGGTGTATATCCTTGAGAATTTTGAGAGTCCTGTTGTTCCTGAGGAGGTGGTGGTTGCACGAATTGTGACTGATTATTATTCCTCTAGCTGAAGTTCGGGTGATTTCTCTATCATGGATTGTATGAATCTAAAAAAGAAGAAGTAAATGATTTTTTAAAATTATTCATTACATTTACTTGCTCATGTACAACTTCTTTAAAAATAGGAATCTTAGGACATTCATGTGTTGAGTGTTCTAAGTCATCACAAATGCTACAAATTTCTTCATTTTGCACAGATTTGATTTCTTTTGTTTTTCCTATGGCTTCAACCTTTCTAGCCAAACTGGTAAACTTAGCATTTAGATCTTCCTCTTGACTAAGGTGATATTTTCCTTTGTTAGCACTTATAAGGTTAGTTCCAATTGAATTTTCAGAAATATTAGTACCATGTCAAGATTGAGAATTTTCAGCCAACTAGTTTAAATAGTCTAAAGCTTCATTAGGTTCTTTATCAAGAAACTCACTATTGCACATTGTTTCCACAAATTGTTTAGTTTTAGGTGTTAAACCTTCATAAAAGAAGCTTATAGTGCGTTATTTTTCAAAATCATGATGTGAGCAAGAATTTAACAAATCTTTAAATTGTTCCCAACATTGAAAATATGCTTCATTTGAATTTTGGAAAAAATTTTGGATTTATCTTTTCATAGCATTGGTTTTATATGTTAGAAAATTTTTTTGTGAGAACTCACCTTGCATTTCTTGCCATGTGCCAATTGATCTTGATTTCAAAGTGTTAAGCCAAGTTTTTGCTTTATCTTTTAAAGAAAAAGAAAATAATTTAAGCTTAACAATCTCTTCAGTATAATTTTAATCATTGAAAGCAATACATACTTCCTGAAATTCTTTTAGATGTAAATATGGGCTTTCAAATTCTAAACCATAAAAATTAGGAAGTAAAGAGATCATACATGACTTAAATCTAACATTGTTGGCATTGAGTGGAAAGATAAGCATGATGGACTAGAATTTTGAGGTGGTTACAAATATTCACGCATGGTTCGCAACGGTTGATTTTCATGTTCATCATCTACACTTTCATTTTTATCCATTGTGTCAATTGTGTGTGATTGCGATTCAAACAAATCAATATATAAAGTAACAAGATTAATTTTAACTAAACGACTAAAATTTGAATTATGACACCAATCAAGCATAAATTAATGACATAAAATAAAAATAATATACAAATCAGCAGTATAAACCAACCATTAAATATTAAGCGTAAATAAATGACATAAATAAATAAGTTAGTAAGTTAGAAAGTTAAAAAGTTAGAGACTTAGTAAAGAAACCGAAGGACTAGTAAGCCGATCTTTTGCTCCGGTGAGGGGGAAGAGAGAAAAGATTTTATTAAAGAAAAAGAATCTCAATAAATTAAAACTTCAAATCAAGTACCCGATAACGGGGCCAAAAACTTGATGCGGATTAAAGGATGCAAATTCAAGTGCAGGTTGTCTCAAGTAATAAATTTCTCGATAGTTCGAGGTCGATCCACAGGAAATTGATGAAGAAAAATTCTTTGAGGTAAGGAAAGACTTTGTCACAATAATAAAAATATTAAAACTTGTTCACAATTAAATTAAAGAAGTTACTTGGGCTAGGAGATCCATTTTTGGTAATAATTTAAGGACAAGATTAATTCTTTTTATAACTTAATTGAAATCCACGCACAACGGAGGTTCCAATCGAACAATAAAATATTCAAAGTCCATTTAGAATTATATACATAGTTATATTTTGGTTCCTTTAATTATTTAGCAACACCAACACTTACAAATGGGTTCAAGCATTCATTGTGTCAAACCACTTGTCTATAATGAATCAAGAACTCCACTTTATAAGGAGGAATTATTTTCCAACACCAACACTTGTAAATGGGTTCAAGCATTCATTGTGCCAAGTCGTTTGTCTATAATTAATCAAGAATTCCACTTTACAAGGAGGGTTTCTAAATTGATTGGAAACAAAATACAATACATGGAATGACCACTTGATAATATATCATTTAAGTATAAGAAAGAAATTAATATAACCTTATTGTATTACCAAAAGCTTCATCCCTTCACCCCAAGCAAGATGAAGATTAGTTACCCATGAGCAAGAAGAAAGAAAGAAGGAAGAAGAAGAAGATGATCATAACTTCTATTTACAATAAAAGAAAATTACAACAAGTAAATAACATAATAACATGATCTTTATCTAAAACCAAGATTAATAATTCTAAACTGACATGTGTGGATAAATGACTCTAGCATATTTTGATTAATGACTAAACTTAACATGATTATTACTTTGATTCACTAACTACTTGCCAAGCTTGACTTTTTCAATAAGATTTTATGGAGCAAGAAAAGTGGATGCAAAGGATCATGGAGCAGAATATTTCAATGCAAGGATCATAAATTCAAACTTAAAGAAGGAATATCATGAAGAAAGAATTCAAGGAAAATCATTAGGAACCTTTTTGTAAAGAAAAGACTTAGTTTAATTCTTTGATTAAGCTATCTCAAATAAGTAAAAATGGATTAAGAATGAAAAAGATTAATTAATAAGTCTGTACATCTATGTGTACATCGATGTACTTTCAGTTAATTAACTAACTTTTAATGAAAACCTCAGTATACATCTATGTATAAATGTTATACATCTATGTATACATCAATTGATCAAAGGACTTAATAAAAAATCTTAATATACATCTATGTATACATCGATTGATTCTGGACTTACTTAATTAGTATGCATTTTTGCATATGTACATCGATTGATACATCTATGTATAAGCCAAAACAGAAGCAAGAATTTTTGAAATAGCCATACAATTGATTGGGTAATCGATGTATAATCTTCTGGGCTGAGAATACGAGTGTTTTTCAAGAACAACATCGATGTACTCATGTGTGTATTAATCAAGATCAAGAACATCCAAGAACACCATCGATTAAGCAATCAATGTACACACGTTGTAAAAGTGAAATTTTGTTTAATACATCTGTGTACTAATCGATTGACTAATAACAGAATTTTTCAGATGAATCTGTTTTGATCTTAACTGACTTGTAAAGTTTGTCCAATGGATCTATTTTGTTATATATAAGGACATTGGCAAACACTTTTAAAATAACAATTTATTCGAAATTAGAGATCAAAGATAAAAATACTGTGAGAGTTTTTCATTGAAAGAAAACTGAGTATTTTTCTGTAGAACTTCAAGTTGTTGTATCTGATTTCTTAGAATCTGAATCAATCTTTTCATATTGTAAAAGAGAGATAAGAGAGAAGGTTCTCTCGCTGATGAAATCAAGAGTAGAAGGGACTCTTGATGCTATGCAAGAATAGAAGGAATTTTTGTGAGAATTGCAAGATTGCTTTGACTGAAAAGCTGTCATTTGGGTAGAAGGAACCTAGAAGTGAAGCTTGTGTAAAGAATCTTGTATATTGAATTTTCAATAGTGGATAAATCTCACAGTGGTGTGGGGAGTGGATGTAGGTTACCAGAGGAGGTAGCTAAACCAGGATAAATCTCGATTTGTAATTTTCTCTATCCTTTAACTCTTTATTTGCTTTATTGTTGATTGTATGAATTAAGCAATATGTTAGGGATGTTTGCATGAGTTGATTAGTTTATAATCTTGTTCATATCTGAAATCAATCTTATTGTTAGTATTTCTTTATAAGTTTCAAATCTTGATAGAAATACATCTTGCAAAAACATATTTTGGTTTGTTGGTTGACAGAATTCTTTTTATAGTTAAAGGAAAGAATCAATTTTTTCAAAAAGGAAAAAAAACTAGAAAAAGTTTTATTACTCAATTCAAATCCCCCTTCTTGAGTATTACGAAGTCACAACCAACAAGTGGTACCAGAGCTTTCACTCTTGTGTAAAGCTTAACAGCTTAAGAGGATGACTTCAAATGACATCTTGGGGAAAGGGGCTTCCTTGGCAAGACCCCCTGCTTTCAATGATACTGCCTATATGTATTGGAAAGAAATGATGTTAATATTCCTTGAGACAAGTGGCATTGATGTATTAGATGCTGTTGAGAATGGTCCATACATTCCTCACACTCTTGATGCAAATGGCACCATGAAAGAAAACTAAGAAGTGAATGGGATGATGTTGACAAAAAGAAAGTAGGTTATAATGTTAAAGCTAAGAATATTATAACTTCTGCCTTGAGTTATGATGAATTTTTCAGGGTTTCAAATTATAAGACAACCAAGCAAATGTGGGATACGCTGTAAATTACTTATGAAGGAACCAGTGATGTAAAGAGAGCAAGAATGAACTCACTCATGCATGAGGATGAACTCTTTATGAAGAATGGTGAAGACATCAATGATATGAAAAGAAGTTTCACTCACATAGTAAATCAGTTGAATGGACTTGGAAAAAGTATTTCACATGAACAACAAATCAACAAAATTATGAGATGTTTGACAAGAGAATGGCAACCAAAGATTACTGTTATAGCTGAATCAAAGGACTTAGCAACAATGAATATTGCTACACTATTTGGAAAACTTAAAGAGCATGAGATGGAGTTGCATAGATTGAATAATCATGAAGAGAAGGAGAAAAAGAAAAGAGGTTTATCACTTAAAGCACATGTCTCCAAAGAAATCCTTGACAGTGATGAAGATGAAGAAGTTGAAGAAGATGGTGAATCTGAAAAGGATATGAGACTGCTAGTTAGAAAGTTCAAGAGATTCCTCAAAAAGAAGAAAACCTTCAACAAGATGCCCTCAAACTTCTTTTCTAATAACAACACTTCAAAAGATGAAAGTTCAACATCAAATATGAAGTGCTATGAATGTGGCAGACCTGGACATTACAAGAATGAGTGTCCTAAACTTCAAAAGAATGACAAGAATGACAATCATGAGTCCAAGGACAAGAAGAATAGAAAGCCGAGAAGAGCATACATAGCATGGGAGGAGAATGATATAGATTCCTCTGAAGACTCTGAGGAAGAAGAGGTTAATCTTTGTCTCATGACCAACCATTAAAGTGATAATGAAGATGAGCTAAATGAAATCCCCCTACCTATGATGAACTACAAGATGCTTTTGATGAATTGTATAGTAAATATCTGAAAATTACTAGGTAATTAATGTCATCTAGGAAAGTCATTGCTAAACAATGTAGTGATTATGCATCTCTTCAAATTAAGATTAAAGAATTAGAAGCTAAGAACAATAAGCTAAATGCATCTAGTTTTACATGTTCTAATTGCAATATTCTGGAAAAAGAAGTGGAAAAACTGAAAATCACTCTATCTAAATTTACAATGGGAAGAGATAATCTAAATGCTATATTAGGACAACAAAAAGGAGTGTATGACAAAGCTGAAATAGGCTATAAACCAGCGTTGCATGAAAAGGCTTTTAAAAAACTCTTTGTTGCACCTAAATCCTCTACTAGTCCTTTTGTTAAATGTTTCTATTGTGCAAGAAAAAGACATACAACTTCTACATGCTATTTTAAGAATCCTTCAAGGATTAGTGTTAAACAAATTTGGGTTCCCAAGAGAACATATGTTATGACAACACAAAAGGACCTAACAAAATTTGGGTGCCCAAGTCAAATGCTTAAAATCTGTTTTGTAGTTGTGTTTGAGAGTCAAAAGTTCAAACTAGTATCTTGATAGTGGCTTCTCCAAACATATGACTGGAGAAATTACAAAGTTCTCATCCTTCACTCCCAAACAAGGTGGAAGTGTCACCTATGGTGATAACAACAAAGGAAAGATCTTAAGAGTTGGAACAATTGGAAGAAGTACAACTACCAAGATAGAAGGTGTACTATATGTGGAAGGGCTCAAGCACAATCTACTAAGCATTAGTCAACTAGGTGATAAAGGTTATAAGGTATTCTTTAATTCTAGTAGTTGCATTATAGAAAACAAGCATGATAGTAATGCAAAGCTGATAGGTAATCGATTGAATAACATATACACGATAGATTTAGAGAATATTTCTGCTAGTGATGTATGTTATTTGATATCTAAGGAAGAGGATAATTGGCTATGGCATAGAAGAATAGGACATATTCATATGGATCATCTAAACAAACTTATTTATAAAGAATTGGTAATTGGACTTTCTAAAATTAAGTTCTCAAATGATGGTTTATGTGATGCATGCCAAAAGGGCAAACAAACTAAAGTATCTTTTAAGGCTAAGAATATAGTTTTAACTGAAAGACTTTTACAACTACTGCACATAGACTTATTTGGACCTTCTAGGACCAAAAGTTTTGGAGGAAATTTGTATGCATTAGTTATAGTTGATGATTACTCTAGATTTATATGGACCTTCTTCTTAGTACATAAGAATGAAGCTTTTACAGCCTTTAAGAAAATGGCTAAATTAGTACAAAATGAAAAAGACATGAAAATAACTTCTATAAGGAGTGATCATGGTGGAGAATTTCAAAATGAAGAATTTGATAATTTCTGTGAAGAGTTGGGAATTCAACATAATTTTTCTGCTCTAAGAACTCCACAACAAAATGGAGTTGTGGAAAGGAAAAATAGATCTTTAGAAGAAATAGCAAGAACTATGTTAAATGACTCAAACATGCCAAAATATTTTTGGGCAGATGCTGTAAACACAGCTTGCTATTTAATGAATAGAGTCTTGATTAGACCAATTTTGAAAAAGACTCCATATGAACTCTATAAAGGTAGAAAACCAAATGTTTCACATTTTCATGTCTTTAGGTGTAAATGTTTTGTACTAAATAATAGAAAGGATCTAGGAAAGTTTGATCCTAAAGCTGATGAAGGAATCTTTCTAGGCTATTCATCAAACAATTGAAGAATCTGTACATATTACATTTGATGAAACTAATCCCAAAAGGTTGGGAAAGGAATTTATTGATGATGTTGTAGAAACTTTAGAAGAGACTTAACTTAAGGAAAAATAGGACAATGTCAAAGTGGATGAAGCAGTGGAAATTCCAGCAAAAGCTCAACATGAAGCTCTACCTAAAGAATGGAAGATTACAAGGAATCACCCTCTGGACAACATAATTGGTGAAATATCCAAAGGGGTAACCACTAGACATTCCTTAAGAAATACATGCAATAATATGGCTTTTGTGTCACAAGTTGAACCTAAAACTATAGATGAAGCAATTATTGATGAAAACCGGACTATGGCAATACAAGAAACTTAATCAGTTTGAAAGAAATGAAGTTTGGAAACTTGTTCCAAAACTCAAGGATAAACAAATAATTAGTACAAAATGGGTGTTTAGAAATAAGCTTAATGAAAATGGTATCATAGTAAGGAATAAAGCTAGATTAGTAGCAAAAAGCTATAATCAAGAAGAAGGAATTGACTATGATGAGACATATGCACCTGTGGCTAGATTAGAAGCCATTAGAATGTTGTTAGCATATGCATGTATCATGGATTTTAAATTGTATTAAATGGATGTTAAGAGTGCATTCCTAAATGGATATATACAAGAAGAAGTGTATGTTGGTCAACCCCCTGGATTTGAAATAAGTGAATTTCCTAATCATGTCTATAAACTCACTAAAGCCTTGTATGGACTTAAACAAGCTCCAAGAGCTTGGTATGAAATACTAAGTAATTTCTTACTTCAAAAGGGTTTTATAAGAGGAAAAGTTGACACAATACTATTCACCAAAAGAAAAGCATAAAACATATTACTTGTTCAAATTTATGTTAATGATATTATATTTAGTGCTACTAATGAATCTTTGTGTAAGGAATTTGCCAAACTAATGCAAAATGAGTTTGAAATGTCTATGATGGGAGAACTTACATTCTTCCTTGGAGTACAAATCAAATAATGTGATGATGAGACTTTTATAAGCCAAACTAAGTACTGCAAAGAATTATGGAAGAAGTTTGGAATGGAGAATGCAAAGGAAATGACTACTCCGATGAGTTCATCATGCTACTTGGACAAAAATGAGAAAGGTAAATCAGTAGATGTTTCCAAGTACAGAGGTATGATTGGTTCCTTACTCTATTTAACTGCAAGTAGACCTGATATAATGTTCAGTGTTTATATGTGTGCTAGATATCAATCTGATCCTAAGGAATCACACTTATCTACTTTAAACAAAATCATGAAATACTTAATAGGAACTAAAGAAATGAGATTATGGTATGCTAAATGATCAACATGTAACTTAGTAGGATATTTTGATTCTGACTTTACTAGATGCAAATTAGATAGGAAGAGTACTAGTGGAACTTGCCACCTTCTAGGAAACTTATTAGTTTCTTGGTTTAGTAAGAAACAAACAAGTATGGCTTTATCAACTGCTGAAGCAGAATATGTTGCAGCAGGAAGTTGTTATGCACAAATTCTTTAGATGAAACAACAACTTATGGATTATGGTGTTCTCTTAGAGAAAGTACCAATCAAATGTGATAATAATAGTGCTATAAATCTCACTAAGAATCCTATAATGCATTCAAGAACTAAACACATTGAAATAAGACATCATTTCATAAGGAATCATATTCAAAGTAGAGATATAATCATTGAATATGTAAATACATCTAAGTAATTAGCTGATATTTTCACTAAACCATTGGCTAAAGAAAGCTTTTTCTACATAAGAAGAGAATTAGGAATAATTGATCCTACCTATGCTTGATGTTTTGAATGTTAAATGCATGATAATTTGATATTTGATATCTGTACATCGATTAGACAATAGATTTATTTAGACAAAATGCTTAATCAAAAGTTGGTACACAGATTAGGTAATCTATGTACAAACTTAGAAATTCATTTTAAGTGTCCTTACATCGATTATACAATTGATTGATACAAGTAATGTTGACTTAAAATGATTAGAACATCGATTTGTACATCGATTGAATTCAAAAATTAGAAAACATGACTCTCTGGAAGTCATTATACATTGATTGGAAAATCGATTATTTTAATAAAATAGATATATACATCGATTGTAACATCGATTGAGTGATAATTCCAAAATTTAGGACTTTCTGACTTACCCTATACATCGATTAACTATATGCTGCAATTGTTAGACTTTCTGACATTGCTTATACATCGATTTGTACATCGATTGTGTATATGTTGCAATTGCTTATATATTGATTCATACATCGATTGAGTTCAAGTTTTCAGAACTTGGTACTCTGACTTAGCGTATACATCAATTAATACATCGATGTATCAAGTTAAAATTAAAATCCTAATGCTAAGTACATCGATTAGAACATGTGTAAAGGTGGAAAAACCCTTTAATACATCGATTAGGTAATCGATTGACTGGTCTGAGTTTATAAAGTTAAACCCTTCCCTCCAAATCTTTCACCTTTCCAATCCAAAATTCAAAGACCCAATGTACCTGAAATCATACCAAAGAGTGGTGTATTATACTGGAAGTAAACTTTGACCTCAAGTGAACTTTATTTATAATATTAGAGGTATGAATCTTTGAGTTACCATTTTGAAGAGAGTTTTATTTAGTCTAAAATTACTTGAGTAATTGATTAAAGACTAGAAATATATACATAAATATGATTTTGTTTAAATTTGGAAAATACTATATAACACTCGAATTCATGTCCCGATTGAAACTCATAATTAAGGGTGTTTATAGGATGGGTTAGGATGGGTCTGGCTTAACTCGAACCCGACCTAATATTTTGATCTAAACATTTTCTTGGACCCAAACTCGACTTGATCATAGCTCAATAATAACTGAGTCAGAATCCGGCTAACTTGATATGTAGACATAATATATAATTTTGAACATTTTGCTTAGTTAAGTCATAACGTTATAGAAGTAAGAAACTAAAAATTAAATATATTTTATAGTATATATTTGAAAATAAATAATATCAATATAAATATATTATTATGTTTTGCAAATTACCAATTTAAGTTAAGAAATCTTATTATTCATAATTAAGTGTAAAAAAAGTATAAGTTATAAAATAATGTGTGATATCAAGTTAGGTTGAGTCAAAGTATCACTCAAATCTAACTTAAAAATACATTAGATCTACTTTACAGAATTTGAACATATTCTTATTAATTTTAAGTTAGAACAGATTAATAAGACGATCAAGTCTTCTACACCCTCCTTTCAACTATTATGTTTCTGCATACATGAGATACCCCTGATTTCTTCGACCTTACACTTTTTCTTTTCCATTCATTTAATATCACGACAATTCGGTATTAATTGCAATGGAAAATGTTGGTCAATATAGTAATTAATATTCTTTTAGGTTTAATAAAAATTAGGTAGCGTCATTAGGTATACTGTGTGTTACGTACATAGTAACACTCCAAAGTCCAAACAAGCAAAGAGGAAGACAAATTTTATTATTTCAAGTACCGTCATTCACATAGATTTTATCAACTTATACTCAGCAGAGCGCCATCTCCCCCGCCCCCCCTTTTTCCTGAGACTTACATAAATTCAGCTGTGCTATTGTGAACTTCCTTTTTCTTTTTTTTTTACAAGGGAGGGCCAAGCCCAATGCTTTTGTGGACTATAGTAAGTCAATCAGATGCGAAAGTAAAAGTTTTTGGTACAAAAATGAGAAAGATACATCATTCGTACTACGATGTTACGGATTTCTTCTCAAATTAAGGCATAATAAAAGTGTATTTCACTGCCTACTTTTTTGTTTTTTTGCTACAATACTGCCTACTTAATTTATTAGAAGGATGAAAATATATTGAAGAAAATCTTATTTTTGTGAATATTTATTGGGGCTAATAATTGATAAAATATGTTTCTTTTACCTTAAATAATTCACCAACATTTTTTCTTCTCCATCACTCTAGGCTTTCTCATATTCTGTTTTTCTTTTTTCATCATTTCAAGCTTCATTTAAAAAAAAAAATTGAAAAAAAAACTGAATTAGGTATATGTACCCTTTAGATCATTTAGAAAAAGTAACAGTTTGATGTACAATATTATGCAATACCATACCGAAAAATGATAAAGATATAATTAATTGATTATAAATTTATCTTTTATTTTTCGCTTGCAAAATGCTTTAAATTATTAAAAATTACAATAATAGTACTTCTATACCTAAATTCATTTACTTTCTCTTACACCTACCATTATTAAAAAAAATAAAACAAAACAAAACAAAAGAGGGACGAAAGGAAGAAGAAAGGTTAGGCTAGTTTTTTTTTTTTTTTTCCTTTCCTAAAAAGAGTTGGTATAAATGAAAGGCGTATAAATTTAGGCATAGAAAATAACATTATTATAAAATTTAGATAAGTTTGACTTTAACATGTCATGACTCATCTCATCCCAAGTTTTCAGGTTGTTGAAGGCTAACGTTTTTTTTTTTTTTTTGGGTCTTGTAGACGGCTAACTTGAGTTCATATTAGAAGAATACAGCACATAATAAGCCCATGTTTTATGCGTACTAGAAAGAGAGGAATCCAAAATATTAGAGGGATCTGAAATGATGAACAGAAAGTGAAACAACAATAGTAGGCTTAAAACAGATGGACTTTAAAGAAGAACAACCATAACAGATTAGACACCACATATTAACCTAAAATCTTAACGATGTGTATATATCATCCACATGAATTCAAAAATGTGGGGCTTATAAAGTGATGCGGATTAAAAGATATAAATCTAAGTGCTAGATATCTCAAGTAATAAGTTTTTCAAGAGTCCAAGATCGATCCATAGAGAATTGATAAAGAAAAATTCTTTGAGGTAGGAAAAGACTTTATCACAACAATAAAGATAATAAAACTTGTTCACAATTAAATTAAAGAACTTACTTGAGCTAAGAGATCCACTTTTGGTAATAAATTAAGGACAATATTAATTCTTTTTATAACTCAATTGAAATCTACGCACAACGGAGGTTCCAAACGGAAAATAAAATATTCAAAGTCTATTTAGAATTATATACGTAGTTATATTATGGTTCCTTTAATTATTTACCAATACCAACACTTGTAAATGAGTTCAAGCATTCATTGTGCCAAACTACTTGTCTACAATGAATCAAGAACTCCACTTTACAAGGAGGGTTTCTAAATTGATTGGAAACAAAATACAACACATATAATGACCACTTGATAATATATCATTTAAGCACAAGAAAGAAATTAATCTAACCTTATTTTATTACCAAAAGCTTTACCCCTTCACCCAAGTAAGATGAAAATTAGTTACCCATGAGTAAGAAGAAAGGAAGAGAGAAGAAGAAGAAGATGATCATAATTTCTATTTACAACAAAAGAAAATTACAACAAGTAAATAACATAATAGCATGATCTTAATCTAAAACCAAGATAACCCTAATAGGCAGCCAAGGCTACCTTTTATAGAGCATCACAAGCAAAAGATGATAATGAGTGGGTGGATAATTAAAGAGTGAGTGGATGATTAAGTGGATGATTAAGGAGTAGGTGGATGATTGCAAAAAATGTTTGTCTTCACTTGCACAAAATAATTTGGTGCCAAACTCGTGCTTGCCGACAGAATCTCGGAAAGTGGCCTTCATAAAAGTTGTAGACCTTTGTCTTGTCTATCAAATTCCGTTTGAACCATCCAATTTGGTCTCCTACAGCCCAAGATATGACCTAATCATTGCAACTGCTCAGGCCCAATTTTAGTTCCTCTGTTCTGACTTGCAAGCCAAATATGACCCACTAGACCTCAGAATCTCGAAAAGTGTTCTTCATGAAAGTTGTAGATTTGGGTCTTAACTTTCAAATGGCACAGGTTTCAGCTCAATGCAACTCATACAGGCCAAGTTATGCCCTGATTAGTGCACACTGCTTGGATTCTAATGACAAAACCCGTTTTCTGACTTCCAAGCCCAATTAGCTCCACTAAATGTCTGATTGAGACTCTGAGTTCTCATCAAAGTTGTAGAGCTTTCTCTCATATTTCCTACAAGGTAAAATTCATAATTTCTAGACATCTAGAACTCAAGATATGGTCAAAATACAGAAACAGTGTAAAATCTCAACAATGCTGAAAAATATCAATTAAGCCTAATTTGAATATGAACTTACAAATCATGACCAAACTAAATAAATTAAGTACATGGAGAGTGTAAATGATTAAAAATGAGGATTTATTAATGTATAAAATATGTGATTATCAAATCCCCCCACACTTAGCTTTTTGCACTCCTGGACAAAACACATAAGACCAAAGTTAGGAAACAAAGAAAAATGACACAGACTCAAAAGCTAAAAACTCTAAAAGACTCGATGAATCAAGAAGAGCAACTAGAAATTCAAGGGATCAAAGCATTAATGAGGTAACATTTCTTCACATCTCAAACCAACAAGTAAGGAAACTTTAGTTAAAAAGAATGAATCGAGAATGATAGATCCTCACAGAATTCATTCTCAATCCCTCAAGTGTTTAAAAGGTAAGTATTTCATTCTACTCAACCCATGAAAAATCGCATTACCATCAGCTTGCTTATCTTCTACTTTTCCACTACTCAGAACATATGCACACACAAATCATGAGGAATTTATTCAAGATTGTAATGAGATCAAGGTAAAGGAGGATGGTAATATGGATTTGACAAATTAAAAATCAAAGAGAATGAAAGAGCATAAAAGTTGAGTTCAATTAAGAAGCATGGAAGTTTATCCTAACTCCAGCTAATACAAATTTCATTTACATATTCGTTTCGATTCCCTTTTTGCCTTGTTAACCTTTCTTTACACATTTTTTTTTAGATCATAAGTATACACACATATTTTTTTTCAATTAGCTACTCTTTCCTTTTTCACCAACCATTTTGCACATACACCCCCACACTTGTTTAAGAACTCATCCATTAACAAAGTCAATGCTATCTTATTCCTTAAAGTCAAGTAAGAACATTGTTTTTCATTTAAGGTACATAATGAGCTAGAAAAAAAGAATAGTCAAATCATGTCAAAGGGGTTAAGCAAGGAAAAATAGGCCATTTCCAATGCCTTACGTTAGTAGGAATCAAAAAATTTCCAAGAAGTCATAAGAGTGTTTGATATCATATTGAGACAATATGCTGCTGAGCAAGGTTGCCTATTTGGTTAACGTAGCTATTGCAAGAAAAATGTCTCATTCATGTTTATGTATGCATGTGAAAATGTAGTCTAAAAAAGAATCAAAGCAAGTTCTAGAGTAACAATTTCATGAATGAAAAAAAATCACACAAGAAATAAGAGAATGGTACAAATATTCAATTCATTCATCAATAGACTCAAAATCTCACAAGGCATATTTCTATCATTCTCAATCCACCATTTCAACATTCATATCCAAGCATGTGATTTTTAAGAAAGAAGACAATTTATGCTAAGATAAAAGAATTCATTTGCTACTTTTACACAAAATAATTATTTCCTCAACTAAGATGGTCTCAAGAGTAAACTTGCCGCCAAGGCAAAATTTACTCCTTACACTGTCATCCTTAATTGGTTTTACTGCGAATAAGTTTCTGACAATCATATTGATAACACTGTATTTTATACATTTTATAATCCTCTCACTAGGCTTCTTAAGGTTCAATTAAGCTTAATTAAGTTGATTTTGACACATTTTATGATATTGAACCTTATTGGATCATTAAACAAATTACTGCATAAATTAACCTTAATTATCTCTTTGGCAGTATTTAGTAAACTAGCTATAACTTGAGTTGTAAATATCTGATTGATATGATTTTGGTCTTGTAGGAAAACTAAGACAATTCTATACAACTTTCATGTTGAACACTTTTTCAGATTTTGAGGTCTAATGGGTGATATTGGGCTTGCAAGTCAAAATAGAGGAGCTGAAATCGGGCCTAAATATTCTGCAATAATTGAACCATATCTTGAGTTCTAGGCATGATTTTGGACTCAGACTAAAGCCATTTTAATGCAAATATCTAGGCTTACAACTTTCATGAAGACCACTTTTTTCAAAAATGAAAAAAAAATAGGAGACACGGATGTACACGTTTGCTCAATTATTATTAAAAAAACAAAATAAAAAACATCATTGATAACGTTTAAGACTTAATCACTAATGCACAGTAACCAAACTTTGCCTATAAATAGGCAATTGAATTCACAATTCAAACACATTCGGGGAGAGAGAGAGTTGAGGTTCTGGGCAGTGCCCAGCCTCCTCTCTTCAGTCTCCCTTCAATTTTCTTTCTCTTTTCTTTTCTCTTTTTCTTCTTTCTAGTCTATGTGTAAATAAGTTCCAGTCTACTTGGGTTAAAGTGTGAAGCTCTTGGTAATAAAATAAGGTTAGATTTATTTCTCTCTTGTGCTTTAATGATTTATTTTCTAGTAATTATTATACGTGTTATATTTTGTTTCTGATAATTTAGAAACTACCCTTGTAAAGAGGAGTTCTTGATTTGTTGTAGACAATAGGATTGGCACAGTGAATGCTTTAACCCATTTACAAGTGGTGGTATTAATTAAAGAAAACATAATATAATTACGTAATGGACTTTTAATGTTATATTTTTCGATTGGAATCTCCATTATGTGAGAATTCTAATTGAGTTATAAAAGGAATTAATCTTACCTTTACTTTATTTACCAAGAGTGAATCTTTTCACCCAAGTAAATAATTTTTACCGTAGTAACAAAATATTTACCTTACCTTAATTTTTCTTTATCAATTCCCTATGGATCGACATCGGACTCCCGAGAAATTTATTACTTGAGACAACCTGCACTTGGGTTCGCAATGCAACAATTAATCTTGCATCAAGTTTGTAGACTTGGTCAAGAAAAAAATGTGCATCACATATCAATAAACATACTTCTTCAATTAAGATGCGTCTCAAGAGCAAAATTTACTCCTTACTCTACCATCCTTAATTGGTTTAGTAAGTTACTAACAATTATATCATACTTCCCAAAATTTTTTTTATCAACTATCTTTCCTCCCAACCAGATCACAACATTATCTGCAATGTTAAAATATAGATGAGTAAAGGATAAAAGATAGTACCTGTTGGAGAAATCTGACACAAATTTAAACAGAAACAAAGTACGATAAATAAAATCAATGGTAAAGGAAAGTTATAGACGAAGTGTCAGATCTGGCTTTCTTTTCATGATGCTTCCCTCACTACTTCCTTCTGACCTATCTATCTGAGCAATTGTTGGATCAGGTTTATAAACAAAAGTTTCTAATTTATCAATCAACTCATCAATAGTGAAAGCAGAGATAAGAAGTTGTTTTGCCGAATGTGTGATAAATTTCTGTTCCATAACTTTGTCAAGAAAAAATAACAAAAGATCAAAGAAATTATTAACATTCAACAAACCTATAGGTTTATGGTGGATGTTCAGTTGGGCCTAAGAAGCAATTTGAAAAACTTCTTCCAAAGTACCAAAATCATTTGGTAAGGCAATGAATGCATCAGAGTTGTCAAGCATTGTCTTCATTCATTCATGCATAGATGATACCTTAAGTTCCTTCCCAATTGTCTTTTCAGTGATGTTCTGTTGAGTTAAAAGTCCAGGAATGACACCTAAAACCTGACTGCCTCCTATATATGCAACAAGTGATACAGCCCCCATTAACCCGTGACAACCTCCCTCATATACAACATGAATATTCCTCGCAGTAAGTGTTCGACTAAGAGTGGTTGCTGTATTTACAAACTCTAAACCCTTCCCATACCTAGACCCACAAAATACACAGATATTTTTAAGTTGACGAACAAAAACTCCTTCCATTTCTATACTCACATTCCCTTTGAATGATTCTGAGTTGGATGAAAGTGAAAAAAATTGAGTGTTTAAATACGAAAAAGAATGGAAATGGTAATGATAGCACCTATAAGGGTAGGTTCGTTGTTGTTAGAAAAGTTTGAAATTAAGAAACACATAATCTTTTTTTCTCTCTCTTTTTTTCTATTTTTTTTATATTTTTGTTTTTTTGTTTTTTTGTTTTTTTAACTTCAAGAAAATCATTAGAGTAAAGAAGTCTAAAAACCTCCGAAGGACCCTGCTCAAAGGATCGTCTATCCAAAACTAAAATACAAAAAAATCATACAAACATAAAAGAAATTTAATAAGAAATAATGACATACCTTTATGTACGATTTTCATGTGTATCTTTATATTGCACATTATGAGTGTAGTAGTGACATATCTTTGGGTTGCATGTCACCGGTGCAACATATGAACTTCATAAGAATTGTCGAACCAACGACAAGAACCTTTGAGTCCTTTCCATCCCGCTTGCGAAATAGCAGCCATCTATCTTCTTGCAAACCTAATTAAAGGCCTGTATTCTAAAAAGATGGTACCTAACCGCAGCCAGTCAGAACTCGCCATAGAGGCCTACTAATTAAAGTAAGTATACGACTTAGTAACAGTTTCTATTCACTGTAAAGATGGGACGCTTCTTTCTGTCTATCAGCGCTACAGAGCCTTGGTTCCAAGAACTGGGAATGTAGCACATGGCTCTCTACAGAGCATGACACATGAACCTTATTCACATACCGGCGTGTGAAGATCTTCTCTTGAGTCTATGACAAGACGGGCATCTTCCTGGGGCTTCTAATCGAATTAAAAATCAAGTACAACTGAAGTTTTTCTTTTTTTTCTTTTTTTTTTAAAGAAGAACATGAAGAAAAAGAAGATAACATATACAAGTTATTGTGGATATGACTCACATCTGCCTCTGGTTTCACGTCCAGTAATGGCTTAAACGCCTTCTATGAGTCGAGGATAAGCTTCCCATCTAATTTTCTTATAAATTGGTAAACAAGATTTTTTAGAGTCAGATTCCCAAGACTGTAATGTTTTTGTTCGTCTTTGAAGAGATTCCACAAATTTAGAAGTTCATGATGCACAAATCCACAAGAATGCGTCTCAAGAGTCAATAAGATATCATCCAATGACTCCTTACTTAGTCCATTCTTAATGAAAAATATTTTATCTTATCGGTTTATGAAAATTATTCCCAAATAACGATATCGCTTGTTACAATTCCATCATGCATATTTGTGACAGACTTGTAACCTTTTTGCTTTTCTCCTTTTAGAATACTAACTTCTACCAAGACCTGACATGCATGAGTCAAATGAAATTGAAGACTCACCTACTAGACAGACCTTTGCTTCAATTATCCAGTGTATATTTTTTGGCATACCCTTGTGCATTTACAGTCTCAATCTTTCACATCTAGCTTTGTAGATTTTTGTCAGAGCATTTTGAGGGAGGGAAGGAAAATGTTTTCTTAAATTTGAGAGAATGACATTCAATTTAAAGGAGAAGAATTCAGTTATTATGGGAAACTAAAAACAAACCGACTCGAGAGCCACGGAGTACTATTATCCACCACTTAACTAGAAACACAAAGAACTCATTAACTTGGTTTTTCAAAAATGGTTTAAGTCTTTGTCCATTGACTTTAAACATATTATCATTCCTAGGATTCTCAATGTCTATGGCCCCATGATGATACACATGTTTGACAACAAAAAGACCACTCCACCTAGATCTCAATTTGCCAGAGAATAGGTGCAAACGAGAATTATAAAGTAGAACATTTTGACCAATTTCAAAAGATTTTCTCAAAATTGACTTGTCATGAAAAACTTTTGTTCTAGCTGTATAAATTTTTGAGTTTTCATATGCATCATTTCTCAATTCCTCAAGTTCATTTAATTGCAATTTGCGTATCTTGCAAGCATCATTAAGGTTTAGGTTGAAAGCTTTAATGGCCTAAAATGCTTTATGTTCCAATTCTATAGGCAAGTGACAAGGTTTTCCATAGATTAACTGATAGGGTGACATGCCCAAAGATGTTTTGAAAGCAATACGGTAAGCACAAAGTGCATCGTTTAGTCTTAAAGACCAATCTTTACGATTTGGGTTAACCATTTTTTCCAAAATTTGTTTAATCTCCCTATTTGCCAATTCAACTTGTCCATTTGTCTGAGGGTGATAAGGGGTGACAATTTTGTGTGTAATACCATATTTCTTCATTAAAGATTTAAATAATTTATTGCAAAAATGTGTTTCCCCATCACTAATGATAGCTCGAGGGATTCTAAATCGACATAAGACATTTTCGTTTAAAAAAATGAGAATAGTTTTATGATCATTGTGTCAGCATGGAATTGCCTCAATCCAATTTGAGACATAATCAACTGCAATCAAAATATACACAAATCTAAATGAGGATGGAAATGGAGCCCAATTTCTGACGATTTTCATAACTTTTGCAAAAAGTATAGCAGTCCTTAAATAAAGTGGGCCAATAAAATTCGCACTGTAAATTTTTGCAGCTGTTTTCTTTGAAGAAAAGTGACATCCACATGCTTCTGAGTGAAAAAATTTAATGACACTACCTACCTTACGGTCGGGCACACATCTCCGAAAGATTTGGTCAGGATAATATTTAAACAAGTATGGGTCATTCTAATAAAAAAATTTCACTTCTGTCAAAAATTTCATTCTATCTTGGTGCGTTCATTGAGGCGGCATCTTTCCTATTACAAGAAAGTTGACTATGTTAGCAAACCAAGGCATGGAATTGACAAAAATAAAAATTCATCAGAAAAAGAATCATTGATGAGTGTGTTATCAAAAGGTGAGCCTGTTGTAAGTCTGGACAAATGATCTGCGATAATATTTTTGGCTCATTTCTTATCTTTTATTGTGATGTTGAATTCTTGAAACAACAAGATCCATCGTATTAATCTTAGTTTGGAATCCAACTTAGACATCAAATATCTAACAACAGCATGATCGGTGAAAATCACAATTGAAGAACCAATTAAGTAAGGTCAAAAATTGTCCAGTGCAAATATTACTGTAAGTAATTCTTTTTCAGTAGTGGTGTAATTCATTTGTGCACTATTTAAAGTTCTACTTGTGTAACAAATCATATTAGACTTACCTTCCTTTCTTTGGCCTGAAACAGTGCCCACACCAAAGTCACTAGCATCATACATCAACTCAAAAGGCAAAGACCAGTCAGAGGATTGCATGATAGGAGCAGGTGTTAGAAGACCAATTAATTTTTCAAAAGATTTTGACATTCTCGAGTCCAATCAAATGGTGCATCTTTCAACAGAAGATTACATAATGGACTAGATATGGCACTAAAATCCTTAATGAATCTTCTGTACAATCCTACATGTCCTAAAAAGGAACGAACTTCTCTGACTATTTTTTGGGAAAGCAAATGGACAATTAATTCAACTTTGGCCTTCTCAACTTTAATTCCTTTAGAAGATATCACATGACCTAATACTATTCCTGAGGTAACCATGTAATGACATTTTTCTCAGTTTAACACAAATTCTTTTTCTTCACATCTTTTAAGAACTTTTTCCAAATTATCAAGACAATTTTCAATTAAATTTTCAAAAACTGTCAAGTCATTCATGAAAACTTCTAAATAATGCTCAATTATGTCACTAAAAATATTTAGCATGAATCTTTAGAATGTTGCCGGAGCATTACAAAGGCCAAAAGATATTTTTCTATATGCAAAAGTACCAAAAGGACATGTAAAAGTGATTTTTCTCGATCCTCCAATGCAATTGATATTTGATTATAACCCAAATAACCATCAAGAAAATAGTAGTATGGATGACCTGCTACGCTTTCTAGAATTTGATCAAGAAATGACAAGGAAAAATGATCTTTCCTAGTAGCAACATTTAATTTTTTAAAATCAATACATATACGCCAACTAGATGAGACTCGTGTAGCTATTAATTCACCTTTTTTTTTATTTTTAACCACTGTTATTCCAGATTTCTTAAGTACAACTTGTGTAGGGCTTAGCCATTGGCTATCAGAGATAGGATAGATAATTCCAACATTAAGTAATTTAAGAACTTCAGCTCTAACTACCTCTTTTATGTGTGGATTTAATCTTCTTTGAGGTTGTTGAGATGTTTTAGCATTATCCTCTAAATGTATTCTATGTGTACATATTAATGAATTAATACCTTTTATGTCCTTTAATGTCCATCTAATTGCACTTTTATACCTTTTAAGTACTTCACTTAACATACCTTCTTGTTCTTCAGTAAGGGACGGAGAAATTACCACTAGAAAGCTTTGCTCTTCTCCCAAAAATGTGTACTTTAACCCAGCAGGTAATGACTTTAGTTCCAGTGTGGGTACTTCTTTATGGGTATTGTTATTCTTGGGATTTAGCTCTTCAAATCTTAGCTTTCATCCCTTGTACTTCATTACCTGTATACAATCAAGCAAATAACATATTTCAGAGATATCATCATCTAATTGCATGCCTGTATCAAATGAATTGATTAAACAAACTACTGATGGGTCAAAAGAACTCCTTGTTTGAAGATGATCATCTACAATGGCTTCAATTCCTTCAACTTCCTCCTTTTTATCAAGGACTTCCTGTGATTGCTTACACATATTAAAAACATTGAGCTCCAGTGTCATATTTCCAAATATTAGCTTCACCACTCTATTTCTGCAATTTATCAAAGCATTATATGTTGCTAAAAATGGACGGCCTACAATAACAGGAATTGACTTGCAACTATCAACCAAATCTACAGGATATATGAATTTATCAACTTGTACTAACACATCTTCCATTATTCCTCTTAGAATTTTAATTGATCTATCAGCAAGTAGAAGAGTTACAGAAGTTAGTTTTAACTCACCCAAGTTGAGTTGCTGATAAACTGAATATAGAAGCAAATTGACACTAGCACTAAGATCAAGTAAAGCTTTTTCAATTTTATGTTCTCTAATAATGCATGAAACTGTAAGATAACCAGGGTCTTTGTATTTCAACGCATTAATGTTCTGAATAATGGAGCTTACCTGTTCATCCAAAAAGGTTTTCTTTTTCACATTTAGTTTCCTTTTAACAGTGCATAAGTCCTTCAAATATTTGGCATAAGGAATATGTTTGATATTGACCTTCACTTGCTTCAAAATTTCAAAAATTTCAGTGTTATGGTTCAATTTCCTTGAATTGTTTAATGCTTATGGAAATGGTGGTACAAGCAAGAGTTTGGCCTCTTGTTGGTTAACTTCTTTATTTTCTTGGGGGATTGGTTCATCATCTCTCTCACAAGGTTCAGGAATTTATTTTTCAACAACCTTTCAACTCCTAAGAGTTATCACTGATTTGACTTGATCCATTAGTTGGGTTTCTGAACTATACTGACCCTTAGGATTTTGTTGAGGTTGAGAAGGAAATTTTCCTTTCTCGTGAATGGTCAGTGCAGAAGAAAGTTTAGTGAGAGTTTCTTTTATGTCAATCATGGTTTGATTGTTTTGTTTTTTCTATGAATGCATGCAGTGTTTCTTCAAGGTTTTTCCTATATGGTGGGATATAAGGTGCATATCCTTGAGAATTTTTAGAGCCCTATTGTGCCTAAGGAGGAGGTGGTTGCATAAATTGTGACTGATTATTATTCCTCTAGCTGAAGTTCGGGTGATTTATCCATCCCAGATTGTATGAATCTGAAAAAGAAGAGGTAAATGGCTTTATAAAATTATTCATTGCATTTACTTGCTCATGTAAAACTTTTTTAAAAACAAGAATCTCAGGATATTCATGTGTTGAGTGTCCTAAGTCATCACAAATGCCACAAATTTCTTCATTTTGCACAAATTTGATTTATTTTGCTTTTTCTAATTCAATGGCTTCAACCTTTCTAGGCAAACTGGCAAACCTAGCATTTAAATCTTCCTCTTGACTAAGGTGATATTTTCCTTTATTAGAACTTACAAGGTTAGATCTAATTGAATTTTTAGAAATATTAGTATTATGTCAATATTGAGAATTTTCAGCCAACTGGTTTAAATAGTCTAAAGTTTCATCAGGTTCTTTATCAAAACACTCACCATTGCACATTGTTTCTACAAATTATTCGGTTTCATGTGTTAAACCTTCATAAAAGAAGCTTATAGTGCGTCATTTTTCAAAATCATGATGTGGGCAAGAATTTAACAAATTTTTAAACTGTTTCCAATATTGAAAATATGCTTTATTTGAATTTTGGCAAAAAAAATTGGATTTGTCTTTTCATAGCATTGATTTTATGTGTTGGAAAAAAATTATTTAAGAACTCACCTTGCATTACTCGCCTTGCATTTCTTGCTATGTGCCAATTGATCTTGGTTTCAAAGTGTTAAGCTAAGTTTTTACTTTATCTTTTAAAGAAAAAGGAAACAATTTAAGCTTAACAATCTCTTCAGTGTAATTTTAGTCATTGAAAGCAATTCATACTTCCTCAAATTCTTTTAGATGTAAATATGGACTTTCATATTCTAAACCATGAAAATTAGGAAGTAAAGAAATCATACCTGACTTAAATATAAAATTATTGGCATTGAGTGGAAAGATAAATCATGATGGACTAGAATTTTGAGGTGGTTGTAAATATTCACACTTGGTTCGCAATGGTTGATTTTCATGTTCATCATGTACACTTTCATTTTTAGCCATTGTGTCAATTGTGTATGATTATGATTCAAACAAATCAATATATAAAGTACCAGGATTAATTTTAACCAAACGACCAGAATTTGAATCACAATACCAATCAAACATAAATAAATGACTTAAAATAAAAAAAATAATGTACAAGTCGATGGTTTACACTAGCCATTAAAATATTAACAAAAATAAATGACATAAATAAACAAGTTAGTAAGTTAGTAAGTCAGAAAGTAAAAATAAATGACATAAATAAAAAAAGTTAGTAAGCATAAACAAATGACATAAATAAATAAGTTAGTTAGTAAGTCAGTAAGTTAAAAAGTTAGTAGGTTAGTAAGTTAGAAAGTTAGAGAGTTAATAAAGAAACCAAAGGACCATCAAACCGATCTTTTGCTCCGGTGAGGGATAAGAGAGAAAAGATTTTATTAAAGAAAAAGAACTTCAATAAATTAAAACTTCAAATCAAGTCCCTGACAACGGCGCCAAAAACTTGATGCGGAATCTCAAATATTAATCGAAAAAACCAATTGAAGTTGGATCCCTAACTTCTTTATCATTATGTGTTTATTCCCTAACTTGTTATTGTGATCTATTTACTATTTTCAGGCTATTTGTTTTACTTTGTTTTGCTTTCTTTTTAATTACTTTTTTTTTTCTTAAAATTCATCTTGGATCAATTTATTGTCCAGATATTAGTTAGATTAGTAAAGTAGTACTTAATAACTCAATTTTCATAAGAACAATACTCTACTCATTATTTTATTACTTTTACAATTTGGTGCACTTACCAAATAATTCAACATGTTGCACATAACCCATCCCGATATGGGGAAATCCCATCTAAGCATAACCATTTTCCTACCACCCTGAGTCCATTTTCTTTAATTTCCAGTATTTCCAACTTTTTCTTTTCTTGAGTTAAAAGATAAAGATTTTATAATGAATCTAAATATCGAATATAATCAATATATCCACCACAAAAATGGGCAATAAAACATTTCCTACTTGAAAGAACATGTAAGGAGCAAAATATATAGTCAACCAAAATATTCACCAAAAGATATATCCAAGAATGCACAAAAATAAATAAACAAAAAAATGCATACAATTTTAACATGGAAAACCCTTCAATGTGAGAGATAAAAATCACAAGACCTAGTCCAAAAAAATCTCCATTATAATAAATCAATGAGTACAACAAAGTGTCTCCTAACAAATAAGGATATCATAACAGTTCCTACTCACTACCAACAAAGTGGAAATCAACAAAGTAACAAAGCTCAAAACCCACAAAGGGGTACAAATAGCCCAACAAGTAAAGATGAGGAAACGAAATTCTGACTGTACAAGTAAAAGCTCACACTACAAGGAGCAACATATTGAAAAATCATTCGGATCGAACCACAAATGACTACCTGATCTGGTGCTACAAGATTAGCTCACAAAACTTCCTCCCTCTCGAACTCCACGACGACTGCTCTCCATAAAAAGAAAAAAAGATGCTAACGTTTTGAAACCCCTATCTCTTTTTCTTTTGGTTGCTCATGTGCCAAACATAAAAGCACACACACATTTATTCTTTTTTTTGTTTTACATTATGGTATAGGACCCACTTGGTGTTGGACCCACACAACAAAAAGTAGAGAGAGAATATGTCAAAATGTATGTTTTGCTTGTTTTATTATCTAAAAAGAAAGTGATGTAAGAATAATATAAAAATCTTCATATACAAATATCATTGCTGATAACATAAAATACGTTTCTGGTAATCCATTCTATATATAAACTTCAGAGTAACTTCTCATAACAAAAATGTGTATCTATACAATATACAACTACTGAAAGTTTTTTTTCCACTATTTCATTCACTGTTATTGTACACATGTTGGTTGTTGAGCAAAGGTAAGCAATTTTTTTCTATTTGAAACTAGTGCCATTTTTTTTTCCTTTTTAAACCTTAACTTCGATCTTTGATCAAAGATATCATAATCATCAGATCATGGTGTTATTCTAAAAAAAATAAGTACCTACTATTGTCAGGTTACAAATAGGAGTTAGTGGGGAAGTCGTGTGTTGAAGATGACATAACCATTCAAGGCGTTCTTGTCACTGTAGCTATGATCATATTTCCCATCTTCTTTATGTTTGTTGCTCTGTAAAGGTGAGATATCTCAAATCAATGGTATGAGGTGTGGGTACAATTTTGTCTAGAAAAATGGGTTTAGTGGTGTAGTTCTTTGACTCAATTTTTCTCTCTTCCCATGGTAACAATGACTTTCTCCCTCCTATCTTTGAATTCAAATTTTTGGGCCTATAAATATGGGTTGCTAATTCTCTGAGATTATGTGCAATCATTCTGCTTGAACTTCTTGCCTTTATAATCTCAGATCTTCAACTTATGCTAAGTTTATGCTATTTTCTTTTTTCTATATTGTGTTTTACAATATAATCTATACATAATTATTTTTTTGATTAGTTAGTTCGATATTTGATTAGTCAGTTCAATTTCTTTTTGTTAGTTAGAGTTAGTTGTTGTATATATGTGAAACTCATCACATTTGGTCTGTAATGAAAAAATATGTTTCTCTCAATTCTTTACTCAGTTCTTCATACTCTTTATTCTTCAATCTTAATATTGTGCTTAGCTAATATGGCACCTCTAATTGAACCTGTGAGAAACATTTATGTTGAAAGGGAAGTTTAGAGGCTCAAGGTTTGCGTTATATGACTCTGGAATGTCCCATCCTTCAACAATACCTCACAAATAAGTTCTATCAAAATGGTTCTTTTGGATGAATATGTAACTATCATAATGCTATTTGTTTTTGCTTATTTCATTCATAATTTTTTTGCTAACTTTATTTTTTTTTCTGCTTCTTCCATCAAGTTTTTGCTTCAGCATGCTACTTCAGCTTTCATCAAGCTTTGCTTCTTCATCAAGTTTTATGATTGCTTCTCTTTCGATTCTTCAGCGTTATTTGCTAACCTTTGTTTTTCATTGGGGGTAAAATTCAAGCTTCACTAAAAAAGACTCTGGTGTAGAGGTTTCTGACTATCTTGGCAGAGGGAGTTGTGTATAGGATGACCTACTAAATTGTTGTTGCTTTTTAATTTATATTTGTTTGAGTTCGTATTTTAACCCTTATGTGATTGTTAGTTGCAGATGTTATTAATTTGTTGACTGGTGTGTCAACTTAAAAGCAGTATGAGAGGGATGGGAAGTTGACAAAAATGGTAGTGATGGAGCTTATAACTGACTTTTCTGTTGATTGTTAGCCCTGTTTTGTTGGGATCTGATGGTTGTTGTTCCAATGCAAAGTTAACCCCTACCAAGAGGAATCTCAAAGAAGCAATGAGTGATGGAATTGTTGTCAATGATGGCATTATGAAGATGATTAAGAAGGAGCATGAATGAAGTATTTGGTGGTTGACATTTTGAGTCTTTGTATATTACTGGACTGGTGGTTTAAGTGTATTTTTTTGTTAATTTTGTCCAGCTTCTAGGTGTAGGGTGTGATTCATAGTTTGTGTGTTAGACTCTCTTTTGGGGAAGAGTATTTTGTTGTAATGGGGATTATGATACAATTTAGTCTATTTGGTTTGGGCAGCTTTGTATAGATCCATTGATAGTTAGTTGTCACATGATATGATGTATTGTAAAGAATTAGATGACTTAATGAATAATCATCTTTTGATAATGTTCTAAATTTTTTTTTAAACAGTCATGCATTATTTAATTTTTTTATATAATCTGAATTTGTTCATGTTCTAATATTTATTTGCATAGGGCAATTTTGATTTCATGTCATTATTTATTTAGGTGTAGGATTGATCAAATAGAGAAGGTATTAAGTTACTCTCTTTTAATTTCGATTCTTTACTATCATCGATTGCGATCTTTCGATTCTACATCAAGTTTTATCATTGCTTCTATTCCTGCTACGCTCTGATACCATAACAGAAGCAGAATCAAAAGATCGAAATTGAATATAGTAAAAAATTGAAATTGATGATAACATAACAATCGAAGTGGTTAGAAAGGGAAATGGAGGGGTAGTGCAATTGGTGCAACACAAATGGACGACTCAGACATCCATTGATGAGTTTATTTTTTTTTAAAATATGATTCCATTGTTTCATAAATCTTCTAAATGTTTGAGTTGTTGATGACTTTTACACGTAATTTTTAAATGGCATTTCTTTCACTTCTTTTTTGTATCAAGTTTCTACTTCTTCCATTAAGTTTCTGCTTTAGCTTACTGCTTCAGCTTTCATCAAGCTTTGGTTGTTTTCATTAAGTTTTTCTTCGATTTTGATTTTGATTTCTTAATATCAACAATTTTGATTCTTTGATATCTTCGATTTCGATATGTCAATTCTTTAAGTTTTATCATTGCTTCTATTTCTGTTATGCTCTGATACCATAACAGAAGTAGAAGAATTGAAAGATCAATATCGAAGATAGCAAAGAATCAAAATCGCTAATACCATAACAATCAATTGCTTGTTGCTTCAACTTTCATCAAGCTTTGGTTATTTTCATCAAGTTATTCTTTGATTTCTTGCTCTCTTTAATTTCTTTCTATCTTTGATTCTGATTTTGTGCTAACTTTGATTTTGATCTTTTGATTCTTCATCAAGTTTTATCATTGCTTCTATTTCTACTACACTTTGATACCATAACAAAAGCAGAAGAATCGAAAGATCAAAATCGAAGATATAGCAAAGAATCGAAATATGTGATAACATAATAATCAAAGTGGTTAGAAAAGGAAATGGATGGGTAGTGCAATTGGTGCAACACAAATGGACTACTCAGACAGACAGTGATAAGTATATATTTTTTTTTAAATTATGATTCCATTGTTTCATAAATCATCTAAATGTTTGAGTTGTTGATAACTTTTACATGTAATTTTTGAATTGCAATTCTTTCACTTCTTTTTCGAATCAAGCTTCTACTTCTTCCATCAAGTTTCTACTTCAACCTTAATCAAGCTTTGGTTGTTTTCATCAAGCTTTTCTTCGATTTTGATTTTGATTTCTTGATATCAACGATTTCGTTTCTTTGCTATCTTCAATTTCGATCTGTTAATTTTTCATTAAGTTTTATCATTACTTCTCTTTTTACTACGCTCTGATACAATAGAATCACAAGAATCAAAAGATTGAAATTGAAGATAGCAAAGAGTCGAAATCTCTGATACCATAACAATTAAAGTGGTTATAAAGGGAAATGGAGGGGTAGTGCAATGGTGCAACACAAATGGACTACTCAGACATCCATTGATGAGTTTATTTATTTTTTAATTATGATTTCATTGTTTCGTAAATCTTTTAAATGTTTGAGTTGTTGATATGACTTTTACATGTAATTTTCTAATGACATTTCTTTTTCTTCTTTTTTTGTATCAAGTTTCAGCTTTTTCTATCATGTTTCTGCTTCAGCTTTCATCAAGCTTTGGTTGTTTTCATTAAGCTTTTCTTTGATTTTGATTTCTTGATATCAGTGATTTCAATTCTTTGTTATCTTCGATTTCAATCTATCGATTTTTCATCAAGTTTTATCATTACTTCTATTTTTGCTACGCTCTGATACCATACAGAAGCAGAAGAATCGAAAGATTGAAATCAAAGATAGCAAAGAATCAAAATCGCTGATACCATAACAATCAGTTGCTTGCTGCTTCAGCTTTCATTAAGCTTTGGTTGTTTTCGTCAAGCTTTTTTTTTATTTCTATTCTTTGTTATCTTTGATTTCGATCTTTCAATTCTTCATCAAGTTTTATCATTGCTTCTATTTCTGTAACGCTTTGATACCATTATAGAAGTAAAAGTATTGAAAGATCAAAATCAAAGATAGCAAAGAACCAAAATTTCTGATACCATAACAATCGAAGTGGTTAGAAAGAGAAATGGAGGGGTAGTGCAATTGGTGTAACACAAATGGACTACTCAGACAGTCATTGAAGAGTTTATATTTTTTGTTTAAAAAAAATTATGATTCCATTGTTTTATAAATATTCTAAATGTATAATTTGTTGATATAACTTTAACACTTAATTTTCCAATGGCATTTCTTTCTCTTATTTTTCGTATCAAGTTTCTGCTTCTTCCATCAAGTTTCTGCTTCAGCTTGCTACTTCAACTTTCATCAAGCTTTTCTTCAATTTCTTGCTCTCTTTCTATTTCAATTCTTTGCTATCTTCAATTTCAATATTTTGATTCTTCATCAAGTTTTATCATTGCTTCTATTTCTGCTATACTTTGATACCATAACAGAAGTAGAAAAATTGAAAGATCGAAATCAAAGATAGTAAAGAATCAAAATCTCTGATACCACAACAATCGAAGTGGTTAGAAAGGAAAATGGAGGGATAGTACAATTGTTGCAACACAAATGGACTACTCAGACAACCATTGATGAGTTTATTTATTTATTAATTATGATTCCATTGTTTTATAAATCTTTTAAATGTTTGAGTTTTTTATATGACTTTTACACGTAATTTTCCAATGATATATCTTTCTCTTCTTTTTGGTTTCAAGCTTCTACTTTTCCATCAAGTTTCTACTTCAACTTGCTGATTCAACTTTCATCAAGCTTTTTTTGTCAAGCTTTTCTGATTTCTTGCTCTTTTTCAATTTTGATTTTTTGCTATCGTCGATTTCGATCTTCTCATTCAAATTTTATCCTTACTTCTATTTCTGCTATACTCTGATGCAATAACAGAAGCAGAATCATCGAAAGATTGAAATTGAAGATAGCAAAGAATCGAAATCGTTGATGCCATAACAATCGAAGTAGTTATAAATGGAAGTGGAGGGGTTGTGCAATTGGTTCAACACAAATGGATTACTCAAACAGCCATTGATGAGTTTCTTTTTTATTTTTTAAATTATGATTCCATTGTTTCATAAATCTTCTAGATGTTTGAGTTGTTGATATGAATTTTACACGTGATTTTCTAATGGCATTTCTTTATCTTCTTTTTCGTATCAAGTTTCTGCTTCTTCCATCAGCTTTCTACTTTAGCTTGCTCCTTCAACTTTCCTCATGCTTTTTTCATCAAGATTTTCTTTGATTTCTTGCTATCTTCCATTTCAATTCTTTATTATCTTGGATTTCAACCTTTTTATTCTTCAAGTTTTATTATTGCTTCTATTTCTACTACACTCTGATACCATAATAGAAGCAGAATTATCGGAAGATCGAGATTGAAAAGAGCAAAGAATCAAAATCATGGATACCATAACAATCGAAGTGGTTAGAAAGGGAATTTGGAGGGGTTGTGCAATTAGTGCAACACAAATGGACTACTCAGACAACCATTGATGAATTATTTTTTAAAAATTATGATTCTATTGTTTCATAAATCTTCTAAACGTTTGAGTTGTTTATATGACTTTTACATGTGATTGTCCAATGACATTTCTTTCTCTTCTTTTTCTAATCAAGCTTCTGCTTATTCTATCAAGTTTCTGCTTCAACTTTCTTCAAGCTTTGGTTGTGTTTTCATCAAGCTTTTCTTTGATTTCTTGCTATCTTCGATATTTATTATTCGCTATCTTCAATTTCAATTTTTAGATTATTCATCAAGTTTTATTATTACTTCTATTTCTGCTATGCTTTGATACTATAACAGAAGTAGAAGAATCGAAAGATCAAAATCGAAGATAGTAAAGAATCAAAATCACTGATACCATAACAATCGAAGTGGTTAGAAAGGGAAATGGAGGGGGTAATGGAATTGGTGCAACCCAAATAGACTACTCAAATAGTCATTGATGATTTTATTTTATTTTTTAAAAATTATGATTCCATTGTTTCATAAATCTTCTAAATGTTTGAGTTGTTGATATGACTTTTACACGTAATTTTCTAATTACTTTTCTTTCTCTTCTTTTTTGTATCATGCTTTTGCTTCTTCCATCAAGTTTCTACTACAGCTTCCTGCTTCAACTTTTGTCAAGCTTTGGTTTTGTTTTTGTCAAGTTTTTCTTCGATTTCTTGGTATCTTCTATTTCAATTCTTTCCTATCTTTGATTTCGATTTGTCGATTCTTCAAGTTTTATCATTGCTTCTATTTCTGCTATGCTTTGATAGCATAATAGAAGCTTAAGACTCAAAATAAAAAATAGTAAAGAATCTAAATCGAACATAGCAAGAAATCGAAGAAAAATCCAAAAGTTGCCTCTTACACTAACCTCTCATACTAACCTTTTAAACCAGTACTTATTACACATTATAAACAATAAAAATCCAAAAGATACATCACAAGCACATTTGTTCAAGCAGAATTCTTATATTAAAAACTCTCATTGGCCATCATTAAGGAAAACTATAACCTTGAATAAGTTGTGGAAATGATGAATCTTTCTCAGTATCAAAAATCACGTCCTCACAATGTAACTGACAAGTTACTTCAATCCTAAACTACCAAACTTCACCACAACAAAACCTCATATGCATTAAGTGCGGTCCAACGATAAACACACACAAAAAAAAAAAGACTCCATCCTACATATATTAGTCTTTCTCAATTTTCATTTCCTTGAGGACAATAAAAAAAGCATCACCACTTGCATTGTCATGACCTTCATCGAAACTCTTATTTGCAGGAGTCAACTTTGCACCACAGCATTCACCAACTGATTAGCCAAGATACAACTTAGGTTCATTAAACGCATTCAGCATAGACTACAAAAAGAAGAATGTATAAATTAAACAAAAACATATATCAGACAAAAAATAAAAGTAATAATAACTCAAGAAAAATAAACTAACACTTTTATCATTTACATTATCTATTTAATTTCAAATCACAGGACATAAAAGAAGGAACTTTATTGTTCATGAGTTAGGTTCAAATGTTATTGGTGCAAGGGTTGTGACAGGTGATCATAATGGAGAAAAAGTTTACATTCTGTGAATGAATTTAATACTCTCTAATACTGGATTACCCTTTAAAATTTCAAAGAAGACAATTTCCTTTATCTCTTTGCTTTGCGATGACAATTAACAAAAGCCAAAGACAAACATTATCTCATGTTGGTTTGTATTTACCTTTGACCAATATTTTCACATGGACAATTATATGTTGTTATACCTAAGGTTAAATGTAGAAGCTGATTGAATATAGTGATTTGCAATGATGATAAAGATCTTTGTTCAAGAACCAAGAATAATGCAGTATTATAAGGAAGTTTTCCATAACATCTAAATTCATGTTTGTAATGTTTTATGATAATCTCCGGTACGTATATTGTTTGATCAATTATTGTACAATATGTGATTTGGTACATAAAATAGTTAGTAGATTTAGCTTATGTTAAAATGATTATTTATTGTGCTAGATGATTCTTAGATGGTATTATACTTTTTTTTTAGCTCCTCACTATATTTTGAATATCTATTATACACATAATTTGTAAATTTAAATTTTCTCTCGTATGAATTAACAAATAAAAGAAACATACGTTGTTTATTTCAATTGATAGATTAATATAAAAAATAAAGAAAAAAAGTCCAAAATTAAAACACGATCTTAATTTTTATAACAATTCAGTTTTGACCGTAAGTAATAATGACATATTTTGACGGTGAGTTGCACGGCTAAATGTCCTAGTTCTCAATACAATCCAACAAAAGATGAGATAAAATCACAAAGAAACAAAGCTATTTATCACATTTTACTTATTTGGGTAAAAAAAGTAGAGAAAGAATATGTCAAAATGCATGTTTTACTTGTTTTATTATCTAAAAAAAGTGATGTAAAAATAATATAAAATTTTGATGTACAAATATTATTGCTGATAACATAAAATACGCTTTTGGCAATCCATTCTATATATAAACTTCAGAGTAACTTCTCATAACGAATATGTGTATTCTCAATACAATCCAACAAAAGATGAGGTAAAATCTCAAAGAAACAAAGCTATTTATCAATTGTACATAGTAAGTTTCCAATTGTATTTGCTAGTACAAATTAAGAAAATTATTTGAACAATTAAAAAAATAAAAGAAATGGAACTAATCAAACAATCAACAAATACATAATACTTAAAGAGTAGATGTGAACGGCACTTTGGTGGCTGGTAACCATGAGTTTCCCGCAATGAAATTTGCAGCAGTGAATTTTGAGGCTTCGGAAGCTCTGGTTATAACATGATAACCTGGCCATTTAACACGACTTGCAGTGGAAGAACCAGGACCTGTGTTCATGTACTCTCCGTAATAAAGGGTGCTTAAGGCAAAGTTACCGCTCCATTCTAACCAACCAGCTGGGTTGATCAAACTATCAAGAGAAGTCTTCATAAAAACGGTTCGAGAATATTGCTTCCAAGGCCTTCCAAGATAAGTCTTAACAGAGTTCTGAACCGGTTTCAAATCAGAGGCAGCTGTAACCCTTGAATTGTGAATAGAAATACCGGTGTTTTGGTTTTGGTCTGTTCGGCCTTGGGCAGTGATTGTGTTGACTTTGTTTGGAGGGTTTCTTGCAAATATGTTACAATTTTGGAACACCACAGCAGCATTACCAAAAATGAAATCAACTGTGCCATAGATGTTACATTCCCTATAGAATTGTCTCTCTGAGTGGACATATAGTGTGTCTTGGTAACCCTCAAAACTACATCTGTAAAATACTGATAAGTCCGATCCAGAACGCAATGCAACAGCTTGGTGGTTTGCTGCGCCAGCCGTGTTCCTAAATGTGATATCTTGAGCTATAAATCCATCTCCAACAATAGCTGCAAAAATTCATTCATAATTAGCTCTCAATCATTTAATCATTCATTTTTAATTTCTTTATAATAAATTGCTAAAGATGAAAATTAAGGGGAGGAAATGAAAAAAATATATATGAAAATAATTGATAAAATAGATTGTTTGGTCCCTTATTTTTTGTTTTTGGTCTCATATCATTTTTTTTTGTCAATTTGATTTCTTATCTTGCAAATCGTTTTTAACGTGGTCCTTATGTTAAGGTTAAGTTATCCCCTAACAGAAATGATGATTTGTTACCAATTGGTGATAGTCACTGTTACATTATATCCACATCATCATTATCACGTTATAGCCACATCATTACTGTTAGTGACATGTCATCATTTCCGTTAGGAAAATGACATAATCCTAATAGAAGAACTATATTGTAAACAAGCAAGATAAAGGATTAAATTAACAAAAAAATGTTATGAGACCAGTTTAAAAAAAAAAGAAATAAAGATTAAAAAGACTAAAATACCAATTTTTGCCAAAATAATAAACATACCAACAGTGGCTGAACGAAAGGTTGTAGTGCCCCCTCCAACACTTTTGCTACCAGTGATTATAGTCTTCCCAATACCATCTCCAACCAACATAATATTCTTTGCTTTTATCTCAACTTGCTCATTGTATATACCTGCCTTCACGTGTATCACATATCTTCCACTGCTACTCTTTGGTGCAGCATTTATGGCTGCACTAACCGTTGTGTACTTTCCAGACCCATCTTTTGCCACCACTACATTAGCCCGAGAAGCTGGAGAGGACGTTTGCAACAGCTTTCTGTCACCTGGCTTCACCCATGTTGGGAACCCATCTTTATAGTTTGGTTCTTGATATTGAACCTTGTTAAGAGCCAAGGTGTTACTTAGCAACTTAGTAACATTGTTGGACATCAAAGGTAGCACATAGTCTTGAACCCCAAGCTCGTAGAACCCAGCTTTGCATGTCTCAAGGTTGGTGAGAGCTGTGCTGAGCCATGTTTGAGTATCAACTTGGGAGCACTTGGTGTTAGGGTCTAAGGTTTTGTTGAGCCTATGGATGGTTTGCTCATAAAGCTCTACACAATCAGCCCAAGCAGCCGTTTCACGTTGGTTACGGCACTTTGTGCCTAGTGAAAGAGTGTTTGCATGGCCTTTGAGTGCTCGTTCTTGGGCAAGTTGCAATGAAAGCTTGAGGAAATCGGCTTTGTACTTGATGGGTTTGTGTTGGTGAGTGGGGTTATTACTCAAGAAATATTCACATGGTTGAGGGTTGGGGGTTTGGCTGCACCAAAGTTTAACGTCATTCCATGAATAACCAGAAACGAATGAGGAAAGTAGGAAGGGAACCAAAAGTGTTAGGAGCAAGCGAAAAGCTGTCATGGTTACTAGTTAGCCTTCTATGGCCTTAATTACGTGGACAATCTTGGATAATTGGAGTTGAATGATGAAGATGATGTATAAGAGAGAAGGGTTTGATCGAATATATAGAAGTGGATGGATTTTCATTTGCTAATTGGGTGCCTTTATATAGAGGAAGGCAGGAAGGGATTGTTCTATGGAATCTAGTCATCGGGAGGCATAAGCCGTGTGCATTTCACTTTTCCAATTCCTTTTCGTTTTTGCTTCTCCATGCATATTCTTTCATCAATAATAATTGAATATACAGATAAGTTGTTAGCAATATGATTGACAGAAATATGATTTATAATAATATATTTTTTTTACATCTTAATTTGACACTTCTTAAAACATTGTATATTTATGTGAATTAAGTTAAATACTATTAAATATTATATGTAAAGTTAAAATAAATATATGTATGTAATTGTAAGTGTGATACTATTTAAATGTAGTATTATAAGTATTCAAATAAAACAATTTTATGATTTATGCATGTCTTTGACTTTCAATCTGCATGGAGTCTATTGACTTGACATGTGGCAATATTTAAGCAGCCGAATGAAACGCGTCAATATATGTATATATCCTTATTCACTTTATTATGTGTCTTTTATGGAGGCTAGCTAATTGTATTGGATTTCCTTGTCAACGAGGAGGACTAGCACATAGGTTAAATATTGAAAATCTTGAAATGGCGATGGGTTGACGTATCTCGTAAGTTTTCGAAGGCTAAATGAGAAGAACTACTACATTATGAGTGGACGATACAAGTTTATCAATGTAGGAAGTGCAGGCATGTTTTAAATGATTAATTCAAAATACTTTTGTTGGTAAAGTAAAAGTGTCATTTCCCCATGTGAGTAATTGTTATTTCTCAAACAAAAATATATTTTTCATATACAAGTAAGCTTAATTACTACTGAGAAAAACAAAAAAAAGAACAGAAATTTGCATGAGAAACAAGTATACCTATGAATATTGTACATATTGTGAATTATTAGTAAATACTTCAAAAAAACAAATCATTAATAGAACTTTTGGTGTTACCCAAATTTTTTCCAGAAGCATGAGTTGATAACATGATGACTTATTCTATTAAAGATACGTGTCATGGAAAAACTGCTAAAGCGGAACAAATCGCTACGTACAGATTCATGGATTGAGAAAAAGCATCTGACGCCCGACTGGCACATATTCATGGATTGAGAAAAAGCAACTGACGCCCGACTGGCACATAGGTGTCCTGCTGGTTTTAGAGTCATGAAAATGTCAAATAAACAACTTTGACAATTTGAACTTTCACAGAAATTATGTTTATTCTCACATTTCATTTTTTGATATGATATTCTCACATTATTTTATATATATTGTTTACATATTAATTTACACACTCTGTTATTTAGTCTTAACTAAATCCATTTAAACACTAACATGTAATTTAGACTGGAATGTTTAGCTACGTATACCCTGCATGGTGAATGATAAGGATGGAACTTTTGACTAGGTGAAATTCCGATAGAGCCCCCTCTTGTAAATATTGACATTCGCTACGTTCTTTAGCATGTTAAATTTTAAAATTATATTATTTAAACACTTAAAATACAAACACACTATTCACATATGAATATGATATATTTATTTCAATTTTATATATTATATACAATAATAATCAGTCATACTCACATAAATATATGATGTCCAAAAAGTAGTTAATTTTAGGTGTAAAAAAAAGTTATTATAAGTTACATGCATGATGACAATTTTCAATGACAGATGTTCTTATACATGCTACGTCCATAAAAGTCAATTTTCAAATGATGGTTTCATATATGACGTGCTCCGTTGAATTACGTTATTGTTATTTTCGTAAATTTTTTCAATTGAAATATATTAAATATAAAGCTTAATTAAATTAAAATTTATTTTTAAACTCTAAACTTGAAATGATTATTGTTGAACAATAGGGCTCATATATAAAATCAAACTAAAAATTACCAACAAATGTTGGGTTGGGTGTGACAGTAAGTGATTCGCACTCCTAAAAAAATGATCAAATTTCAAACTCTACATAAGACAATTGTTAGAAAGACTTTTTAATTATGATAATACCCTGCAAAAATACTTGTGGAGATATCAAAGACAAAACTAAAACAAAAATTATGTTATTATTATCAAGTATGTACATGCATATATAAAAAGAATAAAAAATATATATTAGTACATCACAATCATAGATCACAAATAAAAAAACTATTTATATATGAGACACGTGTATGTAAAAAATTATATGCATAGATTTATATCACTTTACTTTTACGAGATCAGTTGTTGCTATCAATGTTTTTAAAATTGGATCAGTTATTAAATTGGTAAAGACACTAGAAGTTTAATAAGAAACGTACTTAAACAGTTTTTTTTTTATGCACTAAGATATCAAAATTCATTAATCGTGCAATGTTATGCAAAGGTATAGAAGTTCTGGAAAACCTTGAATGATGTTGGAAATTGAGATGCATAAACCATATAAACAACTTGAATTGGCATATATCACTTTCATAAAAAATGATGTCTTCTGGAATTCTGAATTCTTGACAGGTAAACCCTATGCCATATAAAGATTTAATTCTTAGTCTCTGAAGCCCCTCACAATTGAGGTTAGGTGAGATTGAGAATCATATATTTTAAGGTCTAATAAAGAGCAAATGTGATTTTCTGAAGTGAAATCAAGAGGAAAAAGGCCTAGCTTGATAAAATTTATTTCTGTTTCACATAATCCTCATTGGATCTGTAAAAGAAGTGATGTTTGGATAAATGAAATTCATCAATCACTATATCAGAGTTCCTTCAGGGTACAAACAGGAACTCTTGAATACAAACAGCATGATAACAAACTTAAGGGAAATAGTCTATGTTTGAATAGTCTCTGCCAAGTTATTTTTTTTAATATATATCCTTTGCCATTTTCTTGGGAGTGATAGATACAATAACAATTTCAAGTGACCACAAAGCTTACAAGACGTAGGCAATGACACTCCACACTTTCAAATCTTACCTTTTTGAATGCTCAAAATGGTGATAAAATTATGCATGTTATGTTGACATTGGCAAAAATTATGTTATCCATGACAATAGTTTCCTTCTATGCTAGTTAATTAAGTTAATCTGTTATATATTACTTGTTCCAAGCTATTTACTAGTGTTTAATGCTTCCTTCATGTGTGTCATATGTATAATTTCAATTCCAGTTATGATTTTAGCATAATCAAGTAGTCCTACATTTTGTTTGTGCAGTGCAAATTAAAAATTGATCTAGCCAAAAGAGCAGAACATTTTTTTCTCAGAGAATATGCGTGTTATGAAAGGTACAATCTGTTGAATTGTTTTCATAAATCTCAATTTAAGAGGTAAGTTTGTGTCCAGCTCATTTATGTTCTGTGCTTTAATGTCATTTATTTAATGTTTAACCCAAGTGTTGAGGCTTAGGCAATGGGCAAGTTAAAAGACTTTAGAGTTCTCATTGCAATTTCTAGTCGGAATTCCATTCAAAATTATGAATGTGGTACAGCCTAAACCCCAAAATTTATTATTGAAATATTCTAAAATCCCGTCTTCTTCTTGCCTCTCCAAGATAGAAGTGACTTGTAATAGCAATAGGGGGTGGGAAAACATGTTTCTTATACAGTTTTAAACTTTTCAATATCTAGTTGCACATCTTTCTATAAACAATCTGAGACTATTACACATACTAACTATTCTTGACTGGATTTTCTTCTAAAAAGTTTTGCAAGCAAAATTAAACCATTCTACCTGAACATAACCATATAATTGGCTTTGTACCCACAGGTTAACAGCTAAATTTTGGACTGTATAAATTGTAGTAGTAAAATTCTTATCTTCCCTTAAACAAGTCTCCACTTAGACTGCCTTTCAATTTCCTTTAACTCTCAAATCTTAAAGACTTGGGCCAGTGTCAATTGAGCTACAAGCTTATTGGCATTAGTTCTTATTCGTAGTTTTATTGATTTTCAATTTGGATTTATTTCCTTTAATTAGTATGAAGATGAATTTATGTTCTCTTGTTAGATTTTGTCAAAACTTTCCTGTTATTGCCTTATTGATGTGGAAACCTAAATGGTTGTCTAAGTGCCATTTTCTAGTTCCATCCAGAAGCTTGGAAAATTTTCCTTTCCCAGCCATAATTTCCTAAATGCATATAAGTATTGAGACCTGAAAAGTTACCCAAAAAATAAAATTGAGTCCTAAAACCACTATAACATTTTACTCAACAAAGAGTTGGATTTTAAACTTGCATTGTTCCCTTTATTACTTTAAAACACGTTACTTCTGTCCTTTCCTTCTGTACTATTCTATATTTTCCTATTAAGTTTTTTTTTTGGTTACTTTCCTGAAGCTTTCTTCCAAGCCCTTAGTACATGGTGGAATGTTCTCTACTGAAAGTTAGATTCTTAGCAATCTGTTTTATTTTCTATTCTAGTTCTCCCGATTAAATGTTACTTGATCCCAACATTAAATAGGGGATTTTGGTATCCTATATCTGGAGTTTATTGATAAACAAAAGACTAAATGCAACTTCTTCGATGAATTATTAAGAATATTCAAATTATTTAATCAAACACATTATGAATAATTTTTCACAAGCTTTGATTTCAAGAACTTCACATTTTTAATGTGTAATGGAGGTGGGGGTATTTAATAGTGATCATAAAGTGATCTAAGTTCCAGGATGGGCGTAGATGATGTTTATATAGCTGCTAATGTGTATTAACATGTGTAGAATAAATTAATTGCTTCATAAGTGGAGTCATCTTGTTAAGAAGTCTTCAACCACTGCAAGTCACTCAGGTTGAAAGCTTTACTAATGGCTTTGTGTATAATAGCATTGCTATATTGCAGCTTTGCATACTCGGGGTTTAGTTCTTAACCAGCACAGTTTGAGTTAGCGGATATAATTTTATAGTACCAAACAGCCCTATGAATTTAACTAAACCAAAAATTTGAGATGTTTCTGATGATAGGTATCTAATATGGTTTCATTTTGGTCTTGGTGTATGTGGCCTTTAAAAGTCATAAATCCTCATATGTTTACAAGATATGAAACTTGCATGTCCTAGATAATTTGATGAACTTGAAAAATTAAGAAGTGAGAGAAATGAGCTTCGGACTCAAGTGGCAGATAATAGGAGACAGATTGAGGAGACAAACTGGTTGGTACGAGAGATGATGCAGTCGATGAACTTTCAGCCTTCTCAAACACTTCTCGTGACTGATGGAGTAGAAGAGGAGGAGGACAAGAACGGGGACGAGGACGAGAAGGAGTTTTTATTATTAAAGTTTAGTTTATGTTGTGTTCAACTTTCTTATATTTGAAATGTTGTAGTAATGAGATATTGTAGACAATGCTTTTTTAAATGATATATTCTAAAAATTGAATTAGTTTAGTTTACGTTATTTTTTATTTATGTGTTTGGTTATATATGAGATTGTTAATTGTTGTTTATTAGGTGTTTAAAAAATTTGGATTTTAATAAATTTAAAAATAATTACAAATTCATATCACAAATTAGAGACAGAATTAGGGATCGAATATATAAAAAATGATATTTAGTGACCGATTTAGAGGCTGATAAACTAGTGTTGTAATATATTGAGCCTTTTAGCAATCGATTTAGTGATCGATAAATCAATCTCTATTTTATAGACCGAATTAGTGACCGATTTTATAAAATATATAATATATTCACAGTTTCAGAGATCGATTTAAAGACTGATAAATCAGTCTCTAGTTTAGAGACTGCATTAGTGACCAATTTTATAAAAATATATAATATATTCATGCTTTTAGAGACCGATTTGGAGACTGTTTTAGAGACTGATTTAGAGACCGAAAAATTGATATCTAAATCGGTCTCTAATGTATTTTTAAAAAAATATAATTGACTAATATTTGACCGAAAATTAACAACTGATTTAGAGACCGAAAATCGTTGTCTCTAAATCGGTCTCTAAAATTTAGCGACGAGGCTTTTAGAGGCCGATTTAAATCAGTCTCTAAATCAGTCTTTAACTATTTTACAGATCGATTTTCTTGGGTTAGAGACTGATTTTTCGATCCCTAAAACTCAAATTTCTAGCAGTGTTACTTAATACTTTAAAGTATCACATTTTACAATAAGGGAAGTATCTAAACTTACAACATATATAAAAACTAAGATGATGTGATACTTACAAGTCTCACATAGAGTAGTGAATGGAACATTCAAACGTGCAATTTATATCAAAATCAAGAGGGAGACTAACCTTCTTATGTATTTCTTGAGTCTTATATGTGGGTCTTTGTACTTCGGCATTGAGCTTTCATTTGGCTCAAAAATCATTTTTGAATAAGTTAAAATGTGTTGATAAAAAAAATATATGAGTTTAATTTTTTTTTAATAAAATCGATTCAAATAGGTTTAGTACCAGTTTTATTGGTTTTTGATTGGTTCGATCGATTCTCGATCGGTTCTCTCATTGATTGATTCTGTAGGTCAACTAGACCAGACCTGTGACCAATTCATCGATTTTTCAGTCACACCGATCAATATGATCTGATTTTCTCAACACTGTTTACTATCACATCCGGTGGATGAACCTACACCTATATCTACTCTTCATGCGCATAGGCAAATAAGAAGAAGAATGAAAAAACAGAAAGCAAAAAAGTCCTAGTCTCCATTTACTATTATTACTATTATTACTATTATTATTATTATTATTATTATTAACTAATTTATTTAACTAATTTATTGCTATATAAACTCATCTTTTTGACATATTTACTATACATAAACTTTATATAATTTTAAAATACAATTTAATCTAAAAAAACTACTATTATATCTTTGAGAATTAGATTATTGAACAAAATATAAAAATTTGGATAAATAACACTCACCACCTTCAGGCTTTGCCTATACGACACTAAAACTCATTCTTCCTCAAATATTACACTCCCCTATTTGACCTTGTTGACTATCCATGTTATTCCATTTTCTTTCCCAATTAACCTTGGCAGGTAACCAAGAGTTGCCAACAATGAAATTCGCAATGATGAATTTTGAAGCTTCAGAAGCATTGGTATAATAACATGATAACCTAACCATTAAACTCGACTTGGAGTGGAAGAACCCAATTATGTGTTCATGTACTCTCCATAATGCAAAGTACTTAGGGCAAAGTTACCACTCCATTCCAAACAACCAGCTGGATCAATCCAACTATCAAGGGAAGTGATCTTCATAGAAACTTTTCAAGAATTTTGTTGCCTAGGCCTTCCAAGATAAGTCTTAACTGAGTTTTGTACTAGTTTCAAATCTGAGGAAGTTGTAAACATAGAATAATGAATGGAAATATTGGTGTTTTGGTTTGGATTGGTTCGGCCTTGGGCGGTGATTGTATTGACTTTGTTTGGAGGGTTTCTTACAAATAGGTTACAATTTTGGAACACCACAGTAGCATTACCAAAAATAAAGTCAATTGCGCCGCAGGTGTCACACTCCTTATAGAATGTCAAAAAAATCAAAATCTACACAACTAAAGTTGTGGTAGGCCTAGTATCTTAGAAGCAAGCAATATGATAGAAAAATAAGAGGAAATTGGCTGAATAAAAACTTGTATTGATATTTGTCTTGGGTCATAGTTTTCAGCTTATACATCATCTCCTTATATAGTACTTATATAGTACTCCTAGAGATCTTTAAGATTTTGTAACTGTACAAGAAATTAACTAGAGAATCACCACTAACTATGATAAATACATAGTGCCCTGGAACTTAATCCCTTGTTTTTGAGAAGAGTTACAAAATTACAATGTAACTTACTTCTAGATAATTATGAATTAATATCTAACATCCCCCTTAATTCTTAATATTAACACAAAGTTTATCACAAAAGTTTTTTTTTTAAAAAAAAAACTTGTCTTGAGAAACTGGCTTTATGAAGATGTCCACAACTTAGTCTTGGGTCTTAACAAACTTCAGCTCAATCTTTTATTCCTCAACTTTTTCTTTGATAATGTGGAATCTCAATTCAATGTGCTTTGAGCGGTTATGAAAAATCGGATTCTTAGTCATCACAATTGAAGACATGTTGTCACAAAAGATTATGGTGGGGGAGCTTTGATTTTGCTTCATATCCTTCAAAATCCTTCTAAGAATATGGCTTCACATGTAGCACTTATGGCTGCAATGTATTCTGATTATGCTAAAGGTAAAACAATGGTCTTTTGTTTCTTTAATGAATATAAAATAGCTTTACTTCCATAGAAGAATGGATAAGTATTCTTTATATCATCAATTAATTGATCTAGCCCAATCACTATTAGTATATCCGATCAACTTGCTTTCGAACAACTTACTGCCTTCTTTTACTTGGTATTGAATACCGAAGGTTTTGGTGCCTTTTATATACCTTAAGATTCTCTTAGCTGCTGCATAATGTTGCTTGTTAGGTTCATTCATAAACTAAGAAATTATGCTAGCATCATAAATTATGTCAGGTCTTGTAATAGTGAGGTAAATGAGTGATCCAACAAGTTTTTTTTATACAAAGTCTTGTCTACCTTCTCCTTCCCATCATTCTTTGAAAGCTTCTCATCGACAATTACAGGAGTAGGAGCTGCTTTGGATTTTGCCATGTTGCCATGTGAAACTTTTTTCAATAAATCTATAGCATACTTCTCTTATGAAAGAAAACATCTCTCATTTTCTTGCTTCACTGCATACAAAGAAAATATTTCATGAGGCCTAAGTCTATCATCTCGAATTGACTCATCATTGTCTTCTTGATTTCATCTAGCAAGTGATCATTATTTGACATATAAATCAAATCATCAACATAAAGGCAAATAGTGAGAAAGTCATGTGCACCTTGAGTTTGTACTTAAAGAGAAGGCTCACTAGGACTCCGTTGGAACCCATTCAACTGGAAACACTTGTCAACTTTGTTGTTCCATGCTCTTGGAGCCTGTTTTAGGCCATATAAAGCCTTTTGAAGTCGATACACCTTGTCCTCTTCTCCTTGGATTACAAACCCTTGGGGCTGCTCCACGTACACTTCCTCTTCAAGCTCTCCATTGAGGAAAGATGACTTTACATCTAGTTGATAAACTATAAGTTTCATTTGAGCATTAAGAGCTAAGAAAGTTCTTATAGTGTCCATTCGAGCAATGGGAGCAAAACTTTCATTGAAGTCTATACTCGGTTGTTATATATATCCCTTTGCAACAAGTCTAGCTTTATGCTTTTGAATTGAGTCATCCTCATTGAACTTGGTTCTAAATACCCATTTCAAGCCAACAATGTCTTTGTCTCTTGGCTTTTCATAAAGATGCTAAGTGTGATTCTTCTCTATCATCTTCATCTCATCATCCATAGCTTTCCTCTATGACTCTCCCTCTGATGCTTCTTCAATGCTTTGTGGTTCACAAGCAATGAAAAGCAACATTGTTGTAAACATCCCACAATGACCTTGTCCTTCTAGGACTTGAATCAATAGTTCCATCAATCATAAATCCCTAGCCTATATGAGTAGTTTAATTCATTTGAGGATGTAAAGTAGCATTTCTCCAAAGCTCATTGTTAAGAACATCACGTCTGCCTTCATCCTCTCATGCTTGCAGCAACATTATGATGTATTGTAGCAAGAAACAAATGATGCACTGAAGGTTTTTCCGGGAATTGAAAAACCTGAATAGTATAAAAGTCAATTTAATATAAGAAATAAGTTGTCTTTGAAAGAAGTCAGTATTAAAAAATGTATCTAAAGATGTCTTTGAAAGAAATCAGTATTAGAAAGTGTATCTAAAGATGTCTTTGAAAGAAATTAGTATTAAAAAGTGCATTTAAAGAGGCTATTTCATGATAGCAAGTACTCACGACAATTGGACCTTCAACTCTCAATAAGGATATCTTAGGAAAAAAAGTGATTCCGGTAGTATACATAGTTAAGAAGCCATCCTATAATTAAATTAATAATTTTAATGTCATAATTTAATTTGAAGGGATAATTTAGTTAAAAAATGGCAGCAGCATTAAACTTTCAATAGACTCATGGCAAGCAAAAAAATTTATTTCAAAGGGATAATCTACTAAAAAAATGGCAACAACATTAAACTCACCATAGAATCATGGCAAAACCAAACTTCACGATATTCATTCACATGCAGAACCAAAAAAAAAGATTGGTTGACCATAAAACCAAAAAAAACTGACTCACTTATTCAAATGCAATTCCAAGAAACTAGAAAGAAACAATAAGGTCACAGAAGATAAAAGAAAAAGAGAAGCATGGCAAAGGAAATGACAAGGGACAAATGAGAAAAATAGCAATACTCAGACGTCTCTGAGCAACGTCGACATAAAAGAATGGACTACTCCGATCAATGCAAATAATAGGAGTGTATAATGATTTCCATTAAAAGAATATATGGGTTTTACCTGCGATTGAATAAACAAATCTTTAGCTTTACTCAAAATTGACAAACAGATCAGATTAAAATTGGAAATTGATAGAAATTCAACTCTGACTATAAAGGAATAATAGATCGTAATACTATTAGACCATTCTTTCAAACAAAATGAAACAAACCTGCTAAATGGATAGAAGTTCAACTCCTTCAATTAATGTAGCAGCATGGCCGAAGGTTGCACACTCATTGAACCTCTTAATAAACATTATAGATAGAGAAATCCTGATAAAGAATTGAGGAAATTAGGGAATTGAGGTTGGATGAATCAATTAGGGAAATAATGGAGGAAATAAAAAATAATTATTGAGTTAGTAATTTTCATTTTAAGATTGTATCAGTTATGTCGGGAAACGTTAAAATAAATAATCATTATAAAAAAAATAAAAATTATCAAGACATTATCCATACTACTTACTTGGTATTGATGCGCCACCAGGACAAGAAAATCGAAGGCACTATAGGTTCGTCGACCATCGGGACTTGCCCGTAAGGTGATGTGTGGTGCGGCTGTGGTTGCCTTGCTCAGATGACCTCTCGTGTCTTGGCTGTGGCGATGTGTGGTGTGGCAATGCGAAGTTCAGTATGATGTTGCTCTATGTTTTATTGAAATCCCTTTATGGTTTCAAAGTTTTGTGTTTTTATTTTCCTATTTGGTATTGAAGTCTTTTTTTTCTACAATTATCTAATTGGTATGTACACATGTCATGGTGTGTACATATGTCATCTTTTGTATTATAGATGATGTAGTGCTATCAAAGAGCACACATGACAGAATTTTAGGTTATGTATATCTTTTTTTCATATATTATCTTGATTGATTGATTTTAAGTAGTTTGTCATCAATATTGTTTTTTCTGATGCCACATATCCCAAACGTTGAATTCTGTTGATCTTAGTGCAACAATGGGTTATGATTGGCATAATAAAAAAATATGATCAATGTGATGTTTGAACTTGTTTTGAAAGAATATTTTTCAACTTCAATATTTTAACATCGCTTTTCAAAGAAAACTCTCATTGTTTATACTTTATACGTAAAGGAAAGTATGAAGCTGTCAACGGAATTAATGGCACAGCAAATTGTATGGGATTGCACATTTATTTGTAATAATTACTCTCTTAATTAGGATAATTAGCTGTAAATGTATATATGGCAGTTTAGCTATTTTATTGGGCTAAAAATCAGCTTGACAGATTGTAATTAAAGTGTATTTATATGAGAAATCTCCATGAGGAGAAGAGATAGTTTTAGCTTAACCTTTTCGGAGTTTAACATGGTATCACACTAGGTTTCGATCCAAGAACCTAGTCTACATTTCTTTCCTTGATTTTTCAGCCTCGTCCAAGTTTCAAGATCCGGTTTCACTTCTCTCCAAGTCCTTGTTTTTTTCTATTTCTTGGTCATTTCTTTCACAGTCCAGATTACCATCCCTTTCGGTTTCACCTCCTATTTCCCTTGTTCCATGTCTACCGAAAAGTATGATGTCCTCTTGGTTCGCCTTAATGGCAAAAACTACTCAGCTTGGGCATTCCAATTCCAGATTTTTGTCACAGGAAAAGACTTGTGGGGTCATGTAGATGGCAGCAATCCCGTCCCTGACCAAGAAAAAGATAAGGTTGAACACGCCAAATAGACAGTCAAAGATGCTCAAGTCATGGCCTGGATCCTAGGCTCTGTTGACCCCAACATTGTCCTGAATCTTCGGCCTTACAAGACAGGAGCCAAAATGTGGAATTACTTGAAGAAGGTCTACAGTCAGAACAACGAAGCTCGAAGGTTCCAACTTGAGCACAACATTGCTACCTTTAAACAGGATAGTATCTCCATCTCTCGATTTTTACTCTCAATTCATGAATCTTTGGGCTGAATACACTGATATAGTTTATGCGGACTTAACTTCTGAAGGCCTCAGTTCTGTCCAAACAGTTCATGAAACTACTAAACGAGATCAATTTCTTATGAAATTGAGATCTGATTTTGAAGGTATTCGGTCCAATCTCATGCATAGAAACCCTGTACCATCACTGGATGCATGTTTCAATGATCTGTTACGTGAAGAACAGCGCCTCCTTACACAGTCCATCCTTAAAGATCAAAAATCAACTACTTGTTCCAAAGGTGGCATATGTGGCCCGAGGAAAATCAAGAAGCCATGACCTGACTGCTGTTCAGTGTTTCTGTTGCAAGCAATTTGGACATTATGCTTCTAACTGTCCAAAAAAATTCTGCAACTACTGCAAAAAGGATGGACATATCATTAAGGAATGCCCCATACGGCCACCAAAGCAAAATGTCACAGCTTTTACAACCTCAGTTGATTCATCTGTGCCTAATAATCCAGCACCTGTTCAACCATATGCTCCTCATCCTACTCCAACTGTGACCCCGAAATGGTTCAACAAATGATCATTTCAAAGCATTCTTGCTTTAGGATTCTCGGGTAAATCCTCTTCCCTTGGTACTTTGATTCGGGGCTTCCAACCACATGACCAACAATGCTCAATTTCTTACTAATACTAATATCAAAAATATCTTGGAGACCTTAAGATACATACCGCTGCTGGAAATCCTTTGCCTATCACAGCCACTGGTGATATTTCTCCATCTCTGACCAATGTTTTTGTCTCTCCTGGTCTCACTAGTAATCTCATTTCAGTTGGTCAATTAGTTGAAAATGATTGTCAAGTACAATTCTCACAGTCTGGTTGTCTTGTACAGGATCAACACTCAGGGAAGATAATCGCGAAGGGGCCTAAAGTTGGACGTCTTTTCCCAATCCATTTCTCATTGCCTCCAAGTCTTTCCTTGCCTTTAGTTTCTTGTAATTCTGCTATTGTTGATTACCAAGTGTAGCATAAGCGTCTTGGCCATCCAAACGCAAATGTACTTCATGACTTGCTAAAATCTACTGTTCTTGGAAATAAACACAGTCCATCTCTTAATGCTGTTCACTTTGATTGTATTCCTTGTAAACTTGGTAAAAGTAAAATACTGCCTTTTCCAACACATCAGTCTAATGTAACACAACCTTTTGAAATCATCCACAGTGATGTTTGGGGCGTGGCACCGGTTATATCTCATGCTAATTACAAATATTTTGTGACTTTTATTGATGATTATAGTCGTTTCACTTGGGTCTATTTTCTGCGATCCAAAGATGAAGTCTTTTCCACTTTCAAATTTTTTCATGCTTTTGTTCAGACCCAATTTTCATCAAAAATAAAAATATTTCGCTCTGATAATGGGGGGGAATACATGTCACACTCATTTCAGGGATTCTTGCAATCCAATGGCATTATCTCTCAAAGGTCATGCCCCTCAACTCCACAACAAAATGGGGTAGCGGAGAGAAAAAATCGCCATTTGCTTGATGTTGTCGGCACCCTTTTGCTGGAGTCTCATGTGCCATCACGGTTTTGGTGTGAAGCCCTTTCCACTGCAGTTCATTTTATCAACCGTTTGCCATCTCCATCAATAGGTAATGAATCCCCTTTCACTCGGTTATATGGTCACCCACCCAATTACTCCACTCTTCGTATCTTTGGTTGTGTGTGTTATGTCCATCTTCCTCCAAGAGAACGCACCAAGCTCACTACACAATCTGTTCAATGTGCCTTTCTTGGATATTCTCCTCATCAAAAAGGCTTTCTATGTTATGATCCTAACATCCGTAGGATTCGAGTATCTAGAAATGTCATCTTCCAAGAAAATATATACTTTTTTGCATCACATCATGACCTTACCTCTCCTCCGATTTCTGTTTTGCCATTGTTTTCTAACTCTCATACAGGAGAACCATCTTCTAAACCTCTCTTGACCTACAAAAGACGTAGCACTGCCACTCAAAATCAGCCAACAGAACCTCAAGGGCCCCTCAAGATAATTCCTTGGTGCTGATCCAGTAGAAGAACCAGAACCAGCTCCTCTAAGACGCAGCTCACGCGTTATTAAGCCCCCAAAAAGGTATATACATTCCATGACAAAGATCATTATCCTCTATTCCTATTCCTTCCTCTTATAAACAGGCCATGGAGAATGCATGTTGGCAGAAAGCTATTGAAACTGAACTTCTAGCCTTGGAAGAAAATTAAACATGGGATATAGTCTAGTGTCCCTCATCTGTTAAGCCCTTAAGCAGCAAGTTTGTGTTCTCTATAAAGCTGCATTCGGATGGATTCATAGATCGTTACAAAGCTCGTTTGGTTGTGCTTGGAAATAAGCAACAATATGGACTAGACTATGAAGAGACTTTTGCACCGGTCGCCAAGATGACAACTGTGCGCACTATTCTTGCTATTGCTGCCTCACAATCTTGGCCACTACATCAAATGGATGTCAAAAACGCATTCCTCCACGGTGACCTTCAGGAGGAAGTTTACATCAACCTTCCTAATGGTATGCCTACACCTTCACCTAATACTATTTGCAAACTAAAACGCTCTTTATATGGATTGAAACAGGCACCAAGAGTATGGTTTGAAAAGTTTTGATCCACACTACTTGGTTTTCAATTCACTCAAAGTCAGTATGATCCCTCTCTTTTCCTACAAAGGACTCCTCAAGGCATCGTGGTGCTTCTTGTTTATGTGGATGACATTGTGGTCACTGGTTCAGATCAAGATGCTGTTTCTAGAATCAAAAATCTGCTGCATTCAACTTTTCAGATGAAAGACTTAGGCCATCTTACTTATTTCTTGGGTTTAGAGGTGCATTATCATCACGAAGGCATTTCTCTATGTCAACAAAAGTATATTACCGACTTGGTCCAGCTAGCTGGACTCACGACTACAACCTCTGTTGACACTCCCATGGAAGTTAATGTTAGATATAGAAGAGATGAAGGTGACCTTCTTGATGATCCCACTCACTATCGCAAGCTCGTGGGAAGTCTCATCTATCTAACTATCACTCGCCCAGATATTTCTTTTGCTGTACACACCGTGAGTAAGTTCATGCAATCTCCAAGGCATTTGCATATTTCAGCAGTACAACGAATCCTTAGATACCTCCTCGGCACCCCAAACCGTGGTATGTTTTTTCCTGCTGATTCATCCATCCAACTCCAAGCATACAGTGATGCTGATTGGGCTGGATGTCCAGACACAAGAAAATCTACTATCGGCTGGTGTATGTTCCTAGGGAATGCTCCTACTTCATGGAAATGTAAGAAACAAGATTCAGTCTCAAAGTCCTCCACTGAAGCCGAATATCGCGCAATGTCTGTCGCTTATTCTGAAATAATATGGTTGCGTGGTCTCCTCACAGAACTTGGATTCTCTCAAGCACAACCAACTCCGCTGCATGCTGACAACACCAGTGCCATACAGATTGCAGCCAATCCAGTTTACCACGAACGGACTAAACACATCGAGGTTGACTGTCACTCTATTCAAGAAGCCTATGATCAAAGAGTCATCAATCTACCGCACGTCTCAACATCCGTTCAAATAGCTGACATTTTCACTAAAACATTGACATGTCAGCGACATAATTTTCTACTTGGCAAATTGATGCTAGTAGATTTCCGGGCATCAATTTGAGGGGGGATGTCAACGAAATTAATGGCACAGCAAATTGTATGGGATTGCACATTTATTTGTAATAATTACTCTCTTAATTAAGATAATTAGCTGTAAATGTATATATGACAGTTTAGCTATTTTATTGGGCTGAAAATCAGCTTGACAGATTGTAATTAAAGTGTATTTATATGAGAAATCTCCATGAGGAGAAGAGATAGTTTTGGCCTAACCATAATTACTCTCTTAATTAGGATAATTAGCTGTAAATGTATATATGGCAGTTTAGCTATTTTATTTGGCTGAAAATCAGCTTGACAGATTGTAATTAAAGTGTATTTATATGAGAAATCTCCATGAAGAGAAGAGATAGTTTTGACCTAACCTTTTCAGAGTTTAACAGAAGCAAACTTTATGCTCAGCCAACAATAGAGCCTCCTTGCATTCTGAGTATTTGTCTCTTTTGACAATGTTATTTTTCTTTTTGACTGGTTAAATAATTGTTCGTATAATTTCCTTTTTCTCTTTCCTTTTCTTTTTCTTAATCTCTTTTTAATATTATTTTTCAGAACCTATTCTCACCAGAGGCTAAGTCATTAGGACAACCAGGCCCATCTCCTCTAGAAGCTTGTAATTCTAATGTCAGCTAGTCTAGTCAGCAAAGTAAGTTACAGTTAGTTTCTATATTTATCTAACAGGCTAACTACTTTTAGCTTGGCACTAGCTAATTACTTTGTACAGATATAAATACTATTATACAGAATGTGGTCAACAGAAGTTCAGTTTCACACTCATCAATTCTATTTAGAACTCTCTCATTTTCTCATTCTTTCTCGAGCTTTCCCACACTTTCTTTGAGCTTCTCAATTTTCACACGTTATCATAGCTCTACCTAGGAGCTTTGCTGCACCATTCTTTTCTCTATTGTGATTCTAGTTGTGATCATCCTTTTCCTTTTCTCTATCCCAAAATCTTTCTTTCGAAGCAAAGGCATTTTATCTAGATTCAACAATGGCAAAGGCAAATTCCCTTGCAAGTCCAACATTGGATCCAACAAGCCTTTTCTTTATGCACCCAAATGAAAGTCTTAGTGCTGCTTTAGTATCTGTTGTGCTTACTGGTAGCAATTATCATATTTGGTCTCGAGCAATGCGAATGTCATTTTTCTCGAAGAAAAAGGTTCAATTTGTAGGTGGTTCTATCCCTCGCCCAATTGCCACTTATCCACTGTGAGGACCAAGGGAACGTTATAAGATGAATTTGTAAAAACTCATATTTTTTCATTGTAAAATCTTGTTTTTTACCATTTTCTAACTTTTTTAATTGAGCTTTATTCTCAACTTTCTCATCTTTTTTATGTTTTAAACTCTGTTTTAATTATGTGTTTTATTTATTTTCTTAGGTGGTTGCACAAGGAACAAGATGAGATGCCTAAACAAAGAGCAAAAAGCAAGAAAAAGAGAGTTGCTAATGTTGGCCGCTTAAGCGCCTAACTAATTTTGAGCGCTTAACTGGTGGCTCAAAGAGAAGGATGTGTTGTGCACTTAAGTGTCCAAAAATTAAGTGTTTAAGCGCTCAGTACGTATTCTAAAGCATTTTTCTGTCTATAAATAAGAAGATTTATGTTTTTGGGCAGAGATTCAGAGAGAGAAATGGAGGCACAAACCTTATTTTAATATGGGAGCATCAAGGTTTGAAGATTATGAATTTTTTTTAACTTTTCCATCTATCTTCTATGAAGTTTGTTAAAATTTCATCTTTGTTTTCTTCTTTCTCCATGTGTAGCTACTCTAGTTAAGGTGATAATGTATCTTGTTGTTGGATGATGTAAATTTGTTTTTGTGTTTAATTAAGTTTCTATTTCATGATTTACGTGTTTATCTCTTCTCTTAATGTTTTTCTTGATTTAACTACTCTTGGAATGATTTTAGGGTTTATGTATGATTTGAAAAAATCATATAAAAGCCTATAACTTGTGATAAACACATCAATTTTTGCAATTTTTAAAGATAGACGTTGTGGGTTGTGTGGTCTTACTTTTGATTCTCTCATTTTTTTTATAAATCATTCTCTATTTAGAGTTATACTAAGAGATTGGTTAATTCAAAATAGTGTGAAGAAGATTAATATACTAAGGGATTGGATATTGATTAATTTTGAGAATTTGACCATGAATCATGGAATAGAACTTGGTTAATCTAATCTTTGAATTTGCATTAAAAGAGTTTAAGTGAAATTTGAACATTAACACTTTGATATTATTATCTTTCATCCTTTGCTTGTTTGGTTAATTTTTATTCTCGTCAATTTTAGATATTTTCTTGTCATAAATTTATATTCAGGTTTTTATTTAGAATCCTCTCAACTTTAAATTTTTGATAGCCTAGATAATGTTAATTTGACGAATTTAGTATTTGACAACATAATCTTTGTGGGATGATACTCTTACTCATCATTTTATTACTTTTACAATTTGGTACACTTGCCAATTGAGCAACACTATACATTAGTGCTATCTTGGATCACTCACTCCTTGAGTCTTGTAATAGCTCATAGTGTGTTGTGGATGGATACAACTTCAAATGTTTGAAATGATCTCAAAGAATGATATTATCAAGGTGGTATATTTCAGATTTCAAAAATTCAAAATGAATTGTATGCTTTACATCAATGTGAGATGTCAATTACCACCTATTTTACCCAGATGAAAAGCTAGTGGGAAGAATTATAAAACTTTAGGCCAATCCTATCTAGCCAATGTTAGATTCCTTGTGTTTGTAATCTTATGCCCATAATCAAATCTTATAGGCAAAGTGACTATATGATATGATTTTTGAAGGGTCTTAATGAACAATATGTTGTTGTTAGATCTTAAATTATACTAATGGGTCCCTTACCTTTAATTCTATATCTTGCATTCTTGCATGTAATTCAAAATCAAAATATTGGATTTTAGATACATGAGTAATAGACCATGTCTGTTACTCCTTATTTGATTTCCACAACTACAAAAAGATTAAGTCAATCCTAGTTAAAATGCCAGATGGCAGTCAGGTAACAACTGATACCTATGGTACTATTTTCTTTTCCAATCCCTTTTACCTTACTGATGTTTTGTACATTTCCACCTTTACATTTAATCTCATTTCAATCTCAAAGCATACTTCTTCATTGAATTTTCAATTAACCTTCTTCAATATCTCCTATGAAATTTAGGATCAACATTCATTGAAGATGATTGGTGTAGTTAAGTTGAGGTATGACTTGTATGCATTGGTTTCTCCTACAACCACATCTTATGAATATCATCCTGTGAATATATTGTACAATTATAGTTCCAATCTATGGCATCTTAGATTAGGCCATGACTGGGAGATTTAAAGGATGCAAACCCAAGTGCAGGTTGTCTCAAGTAATAAATTTCTCAGGAGTCCGAGGTCGATCCATAGGGAATTGATGAAGAAAAATTAATTGAGTTAAGAAAATGATTTGTCACAACACCAAAAGTAATAAAAGATGTTCACAAATGAATTTAAGAACTTGCTTGGGTTAGGAGATCTACTCTTGGTAATCAATTAAAGGCAAAATTATTTCTCTTAATAACTCAATTGAAATCCACACACAATGGAGGTTCCAATCGGAAAATATAGCATTCAAAGTTCAATTATATATGCAATCATATTATGATTCTTTTAATTATCTACCAACATTTGTAAATGAGTTCAAGCATTCACTGTGCTAATCCTATTGTCTACAATAAATCAAGATCTCCATTATACAAAGAAGGTTTCTAAATTGATTGGAAACAAAATACAACACATATAATGTCCATTTGATAATATATCATTTAAACCTAAGAAATAGAATAATCTAACCTTATTTTATTACCAAGAGCTTCACTCTTTCACCCAAGCAAGATGAAGATTTAGTTACTCATAGATAAGAAGAAAGAAAGAGAGAAGAAGAGAAAGATGAACATAACTTTAATTTAGAGCAAGAGAAAATTACAACAAAGGAAAACAATAAACAAGCATAACCATAACTTCTAAAAACTAAGCCTAACACCAAGAGCACCAAATGATCAGCCAATGGTGCCTTTTATAGAGGATTAGGGATACAAAATGACAAGGGGGCTAATTAAGAGTAGGTGAGGAGTATGTGGATGAGTGGAAAATGTCAAATGGTGAGTGGAAAATTATTGAGATTCTTTGTCTCCAAAATCATTCAGTGTTGATCTCATGGATGCCAACAGAATGAAGCAACATGGTCTTCATAAAAATTGTAGCATTTTGTCTCAACTTTCCAATGCCACCGAGATCATCCAAAAATTCATTCTACAGCCCAAGATATGACCCAATTACTGCAGACTGTTCAAGCCCAATTTCAGCACCTCTGTTTTGAATTCCAGACGCAATATCACCTCCAATCTGTCCGAATAAGCTCTTATATTCTCATGAAAGTTGTAGATATGGGTCTTAACTTTCAAGTATCCAAATTTCAACCCAAGAAAGTTCCTTCAGCCCGAGTTATGCTCTGATTACTGCACACTATTTAGGTTCTAATCACAAAACCCGTATTCTGACTTCCAAGCCCAATTAGCTCCTTTAGATGTCCATATTTTTCCTGGAGCTCTTATGAAAGTTGTAGAGCTCTCTCTTATCTTTCCTACAAGGTAAGATACATAATTTTTACACATTTAGAACTCAAGATATGGCAGAAATACATAAACAGTGTAAGACCTAAATAATGCTGAAAAAATCAATTAAGTCCAATTTGAGTCCAAACTTACAAAACATAATCAAACTCAATCAATTAAGTATATAGAGAGTGTAAATGACTAAAAATGAGAGTTTATTAATGTATAAAATATGTGATCATCAGGCTATCTCTCCAAAGAGAAATTAGTTGCATTGAATAAACTCTTTCCTTTCATTACTTGTACAATTGACAATAAACCCTATGAGGTATGTCATTTAGCTAAACAGAAGAAATTGTCAATTCTAATTAGTGTAACAAGGTCTACAAATTTGTTCGATCTAATGCATATTAATATTTGGGGCCTTTTAAAATTTCCTTCTGTCTTTGTTTATAAATACTTCGTAACTGTTGTAGATGATAAGTCAAGGCACACTTGGATATATTTCATAAAGTTAAAATATGAAGTACCAATCGATACTCAGTCTTTTATTTCCATGGTAGAAACACAATTTAATAGCAAGGTTAAAGTAATTAGATTAGACAATGGACCTGAGTTCAATTTATCGAAGTTCTTTACTCAAAAAGGAATTTTGCATTAGACCTCTTGTGTGGAGACTACACAACAAAATTGTGTCATTGAAAGAAAGCACCAACACATACTAAGCATAGCCAGGGCACTTATTTTTCAATCAAATCTCCCAAAAATGTTTCTAGGCTTATCTTGTAGCCTAATCAGTTTTGTTAATAAGCAAATTGCATTCTCATTTCTTTAGCAATAACTGTCCTTATCAAATTTTCTTTGATCAAAGGCCTAATTTGCAAATTTAAAGGTGTTTGGCTCTCTGTATTTTGCTTCAACACTAATGGCACATTGAAAGAAGTTAGATCATAGGGCAAGAAAATGTGTTTTTTATGGATTCAAAACTGATACTAAAGGTTTTGTCTTGTTTTACTTACATACTAGAGAGACATTTATTTCTAGAAATATCATCTTTCATGAGTATATTTTTTGCTTATCATAACTCTGCATCTTAATTTAGTCCCCCTCCATCTTCTACATCATCAAGTGTGCTACTGAATCCTGTTATTACTCATTAATCTGATTTCACTGATCCATTCTGCGTGGATTCATTTGGTTCCGCCTCTCGTTCTACTACTTCTTCCCAACTTGATCCCACACCTCAGTCACCTTCCACTGCACTTGATACATCTATTCCATATTCCACAATTCTATTACACATTGTTCCTATTAGGATATCTCACAGCATAAGAAAACATCCATCTTATTTGTAGGACTACCACTATGCACTAGCTTCTTCCATTAACTACCCCTCTTCATCTAGTAAGCATTATCCACTTTCCGATTTTCTTACGTATATCATCACCTTTCACACAACCACAAACACTTGCTTTTGGCCATTTCTTCTCTTACTAAACCCCAAACTTGTCAACGAGTTGTAATTCATAACTGTTGGAAAAATGCTATAAAGGTTGAGTTGAACACTTAGAAGGAAAACAAGACTTGGATTTTGATAGAGCTACCTCTTGGAAAGAAAGGCACAAGGTGAAAGTGGTGTTCAAGGCTAATGGTCAATAGAGAGGCACAAAGCCAGACTTGTGACTAAAGGTTACACTCAAATATTTGGCCTAGATTATCTTGAAACTTTCAACCTAGTGATTAAAATGACCACAATAAGGACTTTGCTTGTTATTTTGCAACTAAATAGTGGCATCTCCCATAGTTGGATGTCAACATAGCCTTCTTGTATGGAGATCTTCATAAGGAGGTTTGCATGATCCCACCACCTGGTTTAGGGCATGTTAAATCGAATCAAGTTTGCAAACTACAGAAATCCTTATATGGATTAAAGTAGGCAAGCAGACAGTGGAACTCCAAACTAATAGCTGCATTTTTTAGTTTAGGATATTCTCAGTCAAAAGTTGATTACTTTTTGTTTACCAAACAAGGAGATTCTAATTTTACAGTCATTCTAATCTATGTTGATGATTTGGTATTAGCAAGGAATGATCTCATTGATATAAACTCTATCAGGCAGCTGCTTAGATGGTCAATTCAGTATCAAAGATGTTGGAATTTTCAAATTCTTGCTTGGGATGGAGATTGTCAAATCCCATCATGGCATCACTCTTTACCAACAAAAGTATGCTCTTGAGCTACTTCAGTATGTAATCTTGTTGGGGTGTAAGCCAATTAGAACTCCTATGGATTGTTCTCTCAATCTTCATCAAGACATTGGTTCCTATATCCTTGATTTATCTACATATAGAAGACTAATTAGTCGATTGTTGTAACTCACAATTACTAGACATAATATCTCTTTTTAGCTAGTGACTGCGGGATTTAAAGGATGCAAACCCAAGTGTAGGTTGTCTCAAGTAATAAATTTCTTGAGAGTCCGAGGTCGATCCATAGGGAATTGATGAAAAAAAAATTAATTGAGGTAAGAAGAGGATTTGTCACAACACTAAAAGTAATAAAAATGTTCACAAATGAATTTAAGAACTTGCTTGGGTTAAGAGATCCACTTTTAGTAATAAATTAAAGACAAGATTATTTCTCTTTATAACTTAATTGAAATCCACACACAACGGAGGTTCCAATCGGAAAATATAACATTCAAAGTTCAATTATATATGTAATCATATTATGATTCCTTTAAATATCTACCAACATTTGTAAATGAGTTCAAGCATTCACTATGACAATCTTATTGTCTACAATAAATCAAGATCTCCATTATACAAAGAAGGTTTCTAAATTAATTGGAAACAAAATACAACACATATAATGTCCATTTGATAATATATCATTTAAGCACAAGAAATAGAATAATCTAACCTTATTTCATTACCAAGAGCTTCACTCTTTCACCCAAGCAAGATGAAGATTTAGTTACTCAAGGACGAGAAGAAGAGAAAGATGAACATAGCTTCAATTTAGAGCAAGAGAAAATTACAACAAAGGAAAACAATAAACAACCATAACTATAACTTCTAAAAACTAAGCATAACACCAAGAACACCAAATGATCAGCCAATGGTGCCTTTTATAGAGGATTAGGGATACAAAATGACAAGGGGGTTGATTAAGAGTAGGTGAGGAGTAGGTGGATGAGTGGAAAAAGCCAAATGGTGAGTTGGTGAGTGGAAAATTATTGAGATTCTTTGTCTCTGAAATCATTCAGTACTAATCTCATGGATGCCATCAGAATGAAGCAACGTGGTCTTCATGAAAGTTGTAGAATTTTGTCTCAGCTTTCCAATGCCACTAAGATCATCCAAAAATTCGTCCTACAGCCCAAGATATGACCCAATTATTGTAGATTGTTCAGGCCCAGTTTCAGCACCTTTGTTTTGACTTCCAGACCCAATATCACCTTCAATATGTTCGAATAAGTTCTTATATTCTTCATAAAAGTTATAGATATGAGTCTTAACTTTCAAGTGTTCAAATTTCAGCCCAAGAAAGTTCTTTCAGCTTGAGTTATGCTCTAATTACTGCACATTGTTCAGGTTCCAATCACAAAACCTGTATTCTGAATTCCAAGCCCAATTAGCTCTTCTAGATGTTCATATTTTACCTGGAGCTCTTATGAAAGTTGTAGAGCTTTCTCTTATCTTTCCTACAAGGTAAGATACATAATTTTTACATATTTAGAACTCAAGATATGGCGGAAATACAGAAACAGGGTAAGACCCAAATAATGCTGAAAAAATCAATTAAGTCCAATTTGAGTCCAAACTTACAAAACATAACCAAACTCAATCAATTAAGTACATAGAGAGTGTAAATGACTAAAAATGAGGGTTTATTAATGTATAAAATATGTGATCATCAAATTCCCCCACACTGAGCTTTTTGCACTCTTGGGCAAAACACATAAGACCAAAACTAGGAAACAAAGAAAAACGATATAGACGCAAAAGCTAAAAACTCTAAAAGACTCGATGAAGCAAGAAGAGCAACTAGAAATTCAAAGCATCAAAGCATTAATGAGGTAACATTTCTTTATATCTCAAACCAACAAGTAAAGAAACTTCAGTTAAAAACAATGAATCAAGAATGATAGATCCTCACAGAATTCACTCTCAATCTCTCAAGTGTTTAAAAGGTAAGTATTTCACTCTATTCAACCCATGAACAATTGCACTACCATAAGCTTGCTTATCTTTTACTTCTCCGCTACTCAAACCACATGCATACAAAAATCAAGAGGACTTTATTCAAGGTTATAATGGGGTCATGGTAAAGGAGAGGGGATAATATAGATATTAGAAGATAAATACCAAAGAGAATAAAAGAGCATTATGGTACAGTTAGAGTGGAGAAAATGTTTAAGAACATTCATCATAAAGGACAATCACCAATATTTAACTAATGTTTTGTTGAAGATCAATCCCAAATTGGTGAATTGAATTCATTGTTAGACCTGAACCTTCTCCTTTTCTTCCTGTTGTTTCCAAGCATCCACCTTTATTCTAGACTCTGATAATCCTTCGATTGCAATGGTGGTCAAATTTTTTTTTGGATCATTTTGCACACACACTCCCACACTTATTCAAGAACAAAGCCAATGCTCTCTTATTCCCTAAGGTTGGGTAAAACATGTTTTTTTTTAAAGCACGTAATGAGCTAAAAATAAGGAGTGGTCAAATAAGCTCAAAGGGGTTATACAATGGAAAATATACAAGGATGACTATTTGGTCAAAAAAGCTATTTCAAAAAGCCTCAATCATATTTATGTATGCATATGAAAATGTAGCCTAAAAAAGAATCAAAATAAGTTCTAGAGTAACAATTCCATGAGTGAAAATCACACAAGAAAGAAGAGAATAATACAGATATTCAATCCATTCATCAATAGGCTCAAAATCTCAAAAGGCATACTTCTATCATTCTCAATCCACCATATCAGCATTCATATCCAAGCTTATGATTTTTAAGAAAGAAGACAATTTATGCTAAGATCCAAGAATCCATTTGCTATTTCTGCACAAAATAATTATCTCCTCCACTAAGATGCATCTCAAGAGTAAAATTACCTCCAAGGCAAAATTTACTCCTTACTCTGCCATCCTTAATTGGTTTTACTACAAATAAGTTTCTGACAGTCATATCACTAAACATACTTCCCAATTTAGATGCGTCTCAGGAGTAAAATTACTCCTTACTCTGCCGTCATTCATTGGTTTAGTAAGTCCATGACAATCATATCATACTTCCCAAAAAAAATAATTTTTTTTTGGTCAACTATCCTTCCCCCCCAACCAGATCATAACATTGTCCTCAATGTTAAAATATAGATCAGTAAAGGATAGAAGATATTACCTATTGGAGAAATCTGACACAAATTTAAACAAAAACAAAGTACGATAAATAAAATCAAAAGTAAAGGAAAACTATAAATGAAGTGTCAAATCTGGCTTTCTTTTCATCCTATTTCCTGTTAGGCATAACAACCATCACCCAAGAGGGGGGTGAATTGGGTGATTACAAATTTTAATGTAATTTTGAGAAATTAAGCATTTTGAATCACTCAAGTACTAAATGCAGTGGAACATGCACAACAAATGTACAACTATTATAGATTACTCAAGTACAACTTGGGATATATGATGAATTAAGCAATTAAGTTAGATATCAAGTTCATAGAATCAAATCACCAAGATGACAAGATATGCAATAGATAAATATACTACACTAAATACTGAAATTAAAGAGTGTAGGGAAGAGAGAATCAAACTCAAGAATTTATCCTGGTTCAGCCACCAACCACTTGTGACCTACATCCAGTCCCTAAGCTTAACTTGAGATTTTCTTCACTATCTCCTAGATTTCACAGGTGCTAGGAAAACCTTTGTACAAATAAGAGCACTCCTCACACCTTGGGATACCTCACCCTTATACTAGAGCCTCCAATTCTTCAAGCTTCACAGGTGCTTGATGACCTTTATAATTAAGAGCACTCATAACATCTTTGGGATACCTCACCCTTTGTGTTTGAGTCTCACTACAAAGGATACCTCACCCTTTGTGTTTGAGTCTCACTACAAAGGATACCTCACCCTTTTCTCTCTTGAGGGATACTGATAACAATGTATTTTATGCATTTTATAATCCTCTAACTAGGCTTCTTAAGGTTTAATTTGGCTTAATTAAGTTGATTTTGTCACATTTTATGAAATTAAGCTTAATTGGATCATTGAAGAAATTATTGCTTGAATTATCATTAATTTGGGTGATTACATTCTAAAGTAAAGTGGCCACAACTTGAGTTGTAATTATCTGATTAATGTGATTCTGGTCTTGTTGGAAAGTTAAGATAATTCTCTAATAACTATTCACTTGATAGCAAGAACCACATTAATAGCAATATATTTCATTCATTGTATAACCTTCTTACTTGGCTTTTTTAGTAAACTGGCTATAATTTGAGTTACAAATATCCGATGGATGTGATTTTGGTCTTGTTTTTAAGCTAAGATAAATTTCTACAACTTTCATGAAGGCCTCAAGACCAGAACACATGTTTGGATAACTCAAATTGGAGTTGAAGCAAAATCTAGTGTTTTGAACCTGACAGCTTGACCTTTATGCACTCATTAGGCTATATCTCGGGATATTGGAGTTCAATAATTCTGAAATTTTGACAGTGGAAGGTTAAGACCCATATCTACAACTTTCATGAAGAACACAAAAGCTAGTTCGGATTCCTTGAAGGTGATATTGGGCTTAGAAGTCAGAACAGAGGTGCTGACGTTGGGCCTGACCCATGAGCAGTAATTGGGCCGTATCTTGGGCTGTGGTTATTGGATTTGGCTAAACTTGGTGTCTCTGGAAAGCTGAGACAATGTGCTAGAACTTTCATGAAGACCACTTGACTCAAAAATGACGCATGCCATGAGTTCAGAAGGGAAACATTTCGGAGACAAGAATCCACCCACCATTTATCTCTTTTATCATTTTGTTATCATCATCCATCATCTCTTTTGGCTATTTGTACTCTTCTAATTCTATAAAAAGAGGCAATGGCTGATCATTTGAGGGTGTTAGCTTAGTGTTAGTCTAGATTTTACTTTAATATTTGTATGTTGATTGCTTCCTTTGTTGTAATTTTCTCTTGTTCTTAAGTGAAGTTATGTTCATCTTTCTCTTCTTCTCTCTTTCTTTCTTCTTGTCTATGAGTAACTAAATTTTCATCTTGCTTGGGTGAAAAGGTGAAGCTCTTGGTAATAAGTTAAGGTTAGATTAATTTCTTTCTTGTGCTTTAAATGATATATTTTTATGTGATCTTTATATGAGTTGTATGTTGTTTCCAATTAATTTAGAAACTTTTCTTGTATAATGAATATCTTGATCCATTGTAGACAATAGGATTGGCACAATGGATACTTTTGACGATTTACAAGTATTGGTAGATAGTTATTGGAACCATTATATGATTACATAATTGAACTTTGAATGTTAAATCTTCCGATTGGAATCTTCATTATGCATGATTTCAATTGAGTTATAAAACGAAATAATCTTATCTTTAATTTATTACCAAGAGTGGATCTCCTAACCCAAGCAAATCCTTTTCCTTTGTGAACTCATATCATCTTTAATTTTGTGACACATCTTTTCTTTACCTCAATTAATTAGTTTTCCTTCATCAATTCCTTGTGGATCGACCTCGGACTCCCGAGAATTTATTACTTAAGACAACCTACACTTGGGTTTGAAACTATATAATTATATCCCATCAAGTTTTTGGCGCCGTTGCCGGGGAACTTGATTTGAAGTTCTAATATATTAAGGTTCCTTCTCGTAAGAAAACTTCACCAACAGGTATATTCTTCCTCTACACTTTTCAATTTCTAATTTACTAACTAACTTACTAATTAACTTACTACTTACTAACTTATTAACTAACTTTTATATTTTTGTCATTTATTTACGTTTTTTTTTTTTTATTTTATTTTCGTTTTTTTTTTTTTTTTTTATTTTTTTTATTTACATTTTCTGCTTATTATTATTATTATTATTATTATTATTATTATTATTATTATTATTATTATTATTATTATTATTTTTTTAACTTACTAACAATCTAACTTTTAAATTGTCATTTATTTTCTGCAATCTAACTTTTAAATTAATCATTTATTTTACGCAATCTAACTTTTAAATTAAATCATTTATTTTCTGCAATCTAACTTTTAAATTAATCATTTTATTTTACGTCCTCTAACTTAATGAAATAATATTTCTTCTTCTCTTCTCTTTTATTGACTCTGTGGGGCTTTGCCACTCTCTCCGATTTTCATATTTAAATTTACTTTTTGCACTTTATTTTACTCAGTACTTTATTTTACTGCATTTTTATTTACGTATTTTTATTTTTTTTTTTTTATTTTTAGCACTTTATTTTCTGCATTTTTATTTTTATTTTTATTTTTGGGTGGCTGGTTTATACCACATCCTACTTAATATTTAACGGCCGGTATATCACCTACTTGTATATTATTTTTATTTTATGTCACTTATTTATGCTTAACTCGGTATCGTGATTCAAATTAAGTCGTTTGGTTAAAATTAATCCAAGTAACTTATATATTGATTTATTTGAATCACAAACACACACAATTAACACAATGGCTGAATTTGAAGGTGCACATATTGAACATGATAATCAAACACAACGAGTGAAAATGAAAGTATACATGATGAACAAGGAAATCAACCATTGCGAACTATGCGTGCATATTTGCAACCACCTCGAAATTCTAGTCCATCATGTTTTATCTTTCCACTTACTTGCGCTAATAATTTTAGATTTAAGCGGGTATGATTTCTTTACTTCCTAATTTTCATGGTTTAGAAAATGAAAGCCCATATTTACATCTAAAAGAATTTGAGGAAGTCTGTATTGCTTTCAATGATCAAAATTGCGTGAAGAGATTGTCAAGCTTAAATTGTTTCCTTTTTCTTTGAAAGATAAAGCAAAAACTTGGCTTAACGTTTTGAAAACAAGATCAATTGGCACATGGCAAGAAATGCAAAGTGAGTTTTTAAAGAAATTTTTTCCAACACATAAAACCAATGCTTTGAAAAGACAAATCCAAAATTTTTCCCAAAATTCAAATGAAGCATATTTTCAAAGTTGGGAACGTTTTAAAGATTTGTTAAATTCTTGCCCACATCATGGTTTTGAAAAATGGCGAACTATAAGCTTCTTTTATGAAGGTTTAACACCTGAAACTAAACAATTTGTGGAAACGATGTGTAATGGCGAGTTTCTTGATAAAGAACCCGAAGAAGCTTTAGATTATTTAAATCATTTGGCTGAAAATTCTCAATCTTGGCATGGTACTAATCTTTCTGAAAATTCAATTAGATATAACCTTGCAAATGCAGGAAAAGGAAAATACCATCTTAGTCAAGAAGAAGATCTAAATGCAAAGTATGCTAGTTTGGCTAGAAAGATTGAATCCATGGAATTAGGCAAAGTAAAAGAAGTCAAATCTGTTCAAAATGAAGAAATTTGTAGCATTTGTGATGAATTAGGACGCTTCGACAAATGAATGTCCTAATATTCCTGTTTTTAAAGAAGTTGTGCATGAGCAAGTAAATGCAATGAACAATTTTAAAAAGCCATTCACCTCTTCTTTTTCAAATTCTTACAATCCAGGATGGAGAAATCACCCGAACTTCAGTTGGAGGAATAATAATCAAGCACAATTTATGCAACCACCGCCTCCTCAGGAGCAACAAGATTCTCAAAATTCTCAAGGATATGCACCTTATGTCCCACCATATAGGAAAAACCTTGAAGGAACATTGAGTGCATTCATAGAAAAGCAAGAGGCCATCAATAAACAAAACACTCAAACCATGATTGACATAAAAGACACTCTTTCCAAACTTACTTCTGCACTCACCATTCACGAGAAAGGAAAATTTCCTTCTCAACCTCAACCGAATCCCAAAGGTCAACATAGTCTAAATGAGGGTAGTTCAGAAAACCAACAAATAAATCAAGTCAATTTTGTGATAACTCTTAGGAGTGGGAAAGTTGTTGAAAAAGAAATTTCTGAACCTTGTGAGAAAGATGGTGAATCAATTCCCCAAGATAAGGAAGAGGTTGATATGTCATCTGGCCAAAATGAAACCAAACTCTCATCTCCTCCACTTCCATTTCCTCAAGCATTAAGCAAACCAAAGAAATTGGACCACCAAACTGAAATTTTTGAAATTCTTAAACAAGTGAAGGTCAATATTCCGTTGTTAGATACTATCAAACACTTTCCTTCTTATGCCAAATTTTTGAAAGACTTATGCCTTTGTTAAAAGAAAATTAAATGTGAAAAAGAAAGCCTTTTTGACCGAAAGCGGGTAAGTTCCATTATTCAAAGCAATAATGTTTTGAAACATAAAGACCCTGGTTGTCCTACGGTTTCATGCATTATTGGAGAACATATAATTGAACAAGCTTTACTTGATCTTGGTGCTAGTGTTAATTTGCTTCCATATTCGGTTTATCAACAACTCAATCTAGGAGAGTTAAAACCAACTTCGTAACTCTTCTACTTGCGATAGATCAATTAAAATTCCAAAAGGAATAGTGGAAGATGTGTTGGTACAAGTTGATAAATTCATTTATCCTGTGGATTTTATTGTCTTGGAAACTGAACCTATGATTAATTGTTCCAAGTCAATTCCTATTATTTTAGGTCGTCCATTTTTAGCAACATCCAATGCTTTGATAAATTGTAGAAATGGATTGATGAAGTTAACATTTGGAACAATGACACTTGAGCTTAATGTTTTCAACTTATGCAAGCAACCACATGAAGTCAATGATGAAAATGAGGAAGCAGACGGGATTGAGACCATTGTAGATGATCATCTTCTAAAAGGGAGTTCTTCTGACCCATTAGAAGTTTGTTTAATTAATTCATTTGATTCAGATATGCAAGTAGATGGTGATATTTCCGAAATATGCTCTTTGCTTGATTGTACACAAGCAATGGAATACATAGGATGGAAGCCAAGATTTGAAGAGTTATAACCCATGAATGATAATATTCATGAAGAAGTACCCACACTGGAACTAAAGCCATTACCTTCTGGGTTGAAGTACACATTTTTGGGAGAAGACCAAAGCTTTCCAAAGTAGTAATTTCATCAATCCTTATTGAAGAACAAGAAGGTATGTTGATAGAAGTACTTAAAAGGCATAAAAGTGCAATTGGATGGACATTAACAGATATAAAAGGCATTAATCCATTAATTTGTACACATAGAATACATTTAGAGGATAATGCTAAAACATCACAACAACCTCAAAGAAGATTAAATCCACATATGAAAGAGGTAGTTAGGGCTGAAGTTCTTAAATTACTTGATGTTGGAATTATTTACCCTATTTCCGATAGCCAGTGGGTAAGTCCTACACAAGTTGTGCCTAAGAAATCTGGAATAACAGTGGTTGAAAATGAAAAAGGTGAGTTAATACCTACGCGAGTTTCATCTAGTTGGCGTATGTGTATTGATTTTAGAAAATTGAATGCAGCCACTAGGAAAGATCATTTTCCCTTACCATTTCTTGATCAAATTCTAGAAAGAGTAGCGGGACATCCATACTATTGTTTTCTTGATGGTTATTCGGGGTATAATCAAATACCAATTGCATTAGAGGATCAAGAAAAGACTACTTTTACGTGCCCTTTGGCACTTTTGCATATAGACGAATGCCTTTCGGTCTTTGTAATGCTCGGCAACTTTTCAAAGATGCATGCTAAGTATTTTTAGTGATATGATTGAGCATTATTTAGAGGTTTTCATGGATGATCGACGCTTTTGGAAATTCTTTTGAAAATTGTCTTGATAATTTGGATAAAGTTCTTAAAAGATGTGAAGAAAAATGATTTGTTTTAAATTGGGAAAAATGTCATTATATGGTTACTTCAGGAATCGTGTTAGGTCATGTGATATCTTCTGAAGGAATTGAAGTTGATAAGGCCAAAGTTGAATTAATTGCTCATTTGCCTTCCCCAAAAACAGTCAGAGAAGTTCGTTCCTTTTTAGGACATGCAGGATTTTATCGAAGATTCATTAAGGACTTTAGTGTCATATCTAGACCATTATGCAATCTTCTGACAAAAGATGCACTATTTGATTGGACTCAAGAATGCCAAAAATCTTTTGAAAAATTAATTAGTCTTCTAACATCGGCTCCTATCATGCAATCCCCTGACTGGTCTTTACCTTTTGAATTAATGTGTGATGCAAGTGATTTTGCTGTTGGCGCTGTTTTAGGCCAAAGAAAGGAAGGTAAGCCTCATGTGATTTGTTACGCAAGTAGAACTTTAAATAGTGCACAAATGAATTACACCACTACTGAAAAAGAACTACTTGCTGTAATTTTTGCATTAGACAAATTTTGAGCTCATTTAATTGGTTCTTCTACTATTGTTTTCACTGATCATGCTGCTGTTAGATATTTAATGTCTAAGCAGGATGCCAAACCTAGGTTGATACGGTGGATCTTGTTGCTTCAAGAATTCTACATCACAATAAAAGATAAGAAAGGAGCTGAAAATGTTGTCGCAGATCATTTGTCCAGACTTACAACAGCTCATCTTTTGATAGCACACCTATCAATGATTCTTTTCTGATGAGTTTTTATTTTATGTCAATTCTATGCCTTGGTTTGCGCATATAGTCAATTTTCTCGTAACAAGAAAGATGCCGCCTCAATGGTCATATCAAGACAGAAAAAAGTTTTTGGTGAGGTGAAAATTTTTATTGGGATGACCCATATTTGTTCAAATATTCTCCTGATCAAATCTTTCGGAGATGTGTACCCGACAATGAGGTAGGTAGTGTCATTAAATTTAGTCACTCAGAAGCATGTGGAGGTCATTTTTCTTCAAAGAAAACAGCTGCGAAAATCTTGCAGTGTGGATTTTATTGGCCCACTTTATTTAAAGACAAATCATACCTTTTGCAAAAGTTGCGAAAATTGTCAAAAATTAGGGTCCATTTCTAAAAGAAATATGATGCCTCTGAACCCTATCCTTGTCATTGAAATTTTTGATTGTTGGGGAATTGATTTCATGGGTCAATTTCCATCCTCATTTGGATATTTGTATATTCTGTTTGCGATTGATTATGTCTCAAAATGGATTGAGGCAATTCCATGTCGACAAAATGATCATAAAAGCTGTTCTCAAATTTTTAAAAGAAAATGTCTTAAGTCGATTTGGAATCCCTCGAGCTATCATCAGTGATGGGGGAACACATTTTTGTAATAAACCATTTGAATCTTTAATGAAGAAATATGGTATTACCCATAAAGTTGCTACCCCTTATCACCCTCAGACAAGTGGACAAGTAGAATTAGCAAATAGGGAAATTAAACAAATTTTAGAAAAAACAGTTAACCCAAATCGTAAAGATTGGTCTTTAAGACTAAACGATGCACTTTGGGCTTACCGTACTGCTTTTAAAACATCTTTAGGTATGTCACCCTATCGGTTAGTCTATGGAAAACCTTGTCACTTGCCTGTAGAACTGGAGCATAAAGCATTCTGGGCCATTAAAGCTTTCAATTTAAATCTTGATGATGCTTGCAAGTTACGTAAATTGCAAATAAATGAACTTGAGGAATTGAGAAATGATGCATATGAAAACTCAAAAATTTATAAAGAAAGAACAAAAGCTTTTCATGACAAATCTATTTTGAGGAAATCTTTTGAAATTGGTCAAAAAGTTCTGCTTTATAATTCTCGTCTTCACCTATTCCCTGGAAAATTGAGATCTAGGTGGACTGGTCCTTTTATTGTCAAACATGTATATCCTTATGGGGCCATAGACATTGAGAATCCTAGGAATGGTAATGTGTCTAAGGTCAATGGACAAAGACTTAAACCATTTCTAGAAAATCAAGCTGCTGAGGTAGAATTCATTTCCCTTTCTGATCCTTGTTATGTGAAAAATTTACTCTAATTTTGTAGCTTTATTTTGTTGTGTAGCTCTTTAGCTCCCGGTAAAATGGCGGATGACGGTACTCCGTGACTCTCAAGTCGGTTTGCTCTCTTTCAGTTTCCCAAAATAACTGATTTCTTCTTCTTCTTCTTCTTCTTCTTCTTCTTCTTCTTCTTCTTCTTCTTCAAAATGGATATCATTCTCTCAAACCTGAGAAAACATTTTCCTTCTCTTCCTCAAAATGTTCTAACAAAAATTTACAAGGCTAGATGTGAAAGATTGAGATTGTTAATGCACAAAGGTATACCAGAAGATGTACGTTGGATAATCGAAGCAAAGGTCCGATTAGTTTGGTGAGTCTTCAATCTCATTTGACTCATACATGCCAGTCTTGGTAGAAGTTCATATTCTAAAAGGAGAAGAGCAAAAAGATTACAAGTCATCACATATGTGGACGATGGAATTGTAACAAGCGATGTCGTTCTTTGGGGATGGTTTCCAAAAACAGAGAAGATAAAATTTTCTTCATTAAGAATGGACTGAGTAAAGAGTCATTAGATGATATCTTATTGACTCTTGATACGCATTCTTGTGGTTTGGTGCATCGTGAACTTCTTAATTTGTGGAATCTCTTCAAGGATGAACAAAAGCAATATAGTCTTGGGAATCTGACTCTAAAAGACCCTGTTTGCCAATTTATAAGAAAATTGGATGGGAAGCTTATCCTCGACTCATAGAAGGCGTTTAAGCCGTTTCTGGACGTGAAACCAGAGGCAGATATGAGCCACATCCACAACAACATGTACATATTTTCTTCTTTTTCTTCTTCTTCTTCTTCTTCTTCTTCTTCTTCTTCTTCTTATGTTTAAAAAAAAAAAAAAAGAGAAAAAAAAAAAAAAAAAAAAAAAAAAAAAAAAAAAAAAAAAAAAAAAAAAAAAAAAAAAAAAAAAAAAAAAAAAAAAAAAAAGAAAAAGTATGTATACATCTTGGGTTTGGCTTTGGTAACACACAACGTGAATGGGGAAATGCATGCATCTGATCCAGCCTTCTTAATTGAAAAACAAAGAAGGTAGATTGTATCCCACATGTGAGGCGACCGGTCGTATTATGGCCACTTGTCCCTTTTGGGAGCCCTATGTTGCTATTTGGTCTTGAATGGGTCTAATCTTGGTCAACAATGCTTTGGCCCAAAGCCGAAAGAAGCGAGACTACCTCCATCCCAATCTCAAGTGAGTATACACCCATCTTTCATCGGGTTTCTCACAACTTTAAAAAAAAAAAAAAAAAAGAGGCGAAACTACGGTTGTACTTGGTCTTTAATTAGATTAGGAGCCCCGGCGGATGCCCGTCTGTCATAGACTCGGGAGGAGACCTTCACACGCCGGTATGTAAATAAAGTTCGTGTGCCATGCTCAGTAGAGCGTGTGCTACATTCCCGAGTTCTTGGAACCAAGGCTCAGTAGCGCCGATGGACGAGAAAGAAGCGTCCGTCTTTATAGTGAACGAAACCGTTATCCGAGCTGTATACTTACTTTAATTAGTAGGTCTCTATGGCGAGTTACGACCGGCTGCGGTCGGTACCATCTTCTTAGAATACGAGCCTTTAATTAGGTTTGCGGGAAGATAGAGGGTTGTTCTTCCGTAAGCGGGACGGAAAGGATTCAAAGGTTCTTGTTGTCGGTTCGGCAATCCTTGTGGAATTCATATGTTGCACTTTGGTGACACGCAACTCAAATACATGCCACTACCGCATTCATGACACGCAAGTATAAAGATACGCCATGAAAACCGTACATACGGTATGTCTTCGTTTATTATTATATTTCTTTTATCTTTGTATGATTTTTGTTGTATTTTGATTTTTGGACAGACGATCCTTTAAGCGGGGTCCTTCGGGGGTTTCTAGACTTCTTTACCCGATGGTTTTCTTGAAGTTAAAAAATAAAAAAAAAAAATCAAATAGTGAAAAAAAAAAATAGGAAAAAGAAAAAAAAAAAAAAAGGATTCTGTTTTTTATTTTCAAACTTTTCGACAATGTACCAACCTACCCATGTAGGTGCTATGATTATTTTTTCCCTTCTTTTCCCTATTTAAACACTTCATTCTCTTCACTTTCCTCCAACTCATAATCATTCGAGGAAAGGTGAAATTATGGGACCTCACATTCGTAACATTAAAAATGTCTGTGTTTTTTGTGGGTCAAGTTATGGGAAGGGTTTAGAGTTTGCAAACGCAGCCTACCGTTCTTGGTCGAACACTTGCTTTGCAAGGAATATTCATGTTGTATATGGGGGTGGTTGTCGTGGGTTAATGGGGGCTGTATCACTCTCTCGCATTTCTAGGAGGCGGTCGGGTTTTAGGTGTCATTCCTACACCTTTAGCTCAAAATAACATCACCGGCAAGACAGGTTGGAGAAGAAATTCGGTATCATCTATGCATGGCGAAATGAAAACAATGCTTGACAACTCGATGCATTCATTGCCTTACCAGGTGGTTTTGGTACTTTGGAAGAAATTTTTCAAATTGTCTCTTGGGCCCAACCGAACATCCACCATAAACCCATTGGTTTGTTAAATGTTAATAATTTCTTTGATCTTTTGTTATTTTTTTTCTTGATAAAGTTGTGGAACGAAATTTATCACTCCTTCGGAAGAAAACTTCTTATCTCTGCCTCCACTATTGATGAGCTCATTGATAAATTAGAAGCTTTCGAGTATGAACCTGATAAGGTCCTAGCTCGAGATAAATTGGTCATCGAAGCGGTGAGGAGAAGCGGCAAAGAAAAAAAAAGCCGATCGACACTTCATCTTTAATGGGTTTGATTTTATTTATCGTCATTTGTTTCTCGTTTAAATTTGTGTCAGATTTCTCCAGTAGGTAATATCTTCTATCCTTTTCTCATCTATATTTTAACATTGCGGACAATGTTGTGATCTGGTTGGAGGGAAGGATAAGGATAGTTAAAAAAAAAAAAGTAGGGAAGTATGATATGATTTTCATGAACTTGCTAAACCAATGAATATTGGCAGAGTAAGGAGTAATTTTACTCCTGAGACGCATTTTAGTTGAAGAAAGTATGTTTAGTGAGATGACTGTCAGAAACCTACAACAAAACCAATTAAGGATGGCAGAGTAAGGAGTAAATTTTGCCCTTAAGGTAATTTTACTTTTGAGACGCATCATAGTTGAGAAAAAAAAACCATTTTAGAAGTAGCAAAAAGCATATCTTGGGTCATAGCATAAATTTTCTTCTTTCTTATAAATCACATGCTTGGATATGAATGTTGAATTGATGGATTGAGAATGATAGAAATATGCCTTGTGAGATTTTGAGCCTATTGATGAATGGATTGAACATTTGTACCATTCTCTTCTTTCTTGTGTGATTTTCACCTGTGAAAATGTTACTTTAGAACTTGCTTTGATTCTTTTTGAGGTTACATTTTCACATGTATACATAAATATGATTGAGGCATTTTAAAATAGCTACTTTGACCAAATAGCCATCCTTGTATATTTTTCCTTGTGTAACCCATTTGAGCTTATTTGACTAGTTCTTGTTTTTAGCTTATTACGTACCTTTAAAAAAAAAGAAAAAAAAAAGAACATGTTTTTACCTGACCTTAGGGAATAAGAGAGCACTGACTTTGTTCTTAAACAAGTGTGGGGGTGTGTGTGTGTAAAAAAAAAAAACAAAAAAGTAAAAAAAAAACAGAAAAAAAAAGAAAAGAAAAGAAAGAAAGAGCTGTCCATCTGATACACTATGTAACATATCCATATCTAGAATAAAGATGGATGCTTGGAAACAACAGGAAGAGAAGGAGAAGGTTTATGCCTAACAATGAATTCAACTCATCAATTTGGGATTAATCTTCAACAAAACATTAGTCAAATATTGGTCATTGTCCTTATTGATGAATGTTCTCAAATATCTTTTCCACTCTAACTATACCATAATGCTCTTTTATTCTCTTTGGTATTTATCTTCTTATGTCCATATTATCCCTCCTTCTTTACCTTGACCCCGTTACAACCTTGAATAAAGTCCTCTTGATTTTTGTGTGCATGTGTTCTGAGTAGTGGAGAAGTAGAAGATAAGCAAGCTTATGGTAGTAATTTTTCATGGGTTGAATTGAGTGAAATACTTACCTTTTTAATGCTTGAAAGATTAAGAGTGAATCTTGAGAGGATCTATCATTCTTGATTCGTTCTTTTTAACTGAAGTTTCCTTGCTGTTGGTTTGAGATGTGAAGAAATATTACCTCAAAAAAAAAAAAAAAATTGCTTTGTTCCCTTGAATGACTGGTTGCTCTTCTTGCTTCATTAAATCTTTTAGAATTTTTAGCTTTTAGTTCTGTGTCATTTTTTTTTTTTCCTTAGTTTTTTGTTCTTATGTGTTTTGCTCGAGAGTGCAAAAAGTTTAATGTGGGGAATTTGATAACAATGTATTTTATGCATTTTATAATCCTCTAACTAGGCTTCTTAAGGTTTAATTTGGCTTAATTAAGTTGATTTTGTCACATTTTATGAAATTAAGCTTAATTGGATCATTGAAGAAATTATTGCTTGAATTATCATTAATTTGGGTGATTACATTCTAAAGTAAAGTGGCCACAACTTGAGTTGTAATTATCGATTAATGTGATTCTGGTCTTGTTGGAAAGTTAAGATAATTCTCTAATAACTATTCACTTGATAGCAAGAACCACATTAATAAGAATATATTTCATTCATTGTATAACCTTCTTACTTGGCTTTTTCAGTAAACTGGCTATAATTTGAGTTACAAATATCCGATGGATGTGATTTTGGTCTTGTTTTTAAGCTAAGATAAATTTCTACAACTTTCATGAAGGCCTCAAGACCAGAACACATGTTTGGATAACTCAAATTGGAGTTGAAGCAAAATCTAGTGTTTTGAACCTGACAGCTTGACCTTTATGCACTCATTAGGCTATATCTCGGGATATTGGAGTTCAATAATTCTGAAATTTTGATAGTGGAAGGTTAAGACCTATATCTACAACTTTCATGAAGAACACAAAAGCTAGTTCGGATTCCTTGAAGGTGATATTGGGCTTAGAAGTCAGAACAGAGGTGCTGACGTTGGGCCTGACCCATGAGCAGTAATTGGGCCGTATCTTGGGCTGTGGTTATTGGATTTGGCTAAACTTGGTGTCTCTGGAAAGCTGAGACAATGTGCTAGAACTTTCATGAAGACCACTTGACTCAAAAATGACGCATGCCATGAGTTCAGAAGGGAAACATTTCGGAGACAAGAATCCACCCACCATTTATCTCTTTTATCATTTTGTTATCATCATCCATCATCTCTTTTGGCTATTTGTACTCTTCTAATTCTATAAAAAGAGGCAATGACTGATCATTTGAGGGTGTTAGCTTAGTGTTAGTCTAGATTTTACTTTAATATTTGTATGTTGATTGCTTCCTTTGTTGTAATTTTCTCTTGTTCTTAAGTGAAGTTATGTTCATCTTTCTCTTCTTCTCTCTTTCTTTCTTCTTGTCTATGAGTAACTAAATTTTCATCTTGCTTGGGTGAAAAGGTGAAGCTCTTGGTAATAAGTTAAGGTTAGATTAATTTCTTTCTTGTGCTTTAAATGATATATTTTTATGTGATCTTTATATGAGTTGTATGTTGTTTCCAATTAATTTAGAAACTTTTCTTGTATAATGAATATCTTGATCCATTGTAGACAATAGGATTGCACAAGTGGATGCTTTTGACGATTTACAAGTATTGGTAGATAGTTATTGGAACCATTATATGATTACATAATTGAACTTTGAATGTTAAATCTTCCGATTGGAATCTTCATTATGCATGATTTCAATTGAGTTATAAAACGAAATAATCTTATCTTTAATTTATTACCAAGAGTGGATCTCCTAACCCAAGCAAATCCTTTTCCTTTGTGAACTCATATCATCTTTAATTTTGTGACACATCTTTTCTTTACCTCAATTAATTAGTTTTCCTTCATCAATTCCCTGTGGATCGACCTCGGACTCCCGAGAATTTATTACTTAAGACAACCTACACTTGGGTTTGAAACTATATAATTATATCCCATCAGATACCTCACCCTCTTACAATGATTTCAAGGTGAATAGAAAGAATAGAAACTCTCACAAGAGAAGATATACAACTTGAAGAACAAAGTATGGATGATAGAAAACTCTCTCAAGAGTGGATAATACAAATTGAAGAATAACAGAATAGAAGGATTTTGCAATAAAGAGCTCAAAATATGATTTTGGTGATTTAAGGATCAAATCAAGTGTTCAAGAGGTGTATAAGCTTCATACAACACTTATATATAGAGTCCAAGTGATAAAATAACCGTTGGTAGTGTTTAGAAATGATTTTTTTATGAAAACTAGCCGTTGGGAACGTTTCTGGGCACTTGGTAATCAATTACACACTTATGGTAATCGATTACATGGCTTCTGTCAACGTTGTAATCGATTACAGGACTTGTGTAATCGATTACAGCATTTCTGGTTTTGAAAGCTGACTTTAAAAGGTCATAACTACTTCATTTCTTATCCGATTAAAGCAAATGACCAGTCATTGGAAAGATCTTTGAGTCTATTTTCAAATGAAATATTTCACAACAAAACTCAAAGTATTTTGAGAGTTATGATCAAAAGATTGACCAAAGGTCAGTTTTTCAAAACTCAAACTTGACTATATTTTATAGTTTAAAGCAAATGATCATAACTTCTTCATTTCTTATCCGTTTAAAGTAAATGACCACTCATTGGAAAGATATTTGAGTCTATTTTCATATGAAATAAGTTTCATAACAAAACTCAATGTATTTTGAAAGTTATGATCAAAATAGTAACTGAACGTCAGATTTGCAAAACACAAACTTGGCTATTTTTCAAAGGTTTGAACTACCACCAAGACTAACTTTCCAAAAACAATTTGTTGGGCATTAAAACATGTAAGAAACACTTTTTAAAGATATTAAAACATATTTGAGCTTAGTATGATTCCTTTTACCTTTACACAAGATCTAAGTCCTATAAGCTATTCTGAAAGAACCTTGGGACTTAATCTTTTGCTATCATCAATTCTTGATGTAATCCAAGCTTCCAAAAATTTCTTCTCTTCAAATCTTGCAAATACTTGGAACATCTTATCATTCTTATTCTTCTTGAGTTGAGCATGATTGTGATTTTTTGCTTTCTTGTTACAATGCTCACTCTTGATACTTGGACTACCCTATAATGTATTACTCACTTAACCCAAGCATAGTTAGTCCAAATTCATAACTCATTATCTTCATATGCATGATACAATATATCTTATTAAGCACATCTATGAAGCATAAGCATCATTCTTTTTATCTTGTATTTGTCATCATTAAAACTTAACATATTAAACTATTGAGGCGAAGACAATGCTACACTTCCCTCATTGCTTCCTGCTGAACAATCTATCTGAGCTATTGCTGGGTCAGGTTTATGAACAAAAGCTTCTAATTTATCAATCAACTCATCAATAGTGGAACCAGAGATAAGAAGTTATCTTACCGAATGTGTGATAAATTTCTGTTCTACAGCATGGTCAAGAAAAAGTAACAAAATATCAAAGAAATTATTTACATTTAACAAACCTATGGGTTTATAGTGGATGTTTAGTTAAGCCCAAGAGACAATTTGAAAAACTTCTTCCAAGGTACCAAAATCACCTAGTAAGGCAATGAATGCATCAGAGTTTTCAAGCATTATTTTCACTCATTCATGCATTAATGATACCTTAAGTTCCTCCCCAATTGTCTTTCCAGTGATGTTCTGTTGAGCTAAAGGTTCAGGAATAACACCTAAAACCTATCTGCCTCCTATATATGTAGCAAGTGATACAGTCTCCATTAACCCACGGCAACCTCCCCTATATACAAGATGAATATTCCTCGCAGCAAGTAATCGACTAAGAATGGTAGCTGCGTTTACAAACTCTAAACCCTTCCCATACTTAGACCCACAAAATACACATATATTTTTAAGTTGACGAACAGAAGCACCTTCCATTTTCATTATCACCTTCCCTTTGAATGATTTTGAGTTGGAAGAAAGTAGAGAAAATGAAGTGTTTAAATAGGAAAAAGAATGGAATGAGTAATAATAGCACCTATAAGGGTAGGTTGGCTGTTGTCAAAAAAGTTTGAAATTAAGAAATACATAATCTTTTTTTTTGTTTTTTGTTTTTTTTTTTACTTCAAGAAAACTATCAGGGTAAAGAAGTCTAGAAACCTCTGAAGGACCCTGCTCAAAGGATCATCTGTCCAAAACCAAAATACAGCAAATTCATACAAAGATAAAAGAAATATAATAGCAAATGATGACATACCTTTATGTATAGTTTTCATGGCGTATCTTTATACTGCGCGTCATGAGTGCAGTAGTGGCATATCTTTGTACTACGTGTCACCAGTGCAGTAAACACTCACATTCGTTTATTCGAAGAAAGGAGAAAGAAGAAACCATTATGGGTTTCCATCCCGGGTCTGGAACTTGGAGAGCTCACACTTGGGCTCGTAACATCAACAAAGATGCTAAAATCTGAAACTCGTAATGTCCAAGATCCAGAACGTCCCATCCCAGGGTGCTGAGAGCCCCTTCTAATAAAAGAGAGAATTAAGCTCAGATGCCTCATACGCTTTGGTAGTCGCGAGTTACTTCTCACTAATAACTAGAGTGGGACGCTTCTGCCTGTCCATCAACTCCACAGTGCCTAGATAGTAAACATTGGGTTATGGAGTACGGCTCTCTACAGAGCATGGTACATGAACCTTTTTTAAGGACCAGCGTGCAAAGGTCCACCCGAGTCAATGACGGGTCAGCCAAAGGCTGGGGCTCCACAACTAATTAAAGCCATGGTACTCCTTCCGCATCGCTTTTGTTCAGTCATTTTTTTCTTTTTTTTAAGAAAACATGAAGAAGAAGAAGAAGATAATATGTACAGATTGTTGTAGATATGGCTCACATTTGCCTCTGGTTTCACGTCCAGTGACGGCTTAAACGCCTTCTATGAGTCGAGGATATGCTTCCCATCTAATTTTCTTATAAATTGGCAAACAGGATCTTTTGGAGTCAGATTCCCAAGACTGTAGCGTTTTTCTTCATCCTTGAAAAGATTCCACAAATTAAGAAGTTCACGATGCACCAATCCACAAGAATGCATCTCAAGAGTCAATAAGATATCATCTAATGACGCCTTACCCAGTCCATTCTTAATGAAGGAAATTTTATCTTCTCTGTTTGCAGAAACCATCCCCAAAGAACGACATCGCTTGTTCCAAATCCATCGTCCATATTTGTGACAGACTTGTAACCTTTTTGCTCTTCTCCTTTTAGAATACGAACTTCTTCCAAGACCTGGCATATATGAGTCAAATGAAATTTAAGACTCACCTGCTAGTAGGACCTTTGCTTCAATTATCTAGCGTACATCTTTTGGCATACCCTTGTGCATTAATAGTCTCAATCTTTCACATCTTATTTTGTAGATTTTTGTCGAAGCATTTTGAGAGAGAGAAGGAAAATGTTTTCTCAGGTTTGAAAGAATGACATCTATTTTAAAGGAGAAGAAGGATTCAGTTATTTTGGGAAACTGAAAAACAAACTGACTTGAGAGTCACGGAGTACCGGTATCCGCCACTTAACTGGCAACACAAAGAACTGCAAAAACAAGGCAACAAAATTAGAATAAATTCTATTCATAACAAGTATCAGAAAGAGAGATGAATTCTACCTCATCAGCTTGGTTGTCCAGAAATGATTTGAGCCTTTGTCCATTGACTTTAAACACATTACCATTCCTAGGATTCTCAATATCTATAGCCCCATGAGGATACACATGTTTGACAACAAAAGGACCACTCCACCTAAATCTCAATTTTCCAGGGAATAGGTGTAGGCGAGAATTATAAAGCAGAACTTTTTGACCAATTTCAAAAGATTTTCTCAAAATTGTCTTGTCATGAAAAACTTTTGTTTTGACTTTATAAATCTTTGAGTTCTCATATGCATCATTTCTCAATTCCTCCAATTCATTTAATTGCAATTTGCATATCTTGCAAGCATCATCAAGATTTAGATTGAAAGCTTTAATGGCCCAAAATCCTTTATGTTCCAATTCTACAGGCAAGTGACAAGGTTTTCCATAGACTAACTGATAGGGTGACATGCCTAAAGATGTTTTCAAAGCAATACGGTAAGCCCAAAGTGCATCGTTTAGTCTTAAAGACCAATCTTTACGATTTGGGTTAATCGTTTTTTTCAAAATTTGTTTAATCTCCCTATTTGCCAATTCAACTTGTCCACTTGTCTGAGGGTGATAAGGGGTGACAATTTTGTGTGTAATACTATATTTTTTCATTAAAGATTCAAATGGTTTATTGCAAAAATGTGTTACCCCATCACTGATGATAGCTCGAGGGATGCCAAATCGACACAAGATATTTTCTTTTAAAAATTTGAGAACAATTTTATGATCATTGTGTCGGCATGGAATCACCTCAATCTATTTTGAGACATAATCAACTGCAACCAAAATATGCACATATCCAAATGAAGATGGAAATGGGCCCATGAAATCAATTCCCCAACAATAAAAAATTTTAATGACAAGGATGGGGTTCAGAGGCATCATGTTTCTTTTTGAAATTGAGCCCATCTTTTGACAATTTTCACAACTTTTGTAAAAAGTATAGCAGTCTTTAATAAAGTGGGCCAATAAAATCCATACTGCAAGATTTTTGTAGCTGTTTTCTTTGAAGAAAAGTGACCTCCACATGCTTCTGAGTGACAAAATTTAATGACACTACGTACCTCACTGTCGGGCACACATCTTCGAAAGATTTAGTCAGGATAATATTTGAACAAGTATGGATCATGCTAATAAAAAAATTTTACCTCTGTCAAAAATTTCTTTCTATCTTGGTACGTCCATTGAGGCGGCATCTTTCCTGTTACAAGAAAGTTGACTATGTTGGCAAACCAAGGCATGGAATTGATAAAAAAATAAAAACTCATTGGGAAAAGAATCATTGATAGGTGTGCTATCAAAAGGTGAGCCTATTGTAAGTCTGGATAAATGATCAGCGACAATATTTTTGGCTCATTTCTTACCTTTTATTGTGATCTTGAATTCTTGAAGCAACAAGATCCACCATGCCATTCTTGGTTTGGCATCCTGCTTAGACATCAAATATCTAACAGCAGCATGATCGGTGAAAATCACAATTGAAGAACCAATTAAGTAAGATCAAAATTTGTCCAGTGCAAAAATTACAGCAAGTAGTTCTTTTTCAATAATGGTGTAATTCATTTGTGCACTATTTAATGTTCTACTTGCGTAACAAATCACATGAGGCTTACCTTCCTTTCTTTGGCCTAAAACAGCACCCACAGCAAAATCACTAGCATCACACATCAACTCAAAAGGCAAAGACCAGTCAAGAGATTGCATGATAGGAGCAGATGTCAGAAGACCAATTAATTTTTTAAAAGATTTTTGACATTCTTAAGTCCAATCAAATGGTGCATCTTTCAATAGAAGATTACATAATGGTCTAGATATGGCACTAAAGTCCTTAATGAATCTTCTGTAAAATCCTACATGTCCTAAAAAAGAACGAACTTCTTTGACTATTTTTGGGGAAAACAAATGGGCAATTAATTCAACTTTGGCCTTATCAACTTCAATTCTTTTAGAAGATATCACATGAAGTAACACTATTCCTGAGGTAATCATGTAATGACATTTTTTCCAATTTAGCACAAATCCTTTTTCTTCGCATCTTTTAAGAACTTTTTCCAAATTTCTAAGACAAATTTCAAAAGAATTTCCAAAAACTATCAGATCATCCATGAAAACTTCTAAATAATGCTTAATCATATCACTAAAAATGCTTAACATGCATCTTTGGAATGTTGCCGGAGCATTACAAAGGCCAAAAGACATTCTTCTATATGCAAAAGTACCAAATGGACATGTAAAAGTGGTCTTTTCTTGATCTTCCAATGCAATTGATATTTGATTATAACCCAAATAAGCATCAAGAAAATAGTAGTATGAATGTCCTGCTACCCTTTCCAGAATTTGATCAAGAAATGGCAAGGGAAAATAATCTTTCCTAGTAGCAGCATCTAATTTTATAAAATTCATGCACATACGCCAACTAGATGAGACTCGCGTAGGTATTAATTCACCCTTATCATTTTCAACCACTATTATTCCAGATTTCTTAGGCACAACTTGTGTAGGGCTTGCCCATTGGCTATCAGAGATAAGATAAATAATTTCAACGTTAAGCAATTTAAGGACTTCAGCTCTAACTACCTCTTTCATGTGTGGATTTAATTTTCTTTGAGGTTGTTGAGAAGTTTTAGCATTATCCTCTAAATATATTCTATGCATACAAATTAATGGATTAATGCCTTTTACGTCCTTTAATGTCCATCTAATTGCATTTTTATGTCTTTTAAGTACTTCTGTTAACATACCTTCTTATTCTTCAGTAAGAGACAAGGAAATTATTATTGGAAAGTTTTGCTTTTCTCCCAAAAAAGTGTACTTCAACCCAGCAGGTAATGGCTTTAGTTCCGGTGTGGGTACTTCTTCACGAGCCTTATCATTCATGGGTTTTAGCTCTTCAAATCTTGGTTTCCATCTCTTGTACTCCATTACCTGTGTACAATCAAGCAAAGAACATATTTATGAGATATCATCTTTTAATTGCATGTCTGACTCAAATGAATTGACTAAACAAATTTGTAAAGGGTCAGAAGAACTCCTTGTTTGAGGATGATCATCTATAATGGCTTCAATTCCTTCAACTTCCTCCTTTTCGTCAAGGACTTCCTGTGGTTGCCTGCACATGTTAAAAACATTGAGCTCCAGTGTCATGTTTCCAAATGTTAGTTTCACCACTCCATTTCTGCAATTTATCAAAGCATTAGATGTTGCTAAAAATGGACGGCCTAAAATAACAAGAATTGACTTGCAACTATCAACCATAGGTTCAATATCCAGGACAATAAAATCCACAGGATATATGAATTTATCAACTTATACCAACACATCTTCCACTATTCCTCTTGGAATTTTAATTGATCTATTGGCAAGTAGAAGAGTTACAGAAGTTGGTTTTAACTCACCCAAGTTGAGTTGCTGATAAACTGAATATGGAAGCAAATTGACACTAGCACCAAGATCAAGTAAAGCTTTTTCAATTTTATGTTTTTCAATAATACATGTAACTGTAGGACAACCAGGGTCTTTATATTTCAACGCATTATTATTCTGAAGAATGGAGCATACTTGTTCAGCCAAAAATGCTTTTTTTTCACATTTAGTTTCCTTTTAACAGTGCACAAGTCCTTCAAATATTTGGCATAACAAGGAATCTGTTTGATATCATCTAACAGAGGAATATTGATCTTCACTTGTTTCAAAATTTCAAAAATTTCAGTGTGGTAGTCCAATTTCTTTTGATTATTCAATGCTTGAGGAAATGGGGGTGAAGGCGAAAGTTTGGTCTCCTTTTGGTCAACTTCTTCATTTTCTTGGGGAATTGGTTCATCTTCTTTCTCATAAGGTTCGGGAATTTATTTTTCAACAACCTTTCCACTCCTAAGAGTTATCACTGACTTGATTTGATCTATTTGTTAGTTTTCTGAACTCCCCTCATTTAGACTGTACTGACCCTTGGGATTTGGTTGAGGTTGAGAAGGAAATTTTCTTTTCTCATGAATGGTGAGTGCAGAAGAAAGTTTAGCAAGAGTTTTTTTTATGTCAGTCATGGTTTGATTATTTTGTTTATTAATGGTCTCTTGCTTTTCTATGAATGCATGCAACATTTCTTCAAGGTTTTTCCTATATGGTGGAACATAAGGTGCATATCTTTGAGAATTTTGAGAGCCTGTTATGCCTAAGGAGGTGGTGGTTGCACGAATTGTGACTGATTATTATTCCTCCAACTGAAATTCGGGTGATTTCTCCATCCCGGATTGTATATATCTGAAAAAGAAGAAGTAAATGGCTTTTTAAAGTTATTCATTGCATTTACTTGCTCATGTACAACTTCTTTAAAAACAGGAATATTTAGACATTCATGTGTTGAGTGTCCTAAGTCATCACAAATGCCACAAATTTCTTCATTTTGCACAGATTTGATTTCTTTTGTTTTTCTTAATTCCATGGCATCAACCTTTCTAGTCAAACTGGCAAACATAGCATTTAGATCTTCCTCTTGACTAAGGTGATATTTTCCTTTATTAGCACTTGCAAGGTTAGATCTAATTGAATTTTCAGAAGGGTTAGTACTATGCCAAGATTGAGAATTTTCAGCCAACTAGTTTAAATAGTTTAAAGCTTCATCAGGTTCTTTATCAAGAAACTCACCATTGCACATTATTTTCACAAATTGTTTAGTTTCAGGTGTTAAACCTTCATAAAAGAAGCTTATACTATGCTATTTTTTAAAACCATGGTGTGGGCAAGAATTTAACAAATCTTTAAACCGTTCCCAACATTGAAAATATGCTTCATTTGAATTTTGAGAAAATTTTTGGATTTGTCTTTTCATAGCATTGGTTTTATGTGTTAGAAAAAATTTCTTTAAGAACTTACCTTGCATTTCTTGCCATGTGCCAATTGATCTTGGTTTCAAAGTATTAAGCCAAGATTTTGCTTTATCTTTTAAAGAAAAGGAAAACAATTTAAGCTTAACAATCTCTTTAGTGCAATTTTGGTCATTGAAAGCAATACATACTTTCTCAAATTCTTTCAAATGTAAATATGCACTTTAAGATTCTAAACCATGAAAATTAGGAAGTAAAGAAATCATACCTAACTTGAATCTAAAATTATTGGCATTGAGTGGAAAGATAAAACATGATGGACTAGAATTTCGAAGTGGTAGCAAATATTCACTTATGGTTCGCAACGGTTGATTTTCATGTTCATCGTGTACACTTTCATTTTCAGCTATTGTGTCAATTGTGTGTGATTGTGATTCAAACAAATCAATATATAAAGTACCAAGATTAATTTTAACTAAACGACCAGAATTTAAATCACGATACCAATTAAGCATAAATAAATAACTTAAAATAGAAAAAAAAATAATGTACAAGTCTATAGTTTACACTAGTCATTAAATATTAACAAGGATGTGATATAAACCAGCCACCCAATAAATATTAACAAGTAAAAAGTTAGATAACTGATAAAGTAAAAAGTTAGATAATTAGAGAGTTAATAATTAGTAAGTTAGAAAGTGCAGAAAGTAAAATACAGAAAATAATGTGCAGAAAATAAATTACAGAAAGTAAATTACAAAAAATAAATTTAAAATATGAAAATCGAAGAGAGGCAGAGCCCCACCAGAGTTGGCGAAAGAGAATAGAAGAACAAAGATTATTTCGTTATGTTAGAAAGCAATCATAAATAATAGAAATTAAAAAGGTAGAAAGCGAGAAAATAAATGACGTAAATTAAAAGTTAGAGAGCATAATATAAAAGTTAGTAAGCAAAATAAATGACATAAATTAAAAGTTAGTAAACATAAGTAAATGACATAAATATAAATGTTAGAAAGTTGGTATGTTAGTGTTACCAAGTTAGTAAGTTAATAAGTTAGATAATTAGAAAGTTAGTAAATAAACTGAAGGATCGGCAAGCCGATCTTTTGCTCCGGTGAGGGAGAAAACAGAATAGATTTTATTAAAGAAAAAGAATCTCAATAAATTAAAACTTCAAATCAAGTCCCCGGTAACGGCGCCAAAAACTTGACTGCGGGATTTAAAGGATGCAAACCCAAGTGCAGGTTGTCTCAAGTAATAAATTTCTCGGGAGTCTGAGGTCGATCCACAAGGAATTGATGAAGAAAAAATTAATTGAGGTAAGAAGAGGATTTGTCACAACACTAAAAGTAATAAAAGATGTTCACAAATGAATTTAAGAACTTGCTTGGGTTAGGAGATCCACTCTTGGTAATAAATTAAAGGCAAGATTATTTCTCTTTATAACTCAATTGAAATCCACACACAATGGAGGTTCTAATCAAAAAATATAATATTCAAAGTTCAATTATATATGCAATCATATTATGATTCCTTTAATTATCTACCAACATTTGTAAATGAGTTCAAGCATTCACTGTGTCAATCCTATTGTCTACAATAAATCAAGATCTCCATTATACAAAGAAGGTTCCTAAATTGATTGGAAACAAAATACAACACATATAATGTCCATTTGATAATATATCATTTAAACACAAGAAATAAAATAATCTAACCTTATTTCATTACCAAGAGCTTCACTCTTTCACCCAAGCAAGATGAACATTTAGTTACTCATAGACAAGAAGAAAGAAAGAGAGAAGAAGAGAAAGATAAACATAGCTTCAATTTAGAGCAAGAGAAAATTACAACAAAGCAAAATAATAAACAAGCATAACCATAACTTCTAAAAACTAAGCCTAACACTAAAAGCACCAAATGATCAGCCAATGGTGCCTTTTATAAAGGATTAGGGATACAAAATGACAAGGGGGCTGATTAAGTGTAGGTGAGGAGTAGGTGGATGAGTGGAAAATGCCAAATGGTGAGTTGGTGAGTAGAAAATTATTGAGATTCTTTGTCTCTGAAATCATTCAGTGTTGATCTCATGGATGCCATTAGAATAAAGCAATGTGGTCTTCATGAAAGTTGTAGCATTTTGTCTCAGCTTTCCAATGCCACCAAAATCATCCAAAAATTCTTCCCACAGCCCAAGATATGGCCCAATTACTATAGACTGTTCAGAACCAGTTTCAGCACTTCTGTTTTGACTTCCAGACCCAATATCACCTCCAATCTATCCGAATGAGCCCTATATTCTTCATGAAAGTTGTAGATATGGTCTTAACTTTCAAGTGTCCAAATTTCAGCCCATGAAAGTTCCTTCAGCCTGAGTTATGCTTTGATTACTGCACACTGTTCAGGTTCCAATCACAAAACCCGTATTCTGACTTCCAAGCCTAATTAGCTCCTCTAGATGTCCATATTTTACCTGGAGCTCTTCATGAAAGTTGTAGAGCTCTCTCTTATCTTTCCTACAAGGTAAGATACATAATTTTTACACATCTAGAACTCAAGATATGACAGAAATACAGAAACAGTGTAAGACCCAAATAATGCTGAAAAAATCAATTAAGTCCAATTTGAGTCCAAACTTACAAAACATAACCAAACTCAATCAATTAAGTACATAGAGAGTGTAAATGACTAAAAATGAGGGTTTATTAATGTATAAAATATGTGATCATCAAATTTTTCCACACTTAGCTTTTTACACTCTTGGGCAAAACACATAAGATCAAAGCTAGGAAACAAAGAAAAACGACATAGACTCAAAAGCTAAAAACTCTAAAAGACTCGATGAAGCAAGAAGAGCAACCAGAAATTCAAAGCATCAAAGCATTAATGAGGTAACATTTCTTCACATCTCAAACTAATAAGTAAGGAAACTTCAGTTAAAAATAATGAATCAAGAATGATAGATCCTCACAGACTCTCAATCTCTCAAGTGTTTAAAAAGTAAGTATTTCACTTTATTCAACCCATGAACAATTGCACTACCATAAGCTTGCTTATCTTCTACTTCTGCGCTACTCAAACCACATGCATACAAAAATCAAGAGGACTTTATTCAAGGTTGTAGTGGGGTCATGGTAAAGGAGAGGGGATAATATGGATATGAGAAGATAAATATCAAAGAGAATAAAAGAGTATTATGGTATAGTTAGAGTGGAGAAAATGTTTGAGAACATTCATCATAAAGGACAATCACTAATATTTGACTAATGTTTTGTTGAAGATCAATTCCAAATTGGTGAATTGAATTCATTGTTAGACCTGAACCTTCTCCTTTTCTTCCTGTTGTTTCCAAGCATCCACCTTTATTCTAGACTTTGATAATCCTTTGATTGCAATGGTGGTCAAATTTTTTTTGTGGATTATTTTGCACACACACCCCCACACTTATTCAAGAACAAAGCCAATGCTCTCTTATTCCCTAAGGTTGGGTAAAACATGTTTTTTTTTAAGGCACGTAATGAGCTAAAAATAAGGAGTGGTCAAATAAGGTCAAAGGGGTTACACAATGGAAAATATACAAGGATGGCTATTTGGTCAAAGTAGCTATTTCAAAATGGCTCAATCATATTTATGTATGCATGTGAAAATGTAGCCTAAAAAAGAATCAAAGCAAGTTCTAGAGTAACAATTCCATGAGTGAAAATCACACAAGAAAGAAGAGAATAGTACAGATATTCAAACCATTCATCAATAGGCTCAAAATCTCACAAGGCATATTTCTATCATTCTCGATCCACCATATCAACATTCATATCCAAGCTTGTGATTTTTAAGAAAGAAGACAATTTATGCTAAGATCCAAAAATCCTTTTGCTACTTCTGCACAAAATAATTATCTCCTCCACTAAGATGCGTCTCAAGAGTAAAATTGCGTCTAAGGCAAAATTTACTCCTTACTCTGCCATCCTTTATTGGTTTTACTACGAATAGGTTTCTAACAGTCATATCACTAAACATACTTCCCAATTTAGATGCGTCTCAGGAGTAAAATTACTCTTTACTCTGTCGTCATTCATTAGTTTAGTAAGTCCATGACAATCATATCATACTTCCCAAAAAAAATAAAATTTTTTTGGTCAACTATCCATCCCCCCAACCTGATCACAACATTATCCTCAATGTTAAAATATAGATGAGTAAAGGATAGAAGATATTATCTGTTGGAGAAATCTGACACAAATTTAAATAGAAACAAAGTACGATAAATAAAATCAAAAGTAAAAGAAAGCTACAAATGAAGTGTCAAATTTGGCTTTTTTTCATCATGCTTCCCTCACTGCTTCCTGCTAACCAATCTATCTGAGCTATTACTGGGTCAGGTTTATGAACAAAAGCTTCTAATTTATCAATTAACTCATCAATAGTGGAAGCAGAGATAAGAAGTTGTCTTACCGAATGTGTGATAAATTTTTATTCCATAGCATGGTCAAGAAAAAGTAACAAATATCAAAGAAATTATTTACATTCAACAAACCTATGGATTTATGGTGGGTGTTCAGTTGGATCCAAGAGACAATTTGAAAAACTTCTTCCAAGGTACCAAAATCACCTAGTAAGGCAATGGATGCATCAGAGTTTTCAAACATTATTTTCATTCGTTCATGCATTGATGATACCTTAAGTTCCTCCCCAATTATCTTTCTAGTGATGTTCTGTTGAGCTAAAGGTTCAGGAATGACACTTAAAACCTGACTGCCTCCTATATGTGCAGCAAGTGATACAGCCTCCATTAACCCATGACAACCTCCCTCATATACAAGATGAATATTCCTCGCAACAAGTGATCGACCAAGAGTGGTAGCTGCGTTTACAAACTCTAAACCCTTTCCACACTTAGACCCACAAAATACACATATATTTTTAAGTTGACGAATAGAAACACCTTCCATTTCTATTCTCACCTTCCCTTTGAATGATTCTGAGTCAGAAGAAAGTGGATAAAATGGAGTGTTTAAATAGGAAAAAGAATGGAATGAGTAATAATAGCACCTATAAGGGTAGGTTGGCTGTTGTTAGAAAAGTTTGAAATTAAGAAATACAGAATCTTTTTTTTATTTTTTATTTTTTTTTTACTTTAAGAAAACCATCAGGGTAAAGAAGTCTAGAAACCTCTGAAGAACCCTGCTCAAAGGATCATCTGTCCAAAACCAAAATACAGCAAATTCATACAAAGATAAAAGAAATATAATAGCAAATGATAACATACCTTTATGTACAATTTTCATGGCGTATCTTTATACAACGCGTCATGAGTATTTGTGGCATATCTTTATACTGTGTGTCACCAGTGCAGTAAATACTCACATCCGTTTATTCGAAGAAAGGAGAAAGAAGAAACCATCGTGGGTTTCTATCCCGGGTCTGGAACCTGGAGAGCTCACACTTGGACTCGTAACATCAACAAAGATACTAAAATCTGAAATTCGTAATGTCCAAGATCCAGAACATCCCATCCCAAGGCACTGAGAGCCCTTTCTTATAAAAGAGCGGATGAAGCTCAGATGCCTCATACGTTTTGGCAGTCGCAGGTTACTTCTCACTAATAACCAGAGTAAGATGCTTCAGCCTGTCCATCAACTCCACTGTGCCTAGTTGGTAAACATTGGGTTATGGAGTGCGGCTCTCTACAGAGCATGGTACATGAACCTTTTTTAAGGACCAGCGTGCAAAGGTCCACCCGAGTCAATGACGGGTCCTCCAAAGGCTGCGGCTCCACAACTAATTAAAGTCATGGTACTTCTTCCGGATCGCCTTTGTTCAGTCATTTTTTTTCTTTTTTTTTTAAGAAAACATGAAGAAGAAAAAGATAATATGTAGAGATTGTTATGGATATGGCTCACATCTGCCTCTGGTTTCATGTCCAGTAACGGCTGAAACGCCTTCTATGAGTCGAGGATAAACTTCTCATCCAATTTTCTTATAAATTGGTAAACAGGGTCTTTTAGAGTCAGATTCCCAAAACTGTAGCGTTTTTCTTCATCTTTGAAGAGATTCCACAAATTAAGAAGTTCACAATGCACCAATCCACAAGAATGTGTCTCAAGAGTTAATAAGATATCATCTAATGACTCCTTACTCAGTCCATTCTTAATGAAAAAAATTTTATCTTCTCTATTTGTGGAAACTATCCCCAAAGAACGACATCGCTTGTTACAATTCCATCGTCCACATTTGTGACAGACTTGTAACCTTTTTGCTCTTCTCCTTTTAGAATACGAACTTCTTCCAAGACTTGGTATATATGAGTCAAATGAAATTGAAGACTCACCTGCTAGTCGGACCTTTGCTTCAATTATCCAGCGTATATCTTCTGGCATATCCTTGTGTATTAATAGTCTCAATCTTTCATATCTAACTTTGTAGATTTTTGTCAGAGCATTTTGAGGGAGAAAAAGAAAATGTTTTCTCAGGTTTGAAAGAATGACATCCATTTTAAAGGAAAAGAAGGATTCAGTTATTTTGGGAGACTGAAAAACAAACTGACTTGAGAGTCACGGAGTACCGTTATCCACCACTTAACTGGCAACACAAAGAACTGCAAAAACAAGGCAACAAAATTAGAATAAATTTTATTCATAACAAGGATCAGAAAGAGAGATGAATTCTACCTCATCAACTTGGTTGTCCAGAAATGATTTGAGTCATTGTCCATTGACTTTAAACACATTACTATTCCTAGGATTCTCAATATCTACGGTCCCATGAGCATACACATGTTTGACAACAAAAGGATCACTCCTCCTAGATCTCAATTTTCCAGGGAATAGGTGCAGGCGAAAATTATAAAGCAAAACTTTTTGACCAATTTCAAAAGATTTTCTCAAAATTGTCTTGTCATGAAAAGCTTTTGTTCTGGCTTTATAAATCTTTGAGTTCTCATATGCATTATTTCTCAATTCCTCCAACTCATTTAATTGCAATTTGCGTATCTTGTAAGCATCATCAAGATTTAGATTGAAATCTTTAATGACCCAAAATGCTTTATGTTCTAATTCTACAAGCAAGTGACAAGGTTTTCCATAAACTAACTGATAGGGTGACATGCCTAAAGATGTTTTGAAAGCAGTACGATAAGCCCAAAGTGCATCGTTTAGTCTTAAAGACCAATCTTTACGATTTGGGTTAACCGTTTTTTCCAAAATTTGTTTAATCTCCCTATTTGCCAATTCAACTTGTCCATTTGTCTGAGGGTGATAAGGGGTGGCAATTTTGTGTGTAATACCATATTTCTTCATTAAAGATTCAAATGGTTTATTACAAAAATGTGTTCCCCCATCATGATGAAAGCTCGAGGGAATCCAAATCGACACAAGATATTTTCTTTTAAAAATTTGAGAACAATTTTATGATCATTGTGTCAGCATGGAAACGCCTCAATCCATTTTGAGACATAATCAACTGCAACCAAAATATACACATATCCAAATGAAGATGGAAATGGGCCCATAAAATCAATTCCCCAACAATCAAAAATTTCAATGACAAGGATGAGGTTCAGAGGCATCATGTTTCTTTTTGAAATTGAGCCCAGCTTTTGACAATTTTCACAACTTTTGTAAAAAGTATAGCAGTCTTTAATAAAGTGGGCCAATAAAATCCATACTGCAAGATTTTTGTAGCTGTTTTCTTTGAAGAAAAGTGACCTCCACATGCTTCTGAGTGACAAAATTTAATGACACTACGTACCTCACTGTCGGGCACACATCTTCGAAAGATTTAGTCAGGATAATATTTGAACAAGTATGGATCATGCTAATAAAAAAATTTTACCTCTGTCAAAAATTTCTTTCTATCTTGGTACGTCCATTGAGGCGGCATCTTTCCTGTTATAAGAAAGTTGACTATGTTAGCAAACTAAGGCATAGAATTGACAGAAAATAAAAATTCATCGGGAAAAGAATCATTGATAGGTGTGCTATCAAAAGGCGAGCCTATTGTAAGTCTGAACAAATGATTAGTGACAACATTTTCAACTCCTTTCTTATCTTTTATTGTGATGTTGAATTCTTAAAGCAACAAGATCTACCGTACTAATCTTGGTTTGACATCCTGCTTAGACATCAAATATCTAACAGCAACATGATTGGTGAAAATCATAATAGAAGAACTAATTAAGTAAGATCGAAATTTGTCTAGTGCAAAAATTACAGCAAATAATTCTTTTTCAGTAGTTGTGTAATTCATTTGTGCACTATTTAAAGTTCTACTTCCGTAACAAATCACCTGAGGCTTACCTTTCTTTCTTTGGCCTAAAACAGCGCCCACAGCAAAATCACTAGCATCACACATCAACTGAAAAGGCAAAGATTAGTCAGGAGATTGCATAATAGAAGTAGATGTCAGAAGACCAATTAATTTTTCAAAAGATTTTTTACATTCTTGAGTCCAATCAAATGGTGCATCTTTTAATAGAAGATTACATAATGGTCTAGATATGGCACTAAAGTCCTTAATGAATCTTTTGTAAAATTCTGCATGTCCTAAAAAGGAACAAACTTCTCTGACTGTTTTTGGGGAAGGCAAATGGGCAATTAATTCAACTTTGGTATTATCAACTTCAATTCCTTTAAAAGATATCACATGACCTAACACTATTCCTGAGGTAACCATGTAATGACATTTTTCTCAATTTAGCACAAATATTTTTTCTTTGCATCTTTTAAGAACTTTTTCCAAATTATCAAGATAATTTGCAAAAGAATTTCCAAAAACTGTCAGATCATCCATGAAAACCTCTAAATAATGCTTAATCATATCACTAAAAATGCTTAACATGCATCTTTGGAATGTTGCCGAAGCATTACAAAGGCCAAAAGGCATTTTTCAATATGCAAAAGTACCAAATGGATATGTAAAAGTGGTCTTTTCTTGATCTTCTAATGCAATTAGTATTTGATTATAACTCGAATAACCATCAAGAAAAAAGTAGTATGGATGTCCTGCTACCCTTTCCAGAATTTGATCAAGAAATGGCAAGGGGAAATGATCTTTTCTAGTAGTAGTATTTAATTTTCTAAAATCAATACACATACGCCAACTAGATGAGACTCGCGTAGGTATTAATTCACCCTTATCATTTTCAACCACTGTTATTCCAGATTTCTTAGGCATAACTTGTGTAGGGCTTACCCATTGGCTATCAGAGATATGATAGATAATTCTAACGTCAAGCAATTTAAGGACTTCAGCTCTAACTACCTCTTTCATGTGTGGATTTAATCTTCTGTGAGGTTGTTGAGAAGTTTTAGCATTATCCTCTAAATGTCTTTTATGAGTACAAATTAATAGATTAATACCTTTTATGTCCTTTAATGTCCATCCAATTACACTTTTATGCCTTTTAAGTACTTCTGTTAACATACATTCTTGTTCTTTAGTAAGAGACAAAGAAATTACCATTGAAAAGTTTTACTTTTCTCCCAAAAAAGTGTACTTCAACTCAGCAGGTAATGGCTTTAGTTCCGGTGTGGATACTTCTTCATGAGCCTTATCATTCATGGGTTTTAGCTCTTCAAATCTTGGTTTCCATCCCTTGTACTCCATTACCTCACTACAACAAAATTGGCCTAAGGCAACCCTTTAAAAGTGTGCTCTAAAGCACACTGAAGTGTTGCCTTTAATAAAGGCTATGCTTTTTTGCCCTAAAGCAACACTTGTAGAGTGGTGGCCTCTTCGAGCGTGGCCTATTATCTAAGGCTACGCTTTTTTTGCAACAAAGGCAACACTTTTGTCCTTCACCCTATGGGTACGCTTATCAAGTGTTCCCTTATGTCAAACTCTATGACAACACTTACAAAGTGTACCCTTATGTCAAACTCTATGGGTATACTTATAAAGTGTTCCCTTATGTCAAACCCTATGGTATGCTTGTAAAGTGTTCCCTTATGTCAAACCCTATGAGTACGCTTATAAAATGTTCCCTTATGTCATTTTATAGACAGAACAAATGATGCTTACTCTCACCTAAGGCATCACTTTACAAGTGTTCTCTTATGTTGTTGGTTTTTTTTTAAACCTCCTATTATGACTACACTTTTACCAATTATAAAAATATCATTTGTTACTTTTATGTTGTACGTCTTCTAGTTAAATTTGGTAAAACATTAAAAATACTTCATTTTTTAAATTTTTAATTCCATTTATTTTATATATTTTTTTATAAAATTTCAGTTTCTATATATATATATACTATTCATTTATATAGTATAAAATCTCAAGCAATAATATAAACTAATTTTAACATTTAACACATTGTTCAAAGTATTAACCAAGTATCCATAATAACACATTGATCAAAATATTAATCAAGTAATCCAAAGTACTAGAATTGTCACCATCATCATAATCCAGAACAGTACTTAATCAAAATAAAGATATATATAGTTCACAATGTATGAGAAAATCTTCATCAGACTCTCTTGATGAACATCAAATCTACTAAATAGTTCTATTGTCATCCCTAAATGAAACACCAGTATTGTCCTACAAATTTAAATTGAACTAAAGAAAGAAGCTATGGCAAAAATGAAGATATTCATATTGCTACATTGATTTGATTTATAGCTAAAAATGAATAAATTGATTTCTAAGTTACATATGACATGTAGTACCCAACAAGATATTGTAGGGTGCATATCTTTGACTTGACCATGTAACTTTTAACAACATGGTCTAATCATATAGAAGGGAAAAACTTATTCAAATTGAAGGGTAGAGAGTAAAACTCCTCACTCCTTGTACCTGTCTTGAATGAACGGAATCTGTCCTACCAATGCATGTCTCTGTCTTTACAAGTTTGGTTGTCTTTCTTTGTGCAATGTGGTGTCCAAAAACAGTGCCACCAAACCAGCAACAAATGCTTCTGATGAGAATGGGACATTGATCATGTCATTGAACTGCCAAAAATAGAAAAAGATAACTTAATAAGTACTTTGAAGTTTGAACAACTCATTTACAGAAGAATGCACTTTCAACAAGAAGAAATTAGGAGAGAAAGAATGAGAGAAGCTGGATACCCATCTCGCGTGGATAATTTTATAAAATATCATAATTTGATCATTATTACTCAATTTTAATGTAGGATAGTGTATTGAGTTTATTTTCAGATATCAAAACTATTACACAAAGAACCTCTCCAAAGTCATATCTCATAAGAGGAAATATACTTAACAAGTGATATTAAGAGGATAATTATACCAAATTTCTGATATGGTACCCTATTCAACAGCTTCCCATTTAACACGCTCCCTTCCTCCTTTGTTGGATTTTGAGTTTGGCATAGATGCAACCCATAATTTAATCCTTTGAATAGTAGTATAATACCCATAGCTAATCTATATATGAAGCACAGATAATGCAGGGTCAAGAAAATAACTACATAATGCAGGGTCAAGCTAATACCAGATATTGATTATGTTTGACATGTATCAGATCTCAAAACTGGGTGTCAACTGTCAATAACTGAACCCTTTTTTGTTTTTTCTTGCATAGATGGAATTGAACGTAAATCTAATTCTAGCAAGAAGTTACTCTTGCATATGAACCCTTATTTGACCACTATCAAATCCAAATTGATCATTTTATGTACTTTATTCACGAGAATAGAGAAGAATAGGCATGTTGCCCACAAAAATGATCTTAATGAGTGGCTTAACAGTTTCCCTCAATAAGCTAAAACTAATAGAGGTGACTGAAATTTGAGTGGTATATTTAGAAGCAAAGATTGTTATGTCAATGCTTTGAATCCTTCCATAATTGTCAAATCAAAGGTTGTAAATTCTTAATCAGTAGATCTCTTAAGTCAAAATCTTAGAATAGCCACCCATATACTAGACTTCTCTGTATAGAATTTTTTGGAAAACCTGCCCAAATGATTCTATATTAAGCATTTACAAGAATTAAGCATTGCATACAATGAATCAATTGTCAAATGGGGCTGGGCATATTGCTCTTGTGCAGTGATGAATGCTTATTTAGTCAAAAAAACACAAATGTAATATTGATATTTACTAAAAGAAAAGATGCATTTTCATGTCGTATAAGGAAATCATTTGGCTATTTATAATTTGACCTCTCTTATTGTTGTCACCTCTGCATGAGCAGTTAGGTCTGTGTTACTCAGAACCATGTTGTGACAACTAGCAACTATTTCATCATTACGAACTCTAATAGCACCAAAAGGGCCTCCATCTCCACAATCTACCCCTTTATATGCTTCTGCAACTACTTTTCTTAAAAATTTGTGGTCTCTATCCTGCACAGCTAATTAAGCAATGACAACACCAAAAGAAAAGTAATAAGAGGCTAGTAGAATATCAAGTAGGCAAAACAAAAACCCCAAATTGTTGTTTTTCTTTTCAAAGTTAAAACTATATACATATATGGGTTTTGAAAGATTGGATATATCATTTGCTTATCAAGCCTAATGTCTACCAATATGAATCATAAATTCAGGCTTCTAATAAATGAAATGATATGATAGATGAGAGTAAGACTCTGAAATAACCAAACCCAAACCTAAACACAGCAGAATATAATTAAGAAGAGAGGACCTTAAATCTCAATGTATCAATAAGTCAGCCATGGACGCCTACACACCAAAAAAATAAAAAAAGGTGCAAGATGAAAGTTGAACTGAGCAGAAGCATTACCTTCCTGGTGACCAGTAAACGCAGCAGCTACTGAAACAGTTGCATCCTTAGTTTCCACCACTGGAGTAATCAAGAAGGCATAGAAAACATAAATAAACGCACTAAGTAAATAGAACATTGTGTTCTACACAATAATGTTTAGTTGGGTAAGGATGCATTTAAAGCAGAATCAATCCTCCACAAGTTCATATTATACAATCTATTTTGCAAGCATGTGTTGCAAAACAATTCAAAAAGCAATGAACTTTTTTCAGACTTATCAGGGCCTGTACTTTAAAATTACAAAAAAATAAGAAAGCGAGGGCCGACAGCGTCGTAAACCCTACGGAGGGAAGAGTGGTCATCGGCTTTACAGAACTTGGTCACCAAAAGAAGACCAGCAAGGCGTTGTTCAGACTCTGTTCTTTCTGTCTTGTTTCCTTCACAAATACCATTTAATTTTTTAGAAGAGTATATATATATACAAAAATTTACAATGAATTGAAAGGTCCAATAGCAGAGGGAAAGAGAGGAATCTGAATTGAAGAATAGAAGTAGAGATTATTCACCATTGAAGGGTTTAGGGTAAGGGTGGAGGTGCAGAGTATTCAAGACCTGTCGGCTTCTACTCGAAGCTTTAGGTTTCAGTTCAGACTAGCCTTCTCGAAATTCATATTATAATTATTAAATGTAGTTGATGGCGTTGATATTAAAATTTTTCAGAAAATACTATCATTATAAAAGTATTCTCTATTAAGATTTAAGGGTACATTTTTAAAGTGTAATTTAAAAAAGTGTAGTCATAGGTCTTAAAAAAGGCTACTCATATAAAAGCGTTCCCTATTAAGACTTAAGGGTATACTTTTAAAGTGTAGCTTAAAAAAGTGTAGCCATAGATCTTAGAAAAGGTTACCCTTACAAAAACGTTCCCTATTAAGACTTAAGGGTACACTTTTAAAATGTAGCTTAAAAAAGTGTAGTTATAGATCTTAGAAAAGGCTACCCTTACAAAAGTGTTCTCTATTAAGATATAAGGGTACACTTTTAAAGTGTAACTTAAAAAAATGTGGTCATAGGTCAATTTTGTTGTAGTGCCTGTATACAATCAAGCAAATAATATATTTCAGAGATCTCATCTTCTAATTGCATGTCTGACTCAAATGAATTGACTAAACAAATTTGTAATGGGTCAGAAGAACTCCTTGTTTGAAGATGCTCATCTATAATGGCTTCAATTCCTTCAACTTCCTCCTTTTCATCAAGGACTTCCCATGGTTACTTGCACATATTAAAAACATTGAGCTATAGTGTCATGTTTCCAAATGTTAGTTTCACCACTCCATTTCTGCAATTTATCAAAGCATTAGATGTTGTTAAAAATGAGCGGCCTAAAATAACAGGAATTGACTTACAACTATCAACTATAGGTTCAGTATCCAAGACAATAAAATCCATATGATATATGAATTTATTAACTTGTACCAACACATCTTCCATTATTCCTCTTAGAATTTAAATTGATCTATCGGCAAGTAGAAGAGTTACAGAAGTTAGTTTTAACTCACCTAAGTTGAGTTGCTGATAAATTGAATATGGAAGCAAATTGACACTAGTACCAAAATCAAGTAAAGCTTTTTCAATTTTATGTTCTCTAATAATACATGAAACTGTTGGACAACCAGGGTCTTTATATTTCAACGCATTATTATTTTGAAGAATAGAGCTTACTTGTTCAGCCAAAAATGCTTTCTTTTTCACATTTAGTTTCCTTTTAATAGTGCACAAGTCCTTCAAATATTTGGCATAACAAGGAATCTGTTTGATAGCATCTAATAGAGGAATATTGATCTTCACTTGTTTCAAAATTTCAAAAATTTTAGTGTGGTGGTCCAATTTCTTTGGATTATTCAATGCTTGAGGAAATGGGGGTGAAGGCGAGAGTTTGGTCGCCTTTTGGTCAACTTCTTCATTTTCTTGGGGAATTAGTTCAACTTCTTTCTCACAAGATTCAGGGATTTTTTTTTCAACAACATTTCCACTCCTAAGAGTTATCACTGACTTGACTTAGTCCATTTGTTTATTTTCTGAACTCCCCTAATTTAGACTGTACTGACTTTTGGGATTTGGTTGAGGTTGAGAAGGAAATTTTCCTTTCTTGTGAATGGTGAGTGCAGAAGAAAGTTTAGCAAGAGTGTCTTTTATGTCATTCATGATTTGATTGTTTTGTTTATTAATAGCCTCTTGCTTTTCTATGAATGCATACAGTGTTTCTTCAAGGTTTTTCCTATATGGTGGGACATAAGGTGTATATCCTTGAGAATTTTGAGAGTCCTGTTGTGCTTGAGGAGGTGGTGGTTGCACGAATTGTAACTGATTATTATTCCTCCAGCTGAAGTTCGGGTGATTTCTCCATCCCGGATTGTATGTATCTGAAAAAGAAGAAGTAAATGGCTTTTTAAAATTATTCATTGCATTTACTTGCTCATGTACAACTTCTTTAAAAACAGGAATATTAGGACATTCGTGTGTTGAGTGTCCTAAGTTATCACAAATGCAACAAATTTCTTCATTTTGCACAGATTTAATTTCTTTTGTTTTTCTTAATTTCATGGCTTCAACCTTTCTAGCCAAACTGGCAAACCTAACATTTAGATCTTCCTCTTGACTAAGGTGATATTTTCCTTTATTAGCACTTGCAAGGTTAGATCTAATTGAATTTTCAGAAGGGTTAGTACTATCCCAAGATTGAGAATTTTCAGTCAACTAGCTTAAATAGTCTAAGGTTGTGTTTGGATAAGGTATTTTGAAATTTCAAGGTATTTGAAATTCAAAGAATTTCAATTGCATCAATTCAATTCCCTTCATTTGTAAAATATTTTGTTTAGATAAAGCAATTAAATTATCTTGAATTTCAAATTCTTTGTTTGGATAAAGCAATTCAATTGCCTTCATTTGAAAAATTTATTTTTAAGATATTTTTGTAAAATTGGGATTTCAATACAAAATTTTACAAAAAAAAAAAACATCATATAATATTTTTTTATTCATGGTAAAAATAAAAATAAATAAAATAAAACAAGTTTAAAAAAATTAAAAAATCTGCATAAAATGAAAAGATTAATATACCATCTTTATAAAATGAAAAGATTAATATACCATTTTCATAAATTATCATTAAGATAAACTTCCTTGGCAACCATTTACAATACTTGTTTCTGGTACGAACTTAAATATAACACCATACAATATAAACTGGACTAGGCAAAAAAAAATAATAACAAATATTAAAAAATACCTCAAAACTAAGCCTAGCAGAATCAATATAATTGTGATATAAATTAAACACAATGTAAGAAATAAAATAGAGACTAAATTTGTAATTTAATATCTCAACTAATGGTGTTTTTAAATTTGTAATTCCATATATATAACTAGTAATAAATATTTAAATCACACTAATAAATTTCTCACATGTTTCCAACTCCACATCTAATAACTAGAAACAAAGATTGAAATAACACAAAGTAATATCAACTCTCAAGTATGTTTTCAACTTGACATTAAGACATAAAAGCCAAGATGTAATCCTTCATCTTCTCCAATAGAAGAGCTTTCACAACCACTAGTTGACTTGGATTTTTGAAATGAGTAGATAATTCTTGAGCTGCAGTGTTGTATGCCACTGTTTTCCAAGCTCCATCGCTCTTGTTGCCCAAATTCCTTTGATACATCAGCCAGTACACGTTCCATCTCCAAATTCCATAAGAAGTAACTTCTCGTATCCTCTTTCTTGTCCTCAATGTTGTTTTCTGTCATCTTTCTTTTTCCCTTTGTCTTGCCTCTTCCTTTGGATGACTCCATAATAGTTACAAAACCAGAAAATGCACAACTTGACCACAAACCAGAAAATGCAGTTATAAGTTACTATTTAAACAACCAATTTTTATATAAGTTACTATTTTGTTACAACTCATCCTAATAGGAATGGGTTGAATGGCCAACCCTGTCTGTGTTAGCCTATATATTATCTACCCCTCTGACTATGTGTAGTAAATTCACACAAGAAGTGCATTGGTGCCTGAATTTCTGGATGCCTTTGTTTGGATTCTCTAAGATAGATTCGATTATGCTAAACCAAAAATATTTTATTTATCATAAAGAGCACAATCACATAGTCCAGCAAGGATTTCACCTGTGACAGAGAAGCAACTTGACTGTGGGATTTAAGGATGCAAACCCAAGTGCAGGCTGTCTCAAGTAGTAAATTTCTCGGGAGTCTAAGGTTGATCCACAGGGAATTGATGAAGAAAAATTAATTGAGGTAGGAAAGGATTTGTCACAACACCAAAAGTAATAGAAGATGTTCACAAATGAATTTAAGAACTTGCTTGGGTTAGAAGATCCACTCTTGGTAATAAATTAAAGGTAATATTATTTCTCTTTATTAGTCAATTGAAATCCACACACAACGGAGGTTCCAATCGGAAAATATAACATTCAAAGTTCAATTATATATGCAATCATATTATGATTTCTTTAATTATCTACCAACATTTGTAAATGAGTTCAAGTATTCACTGTGCCAATCCTATTGTCTACAATAAATCAAGATCTCCATTATACAAAGAAGGTTGCTAAATTAATTAGAAACAAAATACAACACATATAATATCCATTTAATAATATATCTTTTAAGCACAAGAAATAAAATAATCTAACCTTATTTCATTACCAAGAGCTTCACTCTTTCACCCAAGCAAGATGAAGATTTAGTTACTCATAGATAAGAAGAAAGAAAGAGAGAAGAAGAGAAAGATGAACATAGCTTCACTTTATAACAAGAGAAAATTATAACAAAGTAAAAGAAGAAACAAGCATAACCATAACTTGTAAAAACTAAACCTAACACCAAGTGCCCTAAATGATCAATCAATGGTGCCTTTTATAGAGGATTAGGGATACAAAATGACAAGGAGGTTGATTAAGAGTAGGTGGATGAGTGGATGAATGAGTGAAAAATGCCAAATGGCGAGGATAAGAGTGAAAAATTATTGAGATTTCTTGTCTCCGAAATCATTCATTGCTTAACTCATAGATTCCGTCATCAAATAGAAAAGTCATCTTCATGAAAGTTGTAGATCTAGATCTTAACTTTCATATGTCCAAATTTCAGCTTATTTTATCACCTGCAGCCCGAGATATGGCCTAATTACTGTAGACTGTTCAGGCCCAGTTTCAGCACCTCTGTTTTGACTTCCAGACCCAATATTACCTCCAAGATGTCTGAATGAGCTCTTTTGTTCTTCATGAAAGTTGTAGATCTGGGTCTTACTTTCAAATGTCCAAATTTCAGCCCAAGATAATTCTTACAGCCCGAGTTATGCTCTGATTACTGTACACTGTTCAGGTTCCAGACACAAAAATCATGTTTTGTCTTCCAAGCCCATTTAGCTCTTCTAGATGTCCATATTTTACCTAGAGTTCTCATGAAAGTTGTAGAGCTTTCTCTCAGCTTTCCTACAAGGTAAAATTCATAATTTCTAGTCATCTAGAACTCAAGATATATCCAAAATACAGAAACAGTGTAAGACCGTAATAATGCTGAAAAATCAATTATGTCCAATTTGAGTCCAATCTTACAAAACATAATCAGACTTAATCAATTAAGTACATGAAGAGTGTAAATGACTAAAAGTAAGGGTTTATTAATGTATAAAATATATGATTATTATAACCTTAGCTTGTTTTTATTAGCACTTCATTTTCCACATATAATATCCATTTAATAATATATCATTTAAGCACAAGAAATAGAATAATCTAACCTTATTTCATTACCAAGAGCTTCACTCTTTCACCCAAGCAAGATGAAAATTTAGTTACTCATAGATAAGAAGAAAGAAAGAGAGAAGAAGAGAAAGATGAACATAGCTTCAATTTAGAATAAGAGAAAATTACAACAAAGGAAAACAATAAACAAGCATAACCATAACTTGTAAAAACTAAGCCTAACCCCCCAAGAGCACCAAATGATCAGCCAATGGTGCCTTTTATAGAGGATTAGGGATACAAAATGACAAAGGTGCTGATTAAAAGTAGGTGGATGAGTGGATGAATGAGTGGAAAATGCCAAATGGTGAGTTAGTGAGTGGAAAATTATTGAGATTCTTTGTCTCCGAAATCATTCAGTGCTGATCTTATGGATGCCATCAGAATGAAGCAATATAGTTTTCATAAAAGTTGTAGCATTTTGTCTCATCTTTCCAATGGCATTGAAATCATCCAAAAATTCATTCTACAGCCTAAGATATGACCCAATTACTACAGACTATTTAGGCCCAGTTTCAGCACCTCTGTTTTGACTTTCAGACCCAATATCACCTACAAGCTATCCGAATGAGCTCTTAGGTTCTTCATGAAAGTTGTAGATATAGGTCTTAACTTTCAACTCTCCAAATTTCAGCCCAAGAAAGTTCTTACAGCTCGAGTTATGCTCTGATTACTGTACACTGTTCAGGTTCCAGTCACAAAACTCGTGTTCTGAGTTCCAAGCCTAATTAGCTCCATTAGATGTCTGAATGAGACTTTGAGTTTTTCATCAAAGTTATAGAGCTTTCTCTCAACTTTCCTACAAGGTAAAATTCATAATTTCTAGACATCTAAAACTCAAGATATGACCAAAATACAGAAACAGTGTAAGACCCAAATAATGCTGAAAAAATCAATTAAGTCCAAGTTGAGTCTAAACTTACAAAACATAACCAGGCTTAATTAATTAAGTACATGGAGAGTGTAAATGACTAAAAATGAGGGTTTATTAATGTATAAAATATGTTATCATTAGCAGGAGGCATATAAAGAAAATATAAAATATTTACATGATGAAGTAAAATGTCCATAATGGTTTAGTTATGTCCAGATGCAGCAACTGCATTCTAGAGACGCGTCTGAATCAAAATAATGCTTCTGCATCCAGTTCTAGATCTAACGCTAATGGACAAAGGGAGTTTTGCTTCCATTTCATAACTTATTATAAATGGTATTGCCAATCTATACAAGAATATTGGCAAGGGGTGCAACAATTACATGTCAACGACTTAAGCAAGAAAGATATCCCAGAAATCATCTGATCTATATATATATATATATATATCTTATAACAAATAAAAGGAAAGTTTGAAAATTATATGCACAAAATTAATGTCTCCATACATATAATCAGTACAAAAATTAGACAGAGAAAATGAAAGAAAAAGCATAGTGTGGATTGACAAAAGTTGTACAAAAATGAAAGTTCTCCTCAAATTTTGTCTTCTCTTCTTCATTTCTTTTACGTTTTCTTGAAATAACTGAGGTACCAACTGCACTAGTATCCATTTCTTCACAATCCACAACATATAACAGAGTATATTATCAGAAAAAAAAACTTAAGACCAAAACAGAATATATTATCAGAAAAAAAAAAGAAAAAACAGAGAAGGATTAAGTGAACGAACCAAATGACCAATTTTTATGGTGCCATTCATACAGTGAGCAATCCAATACACATGAGCACGTGAATATATTTTTAAAGCCAGTCAAAATGAAAGCTATGAACTAACCTTCTAAAAATGGCAGTGGATCCAGATGAATTTGGCAACAATTCCTACTGAAAAACAAAAATTGTTGAATTTAGCATCTAGATGACTTGACTTCAATTCCAATATATGAAAAACATTCAGCATGCTTAGGAAAAGGATGACAAGATCTGAAGCAAGTGGTCTCAAAAACAAAACATATAATAGGGACTTAGATCATGTAGAAGAATTATGAAAAGGAAAAATCATTGCTCCACAAGTATAAAAATATCACCTCTGCAGTAGTCCCCAATTTATTCTCACCAATAGCCACAAGCTGAAAAGACAAATGCCAAATTAAAAAAAAAACAAAAGAAAAAGGACATAACAATGGAAGACACACAACATCAAGCATCTCATAAGGACCCTCTTAGTAAGCTGAATTACATTATTTTTATTTGAATATCAGTTGAAAGTTCAATGATTTAAATAGCTTAAAACACACTACAATCCTTGGCCTAACACTTGATGAAGCCAAAACTTAGACAACCAAGTAGCAGGGCCAACAAACATGTAACAGTTAAGTCTTTGTGTTCAACAACTTTTGAGTATGCTAAAATAGATTGAAGACACCCCGTAATCCAACAAACATTAGATGCAAGAAAGTGAAAATTTGTGCATTAACAAAATATTTTATAATCCAAACTAGGACTCATTCCACCTAAAAGCAACGATTCAAGCATACTATCATACAACTTAAGTGCAACAAGGATAAGCATTAAATTGAAAAGGAAGCCAAATTACCAAGAATACAGAAAAAATACATATGGAACATCATATAGGTATCTAATTGGATACACGGTATCATCAGAAAAATTGAACAAAAATTCTCTAGCATGAATATCACAGTGTGAGCTGAGAAAACAAAGAAAAAAATAAAAAGATGGTGATTACCCCTGACTTGGGTCGCAGTTGAGCAATTGAGAAGCAGCTTGTGCCTCTATTCTTCCCCAATTTCAATGTCTGAAACCCTAGCGCTCTTTCTCTCTTCAGATTCGTTCTCCTCTCTCTGTCGCCGTGGGTGCCACCACCAGTGCAGGGATGATGGCAACGTGGATGCTAGGACGTAGCTGCAAATCGCGATGTGGAGGCGCCGACGAGGTGGATGCGCCGTTGGAGGGTTGAGAAGAGTAGATCGAGAATAGTGAGATGGGAGAGAAGAGAGATAATGCAGGGTAGGGTAGAAAGGTTGCACGCGAATAGGAGAGAGGTCGAAGGATTTTGGAAATTCCACCTGCATAGGTGGGAATTAAAATTCCTTAATTTTGATTAACAAAATTCTTTATTAAAATTCTTTAGAATTCTTAAAATTCTTCACTTAATTATCCAAATAAAGTATTTTAAAATGAAGAATTTTAAATCCCTTAAAAAAATACATTACCTCATTTAAATACTCCATCCAAACACAACCTAAAGCTTCATCAGGTTCTTTATCAAGAAACTCACCATTACACATTGTTTCCACAAATTATTTAGTTTCAGGTGTTAAACCTTCATAAAAAAAGCTTATACTGCGCCATTTTTCAAAACCATGATGTGGGCAAGAATTTAACAAATCTTTAAACTGTTTCTAACATTAAAAATATGCTTCATTTGATTTTTGGGAAAAATTTTGGATTTGTCTTTTCATAGCATTGGTTTTATTTGTTGAAAAAAAATTCTTTAAGAACTCACCTTGCATTTCTTGCCATATGCCAATTGATCTTGGTTTCAAAGTGTTAAGCCAATATTTTGCTTTATCTTTTAAAGAAAAAGGAAACAATTTAAGCTTAACAATCTCTTCAGTGCAATTTTGATCATTGAAAGCAATACATAATTCCTCAAATTCTTTCAGATGTAAATATGAGCTTTCAGACTCTAAACCATCAAAATTAGAAAGTAAAGAAATCATACCTGACTTGAATATGAAATTATTGGCATTGAGTGAAAAGATAAAACATGATGAACTAGAATTTTGAGGTGGTTGCAAATATTCATGCATGGTTCGCAACAGTTGATTTTCATGTTTATCATGTACACTTTCATTTTCAGTCATTGTGTCAATTATGTGTGATTGTGATTCAAACAAATCAATATATAAAGTACCAGGATTAATTTTAACTAAACGACTAGAATTTAAATCACGATACTAATTAAGCATAAATAAATGACTTAAAATAGAAAAAATAATGTACAAGTCTACAGTTTACACCAGTCATTAAATATTAACAAGGATATAGTATAAACCAACCACCTAATAAATATTAACAAGTAAAAAGTTAGATAACTGATAAAGTAAAAAGTTAGATAATTAGAGAGTTAATAATTAGTAAGTTGAAAGTACAGAAAGTAAAATACAGAAAATAAAGTGCAGAAAATAAATTACAAAAAATAAATTTAAAATATGAAAATCGAAGAGAGGCAGAGCCCTACCAGAGCCGGTGAAAGAGAAGAAAAAAAGAAAGATTATTTCGTTATGTTAGAAAGCAATAATAAATAATAGAAATTAAAAAGTTAGAGAGCAGAAAATAAGCAAAATAAATGACATAAATTAAAAGTTAGTAAACATAAGTAAATGACATATATATAAATGTTAGAAAGTTAGTATGTTAGTGTTAGCAAGTTAGTAGGTTAGTAAGTTAGATAGTTAGAAAGTTAGTAAAGAAACCGAAGAATCGGCAAGCCGATCTTTTGCTCCGGTGAGGGAGAAGAGAGAATAGATTTTATTAAAGAAAAAGAACTTCAATAAATTAAAACTTCAAATCAAGTCCCCGGCAACGGCGCTAAAAACTTGACTGCGGGATTTAAAGGATTCAAACCTAAGTGCAGGTTGTCTCAAGTAATAAATTTCTCGGGAATCCGAGGTCAATCCACAGGGAATTGATGAAGAAAAAATTAATTGAGGTAAGAAGAGAATTTGTCACAACACTAAAAGTAATAAAAGATGTTCACAAATGAATTTAAGAACTTGCTTGGGTTAGGAGATCCACTCTTGGTAATAAATTAAAGGCAAGATTATTTCTCTTTATAACTCAATTGAAATCCACACACAACGGAGGTTCCAATCGGAAAATATAACATTTAAAATTTAATTATATATGCAATTATATTACGATTCCTTTAATTATCTATCAATATTTATAAATGAGTTCAAGCATTCACTGTGCCAATCCTATTGTCTACAATAAATCAAGATCTCCATTATACAAAGAAGGTTTCTAAATTGATTGGAAACAAAATACAACACATATAATGTCCATTTGATAATATATCATTTAAGCACAAAAAATAGAATAATCTAATCTTATTTCATTACCAAGAGCTTCACTCTTTCACCCAAGCAAGATGAAGATTTAGTTACTCATAGACAAGAAGAAAGAAAGAGAGAAGAAGAGAAAGATAAACATAGCTTCAATTTAGAGCAAGAGAAAATTACAACAGAGGAAAACAATAAACAAGTATAACCATAACTTCTAAAAACTAAGCCTAACACCAAAAGCACCAAATGATCAGCCAATGGTGCCTTTTATAGAGGATTAGGAATACAAAATGATAAGGGGGCTTATTAAGAGTAGGTGAGGAGTAGGTGGATGAGTGGAAAATGTCAAATGGGGAGTTGGTGAGTAGAAAATTATTGAGATTCTTTGTCTCCGAAATCATTCAGTGTTGATCTCATGGATGCCATCAGAATGAAGCAACATGACCTTCATGAAAGTTGTAGCATTTTGTCTCATCTTTCCAATGCCACCAAGATCATCCAAAAATTCGTCCTACAGCCCAAGATATGACTCATTTACTGCAAACTGTTCAGGCTCAGTTTCAGCACCTCTGTTTTGACTTCCAGACCCAATATCACCTCCAATCTGTCGGAATGAGCTCTTATGTTCTCATGAAAGTTGTAGATGTGGGTCTTAACTTTCAAGTGTCCAAATTTCAGCCCAAGAAAGTTCTTTCAGCCTGAGTTATGCTCTGATTACTGTACATTATTCAGGTTCCAATTACAAAACTCGTATTCTGACTTCCAAGCCCAATTAGCTCCTCTAGATGTCCATATTTTACCTGGAGCTCTTCATGAAAGTTGTATAGCTCTCTCTTATCTTTCCTACAAGGTAAGATATATAATTTTTACACATTTAGAACTCAAGATATGGTGAAAATACAGAAACAGTGTAAGACTCAAATAATGCTGGAAAAATCAATTATGTCTACTTTGAGTCTAAACTTACAAAACATAACCAAACTCAATCAATTAAGTACATAGAGAGTGTAAATGACTAAAAATGAAGGTTTATTAATGTATAAAATATATGATCATCAGCTAGTTTCATAGTTGTCCCATGCATGAACACCATCAAGCTAGATTGGGAATTCTAAGATATATCAAGAATTCACCTGCACAAGGACTCTGCTTTCCTGCTAATGTAGATCTCAAGCTCAAGGGTTTCATTGATTCAGATTGGAGGCCTATTTATATACCAAAAGGTCTATTACAGGTTTCTGTTTTTTCTTAGGAGCATTCTTGATCTCATGGAAAAGCAAGAAATAATCTACGGTTTCCAAATGATCATCAGAGATTGAGTATAGCATCCTTGGCAACTGCAACTTGTAAGACTCAGTGGTTAGTTTATTTGCTTCAAGACTTTCAACTTCCACAAACTACATCAGTGGCACTATTCTATGACAATCAATCTACTCAACACATAAGATGTAATTTAGTGTTTCGTGAGCACACCCAACATATTAAAATTGATTGTCATATTATCATAAACAAAGCACAATATGGCCTGTTCCATTTGCTACTAGTTTCAACTCAAGCTCAACTTGTTGTCTTACTGACAAAACCCTTTGTCTCCTAGACCTTTCAATCTTCTCAAGTTTAAGATGGGCCTACAAGACATCCACAGTCTTGCTTGCGTGCACGTACGGGCGTGGGGGGGGCGAGGAGGGGAAGGGTGTCACCAGAGGCTAAGTCATCAAGCCAATCAAGCCCATCTCCTCCAAAAGCTTGTAATTCTAATTTCAGTTAGTCTAGTAAGCAAAGTTAGTTACAATTGTTATAGTTAGTTTCTATATTCATCTAATAGTCTAACTAATCCACTACCTAGTGAACTAACTGCTCTTAAAATAGCACTAATTACTTTGTACAAATATAAATATTGTTGTGCAGGAATATGGTCAAATAGAAAGTTCAGTTTCACACTCACCAATTCTATTCAGAACTCTCCCATTTTCTCTTTTTTTGTCGAGCTTTCTCACACAAACATGATGAGAACATTATATTTATATTCTAGAATAAGATCAAAATAAAAAATTAGACATACTTTATATTATTATGAAATGATAATTAAGAATAGGTTGTATACAATATTATGCTATTCTTAAGCATTATTTAAATTTTGGTTCTATGACAAATATATTTTCATTTTTCTATAATGCATATTTTGATTAAAATATTAATTAATGTATATAATATATTTTAAACAAAGTAACTTTTGGAATAATAACGATTTTCACATATTTTAAAGTGTATTATAAATCAAACATTTATTAAATTAATTACAACTTACTTAATCTAATTTGTTATGAGAGAGAAATACTTGATAAATAAGCTATATTTAAGTTTGTATATAATGATATAAAGTAGGAAACTGAAAAATATAATGGAATAAATAAAGAATTTAACTTTCATTCATAGATAGTGTTAAATTTTTTCATATTATCATCTAATTATGTATTATAAAATTAATAAAAATTTATTATTACACCACTATCTAAAAAATCTAATTAATTATCTTCATAATGTATCAATATATCATTAAAGTATAGCATAAAAAATTTTATAATTAGAATGTATCAAAATCTAAAGTCAAATAAATTATGAAGCACTACTATTGTACTGTTGCAGAACCTTCGACGTGGCAGGTAATTGATGAGAGCATGTGCAGAATGGAGCGGAAATGACCTGCATGCATGGATTGAGACAACTCTATTCTATATGACGCTTGGCCAGGTGTAAAGAACTTGAAGCACATTTCTTTTTTGGGGGTTATATGAGAAGCACACGGGACATTTATATTTCTGTGTTCTTTCCAATTTCCCATTTGCATAGTCAGAACTATAATGCTATATTATGCTTTTGAGAATTTTCTTTCTAACTTTCCACATGTAGTTCTTTTTTTTCCATGGATTTGCATTTTAGAGAAGAGAATATATGCTCAAAATTCAAGAATATATTCATTAACACTTTCAGCTATCTTAAACTAGCCAACGTAAATTCATCTCAATTCCCAATTGCTAACTAACGGTGTAGAGTAGGCCAATAGAAATAGAAGACACTAGCTTTTTACTATGCAATGTTTTTCCAAGACATCGATTTTGATCGGAAAAAAAAGTCATAAAACTTTTTGGTCGCAAGATTAATTGTCAAATCATCAATATTTCTTTTTCATATTCTCTTTGTCTATTTTATCTGTTTATTTAACAATTTTATTTTATCTAAATTATCTGTCTATTTAAAAAATCAATGAGTTATTAATTATTATTTTTAAACTTACTCTTGATATTAATAAGTAACAGAGAAGATTAGTAGATTCATAAATTATCTTGGTCTTTTAAAGATTAACGTATCATTATATTAGTCCTCAAAACATTTGTTCATCAAATTAGTCCCACAAATAATATAAAAAAGTCACCAAATTTGTCCACATGCTGCCCACCAAATAAGTCTATGAAGGACGAATATAATGACATGCAAATCTTTAAAAAACTAATTTGAGGGTTTACTCTTATATTAATATATAAACTATATATTTATATTTCCTTTAGAAAAGAAACACCACATTCACACACCAATATAAAGTAGAAAAATATGTATTTAGTAGTTACCAGATAGTTAATTTGGGTCCTAAAATTACTACTGCATAACTTTGAAAATAGATACATGTGCGCTGGGTTAAAGGCCTTCGGAAGCAACTAATTTGTTAAATGACTTACCGAAAGATTTGGATTTTAATAAAATACTGTAAAGTCATTTGATCCATTTAACCCACTCCATCTAATGTAAAAAAAAAAAAAACTTTAGTTGTTGTTATTTCATTCTATATAAATTTATTATGCTGTGAAAAATAAAAAGCGATGAAACATGAATTGGACGAAATAATATCCTTATTTATTAAAGTAACACACAATTTATAGTAAATTGATTTTATTTTTGGTTATTGTTTGGATGAAGGTGTTTCTATTGCGAAAATTATATATATCAAATTGTTCAATTCTGTTTTCTCCCACAAATTTCCAACAAAAATGTCAGTGTATTACACTAGGCTCAACCAAGCCTAGGCTTTACCCATAGGCTTTGGCAAATGGCGATGACATGACTTTTAAAGATGGGCACAAGTTAAATCGGGTTCGAGCCACCCAAACTACTAAAGTCTATATGTGTGGCCCTTATTTGAAACCATGATTATAAAACGTGGAAAGAAAACAATTACATCGCATGGTCAATGTGGTAATGCATTTATCTTCAAAGTAAATTGCGGCAGAGTATATAATACCCGGAATCAATTGAATATAACAAGATGGTTCCTTTTATTTGTAATATAATAAAAATTTAATTTTGATACATTATGAGTATATTATTAATTAATTATATATTATTATATATGTGTTTTTTTATATAATTATTATAATAGTTAGATAGTTTTTATAATTTAATAATATATAATTGAATAATAGTATAAAATACATTGTATTCAAATTAAATCTATATAATAATATTTGATTTGCTACTTATTCGATAATATATTGTGTCTAAAAAGCGTCAGCAGATTCATCCGTTTCGCAGACTCGATGTTTGTGTCAAATATGCCTCTCTCAATTCAAAAAAGTGTTAGGCCAACAGAATTGTCCATCTTTTCGTTCTACGTGCATGGAGTTCTCAGGTTAATTGGTGTCTCTAATAAACTTTTGTTTGAATCAATGATTGAACATATTGCACTGGATTTAAAACTTGGACCAAATGATCGTTTTTGAGTTAAATTCTGTTAGTTTGTGTGGGTCTACGGTTTGACCCAACTGCCTAAACAGTCCTACGTCATCCACTGTAATGTCTTTTATATATATATATACATGAGGGGGATATATTTATACTATTGTAAATTTTTTTTTATTTATATTTATTTTTAATTATTAAATTTATTTTCATCTAATAGTTAAGATTATTTCATTAAAAATAATTATTAGATAAAAATAAATCTAACAATTAAAAATAAGTATAAATTATTTACACTAGTATAAATTAATCCTCTCTTTATATATATATTGATATATTGTTATGAAAGATTTTTTGGTACTCTCACAATAAAAAATATCTCTTGTTCTATGTTATTAAATGTATGACAAATCAATTATAACATTAAAAATATAACCCAAGTAATAGATAATAACGACTCACAAAATTAATTTATAACACATTTACTAGTACAAAATAAAAGACATGCGAAAACATAAGAATTTCTAATATGGTGATATAGCTTGTTCATTTCCCATCATTATTTTCACTTTTTCATTTTTATCTCTTACATCTAGTTACATAATTTTTTTCTCACTGCATTTTGCAGGAATTTGAAGTAAATGACAACTTTTGAGGCACTTATGTACATTTGAATTTTTTTTTTTTTTTAAGATAATGAGATATTTTCACATCCTTGAGTGTAGGATTAATCTTCATTCAGACATCTAACTTGACTCTGACCACAAGTTACTTTTAGCAGTTTTTGAATTCTTTACATTTTGAAAATTTTAAAGCAGTAGGAGTTTGAATAAATAAAATAGGAGTGCAAATAATCGTATATTTTAAGTTTCATCAGATATCTTCATTATATTAATAGAAAACTTTTAAATTAATCTTTCAAATATTAGCGTATCATCACATTAGTCCTCAAAATATTTTTTCATAAAATTAGTCCCACAAAAAATATAAAAGTACCACCAAATTTGTCCACATGTTGCCCACCAAATAAGTTTATAAAGGACGAATGTGGTACCATGCAAATCTTTTAAAAATTAATTTGATGGTTTACTCTTATATTAATATATAAGCTATATATTTACATCTCCTTTAGAAAAGAAACATCACATTCACACACCAATATAAAGTACAAAAATATGTATTTAGTAGTTACCAGATTGTTAATTTGGGTCCTAAAATGACCGCTCCATAACTTTGAAAATAGATACATGTGCGCTGGGCAAAAGGCCTTCGGAAGCACGTATATTATATATGACTTAATGTGATTTGTCATTCTATTTTTTTTTTATAAGCAAATGATATATTATAAAGGTTACAAGGGGTACTCTAATTCATAAACAGAAGTCTTACTAGTAGAACTAACAACAATTCTTAATACATTCAATAGGACACATACACCAATTTGAAAATGAGTAGTGGTAACACCCCACTCTTGCCATAAACCAGACCAAGATCGAACTTTAACTAGGTTCAAAATACCAATCATATCAAAAGAACTTCCTTGAAACAAAATCTTATTACGTATCAACTAGATAGACCAAGTAACAACATGTCAGAAAATATGACTAAAATTTCTAAACCGCTTACCTCTTAAACAACTAACATGTTGAAAATAATGAGCTTGACCTCCATACGGTAAAACAACATAAAAGCCCAACCAAACATAAAAATTAGACCAAACCTGATAGGACACCGAGCAGGAAAAGAAGAGATGATCAGAATCTTCATCCTGCAAGAAACAGAAGACATAAGAGACCCCCTGTTGCACATTTATGACCCCTCTCCGAAGTAAGTTTAAGCGGGTAGGAAATCTATCAAGCAGAACACGCCATGAAAAAACTAACACCCTCAGTGGAACATAACACTTCCAAAAACTCTTAAATACCGCAACATCCAAATTATTAGGCACCCCGAGATTCAGTTGACCTTGCAGAAAAGAATAAGCGGATCTGACAGAAAAAATCCTAGAACTATCTTCCTTCCAAATCCACACATCCTGCTCCTCCTTGCATAAACTTACCATCCTGCAAGAAACAGAAAACATAAGAGACCCCCTGTTGCACATTTATGACCCCTCTCCGAAGTAAGTTTAAGCGGGTAGGAAATCTATCAAGCAGAACACGCCATGAAAAAACTAACACCCTCAGTGGAACATAACACTTCCAAAAACTCTTAAATACCGCAACATCCAAATTATTAGGCACCCCGAGATTCAGTTGACCTTGCAGAAAAGAATAAGCGGATCTGACAGAAAAAATCCTAGAACTATCTTCCTTCCAAATCCACACATCCTGCTCCTCCTTGCATAAACTTACTGAACTTAACAAAAAAGATAATTCAGAAAGAATGTCTACTTCCCACATAAAAAGATTCCGCCTCTACCTCCATTTCTAACACCACACCTCGTTAACCCACTCACCCATATGAGCAACACATGCATTCTTATCAGAGGAGATTTGATATAATCTAGGAAAAGAATCCTTAAGACTTGAGTTTCCAATCCAGGAGTCATGCCAGAAACTTACATGTTTCCCATTCTTAACCTTTCTAGCCACTGCAGAAAAGAACCAAAGAGGAGGAGCACAAGAAACTCCTTCAATAGAGCAAAGATCCCTCCACCAAATAGAAGAAGTATTTCTGTGCCCCCTAGAGCTCATAGTTACCTGATCCAGAGATCCATATTTATGTGACAAAAGTTTATACCAAATAGCATCAGAATCCACAAAAAAACGTCATTTCCACTTAGCCAAAAGGCTAAGATTAAATAATTTCAAGTTTTTAATCCCTAGCCCCCCACCATTCTTTGGTTGACACACGCTATCCCAATTCACACAAGCTATTTTTCGAGAGTCATCCTTACCAGACTACAAGAAAGCTCTTTGAATCCCAATCAAAATATTTAAGACTTTCTTTGGTGCTTTGAAAAAAGACAGAAAATACAATGACAAGCTTGATAAAACAAAATTTACCAGAACAATTTGACCGCCCAAAGATAGCTGTTCACCCTTCCATGAAGCCAATCTTCTCTTCAAGGAATCAATGACTGGGAGCCAAGTAGCGACTTTTCTCGGATTAGCACCAATTGGCAAACCAAGAAACTTAAAAGGAAATCTTCTAATAAGACAATGAAGAAAATTTGAAGCTGCAGACAAGAAGCTATTCTCCACATTAATGCCAAATAAGTTACTCTTATGAAAATTGACCTTTAAGCCTGAAACTAGTTCGAAGCTTCTAAGAACAATTTTTAACATCCACAAATTCTCCCAAGATGTCTTTCCTACCAAAACTGTATCATTGGCATACTGCAATAGAGAAATATTGACATATTCTCCAACCTGAAAAATATGAGAATTTTCCTAGTTCAACCGCCCTTCCTATTAGACCGCGCAACCCTTTAGCTACTATAATAAAGAGAAAAGGTGCAAGCGGGTCTCCTTGACGAAGACCTTTACTCATAGAAACTTCATGAGACGGGTTACTATTCATTAACACAGATACTAAACCTTAAAAAAATATAGGCTCTAATCCAATCCCTCCATTTAGCACAAAAACCCATTCTACTCATCATATAATCTAGAAAACACTAACTCACAGAATCATAGGCCTTTTCAAAATCAACCTTTAAAATAATGCACTCTTGCTTATTTCTCTTTACCAAATCAACCAGCTGATTCAAAACCAGTACACCATCGAAAATTTGTCTTTTTGGAAGAAAAGCAGTCTGACAAGAAGAAATAACAGCCCCTAGCACCTTTTTTAGTCTCCAAGCCAACAATTTCGAGATAATTTTATATATACTACAAATGAGAGAAATTGGTCTAAAGTCGGACGAGCAATAAGGATTTTCAATCTTAGGCACCAAAGCAATAAACGAAGAGGTACTACCCTTAGGTAACTTAGCATTAAAATAGAATTCCTCAACCATTTCACATACCTCCAATTTTATGACATCCCAAAAGTTTTTGAAGAAGTTAAAATTAAAACCATCTGGCCCAGGGCTCTTATTGCCATCACAGCTCCACACAGCCTCTTTGATCTCATCAACAGAAAAAGGAGAAGAAAGAGCGTTATTATCTGCATAAGATACCTTCTTAAAGAAAATCTCATCCATTACAGGACGGTCCATAATATGATTTGAATAAACCCTCTAAAAGTGATCTGCAACCTCTACTTTTATGTCATCAACCCCCTCAATCCACTTATCCCTTGTCTTAAGAGCCACAATCCGATTAACATTCCGACGAGAGCGAAGACAGGAGTGAAAGAAAGCCGAGTTTGCATCTCCTTCCTTTAGCCATCTAATTCTAGCTTTCTGAAAAATAAGGCTCTCTTTAAGACTAAGTTGGAGCCACAAATCTGCTGAAAGTTGCCTTCTTTGCACAACATCTAAAGGAATCAAAACACCAAAGGCTGCCTTATCATCCAGTAGGTTCATTTCATCAACCAATTGATCTACTTTCAAATCCAGAAAACCAAACACTTCCTTGTTCCACGTTTTAAGCCTTTCCTTCAAGAGCTTCAATTCTTCTTTAAAAGAATAAATTTTCCAGCCACCCACCTCAAACTCCCTCCAACAACCAGTAATAAACTGAACAAATACACAATGCCTCAACTAACAATTATTAAAACGAAAAGGCTTAGGGGTCCAGTTAGAAGAACCACACTTCAAAACCACCGGGCAATGATTAGAAATGTCCCTCTTCTCAACCCACTGAGATGTTATTTGCCAAAGATCAATCAAACCTTCTGAAAGTAGAAAGCGATCAAGCCTACTCATACCAGACCCATCAGTTCTGAACCAAGTGAACTTCTTCCCAAGCATTGGAATATCAACCAAGGCCATGTCCTCTATATAAACTGCTTAAAATCTTCATGCTCCCTGATGTTTTCTTGTTGACTCAAACCTCTTCTTTCGTCTTTACACTTCACAGCATTAAAGTCCCCAGCTACACACCAAAGATCACCATTGAAACCCCTTTTAGACATCAACAAATCACTCCACAGTTTCTTTTTACCAGAAGATGAACATGGAGAATACACATTAATGAAAAAGCACCTCTTACCACTTTGACCCCATTCTCCACATACTCTTAAGAACCCTGCACCCGAGAAAGAGAATAAAAATTTCACTATGTTAGACTTCCAGATAGATAAGAGGCCACTTGAAAGTCCAGAAGCTGGACAATAGACCCATTGGCAAGCAGACCGACCCCACAAACCTTCAACCACCCTATCATCAACCAGAGACAACTTTGTTTCTTGAAACAAACATAAATCAAACTGTCCCATATCAATAAGGCTCTGGATTTTATTTTTCTTAATCTGATTGCCAAGCCCCCTCACATTATAGGTAACAGCACTTATATTGAAACCTTTTGCGAACCCCTCTGGATCTTCTCCAAACCATCCCTAACCTCCATTTGCTGTAAAAGCTTGACATAGTCACCATCTTCCCTTGATCCAGACACCCCCAAATCCTTGGCCAAGACCCAAATCTTCTCTGCAACCAAATCCTCTTTCTTTGACAAGAACTTCAGATTGCACCGCTGAATATCAGAATCTGAGATAAAGAAACCCGAAGAGATGCTACTTTCATTGTGAGATGGCTGCACAAGGAATGATTGACCAGGAAAAGACCATCGTAGGACCACTGGAAAACTGGACACACCTCTATCTGGCTCTCGGATGACGTGACAAGCGGCACCCGTCCGAGACGAAGAAGGGGATCTAAAGCCCTCCACCTAAAGCTCTAGCGAATTCGCCATAGCGACGCCCCTCGATGCCTTCTTTTTTCTGCTTAGAAAACTGGCGCAGAGATAATTTCTCGAAGACCCACCAAAAGCATTCTCCAGAACATTCTCTTCAGAGCCACAAAGTGGAATGAGATCACATGCCAAGATATCAGAGTCTTCACTGGACAAATCAGACCCACTTTTGGAAGCTACAACATTTGGGCCACCTTCAAAATCGCAAGGCTCAAGCCCATCTGTATGCCCAACTTGAACGTGACGACAAGAAATACTACTAGTATTCCCGATACATAAATGAGATTGCCCATTATTAAACGTTAACTTAACCACATCATGGCCACTTAAAGAAATTGTGCCGTTCAACTCCATTGGGAAGTTACTAGATATTCCCCCTTGGACATTCAGAACATTTTGAGAGGCTTATCCCATTGAAACTCCATTAACCCCTTCCTCCTCAGAATCTGGAGCCAATAAATCTCCATCAATGTCTTGGTCCAGATTCAAAGAACCTCAATAATCGGAGATGTCCTCCATCGGCTGTCCAAACTGAGAATTTGAATATGTTGATATGCTTTCTTCGTCGAAGCTTACTACCGTTCTATATCCCACTACATTCATACCAAAAGTTTTACAAACATTATCACCAAAGACCTCCTCAACGAGTTTAATAGGAAACATATTTCCATTGATATCCACCCTAACCACTCTGTTAATGAGATATGGAGTCGTTGTTCTCATTAGGATTTTGGCCACATCCATACGAGCCTGTTTTCTTGTGCTTTCATCAATGTTCACGTAGTGACCTAAGCAAGACACAATGAAGTTGAAAAACTTTTCCGACCAAGCGTGAACTGGGGTTCCATAACACTTCACCCATTAGTATCTTGGAAGGTTAATGTAAACCTTTTGATCACCAATTAGTATCTTGTCTAAGATACTTCCAAATAAATAAGGATCATAAATCTCAATAAATCTCACGAAACAAACCGTTTGCCCCTTTAATCTACCTTGTTTGGAATGAAAACCTCCACCACCTTACCCATTTCTTGAACACCATCCACATATCCTTGGGACCAAAATTATCAGGAAAGTTTGAAAAAAAATACGTGACTTGATCTTCATTGACCAAGACTCTTTTCTTTGCTACATGTATCTGGTTTTGCTCCCTAACTATCCACTTGCTGTTATCCCCACGAGATGACCCCCCCACCTTCTGTCTCACCTCATGCAAGTCCACCATTACTCTAATATAATTTGTCATTCTATTTAAATTTGTTAAATGACTTATTAGAATATTTGGTTTTTGATAAAATACAATAAAGTCGTTTGATCCATTTAACTCACTCTATCCAATGTAAAAAAGACTTTAGTTGTTGTTACTTCATTTTATTTATATATATTTTTTATGTTGGGAAAAATAAAAAGCAATGAAACATGAATTGGACGAAAGAATATGCTTATTTATTAAAGTAACACACAATTTATAGTAAATTGATTTTATTTTTGGTTATTGTTTGGATGAAGGTGTTTCTTTTGCAAAAATTATATATATCAAATTGTTCAATTCAGTTTTCTCCCTCAAATTTCTACAAAAACGTCAATATATTACATTAGGCTCGACCAAGCCCGGGCTTTACCCATAGGCTTTGGCAAATGGCGATGACATGACTTTTAAAGATGGGCACAATTTAAATCGGGTTCGAGCCACCCAAACTACAAGTCTATATATATGTGTGGCCCTTATTTGAAACCATGATTATAAAACGTGGAAAGAAAACAACTACATCAATGAGCTAATGCAGTTATCTTCAAAGTAAATTGCGGCTGAGTATATAATTCCCGGAATCAATTGAATATAACATGTTCCTTTTATTTGTAATATAATAAGAATTTAATTTTGATGCTTTATAAGTGTATTATAATTAATCATATATTATTATATATATAACTTTTTATATAATTATTATAATAGTTAAACATTTTTTATAACGTGATAATATATAATTAAATAACAATATAAAATACACTAATAGTGTATTCAAATTAGGTATATATAATAATATTTGATTTGCTTCTTATTCGATAATATATTGTGTCAAAAAAGCGCCAGCAGATTCATCCATTTCGCGGACTCGATGTTTGTGGTCAAATATGCCTTTTTCAATTCAAAAAAGTGCTAGGCCAACAGAATTGTCCATCTTTTCGTTCTACGTGCATGGAGTTCTCAGGTTACTTGGTGTCTCTAATAAACTTTTGTTTGAATCAACGATTGAACATATTGCACTGGATTTAAAAATCATAAACTTTTTTGGCTGCGGTATTTGAATATCAAAACTCAAATGTATTAATATTTTCTTCATATATAATTGGTTATAATTTTTATTGTGCATATTAACTTCCAATTTTTCTTTTTTTATATATTCCATTTTTTCTTTATGGGCAGAAACTAATGATTGAAATAGGAGAATGAGATTTTCTTTTTATTGTAACATATTGGGATTATATATGTTAAAGCAAGCCTAATAAACATCTTGCAATAAATCATCATATATCCATTCTTTTTTTCAGCATTAATTCTTCCTAAGCTAGAGTAAGACGCTCATCATCTAATGTCCTGGTTGACAAAAGAATCAAATACAATTAGCCTCCTTCAGTTGACGCGTTTTCTACAGCTGAAAACATATTATCGCAAGAAAGATGCATGGTGAAGGTGAAAAATATAAGTGGAAACTATGAACAAATTACAAAATTGCTAGTCCTATATTATATTATTGATGAAAGAATATGCAAGCAAAAACAAAAACGAAAAGGACTTGCAAAAGTAGAATAAATAAAGCCTCCAGCGCGCCGACACAACAACTTCTTGCCATCCTCTATATATAGGCAGCAAAATTAGGACATTAAACTCAATCCAAATCCAAGCAATCGAATCTAGCTTAAACTCTTTCTCTCTAATACATCATCTTCATTATCCATTTTCTATCATCCAAAATTGTCCGCAGCCCACAGGCCATAGAAAGCAAACTATGGAAGCTTTTCGCTTACTCATAACACTTCTATTCGTTCCCTTCCTATTTTCCTCTTTAGTTTCTGGATATTCTTGGAATGAGATTAAACTATGGTGCAGCCAAACCCCAAATCCTCAACCATGTGAGTATTTCTTAAGCAATAACCCTACTCACCAACACAAGCCCATCAAGCACAAAGCCGATTTCCTCAAGCTTTCATTGCAACTTGCCCAAGAACGTGCACTCAAAGGCCATGCAAACACTCTTTCACTAGGCTCAAAGTGCCGCAACCCACGTGAAACGGCTGCTTGGGCTGATTGTGTTGAGCTTTATGAGCAAACCATCCACAGGCTCAACAAAACCTTAGACCCTAACACCAAGTGCTCCCAAGCTGATACTCAAACATGGCTCAGCACAGCTCTCACCAACCTTGAGACATGCAAAGCTGGGTTCTACGAGCTTGGGGTTCAAGACTATGTGCTGCCTTTGATGTCCAACAACGTTACTAAGTTGCTAAGCAACACTTTGTCTCTTTACAAGGTTCAATATCAAGAACCAAGCTACAAAGATGGGTTCCCAACATGGGTCAAACCAGGTGACAGAAAGCTTTTGCAAACGTCTTCTCCAGCTTCTCACGCTAATGTAGTGGTGGCAAAAGATGGGTCTGGAAAGTACACAACAGTCAGTGCAGCCATAAATGCTGCACCAGAGAGTAGCAGCGGGAGGTATGTGATATACGTGAAGGCAGGGATATACAATGAGCAAGTTGAGATAAAGGCAAAGAATATCATGTTGTTGGGAGATGGTATTGGGAAGACTATAATCACTGGTAGCAAAAGTGTTGGAGGGGGCACCACAACCTTCCGTTCAGCCACTGTTGGTAAGCAACAAAAAAAAAATGTTTCTTCAAGTTTCATCATTTTTCTCTCCTAATTTTCAGCTTCAACAATTTGATACAAAGAAATGAAAAATGAATGATTCAATGATTGAGAATTTAATTATATGAATTTTTGCAGCTGTTGTTGGTGATGGATTTATTGCTCAAGACATCACATTTAGGAACACTGCTGGCGCAGCAAACCACCAAGCTGTTGCATTACGTTCTGGATCAGACTTATCAGTATTTTACAGATGTGGATTTGAAGGTTACCAAGACACATTGTATGTCCACTCTGAGAGACAGTTCTACAGAGAATGTGACATTTATGGCACGGTTGATTTTATCTTTGGTAATGCAGCTGTGGTGTTCCAAAATTGTAATCTTTTTGCAAGAAACCCTCCAAATAAAGTCAACACAATCACTGCCCAAGGCAGAACCGATCCAAACCAAAACACTGGTATTTCCATTCACAATTCTAGGGTTACTGCTGCCTCTGATTTGAAACTAGTTCAAAGCTCTGTTAAGACTTATCTTGGAAGGCCTTGGCAACAATATTCTCGAACAGTTTTCATGAAGAATTCTCTTGATAGTTTGATCGATCCAGCTGGTTGGTTGGAATGGAGTGGTAACTTTGCCTTAAGTACTTTGTACTATGGAGAGTACATGAATACGGGACCAGGTTCCTCAACAGCAAATCGAGTTAAATGGTCAGGATATCATGTCATTACTAGTGCTTCTGAAGCTTCAAAATTCACTGTTGCAAATTTCATCGCTGGAAACTCATGGTTACCATCCACTCGTGTTCCTTTCACCTCTAGTTTATAAGTTTTATCATTTGTTTGTGGGTTGATTGATTCTTAATTCTTTTATTTTTATGCCTTCAAATAATTTCGAGTGATGTAATGTCGAACACAACAGGAAAAATTACTTAGTCTAGCTGATAAATAGCTTTCTTCTACTGTGGTTTGATTTCATTCTATTCTTTATGGAAATGTATTGAGAATACACACAATTATTCAATATACAATTTGAAGAAGTTGATCTTTTACATTTAGAGTCTGTATTTTCTAAAACTGATTTAGTCTTGGTTTTCACACTTTGTTATAACTTCTGTGATTTTTACTAGTTAATGTTTTTCATTGAACCAAATAATTACTATGGCTGTACAGTTAAAATGTTCATTTCACATTATTTTTTTTTCCTACATCACTTTTTATATCATATGTGAATCATTGTGATTAAGTGAGAGAAAAGTATTGACATGTGACTATTGTAATCAATGATAAATAATGTGATTAGAAATACTTACTTAAATTTAGAACAACATAGTTGGATGTACCAGATCAATTAAAATTTAATATTTTTATAAATCTTTGTGAAATTAATTATATGACACAAATATCTATAAAAATACTAAGTCTTAATTGACTTTGTATACTTAATTAATATTCTAAATTTGGACAAAAATTTCTCATAATATGATATAAAAACTGATATACAAAAAAAATAATGTGAGAATATTGAGATTAGCTGAGAAATAACCATTCATAATTAAGAATTCAACCCGTAAAATTTCGTAAGATATCAATACAGCAAAATGTAAATATGAAAAAAAAAAAAAGCATTCAGAATTTTTAAACTCTAATGTTAACCACAAGGATAATGGTCTGGATATTTCCTTTGTCTTTTCACATAAATTGTTGTGTCTAATTAAGATAGCCATATAAATCATACCATTGAAGTGTCAACATCAACTTATTAATATTATTCATTCCATTTCAAAATATATGTCGTTTTAGATATTAAATTTTATTTTATTTTATATATTGTTTTTGAAAATTAAGAATGTATTAATTTTTTTTAACTTTATCTTTATCTTTTGATATTTCAATTAGGGTTGTAAATGTAATGAGCAAAACTATTCGTGAATTATTCGAACTCAACTCGTTAAATGTTTAATCGAACTCATTTATTTAACTTAAACTAACAAACTCAAACTTAAACTTAAGCTTAATTATATAAATGAGATAAATTCAAACTTTATAGACGTAATATTAAAATTTGTAAATAACTTGCGTGTGTGTATGTTATTTATTTATTTTGAATAGATAGTAAGAATTAAATAGTAAAATATAATTATAAAAATGTATAGATGACTAATAATTATTTTTTATTATTACTGACTAAAAACTTCTACAAGAAGGTTATGATTTTTTTATATAATGAATTATAAATGAAAAAATAGCTTTCATTCCTATTTTTAGTTTTTTATTTTATCTCTAAAGATGTTTACTAAATATTAAATTAATAAACATAAATATTTTAAAGAGAGAGTTGATAAAAAGAAAAAAAATATAATCAAGATATAAATGAGTGAAACGAACTAAATCCAATTTTTTTTTCTTAAACAAGTTAAGTCCAAACTTTAAAAATTAATTTGGTTTAATAAATAAGTCAACTTGAGTAATCTCTTTTTTTTTTTCACATGCCAAACTTGAGATTTAAGTGCTCGATTTGACTTTACTCATTTACAACCATAATCTCCACTAAGTAAAATGAAATAGAGTATTAATGGAGTAAGATGCTATAGTTAAGTGTAGTTATATCACCCTAAAATTGAGGAGTTTTAATAGCTTTCTTAATATTTATATAAGAATCTTAAATGACAAATATTTTAAAATAAAAGGAGTAATACCTAGGAAATAAAGCCGTTATTCGAATTCGATAAATTCACTTTTTTTCCTCAATCTATATCTATCTATATTTCTCTAGATGAGATAAATAAAATTGTCTTGAGATTTATAAAATAATTAATAACCTTATTATTTTTCAAGTATTAATTATTAATTTTTATTATAAAAAATAAAAAAATTACTTTAAAAAATAACTAATGACATTATATATATTATTAAATATTAACTATCAAATTCTAAAACACATAAAAGTTTTTATTACTTACATTAGTTTTACTTATTCATCAAAGTTTTATATACTAATTTAAAATGATCAATACATGACCTAATAAATTGTGCATATAAACTTAAAAAATGCAAACAAATATTTTAATAAATGAACGAAATAGAATCAGGTTATATAATTATTAAATTAACATGAGTCTCTTTATTATATTATAAAAGATTAGAAATACATTTGGATTAAATTATTTTTGCACTAAAATCTTTTTAGTTAAATGTTCTTTTTATAATATTTTTTAAGTTTAAATATGTTTTTTGTCCATAAAAATATATCACTTTTTAATTTTGATCCCTCTAAATTATTTTTCTTTGATTTTGGTTTCTCTAATTTCTTTTTTAATTTGTTTTAGTTTCTGTCATTAGTGAGTTTCCATTAAGTACTTACGTGGCAAATTGAGACATTGACACGTGACATCAACAAGTGGGATATCTATTTGCCACATAAGCATTTAACGAAGTGTTGGGGGTAAAATCACAAGTTCTAATTCGACGAAGATATTTTTGACAGTCGGATGATAACATTGAGATATTCGACGATGAAGAGATTTTCGACAGTCGGATGATAATATTGAGATATTCAACGAAGATAATTTTGATGGTCGGATGATACCATTGAGACATTCGACGAATAAGGGTTTCGACAGTCGGATGATAATATTGAGATATTCGACGATGAAGAGATTTTCGACAGCTCGATGATGATAACATTGAAGAAATTTTCTAATGTGTTATAGTCAGATGTTATTTTTTGTCGAAAGATCTCAGTTGATTTCAGTTATTAGTCTTGAGTTCGACAGCTAGATGGTGATCCAAGTGGTGGCTAACTCTCAAATGGTCAAGGGTTGGTTTCGTCGAAAATAAAGTTACCAATTCTGAATTCGACAGGAGTTGGTTATTGTCAAAAGATTTCATAACTGCTCTCGGTTGAGCAAAATATTATTGTAGAAAAACGTGGCATAACTACCATGAATGTGGTCAGTTTTTAGGAGTCAACTATTTTTTATATTTTGCCTATAAATACTAGTATTCACGATGTAAAAATGGTAGTTTTACTGGATATATAATCCTAACATCTCACTCAAGCAGATTAACGGATTTGACTCCAAGTATGACTTCCATTTTCATTTCCAGCAATTTACGTTAATGCAATGTCATTTAAATTCTTTATTTTCAAGCTTTGTCCTTTAAATTTCTTTACTCTTTCTGCACTTTAAATTCATGCGTTTTACGTTTTCTGCACTTTAAACTTACTGCACTTTTACATTTCTTGCATTTAAACTTTCTACACCTTTATTTTCTGCATTTTAATCTTCAGCACTTTATATTTCTTGCAATTTACTTTCTCTACACTTTAAAATTTCTTTGCACTTTACATTTTGCACGTTACTCATCAATTTCTTAAAAGTTTCTTTTCAAACGAGATTACCACATAACTCGTGAACCCACATTCGACTGATAAAATATATTTGTTTGTTGGAATTTATCTTATAACAAATTCACCTGTAAATAAATTGGCACGCCCGGTGGGACGAGTTTAGAGTAACTTGGTAGTGTCATAAACCTCTTCATAAGAAAATGGTTTTATGCGTTTAAGAAGTGGAAAGTTGGTATTTTCTTGCCTTTCTCAAGATACGCAAACTATGAGTAATGCAAATAACCAGTGTCGAATGCACTTTCAGTAGAAGTTAGTGTGCCATCTTCGACAGCCATTATTGCGTCACCTTTAACCGTTGTTAGTACGGGTCCTGTGGTTGATATAATAGCAACTAGTACTCTCAGAAGTAACCTAGTGCTAGAACAAGTGTTGCCTGGAGTAACTCAGTCATCACCAAATCAACCAAGTAATCAAAGTGTAATGAACTCAAATTCAAGGTTGGCACCACAATATGGTTTGCCACCAAATTATATCCCTCCTGTGTTGGCACAAATGAGACTTGACTCTACTTTGGCTAATACTATAGGCCAAATGGTAGCTTCACAAGGCCAACAACAAATAAGTTCGGCTTTAGCAAGTTTTAATGGCCAAGGAACAGGAGTTATAAGTTTAAGTAATCCAACTCCTTTTCGACAGGAGAGATTGAATTTGGGACTTGTATTTCCAAATATGTCGAGAGATATTCCTCAGAATATAACTGGGCCAACTACAAATTCTTTGGCCAGTTTTCGACAACAAATTAATGAAAGTAATCATGAAATGATGCATATGTTCACTCAGCAAATAGGTGCTGTGATTACACCAATCATGAAAAACACAAATAATGCTTGCAACGCATTGGCCCAGCAAATGGCAAGGCTAAATCAAGCCTTGGGGATAGGTGAATTGGCCAATGAAAATGTGCAAGGAACCCAACCTAGAGTAAACTGAGAAATGGTTATATCTCAAGAAAATGGGGGACCAAATCAACAAAACCAAGAACAACCTAGGCAAAATGATCAACCACACTTGGAATATGGGAATGTCCATATGCTCCGTTGAGGTGATGAGGATCAAATGGCTAGAAATGATGCAGCCATGAGATTGCTTCGACAAAATCTTGGGGGGCACCAAGTAATTGAGCAAAATATAAATTGAGTAGTGGAACAGGTGCTGAACAGATTTGGGTTCAATGTTGGATATGCCAACTAACCCTATTTTGTTTCAGTGTTTCCTGAATAGGTACAGCAAGCAGAATTGCCTAGAGGAATTAAAATTCCTAAACTTTCAAAGTTTGCTAGTGAAAATGGAGAATCGACCGTCGAACATATCGCACGGTATACAATAGAAATGGGAGAATTGGCCACTATTGAAGGCCTCAAAATGAGATTTTTCCCAAGCTCCCTTACTAAAAATGCATTCTCTTGGTTTTCGACATTGAGACCAAATTCGATACACTCTTGGACTCAATTAGAAAGAAGTTTCTATGATCAATTCTTCAGAAGGGATTTGAAAGTTGGACTTATAGATCTCTTCAATATTAAGAGAGTATATAATGAAACAATAGAAGATTACCTGTTTAGGTTTCGACAAATGAGGAGTAGGTGTTTTACTCCTATACCTGAAGTAGAAATAGTAAAAATTACTGCAGGAGGTTTAGACTATTACATAAGAAAAAAGTTAATGAACCAACATTTAGTTGATCTTGCCCAATGATAACTCTTGGAAATAAGAGTTATTACTATCCTTTTAGCTTAATCATTGTTCTTGTTTTGATCAATTTAGGAGAAGAACTTCAAGTTTTATTTGATTGAGTAAATATCTGTGTTAATCTGATTAATTGTGAAAAGCTGTAAATTCTGATCTGTTATTGCTGAAGGTTTGATTTAGTTTTGAGCAGGTTTTAAATGTGTAATTGCTGAAGGAATTGCTCTGGGATGTTTTGGAATACTGCAGCTTTGGGGGAGCGAATCACTATAAGATAAAATCATTTTCAGCTCAGCTCTTGCCCACTAGAAGACAAAAATACCTACTGCGTTGTGCTTAAAAGGAAGAGAGAGAATACAATGCAGCAGCTATGTGTACTTGAGAATTAGGCCAAAGAATATTTTAGTATTTGAATTTGTAAAAGCCCAAAAAGTGAGGCATGAGAGAGAGTGTAACCCTATTTTGGGAGCTAGTACAAATAGTGAGTGTGACCTTCTTTTTAAGAGAGAGTTTTTTTGGGTACTGTGCAGAGCCGTAAGCTCCTGATTCTATCTGTAATTTCAATTTTTACGCATCATGCCTTTATTTTCCATCTCTTTTGCTTACTTTGTCTTCAAGCTCATTATGAGCTAAATTCTATTAGTTAGGATTTTATGAATTTGTAATTGTACGGAAGGGTAATCTAATGTTATGGATGTTATTCATTTTCTTCTTTTCTGCTTTAATGTTTAATTTCGGTTTAGCCTGATCAACTAATCTGAATTATCAACTAATTTCGTTTGGAAAAACCAAGTTAGTGGACTTGATTAGAAGATAAAGATAGAACAATTAATTAGAAAATTAATTGTGTTGAATGAGCTAGGAATAGCCTCCAAGTCTTTAAGTAGCTAGACGTGCTTCTTTGATAACTGAGGGAAATTAATTTGAACTTAGGAATAAGAAGCTTTTAATGAACTCAGTTTTTACTGCTGGAAAGAAAAAAAAAATCATTTCCTGGACTAAATGCTGTAGCATCCTGAAGCATACATTACCCTGAAGTTAATAATTACAAAGGATTAGAATCCTAGTTGTTTCCATCTCTGTTTTAAAACACTCATTTATCGCTTTTATTAATTCCTTGCATTTATTACTTACTGCTCTGATACCTCATTACTTCATTTACTTTACATGCTTAAAAATTTCTCTTTATTTTATTGCATTAAATAGGAAAGGTTAAATCTAGAATTTGTATTCAATACAATTAAATCCTCATGGGAATGATCTTTACTCACACTTTATTACTTGTTTAACTGTGTACACTTGCACATCTTTTAATACTCCAACAAGTTTTTGGCGTCGTTGCCGGGGATTGACAATGATGTTTAATATTTAAATTCTTTTGTTAACTTTTTCTATTTAGTTACTTCTAAAAATTTGGTGTACTGTGCTCAGCAACAGGTATTACAATCTGTATGCGCAGCAAGGGTGCATCTGAGTTTCAAATTGACTTGGAGATAGAGAAAACAGCTAAGAGGTTAAGGAAGAGAACCAAAGAACAACGTGCTCAAACTCAACATTCTGAGTTAGGCTTCATGGCTGATCTTTTCTTAAATGAGGAGGAGCAGCCTAGTATGATCGACATAGCAAATGACAGAGAGAGGTCCATCAGGGACTATGCAGTCTTTGATCCCCAAACGATGAATACTGGGATAGTGAGGCCAGAAATAACTACCCAGCAGTTTGAATTCAAGCCTATGATGTTTCAAATGCTTCAAACTGTTGGGCAGTTCAGTGGTGCTCCTACTGAAGATCCTCACGTGCATTTAAGGCAATTTCTAGAAGTGGCTAGCAATTTTAAGATTCTTGGAGTAAGTGATGATGCATTCAAATTGAGACTCTTCCCTTATTCACTGAGGGACAGAGCAAAGACCAGGTTGAACTCTGTGGAACCCAATTCAATTACTACTTGGAATGGATTGGCTGAGAGGTTCCTGACAAAATACTTCCCTCCTACTAAAAATGCCAGAATGAGGAATGATATTACTTCTTTTAGGCAGAATAATGATGAATCACTGTATGAAGCATGAGAGAGGTTTAAAGATCTGTTGAAAAAGTGCCCTCATCATGACATTCCTGTATGTATTCAAATGGAAACTTTCTATAATGGATTATTACCTCCTTCAAGGTTGATGTTGGATGCCTTTTCTGGAGGTGCTCTGTTGACTACGTCTTATAATGAAGCTTATGAGCTAATAGAGAGCATAGCTGCCAATAGTTATCAGTGGCCAACCAGCAGAGCAACTTCTTCTAAAGGTGTGGCTGGTGTTCATGAAGTGAAGGAGATAACTACTGTGTCTGCTCAGCTTGCTTCCATTACCAACATGCTGAAAAATTTAATTGCGGCTAACACCAGTAAGGAACCTGTTATGGTTGAACCTACTATGGCTCCAGTAAATTCAATAGCTTGTGTTTTCTGTGGAGGAAGGCATCGGTTTGAAGAATGTCCTGATAATCCAGTGTCAGTGAATTATGTGGGAAATAGAGGGAACAGTTCTTTCTCCAATACTTATAATCCTGGCTGGAAGCAACATCCTAATTTCAGCTACAGTAATCACAGCAATGCTTTGAATCCTTCAGTTGGTTATGCTTCTCCACAGTACCAACAACAGCAACAGAACAGTCAGCAGCAACAGAACCATGCTCCTGTAAAGGAATCATCTTTGGAAGCTATGTTGATAACTTTCATGGCTGAAACTAAAGTTCAAATCCAGAATCAAGGAGCTGCTGTAAGAAACTTGGAGAACCAAGTAGGTCAGTTGGCCAATGCATTAGCTAATAGACCTGCTGGCACCTTACCCGCTTCCACAGAATCTCCATCATCTTCAAATGATAAGGGGAAGGAGCAAGTTAAAGCCGTAACCCTAAGAAGTGGTAAAGAGCTATATGATGCTATAGCATCTAAGCAGCAGGGAACAAAGACAACTGAACTAGCTGAAACAGAGGATCCTAAGCATGAATCGGTTCCACTGCTTGAAGATACAGAGCAAGTCATTCCTAAGGGGGTTGAGCCCAAGCTGATTCCAGAGAGGCCACCTCCTCCATTTCCACAGAGGTTGAAGAGGGCAGCTCAAGAGAAGCAATTCAATAAGTTTCTGGAAATTCTGAAGCAGTTGCACATTAACATACCTCTAGTTGAAGCTCTACAGTAGATGCCCAACTATACCAAATTTATGAAGGATATCCTTACTAAGAGAAAGAGATTGGGAGAATTCGAGACAGTGGCAATGACAAAGAAGTGCAGCCAGTTGTTACAGAATAAAGTTTCACAGAAAATGAAAGATCCAGGCAGCTTTACTATCCCTTGTTCTATAGGAAATACTTATTGTGGAAAAACCTTATGTGATCTTAGAGCAAGTATTAATCTGATGCCTATGTCCATTTTCAAGCAACTGAAAATTGGTGAAGTCAGGCCTACCACTGTGACTTTGCAACTTGCTGATAGGTCTATTGCTTACCCAGAAGGAAAGATTGAGGATGTCCTAATCAAAGTGGACAGGTTTGTATTTCCAGTGGATTTTATTATTCTAGACTTTGAGGCTAACAAGGAAGTTCCAATCATCCTTGGAAGACCCTTCTTGGCAACTGGAAGAACATTGATAGATATGCAGAAAGGAGAGCTTACTATGAGGGTGAATGATCAGCAAGTAACTTTCAATGTTTTTAATGCATTATACTATCCTGATGAAGAGATGGAAAGTTGTTCTGTTATTACTGATATTGATTCCCTTGTGCAAGTGCAATTGATAGCATCAGGGTAATTTTCATTACACTAGCATTGTGTCAATTGTGTGTGATTGTGATTCAAACAAATCAATATATAAAGTACCATGATTAATTTTGACTAAACGACCAGAATTTAAATCACGATACCAATTAAGCATAAATACATAAATAACTTAAAATAAATAAACAAAAATAATGTACAAGCTGGCGGTGTAACCCACCATTAAATATTAACAAGGATGTGGTATAAACTAACCAAGTTAGATAACTAATAAAGTAAAAAGTTAGATAATTAGAGAGTTAATAATTAGTAAGTTAGAAAGTGCAGAAAATAAAGAGCAGAAAATAAATAACATAAATTAAAAGTTAGAGTGCATAAAATAAAAAGTTAGTAAGCAGAAAATAAATAACATAAATAAAAAGTTAGTAAGCAGAAAATAAATGACATAAATATAAAAGTTAGAAAGTTAGTATGTTAGCAAGTTAGTAGGTTAGTAAGTTAGATAGTTAGTAAGTTAGAGAGTTAGTAAAGAAACCGAAGGATCGGCAAGCCGATCTTTTGCTCCGGTGAGGGAGAAGAGAGAATAGGTTTTATTAAAGAAAACACACCTCAATAAATTAAAACTTCAAATCAAGTCCCCGGCCACGGCACCAAAAACTTGACTGCGGGATTTAAGGATGCAAACTCAAGTGCAGGTTGTCTAAAGTAATAAATTTCTCGGAAGTCTGAGGTCGATCCACAGGGAATTGATGAAGAAAAATTAATTGAAGTAAGAAAAGGATTTGCCACAACACCAAAAGTAATAAAACAAGTTCACAAATGAATTTAAGGGCTTGCTTAGGTTATGAGATCCTCTCTTAGTAATAAATTAAAGGTAAGATTATTTCTCTTTATAACTCAATTGAAATCCACACACAACGGAGGTTTCAATCAAAAAATATAACATTCAAAGTTCAATTATATATGCAATCATATTATGATTCTTTTAATTATCTACCAACATTTGTAAATGAGTTCAAGCATTCACTGTGCCAATCCTATTGTCTACAATAAATCAAGATCTCCATTATTCAAAGAAGGTTTTTAACTTGATTGGAAACAAAATATAACACATATAATGTCCAATTGATAATATATCATTTAAGCACAAGAAATAGAATAATCTAACCTTATTTCATTACCAAGAGCTTCACTTTTTCACCCAAGCGTGATGAAGATTTAGTTACTCATGGATAAGAAGAAAGAAAGAGAGAAGAAGAGAAAGATGAACATAGCTTCAATTTAGAACAAGAAAAATTACAACAAAGGAAAACAATAAACAAGCATAATCACAACTTGTAAAAACTAAGCCTAACACCAAGTGCCCCTAAATGGTCAGCCAATGGTGCCTTTTATAGAGGATTAGGGATACAAAATGACAAAGGGGCTGATTAAGAGTAGGTGGATGAGTGAATGAATGAGTGGAAAATGTCAAATGGTGAGGATAAGAGTGAAAAATCATTGAGATTTCTTGTCTCCGAAATCATTCATTGCTTAAGTCATGTATTCCGTCATCAAATAGAAAAGTCATCTTTATGAAAGTTGTAGATCTGGATCTTCTTTCAGATGTCCAAATTTCATCCCAAGATAATTCTTACAGCCCGAGATATGGCCTAATTACTGCAGACTATTCAGGCCCAGTTTTCAACACCTTTGTTTTGACTTCCAGACCTAATATCACCTCCAAGCTGTCCGAATTAGCTCTTGTGTTCTTCATGAAAGTTGTAGATCTAGGTCTTAACTTTCAAATTTCCAAATTTCAGCCCAAGATAATTCGTACAGCCCGAGTTATGCTCTGATTACTGTATACTCTTTAGGTTTCAGACACAAAACTTGTGCTCTATCTTCCAAGCCCATTTAGCTCTTCTAGATGTCCATATTTTACCTGGACCTCTCATGAAAGTTGTAGAGCTTTCTCTCAGCTTTCCTACAAGGTAAAATTCATAATTGCTAGACATCTAGAACTCAAGATATGACCAAAATACAGAAATAGTGTAAGACCCAAATAATGCTAAAAAAATCAATTAAGTCCAATTTGAGTCCAATCTTACAAAACATAACCAGACTTAATCAATTAAGTATATGAAGAGTGTAAATTAATAAAAATGAGGGTTTATTAATATATAAAATATATGATTATCAGATATGATTTTTTTAAGGGTCTTAATGAACAATATGTTGTTCTTAGATCTTGAATTATGCTAATGGGTCCCTTACCTTTAATCCTATATCATGCATTCTTGCATGTAATTCAAAATCAAAATATTGGATTTTAGATACATGAGCAATAGACCATGTCTGCTACTCCTTATTTGATTTCCACAACTACAAAAAGATTAAGTCGATCCTAGTTAAAATGCCATATGGCAGTCAGGTAACAACTGATACCTCTGGTACTATTTTCTTTTCCAATCCCTTTTACCTTACTGATGTTTTGTACATTTCTACCTTTACATTTAATCTCATTTCAATCTCAAAGCTTACTTCTTTGTTAAATTTTCAATTAACCTTCTTCAATATCTCCTCTGAAATTGAGGATCAACATTCATTGAAGATGATTGGTGTAGTTGAGTTGAGGTCTGACTTGTATGCATTGGTTTCTCCTACAACCACATCTTATGAATATCATCCTGTGAATATATTATACAGTTATAGTTCCAATCTATGGCATCTTAGATTAGGCCATCCCGTCAAAGAGAAATTAGTTGCATTGAATAAACTCTTTCCTTTCATTACTTGTACAATTGACAATAAACCCTATGAGGTATGTCATTTAGCTAAACAGAAGAAATTGTCAATTCCAATCAGTGTAACAAAGTCTATAAATTTGTTCGATCTAATGCATATTAATATTTAGGCCTTTTAAAATTTCCTTCTGTCTTTGTTTATAAATACTTCTTAATTGTTATAGATGATAAGTCAAGGCACACTTGGATATATTTCACGAAATTAAAATCTGAAGTACCAATCGATACTCAGTCTTTTATTTCCATGGTAGAAACATAATTTAATAGCAAGGTTAAAGTAATTAGATTAGAAAATGGACTTGAGTTCAATTTATCCAAGTTCTTTACTCAAAAAGGAATTTTGCACTAGACCTCTTGTGTGGAGACTACACAACAAAATTGTGTCATTGAAAGAAAGCACCAACACATACTAAGTATAGCCAGGGCACTTATTTTTCAATCAAATCTCCCAAAAATGTTTCTAGGCTTATCTTGTAGCCTAATCAGTTTTCTTAAAAAACAGATTGCATTCTCCTTTCTTTAGCAATAACTATCCTTATTAAATTTTCTTTGATCAAAGACCTAATTTGTAAATTTAAATGTGTTTGGTTCTCTGTACTTTGCTTCAACACTAATGGCACATTGAAAGAAGTTAGATCATAGGGCAAGAAAATGTGTTTTTTCTGGATTCAAAACTGATACTAAAGGTTTTGTCTTGTTTTACCTACATACTAGAGAGACATTTATTTCTAGAAATGTCATCTTTCATGAGTATATTTTTTGCTTATCATAACTCTGCATCTTAATTTAGTCCCCTCCATCTTCTACATCATCAAGTGTGCTACTGAATCCTGTTATTACTCATTAATCTGATTTCACGATCCATTCTCGTGGATTCATTTGGTTCCGCCTCTCGTTCTACTACTTCTTCCCAACTTGATCCCACACCTCAGTCACCTTCCACTGCACTTGATACATCTATTCCATATTCCACAATTCTATTACACATTGTTCCTATTAGGATATCTCACAGCATAAGAAAACATCCATCTTATTTGTAGGACTACCACTATGCACTAGCTTCTTCCATTAACTACCCCTCTTCATCTAGTAAGCATTATCCACTTTCCGATTTTCTTACGTATATCATCACCTTTCACACAACCACAAACACTTGCTTTTGGCCATTTCTTCTCTTACTAAACCCCAAACTTGTCAACGAGTTGTAATTCATAACTGTTGGAAAAATGCTATAATGGTTGAGTTGAACATTTAGAAGGAAAACAAACTTGGATTTTGATAGACCTACCTCCTGGGAAGAAAACCACTGGGTGAAAGTGGTGTTCAAAGCTAATGGTCAATACAGAGGCACAAAGCCAGACTTGTGACTAAAGGTTTCACTCAAATATTTGGCCTAGATTATCTTAAAACTTTCAACCTAGTGATTAAAATGACCACAATAAGGACTTTGCATCTCCAATAGTTAGATGTCAACATAGCCTTCTTGCATGGAGATCTTCATGAGGAAGTTTGCATGACCCTACCACCTGGTTTAGGGTATGTTAAATCGAATCAAGTTTGCAAATTACAGAAATCTTTATATGGATTAAAGTAGGCAAGCAGACAGTGGAACTCCAAACTAATAGCTGCATTTTTTAGTTTAGGATATTCTCAGTCAAAAGTGATTACTCTTTGTTTACCAAACAAGGAGATTGTAATTTTACAGCCATTCTAATCTATGTTGATGATTTGGTATTAGCAGGTAATGATCTCATTGAGATAAACTCTATCAGGCAGCTGCTAGATGATCAATTCAGTATCAAAGATGTTGGAATTTTCAAATTCTTGCTTGGGATGGAGATTGTCAAATCCCATGGCATCACTCTTTACTAATAAAAGTATGCTCTTGAGCTACTTCAGTATGTAATCTTGTTGGGGTGTAAGCCAATTAGAACTCCTATGGATTGTTCTCTCAATCTTCATCAAGACATTGGTTCCCATATCCCTGATTTGTCTGTATATAGAAGACTAATTAGTCGGTTGTTGTAACTCACAATTACCAGACCTAATATCTCTTTTCAACTAGTTTCTTAGTTGTCCCACGCTTGAACACCATCAAGCTAGATTGGGAATTCTAAGATATATCAAGAATTCACCTGCACAAGGACTCTACTTTCCTGCTAATTTAGATCTCAAGCTCAAGGGCTTCAGTGATTCAAATTGGGGGCCTATTTATATACCAAAAGGTCTATTACAAGTTTTTGTTTTCTCCTAGGAGCATTCTTGATCTCATGGAAAAGCAAGAAACAATCTACGATTTCCAAATTATCATCAAAGGCTGAGTATAGCATCCTTGGCAACTGCAACATGTAAGACTCAATGGTTAGTTTATCTGCTTCAAGACTTTCAACTTCCACAACATACATCAGTGGCACTATTCTGTGACAATCAATCTACTCAACACATAGCATGTAATTTAGTATTTTCAGAGCACACCAAACATATTAAAATTGATTGTCATATTATCATAGACGAAGTACAATATGGCCTGTTCCATTTGCTACCAGTTTCAACTCAAGCTCAACTTGTTGTCTTACTCACAAAACCCTTGTCTCCTAGACCTTTCAATCTTCTCAAGTTTAAGCTGGGCGTAAAGACACCCACAGTCTTGCTTGCGTGCACGTACGCGCGTTGGGGGGGGGGGAGGAGGGGGAGGGTGTCACCAGAGGCTAAGTCATCAAGCCAATCAAGCCCATGTCCTCTAGAAGCTTGTAATTCTAATTTCAGTTAGTCTAGTAAGCAAAGTTAGTTACAATTGTTATAGTTAGTTTCTATATTCATCTAATAGTCTAACTAATCCACTACCTAGTGAACTAACTGCTCTTAGAATAGCACTAATTACTTTGTACAAATATAAATATTGTTGTGCAGGAATATGGTCAAATAGAAAGTTCAGTTTCACACTCACCAATTCTATTCAGAACTCTCCCATTTTTTTCTTTTTTTGTCGAGCTTTCTCACACAAACATGATGAGAACATTATATTTATATTCTAGAATAAGATCAAAATAAAAAATTAGACATACTTTATATTATTATGAAACGATAATTAAGAATAGGTTGTATACAATATTATGCTATTCTTAAGCATTATTTAAATTTTGGTTCTATGACAAATATATTTTCATTTTTCTATAATGCATATTTTGATTAAAATATTAATTAATGTATATAATATATTTTAAACAAAGTAACTTTTGGAATAATAACGATTTTCACATATTTTAAAGTGTATTATAAATCAAACATTTATAAAATTAATTACAGCTTACTTAATCTAATTTGTTATGAGAGAGAAATACTTGATAAATAAGCTATATTTAAGTTTGTATATAATGATATAAAGTAGGAAACTGAAAAATATAATGGAATAAATAAAGAATTTAACTTTCATTCATAGATAGTGTTAAAATTTTTCATATCATCATCTAATTATGTATTATAATATTAATAAAAATTTATTATTACACCACTATCTAAAAATCTAATTAATTATCTTCATAATGTATCAATATATCATTAAAGTATAGCATAACAAATTTTATAATTAGAATGTGTCAAATCTAAACTCAAATAAATTATGCAGCACTACTATTGTACTGTTGCAGAATCTTCGACGTGGCAGGTAATTGATGAGAGCATGTGCAGAATGGAACGGAAATGACCTGCATGCATGGATTGAGACTACTCCATTCTATATGTCTAGAAATTAAATGACACTTGGCCAGGTGTAAAGAACTTGAAGTACATTTCTTTTTTGGGGGTTATATGAGAAGCACACGGGACATTTATACTTCTGTGTTCTTTCCAATTTCCCATTTGCATAGTCAGAACTATAATGCTATATTATGCTTCTGAGAATTTTCTTTCTAACTTTCCACATGTAGTTCTTTTTTTCCATGGATTTGCATCTTAGAGAAGAGAATATATGCTCAAAACTCAAGAATATATTGATTAACACTTTCAGCTATCTTAAACTAGCCAACGTAGATTCATCTCAATTCCCAATTGCTAACTAACGGTGTATGGTAGGCCAATAGAAATAGAAGACACTAGCTTTTTACTTTACAATGTTTTTCCAAGACGTCGATTTTGATCGGAAAAAAAAGTCATAAAACTTTTTGGTCGCAAGATTAATTGTCAAATCATCAATATTTCTTTTTCATTATCTCTTTGTCTATTTTATCTGTTTATTTAACAATTTTATTTTATCTAAATTATCTGTCTATTTAAAAAATCAATGAGTTATTAATTATTTTTTTCAAACTTACTCTTGATATTAATAAGTAAGAGAAGATTAGTAGATTCATAATAATATTTTGAATATTTTGAAAAAAAATAATTCAGCCAGTCAAATTATTTTTGCTTATAATTGTAAACATTTATTGACTTTATTAATTTTTATATAATAACCCTAACGGATAGATAAAAGTGTATAGAGAAAGTAGTAATTAATTGTTGAAAAATCATTGGGTACACGTTTTAGAATTACTTTTAGGGAAAAATACACTTTAACCTCTTGAATTTTAGGCCATGCACACTTTATTATCTTATGTTTAAAAAGGTATATCTCGATCTTTAATGTTTTCAACATGTACAAATTAACTCTTCCATTCGTTTTTTCGCAATTGTTAAGAGAAGTTGTCACGTGAGTGACACATATATTTTTATAAGATCAAAATATCCTTAAATGAGTCACATACTCCTCAATTGTATCTCATTTAAAATATATATTAGTCAGAGTATTTTATTTGTTGTGTACTAGATAAGTAAAATACTTCAATTTTTCATACATAGATACGTAGGTACAATCACAGATTTTATATGGAACTTGCAGTGTCAATACCTTTGACTTCAACCCAATCACAGAATTCTGTTATCCATACACGTCACATTCAACAGACATGTATGGTGAGAAGGTCAAAGAGATAATAATCTTACTATATTATAAACACAATGTTCCTACAGTAGTCTCGTTACGTTAATATTAGTGAAATAATGTGCACATATGCAAAAGCAGAAACAAAAAAGAATTCGAAAAACAATAAAGTCTTACCAACTCATGACTAGATTCCTCAATAGCCACCTTCACACCCTCTATATAAACACAACCAGTTTCTGACATAAAAATCCACATCCATGCTATCAAACCTTAAACCCTTCAGTTTTCCACTCTTATCTAGAAAATAAAATCGTTCGAAGGCTACAGAAAGTAAAGTACTATGGCATCGTTGCCCTTACTCATTTCTCTTCTAATTGTTCCCTTCTTGCTCCCCTTTTTTGTTTCTGGTTATTCTTCAAACGACATCAAACTGTGGTGCAGTCAAACCCCTAACCCACAGCCATGCCAATATTTCTTGAGCAATAACCCTGCTCACAAGCACAAACCCATCAAACACAAGGCTGATTTCATCAAGCTTTCTTTGCAACTGGCCCAAGATAGAGCAATGATAAGCCATGCAAACGCTCTTTCACTAGTCCCAAAGTGCAGGAACCCGCGTGAAAAGGCTGCATGGCTTGATTGCCTTGAGATGTATGAGCATGCCATCCACAGGCTCAACAAAACCTTAGACCCTTACACCAAGTGCTCCCAAAGTGACTCACAAACGTGGCTCAGTGCTGCTCTCACCAACCTTGAGACATGCAAAGCTGGATTTTATGAACTTGGGGTTCAAGACAATGTATTGCCCTTGATGTCCAACAACGTCACAAAGTTGCTAAGCAATATTTTGGCTCTTAACAAGGTTGAATATAAAGAACCAAGTTACAAAGATGGTTTCCCAACATGGGTTAAGCCTGGTGACCGCAAATTATTGCAGACATCTTCTCCATCCTCTCATGCCAATGTTGTGGTGGCCAAAGACGGGTCTGGCCACTACACAACACTAAATGATGCCATAAATGATGCACCAAAGAGCAACAGTGGGAGGTATGTGATATATGTTAAGGCGGGGATATACAATGAACAAGTTGAGATAAAGTTGAACAATATCATGTTGATGGTAGATGGTGTTGGGAAGACTATAATTACTGGTAGCAGTAGTGTTGGTGGAGGCACCACAACCTTTCGTTCAGCCACTGTTGGTATGTAAAATCAATTTCTCAATATAAAAATGTTATTTGTACATTATTTTCCTTATATCATTTTTATACCATTTCTTTTTAAAAAAAGAGTGTTACTAACATATTTTTTAACAAATTCTTTTTAACACACTTTCTTTTATTAAGTCATATCATACAATAAAATAATATTCAAACTTGATTACATGTTACTCTCAAATTTTCTTACACGCTATTAAGTTTGAGTGTTATTGATTACATACTAATCAAATTTGAGTGCTATTTTAATATGTACCATGATTTAATAGAATAGAGCGTGTTCAAATGAGTGTGATAGAAAATGTGCTCCTAACACTCTTCCTTTTTAGATAATCAAATAGAAGAAACATGCTTCTTAATACATACTCTCTCTAACTTTTTTCTCAAATAAGTAGGTATAAATAAAAGATGTAAAAAAGTGGTGTGCAAAAATCATTTCTCTTATAAATTTTTTTATCTCTTTTGTCAATTTTGAGCCTTTGAACTTTATTGAAATGAAATGTAAAAACAAAATGGTGAGCAGAAATTAAATTGAGAACTAACCAACTATACATATATGAATTTTTACAGCTATTGATGGAGATGGGTTTATTGCTCGAGACATCACATTTAGGAACACTGCTGGTGCATCAAACCACCAAGCTGTAGCACTGCGCTCTGGATCAGATTTATCTGTGTTTTATAGATGTGGTTTTGAAGGTTACCAAGACACATTGTATGTGTACTCTGAGAGACAATTCTACAGGGAGTGTGACATATATGGCACAGTTGACTTTATCTTTGGTAATGCTGTTGTTGTTTTCCAAAATTGTAATCTTTTTGCAAGAAACCCTCCTAACAAAGTTAACACAATCACTGCCCAAGGTAGGACTGACCCAAACCAAAACACAGGAATTTCCATTCACAATTCAAAGGTTACAGCTGCCTCAGATTTACAACCAGTTCAAAGCTCTGTCAAGACATATCTTGGGAGGCCATGGCAACAATATTCCCGAACGGTTTTCATGCAAACTTTTCTTGATAGTTTGATTGATCCAACTGGTTGGTTGGAATGGAGTGGTAATTTTGGATTAAGTACTTTGTATTATGGAGAGTACATGAACACAGGTCCAGGTTCATCCACTGCAAATCGAGTTAAATGGCCAGGTTATCATGTTATCACCAGTGCATCTGAGGCCTCAAGATTCACTGTTGCAAACTTCATAGCAGGCAATTCTTGGTTGCCAGCGACCGGTGTTCCTTTCACCCCTAGTTTATAAATTTAATTTATTATTTTGTTATGTTGTACCATTGCTGAAATCTCATTTTTCTTCATTATCATACGAAAATAAATTATCAATGTTGTACAAGTTGGAACAAGGTAAATAGGCTAGTATGGTAGCAAAATAGAATTAGTGTGATATTGGTTTGTTGTCATTTTTGCAGACTTGCACTACGATGCATACTAGTACGTGTTAAGATATTCTTTTAAGCATTTTGTTATGATATATCTATTTTACAGCTTAAGGAGTCTTTGAAGCTTTAAATCTTCTTTAAATTACCTTTAGGAGAAATTTTCATTGTTACGTATCTTTATGTGCATGTGTCACCTTTAAGAGATCTATCGCAACAAAACCAGGAAAAGAAAAAGGAGATAAGTTAGATGAGTAAAATTCAATTTTTTATTTTGTGTAAATATGTGTAAAATTCTTTTAATAATATCATAACACGTATTGAATAATAGTATAAAAAAAGTTATGTATTATCAGTGGATCAAAATAAATTCGAAAGATATACACTGAATATTTTTTATTAAAACGAACACAATTATCTTTTCTTATCAAGTGCGATTTTTTAAACAGTGATTTACAAAGAAAGGTCAAGACGGAAACGAATTGCTTACATTTTTCAAATGTTCTTACTTTTCCCTTTAAAATAAATCTTCTCACTTTAATGAAATTAAATCCCTATATTTTTACATAGTAAAACTGCATGAGAGACACTTAATTACACTATTAACTATTAATAATTTTTAAAATAATTAATTAATTATTTTAAAAATAATAATTACACTATTAATGAGATATTTTCACATCCTTGAGTGTAGGATTAATTTTCATTCAGACATCTAACTTGACTCTGATCACAAGTTACTTTTAGTAGTTTTTGAATTTCTTACATATGAAAATTTTAAAGCGGTATCGTATATTTTATGTTTCATCAAATATTTACATTATATTAATAGTAAACTTTTAAATTGGTCTTTTAAAGATTAACGTATCATTATATTAGTCCTCAAAACATTTGTTCATCAAATTAGTCCCACAAATAATATAAAAAAGTCACCAAATTTGTCCACATGCTGCCCACCAAATAAGTCTATGAAGGACGAATATAATGACATGCAAATCTTTAAAAAACTAATTTGAGGGTTTACTCTTATATTAATATATAAACTATATATTTATATTTCCTTTAGAAAAGAAACACCACATTCACACACCAATATAAAGTAGAAAAATATGTATTTAGTAGTTACCAGATAGTTAATTTGGGTCCTAAAATTACTACTGCATAACTTTGAAAATAGATACATGTGCGCTGGGCTAAAGGCTTTCGGAAGCAACTAATTTGTTAAATGACTTACCGAAAGATTTGGATTTTAATAAAATACAGTAAAGTCATTTGATCTATTTAACCCACTCCATCTAATGTAAAAAAAAAAAAACTTTAGTTGTTGTTATTTCATTCTATATAAATTTATTATGTTGTGAAAAATAAAAAGCGATGAAACATGAATTGGACGAAATAATATCCTTATTTATTAAAGTAACACACGATTTATAGTAAATTGATTTTATTTTTGGTTATTGTTTGGATGAAGGTGTTTCTATTGCGAAAATTATATACATCAAATTGTTCAATTCTGTTTTCTCCCACAAATTTTCAACAAAAATGTCAGTGTATTACATTAGGCTCAACCAAGCCTAGGCTTTTCCCATAGGCTTTGGCAAATGGCGATGACATGACTTTTAAAGATGGGCACAAGTTAAATCGGGTTCGAGCCACCCAAACTACTAAAGTCTATATGTGTGGCCCTTATTTGAAACCATGATTATAAAACGTGGAAAGAAAACAATTACATCACATGGTCAATGTGGTAATGCATTTATCTTCAAAGTAAATTGCGGCAGAGTATATAATACCCGGAATCAATTGAATATAACAAGATGGTTCCTTTTATTTGTAATATAATAAAAATTTAATTTTGATACATTATAGTATATTATTAATTAATTATATATTATTATATATGTGATTTTTTATATAATTATTATAATAGTTAGATAGTTTTTATAATTTAATAATATATAATTGAATAATAGTATAAAATACATTGTATTCAAATTAAATCTATATAATAATATTTGATTTGTTACTTATTCGATAATATATTGTGTCTAAAAAGCGTCAGCAGATTCATCCGTTTCGCAGACTCGATGTTTGTGTCAAATATGCCTCTCTCAATTCAAAAAAGTGCTAGGCCAACAGAATTGTCCATCTTTTCGTTCTACGTGCATGGAGTTCTCAGGTTAATTGGTGTCTCTAATAAACTTTTGTTTGAATCAATGATTGAACATATTGCACTGGATTTAAAACTTGGACCAAATGATCGTTTTTGAGTTAAATTCTGTTAGTTTGTGTGGGTCTACGGTTTGACCCAACTGCCTAAACAGTCCTACGTCATCTACTGTAATGTCTTTTATATATATATATATATATGAAGCGGATCAATTTACATTAATAAATTTTTTTTTTAATTTATATTCATTTTAATCGTTAGATCTATTTTTATTTAATGATTAAGATTATTTTATTAAAAATAACTATTAAATAAAAATAGATTTAATAGTTAAAAATGAGTATAAATCACTTACACCTTGGTGTAAGTTAATCCTCTATATATATATATTGATATATTGTTATGAAAGATTTTTTGATACTCTCACAATAAAAAATATCTCTTGTTCTATGTTATTAAATGTATGACAAATCAATTATAACATTAAAAATATAACGCAAGTAATAGATAATAACAACTCACAAAATTAATTTATAACACATTTAATGGTACAAAATAAAAGACATGAGAAAACATAAGAATTTCTAATATGGTTATATAGCTTGTTCATTTCCCATCATTATTTTCACTTTTTCATTTTAATCTCTTACATCTAGTTACATAATTTTTTTCTCACTGTATTTTGCAGGAATTTGAAGTAAATGACAACTTTTGAGGCACTTATGTACATTTGAAAGTTTTTTTTTTTTTTAAGATAATGAGATATTTTCACATCCTTGAGTGTAGGATTAATCTTCATTCAGACATCTAACTTGACTCTGACCACAAGTTACTTTTAGTAGTTTTTGAATTCTTTACATTTTGAAAATTTTAAAGCAGTAGGAGTTTGAATAAATAAAATAGGAGTACAAATAATCGTATATTTTAAGTTTCATCAGATATTTTCATTATATTAATAGTAAACTTTTAAATTAGTCTTTCAAATATTAGCCTATCATCACATTAGTCCTCAAAATATTTTTTCATAAAATTAGTCCCACAAAAAATATAAAAGTACCACCAAATTTGTCCACATGTTGCCCACCAAATAAGTTTATAAAGGACGAATGTGGTACCATGCAAATCTTTTAAAAATTAATTTGATGGTTTACTCTTATATTAATATATAAGCGATATATTTACATCTCCTTTAGAAAAGAAACATCACATTCACACACCAATATAAAGTACAAAAGTATGTATTTAGTAGTTACCAGTTTGTTAATTTGGGTCCTAAAATGACCGCTCCATAACTTTGAAAATAGATACATGTGCGCTGGGCAAAAGGCCTTCGGAAGCACGTATATTATATATGACTTAATGTGATTTGTCATTCTATTTTTTTTTTTTTTTATAAGCAAATGATATATTATAAAGGTTACAAGGGGTACTCTAATTCATATACAGAAGTCCTACTAGTAGAAGAACTAACAACAATTCTTAATACATTCAATAGGAGACATACACCAATCTAAAAATGAGTAGCGGTAACACCCCACTCTTGCCATAAACCAGACTAAGATCGAACTTTAACTAGGTTCAAAACACCAATCATATCAAAAGAACTCCCTTCAAACAAAATCTTATTACGTATCAACCAGATAGATCAAGTAACAACATGTCGGGAAAATGTATGACTAAAATTTTTAAATCTCTGGAATGAGCTTAAAGAAAGATTTTCAAGGGTGATCACTTTCGCATATCGATCTTCTTCAAGACATCCACTCTATTCTCTTCAAAAACGACAACTAACATGTTTATATGTTTCTTGAAAATAATTCTTATTCTACAGTCTTGACCTCCATACGGTAAATGGTAGCATAACATTCCACCTCGTCCCGTTCCTGGAAAAGCCAAACCAAGCATAAAAATTAGACCAAATCAACTCTCATTAGGGTCCACTCACAATAAAAACATGTACCTAAAATTGATACTTGTTATTTCAAACATGGTTTTCCTCCCAATCTTACAACTAACATGTTGAAAAATAACCCAGGATGAGCTTGACCTCCCAAATTACTCCCACATGAAAATAAGTTGGTCATAAAAGCAATTCAAACCAAGCATAAAAATTAGACACAAGCAAACATTTGTCCATCCCTCAATTCTTTTTCTATGATGATCTAAATCTCTTCATTGAATCTTCATCCCGCAAGAAATAGAAGACACAAGAGACCCTTCTAAATCATTGCACATTTATGACCCTCTCTACGAAGTAAGTTTAAGCGGTGTAGGCAATCTATCAAGCGACCTTGTAACATGCCATGAAAAAACTAACACCCTCAGTGGAACATAACACTTCCAAAAACTCTTAAATACCGCAACATCCAAATTATTAGGCACCCCGAGATTCAGTTGACCTTGCAGAAAAGAATAAGCGGATGTGACAGAAAAAATCCTGGAACTATCTTCCTTCCAAATCCACACATCCTGCTCCTCCTTGCATAAACTTACTGAACTTAACAAAAAAGATAATTCAAAAAGAATGTCTACTTCCCACATAAAAAGATTCCGCCTCTACCTCCATTTCTAACACCACACCTCGTTAACCCACTCACCCATATGAGCAACACATGCATTCTTATCAGAGGAGATTTGATATAATCTAGGAAAAGAATCCTTAAGACTTGAGTTTCCAATCCAGGAGTCATGCCAGAAACTTACATGTTTCCCATTCTTAACCTTTCTACCCACTGCAGAAGAGAACCAAAGAGGAGGAGCACAAGAAACTCCTTCAATAGAGCAAAGATCCCTCCACCAAATAGAAGAAGTATTTCTCGCCAAAGGCATCCATTTGTGTCAACGTGCCCCTTGAGCTAGAGCTCATAGTTACCTAGATCCAGAGATCCATATTTATGTGACAAAAGTTTATACCAAATAGCATCAGAATCCACCAAAAAACGTCATTTCCACTTAGCCAAAAGGCTAAGATTAAATAATTTCAAGTTTTTAATCCCTAGCCCCCCACCATTCTTTGGTTGACACACGCTATCCAAATTCACACAAGCTATTTTCTGAGAGTCATCCTTACCAGACCACAAGAAAGCTCTTTGAATCTCAATCAAAATATTTAAGACTTTCTTTGGTGCTTTGAAAAAAGACAGAAAATACAATGGCAAGCTTGATAAAACAAATTTACCAGAACAATTTGACCGCCCAAAGATAGCTGTTTACCCTTCCATGAAGCCAATTTTCTCTTCAAGGAATCAATGACTGGGAGCCAAGTAGCGACTTTTCTCGAATTAGCACCAATTGGCAAACCAAGAAACTTAAAAGGAAATCTTCCAATAAGACAATGAAGAAAATTTGAAGCTACAGACAAGAAGCTATTCTCCACATTAATGCCAAACAAGTTACTCTTATGAAAATTGACCTTTAAGCCTGAAACTAGTTCGAAGCTTCTAAGAACAGTTTTTAACATCCACAAATTCTCCCAAGATGTCTTTCCTACCAAAACTGTATCATTGGCATATTGCAATAGAGAAATATTGACATATTCTCCAACCTGAAAAATATGAGAATTTTCTTAGTTTAACCGCCCTTCCCATTAGACCGCGTAACCCTTCAGCTACTATAATAAAGAGAAAAGGTGTAAGCAGGTCTCCTTGACGAAGACCTTTACTCATAGAAACTTCATGAGATGGGTTACTATTCATTAACACAGATACTGAACCTTAAAAAAATATAGGCTCTAATCTAATCCCTCCATTTAGCACAAAAACCCATTCTACCCATCATATAATCTAGAAAACACCAACTCACAAAATCATAGGCCTTTTCAAAATCAACCTTTAAAATAATGCACTCTTGCTTATTTCTCTTTACCAAATCAACCAACTCATTCAAAACCAGTACACCATCTAAAATTTGTCTTTTTGGAAGAAAAACAGTCTGACAAAAAGAAATAACAGCCCCTAGCACCTTTTCTAGTCTCAAAGCCAACAATTTCGAGATAATTTTATATATACTACCAATGAGAGAAATTGGTCTAAAGTCGGACAAGCAATAAGGATTTTCAATCTTAGGCACCAAAGCAATAAACAAAGAGGTAATACCCTTAGGTAACTTAGCATTAAAATAGAATTCCTCAACCATTTCACATGCCTCCAATTTTATGACATCCCAAAAGTTTTTGAAGAAGTTAAAATTAAAACCATCTGGCCCAGGGCTCTTATTGCCATCACAGCTCCACACAGCCTCTTTAATCTCATCAACAGAAAAAGGAGAAGAAACAACGTTATTATCTGCATAAGATACCTTCTTAAAGGAAATCCCATCCATTACGGGATGGTCCATAATATGATCTGAATAAACCCTCTAAAAGTGATCTGCAACCTCTACTTTTATCTCATCAACCCCCTCAATCCACTTATCCCCTGTCTTAAGAGCCACAATCCAATTAACATTCCGACGAGAACGAAGACAGGAGTGAAAGAAAGCCGAGTTTGCATCCCCTTCCTTTAGCCATCTAATTCTAGCTTTCTGGAAAATAAGGCTCTCTTTAAGACTAAGTTGGAGCCACAAATCTGCTGAAAGTTGCCTTCTTTGCACAACATCTAAAGGAATCAAAACACCAAAGGCTGCCTTATCATCTAGTAGGTTCATTTCATCAACCAATTGATCTACTTTCAAATCCAGAAAACCAAACACTTCCTTGTTCCACGTTTTAAGCCTTTCCTTCAAGAGCTTCAATTTTTCTTTAAAAGAATAAATTTTCCAGCCAGCCACCTCAAACTTCCTCCAACAACCAGTAATAAACTGAACAAATTCACAATGCCTCAACTAACAATTATTAAAACGAAAAGGCTTAGGGGTCCAATTAGAAGAACCACACTTCAAAACCACCGGGCAATGATTAGAAATGTCCCTCTTCTCAACCCACTGAGATGTTATTTGCCAAAGATCAATCAAACCTTCTGAAAGTAGAAAGCGATCAAGCCTACTCATACCAGACCCATCAGTTCTGAACCAAGTGAACTTCTTCCCAAGTATTGGAATATCAACCAAGGCCATGTCCTCTATATAAACTACTAAAAATCTTCGTGCTCCCTGACGTTTTCCTGTTGACTCAAACCTTTTCTTTCATCTCTACACTTCACAGCATTAAAGTCCCCAGCTACGCACCAAAGATCACCATTGAAACCCTTTTTAGACATCAACAAATCACTCCACAGTTTCTTTTTACCAGAAGATGAACATGAAGAATACACATTAATGAAAAAGCACCTCTTACCACTTTGACCGCATTCCCCACATACTCTTAAGAACCCTTCACCCGAGAAAGAGAATAAAAATTTCACTATGTCAGACTTCCAGATAGATAAGAGGCCACCTGAAAGTCCAGAAGCTGGACAATAGACCCATTGGCAAGCAGACCGACCCCACAAACCTTCAACCACCCTATCATCAACCAGAGACAACTTTGTTTCTTGAAGCAAACATAAATCAAATTGTCCCACATCAATAAGGCTCTAGATTTTACTTTTCTTAATCCGTTTGCCAAGCCCCCTCACATTATAGGTAACAGCACTCATATTGAAACCTTCTGCGAACCCCTCTAGATCTTCTTCAAACCATCCCTAACCTCCATTTGCTGTAAAAGCTTAACATATTCACCATCTTCCCTTGATCTAGACACCCCCAAATCCTTGGCCAAGACCCAAATCTTCTCTGCAACCAAATCCTCTTTCTTTGACAAGAACTTCAGATTGCACCGCTGAATATCAGAATCTTAGATAAAGAAACCCGAAGAGACGCTACTTTCAATGTGAGATGGCTGCACAAGGGATGATTGACCAGGAAGAGACTGTCGTAGGACCACTGGAAAACTGGAAACACCTCCATCTGGCTCTCGGATGACGTGACAAGCGGCACCCGTCGGAGACGAAGAAGGGGATCTAAAGCCCTCCACTTGAAGCTCTAGCGAATTCGTCATAGCGACGCCCCTCGATGCCTTCTTTTTTCTACTTAGAAAACTGGCGCAGAGATAATTTCTCGAAGACCCACCAAAAGCATTCTCCAGAACATTCTCTTCAGAGCCACAAAGTGGAATGAGATCACATGCCAAGATATCAGAGTCTTCACTGGACAAATCAGACCCACTTTTGGAAGCTATAACATTTGGGCCACCTTCAGAATCGCAAGGCTCAAGCCCATCTGTATGCCCAACTTGAACGTGACAACAAGAAATACTACTAGCATTCTCGATACATAAATGAGATTGCCCATTATTAAACGTTAACTTAACCACATCATGGCCACTTAAAGAAATTGCGCCGTTCAACTCCATTGGGAAGTTACCAGATATTCCCCCTTGGACATTCAGAACATTTTGAGAGGCTTATCCCATTGAAACTCCATTAACCCCTTCCTCCTCAGAATCTGGAGCCAATAAATCTCCATAAATGTCTTGGTCCAGATTCAAAGAACCTCAATGATCGGAGATGTCCTCCATCGGCTGTCCAAACTGAGAATTTGAATATGTTGATATGCTTTCTTCGTCGAAGCTTACTACCGTTCTATATCCCACTACATTCATACTAGAAGTTTTACAAACATTATCACCAAAGACCTCCTCAACGAGTTTAATAGGAAACATATTTCCATTGATATCCACCCGAACCACTCTGTTAATGAGATATGGAGTCGTTGTTCTCATTAGGATTTTGGCCACATCCATACGAGCCTGTTTTCTTGTGCTTTCATCAATGTTCACGTAGTGACCTAAGCAAGACACAATGAAGTTGAAAAACTTTTCCGACCAAGCGTGAACTGGGGTTCCATAACACTTCACCCATTAGTATCTTGGAAGGTTAATGTAAACCTTTTGATCACCAATTAGTATCTTGTCTAAGATACTTCCAAATAAATAAGGATCATAAATCTCAATAAATCTCACGAAACCAAACCGTTTGCCCCTTTTATCTACCTTGTTCGGAATGAAAACCTCCACCACCTTACCCCATTTCTTGAACACCATCCATATATCCTTGGGACCAAAATTATCAGGAAAGTTTGAAAAAAAAATACGTGACTTGATCTTCATTGACCAAGACTCTTTTCTTTGCTACATATATCTGGTTTTTCTCCCTAACTATTCACTTGCTGTTATCCCCATGAGATGACCCCCCCACCTTCTGTCTCACCTCATGCAAGTCCACCATTACTTTGATATAATTTGTCATTCTATTTAAATTTGTTAAATGACTTATCAGAATATTTGGTTTTTGATAAAATACAATAAAGTCGTTTGATCCATTTAACTCACTCTATCCAATGTAAAAAAGACTTTAGTTGTTGTTACTTCATTTTATTTATATATATTTTTTATGTTGTGAAAAATAAAAAGCAATGAAACATGAATTGGACGAAAGAATATGCTTATTTATTAAAGTAACACACAATTTATAGTAAATTGATTTTATTTTTTGTTATTGTTTGGATGAAGGTGTTTCTTTTGCAAAAATTATATATATCAAATTGTTCAATTCAGTTTTCTCCCTCAAATTTCTACAAAGACGTCAATATATTACATTAGGCTCGACCAAGCCCAGGCTTTACCCATAGGCTTTGGCAAATGGCGATGACATGACTTTTAAAGATGGGCACAAGTTAAATCGGGTTCGAGCCACCCAAACTACTAAAGTCTATATGTGTGGCCCTTATTTGAAACCATGATTATAAAACGTGGAAAGAAAACAACTACATCAATGTGGTAATGCAGTTATCTTCAGAGTAAATTGCGGCTGAGTATATAATACCCGGAATCAATTGAATATAACATGTTCCTTTTATTTGTAATATAATAAGAATTTAATTTTGATGCTTTATAAGTGTATTATAATTAATCATATATTATTATATATATAACTTTTTATATAATTATTATAATAGTTAGACATTTTTTATAACGTGATAATATATAATTAAATAACAATATAAAATACACTAATAGTGTATTCAAATTAGGTATATATAATAATATTTGATTTGCTTCTTATTCGATAATATATTGTGTCAAAAAAGCGCCAGCAGATTCATCCATTTCGCGGACTCGATGTTTGTGGTCAAATATGCCTTTCTCAATTCAAAAAAGTGCTAGGCCAACAGAATTGTCCATCTTTTCGTTCTACGTGCATGGAGTTCTCAGGTTAATTGGTGTCTCTAACAAACTTTTGTTTGAATCAATGATTGAACATATTGCACTGGATTTAAAAATCATAAACTTTTTTGGCTGCGGTATTTGAATATCAAAACTCAAATGTATTAATATTTTCTTCATATATAATTGGTTATAATTTTTATTGGGCATATTAACTTCCAATTTTTCTATTTTTATATATTCCATTTTTTCTTTATGGGCAGAAACTAATGATTGAAATAGGACAATGAGATTTTCTTTTTATTGTAACATATTGGGATTGTATATGTTAAAACAAGCCTAATAAACATCTTGCAATAAATCATCATATATCCATTCTTTTTTTCAGCATTAATTCTTCCTAAGCTAGAGTAAGACGCTCATCATCTAATGTCCTGGTTGACAAAAAAATCAAATACAATTAGCCTCCTTCAGTTGACGCGTTTTCTACAGCTGAAAACATATTATCGCAAGAAAGATGCATGGTGAAGGTGAAAAATATAAGTGGAAACTATGAACAAATTACAAAATTGCTAGTCCTATATTATATTATTGATGAAAGAATATGCAAGCAAAAACAAAAACGAAAAGGACTTGCAAAAGTAGAATAAATAAAGCCTCCAGCGCGCCGACACAACAACTTCTTGCCATCCTCTATATATAGGCAGCAAAATTAGGACATTAAACTCAATCCAAATCCAAGCAATCGAATCTAGCTTAAACTCTTTCTCTCTAATACATCATCTTCATTATCCATTTTCTATCATCCAAAATTGTCCGCAGCCCACAGGCCATAGAAAGCAAACTATGGAAGCTTTTCGCTTACTCATAACACTTCTATTCGTTCCCTTCCTATTTTCCTCTTTAGTTTCTGGATATTCTTGGAATGAGATTAAACTATGGTGCAGCCAAACCCCAAATCCTCAACCATGTGAGTATTTCTTAAGCAATAACCCTACTCACCAACACAATCCCATCAAGCACAAAGCCGATTTCCTCAAGCTTTCATTGCAACTTGCCCAAGAACGTGCACTCAAAGGCCATGCAAACACTCTTTCACTAGGCTCAAAGTGCCGTAACCCACGTGAAACGGCTGCTTGGGCTGATTGTGTTGAGCTTTATGAGCAAACCATCCACAGGCTCAACAAAACCTTAGACCCTAACACCAAGTGCTCCCAAGCTGATACTCAAACATGGCTCAGCACAGCTCTCACCAACCTTGAGACATGCAAAGCTGGGTTCTACGAGCTTGGGGTTCAAGACTATGTGCTGCCTTTGATGTCCAACAACGTTACTAAGTTGCTAAGCAACACTTTGTCTCTTAACAAGGTTCAATATCAAGAACCAAGCTACAAAGATGGGTTCCCAACATGGGTCAAACCAGGTGACAGAAAGCTTTTGCAAACGTCTTCTCCAGCTTCTCACGCTAATGTAGTGGTGGCAAAAGATGGGTCTGGAAAGTACACAACAGTCAGTGCAGCCATAAATGCTGCACCAGAGAGTAGCAGCGGGAGGTATGTGATATACGTGAAGGCAGGGATATACAATGAGCAAGTTGAGATAAAGGCAAAGAATATCATGTTGGTGGGAGATGGTATTGGGAAGACTATAATCACAGGTAGCAAAAGTGTTGGAGGGGGCACCACAACCTTCCGTTCAGCCACTGTTGGTAAGCAACAAAAAAAAATGTTTCTTCAAGTTTCATCATTTTTCTCTCCTAATTTTCAGCTTCAACAATTTGATACAAAGAAATGAAAAATGAATGATTCAATGATTGAGAATTTAACTATATGAATTTTTGCAGCTGTTGTTGGTGATGGATTTATTGCTCAAGACATCACATTTAGGAACACTGCTGGCGCAGCAAACCACCAAGCTGTTGCATTACGTTCTGGATCAGACTTATCAGTATTTTACAGATGTGGCTTTGAAGGTTACCAAGACACATTGTATGTCCACTCTGAGAGACAGTTCTACAGAGAATGTGACATTTATGGCACGGTTGATTTTATCTTTGGTAATGCAGCTGTGGTGTTCCAAAATTGTAATCTTTTTGCAAGAAACCCTCCAAATAAAGTCAACACAATCACTGCTCAAGGCAGAACCGATCCAAACCAAAACACTGGTATTTCCATTCACAATTCTAGGGTTACTGCTGCCTCCGATTTAAAACTAGTTCAAAGCTCTGTTAAGACTTATCTTGGAAGGCCTTGGCAACAATACTCTCGAACAGTTTTCATGAAGACTTCTCTTGATAGTTTGATCGATCCAGCTGGTTGGTTGGAATGGAGTGGTAACTTTGCCTTAAGTACTTTGTACTATGGAGAGTACATGAATACGGGACCAGGTTCCTCAACAGCAAATCGAGTTAAATGGTCAGGATATCATGTCATTACTAGTGCTTCTGAAGCTTCAAAATTCACTGTTGCAAATTTCATCGCTGGCAACTCATGGTTACCATCCACTCGTGTTCCTTTCACCTCTAGTTTATAAGTTTTATCATTTGTTTGTGGGTTGATTGATTCTTAATTCTTTTATTTTTATGCCTTCAAAGTAATTTCGAATGCTGTAATGTCGAACACAACAGGAAAAATTACTTAGTCTAGCTGATAAATAGCTTTCTTCTACTGTGGTTTGATTTCATTCTATTCTTTATGGAAATGTATTGAGAATACACACAATTATTCAATATTTAATTTGAAGAAGTTGATCTTTTACATTTAGAGTCTGTATTTTCTAAAACTGATTTAGTCTTGGTTTTCACAATTTGTTATAACTTCTGTGATTTTTACTAGTTCATGTTTTTCATTGAACAAAATAATTACTATGGCTGTACAGTTGAGAAAGGAAAATGTTCACCTCATATCACTTTTTTCTTACACCACTTTTTATATCATATGTGAATGATTGTGATTAAGTAAGAGAAAAGTATTGACATGTGATTATTGTAATCAATGGTAAATAATGTGATTAGAAATACTTACTTAAACATGGAACATCACAGTTGGATGCACCAGATCAATTAAGACTTAATATTTTTGTAAATTTTTGTGAAATTAATTATGTGACATAAATATCTATGAAATTACTAAGTCTTAATTGACTTTGTACACTTAATTGATGTTCCAAATTTGGACAAGAATTTCTCATAATGTGATGTAAAAAGTGATATATGATGATCACATATTTTATACATTAATAAACCCTCATTTTTAGTCATTTACACTATTCATGTACTTAATTGATTAAGTCTGGTTATGTTTTGTAAGTTTGGACTCAAATTGAACTTAATTGATTTTTTCAGCATTATTTAGGTCTTACACTATTTCTGTATTTCTGTCATATCTTGAGTTCTAGATGTGTAAAAATTATGTATCTTACCTTGTAGGAAAGATAAGAGAGAACTCTACAACTTTCATGAGAGTTCCAGGTAAAATATGGACATTTAGAGGAGCTAAATGGGCTTAGAAGTCAGAACACAGGTTTTGTGACTGGAACCTGAACAGTGTGCAGCAATTAGAGCATAACTAGAGTTGTAGGAATTATCTTGAGCTGAAATTTGGATATTTGAAAGTTAAGACCCATATCTACAACTTTCATGAAGAACACAAGAGCTCATTCGGACAGCTTAGAAGTGATATTAGGTCTGAAAGTCAAAACAGAGGTGCTGAAACTGGGCCTGAACAGTCCGCAGTAATTGGGTCATATCTTGGGCTGTAGGACGAATTTTTGGATGATCTTAGTGGCATTGGAAAGCTGAGACAAAATGCTACAACTTTTATGGAGACCACATTGCTTCATTCTGATGGCATCCATGAGATCAGCACTGAATGATTTCGGAGACAAAGAATCTCAATAATTTTCCACTCACCAACTCACCATTTGGCATTTTTCACTCATCCACATACTCCTCACCTACTTTTAATCAGCTCCCTTGTCATTTTGTATCCCTAATCCTCTATAAAAGGCACCATTGGCTGATCATTTGGTGCTCTTGGTGTTAGGCTTAGTTTTTAGAAGTTATGGTTATGCTTGTTTAGTGTTTTCCTTTGTTGTAATTTTCTCTTATTCTAAATTGAAGCTATGTTCATTTTTCTCTTCTTCTCTCTTTCTTTCTTCTTATCTATGAGTGACTAAATCTTCATCTTGCTTGGGTGAAACTCTTGGTAATGAAATAAGGTTAGATTATTCTATTTCTTGTGCTTAAATGATATATTATCAAATGGACATTATATGTGTTGTATTTTGTTTCCAATCAATTTAAAAACCTTCTTTGTATAATAGAGATCTTGATTTATTGTAGACAATAGGATTGACATAATGAATGCTTGAACTCATTTACAAATGTTGGTAGATAATTAAAGGAATCATAATATGATTACATATATAATTGAATTTTGAATGTTATATTTTCCAATTGGAACCTCCATTGTGTGTAGATTTCAATTGAGTTATAAAAAGAAATAATCTTGCCTTTAATTTATTACTAAGAGTAGATCTCCTAACCTAAACAAGTTCTTAAATTCGTTTGTGAACATCTTTTATTACTTTTAGTGTTGTGATAAATTCTTTTCTTACCTCAATTAATTTTTTTTCATCAATTCCCTGTGGATCGACCTTGGACTCCCGAGAAATTTATTACTTGAGATAACCTGCACTTGAGTTTATATCCTTTAAATCCCGCAATTAATATACAAAAAAAATAATGTGAGAAAATTGAGATTAGCTGAGAAATAACCATTCATAATTAAGAATTCAACCCGTAAAATTTCGTAAGATATCAATACAGCAAAATGCAAATATGAAAAAAAAAAAGGCCTTCAGAATTTTTAAACTCTAATGTTAACCACAAGGATAATGGTCTGGATATTTCCTTTGTCTTTTCACTTAAATTGTTGTGTCTAATTAAGATAGCTATATAAATCATATCCACCCATTGAAGTGTCAACATCAACTTATTAATATTATTCATTCCATTTCAAAATATATGTCGTTTTAGATATTAAATTTTATTTTATTTTATATATTGTTTTTGAAAATTAAGAATGTATTAATTTTTTTTGACTTTATCTTTGTCTTTTGATATTTCAATTAGGGTTGTAAATGAGCAGAACTATTCGTGAATTATTCGAACTCAACTCGTCAAATGCTCAATCAAACTCGTTTATTTAACTTAAACAAACAAACTCAAACTCAAACTTAAACTTAAGCTCAATTATATAAATGAGACAAGTTCAGATTTTATAGGCTTGATATTAAAATTTATAAATAACTTGCGCGTGTGTATGTTATTTATTTATTTTGAATAGATAGTAAAAATTAAATAGAAAAATATAATTATAAAAATGTATAGATAACTAATAATTATTTATTATTATTATTGACTAAAAACTTCTATAAGAAGGTTATGAAATTTTTTTTATATAATGAATTATAAATGAAAAAATAGTTTTCATTTCTATTTTTAGTTTTTTATCTATCTCTAAAGATGTTTACTAAATATTAAATTAATAGACATAAATATTTTAAAGAGAGAGTTGATAAAAGGCCCAGTTTCAGGCTCAGTTTCAGCACATCTGTTTTGACTTTCAGACCCAATATCACCTCCAAGCTATCCGAATGAGCTCTTAAGTTCTTCATGAAAGTTGTAGATATGGGTATTAACTTTCAACTCTCCAAATTTCAGCCCAAGAAAGTTCTTACAGTTCGAGTTATGCTCTGATTACTGTACACTATTCAGGTTCCAGTCACAAAACTCGTGTTCTGAATTCCAAGCCCAATTAGCTCCATTAGATGTCTGAATGAGACTTTGAATTCTTCATTAAAGTTGTAGAGCTTTCTCTCAGCTTTCCTACAAAGTAAAATTCATAATTTCTAGACATCTAAAACTCAAGATATGACCAAAATACAGAAACAGTGTAAGACCCAAATAATGCTGAAAAAATCAATTAAGTCCAATTTGAGTTCAAACTTACAAAACATAACCACGTTTAATTAATTAAGTACATGGAGAGTGTAAATGACTAAAAATGAGGGTTTATTAATATATAAAATATGTGATCATTAGCAGGAGGCATATAAAGAAAATATAAAATATTTACATGATGAAGTAAAATGTCCATAATGGTTTAGTTATGTCCAGATGCAGCAACTGCATTCTAGAGACACGTCTGAATCAGAATGATGTTGCTGCATCCAGTTCTAGATCTAACGCTAATGGACAAAGGGAGTTTTGCTTCCATTTCATAACTTATTATAAATGGTATTGCCAATCTATACAAGAATATTGGCAAGGGGTGCAACAATTACATGTCAACGACTTAAGCAAGAAAGATATCCTAGAAATCATCTGATCTATATATATATATATATATATATATATATATATATATATATATATATATATATATATATATATATATATATATATATATATATATATATATATCTTATAACAAATAAAAGGCAAGTTTGAAAATTATATGCACAAAATTAATGTCTCCATACATATAATCAGTACAAAAATTAGACAGAGAAAATGAAAGAAAAAGCATAGTGTGGATTGACAAAAGTTGTACAAAAATTAATGACATTAACAACAATTATTTTTATTTTCTCCTCAAATTTTGTCTTCTCTTCTTCATTTCTTTTACGTTTTCTTGAAATAACTGAGGTACCAACTGCACTAGTATCCATTTCTTGACAATCTACAACATATAATAGAGTATATTATCAAAAAAAAAAATTAAGACCAAAACAGAGTATATTATCAGAAAAAAAAAAGAAAAAACAGAGAAGGATTAAGTGAACGAACCAAATGAACAATTTTTATGGTGCCATTCATACAATGAGCAATCTAATACACATGAGCAGGTGAATATATTTTTAAAGCCAGTCAAAATGAAAGCTATGAACTAACATTCTAAAAATGGCAGTGGATCCAGATGAATTTGGCAACAATTCCTACTGAAAAACAAAAATTGCTGAATTTAGCATCTAGATGACTTGACTTCAATTCCAATATATGAAAAACATTCAGCATGCTTAGGAAAAGGATGACAAGATCTGAAGCAAGTGGTCTCAAAACAAAACATATAATAGGGACTTAAATCATGCAGAAGAATTATAAAAAGGAAAAATCATTGCTCCACAAGTATAAAAATATCACCTTTGCAGTAGTCCCCAATTTATTCTCACTAATAGCCACAAGCTGAAAAGACAAATGCGAAATTAAAAAAAAAAACAAAAGAAAAAGGACATAACAATGGAAGACACACAACATCAAGCATCTCATAAGGACCCTCTTAGTAAGCTGAATTATATTATTTTTATTTGAATATCAGTTGAAAGTTCAATGATTTAAATAGCTTAAAACACACTACAATCCTTGGCCTAACACTTGATGAAGCCAAAACTTAGACAACCAAGTAGCAGGGCCAACAAACATGTAACAGTTAAGTCTTTGTGTTCAACAACTTTTGAGCATGCTAAAATAGATTGAAGACACCCCATGTAACAGTTAAGTCTTTGTGTTCAACAACTTTTGAGCATGCTAAAATAGATTGAAGACACCCCGTAATCCAACAAACATTAGATGCAAGAAAGTGAAAATTTGTGCATTAACAAAATATTTTATAATCCAAACTAGGACTCATTCCACCTAAAAGCAACGATTCAAGCATACTATCATACAACTTAGGTGCAACAAGGATAAGCATTAAATTGAAAAGGAAGCCAAATTACCAAGAATACAGAAAAAATACATATGGAACATTATATAGGTATCTAATTGGATACATGGTATCATCAGAAAAATTGAACAAAAATTCTCCAGCATGAATATCACAGTGTGAGCTGAGAAAACAAAGAAAAAAATAAAGAAAAAAAAATTAAAAAGGTGGTGATTACCCCTGACTTGGGTCGTAGCTGAGCAATTGAGAAGCAGCTTGTGCCTCTATTCTTCCCCAATTTCAGTGTCTGAAACCCTAGCGCTCTTTCTCTCTTCAGATTCGTTCTCCTCTCTCTGTCGCCGTGGGTGCCACCACCAGTGCAGGGATGATGGCAATGTGGATGCTAGGACGTAGCTGCAAATCGCGATGTGGAGGCGCCGGCGAGATGGATGCGCCATTGGAGGGCTGAGAAGAGTAGATCGAGAACAGTGAGATGGGAGAGAAGAGAAATAATGCAGGGTAGGGTAGAAAGGTTGCACACGAATAGGAGAGAGGTCGAGGGATTTTGGAAATTCCACCTGCATAGGTGGGAATTAAAATTCCTTAATTTTGATTAACAAAATTCTTTATTAAAATTCTTTAGAATTCTTAAAATTCTTCACTTAATTATCAAAACAAAGTATTTTAAAATGAAGAATTTTAAATCCCTTAAAAAAATACATTACCTCATTTAAATACTCCATCCAAACACAACCTAAAGCTTCATCAGGTTCTTTATCAAGAAACTCACCATTACACATTGTTTTCACAAATTGTTTAGTTTCAGGTGTTAAACCTTCATAAAAAAAGCTTATACTGCGCCATTTTTCAAAACCATGATGTGGACAAGAATTTAACAAATCTTTAAACCATTCCTAACATTAAAAATATGATTCATTTGAATTTTGGGAAAAATTTTGGATTTGTCTTTTCATAGCATTTGTTTTATGTGTTGAAAAAAATTTCTTTAAGAACTCACCTTGCATTTCTTGCCATGTGCCAATTGATCTTAGTTTCAAAGTGTTAAGCTAATATTTTGCTTTATCTTTTAAAGAAAAAGAAAACAATTTAAGCTTAACAATCTCTTCAGTGCAATTTTGGTCATTGAAAGCAATACATACTTCCTCAAATTCTTTCAGATGTAAATATGAGCTTTCAGACTCTAAACTATGAAAATTAGAAAGTAAAGAAATCATACCTGACTTGAATCTGAAATTATTGGCATTGAGTGAAAAGATAAAACATGATGAACTAGAATTTCGAGGTGGTTGCAAATATTCACGCATGGTTCGCAACAGTTGATTTTCATGTTCATCATGTACACTTTCATTTTCAGTCATTGTGTCAATTATGTGTGATTGTGATTCAAACAAATCAATATATAAAGTACCATGATTAATTTTAACTAAACGACTAGAATTTAAATCACGATACCAATTAAGCATAAATAAATGACTTAAAATAGAAAAAATAATGTACAAGTCTACAGTTTACACCAGCCATTAAATATTAACAAGGATGTGGTATAAACCAACCACTCAATAAATATTAACAAGTAAAATGTTAGATAACTGATAAAGTAAAAAGTTAGATAATTAGAGAGTTAATAATTAGTAAGTTAGAAAGTAGAGAAAGTAAAACAGAGAAAATAAAGTGCAAAAAATAAATTACGAAAGTAAATTGCAGAAAATAAATTTAAAATATGAAAACCGAAGAGAGGCGAGAGCCCTACCAGAGCCTGAAAGAGAAGAAAAGAAGAAAGATTATTTCGTTATGTTAGAAAGTAATAATAAATAATAGAAATTAAAAAGTTAGAGAGCGGAAAATAAATGACGTAAATTAAAAGTTAGAGAGCGAGAATATAAAAGTTAGTAAGCAAAATAAATGACATAAATTAAAAGTTAGTAAACATAAGTAAATGACATAAATATAAATGTTAGAAAGTTAGTATGTTAGTGTTAGCAAGTTAGTGGGTTAGTAAGTTAGATAGTTAGAAAGTTAGTAAAGAAACTGAAGAATCGGCAAGCCGATCTTTTACTCCAGTGAGGGAGAAGAGAGAATAGATTTTATTAAAGAAAAAAAAACTTCAATAAATTTAAACTTCAAATCAAGTCCCCGGCAACGACGCTAAAAACTTGACTGTGAGATTTAAAGGATTCAAACCTAAGTGCAGGTTGTCTCAAGTAATAAATTTCTCGGGAATCCGAGATCGATCCACAGGGAATTGATGAAGAAAAAATTAATTGAGGTAAGAAGAGAATTTGTCACAACACTAAAAGTAATAAAAGATGTTCACAAATGAATTTAAGAACTTGCTTGGGTTATGAGATCCACTCTTGGTAATAAATTAAAGGCAAGATTATTTCTTTTTTTAACTCAATTGAAATCCACACACAACGGAGGTTCCAATCGGAAAATATAACATTTAAAGTTTAATTATATATGCAATCATATTACGATTCCTTTAATTATCTACTAACATTTATAAATGAGTTCAAGCATTCACTGTGCTAATCCTATTGTCTACAATAAATCAAGATCTCTATTATACAAAGAAGGTTTCTAAATTGATTGGAAATAAAATACAACACATATAATGTCCATTTTATAATATATCATTTAAGCACAAGAAATAGAATAATCTAACCTTATTTCATTACCAAGAGCTTCACTCTTTCACCCAAGCAAGATGAAGATTTAGTTACTCATAGACAAGAAGAAAGAAAGAGAGAAGAAGAGAAAGATGAACATAACTTCAATTTAGAGCAAGAGAAAATTACAACAGAGGAAACCAATAAACAAGTATAACCATAACTTCTAAAAACTAAGCCTAACACCAAAAGCACCAAATGATCAGCCAATGGTGCCTTTTATAGAGGATTAGGAATACAAAATGATAAGGGGGCTTATTAAGAGTAGGTGAGGAGTAGGTGGATGAGTGGAAAATGTCAAATTGGGAGTTGGTGAGTAGAAAATTATTGAGATTCTTTGTCTCCGAAATCATTCAGTGTTGATCTCATGGATGCCATCAGAATGAAGCAACATGGCCTTCATGAAAGTTGTAGCATTTTGTCTCATCTTTCCAATGCCACCAAGATCATCCAAAAATTCGTCCTACAGCCCAAGATATGACCTATTTACTGCAAACTGTTCCGGCCCAATTTCAGCACCTCTGTTTTGACTTTCAGACCCAATATCACCTCCAATCTGTCGGAATGAGTTCTTATGTTCTCATGAAAGTTGTAGATGTGAGTCTTAACTTTCAAGTGTCCAAATTTTAGCCCAAGAAAGTTCCTTCAGCCTGAGTTATGCTCTGATTACTGTACATTATTCAGGTTCCAATCACAATTCGTATTCTGACTTCCAAACCCAATTAGCTCCTCTAGATGTCCATATTTTACCTGGAGCTCTTCATGAAAGTTGTAGAGCACTCTCTTATCTTTCCTACAAGGTAAGATATATAATTTTTACACATTTAGAACTCAAGATATGGCAAAAATACAGAAACAGTGTAAGACTCAAATAATGCTGGAAAAATCAATTATATTCAATTTGAGTCCAAACTTACAAAACATAACCAAACTCAATTAATTAAGTACATAGAGAGTGTAAATGACTAAAAATAAGGGTTTATTAATGTACAAAATATATGATCATCAGCTAGTTTCATAGTTGTCCCATGCATGAACACCATTGAGCTAGATTGGAAATTCTAAGATATATCAAGAATTCACCTATACAAGGACTCTGCTTTCCTGTTAATTTAGATCTCAAGCTCAAGGGTTTCATTGATTCAGATTGGAGGCCTATTTATATACCAAAAGGTCTATTACAGGTTTCTGTTTTTTCTTAGGAGCATTCTTGATCTCATGGAAAAGCAAGAAATAATCTACGGTTTCCAAATAATCATCAGAGATTGAGTATAGCATCCTTGGCAACTGCAACTTGTAAGACTCAGTGGTTAGTTTATTTGCTTCAAGACTTTCAACTTCCGCAACCTACATCAGTGGCACTATTCTATGACAATCAATCTACTCAACACATAAGATGTAATTTAGTGTTTCGTGAGCACACCAAACATATTAAAATTGATTGTCATATTATCATAAACAAAGCACAATATGGCCTGTTCCATTTTTGCTACTAGTTTCAACTCAAGCTCAACTTGTTGTCTTACTGAGAAAATCCTTTGTCTCCTAGACCTTTCAATCTTCTCAAGTTTAAGATGGGCCTACAAGACATCCACAGTCTTGCTTGCGTGCACGTACGGGCGTGGGGGGGGGGGCGAGGAGGGGAAGGGTGTCACCAGAGGCTAAGTCATCAAGCCAATCAAGCCCATCTCCTCCAAAAGCTTGTAATTCTAATTTCAGTTAGTCTAGTAAGCAAAGTTAGTTACAATTGTTATAGTTAGTTTCTATATTCATCTAATAGTCTAACTAATCCACTACCTAGTGAACTAACTGCTCTTAAAATAGCACTAATTACTTTGTACAAATTTAAATATTGTTGTGCAGGAATATGGTCAAAGAGAAAGTTCAGTTTCACACTCACCAATTCTATTCAGAACTCTCCCATTTTCTCTTTTTTTGTCGAGCTTTCTCACACAAACATGATGAGAACATTATATTTATATTCTAGAATAAGATCAAAATAAAAAATTAGACACACTTTATATTATTATGAAATGATAATTAAGAATAGGTTGTATACAATATTATGCTATTCTTAAGCATTATTTAAATTTTGGTTCTATGACAAATATATTTTCATTTTTCTATAATGCATATTTTGATTAAAATATTAACTAATGTATATAATATATTTTAAACAAAGTAACTTTTGGAATAATAACGATTTTCACATATTTTAAAGTGTATTATAAATCAAACATTTATTAAATTAATTACAGCTTACTTAATCTAATTTGTTATGAGAGAGAAATACTTGATAAATAAGCTATATTTAAGTTTGTATATAATGATATAAAGTAGGAAACTGAAAAATATAATGGAATAAATAAAGAATTTAACTTTCATTCATAGATAGTGTTAAATTTTTTCATATTATCATCTAATTATGTATTATAAAATTAATAAAAATTTATTATTACACCACTATCTAAAAATCTAATTAATTATCTTCATAATGTATCAATATATCATTAAAGTATAGCATAAAAAATTTTATAATTAGAACGTATCAAAATCTAAACTCAAATAAATTATGAAGCACTACTATTGTACTGTTGCAGAACCTTCGACGTGGCAGGTAATTGATGAGAGCATGTGCAGAACGGAGCGGAAATGACCTGCATGCATGGATTGAGACAACTCTATTCTATATGACGCTTGGCCAGGTGTAAAGAACTCGAAGCACATTTCTTTTTTGGGGGTTATATGAGAAGCACACGGGACATTTATATTTCTGTGTTCTTTCCAATTTCCCATTTGCATAGTCAGAACTATAATGCTATATTATGCTTCTGAGAATTTTCTTTCTAACTTTCCACATGTAGTTCTTTCTTTTCCATGGATTTGCATTTTAGAGAAGAGAATATATGCTCAAAATTCAAGAATATATTGATTAACACTTTCAGCTATCTTAAACTAGCCAACGTAAATTCATCTCAATTCCCAATTGCTAACTAACGGTGTAGAGTAGGCCAATAGAAATAGAAGACACTAGCTTTTTACTATACAATTTCCAAGACATCGATTTTGATCGGAAAAAAAAGTCATAAAACTTTTTGGTCGCAAGATTAATTGTCAAATCATCAATATTTCTTTTCCATATTCTCTTTGTCTATTTTATCTGTTTATTTAACAATTTTATTTTATCTAAATTATCTGTCTATTTAAAAAATCAATGAGTTATTAATTATTATTTGTAAACTTACTCTTGATATTAATAAGTAAGAGAGAAGATTAGTAGATTCATAATAATATTTTGAATATTTTGAAAAAAAAAAAAGTCAGCCAGTCAAATTATTTTTGCTTATAATTGTAAACATTTAATGACTTTATTAATTTTTATACAGTAACTCTAACGGATAGATAAAAGTGTATAGAGAGAATAGTAATAATTGTTGAAAAATCATTGAGTACACAAATTTGGAATTACTTTTAAGAAAAAATACACTTTAACCTCTTGAATTTTAGGCCATGCATACTTTATTATCTGATGTTTAAAAAGATATATCTTGATCTCTAATGTTTTTAATATGTACAAATTAACTCTTTCATTCATTTTTTTCGTAATTGTTAAGAGAAGTTGTCATATGAGTGACACGTACATTTTTATAAGATCAAAATGTCCTTAAGTGAGTTACATACTCCTCAATTGTATCTCATTTAAAATATATATTAGTCAGAGTATTTTATTTGTTGTGTACTAGATAAGTAAAATACTTCAATTTTTCATACATAGATACGTAGGTACAATCACAGATTTTATATGGAACTTGCAGTGTCAATACCTTTGACTTCAACCCACTGACAGAATTCTGTTATCCATACACGTCACATTCAACAGACATGTATGGTGAGAAGGTCAAAGAGATAATAATCTTACTATGTTATAAACACAATGTTCCTACAGTAGTCTCGTTACGTTAATATTAGTGAAATGATGTGCACATATGCAAAAGCAGAAACAAAAAAGAATTCGAAAAACAATAAAGTCTTGCCAACTCATGACTTGATTCCTCAATAGCCACCTTCACACCCTCTATATAAACACAACCAGTTTCTGACATAAAAATCCACATCCATGCAGTCAAACCTTAAACCCTTCAGTTTTCCACTCTTATCTAGAAAATAAAATCGTTCGAAGGCTACAGAAAGTAAAGTACTATGGCATCGTTGCCCTTACTCATTTCTCTTCTAATTGTTCCCTTCTTGCTCCCCTTTTTTGTTTCTGGTTATTCTTCAAACGACATCAAACTGTGGTGCAGTCAAACCCCTAACCCACAGCCATGCGAATATTTCTTGAGCAATAACCCTGCTCACAAGCGCAAACCCATCAAACACAAGGCTGATTTCATCAAGCTTTCTCTGCAACTGGCCCAAGATAGAGCAATGATAAGCCATGCAAACGCTCTTTCACTAGGCCCAAAGTGCAAGAACCCGCGTGAAAAGGCTGCATGGCTTGATTGCCTTGAGATGTATGAGCATGCCATCCACAGGCTCAACAAAACCTTAGACCCTTACACCAAGTGCTCCCAAAATGACTCACAAACGTGGCTCAGTGCTGCTCTCACCAACCTTGAGACATGCAAAGCTGGTTTTTATGAACTTGGGGTTCAAGACAATGTATTGCCCTTGATGTCCAACAACGTCACAAAGTTGCTAAGCAATATTTTGGCTCTTAACAAGGTTGAATATCAAGAACCAAGTTACAAAGCTGGTTTCCCAACATGGGTTAAGCCTGGTGACCGCAAATTATTGCAGACATCTTCTCCATCCTCTCAGGCCAATGTTGTGGTGGCCAAAGATGGGTCTGGCCACTACACAACACTAAATGATGCCATAAATGATGCACCAAAGAGCAGCACTGGGAGGTATGTGATATATGTTAAGGCGGGAATATACAATGAACAAGTTGAGATAAAGTTGAACAATGTCATGTTGATGGGAGATGGCATTGGGAAGACTATAATTACTAGTAGCAGTAGTGTTGGAGGAGGCACCACAACCTTTCGTTCAGCTACTGTTGGTAAGTGAAATCAATTTCTCAATATAAAAATGTTATTTATACAGTATTTTTCTTATTTCATTCTTATATCACTTCTTTTTAGATAATAAAATAAGACAAAAATATTTCTTAATACAGACTTTCTTTAGCTTTTTTCTCAAATAAGTAGGAATAAACAAAAACTGTAAAAAGAAAAGTGCGCAAAAATCATTTCTCTTATTAAGAATTTTATCTCTTTTGTCAATTTTAGCCTTTGAACTTTATTGAAATAAAATGTAAAAACAAAATGGTGAGGAGAAATTAAATTGAGAACTAACCAACTATACATATATGAAATTTTGCAGCTATTGATGGGGATGGGTTTATTTGTTAAGATAGTTAGAATTTGTTAGAATTAGTTAGAATTAGTTTTAATGGTTAGTTAGTTTACTTGGATTAGTTGGCTATATAAGCCAAGATTACTCATTGTATTTTACACTTCTTCTTCATTCTATCAATACACAGATTTTCTTCATTTCTCTCATCTCTCTCTTCTCCCTCTACTCTGAAACCATGAAATTTAACATGGTATCAGAGCCATTTCACCCACCTTGAACACTCTTCTGCTGCATTTTCTTTTCTTTTCTTTTCTTTTTACATTTTTTCGAGAAAATCCACAAATTATTTTTTTTCTTTCAAGTTTTCCATTCGTAATTCTGTTCTTTCTCCTACACTACTTTTCTCTCGTAATCTTCGCTGCTCTGAGACATGGCAAGAGGCGCCTCTCAATCTCAGTCCACAACTTCCTCCACCACCACGCGACCAGGAGTCATGGCTCCCCGCGGCATCATGCGCCGCCGTCGTCTAGGCAGAGATCCGTGTGGTAACAGCTCCGCCGAAAGCAACATGCTGAGGTTCTACACCGACGACGCCCCGGCTAAGATCTCGCTGACGGCGGTGCTCGTTATGAGCCTCTGCTTCATTGGCTTCGTCACCACTCTCCACGTCTTCGGCAAGCTCTACCGCTATCGATCTGGCGCTAACGTTTAATTCGATCTCTCTCCAATTCCAACTCTCAGATCTCTATGTTCAGACCCAAGGTCGACGAGATCTCGCTCCTCACCGTCCACTCTTCCTCCTCTTGGATCGGTTCTTCCACCATATTTTGTCGATCTGTCACCACCACCGCGAGCGCCACCGTGTTCTGCCGTGGGAGACGATTTCCGGCCGCCGGTCGCCACTGTTGAAGCGTCTGACGCTGATTCTTGCGCCCCTGTTCACTCACCACGATTGCGATTCCTTGATCTTGAGTTCTTGCTGGTGAAGCTCCAGCCTCAAATCTTGCAAGCCGATCAGGTTGTTGTTGCCCGTTCCTTTGCCTTGCTTTTGACAGATTCTTCTCTGAATCTTCAATCTTTCCCGAGACTGGAATGTTGTTGTTGTTGCTGCTGCTGTTGTTGACGGTGTTATTGGAAGCAGCCAAGGTTGTCTGTGATCTTGTGACTCTTCTTGTTGTGGATGATGGAGTCTCCATTGAAACCGATTCAAGGTTGCACAAAAGTTGAATGTTATTTAGATGATATTGCAGAAGGAAAACAGAAGAATACACGCATTTTGCTAGATTCATTGTTTTGATCAAGATGTATTTCCAATGTTTCTTAAGATCTGTGTGTACACCAACTGTTTGGTGAATTGTTTCTTTGATATTTTTTGTTGTTGTAAGCTTCTGTTCATGGTGGTTAAGTATTGATGTGAGCTTCTGCCATGAATGGTTAAGCATTGAGATTCTTTGTTTGTTGCTTCTGTCTTAAGTGGTTAAGCCTCATGTTTAGCTTCTGCTCAAGATGGTTAAGCTTTGTGCCTTAATTGGCTTTGATGATTTCAGCTTCTGCCTTCTATGGTGGTTAAGCATTTGGAGCTTCTGCCTTGTATGGTGGTTAAGCATTTAGAGTTTCTGCCTAATCTGGTGGTTAAGCTTTTGTTGGCCTAATGTGGTTAAGCTTTTGTTGGCCTGTGTGCCTTACTAGTTCTTGGCATTATCATTGTATTTCTGGATATGCATTTGATATGCATTTGTATTGGTCATCCCAAGCTGGAAGTGTAATGTACACCTTCCAGCTTGCGGGGGGCTGTTAAGATAGTTAGAATTTGTTAGAATTAGTTAGAATTAGTTTTAATGGTTAGTTAGTTTATTTGGATTAGTTGGCTATATAAGCCAAGATTACTCATTGTATTTTACACTTCTTCTTCATTCTATCAATACACAGATTTTCTTCATTTCTCTCATCTCTCTCTTCTCCCTCTACTCTGAAACCATGAAATTTAACATTATTGCTCGAGACATCACATTTAGGAACACTGCTGGTGCATCAAACCACCAAGCTGTAGCATTGCGCTCTGGATCAGATTTATCTGTGTTTTATAGATGTGGTTTTGAAGGTTACCATGGCACATTGTATGTGTACTCTGAGAGACAATTCTACAGGGAGTGTGACATATATGGCACAGTTGACTTTATCTTTGGTAATGCTGTTGTTGTTTTCCAAAATTGTAATATAACAAGATGGTTCCTTTTATTTGTAATATAATAAAAATTTAATTTTGATACATTATGAGTATATTATTAATTAATTATATATTATTATATATGTGATTTTTTATATAATTATTATAATAGTTAGATAGTTTTTATAATTTAATAATATATAATTGAATAATAATATAAAATACATTGTATTCAAATTAAATCTATATAATAATATTTGATTTGCTACTTATTCGATAATATATTGTGTCTAAAAAGCGTCAGCAGATTCATCCGTTTCGCAGACTCGATGTTTGTGTCAAATATGCCTCTCTCAATTCAAAAGTGTTAGGCCAACAGAATTGTCCATCTTTTCATTCTACGTGCATGGAGTTCTCAGGTTAATTGGTGTCTCTAATAAACTTTTGTTTGAATCAATGATTGAACATATTGCACTGGATTTAAAACTTGGACCAAATGATCGTTTTTGAGTTAAATTCTGTTAGTTTGTGTGGGTCTACGGTTTGACCCAACTGCCTAAACAGTCTTACGTCATCCACTGTAATGTCTTTTATATATATATATATGAAGCGGATCGATCTACATTAATATAAATTTTTTTTAACTTATACTCATTTTTAATCGTTAGATTTACTTTTATTTAATGATTAAGATTATTTCATTAAAAATAACTATTAAATAAAGGTAAATCTAACGGTTAAAAATGAATATAAGTTACTCACACTGATGTAAGTTAATCCTTCCCTGTATATATATTGATATATTGTTATGAAAGATTTTTTGGTACACTCACAATAAAAAATATCTCTTGTTCTATGTTATTAAATGTATGACAAATCAATTAAAACATTAAAAATATAACGCAAGTAATAGATAATAACAACTCACAAAATTAATTTATAACACATTTAATGGTACAAAATAAAAGACATGAGAAAACATAAGAATTTCTAATATGGTTATATAGCTTGTTCATTTCCCATCATTATTTTCACTTTTTCATTTTTATCTCTTACATCTAGTTACATAATTTTTTTCTCACTGTATTTTGCAGGAATTTGAAGTAAATGACAACTTTTGAGGCACTTATGTACATTTGAAAATTTTTTTTTTTTAAGATAATGAGATATTTTCACATCCTTGAGTGTAGGATTAATCTTCATTCAGACATCTAACTTGACTCTGACCACAAGTTACTTTTAGTAGTTTTTGAATTCTTTACATTTTGAAAATTTTAAAGCAGTAGGAGTTTGAATAAATAAAATAGGAGTACAAATAATCGTATATTTTAAGTTTCATCAGATATTTTCATTATATTAATAGTAAACTTTTAAATTAGTCTTTCAAATATTAGCCTATCATCACATTAGTCCTCAAAATATTTTTTCATAAAATCAGTCCCACAAAAAATATAAAAGTACCACCAAATTTGTTCACATGTTGCCCACCAAATAAGTTTATAAAGGACGAATGTGGTACCATGCAAATCTTTTAAAAATTAATTTGATGGTTTACTCTTATATTAATATATAAGCTATATATTTACATCTCCTTTAGAAAAGAAACATCACATTCACACACCAATATAAAGTACAAAAATATGTATTTAGTAGTTACCAGATTGTTAATTTGGGTCCTAAAATGACCGCTCCATAACTTTGAAAATAGATACATGTGCGCTGGGCAAAAGGCCTTCGGAAGCACGTATATTATATATGACTTAATGTGATTTGTCATTCTATTTTTTTTTTATAAGCAAATGATATATTATAAAGGTTACATAGGGTACTCTAATTCATATACAGAAGTCCTACTAGTAGAAGAACTAACAACAATTCTTAATACATTCAATAGGACACATACACCAATCTGAAAATGAGTAGCGGTAACACCCCACTCTTGCCATAAACCAGACTAAGATCAAACTTTAACTAGGTTCAAAACACCAATCATATCAAAAGAACTCCCTTGAAACAAAATCTTATTACGTATCAACCAGATAGATCAAGTAACAGCATGTCAAAAAATATGACTAAAATTTTTAAACTGCTTACCTCTTAAACAACTAACATGTTGAAAATAATGAGCTTGACCTCCATACGGTAAAACAACATAAAAGCCCAACCAAGCATAAAAATTAGACCAAACCTGATAGGACACCGGGCAGGAAAAGAAGAGATGATCAGAATCTTCATCCTGCAAGAAACAGAAGACACAAGAGACTCCCTGTTGCACATTTATGACCCCTCTCCGAAGTAAGTTTAAGCAGGTAGGCAATCTATCAAGCAGAACACGCCATGAAAAAACTAACACCCTCAGTGGAACATAACACTTCCAAAAACTCTTAAATACCGCAACATCCAAATTATTAGGCACCTAGAGATTCAGTTGACCTTGCAGAAAAGAATAAGCGGATCTGACAGAAAAAATCCTGGAACTATCTTCCTTCCAAATCCACACATCCTGCTCCTCCTTGCATAAACTTACTGAACTTAACAAAAAAGATAATTCAAAAAGAATGTCTACTTCCCACATAAAAAGATTCTGCCTCTACCTCCATTTCTAACACCACACCTCGTTAACCCACTCACCCATATGAGCAACACATGCATTCTTATCAGAGGAGATTTGATATAATCTAGGAAAAGAATCCTTAGGACTTGAGTTTCCAATCCAGGTGTCATGCCAGAAACTTACATGTTTCCCATTCTTAACCTTTCTACCCACCGCAGAAGAGAACCAAAGAGGAGGAGCACAAGAAACTCCTTTAATAGTGCAAAGATCCCTCCACCAAATAGAAGAAGTATTTCTGTGCCCCCTAGAGCTCATAGTTACCTGATCCAGAGATCCATATTTATGTGACAAAAGTTTATACCAAATAGCATCAAAATCCACCAAAAAACGTCATTTCCACTTAGCCAAAAGGCTAAGATTAAATAATTTCAAGTTTTTAATCCCTAGCCCCCCACCATTCTTTGGTTGACACACGCTATCCCAATTCACATAAGCTATTTTCCGAGAGTCATCCTTACTAGACCACAAGAAAGCTCTTTGAATCCCAATCAAAATATTTAAGACTTTCTTTGGTGCTTTGAAAAAAGACAGAAAATATAATGGCAAGCTTGATAAAACAAAATTTACCAGAACAATTTGACCGCCCAAAGATAGCTGCTTACCCTTCCATGAAGCCAATTTTCTTTTCAAGGAATCAATGACTGGGAGCCAAGTAGCGACTTTTCTCGGATTAGCACCAATTGGCAAACCAAGAAACTTAAAAGGAAATCTTCCAATAAGACAATGAAGAAAATTTGAAGCTACAGACAAGAAGCTATTCTCCACATTAATGCCAAATAAGTTACTCTTATGAAAATTGACCTTTAAGCCTGAAACTAGTTCGAAGCTTCTAAGAACAGTTTTTAACATCCACAAATTCTCCCAAGATGTCTTTCCTACCAAAACTGTATCATTGGCATACTGCAATAGAGAAATATTGACATATTCTCCAACCTGAAAAATATGAGAATTTTCTTAGTTCAACCGCCCTTCCCATTAGACCGCGTAACCCTTCAGCTACTATAATAAAGAGAAAAGGTGTAAGCGGGTCTCCTTGACGAAGACCTTTACTCATAGAAACTTCATGAGATGGGTTACTATTCATTAACACAGATACTGAACCTTAAAAAAATATAGGCTCTAATCTAATCCCTCCATTTAGCACAAAAACCCATTCTACCCATCATATAATCTAGAAAACACCAACTCACAAAATCATAGGCCTTTTCAAAATCAACCTTTAAAATAATGCACTCTTGCTTATTTCTCTTTACCAAATCAACCAACTCATTCAAAACCAGTACACCATCTAAAATTTGTCTTTTTGGAAGAAAAGCAGTCTGACAAAAAGAAATAACAGCCCCTAGCACCTTTTCTAGTCTCAAAGCCAACAATTTCGAGATAATTTTATATATACTACCAATGAGAGAAATTGGTCTAAAGTCGGACAAGCAATAAGGATTTTCAAACTTAGGCACCAAAGCAATAAACGAAGAGGTAATACCCTTAGGTAACTTAGCATTAAAATAGAATTCCTCAACCATTTCACATGCCTCCAATTTTATGACATCCCAAAAGTTTTTGAAGAAGTTAAAATTAAAACCATCTGGCCCAGGGCTCTTATTGCCATCACAGCTCCACACAGCCTCTTTAATCTCATCAACAGAAAAAGGAGAAGAAACAACGTTATTATCTGCATAAGATACCTTCTTAAAGGAAATCCCATCCATTACGGGATGGTCCATAATATGATCTGAATAAACCCTCTAAAAGTGATCTGCAACCTCTACTTTTATCTCATCAACCCCCTCAATCCACTTATCCCCTGTCTTAAGAGCCACAATCCAATTAACATTCCGACGAGAGCGAAGACAGGAGTGAAAGAAAGCCGAGTTTGCATCCCCTTCCTTTAGCCATCTAATTCTAGCTTTCTGGAAAATAAGGCTCTCTTTAAGACTAAGTTGGAGCCACAAATCTGCTGAAAGTTGCCTTCTTTGCACAACATCTAAAGGAATCAAAACACCAAAGGCTGCCTTATCATCCAGTAGGTTCATTTCATCAACCAATTGATCTACTTTCAAATCCAGAAAACCAAACACTTCCTTGTTCCACGTTTTAAGCCTTTCCTTCAAGAGCTTCAATTTTTCTTTAAAAGAATAAATTTTCCAGCCAGCCACCTCAAACTTCCTCCAACAACCAGTAATAAACTGAACAAATTCACAATGCCTCAACTAACAATTATTAAAACGAAAAGGCTTAGGGGTCCAATTAGAAGAACCACACTTCAAAACCACCGGGCAATGATTAGAAATGTCCCTCTTCTCAACCCACTGAGATGTTATTTGCCAAAGATCAATCAAACCTTCTGAAAGTAGAAAGCGATCAAGCCTACTCATACCAGACCCATCAGTTCTGAACCAAGTGAACTTCTTCCCAAGTATTGGAATATCAACCAAGGCCATGTCCTCTATATAAACTACTAAAAATCTTCGTGCTCCCTGACGTTTTCCTGTTGACTCAAACCTCTTCTTTCGTCTCTACACTTCACAGTATTAAAGTCCCCAGCTACGCACCAAAGATCACCATTGAAACCCTTTTTAGACATCAACAAATCACTCCACAGTTTCTTTTTACCAGAAGATGAACATGAAGAATACACATTAATGAAAAAGCACCTCTTACCACTTTGACCGCATTCCCCACATACTCTTAAGAACCCTTTACCCGAGAAAGAGAATAAAAATTTCACTATGTCAGACTTCTAGATAGATAAGAGGCCACCTGAAAGTCCAGAAGCTGGACAATAGACCCATTGGCAAGCAGATCGACCCCACAAACCTTCAACCACCCTATCATCAACCAGAGACAACTTTGTTTCTTGAAACAAACATAAATCAAACTGTCCCACATCAATAAGGCTCTGGATTTTACTTTTCTTAATCCGTTTGCCAAGCCCCCTCACATTATAGGTAACAGCACTTATATTGAAACCTTCTGCGAACCCCTCTAGATCTTCTTCAAACCATCCCTAACCTCCATTTGCTGTAAAAGCTTGACATATTCACCATCTTCCCTTGATCCAGACACCCCCAAATCCTTGGCCAAGACCCAAATCTTCTCTGCAACCAAATCCTCTTTCTTTGACAAGAACTTTAGATTGCACCGCTGAATATCAGAATCTGAGATAAAGAAACCCGAAGAGACGCTACTTTCATTGTGATATGGCTGCACAAGGGATGATTGACCAGGAAGAGACCGTCGTAGGACCACTGGAAAACTGGAAACACCTCCATCTGGCTCTCGGATGACGTGACAAGCGGCACCCGTCCGAGACGAAGAAGGGGATCTAAAGCCCTCCACCTGAAGCTCTAGCGAATTCGTCATAGCGACGCCCCTCGATGCCTTCTTTTTTCTACTTAGAAAACTGGCGCAGAGATAATTTCTCGAAGACCCACCAAAAGCATTCTCCAGAACATTCTCTTCAGAGCCACAAAGTGGAATGAGATCACATGCCAAGATATCAGAGTCTTCACTGGACAAATCAGACCCACTTTTGGAAGCTACAACATTTGGGCCACCTTCAGAATCGCAAGGCTCAAGCCCATCTGCATGCCCAACTTGAACATGACAACAAGAAATACTACTAGCATTCCCAATACATAAATGAGATTGCCCATTATTAAACGTTAACTTAACCACATCATGGCCACTTAAAGAAATTGCGCCATTCAACTCCATTGGGAAGTTACCAGATATTCCCCCTTGGACATTCAGAACATTTTGAGAGGCTTATCCCATTGAAACTCCATTAACCCCTTCCTCCTCAGAATCTGGAGCCAATAAATCTCCATAAATGCCTTGGTCCAGATTCAAAGAACCTCAATGATCGGAGATGTCCTCCATCGGCTGTCCAAACTGAGAATTTGAATATGTTGATATGCTTTCTTCGTCGAAGCTTACTACCGTTCTATATCCCACTACATTCATACCAGAAGTTTTACAAACATTATCACCAAAGACCTCCTCAACGAGTTTAATAGGAAACATATTTCTATTGATATCCACCCTAACCACTCTGTTAATGAGATATGGAGTCGTTGTTCTCATTAGGATTTTGGCCACATCCATACGAGCCTGTTTTCTTGTGCTTTCATCAATGTCCACGTAGTGACCTAAGCAAGACACAATGAAGTTGAAAAACTTTTCCGACCAAGCGTGAACTGGGGTTCCATAACACTTCACCCATTAGTATCTTGGAAGGTTAATGTAAACCTTTTGATCACCAATTAGTATCTTGTCTAAGATACTTCCAAATAAATAAGGATCATAAATCTCAATAAATCTCACGAAACCAAACCGTTTGCCCCTTTTATCTACCTTGTTCGGAATGAAAACCTCCACCACCTTACCCGATTTCTTGAACACCATCCATATATCCTTGGGACCAAAATTATCAGGAAAGTTTGAAAAAAAATACGTGACTTGATCTTCATTGACCAAGACTCTTTTCTTTGCTACATATATCTGGTTTTGCTCCCTAACTATCCACTTGCTGTTATCCCCATGAGATGACCCCCCCACCTTCTGTCTCACCTCATGCAAGTCCACCATTACTCGATATAATTTGTCATTCTATTTAAATTTGTTAAATGACTTATCAGAATATTTGGTTTTTGATAAAATACAATAAAATCGTTTGATCCATTTAACTCACTCTATCCAATGTAAAAAAGACTTTAGTTGGTGTTACTTCATTTTATTTATATATATTTTTTATGTTGTGAAAAATAAAAAGCAATGAAACATGAATTGGACGAAAGAATATGCTTATTTATTAAAGTAACACACAATTTATAGTAAATTGATTTTATTTTTGGTTATTGTTTGGATGAAGGTGTTTCTTTTGCAAAAATTATATATATCAAATTGTTCAATTCAGTTTTCTCCCTCAAATTTCTACAAAGACGTCAATATATTACATTAGGCTCGACCAAGCCCAGGCTTTACCCATAGGCTTTGGCAAATGGCGATGACATGACTTTTAAAGATGGGCACAAGTTAAATCGGGTTCGAGCCACCCAAACTACTAAAGTCTATATGTGTGGCCCTTATTTGAAACCATGATTATAAAACGTGGAAAGAAAACAACTACATCAATGTGTTAATGCAGTTATCTTCAAAGTAAATTGCGGCTGAGTATATAATACCCGGAATCAATTGAATATAACATGTTCCTTTTATTTGTAATATAATAAGAATTTAATTTTGAAGCTTTATAAGTGTATTATAATTAATCATATATAATACATATAACTTTTTATATAATTATTATAATAGTTAGACATTTTTTATAACGTGATAATATATAATTAAATAACAATATAAAATACACTAATAGTGTATTCAAATTAGGTATATATAATAATATTTGATTTGCTTCTTATTCGATAATATATTGTGTCAAAAAAGCGCCAGCAGATTCATCCATTTCGCGGACTCGATGTTTGTGGTCAAATATGCCTTTCTCAATTCAAAAAAGTGCTAGGCCAACAGAATTGTCCATCTTTTCGTTCTACGTGCATGGAGTTCTCAGGTTAATTGGTGTCTCTAACAAACTTTTGTTTGAATCAATGATTGAACATATTGCACTGGATTTAAAAATCATAAACTTTTTTGGCTGCGGTATTTGAATATCAAAACTCAAATGTATTAATATTTTCTTCATATATAATTGATTATAATTTTTATTGGGCATATTAACTTCCAATTTTTCTATTTTTATATATTCCATTTTTTCTTTATGGGCAGAAACTAATGATTGAAATAGGAGAATGAGATTTTCTTTTTATTGTAACATATTGGGATTCTATATGTTAAAACAAGCCTAATAAACATCTTGCAATAAATCATCATATATCCATTCTTTTTTTCAGCATTAATTCTTCCTAAGCTAGAGTAAGACGCTCATCATCTAATGTCCTGGTTGACAAAAGAATCAAATACAATTAGCCTCCTTCAGTTGACGCGTTTTCTACAGCTGAAAACATATTATCGCAAGAAAGATGCATGGTGAAGGTGAAAAATATAAGTGGAAACTATGAACAAATTACAAAATTGCTAGTCCTATATTATATTATTGATGAAAGAATATGCAAGCAAAAACAAAAACGAAAAGGACTTGCAAAAGTAGAATAAATAAAGCCTCCAGCGCGCTGACACAACAACTTCTTGCCATCCTCTATATATAGGCAGCAAAATTAGGACATTAAACTCAATCCAAATCCAAGCAATCGAATCTAGCTTAAACTCTTTCTCTCTAATACATCATCTTCATTATCCATTTTCTATCATCCAAAATTGTCCGCAGCCCACAAGCCATAGAAAGCAAACTATGGAAGCTTTTCGCTTACTCATAACACTTCTATTCGTTCCCTTCCTATTTCCCTCTTTAGTTTCTGGATATTCTTGGAATGAGATTAAACTATGGTGCAGCCAAACCCCAAATCCTCAACCATGTGAGTATTTCTTAAGCAATAACCCTACTCACCAACACAAGCCCATCAAGCACAAAGCCGATTTCCTCAAGCTTTCATTGCAACTTGCCCAAGAACGTGCACTCAAAGGCCATGCAAACACTCTTTCACTAGGCTCAAAGTGCCGTAACCCACGTGAAACGGCTGCTTGGGCTGATTGTGTTGAGCTTTATGAGCAAACCATCCATAGGCTCAACAAAACCTTAGACCCTAACACCAAGTGCTCCCAAGCTGATACTCAAACATGGCTCAGCACAGCTCTCACCAACCTTGAGACATGCAAAGCTGGGTTCTACGAGCTTGGGGTTCAAGACTATGTGCTGCCTTTGATGTCCAACAACGTTACTAAGTTGCTAAGCAACACTTTGTCTCTTTACAAGGTTCAATATCAAGAACCAAGCTACAAAGATGGGTTCCCAACATGGGTCAAACCAGGCGACAGAAAGCTTTTGCAAACGTCTTCTCCAGCTTCTCACTCTAATGTAGTGGTGGCAAAAGATGGGTCTGGAAAGTACACAACAGTCAGTGCAGCCATAAATGCTGCACCAGAGAGTAGCAGCGGGACGTATGTGATATACGTGAAGGCAGGGATATACAATGAGCAAGTTGAGATAAAGGCAAAGAATATCATGTTGGTGGGAGATGGTATTGGGAAGACTATAATCACAGGTAGCAAAAGTGTTGGAGGGGGCACCACAACCTTCCGTTCAGCCACTGTTGGTAAGCAACAAAAAAAAATGTTTCTTCAAGTTTCATCATTTTTCTCTCCTAATTTTCAGCTTCAACAATTTGATACAAAGAAATGAAAAATGAATGATTCAATGATTGAGAATTTAATTATATGAATTTTTGCAGCTGTTGTTGGTGATGGATTTATTGCTCAAGACATCACATTTAGGAACACTGCTGGCGCAGCAAACCACCAAGCTGTTGCATTACGTTCTGGATCAGACTTATCAGTATTTTACAGATGTGGATTTGAAGGTTACCAAGACACATTGTATGTCCACTCTGAGAGACAGTTCTACAGAGAATGTGACATTTATGGCACGGTTGATTTTATCTTTGGTAATGCAGCTGTGGTGTTCCAAAATTGTAATCTTTTTGCAAGAAACCCTCCAAATAAAGTCAACACAATCACTGCCCAAGGCAGAACCGATCCAAACCAAAACACTGGTATTTCCATTCACAATTCTAGGGTTACTGCTGCCTCTGATTTGAAACTAGTTCAAAGCTCTGTTAAGACTTATCTTGGAAGGCCTTGGCAACAATATTCTCGAACAGTTTTCATGAAGACTTCTCTTGATAGTTTGATCGATCCAGCTGGTTGGTTGGAATGGAGTGGTAACTTTGCCTTAAGTACTTTGTACTATGGAGAGTACATGAATACGGGACCAGGTTCCTCAACAGCAAATCGAGTTAAATGGTCAGGATATCATGTCATTACTAGTGCTTCTGAAGCTTCAAAATTCACTGTTGCAAATTTCATCGCTGGCAACTCATGGTTACCATCCACTCGTGTTCCTTTCACCTCTAGTTTATAAGTTTTATCATTTGTTTGTGGGTTGATTGATTCTTAATTCTTTTATTTTTATGCCTTCAAATTAATTTCGAATGCTGTAATGTCGAACACAACAGGAAAAATTACTTAGTCTAGCTGATAAATAGCTTTCTTCTACTGTGGTTTGATTTCATTCTATTCTTTATGGAAATGTATTGAGAATACACACAATTATTCAATATACAATTTGAAGAAGTTGATCTTTTTCATTTAGAGTCTGTATTCTCTAAAACTGATTTAGTCTTGGTTTTCACACTTTGTTATAACTTCTGTGATTTTTACTAGTTAATGTTTTTCATTGAACCAAATAATTACTATGGCTGTACAGTTAAAATGTTCATCTCACATTATTTTTTTTTTTTCCTACATCACTTTTTATATCATATGTGAATCATTGTGATTAAGTGAGAGAAAAGTATTGACATGTGACTATTGTAATCAATGGTAAATAATGTGATTAGAAATACTTGACCTAAACCTGGAGCACCATAGTTAGGTGTACCAGATCAATTAAGACTTAATATTTTTATAGATTTTTGTGAAATTAATTATATGACACAAATATCTATAAAAATACTAAGTTTTAATTGACTTTTTACACTTAATTGATATTTCAAATTTAAACAAAAATTTCTCATAATATGATATAAAAATTGATATAAAAAAAAATAATGTGAGAATATTGAGATTAGCTGAGAAATAACCATTCATAATTAAGAATTCAACCCGTAAAATTTCGTAAGATATCAATACAGCAAAATGTAAATATGAAAAAAAAAAAGGCATTCAGAATTTTTAAACTCTAATGTTAACCACAAGGATAATGGTCTGGATATTTCCTTTGTCTTTTCACTTAAATTGTTGTGTCTAATTAAGATAGCCATATAAATCATATCCACCCATTGAAGTGTCAACATCAACTTATTAATATTATTCATTCCATTTCAAAATATATGTCGTTTTAGATATTAAATTCTATTTTATTTTATATATTGTTTTTGAAACTTAAGAATGTATTAATTTTTTTTAACTTTATCTTTATCTTTTGATATTTCAATTAGGGTTGTAAATGTAATGAGCAAAACTATTCGTAAATTATTCGAACTCAACTTGTTAAATGTTTAATCAAACTCATTTATTTAACTTAAACAAACAAACTCAAACTTAAACTTAAGCTTAATTATATAAATGAGATAAATTCAAACTTTATAGACGTAATATTAAAATTTGTAAATAACTTGCGTGTGTGTATGTTATTTATTTATTTTGAATAGATAGTAAGAATTAAATAGTAAAATATAATTATAAAAATGTATAGATGACTAATAATTATTTTTTATTATTATTGACTAAAAACTTCTACAAGAAGGTTATGATTTTTTTTATATAATGAATTATAAATGAAAAAATAGCTTTCATTTCTATTTTTAGTTTTTTATTTTATCTCTAAAGAAGTTTATTAAATATTAAATTAATAAACATAAATATTTTAAAGAGAGAGTTGATAAAAAGAAAAAAAAATATAATCAAGATATAAATGAGCGAAACAAACTAAATCCAAATTTTTTTTTTCTTAAACAAGTTAAGTCCAAACTTTAAAAATTAATTTGGTTTAATAAATAAGTTAACTTGAGTAATCTCTTTTTTTTTTTTTTCACATGCCAAACTTGAGATTTAAGTGCTCGATTTGACTTTACTCATTTACAACCATAATCTCCACTAAGTAAAATGAAATAGAGTATTAATGGAGTAAGATGCTATAGTTAAGTGTAGTTATATCACCCTAAAATTGAGGAGTTTTAATAGCTTTCTTAATATTTATATAAGAATCTTAAATGACAAATATTTTAAAATAAAAGGAGTAATACCTAGGAAATAAAGCCGTTATTCGAATTCGATAAATTCACTTTTTTTCCTCAATCTATATCTATCTATATTTCTCTAGATGAGATAAATAAAATTGTCTTGAGATTTATAAAATAATTAATAACCTTATTATTTTTCAAGTATTAATTATTAATTTTTATTATAAAAAATAAAAAAATTACTTTAAAAAATAACTAATGACATTATATATATTATTAAAAATTAACTATCAAATTCTAAAACACATAAAAGTTTTTATTACTTACATTAGTTTTACTTATTCATCAAAGTTTTATATACTAATTTAAAATGATCAATACATGACCTAATAAATTGTGCATATAAACTTAAAAAATGCAAACAAATATTTTAATAAATGAACGAAATAGAATCGGGTTATATAATTATTAAATTAATGAGTTTCTTTATTATATTATAAAAGATTAGAAATACATTTAGATTAATTTATTTTTGCACTAAAATCTTTTTAGTTAAATGTTCTTTTTATAATATTTTTTTAAGTTTAAATATGTTTTTTGTCCATAAAAATATATCACTTTTTAATTTTGATCCCTCTAAATTATTTTTCTTTGATTTTGGTTTCTCTAATTTCTTTTTTAATTTGTTTTAGTTCCTGTCATTAGTGAGTTTCCATTAAGTACTTACGTGGCAAATTGAGACATTGACATGCGACATCAACAAGTGGGATATCTATTTGCCACGTAAGCATTTAACGAAGTGTTGGGGGTAAAATCACAAGTTCTAATTCGACGAAGATATTTTCGACAGTCGGATGATAATATTGAGATATTTAACGAAGATAATTTTGATGGTCGGATGATACCATTGAGACATTCGACGAATAAGGGTTTCGACAGTCGGATGATAACATTGAGATATTCGACGATGAAGAGATTTTCGACAGCTCGATGATGATGACATTGAAGAAATTTTCTAATGTGTTATAGTCAGATGTTAATTTTTGTTGAAAGATCTTAGTTGCTTTCAGTTATTAGTCTTGAGTTCGACAGCTAGATGGTGATCCAAGTGGTGGCTAACTCTCAAATGGTCAAGGGTTGGTTTCGTCGAAAATAAAGTTACCAATTCTGAATTCGACAGGAGTTGGTTATTGTCGAAAGATTTCATAACTGCTCTCAGTTGAGCAAAATATTAGTGTAGAAAAACGTAGCATAACTGCCATGAATGTGGTCAGTTTTTAGGAGTCAGTTATTTTTTATATTTTGCCTATAAATACTAGTATTCACGATGTAAAAGTGGTGGTTTTACTGGATATATAATCCTAACATCTCACTCAAGCAGATTAACGAATTTGACTCCAAGTATGACTTCCATTTTCATTTCCAGCAATTTACGTTAATGCAATGTCATTTAAATTCTTTATTTTCAAGCTTTGTCCTTTAAATTTCTTTACTCTTTCTGCACTTAAAATTCATGCGTTTTACGTTTTCTGCACTTTAAACTTACTGCACTTTTACATTTCTTGCATTTAAACTTTCCACACCTTTATTTTCTGCATTTTAATCTTCAGCACTTTATATTTCTTGCAATTTACTTTCTCTGCACTTTAAAATTTCTTTGCACTTTACATTTTGCACGTTACTCATCAATTTCTTAAAAGTTTCTTTTCAAACGAGATTACCACATAACTCGTGAACCCACATTCGACTGATAAAATATATTTGTTTGTTGAAATTTGTCTTATAACAAATTCACCTGTAAACAAATTGGCACGCCCGGTGGGACGAGTTCAGAGTAACTCGGTAGTGTCATAAACCTCTTCATAAGAAGATGGTTTTATGCGTTTAAGAAGTGGAAAGTTGGTATTTTCTTGCCCTTCTCAAGATACACAAACTATGAGTAATGCAAATAACCAGGTGTCGAATGCACTTTCAGTTGAAGTTAGTGTGCCATCTTCGACAGCCGTTACTGCGTCACCTTTAACCGTTGTTAGTACGGGTCCTGTGGTTGATATAATAGCAACTGGTACTCTCAGAAGTAACCCAGTGCTAGAACAAGTGTTGCCTGGAGTAACTCGGTCATCACCAAATCAACCAAGTAATCAAAGTGTAATGAACTCAAATTCAAGGTTGGCACCACAATATGGTTTGCCACCAAATTATATCCCTCCTGTGTTGGCACAAATGAGACTTGACTCTACTTTGGCTAATACTATAGGCCAAACGGTAGCTTCACAAGGCCAACCACAAATAAGTTCGGCTTTAGCAAGTTTTAATGGCCAAGGAATAGGAGTTACAAGTTCAAGTAATCCAACTCCTTTTCGACAGGAGAGATTGAATTTGGGACTTGTATTTCCAAATATGTCGAGAGATATTCCTCAGAATATAACTAGGCCAACTACAAATTCTTTAGCCAGTTTTCGACAATAAATGGATGAAAGTAATCATGAAATGGTGCATATGTTCACTTAGCAAATAGGTGCTGTGATTACACCAATCATGGAAAACATAAATAATGCTTACAATGCATTGGCCTAGCAAATGGCAAGGCTAAATCAAGCCTTGGGGATAGGTGAATTGGCCAATGAAAATGTACAAGGAACCCAACCTAGAGTAAACTGAGAAATGGTTATATCTCAGGAAAATGGGAGACAAAATCAACAAAACCAAGAACAACCTAGGCAAAATGATCAGCCACACTTGGAATATGGGAATGTCCATATGCTCCGTCAAGGTGATGAGGATCAAATGGCTAGAAATGATGCAGCTATGAGATTGCTTCGACAAAATCTTGGGGGGCACCAAGCAATTGAGCAAAATATAAATCGAGTAGTGGAACAGGTGCTGAACAGATTTGGGTTCAATGTTAGATATGCCAACTAACCCTATTTTGTTTCAGCGTTTCCTGAATGGGTACAACAAGCAGAATTGCCTAGAGGAATTAAAATTCCTAAACTTTCAAAGTTTACTGGTGAAAATGGAGAATCAACCGTCGAACATATCGCACGGTATACAATAGAAATGGGAGAATTGGCCACTATTGAAGGCCTCAAATGAGATTTTTCCCAAGCTCCTTTACTAAAAATGCATTCTCTTGGTTTTCGATATTGAGACCAAATTCGATACATTCTTGGACTCAATTAGAAAGAAGTTTCCATGATCAATTCTTCAGAGGGGATTTGAAAGTTGGACTTATAAATCTCTTCAATATTAAGAGAGTGTATAATGAAACAATAGAAGATTACCTGTCTAGGTTTCGACAAATGAGGAGTAGGTGTTTTACTCCTATACCTGAAGCAGAAATAGTAAAAATTGCTGCAGGAGGTTTAGACTATTACATAAGAAAAAAGTTAGTGAACTAACATTTAGTTGATCTTGCCCAATGATAACTCTTGGAAATAAGAGTTATTACTATCCTTTTAGCTTAATCATTGTTCTTGTTTTGATCAATTTTGGAGAAGAACTTCAAGTTTTGTTTGATTGAGTAAATATCTGTGTTAATCTGATTAATTGTGAAAAGCTGTAAATTCTGATATGTTATTACTGAAGGTTTGATTTAGTTTTGAGTAGGTTTTAAAGGTGTAATTACTGAAAGAATTGCTCTGGGATGTTCTGGAATGCTGCAGCTTTGGGGGAGCGAATCATTATAAGATAAAATCATTTCCAGCTCAGCTCTTGCCCACTAGAAGACAAAAATACCTGCTGCGCTGTGCTTAAAAGGAAGAGAAAGAATACAATGCAGCAATTGTGTGTACTTGGGAATTGGGCCGAGGAATATTTTAGTATTTGAATTTGTAAAAGCCCAAAAAGTGAGGCATGAGAGAGAGTGTAACCCTATTTTGGGAGCTAGTACAAATAGTGAGTGTGACCTTGTTTTTAAGATAGAGTTTTTTTGGGTACTGTGCAGAGCCGTCAGCTCCTGGTTCTATTTGTAATTTCAATTTTTACGCATCATGCCTTTATTTTCCATCTCCTTTGCTTACTTTGTCTTCAAGCTCATTATAAGCTAAATTCTATTAGTTAAGATTTTATGAATTTGTAATTGTACTGAAGGGTAATCTAATGTTATGGATGTTATTCATTTTCTTCTTTTCTGCTTTAATGTTTAATTTTGGTTTAGCCTGATCAACTAATCTGAATTATCAATTAATTTCGTTTGGAAAAACCAAGTTAGTGGACTTGATTAGAAGATAAAGATAGAACAATTAATTAGAAAATTAATTGTGTTGAATGAGCTAGGAATAGCCTTCAAGTCTTTAAGTAGCTGGACGTGCTTCTTTGATAACTGAGGGAAATTAATTTGAACTTAGGAATAAGAAGCTTTTAATGAACTCAGTTTTTACTGCTGGAAAGTAAAAAAAATTCATTTCCTGGACTAAATGTTGTAGCATCCTGAAGCATACATTACCCTGAAGTTAATAATTACAAAGGATTAGAATCCTAGCTGTTTCCATATCTGTTTTAAAACACTCATTTATCGCTTTTATTAATTCCTTGCATTTATTACTTACTGTTCTGATACCTCATTACTCCATTTACTTTACATGCTTAAAAATTGCTCTTTATTTTATTGCATTAAATAGGAAAGGTTAAATCTAGAATTTGTATTCAATACAATTAAATCCTCGTGGGAACGATCTTTACTCACACTTTATTACTTGTTTGACTGTGTACACTTGCACATCTTTTAACACTCCAACAAGTTTTTGGCGCCGTTGCCGGGGATTGACAATGGTGTTGAATATTTAAATTCTTTTGTTAACTTTTTCTATTTAGTTACTTCTAAAAATTTGGTGTACTATGCTTAGCAACAGGTATTACAATCTGTATGCGCAGCAAGGGTGCACCTGAGTTTCCAATTGACTTGGAGATAGAGAAAACAACTAAGAGGTTAAGGAAGAGAACCAAAGAACAACGTGCTCAAACTCAACATTCTGAGTTAGGCTTCATGGCTGATCTTTTCTTAAATGAGGAGGAGCAGCCTAGTATGATCGACATAGCAAATGACAGAGAGAGGTCCATCAGGGACTATGCAGTCTTTGATCCCCAAACGATGAATACTGGGATAGTGAGGCCAGAAATAACTACCCAGCAGTTTGAATTCAAGCCTATGATGTTTCAAATGCTTCAAACTGTTGGGCAGTTCAGTGTTACTCCTACTAAAGATCCTCACCTGCATTTAAGGCAATTTCTGGAAGTGGCTAGCAATTTCAAGATTCCTGGAGTAAGTGATGATGCATTCAAATTGAGACTCTTCCCTTATACACTGAGGGACAGAGCAAAGACCTGGTTGAACTTTGTGGAACCTGACTGCGAGATTTAAGGATGCAAACCCAAGTGCAGGTTGTCTCAAGTAGTAAATTTCTCGGGAGTCTGAGGTCGATCCACAGGGAATTGATGAAGAAAAATTAATTGAGGTAAGAAGAAGATTTATCACAACACCAAAAGTAATAAAACAAGTTTACAAATGAATTTAAGGGCTTGCTTGGGTTAGGAGATCCATTCTTGGTAATAAATTAAAGGTAAGATTATTTCTCTTTTTAACTCAATTGAAATCCACACACAACGGAGGTTCCAATCGGAAAATATAACATTCAAAGTTCAATTATATATGTAATCATATTATGATTCCTTTAATTATCTACCAACATTTGTAAATGAGTTCAAGCATTCATTGTGCCAATCCTATTGTCTACAATAAATCAAGATCTCCATTAACAAAGAAGGTTTCTAAATTGATTGGAAACAAAATACAACACATATAATGTTCATTTAATAATATATGATTTAAGCACAAGAAATAAAATAATCTAACCTTTTTTCATTACCAAGAGCTTCACTCTTTCACCCAAGCAAGATGAAGATTTAGTTACTCATGGATAAGAAGAAAGAAAGAGAGAAGAAGAGAAAGATGAACATGACTTCAATTTAGAACAAGAGAAAATTACAACAAAGGAAAACAATAAACAAGCATAACCTTAACTTGTACAAACTAAGCCTAACACCAAGTTCTCCAAATGGTCAGCCAATGGTGCCTTTTATAGAGGATTAGGGATACAAAATGACAAGGGGGCTGATTAGGAGTGGGTGGATGAGTGGATGAATGAGTGGAAAATGCCAAATGGTGAAGATAAGAGTGAAAAATCATTGAGATTTCTTGTCTCCGAAATCATTCATTGCTTAAGTCATTGATTTCGTCATTTCTGAGCCAAGTGGTCTTCATGAAAGTTCTAGGAAATTGTATAAGCTTTCCAATGGCTCTAGAATCACCCAAAAATTCGTCCTACAGCCCAAGATATGACCCAATTACTACAGACTGTTCAGGCCCAGTTTCAGCACCTCTATTTTGACTTTCAGACCCAATATCACCATCAAGGAGCCCGAATCAAGTTTTGTGTTTGACATGAAAGTTGTAGATATGGGTCTTAACTTTCAGATTCCAAATTTTCAGCCCATTTTATAAGCCCAAACTCAAATTATGCTCTGATTACTGTACACTGTTCAGGTTTCAAATACAAAACTCGTGTTCTGTCTTCCAAGCCCAATTAGCTCCACTAGATGTCTGATTGAGACTTTGAGCTCTCATCAAAGTTGTAGAGCTCTCTCTTACCTTTCCTACAAGGTAAAATTCATAATTATCAAACATTTAGAACTCAAGATATGGCCAAAATACAGAAACAGCATAAGACCCAAATAATGCTGAAAAAATAAATTAAGTCCAATTTGAGTCCAACCTTACAAAACATAACTAGGCTTAATCAATTAAGTACATGGAAAGTGTAAATAACTAAAAATGAGGATTTATTAATGTATAAAATATATGATTATCAAATTCCCCCACACTTAGCTTTTTGCACTCTTGGGCAAAACACATAAGACCAAAGTTAGGAGACAAAGAAAAATGACACCGACTCAAAAGCTAAAAACTCTAAAAGACTTGATGAAACAAGAAGAGCAACAAGAAATTCAAGGGATCAAAGCATTAATGAGGTAACATTTCTTCACATCTCAAACCAACAAGCAAGGAAACTTCAGTTGAAAAGAATGAATCAAGAATGATAGATCCTTACAGAATTCACTCTCAATCTCTCAAGTGTTTAAAAGGTAAGTATTTCACTCTATTCAACCCATGAACAATTGCACTACCATAAGCTTGCTTATCTTCTACTTCTTCGCTACTCAAAACACATGCATACAAAAATCAAGAGGACTTTATTGAAGGTTGTAATGGGGTCATGGTAAAGGAGAAGGGATAATATCAATCTGAAAAGATAAATATCAAAGAGAATAAAAGAGCATTATGGTACAGTTAGAGTGGAGAAAATGTTTGAGAACATTCATCATAAGGGACAATCACCAATATTTGACTAATGTTTTGTTGAAGATCAATCCCAAATTGGTGCATTGAATTCATTGTTAGACTTGAACATTCTCCTTTTCTTCCTGTTGTTTCCAAGCATCTACCTTTATTCCAGACTCTGATAATCCTTTGATTGCAAAGGTGGTCAATTTTTCTCTTTTTTTTCTTTTTTTTTTGATCATTTTGCACACACACCCCCACACTTGTTCAAGAACTAGGTCAATGCTCTCTTATTCCTCTGGTTGGGTAAAAACATTTTTTTCTTTTTTTTTCTCTTTTTCTTTTTTTTTTGAAAGATGAACATGGCTTAAAACAAGGAATAGTCAAACAAGTTCAAAGGGGTTACACAATGGAAGGTATACAAGGATGGCTATTTGGTCAAAGTAACTTTTTTTTCAAAATGCCTCAATCATATTAATGTATGCATATGAAAATGTAGCCTCAAAAAGAATTAAAGCAAGTTCTAGAGTAACAATTCCATGAGTGAAAATCATACCAGAAAGAAGAGAATGATACAGATATTCAATTCATTCACCAATAGGCTCAAAATCTCACAAGGCATATTTCTATCATTCTCAATCCACCAATTCAACATCCATAACCAAGCATGTGAAATTTAAGAAAGAAGATAATTTATTCAATTATGCTATGATTCCTGAATTTCAATTGCTTCCAAGGATGTGAGAGTGCATTCGCTTGAATCTTTCAAAGGAAATCAAAAGACAAAAACTTTGTTACTTCCATAAATCAATACTAACTAATTACTACCTAAAAACTCCTTACTCTGCCACCAATTAAGATGCGTCTCAGAAGTAAAATTACTCCTTACTCTGCCATCACCAATTAGTTTAGTAAGTCCATGACAATCATATCATACTTCCCAAACAAAACAAAACAATTTTTTTTTTAGGTCAACTATCCTTCCCCCCAAACTAGATCACAACATTGTCCTCAATGTTAAAATATAGATGAGTAAATGATAGAAGATATTACCTGTTGGAGAAAACTGACACAAATTTAAACAAAAACAAAGTATGATAAATCCAAAGTAAAGGAAAGCTTTAAACAAAGTGTCAAATCTGGCTCCTTTTTCATCCTGTTTCCCTCACTGCCTCCTACTGACCAATCTATCTGAGTTATTGTTGGGTCAGGATCAAAGATCAAAGGTAAATGAATTTTTTTTTTTGTGACTTCAAGAAAACCATCAGGGTAAAGAAGTCTAGAAACCCCTGAAGGACCCTGCTCAAAAGATCGTCTGTCCAAAACCAAAATACAGCAAAATCATATAAAGATAAAAGAGATATAATAGCAAATGATGATATACCTGTATATACAGCTTTCATGGCGTATCTTTATACTGCGCGTCATGAGTGTAGTAGTGGCATATCTTTATACTGCGTGTCACCAGTGTAGTAGACACTCACAAACTTTTTTTTTATAGAAAAACAACGTGTAAAGGTCCACCCGAGTCAATGACGGGTCAGCCAAAGGCTGGGGCTCCACAACTAATTAAAGTCATAGTACTCCTTCCGGATCGCCCTTGTTCAAACTTTTTTTTTTCTTCTTTTTTTTTCATTTTTTTCAAAAAGAAAACATGAAGAAGAAGAAGATAATATGTACAGATTATTATGGATGTGGCTCACATCTGTCTCTGGTTTCACATCCAGTAACGACTTAAACGCCTTCTATGAGTCGAGGATAAGCTTCCCATCCAATTTTCTTATAAATTGGCAAACAGGATCTTTTAGAGTCAGATTCTCAAGACTGTAGTGTTTTTTCTTCATCATGATTGCAGGATTCAGAGGCATCATGTTTCTTTTTGAAATTGAGCCCAACTTTGGACAATTTTCACAACTTTTGCAAAAAGTATAGCAGTCCTTAAATAAAGTGGGCCAATAAAATCCGCACTGCAAGATTTTTGCACCTATTTTCTTTGAAGAAAAGTGACCTCCACATGCTTCTGAGTGACAAAATTTAATGACACTACCTACCTCACTGTTGGGCATGCATCTCTAAAAAATTTGGTCAGGACAATGTTTGAACAAGTATGGGTCATCCCAATAAAATTTTTTTACCTCTATCAGAAATTTCCTTCTATCTTGGTGCGTCCATTGAGGCGACATCTTTCCTTCTTGTTCTTCAGTAAGAGACGAGGAAATTACCACAGGAAAGCTTTGCTTTTCTCCCAAAAATGTGTACTTCAACCCAGCAGGTAATGGCTTTAGTTCCGGTGTGGGTACTTCTTCATGAGCATTATCATTCATGGGTTTTAGCTCTTCGAATTTTGGCTTTCTTCCTTTGTATTCTATTTCCTCTGTACAATCAAGCAAATCAAATGAATTAATTAAACAAACTTCTAATGGGTCAGAAGAACTCCCTTTTTGAAGATGATCATCTATAATGGCTTCAATTCCTTCAACTTCCTCATTTTCATCAAGGACTTCTTATGGTTGCTTGCACATGTTAAAAACATTGAGATCCAGTGTCATGTTTCCAAATGTTAGCTTCACCACTCTATTTCTGCAATTTATCAAAGCATTAGATGTTGCTAAAAATGGACTGCCTAAAATAACAGGAATTGACTTGCAACTATCAACCAGAGGTTCAAGATATCAAGACAATGAAATCCACAGGATATATGAATTTATCAACTTGAACCAACACATCTTTCACTATTCCTCTTGGAATTTTAATTAATCTATCTGCAAGTAGAAGAGTTACAAAAGTTAGTTTTAACTCACCTAAGTTGAGTTGCTGATAAACTGAATATGGAAGCAAATTGACACTAGCACCAAGATCAAGTAAAGTTTTTTCAATTTTATGTTCTCCAATAATGCATGAAACTGTAGGACAACCAGGGTCTTTATATTTCAACGCATTATTATTTTGAAGAATGGAGCTTACCTGTTCTGCCAAAAATGCTTTCTTTTTCACATTTAATTTTCTTTTAACAGTGCACAAGTCCTTCAAATATTTGGCATACGAAGGAATCTGTTTGATAGCATCTAACAGAGGAATATTAATTTTCACTTGTTTCAAAATTTCAAAAATTCCAGTGTTATGGTCCAATTTCTTTGGATTTTTCAATGCTTGAGGAAATGGGGGTGAAGGCGAGAGTTTGGTCTCCTTTTGGTCAACTTCTTTATTTTCTTGGGGAATTGGCTCATCTTCTTTCTCACAAGATTCGGGGATTTGTTTTTCAATAACCTTTCCACTCCTAAGAGTTATCACTGATTGGACTTAGTCCATTTGTTGGTTTTCTGAACTCCCCTCATTTAGACTGTACTGACTTTTGGGATTTGGTTGAGGTTGAGAAGGAAATTTTCCTTTCTCGTGAATGGTAAGTGCAGAAGTAAGTTTGGCAAGAGTTTCTTTTATGTCAATCATGGTTTGATTGTTTTGTTTATTAATGGCTTCTTGCTTTTCTATGAATGCATGCAATGTTTCTTCAAGGTTTTTCCTATATGGTGGGACATAAGGTGCATATCCTTGAAAATTTTGAGAGTCTTGTTGTGCCTAAGGAGGTAGTGGTTGCACGAATTGTGACTGAGTACTATTCCTCTAGCTGAAATTCGGGTGATTTCTCCATTCTGGATTGTATGTATTTGAAAAAGAAGAAGTAAGTGGCTTGTTAAAATTATTCATTGCATTTACCTGCTCATGTACAACTTCTTTAAAAACAGGAATGTTAGGACATTCATGTGTTGAGTGTCCTGAGTCATCACAAATACCACAAATTTCTTCATTTTGCACGGATTTGATTTCTTTTGCTTTTCTTAATTCCATGGCTTCAACCTTTCTAGCCAAACTGGCAAATCTAGCATTTAGATCGTCCTCTTGACTAAGGTGATATTTTCCTTTATTAGCACTAGCAAGGTTAGATCTAATTGAATTTTCAGAAGTGTTAGTACTATGCCAAGATTGAAAATTTTCAGCCAGCTGGTTCAAATAGTCTAAAGCTTCATCAAGTTCTTTATCCAGAAACTCACAATTGCATATTGTTTTCACAAATTGTTTAGTTTCAGGAGTTAAACCTTCATAAAAGAAGCTTATACTGCGCCATTTTTCAAAACCATGATGTGGGCAAGAATTTAACAAATCTTTAAATCGTTCCCAACATTGAAAATATGCTTCATTTGAATTTTGGGAAAAATTTTGGATTTGTCTTTTCATAGCATTGGTTTTATGTGTTGGAAAAAATTTCTTTAAGAACTCACCTTGCATTTCTTGCCATGTGCCAATTGATCTTGGATTCAAAGTGTTAAGCTAAGATTTTGCTTTATCTTTTAAAGAAAAAGGAAACAATTTGAGCTTAACAATCTCTTCAGTGCAATTTTGATCATTGAAGGCAATACATACTTCCTCAAATTCTTTCAGATGTAAATATGGACTTTCAGATTCTAAACCATGAAAATTAGGAAGTAAAGAAATCATACCTGCCTTAAATCTAAAATTGTTGGCATTGAGTGGAAAGATAAAACATGATGGACTAGAACTTCGAGGTGGTTGCAAATATTCACGCATGGTTCGCAACGGTTGATTTTCATGTTCATCATGTACACTTTCATTGTTAGCCATTGTGTCAATTGTGTGTGATTGTGATTCAAACAAATCAATATATAAAGTACCAGGATTAATTTTGACTAAACGACCAGAATTTAAATCACGATACCAATTAAGCATAAATACATAAATAACTTAAAATAAATAAACAAAAATAATGTACAAGCTGGCGGTGTAACCCACCATTAAATATTAACAAGGATGTGGTAATAAACCAACCACCCAAAAAAAAATAAAAATAAAATAAAAAATAAAGTGCGAAAAATAAAATACGAAAAATAAAATGTAAAAATTAAAATACAAAAAATAAAGTGCAGAAAGTAAATTTAAATATGAAAACCGGAGAGTGACAGAGCCCCACAGAGCCGGCGAAAGAGAAGAGAAGAAGAAATATTATTTCATTAAGTTAGATTGCGGAAAATAAATAACAGAAAAGTAAAAGGGAGAGTTTCTCCCACTAAATTAGTGCGTAAAATAAAAGGGAGAGTTACCCCCACTGACGAAAAAAAATGACAAAAATAAAATAAAATAAAATTAAAAAGCAAAAATAAATAACATAAATATAAAAGTTAGAAAGTTAGTATGCTAGCAAGTTAGCAAGTTAGAGAGTTAGTAAAGAAACCGAAGGATCGGCAAGCCGATCTTTTGCTCCAGTGAGGGAGAAGAGAGAATAGATTTTATTAAAGAAAACGAACCTCAATAAATCAAAACTTCAAATCAAGTTCCCCGGCAACGGCGCCAAAAACTTGACTGCGGGATTTAAGGATGCAAACCCAAGTGCAGGTTGTCTCAAGTAGTAAATTTCTCGGGAGTCCGAGGTCGATCCACAGGGAATTGATGAAGAAAAATTAATTGAGGTAAGAAGAGGATTTGTCACAACACCAAAAGTAATAAAACAAGTTTACAAATGAATTTAAGGGCTTGCTTGGGTTAGGAGATCCACTCTTGGTAATAAATTAAAGGTAAGATTATTTCTCTTTTTAACTCAATTGAAATCCACACACAACGGAGGTTCCAATCGAAAAATATAGCATTCAAAGTTCAATTATATATGTAATCATATTATGATTCCTTTAATTATCTTCCAACATTTGTAAATGAGTTCAACCATTCATTGTGCCAATCCTATTGTCTACAATAAATCAAGATCTCTATTAACAAAGAAGGTTTCTAAATTGATTGGAAACAAAATACAACACATATAATGTTCATTTAATAATATATCATTTAAGCACAAGAAATAAAATAATCTAACCTTATTTCATTACCAAGAGCTTCACTCTTTCACCCAAGCAAGATGAAGATTTAGTTACTCATGGATAAGAAGAAAGAAAGAGAGAAGAAGAGAAAGATGAATATGACTTCAATTTAGAACAAGAGAAAGTTACAACAAAGGAAAACAATAAACAAGCATAACCTTAACTTGTACAAACTAAGCCTAACACCAAGTTCTCCAAATGGTCAGCCAATGGTGCCTTTTATAGAGGATTAGGGATACAAAATGACAAGGGGGCTGATTAGGAGTGGGTGGATGAGTGGATGAATGAGTGGAAAATGCCAAATGGTGAAGATAAGAGTGAAAAATCATTGAGATTTTTTGTCTCCAAAATCATTCATTGCTTAAGTCATTGATTTCGTCGTTTCTGAGCCAAGTGGTCTTTATGAAATTCTAGGAAATTGTCTAAGCTTTCCAATGGCACTGGAATCACCCAAAAATTCATCCTACAGCCCAAGATATGACCCAATTACTACAGATCTTGTTGGGCCCAGGTTTCAGCACCTCTATTTTGACTTTCAGACCCAATATCACCATCAAGGAGCCCGAATCAAGTTTTGTGTTAAACATGAAAGTTGTAGATATGGGTCTTAACTTTCAGATTCCAAATTTTCAGCCCATTTTATAAGCCCAAACTCAAATTATGCTCTGATTACTGTACACTATTCAGGTTTCAGACACAAAACTCGTGTTCTGTCTTCCAAGCCAAATTAGCTCCACTAGATGTCTGATTGAGACTTTGAGCTCTTCATCAAAGTTGTAGAGCTCTCTCTTATCTTTCCTACAAGGTAAAATTCATAATTATCAGACATTTAGAACTCAAGATATGGCCGAAATACAGAAACAGTGTAAGACCCAAATAATGCTGAAAAAATCAATTAAGTCCAATTCGAGTCCAACCTTACAAAACATAACTAGACTTAATCAATTAAGTACATGGAGAGTGTAAATAACTAAAAATGATGGTTTATTAATGTATAAAATATATGATTATCAGAACCCAATTCAATTACTACTTGGAATGGATTGGCTGAGAGGTTCCTGACAAAATGCTTCCCTCCTACTAAAAATGCCAGAATGAGGAATGATATTACTTCCTTTAGGCAGAATAATGATGAATCACTGTATGAAGCATGGGAGAGATTTAAAGATCTATTGAGAAAGTGCCCTCATCATGGCATTCCTGTATGTATTCAAATGGAAACTTTCTACAATGGATTATTACCTCCTTCAAGGTTGATCTTGGATGCCTCTTCTGGAGGTGCTCTGTTGACTAAGTCTTATAATGAAGCTTATGAGCTAATAGAGAGCATAGCTGCCAATAGTTATCGGTGGCCAACAAGCAGAGCAACTTCTTCTAAAGGTGTGGCTGGTGTTCATGAAGTGAAGGAGATAACTGCTATATCTACTCAGCTTGCTTCCATTACCAACATGCTGAAAAATTTAACTGCGACTAACACCAGTAAGGAACCTATTATGGTTGAACCTACTATGGCTCCAGTAAATTCAGTAGCTTGTATTTTCTGTGGAGGAAGACATCGGTTTGAAGAATGTCCTGATAATCCAGTATCAGTGAATTATGTGGGAAATAGAGGGAACAGTTCTTTCTCTAATACTTATAATCCTGGCTGGAAGCAACATCCTAATTTCAGCTATAGTAATCACAGCAACGCTTTGAATGCTCCAGTTGGTTATGCTTCTCCATAGTACCAACAATAGCAACAGAACAGTTAGCAGCAACAGAACCATGCTCCTACAAAGGAATCATCTCTGGAAGCTATGTTGAAAACTTTCATGGCTGAAACTAAAGTTCAAATCCAGAATCAAGGAGCTACTGTAAGAAACTTAGAGAACCAAGTAAGTCAGTTGGTCAATGCATTAGCTAACAGACCTGCTGGCACCTTACCCACTTCCACAGAATCTCCATCATCTTCAAATGATAAGGGGAAGGAGCAAGTTAAAGCCGGAACCCTAAGAAGTGGTAAAGAGCTACAGGATGCTATTGCATCTAAGCAGTAGGGAACAAAGACAACTGAACTAGCTGAAATAGAGGATTCTAAGCATGAATCGGTTCCACTACTTGAAGATACAGAGCAAGTCATTCCTAAGGGGGTTGATCCCAAGCTGATTCCAGAGAGGCCACCTCCTCCATTTCCACAGAGGTTGAAGAGGGCAGCTCAAGAGAAGCAATTCAATAAGTTTCTGGAAATTCTGAAGCAGTTGCACATTAACATACCTCTGGTTGAAGCTCTACAGCAGATGCCCAACTACACCAAATTTATGAAGGACATCCTTACTAAGAGAAAGAGATTGGGAGAATTCGAGACAGTGGCAATGACAAAGGAGTGCAGCCAGTTGTTGCAGAATAAAGTTCCACAGAAAATGAAAGATCCAGGCAGCTTTACTATCCCTTGTTCTATAGGAAATACTTATTGTGGAAAAGCTTTATGTGATCTTGGAGCAAGTATTAATCTGATGCCTATATCCATTTTCAAGCAACTGAAAATTGGTGAAGCCAGGCCTACCACTGTGACTTTGCAACTTGCTGATAGGTTTATTGCTTACCCAGAAGGAAAGATTGAGGATGTCCTAATCAAAGTGGACAGGTTTGTATTTCCAGTGGATTTTATTATTCTAGACTTTGAGGCTAACAAGGAAGTTCCAATCATCCTTGGAAGACCCTTCCTGGCAACTGGAAGAACATTGATAGATGTGCAGAAAGGAGAGCTTACTATGAGGGTGAATGATCAGCAAGTAACTTTCAATGTTTTTAATGCATTACACTATCCTGATGAAGAGATGGAAAGTTGTTCTGTTATTACTGATATTGATTCCCTTGTGCAAGTGCAATTGATAGCATCAGGGCAAGACTTAGAGCATGAGTCTGAACTGAATAAGGAAACTGATTGTGGAAATGAAAAGTTAAAGCAGATAGTTGAAGGGAATTTGGCACACAGATCTTGGATCATAAAATATGAATCCTTAGATGTATCTGCAGACACCTTCAAGGAGAATGTACCCTCTGTTGAAAGACCTCCCAACCTTGAATTGAAGCAACTACCTTCTCATTTGAAGTATGCTTATCTTGGAGAAAAGGAAAATCTTCCTATCATCATCTCTTCCTTCTTAACTTCTGAGCAAGAAGGTAGTCTTATTTCACTTTTAAAAAAGCACAAGAAAGCTATTGGATAGCAAATGGCAGACATTAGAGGAATCAGACCTAGCCTTTGTATGCACAAAATTCTGTTAGAGGAAGATAACAAGAACAATATTGAATGCCAGAGAAGATTAAACCCGATTATGAAAGAAGTGGTTAAAAAAGAGATCATTAAATGGCTTGATGCAGGAATCATCTACCCCATTTCAAATAGTGTGTGGGTTAGTCCTGTGCAGTGCGTTCCAAAGAAATGAGGAGTTATTGTAGTGAAAAATGAGAAGAATGAGCTGATTCCTACAAGAACAGTTATAGGTTGGAGGATATGAATGGATTATAGAAAGTTGAACAAGGCCACAAGGAAGTATCATTTTCCATTACCATTCATTGATCAGATGCTTGATAGGTTGTCTGGGAGAGAGTTTTATTACTTTCTCGATGGCTATTCTGGTTACAATCAGATAGCAGTAGCACCCGAAGATCAGCAAAAGACTACTTTCACTTGTCCCTATGGTACATTTGCTTTCAGAAGAATGCCTTTTGGGCTCTGCAATGCTCCAGCAACTTTTCAGAGGTGCATAATGGCCATCTTTTCTGACTTTATTGAGAAAACTATGGAAATTTTCATGGATGATTTCTCAGTTTTTGGAGATTCATTCATGGGATGCTTGGACAATCTAGAGTAGGTGCTGGACAGATGTAAGGAAACTAATTTAGTTCTGAATTAGGAGAAGTGCCATTTCATGGTCAAGGAAGGCATTGTGCTAGGTCACAAAGTGTCAAAGAAAGGCTTAGAGGTGGACAAAGCTAAGATTGAGGTGATTGAAAAACTTCCCCCACCCAATTCTGTCAAGGGCATCAGAAGTTTTCTAGGACATGCTGGGTTTTATAGGAGATTCATCAAAGACTTCTCTAGAATATCCAAGCCACTGTGCAAACTGCTGGAGCATGATAGTGCATTTAAATTCACAGAAGAGTGTTTATCAGCTTTTGAAACTTTGAAGAAGGCTCTGATCACTGCCCCTGTAATAGTAGCTCCGGATTGGGAGAAGCCATTTGAATTGATGTGTGATGCAAGTGATTTTGCAGTGGGAGCTGTGCTAGGTCAGAGGCATAACAAGATCTTCCATACTATCTATTATGCTAGCAAGACTCTCATTGATGCTCAGATCAACTACACCACTACAGAAAAAGAATTGTTGGCAATTGTATTTGCATTTGACAAGTTCAGATCATATCTGGTGGGAACCAAAGTAGTGGTATACACAGATCATGCAGCCATCAAGTATCTCATTGACAAGAAGGATGCAAAGCCAAGGCTTATCAGATGGGTGCTCTTGCTTTAAGAATTTGATTTGGAGATCAAAGACAAAAAGAGAATTGAAAATCAGGTAGCTGATCATCTCTCCAGAATTGTTGAAAAAGGAGAAATCAAGCCTTAAGGAGAAATTAAAGAAAATTTTCCTGATGAACACCTTTTACTGATTGAAGATGCTGCAGCACCCTGGTACGCAGACATTGTGAATTTTCTGGTCAGTGGGGTAATTCCAGTAGAAATGGACTCTCAACAGAAAAGGAGGTTTCTGCATCAAGTTAAACACTTTTACTAGGATGAACATTTTCTGTACAAAAGGTGCCAAGACCAGATCATGAGGAGATGTGCTGCTGAAGAAGAAATGCAAGCTATCCTTAGTGATTGCCATGCTGCTCCTTATGGTGGTCACTTTGGAGGAAAAAAAATAGCTGCAAAGGTCCTGCAATCGAGGTACTTTTGGCCCATTTTGTTCAGAGATGCTCAAGAATTTTCCAAGAATTGTGATAGATGTCAGAGGGTGGGGAATATTTCCAACAGACAAGAACTGCCACTCAGCACCATTTTGGAGATTGAATTGTTTGATGTGTAGGGAATAGATTTTATGGGACCATTCCCTATATCTTATGGAAATGCCTACATCTTAGTTGCAGTAGACTATGTCTCTAAATGGGTAGAAGCAGTTGCATTGCCTTCTAATGATGCCAGGGTAGTCACGAAATTCTTGCACAAGAACATATTTACCAGATTTGGCACTCCTCGAGCTATAATCAGTGATGAAGGGACACATTTTTGCAACAAGTTATTTGCTAATTTGCATGCAACATATGGAGTGAAACACAAAGTGGCCACTGCCTATCATCCTCAGACCAGTGGACAAGCTGAAGTGTCCAACAGAGAGATCAAAAGAATCCTTGAAAAAATGGTGAATCCTTCCAGGAAGGACTGGTCTGTGCACTTAGATGATGCTCTCTGGGCCTACAGAACAGCATTCAAGGCCCCCATTGACATGTCCCCTTACAGATTGGTTTATGGCAAGGCTTGCCATTTACCAATAGAGCTAAAACACAAGGCATTTTGGGTCATAAAGAAGTTTAATTTCGATGCACATGCAGCTGGAGAAGCAAGGTTACTGCAGCTGAATGAACTTGAAGAGTTCAGGCTCTTTTCTTATCAAAATGCTGAAGTATATAAGAGCAAAGTCAAGGCATGGCATGATCAGAAAATCCAACCCAGGGAATTAGTTGAAGGCATGCAAGTGCTCTTGTTTAATTCCAGATTAAAATTGTTCCCTGGGAAGTTGAAATCAACATGGTCTGGACCATTTAAATTGGTCAAAGTGCATCCTCATGGAGCTGTGGATTTGTTGGAGGAAAGTTCTGGAAGAGAGTTCAAGGTGAATGGCCAAAGGGTGAAGCAATATTAGGGTGAGCCGTGTGCAAGATTGAAGGCCACCATTCATCTTTCAGATCCTTAGCCACCAGTGTGGAGTCAGGCTGAGGACATTAAACTAAGCGCTACTGGGAGGCAGCCCAGCTTTATATCCTTTACATTGTCTTTTAAATTTCAATTAAAATAGGTTAGTTTAGTTTAATAAATATATAAATACTGCTAACATATGTTACAGACTAGAGCATTCTAAGCCCAAGGTTGTGCTGGAAAGGGTGGTGTGTGGTCACATCAGGCCCAGTTAACAGTGTTATTGGTGGTGACGTTTTGGACAAGCACAAGAGCCTATGTTCAACTGTAATACTTTTTGAATTTCTAAATTCAAAAGTTGAAGAGTTAGTGAACATGGAAAGGTTTCAGAAATCGTAGGAATGTAACTTGCCGTTACCCACTCACTTAATGCCACCTTCTTCTCCACCACTCACATCCATCCTTAACCTCTCACCTAAATCTCCCTCTCTCTCTATTAAAGCCACTGTCTTCTCTGCCTTAACCCCACACGCAACCCCACTCGCACTTTCTGTCTCACCTGTCTCTGTCTATCACCATCAACCAAATTCTCTTTTCTACCATTTCATATACCATGGGTAAAGTACCGGCTCAGTCTTCCAAAAAGCCCGTTACCACCATTTCATCCTCTTCCGGTGAAGAGACCAACCTGCGTTTTGTGGATGAAGAAGAGAGATTAAAGTTTAAAAGGGAAATCAAGAAGCAGAACTTCCATCTGGAGAAGGGTTTCTTCCTTCTGGACTCCCCTCATTATGGGCTCACGGAGGATGTTGCTGAGCTCATAGACAATCACAACTGGAAGAAGTTCGTGACTCACCCAATAGACCCCATAATCCCTTTTGTGTGCGAATTTTACGCCAATCTGACCTCACCACAGAAAAAATATATCATAGTGAGGGGTTCAAAGGTGTCGTTCTCTGCTGCCACGTTGAACAGAAGGTGCGGCTTGAAAGATGTTGAGGATGAATACCTGACTCTATTGAAGAATGCTGAAGAAATAGAGTTGAATGATATGATGAGGGAAGTCATGGTGGAAGAGGCAGACTGGATTCAGACAGATGAGAATTGGAAAATAGCCAGGTCTGATCTCACCCCCTTGGCCAAAGTTTGGTATCATATCATCAGAACCAAGATTCTTCCCACTGCACACTTAGAAACAGTAAACAAGGAGAGGTTAGTCCTCTTGTATTGCATTTTGAAGAAGAAGAAGAAGAAAAAGGTGGATGTATGACAACTGATTGAGAAGGAAATTATTGCATATGCATTCAAAAAGAAGGGACTGTTGTTTTTCTTCTCCTTAATCACCTCTTTATGTTTGAGATGTGAAACAAAGGCCGTGTCTGAGGATGAAATTATGGACAATAAGGGGGCCATAGATTTGTTGGCTATCAAATGTTTTAGGGCATCAGCATCAAAGGTGCAAGGTTCAGTTCCTCCATCTGGGCAGAAGGAACACCTGGATGATGTGAACACAAAGGTGGACCAATGCTATCAAATGCTACAACATAGTTTGAGGCAGCAGCAACTCTTCTGGGAATTTTCCAAAGAGCAACATCTGTGGATGCAAAGGACCCTTGGAATCAACAAGCTAAGACAAGGTAGCTACCCTCCCCTGTTTCCTAAAGCGATCTTTGAACCATTCCAGTACTCTCCCTCTAAACCCAAGAAACAAACCAACCCTGCAAAGAAACCTGCATCTGCTAACCCTCTGGCACCAGAAAAAGACCCTGCAATCTCTCCTGTGAATCCCACTGCTAGTGAGCACTCAGTGAATAACAATGAAGTTAGTTCTGACTGGATACCACCACCACCACCCAGAGATCCAACACCACCTCCAGCTCAACCAAACGGGTCCAAGAGAGGAAAAGAAAAGATGGTTGATGAAGCACCAGAAGGCCCCCCTCCACCAAAGAAGGGTAGAATCAAGCACAGAGCTCCCCCCATGATTAGAAAAAAAAATAAGAATTGATGCTAAGGAGACTCCCACTGCACCCAGTGAGGACTCTGAAGATAACATGCTTATTCTAGGAAGAGTTAGGAAACTCAAGGCTTTCACGGTCTCTAAGGCTCAGCTAAGAGCTGGGGGAAGGGAGGAAGAGGATGAAGCTGAAAAAGAAATAAGTGTTGAGTTAGCCATTTCCAAGGAGATTCTAGCAACAAACAAGCCAATAATGAAGCAGATGGCCAGATCAGGCAGCATAAGGAGCATTGCAAGATTGGCTCAGCCTTGACATGAAGGAAGACCTAAGGTGCTACAGCATGCTGCAGCATCAGATGACAGGATTTCCCTTGATCTTTCTTTAGTTTGTTTTAATTTGTTTTAGTTTGTTTTAATTTCTATTTTTAAAATTGTAGTATTGTCTATCCCCACTATTTAAATATAGTAGGCTTAATGACCAGTGGGGGCCCTTTTTTTTAAAAAAAAATTGTGTTACTGAAAGAATGGTGTTTGCTGTCCATGTGCATCTGATGAAGATAAGTTTTACCTTACTGCATGTAAAATACATTAATAACTTGAATTAATCCTTTCTCACCACACAATCCTTAGCTCAAAATGGACTTAAAAGAATGACTTCTTTCAAAAGTCACCAATCAATTGGGGGAATTGGGTTGCAAAGACCCTTGTCCAAGGAAGAGAGGGTGAGGTCTAAATTAGATTTCAACCTAAGTATGGGGGTGAGTGAGACTGAATGTGATGTTGTAGTACTCTACAACATCAATCCTGTGAGCTTTTGGGCTTAACAGATTTTGTTCATCATGCATTCCATTCATGTGTTTTCTCTGCAGAACTTGACTTCTTTCTGTGATTGATTACACATTTCACTGTTGCACACAAATTGACTTGAGGCACTGTTCTTGTTTTAAATACTGAGACTTAAAAGGCCAACCCTCAAGTATTACCTTTGTGAACCCCTTTGAGCCTAAGATTTTTTTTGTTGGTAATACGCCACATTACAAGCTCAAATTCCCTAAAAAACAATGTACTACCCTGTTTAGGTGGAGTTTAGGACTGTGTCAAAAGTGTTACCTAATTATAGGTCCTGACCACAATGGTTGAGGACAACCAACAGTATAAGTTTGGGGGTGGGGTGCCTATGCAATAAAAAAGGAGGAATGAGCAAATTATCAAGAGACCAATTCAAAAAAAAAAGCTTCCCCCTTGTTACCAGAAATGTGGGTAAAAATACAAAAATATCTAAGTTTGGGGGTGGGTAATTTTGACAAAGATCTTGAACTCCACCTAAGTTAGCTACTTTTCAAAAATTCCACACCCGAACCTTAGCTTTATTACAACCTATTAAAGTCCTCTTGCTGTGTGCAATTTGTGTATGTGCTTTTGATTGATAGAAATTTGTCAAGCAAATGATAAGAGTTGCATGTGAATGATGATTGAGTGAAACATCAACACAGAACATAAAGTAGAGTGAATTGAGCGATATGACAAACCCAATAATGTGTTAAGCCCTTGTTCTTAGGAAGATAATTTGGTGAGTCTTCACCCTTACATCCAAAGGATATTTGAAAAATGCACCTAAGACTCTGTTGAGAGGTGGTTTGGTTAGAGTTCCTTGCTAAAACTGAGTTGAGAGCTTAGGAAAATCACACACACACTATGGAAAATGATTAAGAAAATGGTATTTTGTGTTGAGCATAATCCTGAAAAATGCATCTGAGGATTGTCATGGATTTTGCTTATACTATTCTGATTTTGTTTTGTTAATGCTTGTTGAATGTCATTACTTGAGGACAAGCAATGGTGCAAGTTTGGGGGTGTGATAACTCTTGGAAATAAGAGTTATTACTATCCTTTTAGCTTAATCATTGTTCTTGTTTTGATCAATTTTGGAGAAGAACTTCAAATTTTGTTTGATTGAGTAAATATTTGTGTTAATCTGATTAATTGTGAAAAGCTGTAAATTCTGATCTGTTATTGCTGAAGGTTTGATTTAGTTTTGAGCAGGTTTTAAAGGTGTAATTGCTGAAGGAATTGCTCTGGGATGTTTTGGAATGCTGCAGCTTTGGGGGAGCGAATCACTATAAGATAAAATCATTTTCAGCTCAGCTTTTACCCACTAGAAGACAAAAATACCTGCTACGCTGTGCTTAAAAGGAAGAGAGAGAATACAATGTAGCAGCTATGTGTACTTGGGAATTGGGCCAAGGAATATTTTAGTATTTGAATTTGTAAAAGCCCAAAAAGTGAGGCATGAGAGAGAGTGTAACCCTATTTTGGGAGCTAGTACAAATAGTGAGTGTGACCTTGTTTTTAAGAGAGAGTTTTTTGGGTACTGTGCAGAGCCGTCAGCTCCTGGTTCTATCTGTAATTTCAATTTTTACGCATCATGGCTTTATTTTCCATCTCCTTTGCTTACTTTGTCTTCAAGTTCATTATGAGCTAAATTCTATTAGTTAGGATTTTATGAATTTGTAATTGTACTGAAGGGTAATCTAATGTTATGGATGTTATTCATTTTCTTCTTTTATGCTTTAATGTTTAATTTCGGTTTAGCCTGATCAACTAATCTGAATTATCAACTAATTTCGTTTGGAAAAACTAAGTTAGTGGACTTGATTAGAAGATAAAGATAGAACAATTAATTGGAAAAGTAATTGTGTTGAATGAGCTAGGAATAGCCTTCAAGTCTTTAAGTAGCTGGACGTGCTTCTTTGATAACTGAGGGAAATTAATTTGAACTTAGGAATAAGAAGCTTTTAATGAACTCAGTTTTTACTACTGGAAAGCGAAAAAAATTCATTTCCTAGACTAAATGATGTAGCATCCTGAAGCATACATTACCCTGAAGTTAAGAATTACAAAGGATTAGAATCCTAACTATTTCCATCTCTGTTTTAAAACACTCATTTATCGCTTTTATTAATTCCTCGCATTTATTACTTACTACTCTGATACCTCATTACTCCATTTACTTTACATGCTTAAAAATTTCTCTTTATTTTAGTGCATTAAATAGGAAAGGTTAAATCTAGAATTTGTATTCAATACAATTAAATCCTCATGGGAACAATCTTTACTCACACTTTATTACTTGTTTGACTGTGTACACTCTCACATCTTTTAAACACTCCAACACCCAACTAGGTGAAAAGGTTAGGCAAATAGAAAAACTAAAAGCTGAAAAGGTTCATAAACAAAAGAGATTCCTCAAAAGGGAGAAAGTAGCATTCATCGGATTAGGTGAATCCAACAATGAAACTAAAGATAGTAATGACGAATTTGAAGTTAACATTGCTGAACTTCAGAATGGTCCTCCTTATGTGTGTCAGGCTCTTCAGCCTACAAGAAATAAGGAAAAAAATGAGTTATGTCAATAGAAAAACATATACATTCGACGTAACAAGAACCGACAAAATTTTTGATTTGTTGTTAAAAGATAAACAGATTAAATTATCGGAAGGCCATAAGTTATTAAAATCTGATGAAATAAAAGACCAAAAATATTGTAAGTTTCATAACAATTTCGGTCATGTTACTAACGAATGTATTCGTTTCAGAGATTTGATTCAGAAGGCACTAATGGACGGGCGTTTGAAGTTTGTTGACAAACCTAAAGCGAATATGAAAGTTGATACAGATTCGTTTCAGGCTAGGATTTCATACGTCGATCAACAGGTTCCTTTAAATGTTGGAATGATCAACATAAGAAGTTTGCAGGGATTCGACATTGGCATGGAAGATGCAATGGACGTTTATCCCAAATCAGGAGAATCTCTTAAAAATTTCCTTGAAAGAAAGAAAAAAAAAGGCAAAGTAAGGTTGTGTCCAAGATGCAATGCGATGTATGATGAATTTGCTTCAAAGAAAGTTGTTAAGGAGCAAAAGGGTAATTCACAAGGTAAAAAGAAGTTTTTCGACAAGAAAGTTAGAAAACCATAACAGCCCTTCAATACTCCAAAACCAGTTTATACTCTAAAGCCTAAGCCAATCTATATGCCAAGGCCTAAAATGAATGGCTGGTTAGTCGAATCATCTAGTGGATCTATGGGGAGCAATGCATTTCCCAAGAGTTGCATCGGACCAGCTAGGACCAGAGTACCACCTGCCAATGTGGCTGTGGACAGATGGGTCAAAAATTCTGCAATGGCAAGTTACACGTATTTTCGATGAAACATGGCTGCCAAGAAGAATAGGTTTCAGAAAAATCAACCATTCTGGAATGAAGATTAAAAACATGGTAGAATTGATCGAAATGAAGTTTTGATAGGTCATGATGTAGCAAGACCATCAAAGTCTTTACCAATATCAAAGAGTCGAAAAAGAAGGTTGCAAAGGTTGAGACAGGCCCAGAAGAGAAGGAGTTTGACTTAGGGCTTAGTTATTAAAGAACAACCCACAAAAATGGGATGTTTAGTAGTCGAGGTTAAGCCAGTACTTGGTAAAAATAAAGATAACAAGAAATTGAAGAGTATTGTCAGAAAAGAATTTGCAAATACAAGGGGGGCAATCCTAGCTGAGCCGACAACTAATGAAGTTGAATGGTCGAATGAGAATAACAATTTCCGACAAGAAAAACTTACAGAGATAAAGAAAGGGAAACAAGTTCAAGGGCCTACTTCAAACAAAATTAGAAGGAAATGGCCGATTGGACTTATAGCAGCAGAAAAAGAAGCAAAGGAAAACAATCTGGCAGTTAACGAAAGCAAGGACATGGCTAGGTCGAAAGTTGAGAAAATGATAAGAGGAATAGCTGGGAACAAAAGCAATAGTGATGATGAAGATTGGTCAAAGGAAGAAATCTTAAAAGTTCTGAAAGATCCTGACCAAGATGTCGAGTGGAAAAAGAAAATGCTTGACATGATCAAGGGGAAACGAAATTTGGCGAAGTCTGATTGCTAAATTGTAGATATGGATTTGACAGTTGATGAAGTTATTGAAGCCTTGATTGATCCAGATAATCTTTTAGGCTTTAGTGATAATGAACGAATCGACATGGATTTCAATCTGGACAAAGATCTGGATGACATCATAATGGCTATGGATAGTAGTTTGCCGTTGGAAGAGTACCTCAAGATTGGTGGATATAAAAGTCATGAAGAGTCAGATGAAGAGGAATTCTTGAAGTCAATGAATGTGAACTTAATTTCAGTTATACCTGCTGAATTTGAAGGGTATCATGAAATTGAATATATAGGGGAGAATGAAGAAGACTTAGATGACCTCGACAATCATTGACTTTTCTATCAAGATAATATATTAACTATGTTCGATAATACAACATATTTTGAAAAGCCAACAGAGGAACAAAAGACTCATCTCTGCCCATTGCACATCAAGGCTTTGTTAGAAGGAAAGCCGACAAATAAAGTCTTAATAGATGGAGGGGCAGCTATCAATCTGATCCCAAGGGCAATGTTAAAGAAACTTGAAAAGAATGAGTCTGATTTGATGGCAACTAACATGATTGTTACTGATTTCAGTGGCAAAACTTCCCCGTCAGACAGAGTAGTGATGTTGAATATACAAGTTGGATCCATTGAGAGGTCGACATTATTTGTCGTAATTCCAACAAAATCTAGCTACAATCTTCTACTGGGGAGAGATTGGGTACATGCCGCGGGAGCAATACCATCGACGGTTCATCAGAAACTTATTCTTTGGAATGCAGATGATCAGGTGGAAATAGTATAGGTAGATGACAGCCCTTGCTATTTACAACAGCTTTATGTCGAATTTAAAATCTATGCTCCAAATGCCAAGTCAGTCATGGCAAATAATGAAGTTATCGACAAAGATGCACTTGAAACATGCTTAATGGATCAGTTTGGCATTCGACTAGTGAATAAGACCGAAATGGATCGGCCAAGTACTAGCCATGGGTGTTAATTAGTTAGATCGACTGTCGGCTTATTTGGTCGACAGAGCTGTGTACACCACTGAAGGTGTATTGTCGAATTGTATAATAGACGATGGTCCTTTGGGTTTTGAACAAGGACTTGATGAAAGACAAGGTGTAGAGGTGGAAGATCCTTTGGAAGAAATAAACTTAGGCTCTGAGATAGACAGAAGGCCTATATTTGTGCGTTCATTTTTGACAAAGGAGATCAAAGAAAATCTTGTTGAATTAATTAGGGAATATAAAGATTGCTTTGCGTGGGATTACGTTGAAATGCCTGGTTTGAGTAGAGATCTTGTCGAGCATAGACTGCCATTGAGAGAAGGTTGCAAACCTATCAAGCAAGCTAATAGAAGATTTGCACATGAGGTGGTTTTGAAGATAAAAGAAGAGGTCGAAAGATTGCTCAAAGCCAAGTTCATCAGAACAACCAGGTATGTCGAATGACTTTCTAACATTGTTCTTGTAATTAAGAAAAATGGCAAGTTAAGAATATGTGTAGATTTTAGAAATCTAAACACTGCTACACCTAAAGATGAATATCCAATGCCAATTGCAGATATGTTAGTTGATGCTGCATCTGGACATGAATTGTCAAGTTTTATGGATGGCCATGCAGGTTATAATCAAATTTTTATAGCCGAGGAGGACATGTCGAAAACTGCCTTCAGATGTCCAGGAGCTATTAGGACATATGAATAGATAGTCATGCCTTTCGGTTTAAAGAATGCATGGGTCACTTATCAGAGAGCAATGCATACAATTTTCCATGATGTTATTGAAAAATTTATGGAGGTGCATATCGACGATGTCATTGTCAAGTCGAAACAAAAGATAGCCACTTCTGTCAAAAATTTCATTCTATCTTGGTGCGTTCATTGAGGCAGCATCTTTCCTGTTACAAGAAAGTTGTCTATGTTAGCAAACCAAGGCATGGAATTGACAAAAATAAAAATTCATTAGAAAAAGAATCATTGATGGGTGTGTTATCAAAAGGTGAGCCTGTTGTAAGTCTGGACAAATGATCTGCGACAACATTTTTGGCTCATTTCTTATCTTTTATTGTGATGTTGAATTCTTGAAGTAGCAAGATCCACCGTATTAATATTGGTTTGACATCTAGCTTAGACATCAAATATCTAACAATAACATGATCAGTGAAAATCACAATTGAAGAACCAATTAAGTAAGGTCAAAATTTGTCCAGTGCAAATATTACAACAAGTAGTTCTTTTTCAGTAGTGGTGTAATTCATTTGTACACTATTTAAAGTTCTACTTGCGTAACAAATCACATGAGACTTACTTTCCTTTCTTTGGCCTAAAACAGCACCCACAGCAAAGTCACTAGCATCACACATCAACTCAAAAAGTAAAGACCAGACAGAGGATTGCATGATAGGAGCAGGTGTTAGAAGACTAATTAATTTTTCAAAAGATTTTGACATTCTTGAGTCCAATCAAATGGTGCATCTTTCAACAGAAGATTACATAATGGCCTAGATATGACACTAAAGTCCTTAATGAATCTTCTGTAAAATCCTACATGTCCTAAAAAGGAACGAACTTCTCTGACTATTTTTTAGGAAGGCAAATGGACAATTAATTTAACTTTGGCCTTCTCAACTTCAATTCCTTTAGAAGATATCACATGACTTAATACTATTCCTGAGGTAACCATGTAATGACATTTTTCCCAATTTAGCACAAATTTTTTTTCTTCACATCTTTTAAGAACTTTTTCCAAATTATCAAGACAATTTTCAAATGAATTTCCAAAAACTGTCAAGTCATTCATGAATCCCTCTAAATAATGCTCAATCATGTCACTAAAAATATTTAGCATGAATCTTTGGAATGTTGTCGGAGCATTACAAAGGCCAAAAGACATTTTTCTATATGCAAAAGTACTAAAGGGGCATGTAAAAGTGGTTTTTCTTGATCCTCCAATGCAATTGGTATTTGATTATAACCCAAATAACCATCAAGAAAATAGTAGTATGGATGTTCTGCTACGCTTTCCAAAATTTGATCAAGAAATGACAAGGAAAAATGATCTTTCCTAATAGCAGCATTTAATTTTTTAAAATCAATACATATACGCCAACTAGATGAGACTCGTGTAGCTATTAATTCACCTTTTTTTATTTTTAACCACTGTTATTCCAGATTTATTAGGCACAACTTGTGTAAGGCTTAACCATTGGCTATCAGAGATATGATAGATAATTCCAACATTAAGTAATTTAAGAACTTCAACTCTAACTACCTCTTTCATGTGTGAATTTAATCTTCTTTGAGGTTGTTGAGATGTTTTAGCATTATCCTCTAAATGTATTCTATGTGTACATATTAATAAATTAATACCTTTTATGTCCTTTAATGTCTATCCAATTGCACTTTTATGCCTTTTAAGTACTTCGGTTAACATATTTTCTTGTTCTTCAGTAAGGGACGAGGAAATTACCACTAGAAAGCTTTGCTCTTCTCTCAAAAATGTGTACTTCAACTCAAGAGGTAATGACTTTAGTTCCAGTGTGGGTACTTCTTTATAGGTATTGTTATTCCTGAGATTTAGCTCTTCAAATCTTGGCTTCCATCCCTTGTACTTCATTTCCTATGTATAATCAAGAAAATAACATATTTCAGAGATATCATCATCTAATTGCATGCCTGAATCAAATAAATTGATTAAACAAACTACTAATGGGTCAGAAGAACTCCTTGTTTGAAGATGATCATCTACGATGGCTTCAATTCCTTCAACTTCCTCCTTTTTATCAAGGACTTCCTGTGGTTACTTCCATATATTAAAAACATTAAGCTCTGGTGTCATATTTCCAAATTTTAGCTTCACCACTCCATTTTTACAATTTATCAAAGCATTAGATGTTGCTAAAAATGGATGACCTAAAATAACTAGAATTGACTTACAACTATCAACCATAAGATCAGTATCCAAGACAATAAAATCTACAGGATATATGAATTTATCAACTTGTACTAACACATCTTCCATTATTCCTCTTAGAATTTTAATTGATCTATCAGCAAGTACAAGAGTTACAAAAGTTAGTTTTAACTCACCCAAGTTGAGTTGCTGATAAACTGAATATAGAAGCAAATTGACACTAGCACCAAGATCAAGTAAAGCATTTTCAATTTTATGTTCTCTAATAATGCATGAAACTGTAGGACAACCAGGGTCTTTGTATTTCAACGCATTAATGTTCTGAATAATGGAGCTTACCTGTTCATCCAAAAACGTTTTCTTTTTCACATTTAGTTTCCTTTTAACAGTGCATAAGTCCTTCAAATATTTGGCATAAGAAGGAATATGTTTGATAGCATCTAACAGAGGAATATTGACCTTCACTTGTTTCAAAATTTCAAAAATTTCAGTGTTATGGTTCAATTTCCTTGAATTGTTTAATGCTTGTGGAAATGGTGGTACAAGCAAGAGTTTGGTCTCTTTTTGGTCAGCTTCTTCATTTTCTTGGGGGATTGGTTCATCATCTCTCTCACAAGGTTCGGGAATTTGTTTTTCAACAACCTTTCAACTCCTAAGAGTTATCACTGACTTGACTTGATCCATTTGTTAGTTTTTTGAACTGTACTAACCCTTGGGATTTTGTTGAGGTTGAGAAGGAAATTTTCCTTTCTCGTGAATGGTCAGTGCAGAAGAAAGTTTAGTAAGAGTTTCTTTTATGTCAATCATGGTTTGATTGTTTTATTTTTTCTATGAATGCATGCAGTGTTTCTTCAAGGTTTTTCCTATATGGTGGGATATAAGGTGCATATCCTTGAGAATTTTTAGAGCCCTGTTGTGCCTAAGGAGGAGGTGGTTGCACAAATTGTGACTGATTATTATTCCTCTAGCTGAAGTTCGGGCGATTTATCCATCACAAATTATATGAATCTAAAAAAGAAGAAGTAAATGGCTTTATAAAATTATTCATCGCATTTACTTGCTCATGTAAAACTTTTTTAAAAACAGGAATCTTAGGATATTCATGTGTTGAGTGTCCTAAGTCATCACAAATGCCACAAATTTCTTCATTTTGCATAAATTTGATTTATTTTACTTTTTATAATTCCATGGCTTCAACCTTTCTAGCCAAACTGGCAAACCTAGCATTTAAATCTTCCTCTTGACTAAGGTGATATTTTCCTTTATTAGAACTTACAAGGTTAGATCTAATTGAATTTTCAGAAATATTAGTATTATGTTAACATTGAGAATTTTTAGCCAACTGGTTTAAATAGTCTAAAGTTTCATCAGGTTCTTTATCAAGACACTCACCATTACACATTGTTTCTACAAATTGTTTAGTTTCATGTGTTAAACCTTCATAAAAGAAGCTTATAGTGCATCATTTTTCAAAATCATGATGTGGGCAAGAATTTAACAAATTTTTAAACCGTTCCCAACATTGAAAATATGCTTTATTTGAATTTTGGCAAAAAAAATTGGATTTGTCTTTTCATAACATTAGTTTTATGTGTTGGAAAAAAATTATTTAAGAACTCACCTTGCATTACTCGTCTTGCATTTCTTGCCATGTGCCAATTGATCTTGGTTTCAAAGTGTTAAGCTAAGTTTTTACTTTATCTTTTAAAGAAAAAAGAAAACAATTTAAGTTTAACAATCTCTTCAGTGCAATTTTGGTCATTGAAAGCAATTCATACTTCCTCAAATTCTTTTAGATATAAATATAGGCTTTCAAATTCTAAACCATAAAAATTAGGAAGTAAAGAAATCATACCTGACTTAAATATAAAATTATTGGCATTGAGTGGAAAGATAAAGCATGATGGACTGGAATTTTGAGGTGATTGCAAATATTCACACTTGGTTTGTAATGGTTGATTTTAATGTTCATTATGCACACTTTCATTTTCAGCCATTGTGTCAATTGTGTATGATTGTGATTCAAACAAATCAATATATAAAGTACCAGGATTAATTTTAACCAAACGACCAGAATTTGAATCACGATACCAATTAAACATAAATAAATGACTTAAAATAAAAAAAATAATGTACAAGTTGGCGGTTTACACCAGCCATTAAAATATTAACAAAAATAAATGACATAAATAAACAAGTTCGTAAGTTAGTAAGTCAGAAAGTAAAAATAAATGACATAAATAAAAAAAGTTAGTAAGCATAAACAAATGACATAAATAAATAAGTTAGTTAGTAAGTCAGTAAGTTAGAAAGTTAGTAGGTTAGTAAGTTAGAAAGTTAGAGAGTTAGTAAAAAAACCGAAGGACCGTCAAGCCGATCTTTTGCTCCAGTGAAGGATAAGAGAGAAAAGATTTTATTAAAGAAAAAGAACCTCAATAAATTAAAACTTCAAATCAAGTCTCCGACAACGGCGCCAAAAACTTGATGCAGATTAAAGGATGCAAACCCAAGTGCAGGTTGTCTCAAGTAATAAATTTCTCGGGAGTCTGAGATCGATCGACAGGGAATTGATGAAGAAAAATTCTTTAAGGTAGGGAAATGCTTTTTCATAACAATAAAGATAATAAAACTTGTTCACAATTAAATTAAAGAACTTGTTTGGGCTAAGAGATCCACTTTTTGTAATAAATTAAGGACAAGATTAATTCTTTTTATAACTCAATTGAAATTCATGCACAACGGAGGTTCCAATTGGAAAATAAGACATTCAAAGTCCATTTAAAATTATATACATAGTTATATTATAGTTCTTTTAATTATTTACTAACACCAACACTTGTAAATGGGTTTAAGTATTCATTGTGCCAAACCACTTGTCTACAATGAATCAAGAACTCCACTTTACAAGGAGGGTTTCTAAATTGATTGAAAACAAAATATAACACATATAATGATCATTTGATAATATATCATTTAAGCACAAGAAAAAAATTAATCTATCCTTATTTTATTACCAAAAGTTTTACCCCTTCACCCAAGCAAGCTAAAAATTAGTTACCCATAAACAAGAAGAAAGAAAGAGAGAAGAAGAAGATGATAATCATAACTTCTATTTACAACAAAAGAAAACTACAAGTAAATAACATAATAACATGATCTTGATCAAAAACCAAGATTACCCTCATAGGTAGCCAAGGCTACCTTTTATAAAGCATCACAAGCAAAAGATGACAATGAGTGGGTGAATAATTAAGGAGTGGGTGGATGATTAAGGAATAGGTGGATGATTGCAAAAAAATGTTTTTCTTGACTTGTACAAAATAATTTGGTGTGAAACTCATGCTTGCTGACAAAATCTCAGAAAGTGACCTTCATAAAAGTTGTAGACCTTTGTCTTGGCTATCAAATGCCCACTTGAACCATCTAATTTGGCCTCTTACAGCCTAAGATACGACCCAATTATTACAATTGCTCAGGCTCGAGTTTAGCTCCTCTGTTCTGACTTGCAAGCCCAATATGACCCACTAGACCTTAGAATCTTGAAAAGTTTTCTTCATGAAAGTTGTAAATTTGGGTCTTAACTTTCAAATGGCTCAATGCAACTCATACAACCCAAGTTATGCCCTAATTAGTGCACACTGCTCGGGTTCTAGTGACAAAACCTTTTTTCTGACTTCCAAGCCCAATTAGTTCCACTAGATGTCTTATTCAGACTTTGAGCTCCTCATCAAAGTTGTAGAGCTTTCTCTCAGCTTTCCTACAAGTTAAAATTCACAATTTCTAGACGTCTAGAACTCAAGATATGGCTAAAATACAGAAATAGTATAAAATCTCAACAATGCTAGAAAATATCATTTAAGTTTAATTTAAACTCAAACTTACAAATCATGACCAAGCTCAATCAATTATGTAGATGGAAAGTGTAAATGATTAAAAATAAGAGTTTATTAATGTATAAAATATATTATTATCATAAAGTCCTCATAAACCCCTTTCATTCTAGGATTGATTGGTGATGTTTCTTTTATCTATTAAATTGCTTTGTGTTTTTATTACTATGAATAGTTAAGTCCATTCTTTGCAATGAAAACATAAAGCACTTTAATTGATAGAAGAAACATCACCAATCAATCCTAGAAAAGAAGGGCTCCCAATATCTTCAATGATGATTTCTTCTTAGCCCTTAACACAAATTTTCCCCCTCCGCCAAAGCTCTCTAGTCGTCTTGTTCTTATAAGTGCTGCCTCTAATTCCATGTTTAAGTGGGAAAGTCCTGTCACAACCAGAATCGCAATGAGATGGTGGAAAGATTAAAAAAAAAATAGAGTCGTCACTAATTTTATTTAAACTAAAAAAATAGCCATTGTATTTGGATGATGATGTATTTGCTTTCTTCTAGGGTGAAGATATGGCTTGATTCAGACGGTGATATTTGGATTCCTTTTGATACAATTTAAATATCTTTTTATTCAATTGAGTGTTTATCATTATTCTTAATGCTTTTGTGAATTAGCCACATATAAATTGATCTTGTGGATTATTTAGGAAATTAGAAATTTTGTACATGATTTAGACTATGTGATAAATGTCCTAATATTGATTATCTAGGAATAAAATTAATTGATTGTGTGGGTTTTGCTTGATATTTCATATATTCCATAATGCCTTTAATTCTTGGGCTTAAATTAAGAGATTGATTAAGTTTATAAGATTAAAGAGAACTGATACACCAAGGAATTGGAAATTAGTTAAATTAGAGAATTTCCTCATCAATTGATTAGTTAGAACTTAATTAGGTCAGAATCTCAAATATTAATCGAAAAAACCAAGTGAAGTTGGATCCCTAACTTCTTTATCATTGTGTGTTTATTCCCTAACTTGTTATTGTGATCTATTTACTATTTTCAGGCTATTTGTTTTACTTTGTTTTGCTTTCTTTTTAATTACTTGTTTTTTTTCTTAAAATTCATCTTGGATCAATTCATTGTCCAGATATTAGTTAGATTAGTAAAGCGGTACTTAATAACTCAATTTTCGTAAGAACAATACTCTACTCATTATTTTATTACTTTTACAATTTGGTGCACTTACCAAATAATTCAACATGTTGCACATAACCCATCCCGATATGGGGAAATCCCATCTAAGCATAACCATTTTCCTACCACCCTGAGTCCATTTTCTTTAATTTCCAGTATTTCCAACTTTTTCTTTTCTTGAGTTAAAAGATAAATATTTTATAATGAATCTAAATATCGAATATAATCAATATATCCACCACACAAATGAGCAATAAAACATTTCCTACTTGAAAGAACATATAAGGAGCAAAATATACAGTCAATCAAAATATTCACCAAAAGATATATATAAGAATGCACAAAAATAAATAGACAAAAAAACACACACAATTTTAACATGGAAAACCCTTCAATGTGAGAGATAAAAATCACTAGACCTAGTCCAGAAAAATCTCCACTATAATAAATCAATGAGTACAACAAAGTGTCTCCTAACAAATAAGGATATCATAACAGTCCCTACTCACTACCAACAAAGTGGAAATCAACACAGTAACAAAGCTCAAAATCCACAAAAGGGTACAAATAGCCTAACAAGTAAAGATGAGGAAACAAAATTCTGACTGTACAAATAAAAGCTCACACTACAAGGAGCAACATATTAAAAAATCATTCAGATCGAACCACAAATGACTACCTGATCTGGTGCTACAAGATTAGCTCACAAAACTTCCTCCCTCTCAAACTCCACGACGACTGCTCTCCACAAAAAGAAAAAAAGATGCTAACGTTTTGAAAGCCCTATCTCATTTTCTTTTGGTTGCTCATGTGCCAAACATAAAAGCACATACACATTTATTCTTTTTTTTTTGTTTTACATTATGGTATGGGACCCACTTGGTGTTGGACCCACATAACAAAAAGTAGAGAGAGAATATGTCAAAATGTATGTTTTGCTTGTTTTATTATCTAAAAAGAAAGTGATGTAAGAATAATATAAAAATCTTGATATACAAATATCATTGCTGATAACATAAAATATGTTTTTGGCAATCCATTCTATATATAAACTTCAGAGTAACTTCTCATAACAAAAATGTGTATCTATACAATATACAACTACTGAAAGTTTTTTTTCCACTATTTCATTCACTGTTATTGTACACGTGTTGGTTGTTGAGCAAAGGTAAGCAATTTTTTTCTATTTGAAACTAGTGCCATTTTTTTTCCTTTTTAAACCTTAACTTTGATCTTTGATCGAAGATATCATAATCATCAGATCAGGGTGTTATTGTAAAAAAAAATAAGTACTTGCTGTTGTCAGGTTGCAGATAGGAGTTGGTGGGGGAGTCGTGTGTTGAAGATGACATAACCATTCAAGGCGTTCCTGTCACTGTAGCTATAGTCATATTTCCCATATTCTTTATGTTTGTTGCTCTGTAAAGGTGAGATATCTCAAATCAACGGTATGAGGTGTGGGTACAGTTTTGTCTGGAAAAATGGGTTTGGTGGTGTAGTTCTTTAACTTAATTTTTCCCTCTTCCCATGGTAACCATGACTTTCTCCCTCCTATCTCTGAATTCAAATTTTTGGGCCTATAAATATGGGTTGCTATTTCTCCGAGATTGTGTGTAATCATTCTGCTTGAACTTCTTGCCTTTATAATCTCAGATCTTTAACTTGTGCTAAGTTTATGCTATTTTCTTTTTTCTATATTATGTTTTACAATATAATCTATACATAATTATTTTTTTGATTAGTTAGTTTGATATTTGATTAGTTAGTTCAATTTCTTTTTGTTAGTTAGAGTTAGTTGTTGTATATATGTGAAACTCATCACATTTGGTCAGTAATGAAAAAATATGTTTCTCTCAATTCTTTACTCAGTTTTTCACACTCTTTATTCTTCAATCTTAATACTGTGTTTAGCTAATATGGCACCTCTAATTGAACTTGTGAGAAACATTTATGTTGAAAGGGAAGTTTAGAGGCTCAAGGTTCGCGTTATATGACTCTGGAATGTCCCATCCTTCAACAATGCATCACAAATAAGTTCTATCAAAATGGTTCTTTTGGATGAATATGTAACTATCATAATGCAATTTGCTTTTGCTTATTTCATTCATAAATTTTTTGCTAACTTTATTTTTTTTTCTGCTTCTTCCATCAAGTTTTTGCTTCAGCATGCTACTTTAGTTTTCATCAAGCTTTGCTTCTTCATTAAGTTTTATGATTGCTTCTCTTTCGATTCTTCAGCGCTATTTGCTAACCTTTTTTTTTCATTGGGGGTAAAATTCAAGCTTCAATAAAAAAGACTCTGGTGTAGAGGTTTCTGACTATCTTAGCAGAGGGAGTTGTGTATAGGATGACCTACTAAATTGTTGTTGCTTTTTAATTTATATTTGTTTGAGTTCGTATTTTAACCCTTATGTGATTGTTAGTTGCAGATGTTATTAGTTTGTTGACTAGTGTGTCAACTTAAAAGCAGTATGAGAGGGATGGGAAGTTGACAAAAATGGTAGTGATGGAGCTTATAACTGACCTTTCTGTTGATTGTTAGCCATGTTTTGTTGGGATCTGATGGCTGTTGTTCCAATACAAAGTTAACCCCTACCAAGAAGAATCTCGAAGAAGAAATGAGTGATGGAATTGTTGTGAATGATGGCGTTATGAAGATGATTAAAAAGAAGCATGAATAAAGCATTTGGTGGTTGACATTTTGAGTTTTTGTATATAACTGGACTGGTGATTTAAGTGTATTTTTTTTCGTCAATTTTGTCCAGCTTCTAGGTGTAAGGTGTGATTCGTAGTTTGTGTCTTAGACTCTCTTTTGGGGAAGACTATTTTATTGTAATAGGGATTATGATACAATTTAGTCTATTTGGTTTAGGCAGCTTTGTATAGATCCATTGATAGTCAGTTGTCACATGATATGATGTATTGTAAAGAATTAGATGACTTAATGAATAATCATCTTTTGATAATGTTCTAAATTTTTTTTTAAACAATCATGCATTATTTAATTTTTTATATAATCTGAATTTGTTCATGTTCTACTATTTATTTGCATGGGGCAATTTTAATTTCATGTCATTATTTATTTAGGTGTAGGATTGATCAAATAGAGAAGGTCTTAAGTAACTCTCTTTCGATTCTTTGTTATCATCGATTGCGATCTTTCGATTCTACATCAAGTTTTATCATTGCTTCTATTCCTGCTACGCTTTGATACCATAACAGAAGCAGAATCAAAAGATCGAAATTGAATATAGTAAAAAATTGAAATCGATGATAACATAACAATCAAAGTGGTTAGAAAGGGAAATGGAGGGGTAGTGCAATTGGTGCAACACAAATGGACGACTCAGACATCCATTGATGAGTTTATTTTTTTTTAATATGATTCCATTGTTTCATAAATCTTCTAAATGTTTGAGTTGTTGATGACTTTTACACGTAATTTTTAAATGACATTTCTTTCACTTCTTTTTTGTATCAAGTTTCTACTTCTTCCATTAAGATTCTGCTTTAGCTTGCTGCTTCAGCTTTCATCAAGCTTTGGTTGTTTTTATCAAGCTTTTCTTCGATTTTGATTTTGATTTCTTAATATCAGCACTTTTGATTCTTTGATATCTTCGATTTCGATATGTCAATTCTTTAAGTTTTATCATTGCTTCTATTTCTGCTATGCTCTGATACCATAACAGAAGTAGAAGAATTGAAAGATCAATATCGAAGATAGCAAAGAATCAAAATCGCTGATACCATAACAATCAATTGCTTGTTGCTTCAGCTTTCATCAAGCTTTGGTTATTTTCATCAAGTTATTCTTTGATTTCTTGCTATCTTTAATTTTTTTCTATCTTTGATTCTGATTTTGTGCTATCTTTGATTTCGATCTTTTGATTCTTCATCAAGTTTTATCATTGCTTCTATTTCTACTACACTTTGATACCATAACAAAAGCAGAAGAATCGAAAGATCGAAATCAAAGATATAGCAAAGAATCGAAATATATGATAACATAATAATCAAAGTGGTTAGAAAAGGAAATGGATGGGTAGTGCAATTGGTGCAACACAAATGGACTACTCAGACAGACATTGATGAGTATATATATTTTTTAAATTATGATTCCATTGTTTCATAAATCATCTAAATGTTTGAGTTGTTGATGACTTTTACATGTAATTTTTGAATTGCAATTCTTTCACTTCTTTTTCGAATCAAGCTTCTACTTCTTCCATCAAGTTTCTACTTCAACCTTAATCAAGCTTTGGTTGTTTTCATCAAGCTTTTCTTTGATTTTGATTTTGATTTCTTAATATCAACGATTTCGTTTCTTTGCTATCTTCAATTTCGATCTGTCAATTTTTCATTAAGTTTTATCATTACTTCTCTTTTTACTATGCTATGATACAATAGAATCACAAGAATCAAAAGATCGAAATTGAAGATAGCAAAGAATCGAAATCTCTAATACCATAACAATCGAAGTGGTTATAAAGGGAAATGGAGGGGTAGTGCAATGGTGCAACACAAATGGACTACTCAGACATCCATTGATGAGTTTATTTATTTTTTAATTATGATTCCATTGTTTCGTAAATCTTTTAAATGTTTGAGTTGTTGATATAACTTTTACATGTAATTTTCTAATGACATTTCTTTTTCTTTTTTTTTTGTATCAAGCTTCTGCTTTTTCTATCATGTTTCTACTTCAGCTTTCATCAAGCTTTGGTTGTTTTCATCAAGCTTTTCTTCAATTTTGATTTCTTGATATCAGTTATTTCAATTCTTTGTTATCTTCGATTTCAATCTGTCGATTTTTCATCAAGTTTTATCATTGCTTCTATTTTTGCTACGCTCTGATACCATAACAGAAGCAGAAGAATCGAAAGATTGAAATCAAAGATAGTAAAGAATCAAAATCGTTGATACCATAACAATCAGCTGCTTGCTGCTTCAGCTTTCATCAAGCTTTGGTTGTTTTCGTCAAGCTTTTTTTTTTATTTCTATTCTTTGTTATCTTTGATTTCGATCTTTCAATTCTTCATTAAGTTTTATCATTGCTTCTATTTCTGTAACGCTTTGATACCATTATAGAAGTAAAAGTATTGAAAGATCGAAATCAAAGATAGCAAAGAATCAAAATTTCTGATACCATAATAATCGAAGTGGTTAGAAAAAGAAATGGAGGGGTAGTTAGGGGTGTGCAAAAAAACCAAATGAACCAAATTGTATCATAAACTGAACCGAACCGGATTATAAAATTCATTTTAATAAAATTGGTTCATATAACTGAACCAAATTTTACTTTTATAAATGGTTCGGTTATTTGATAAAACAAAAAAGTTTGGTTCTGAAATAACCATATCAAATTGGTTCTGAAATCTTCTTTCAGAGAATCAAAATAGCAAAATCCATTCCCTTTCGTGATGAACTCTAACCCCTAATTTCTGCCACCAAACGAACCCTATAATATTTGCGCGATTGTGGGTTCTTGTTCACCATTGCAGATTCTCGTTCTCGTGTGGCTTCTCGTTCGCTGATTTCGTTTGAAGATCGTGTGTGGCTTTTTAGTCTCTCACTCTCGTTGAATTAGCCCCATCGTTCGTTTCTCTATGGTCTGTGTGTGCAACGTTTTGGTAAGGTTCTCTTAGATTCTTCTTATGCTTCCCTCGAATTCCAGTTGCTAAGGTGTTTTTTGTCCTGCTACCAGGTTATTTCTACTTGCTAGATTGTGGGTTTTCTCAGTTGGGTTCAATTTCCTAACCTAGGTAAGACTTCATGCATTACTAGGTTTATGATTATGCTTGGTGCTAGATGAATATGATGTTAGTTTTTTGAAGTTTCTTGAGTTTTCTGTATATGTGAAATAGAAAGTGCTTTAGGCACTTCATAGTTGTCAAATGTTTAGCTTGAACAAGTTTAACTGTTTGGGATGAAGGGTTGCCATTATTTATACTATTTGAAAGTCTGGGTTGCCAAATAACTTCTCTTGATTGGCTTTTCCAAGATGCCATAGAGATTTTGTTCACATTTATTCACAACACTTACACTGGCAGACATCTGGTCATGGTCGAGAAACTTCTTTTGTAGGCAAATTATTTCAGCTAAAAGCATTTCTGCTATATACTTATATTGGAGTAGCAATTAGGCTATCCTTACCAAGAAAGCTAATTGGTCGTTACCTTCTTTGAAAAATCTCAGTTTTGTATAAAGAGCTTGTTCAATTTAATAACAGATAAAGATTATTATATGTTTTAAATTGGGGTTAATTGATGAATGTTTCCACAACCATCAGAAGTTTGCAAAATGCTATGATACGGTCTCTGTTACAGTCATGTGTTTTTAAGATGTCTTTTGATGCAATAATATGCATCTTGCACCTTTCCCAATTACTTGATTAAATGTTGTAATACATTTTGGGTTTCATTGTGTGATTAACTGGTTTTAATAAGTGTCAGATATTTTTCATCAAACTCGGGAGGCAATGTATTGATTTTTTTTATTTTTTATTTTTCATTTTCTTTTGAATATATAGACTTGTGCAGGTGTTGTAGTGCTCACTTGACTCTGTATTCTGGTTCATCATTTATCCATTTCTGACATCCAAAGATTACAACCTGGATTTTGTAAGTATGATCAACATTGTCCCTAGTCCATCTATTATCCGAAGATAAAAAAGTTGGAGAGTGTTTGACCTTTCCACATAGTTTCATATTTGTAGAAAAACTAAAACAATTTGAGATTTGCATTGAACATCATTGTTGCTACTGGGTCTGTTCTCCATGTTGCAACTCATATCCTTGAAAGCAATTGTATCATTTTTCCTTAAATTTAAGAAAACAGTAATCAATTTTTTCTCTTTTTTTATTAAAATTTTGCTTGCAGTAATTCTGTTTTATTTATATGATATTCATCTAGAAAATGTAATCAACATCAAAACATATTTTTTTAGCTTGCTAGCATCTGCTAAACATCAACTACCACATGAAATATGTGATTAATAGGTGCATGTTGTTTGAGATACCTTAATTATGATCAAGCAAATGAGGGTGAAGACAGGTGAATGGATTTATAAATGTAAATATTGTTAAATTTTAACTCTTAATTATTAGGTTGGGTCTTTTGCTACCCATAACATCCTTTTTCTTTCATCTGAAAACATTTGCACTTTTCAATGTGCAGTTTATTGTTTGTATGCACTCCATTAATGTTGTTTTCCTCCTCGGTGACACATCATTGAATTATCATACTTAGTTTATTTGTTTTGTTTATCAAAATCACTTTATATTCATTTTTAAACTTGGATTTAGCAAGTTTTTCATTTTATTAGACACAGTTTTCCTGACTCCTGAGCATAGTTATCACTTTGAGTTATATATCATGTCGTGAGAATCAGAAGGCTATTTATTTTTTCATGAATCCTATTGAATTATAAAATTATAAGATATGGTAACAAATTGATAATCTAGTTTCTACCATCTATGAAGAACCTTACCATCACTCCATTCAGTTCGCACCTCATAATCTATTCCCGATCTGGATTGCGCTTTATTCATTGTTCTTCTCTCTACGTTCATCTCCCATTCTGCGTTCATCTCTCTGCGTTGATCAACGTCTTCAACTCTTTATTGATTTTCTTCTGCTATGTCTTCATCGAGTCACTTGGGGGGAGCTACTTAATGTTAGTGCTTGTGCGATTGGCTTCTACTTAGGAATTACCTGTAGCTTTGGACTGTGTAGGTACATGGATGGCTGCCATAGCAGTATAAACTGGTTAGTTGCAGTTCAAGTTGTTTAAATGCTGTCCTTTTTTTTTGTTAAGAAGGAGATGGAGATTTTGGAAATAATTGATGTTGAGGTTAATAATTGATTTCTTATTTTACATACAGATGTCATCAATGGGTGATTTGAATGGCTTTTCAATCTCGGATACAACAGAGCATCTGGTTTCTACTCCACCAGTTGTCTCTGACACTGCTGGTGTGTTACCGCCTCGCCCTGATGGGCGTAGAAATCGGTCTGAGGCTTGGAAACATTTTTCTGCGGAGTCCGGTTTAGATAAGAGAGCTAGATGCAACTATTGCGGTATCTTGATAAAGTATGATAACGGAACAAGTGCTATGCGTACTCATTTGAAGAGATGCAAGGATAATCCAGATAAAGACGAAAACAAAAGGCAAAAATCGGTTTCATCCTCAACGGCAACCGCAGAAGGGCATGTTGTTTGTTCTCCTTTATATGCCAAATTTGACCAAGAAGCCTGTCGGAATGAACTTGTGAAGATGTTCGTGGCAGCTGAGCTCCCTTTTCGATTTGTGGAGAATGAAGCTTTTCTAAGTACACGAATGTGTTGCAACCAAGATTCAGTATCCCCTCACGCACTACATTAGCGCGTGACATTTTCACGCTATGGGATACAGAAAGAACGAACTTGAAGAAGTTTCTTTCGCAACATTGTCGAAAAGTTTGCCTCACTACTAACTCATGGACTTCATGTCAAAATATAAGTTATATGTGTTTGACTGCTCATTTCATTGATAATAATTGGGGGCTTCATAAGAAGATTCTGAATTTCTGCCAAGTCACAAATCATTCAGGAGAGGTTATGGCCAAGACTATTGAGGTGCACTTGAGTCGTTGGGAGTTGAATCGTGTTTTTAGTTTGACAGTTGATAATGCTTCATCAAATGAAGTTGGGATTCAACACCTAAAAAGGAGGCTAGCATTGTGGAACAACTTAGTTCTGAAGGGAGATTACATTCATATGCATTGTTATGCGCATATTCTGAATTTGATTGTGAAGGAGGGGTTGAAAGAGATTGATGATTCTGTTTTGAGAATCCGCGGTGCAATGAAGTACATAAGATCTTCTCCTTCTAGATTAAATAAATTCAAGGCATGTGTTGAGCAGGAGAAGATTGAATATAAGGGTCTAGTTTGCTTAGATGTTGAAACTAGGTGGAATTCGACCTATCTTATGTTGGAGGCAGCTTTGAAGCACCGAAATGCATTTGAGGAGCTTGAGATGCTAGACAAGAAATATGTTGATGAGTTAAAAAAGGGAAATGGTGTGCCTACATATGAAGATTGGGATTATGCTTGCTTAATTTTACCATTTTTGAAGATCTTCTATGATGCTACTTTGCGCATTTCTGGTACTTCTTATGTTACTAACAATATATATATGCAAGAGGTATTTGGAATTGGGAAGAGGATCCTCCAATCCTGTGGCTATAAGGATATAAGTGTAAGTATGATGGCTGAAAGGATGAAGAAGAAATATGACAAATATTAGGGAAATCCCAATGATCTAAACTTATTGTTGTTAATTGCTGTTGTATTTGATCCTAGGTATAAACAAGGATATGTCAATTGGTCAATTAATCAGATATTTGATTTGGACGAGGCGGTTAAATTGCAAGATAAGTTGGATTCTTGTTTGGAGTCACTTTTTGAGGAATATAATAGTCAGGAGGGGGGTCTCAAAGTGATACACAAGAAGCACGAGTTGTTGAAACTGATGATGATGATCCTTATTGTTGGAATCAATTTTTAAAATCAACCGGGTGCAAATCCAATGCCAAATCTGAGCTAAAGAAGTATTTGAAGGAAGATTTAGAGACCAATCCAGACTTAGATATTCTAAGTTGGTGGAGGCCAAATTCAAGTCGATTTCCGATCGTTGCAAACATCGCTCGGGAGTTGCTAGCCATACCTATTTCCACTGTAGCCTCTGAGTCAGCATTTAGTACAAGAGGAAGGGTGCTTGATCCTTATCGTAGTTCCCTAACACCTAAAATGGTAGAAGCACTTGTCTGCACACAAAATTGGCTGAAAGGAACACCCTTCTCATTGCTTTCTAAAGATGACTTTGAGCAGCTTGAGAGATTTGAGCGAGGTAAGTTAATATTAATGTTCCACATTTATGTTATTACTTATTGCTTATTATATTATGTTTTCATAAGTAATGAGATGTTGTTCTACTTTTTTGCAGAGATGGTTTCTCCACAAGATGTTCCTTGTTCTTCTGCTATTTCTCTTGATGATTGAAGGGGATATATTTTCTTGTTTTTGTTTTACTGCTATTTTTTATCTTAGGATAATTGTGTATTGGACTGAGTTGTTATTACATAGTTGTTAATTGCTGCAAACACCTATTTTTTGTGCTTTTTTGGGAGGCTGACTTCTCCATTCACTGTAAAACAACACTTTTTATGGCGTTTCCTTCAATCTAGTTGTTTCCTAAGATGATGATAGGCAACAAAATGGTTTTTGCAATCTGCAGGACATTGGTGGGCATATTATGAAAATTAGCCATTTTCATAATATGTGTTGTTTTACATAATATGAAAATTAGCCATTTTCATATTATGACGTAAAACTTGGTGGAGACCAGCTTGTTCCATATTATGGTGACATTCTTGGAGCCATTTTGCCTTGCATATCCGATAAAGAAGAGAAAATTAGAGTGGTAGGCTTACTTGAGCTTTCTTGTTTTTTCCCCCACTCTTTTTATGGGTTTTTTTAAATATTTTTTTAATTCTCTGTTTTCTCCCTTGTTTAATTTCAGTGTTGCCTTCTATGTAAAACAATGAATTTAAAATAATTTTTGGCTTATGTGTTAGGTTGCTCGTGAAACCAATGAAGAGCTACGTGCAATCAAGGCTGATCCTACTGAAGCATTTGATGTAGGAGCAATCCTCTCCATTGCTAGGAGGTGTAGTTTTTCTAACCTGGGAAAAAGGCTAGGTTTGAATTTTGAAATACTTATAATTTAAGAAATTATTGATTATTGATTTGTGTAGTCCTTTGAGCACCTGAGAAGCTATTGGGAAATGATTATGAGGGTCCTTTTTGTTTAGCCAACTCTAGTTTGCACTGATTATTCTGTAGAATGATTTTGGGAATGGTTTGACTGGTTAGGCAACTATCTAGTGAATGGGAGGCTACTCGAATTGAAGCTTTGCACTGGATATCAACCCTTTTGAACAGGCATCGAACTGAGGTGATTATTGTTTGGCATTCTCTTCCTTTTTTGTGCAAAACTTTATTTTTCTTAATGTCAACCCGTTCTCTGAGTAATTACTTTTTTAGTTTGCATGAAATCTTTTGTAAAGTTGTGATCTCCTTTATGATGAATTTTCGAGAGAATTTTTAGTGATGAATTCATAGTGGACATTATTGGTGCCCTTGAGTGTAAGTTCATTCTTCAGAAATTTATTTCCCAATTAAGTGAAATGAGGTTTTCATGTTTAGCCATTATATCATGTATGTACATTTGTTTTTCTGTTGAACAAACCCTTCTAAATTAAATATATTTTATGATATCTTGGTTGTATTTTACCATTCCTTACTTGCTGATAGAGGTTTAAAAATTAGGAGATGTAGTTGATTACTTGATTTTAGATGGTTTCATTTTAATTTATTCATTCTTAAGCCCAAACCGGTTCTGAACCGGTTTTCTAAGTCCAAACCGGTTCTGAACCAGTTTTTTAAATCCAAACCGGTTCTTCAAACCGGTTCTGAACCGATTTTAAACCCAAACTGGTTTTGAAACCGGTTTTAAATCCAAACTGGTTCTTAACCGGTTCAGAACCGATTCGTCAAACCAAAACTGGTTCAGATCCAAAAAGAAACCAGTTCGATTTTTGAACTGAACCTCTTTATAGGTTCGGTTCGGTTCGATTTTTCATACCGAACCGAACCATGCCCACCCCTAGGGGTAGTGCAATTGGTGTAACACAAATGGACTACTCAGACAGTCATTGAAGAGTTTATATTTTTTGTTTAAAAAAAATTATGATTCCATTGTTTTATAAATCTTCTAAATGTATAATTTGTTGATATAACTTTAACACATAATTTTCCAATGGCATTTCTTTCTCTTCTTTTTCGTATCAAGTTCTGCTTCTTCCATCAAGTTTCTGCTTCAGCTTGCTGCTTCAACTTTCATCAAGCTTTTCTTCGATTTCTTGCTCTCTTTCTATTTCAATTCTTTGCTATCTTCAATTTCGATATTTTGATTCTTCATCAAGTTTTATCATTGCTTCTATTTCTGCTATGCTCTGATACCATAACAGAAGCAGAAAAATTGAAAGATCGAAATCAAAGATAGTAAAGAATCAAAATCTTTGATACCACAATAATCGAAGTGGTTAAAAAGGAAACTGGAGGGATAGTACAATTGGTGCAACACAAATGGACTACTCAGACAACTATTGATGAGTTTATTTATTTATTAATTATGATTCCATTGTTTTATAAATCTTTTAAATGTTTGAGTTTTTTATATGACTTTTACACTTAATTTTCCAATGATATATCTTTCTCTTCTTTTTGGTTTCAAGCTTCTACTTTTCCATCAAGTTTCTACTTCAACTTGCTGATTTAGCTTTCATCAAGCTTTTTTTGTCAAGCTTTTTTGATTTCTTGCTCTCTTTCAATTTTGATTTTTGCTATCGTCGATTTCAATCTTTTCATTCAAATTTTATCCTTACTTCTTTTCTGCTACGCTTTGATACAATAACAAAAGCAGAATCATCGAAAGATTGAAATTGAAGATAGCAAAGAATCGAAATCGTTGATGCCATAACAATCGAAGTAGTTATAAATGGAAGTGGAGGGGTTGTGCAATTGGTTCAACACAAATGGATTACTCAAACAGCCATTGATGAGTTTATTTTTTATTTTTTAAATTATGATTCCATTGTTTCATAAATCTTCTAGATGTTTGAGTTGTTGATATGAATTTTACACATGATTTTCCAATGGCATTTCTTTATCTTCTTTTTCGTATCAAGTTTCTGCTTCTTCCATCAACTTACTTTAGCTTGCTCCTTCAACTTTCCTCATGCTTTTTTCATCAAGATTTTCTTTGATTTCTTGCTATCTTCCATTTTGATTCTTTATTATCTTCGATTTCAACCTTTTTATTCTTCAAGTTTTATCATTGCTTCTATTTCTACTACACTTTGATACCATAATAGAAGTAGAATTATCGGAAGATCGAGATTGAAAATAGTAAAGAATCGAAATCATGGATACCATAACAATCGAAGTGGTTAGAAAGGGAATTTGGAGGGGTTGTGCAATTAGTGCAACACAAATGGACTACTCAGACAACCATTGATGAATTATTTTTTAAAAATTATGATTCCATTGTTTCATAAATCTTCCAAATGTTTGAGTTGTTTATATGACTTTTACATGTGATTGTCCAATGACATTTCTTTCTCTTATTTTTCTAATCAAGCTTCTGCTTATTCTATCAAGTTTCTGCTTCAACTTTCTTCAAGCTTTAGTTGTGTTTTCATCAAGCTTTTCTTCGATTTCTCACTATCTTCGATATTTATTATTCGCTATCTTCAATTTCAATTTTTAGATTATTCATCAAGTTTTATTATTACTTCTATTTCTACTATGCTCTGATACTCTAACAGAAGTAGAAGAATCGAAAGATTGAAATCGAAGATAGTAAAGAATCAAAATCACTGATACCATAACAATCGAAGTGGTTAGAAAGGGAAATGGAGGGGGTAATGGAATTGGTGCAACCCAAATGGACTACTCAAACAATCATTGATGATTTTATTTTATTTTTAAAAAATTATGATTCCATTGTTTCATAAATCTTCTAAATGTTTGAGTTGTTGATATGACTTTTACACGTAATTTTCCAATTACTTTTCTTTCTCTTCTTTTTTGTATCACGCTTCTGCTTCTTCCATCAAGTTTCTGCTACAGCTTCCTGCTTCAACTTTTGTCAAGCTTTGGTTTTGTTTTCGTCAAGTTTTTCTTCGATTTCTTGGTATCTTCTATTTCAATTCTTTCCTATCTTTGATTTCGATCTGTCGATTCTTCAAGTTTTATCATTGCTTCTATTTCTGCTACGCTTTGATAGCATAATAGAAGCTAAGACTCAAAATAAAAAAGAGCAAAGAATCTAAATCGAACATAGCAAGAAATCGAAGAAAATCCAAAAGTTGCCTCTTACACTAACCTCTCATACTAACCTTTTAAACCAGTACTTATTACACATTATAAACAATAAAAATCCGAAAGATACATTACAAGCACATTTGTTCAAGCACAATTCTTATTTTAAAAACTCTCATTGGCCATCATTAAGGAAAACTATAACCTTGAATAGGTTGTGGAAATGATGAATCTTTCTCAGTATCAAAAATCATGTCCTCACAAGGTAACTGACAAGTTACTCCAATCCTAAACTACGAAACTTCACCACAACAAAACTTCATATGCATTAAGTGTAGTCCAACGATAAACACAAAAAAAAAAAAAAAGATTTCATCCCACATATATTAGTCTTTCTCAATTTTCATTTCCTTGAGGACAATAAAAAAAGCATCACCACATGCACTATCATGACCTCCATCGAAACTCCTATTTGCAAGAGTCAACTTTGCACCAAAGCATTCACCAATTGATTGACCAAGATACAACTTAGGTTCATTAAACTCATTTAGCATAGACTACAAAAAGAAGAATGTATAAATTAAACAAAAACATATATCAGACAAAAAATAAAAGTAATAATAACTCAAGAAAAACAAACTAACACTTTTATCATTTGCATTATCTATTTAATTTCAAATCACAGGACATAAAAGAAGGAACTTTATTGTTCATGAGTTAGGTTCAAATGTTATTGGTGCAAGGGTTATGACAGGTGATCATGATGGAGAAAAAGTTTACATTCTGTGAATGAATTTAATACTCTCTAATACTGGATTACCCTTTAAAATTTCAAAGAAGACAATTTCTTTTATCTCTTTGCTTTGCGATGACAATTAACAAAAGCCAAAGACAAACATTATCTCATGTTGATTTGTATTTACCTTTGACCAATATTTTCACATGGATAATTATATGTTGCTATACCTAAGGTTAAATGTAGAAGCGGATTGAATATAGTGATTTGCAATGATGATAAAGATCTTTGTTCAAGAACTAAAAATAATGCAGTATTATAAGGAAGTTTTCCATAACATTTAAATTCATGTTTATAATGTTTTCTGATAATCTGGTACGTATATTGTTCGATCGATTATTGTACAATATGTGATTTGATACATGAAATAGTTAGCAGATTTAGCTTATGTTAAAATGATTATTTATATTGTGCTAGATGATTCTTAGATGGTATTATACTTTTTTTTGTTCCTCACTTTATGAATATCTATTATAGACATAATTTGTAAATTTAAATTTTTCCTTACATGAATTAACAAATAACAAAAACATACGTCGTTTATTTCAATTGATAGATTAATATAAAAACTAAAGAAAAAATGTTCAAAATTAAAACACGATCTTAATTTTTATAACAATTCAGTTTTGACCGTAAGCAATAATGACATATTTTGACGGTGAGTTGCACGGCTAAATGTCCTAGTTCTCAATACAATCCAACAAAAGATGAGATAAAATCACAAAGAAACAAAGCTATTTATCACATTTTACTTATTTGGGTAAAAAATGTAGAGAAAAAATATGTCAAAATGCATGTTTTACTTGTTTTATTATCTAAAAAAAGTGATGTAAAAATAATATAAAATTTTGATGTACAAATATTATTGCTGATAACATAAAATACGCTTTTGGCAATCCATTCTATATATAAACTTCAGAGTAACTTCTCATAACGAATATGTGTATTCTCAATACAATCCAACAAAAGATGAGGTAAAATCTCAAAGAAACAAAGCTATTTATCAATTGTACATAGTAAGTTTCCAATTGTATTTGCTAGTACAAATTAAGAAAATTATTTGAACAATTAAAAAAATAAAAGAAATGGAACTAATCAAACAATCAACAAATACATAATACTTAAAGAGTAGATGTGAACGGCACTTTGGTGGCTGGTAACCATGAATTTCCCGCAATGAAATTTGCAGCAGTGAATTTTGAGGCTTCGGAAGCTCTGGTTATAACATGATAACCTGGCCATTTAACACGACTTGCAGTGGAAGAACCAGGACCTGTGTTCATGTACTCTCCGTAATAAAGGGTGCTTAAGGCAAAGTTACCGCTCCATTCTAACCAACCAGCTGGGTTGATCAAACTATCAAGAGAAGTCTTCATAAAAACGGTTCGAGAATATTGCTTCCAAGGCCTTCCAAGATAAGTCTTAACAGAGTTCTGAACCGGTTTCAAATCAGAGGCAGCTGTAACCCTTGAATTGTGAATAGAAATACCGGTGTTTTGGTTTTGGTCTGTTCGGCCTTGGGCAGTGATTGTGTTGACTTTGTTTGGAGGGTTTCTTGCAAATATGTTACAATTTTGGAACACCACAGCAGCATTACCAAAAATGAAATCAACTGTGCCATAGATGTTACATTCCCTATAGAATTGTCTCTCTGAGTGGACATATAGTGTGTCTTGGTAACCCTCAAAACTACATCTGTTAAATACTGATAAGTCCGATCCAGAACGCAGTGCAACAGCTTGGTGGTTTGCTGCGCCAGCCGTGTTCCTAAATGTGATATCTTGAGCGATAAATCCATCCCCAACAATAGCTGCAAAAATTCATTCATAATTAGCTCTCAGTCATTTAATCATTCTTTTTTTATTTCTTTATAATAAATTGCTAAAGATGGAAACTAAGGGGAGGAAATAAAAAAAATACATATGAAAATAATTGGTAAAATAGATTTTTTGGTCCCTTATATTTTTTTTTATTTTGGTCTCATATCATTTTTTTTTGTCAATTTGATTGTTTATCTTGCAAATCGTTTTTAATGTAGTCCTTATGTTAAGATTACGTTATTCCCTAACAGAAATGATGACATGTTATCAATTGGTGATAGTCACTGTTACGTCATATCCACATCATCATCACGACATTATAACCACATCATTACTATTAGTGACATGTTATTAGGAAAATGACCGAATCTTAACAGAAGAACTATATTGTAAACGATTTGCAAGATAAAGGATTAAATTAACAAAAAATGTTATGAGACCAGTTTAAAAAAAAAAGAAATAAAGATAAAAAAGACTAAAATACCATTTTTGCCAAAATAATAAACATACCAACAGTGGCTGAACGAAAGGTTGTAGTGCCCCCTCCAACACTTTTGCTACCAGTGATTATAGTCTTCCCAATACCATCTCCAACCAACATGATATTCTTTGCTTTTATCTCAACTTGCTCATTGTATATACCTGCCTTCACGTGTATCACATATCTTCCACTGCTACTCTTTGGTGTAGCATTTATGGCTGCACTAACCGTTGTGTACTTTCCAGACCCATCTTTTGCCACCACTACATTAGCCCGAGAAGCTGGAGAGGACGTTTGCAACAGCTTTCTGTCACCTGGCTTCACCCATGTTGGGAACCCATCTTTATAGTTTGGTTCTTGATATTGAACCTTGTTAAGAGCCAAGGTGTTACTTAGCAACTTAGTAACATTGTTGGACATCAAAGGTAGCACATAGTCTTGAACCCCAAGCTCGTAGAACCCAGCTTTGCATGTCTCAAGGTTGGTGAGAGCTGTGCTGAGCCATGTTTGAGTATCAACTTGGGAGCACTTGGTGTTAGGGTCTAAGGTTTTGTTGAGCCTATGGATGGTTTGCTCATAAAGCTCAACACAATCAGCCCAAGCAGCCGTTTCACGTTGGTTACGGCACTTTGTGCCTAGTGAAAGAGTGTTTGCATGGCCTTTGAGTGCTCGTTCTTGGGCAAGTTGCAATGAAAGCTTGAGGAAATCGGCTTTGTACTTGATGGGTTTGTGTTGGTGAGTGGGGTTATTACTCAAGAAATATTCACATGGTTGAGGGTTGGGGGTTTGGCTGCACCAAAGTTTAACGTCATTCCATGAATAACCAGAAACGAATGAGGAAAGTAGGAAGGGAACCAAAAGTGTTAGGAGCAAGCGAAAAGCTGTCATGGTTACTAGTTAGCCTTCTATGGCCTTAATTACGTGGACAATCTTGGATAATTGGAGTTGAATGATGAAGATGATGCATAAGAGAGAAGGGTTTGATCGAATATATAGAAGTGGATGGATTTTCATTTGCTAATTGGGTGCCTTTATATAGAGGAAGGCAGGAAGGGATTGTTCTATGGAATCTAGTCATCGGGAGGCATAAGCTGTGTGCATTTCACTTTTCCAATTCCTTTTCGTTTTTGCTTCTCCATGCATATTCTTTCATCAATAATAATTGAATATACAGATAAGTTGTTAGCAATATGATTGACAGAAATATGATTTATAATAATTTTTTTTTTACATCTTAATTTGACACTTCTTAAAACATTGTATATTTATGTGAATTAAGCTAAATACTATTAAATATTGTATGTAAAGTTAAAATAAATATATCGTAAATTGTGAGTGTGGTACTATTTAAATGTAGTATTATAAGTATTCAAATAAAACAATTTTATGATTTATGCATGTATTTGACTTTCAATCTGCATGGAGTTTATTGACTTGACATGTGGCAATATTTAAGCAGCCAAATGAAACGCGTCAATATATGTATATATCCTTATTCACTTTATTATGTGTCTTTTATGGAGGCTAGCTAATTGTATTGGATTTCCTTGTCAACGAGGAGGACTAGCACATAGGTTAAATATTGAAAATCTTGAAATGGCGACGGGTTGACGTATCTCATAAGTTTTCGAAGGCTAAATGAGAAGAACTACTACATTATGAGTGTACGATACAAGTTTATCAATGTAGGAAGTGCAGGCATGTTTTAAATGATTATTTCAAAATACTTTTGTTGGTAAAGTAAAAGTGTCATTTCCCCATGTGAATAATTGTTATTTCTCAAACAAAAAAATATTTTTCATATACAAGTAAGCTTAATTACTACTGAAAAAAACAAAAAAAAAAAAAAAAAAGAACAGAAATTTGCATGAGAAACAAGTATGCCAATGAATATTGTACATATTGTGAATTATTAGTAAATACTTCAAAAAAACAAATCATTAATATAACTTTTGGTGTTACCCAATTTTTTTCCAGAAGCATGAGTTGATAACATGATGAATTATTCTATTAAAGATACGTGTCATGGAAAACTGCTAAAGCAGAACAAATCGCTACGTACAGATTCATGGATTGAGAAAAAGTATCTGACGCCCGACTGGCACATATTCATGGATTGAGAAAAAGCATCTGACGCCCAACTGGCATATAGGTGTCCTGCTGGTTTGAGAGTCATGAAAATGTCAAATAAACAACTTTGACAATTTGAACTTTCACAGAAATTATGTTTATTCTCACATTTCATTTTTTGATATGATATTCTCACATTATTTTATATATATTGTTTACATATTAATTTACACACTCTGTTATTTAGTCTTAACTAAATCCATTTAAACACTAACATGTAATTTAGACTGGCATGTTTAGCTACGTATACCCTGCATGGTGAATGATAAGGATGGAACTTTTGACTACGTGAAATTCCGATAGAGCCCCCTCTTGTAAATATTGACATTCGCTACGTTCTTTAGCACGTTAAATTTTAAAATTATATTATTTAAACACTTAAAATACAATACTCAAGTGACACACTATTCACATATGAATATGATATATTTATTTCAACTTTATATATTGTATACAATAATAATCAGTCATACTCACATAAATATATGATGTCCAAAACGTAGTTAAATTTAGGTGTAAAAATAAGTTATTATAAGTTATACGCATGATGACAATTTTCAATGACAGATGTTCTTATACATGCTACGTCCATAAAAGTCAATTTTCGAATGATGGTTTCATATTTGACGTGCTCCATTGAATTACATTATCGTTATTTTCGTAAATTTTTTCAATTGAAATATACTAAATATAAAGCTTAATTAAATTAAAATTTATTTTAAACTCTAAACTTGAAATGATTATTGTTGAACAATAGGGCTCATATATAAAATCAAACTAAAAATTACCAACAAATGTTGGGTTGGGAGTGATAGTAAGTGATTCGCACTCCTAAAAAGATGATCAAATTTCAAACTCTAAATAAGATAATTGTTAAAAAAAAAATTAATTATGACAATACCCTTCAAAAATACTTGTGGAGATATCAAAGACAAAAACTAAAACAAAAATTATGTCATTATTATCAAGTATGTACATGCATATATAAAAAGAATAAAAAATATATATTAGTACATCACAATCATAGATCACAAATAAAAAACTATTTATATATGAGAAACTTGTATGTAAAAAATTATATGCATAGATATATATCACTTTACTTTTACGAGATCAGTTGTTGCTATCAATGTTTTTAAAATTGGATCAATTATTAAATTGGTAAAGACACTAGAAGTTTAATAAGAAACGTACTTAAACAATTTTTTTTTTATGCACTAAGATATCAAAATTCATCAATCGTGCAATGTTATGCAAAGTTATAGAAGTTCCGGAAAACCTTGAATGATGTTGGAAACTGAAATGTATAAACCATATAAACAACTTGAATTGGCATATATCACTTTCATAAAAAATGATGTCTTCTGGAATTCTGAATTCTTGACAGGTAAAACATATGTCATATAAAGATTTAATTACTTAGTCTCTGAAGCCCCTCACAATTGAGGTTTGGTGAGATTGAGAATCATATATTTTAAGGTCTAATAAAGAGCAAATGTGATTTTCTGAAGTGAAATCAAGAGGAAAAAGGCCTAGCTTGATAAAATTTATTTCTGTTTTACATAATCCTCATTGGATCTGTAAAAGAACTGATGTTTGGATAAATGAAATTCACCAATCACTATATCAGAGTTCCTTCAGGGTACAAATAGGAACTCCTGAGTACAAACAACATGATAACAACCTTAAGGCAAATAGTCTATGTTTGAATACTCTCTGCCAAGTTATTTTTTTAATATATATCCTTTGCCATTTTCTTGGGAGTGATAGATACAATAACAATTTCAAGCGACCACAAAGCTTACAAGACGTAGGCAATGACACTCCACACTTTCAAATCTTGCCTTTTTGAATGTTCAAAATGACGATAATATTATGCATGTTATGTTGACATTGGCAAAAAATATGTTATCCATGACAATAGTTTCCTTCTATGCTAGTTAATTAAGTTAATCTGTTATATATTACTTGTTCCAAGTTATTTACTAGTGTTTAATGCTTCCTTCATGTGTGTCATATATATAATTTCAATTCCAGTTATGATTTTAGCATAATCAAGTAGTCTTACATTTTGTTTGTGCAGTGCAAATTAAAAACCGATCTAGCCGAAAGAGCAGAGCATTTTTTTTCTCAGAGAATATGTGTGTTATGAAAGGTACAATCTGTTGAATTGTTTTCATAAATCTCAATTTAAGAGGTAAGTTTGTGTCCAGCTCATTTATGTTTTGTGCTTTAATGTCATTTATTTAATGTTTAACCCAAGTGTTGAGGCTTGGGCAATGGACAAGTTAAAAGACTTTAGAGTTCTCATTGCAGCTTCTGGTCGGAGTTCCATTCAAAATTATGAATGTGGTACAACTTAAACCCCAAAATTTATTATTGAAATATTCTGAAATTTTATCTTCTTCTTGCCTCTCCAAGATGGAAGTGACTTGTAATAGCAATAGGGGGTGGGAAAACATGTTTCTTATACAATTTTAAACTTTTCAATATCTAGTTGCACATCTTTCTATAAACAATCTGAGACTATTATACATACTAACTGTTCTTGACTGGATTTTCTTCTAAAAAGTTTTGCAAGCAAAATTAAACCATTCTACCTGAACATAACCATATAATTGGCTTTGTACCCACAAGTTAATAGCTAAATTTTGGACTGTATAATTGTAGTAGTAAAATTCTTATCTTCCCTTAAACAAGTCTCCACTTAGACTGCCTTTCAATTTTCTTCAGCTCTCAAATCTTAAAGACTTGGGCCGGTGTCAATTGAGCTACAAGCTTATTGGCATTAGTTCTTATTCGTAGATTTCTTGATTTTCAAATTGGATTTATTTCCTTTAATTAGTATGAAGATGAATTTATGTTCTCTTGTTAGATTTTGTCAGTACTTTCCTGTTACTGCCTTATTGATGTGGAAACCTAAATGGTTGTCTAAGTGCCATTTTCTAGTTCCATCCAGAAGCTTGGAAAATTTTCCTTTCTCAGCCATAATTTCCTAAAAGCATATAAGTATTGAGACTTGAAAAGTTACCCAAAAATAAAATTGAGTCCTGAAACCACTATAACATTTTACTCAACAAAGAGTTGAATTTTAAACTTGCATTGTTCCCTTTATTACTTTAAAACATGTTACTTATGCCCTTTCCTTATGTACTGTTCTATATTTTCCTGTTAAGTTTTTTTTTTGGTTACTTTCCCAAAGCTTTCTTCCAAGCCCTTAGTACATGGTGGAATGTTCTCTACTGAAAGTCAGATTCTTAGCAATGCAATCTGTTTTATTTTCTATTCTAGTTCTCCCGATTAAATGTACTTGATCCCAATATTAGATAGGGGATTTTGGTATCCTATATCTGGAGTTTATTGATAAACAAAAGACCAAATGTAGCTTCTTAGATGAATTATTAAGAATATTCAAATTATTTAATCAAACACATTATGAATAATTTTTCACAAGCTTTGATTTCAAGAACTTGACATTTTTAATGTGTAATGGAGGTGGGGGTATTTAACAATGATCATAGAGTGATCTAAGTTCCAAGGTGGGCGTAGATGACATTTATATAGCTGCTAATGTGTATTAACGTGTGTAGAATAAATTAATTGCTTCATAAGTGGAGTCATCTTGTTAAGAAGTCTTCAACCATTGCAAGTCACTAAGTTTGAAAGCTTTACTGATGGCTTTGTGTATAATAGCACTGCTATATTGCAACTTTGCATACTCGGGGTCTAGTTCTTAACCAACACGGTTTGAGTTAGTGGATATAACTTTATAGTACCATACTGCCCTTTGAATTTAACTAAACCAAAAATTTGAGATCTTTCTGATGACAGGTATCTAATATGGTTTCATTTTGGTCTTGGTGTATGTGGCCTTTAAAAGTTATAAATCCTCATATGTTTACAAGACATGAAACTTGCATGTCCTAGATAATTTGACGAACTTGAAGAATTAAGAAATGAGAGAAATGAGCTTCGGGCTCAAGTGACAGATAATACGAGACAGATTGAGACAAACCGGTTGGTACGAGAGATGATGCAGTCAATGAACTTTCAGTCTTCTCAAACACTTCTCGTGACTGATGAAGCAGAAGAGGAGGAGGACAAGAACGAGGACAAGGACGAGGAAGAGTTTTTATGATTAGAGTTTAGTTTATGTTGTGTTCAACTTTCTTATATTTGAAATGTTGTAGTAATGAGATATTATAGACAATGCTTAGTTTAGTTTATTCCAGAATGTCTTGATGTTTAAATGATATATTCTAAAAATTGAATTAGTTTAGTTTACGTTATTTTTTTATTTATGTGTTTGGTTATATATGAGATTGTTTATTATTGTTTATTTGGTGTTTAAAAAATTTGGATTTTAATAAATTTAAAAATAATTACAAATTTATATCACAAATTAGAGACCGAATTAGGGATCGAATATATAAAAAAAGACATTTAGCGACTGATTTAGAGGCTGATAAACTAGTGTTGTAATATATTGAGCCTTTTAGCGACTGATTTAGCGATCGATAAATCAATCTCTATTTCAGAGACCGAATTAGTGACCGATTTTATAAAATATATAATATATTCAAAGTTTCAGAGACCGATTTAGAGACTGATAAATCAGTCTCTAGTTTAGAGACTGCTTAGCAACCGATTTTATAAAATATATAATATATTCATGCTTTTAGAGACCGTTTTAGAGACTGATTTAGAGGCCAAAAAATCGATCTCTAAAAAATCGGTCTTTAAATCGGTCTCTAATGTATTTTTTTTAAATATAATTGATCAATATTTGACCGAAAATTAACGACTGATTTAGAGACTGAAAAAATTGGTCTCTTTAAAATCAGTCTCTAAAATTTACGATGAGGCTTTTAGAGACCGATTTAAATCGATTTCTAAATTGGTCTCTAACTATTTTAGAGACCGATTTTCTTGATTTAGAGACCAATTTTTCGGTCTCTAAAATCCAAATTTCTAGTAGTGTTACTTAATACTTTAAAGTCTCACATTTTACAATAAGGGAAGTATCTAAACTTACAACATATATAAAAACTAAGAGGATGTGATACTTACAAGTCTCACATAAAGTAGTGAATGGATCATTCAAACATACAATTTATATCAAAATCAAGAGGGAGACTAACCTTCTTATGTATTTCTTAAGTCTTATATGTGGATCTTTGTACTTTGGCATTGAACTTTCATTTGGCTCAAAAATCATTTTTGAATAAGTTAATGTGTTGACCAAAAAAATGAGTTTGATTTTTTTTAATAAAATCGATTCGAATAGGTTTAGTACCAGTTCTATCTGTTTTTGTTCGGATCGATCGATTCTTGACTGGTTCTCTCATTGATCGATTATGTAGGTCAACCAGACTAGACTTGTGACTGATTCATCGATTTTTCAATCAAACCGATCAATACGATCCGATTTTCTTGACACTGTTTACTATCACATCCGGTGGATGAACCTACACCTATATCTACTCTTCATGCGTATAGGCAAATAAGAAGAAGAATAAAAAAACAAAAAGCAAAAAAGTCATATTACTCTTATTATTATTATTATTATTATTATTATTATTATTATTATTTATTATTATTATTATTGTTTTTCATTTTTGTTTTATTATGAATTTAACTAATTTATTGCTATATAAACTCATCTTTTTGACATATTTACTATACAAAAACTTTATATAATTTTAAAATACAATTTAATCTAAAAAAACTATTATTATATCGTTAAGAATTAGATTATTGTACAAAATATTAAAATTTGGATAAATAACACTCACCACATTCAAGCTTTGCCTATATGACACTAAAACTGATTCTTCCTCAAATATTACACTCCCCTATTTGACCTTGTTGACTATCCATGTTATTCCATTTTCCTTCCCAATTAACCTTGGCAGGTAACCAAGAGTTGCCAACAATGAAATTCGCAATGATGAATTTTGAAGCTTCAGAAGCATTGGTATAATAACATGATAACCTAACCATTAAACCCGACTTGGAGTGGAAGAACCCAATCATGTGTTCATGTACTCTCCATAATGCAAAGTACTTAGGGCAAAGTTACCACTCTATTCCAAACAACCACCTGGATCAATCAAATTATCAAGGGAAGTGATCTTCATAGAAATTTTTCAAGAATTTTGTTCCCTAGGCCTTCCAAGATAAGTCTTCACTGAGCCTTGTACTAGTTTCAAATCTGAGGAAGCTGTAAACATAGAATAATGAATGAAAATATTGGTGTTTGGGTTTGGATTGGTTCGGCCTTGGGCAGTGATTGTATTGACTTTGTTTGGAGGGTTTCTTGCAAAAAGGTTACAATTTTGGAACACCACAGTAGCATTACCAAAAATAAAGTCAATTGTGGCGCAGGTGTCGCTCCCTATAGAATGTTGGAAAAATCAAAATCTGCACAACTAAAGTTGTGGTAGGCCTAGTATCTTAGAAGCAAGCAATATGATAGAAAAATAAGAGGAAATTGGCTGAATAAAAACTTGTATTGATATTTGTCTTGGGTCATAGTTTTCAGCTTATACATCATCTCCTTATAGTACTCCTAGAGATCTTTAAGATTTTGTAGCTATAAGAGAAATTAACTAAAGAATCACCACTAACTATGATAAATACATAGTGCCCTGGAACTTAATCCTTGTTTCTAAGAAGAGTTACAAAATTACAACGTAACTTACTTCTAGATAATTATGAATTAATATTTAACATCCCCCCTTAATTCTTAATATTAACACCAAGTTTATCACAAAAGTTTAAAAAAAAAACTTGTCTTGAGAAACTGGCTCTGTGAAGATGTCCATAACTTAGTCTTGGGTCTTAACAAACTTCAGCTCAATCTTTTATTCCTCAACTTTTTCTTTGATAACGTGGAATCTCAATTCAATGTGCTTTGAGCGGTAATGAAAAATCGGATTCTTAGTCATCGCAATTGAAGATATGTTGTCACAAAAGATTATGGTGGGGGAGCTTTGATTTTGCTTCATATCCTTCAAAATCCTTCTAAGAATATGGCTTCACATGTAGCACTTATGGCTGCAATGTATTCTGATTATGCTAAAGGTAAAGCAATGGTCTTTTGTTACTTTAATGAGCATGAAATAGCTTTACTTCCATAGAAGAATGGATAATTATTCTTTCTATCATCAATTAATTGATCTAGCCCAATCACTATCAGTATATCCGATCAACTTGCTTTCGAACAACTTATTGCCTTCTTTTACTTGGTATTGAATACCGAAGGTTTTGGTGCCTTTTCTATACCTTAAGATTCTCTTAGCTGCTGCATAATGTTGCTTGTTAGGTTCACTCATAAACTAAGAAACTATGCTAACATCATAAATTATGTCAGGTCTTGTAATAGTGAGGTAAATGAGTAATCCAACAAGTTTTTTTTATACAAAGTCTTGTCGACCTTCTTCTTCCTATCATTCTTTGAAAGCTTCTCACCGATAATCATAGGAGTAGGAGCTGCTTTGGATTCTGCCATGTGAAACTTTTTCAATAAATCTATAGCATACTTCTCTTATGAAAGAAAAACATCTCTCATTTTCTTGCTTCACTTGCATACAAAGAAAATATTTCATGAGGCCTAAGTCTATCATCTCAAATTGACTCATCATTGTCTTCTTGTAGCAAGTGATCATTATTTGACATATAAATCAAATCATCAACATAAAGGCAAACGGTGAGAAAGTCATGTGCACCTTGAGTTTGTACTTAAAGAGAAGGCTCACTAGGACTCCTTTGGAACCCATTCAATTGGAAACACTTGTCAACTTTGTTGTTCCATGCTCTTGGAGCCTGTTTTAGGCCATGTAAAACCTTTTGAAGTCGATACACCTTGTCCTCTTCTCCTTGGATTACAAAGCCTTGGGGCTGCTCCACGTACACTTCCTCTTCAAGCTCTCCATTGAGGAAAGATAACTTTGCATCTAGTTGATAAACTATAAGTTTCATTTGAGCATTAAGAGCTAAGAAAGTTCTTATAGTCTCCATTCGAGCAATTGGAGCAAAACTTTCATTGAAGTCTATACTCGGTTGTTATGTATATCCCTTTGCAACAAGTCTAGCTTTGTGCTTTTGAATTGAGCCATCCTCATTGAACTTGGTTCTAAATACCCATTTCAAGCCAACAATTTCTTTGTCTCTTGGCTTTTCATAAAGATGCTAAGTGTGATTCTTCTCTATCATCTTCATCTCATCATCCATAGCTTTCCTCTACGACTCTTCCTTTGATGCTTCTTCAATGCTTTGTGGTTCACAAGCAATGAAAAGCAACATTGTTGTAAACATCCCACAATGACCAATCGTAAATCCCTAGCCTATATGAGTAGTTTAATTCATTTGAGGAGGTAAAGTAGCATTTCTCCAAAACTCATTATTAAGAACATCATGTCTGCCTTCATCCTCTCATGCTTGCAGCAACATTATGATGTATTGTAGCAAGAAACAAATGATGCACAAAAGGTTTTTCTGAGAATTGAAAAACCTGAATAGTATAAAAGTCAATTTAATATAAGAAATAAGTTGTCTTTGAAAGAAGTCAGTATTAAAAAGTGTATCTAAATATGTCTTTGAAAGAAATCAGTATTAGAAAGTGTATCTAAAGATGTATTTGAAAGAAATCAGTATTAAAAAGTGCATTTAAAGAGGCTATTTCATGGTAGCAAGTACTCACGACAATTGGACCTTCAACTCTCAATAGGGATATCTTAGGAAAAAAAAGTGATTCCAGTAGTATACACAGTTAATTAAGAAGCCATCCTATAATTAAATTAATAATTTTAATGTCACAATTTAATTTGAAGGGATAATTTAGTTAAAAAATGGCAGCAACATTAAACTTTCAATAGACTCATGGCAAGCAAAAAAATTTATTTCAAAGGGATAATCTACTAAAAAAAATGGCAACAACATTAAACTCACCATAGAATCATGGCAAAACCAAACTTCACGATATTCATTCACATGCAGAACCAAAAAAAAAAAAAGATTGGTTGACCATAAAACCAAAAAAAACTGACTCACTCATTCAAATGCAATTCCAAGAAGCTAGAAAGAAAACAATAAGGTCACAAAAGATAAAAGAAAAAGAGAAGCATGGCAAAGGAAATGACAAGGGACAAATGAGAAAAATAGCAATACTCAGACGTTTCTAAGCAACGTCGACATAAAAGAAGGGACTACTCCGATCAACGCAAATAATAGGAGTGTATAATGATTTCCATTAAAAGAATATATGGGTTTTACCTGCGATTGAATAAACAGATCTTTAGCTTTACTCAAAATTGACAAACATATCAGATTAAAATTGGAAATTGATAGAAATTCAACTCTGACTATAAAGGAATAATAGATCGTAATACTATTAGACCATTCTTTCAAACAAAATGAAACAAACCTGCTAAATGGATAGAAGTTCAACTCCTTCAATTAATGTAGCAGCATGGCCGAAGGTTGCACACTCATTGAACCTCTTAATAAACATTATAGATAGAGAAATCCTGATAAAGAATGGAGGAAATTAGGGAATTGAGGTTGGATGAATCAATTAGGGAAATAATGGAGGAAATAAAAAATAATTATTGAGTTAGTAATTTTCATTTTAAGATTGTATCAGCTATGTTGGGAAACGTTAAAATAAATAATCATTATATAAAAAAATAAACATTATCAAGACATTATCCATACTACTTACTTGGTATTGATGCACCACCAGGACAAGAAAATCGAAGGCACTATAGGTTCATTGACCATCGGGACTTGCCCGCAAGGTGATGTGTGGTGCGGCTATGGTTGCCTTGCTCAGATGACCTCTCGTGTCTTGGCTGTGGCGATGTGTGGTGTGGAAATGTGAAGTTTAGTATGATGCTGCTCTATGTTTTATTGAAATCCCTTTATGGTTTCAAAGTTTTGTATTTTTATTTTCCTATTTGGTATTGAAGTCTTTTTTTCTACAATTATCTAATTGGTGTGTACACATGTCATGGTGTGTACATATGTCATCTTTTGTATTATAGATAATATAATGCTATCAAAGAGCACACATGACAGAATTTTAGGTTATGTATATCTTTTTTTCATATATTATATTGATTGATTGATTTTAAGTAGTTAGTCATCAATATTGTTTTTCTGATGTCACATATCCCAAACGTTGAATTCTGTTGATCTTAGTGCAACAATGGGTTATGATTGGCATAATAAAAAAAATGATCAATGTGATGTTTGAGCTTGTTTTTAAAGAATATTTTTCAACTTCAATATTTTAACATCGCTTTTCAAAGAAAACTCTCATTGTTTATACTTTATACGTAAAGGAAAGTATGAAGCAAACTTCATGCGAAGCCAACAATAGAGCCTCCTTGCATTCTGAGTATTTGTCTCTTTTGACTATGTTATTTTTGTTTTTGAATGGTTGAATAATTGTTCGTATAATTTCCTTTTTCTCTTTCCTTTTCTTTTTCTTAATCTCTTTTTAATATTATTTTTTAGAACCTATTCTCACCAGAGGCTAAGTCATTAGGACAACCAGGCCCATCTCCTCTAGAAGCTTGTAATTGTAATATCAGCTAGTCTAGTCAACAAAGTAAGTTACAGTTAGTTTCTATATTTATCTAATAGGCTAACTAATCCACTACTTAGTGAACTAACTACTTTTAACTTGTCACTAGCTAATTACTTTGTACAGATGTAAATACTATTATACAGAATATGGTCAACAGAAGTTCAGTTTCGCACTCATCAATTCTATTTAGAACTCTCTCGTTTTCTCATTCTTTCTCGAGCTTTCCCACACTTTCTTTGAGCTTCTAAATTTTCACACGTTATCATAGCTCCAGCTAGGAGCTTTGCTGCACCATTCTTTTCTCTATTGTGATTCTAGTTGTGATCATCCTTTTCCTTTTCTCTATCCCAAAATCTTTCTTTAGAAGCAAAGGCATTTTATCTAGATTCAACAATGGCAAAGGCAAATTCCTTTGCAAGTCCAACATTGGATCCAACAAGCCCTTTCTTTATGCACCCAAATGAAAGTCCTAGTGCTGCTTTAGTCTCTGTTGTGCTCACTGGTAGCAATTATCATACTTGGTCTCGAGCAATGCGAATGTCACTATTCTCGAAGAATAAGGTTCAATTTGTAGGTGGTTCTATCCCTCGCCCAATTGCCACTTATCCACTGTGAGGACCAAGGGAACGTTATATGATGAATTTGTAAAAACTCTTTTAATTGAGTTTTATTCTCAACTTTCTCATCTTTTTGATGTTTTAAACTTTGTTTTAATTACGTGTTTTATTTATTTTCTTAGGTGGTTGCACAAGGAAGAATACGGGATGCTTGAACAAAGAGCAAAAAGCAAGAAAAAGAGAGTTGCTAATGTTGGGCACTTAAGCGCCTAACTAATTTTGAGCGCTTAACCGGTGGCTCAAAGAGAAGGATGTGCTACGCGCTTAAGTGTCTAAAAATTTAGTGTTTAAGCACTCAGTACGTATTCTGAAGTATTTTTCTGTCTATAAATAAGAAGATTTATGTTTTTGGGTAGAGATTTAGAGAGAGAAGTGGAGGCACAAACCTTATTTTAACATGGGAACATCCAGACTTGAAGATTAGGAATATTTTTTTTAACCTTTCTACCTATGTTCTATGGAGTTTGTTGAAATTTCATCTTTGTTTTCTTCTTTCTCCATGTGTAGCTAAACTTCTCTAGTTAAGGTGATGATGAATCTTGTTGTTGGATAATGTAAATTCATTTTTGTGTTTAATTAAGTTTCTATTTCATGATTTACGTGTTTATCTCTTCTCTTAATGCTTTTCTTGATTTGACTACTCTTGAATGATTTTAGGGTTTATGTATGATTTGAAAAAATCGTGTAAAAGCCTATAACTTGTGATAAACATATCAATTTCTGTAATTTTTAAGGATAGACGTTGTGGGTTGTGTGGTCTTACTTTTGATTCTCTCATTTTTTTATAAATCATTCTCTATTTAGAGTTATACTAAGAGATTGGTTAATTCAAAATAGTGTGAAGAAGATTAATATACCAAGGAATTTGATATTGATTAATTTTGAGAATTTGACCATGAATCATGGAATAGAACTTAGTTAATCTAATCTTTGAATTTGCATTAAAAGAGTTCAAGTGAAATTTGAACTTTAACACTTTGATATTATTATTTTTCATCCTTTGCTTGTTTGGTTAATTTTTATTCTCGTTAATTTTAGATATTTTCTTGTCAGAAATTTATATTCAGGTTTTAATTTAGAATCCTCTCAACTTTAAATTTTTGATAGCCTAGATAATGTTAATTTGACGAATTTAGTATTTGACAACATTATCTTTGTGAGATGATACTCTTATTCATCATTTTATTACTTTTGCAATTTGGTACACTTACCAATTGAGCAACACTATACATTAGTGCTATCTTGGATCACCCACTCCTTGAGTCTTGTTATAGCTCATAGTGTGTTGTGGGTGGATACAACTTCAAACATTTGAAATGATCTCAAAGAATGATATTATCAAGGTGGTATATTTCAGATTTCAAAAATTCAAAATGAATTGTATGTTTTACATCAATGTGAGATGTCAATTACCACCTATTTTACCCAGATGAAAAGCTAGTGGGAAGAATTATAAAACTTTAGGACAATCCCATCTGACCAATGTTAGATTCCTTGTGTTTGTAATCTTATGCCCATAATCAAATCTTATAGGCAAAGTGACTATATGATATTGACTGCGGGATTTAAGGATGCAAACCCAAGTGCAGGTTGTCTTAAGTAATAAATTTCTCTGGAGTCTGAGGTCGATCCACAGGGAATTGATGAAGAAAAATTAATTGAGGTAAGAAAAGGATTTGTTACAACACCAAAAGTAATAAAACAAGTTCACAAATGAATTTAAGGGCTTGCTTGGGTTAGGAGATCCACTCTTGGTAATAAATTAAAGGTAAGATTATTTCTCTTTATAATTCAATTGAAATCCACACACAACGGAGGTTCCAATCGGAAAATATAACATTCAAAGTTCAATTATATATGCAATCATATTATGATTCCTTTAATTATCTACCAACATTTATAAATGAGTTCAAGCATTCACTGTGCCAATCCTATTGTAGACAATAAATCAAGATCTCCATTATACAAAGAAGGTTTCTAACTTGATTGGAAACAAAATATAACACATATAATGTCCAATTGATAATATATCATTTAAGTACAAGAAATAAAATAATCTAACCTTATTTCATTACCAAGAGCTTCACTTTTTCGCCCAAGCAAGATGAAGATTTAGTTACTCATGGATAAGAAGAAAGAAAGAGAGAAGAAGAGAAAGATGAACATAGCTTCAATTTAGAACAAGAAAAATTACAACAAAGGAAAACAATAAACAAGCATAATCACAACTTGTAAAAACTAAGCCTAACACTAAGTACCCCTAAATGGTCAGCCAATGGTGCCTTTTATAGAGGATTAGGGATACAAAATGACAAAAGGGCTGATTAAGAGTAGGTGGATGAGTGGATGAATGAGTACAAAATGCCAAATAGTGAGGATAAGAGTGAAAAATCATTGAGATTTCTTGTCTCTGAAATCATTCATTGCTTAAGTCATGGATTCCGTCATCAAATAGAAAAGTCATCTTCATGAAAGTTGTAGATCTGGATCTTAACTTTCAAATGTCCAAATTTCATCCCAAGATAATTCTTACAGCCCGAGATATGACCCAATTACTACAGACTATTCAGGCTCAATTTCAGCACCTCTATTTTGACTTCCAGACCCAATATCACCTCCAAGCTGTCCGAATTAGCTCTTGTATGCTCATGAAAGTTGTAGATCTAGGTCTTAACTTTCAAATTTCCAAATTTCAGCCCAAGGTAATTCTTACAGCCCGAGTTATGCTCTGATTAATGTATACTGTTTAGGTTTCAGACACAAAACTCGTGTTCTGTAGAGCTCATTTAGCTCTTCTAGATGCCCATATTTTACCTGGAGCTCTTCATGAAAGTTGTAGAGCTTTCTTTCAGCTTTCCTACAAGGTAAAATTCATAATTGCTAGACATCTAGAACTTAAGATATGACTAAAATATAGAAATAGTGTAAGACCCAAATAATGCTGAAAAAATTAATTAAGTCCAATTTGAGTCTAATCTTACAAAACATAACCAGACTTAATCAATTAAGTACATGAAGAGTGTAAATGACTAAAAATAAGGGTTTATTAATGTATAAAATATATGATTATCAAATTCTCCCACACTTAACTTTTTGCACTCTTGGGCAAAACACATAAGACCAAATTTAGGAGACAAAGAAAAATGACACAGACTCAAAAGCTAAAAACTCTAAAAGACTCGATGAAGCAAGAAGAACAACAAGAAATTCAAGGGATCAAAGCATTAATGAGGTAACATTTCTTCACATCTCAAACCAACAAGCAAAGAAACTTCAGTTGAAAAGAATGAATCAAGAATGATAGATCCTCACAGAATGCACTCTCAATCTCTCAAGTGTTTAAAAGGTAAGTATTTCACTCTATTCAACCCATGAACAATTGCACTACCATAAGCTTGCTTATCTTCTACTTCTCCGCTACTCAAAACACATGCATACAAAAATTAAGAAGACTTTATTCAAGGTTGTAATGGGGTCATGGTAAAGGAAAGGGAATAATATGGATATGAAAAGATAAATACCAAAGAGAATAAAAGAGCATTAGTTAGAGTGGAGAAAATGTTTGAGAACATTCATCATAAAGGACAATCACCAATATTTGACTAATGTTTTGTTGAAGATCAATCTCAAATTGATGAATTGAATTCATTATTAGACTTGAATATTCTCTTTTTCTTCTTGTTGTTTCCAAGCATCCATCTTTATTCTAGACTCTGATAATCCTTTAATTGCAACGGTGGTCTTTTTTTTTTGATCATTTTGCACACACACCCCCACATTTGTTCAAGAACAAGGTCAATGCTCTCTTATTCCCTAAGGTTGGGTAAAAACATGTTTTTTTTCTTTTCTTTTTTTCTTTTCTTTTTTTTTTTTTCTTTTGAAGGATGAAATGAGCTAAAAACAAGGAATGGTCAAATAAGTTCAAAGGGGTTATACAATGGAAAATATACAAGGATGGCTATTTGGTCAAAGTAGCTATTTCAAAATGCCTCAATCATATTAATGTATGCATGTGAAAATGTAGCCTAAAAAAGAATCAAAGCAAGTTCTAGAGTAACAATTCCATGAGTGAAAATCACACAAGAAAGAAGAGAATGGTACAAATATTCAATCCATTCATCAATAGGCTCAAAATCTCACAAGGCATATTTCTATCATTCTCAATCCATCATATCAACATTCATATCCAAGCTTGTGATTTTTAAGAAAGAAGACAATTTATGCTAAGATCCAAGAATCCATTTGCTACTTCAACACAAAATAATTATTTCCTCAACTAAGATGCTACTCAAGAGTAATAAATTATTTCCAAAATTTACTCCTTACTCTGCCATCCTTAATTAGTTTTACTACGAATAGGTTTCTGATAGTCATATCACTAACCATGCTTCCTAATTTAGATGCATCTCAAAAGTAAATTTACTCCTTACTCTGCCATCATTCATTGGTTTAGTAAGTTCATGACAATCATATCATACTTCCCAAAATAAAAGAAAAAGAAAATTGGTAGTCAACTATCCTTCCCCCCCAACTAGATCACAACATTGTCCTCAATGTTAAAATATAGATGAGTAAATGATAGAAGATATTACCTGTTGGAGAAATCTGATACAAATTTAAAAAAACAAAGTACGATAAATAAAATCAAAAGAAAAGTTATAAACGAAGTGTCAAATCTGACTCCTTTTTCATCTTGTTTTCCTCACTGCTTCCTGCTGACTAATCTATCTGAGCTATTGCTGGGTCAGATTTATGAACAAAAGCTTGTAATTTATCAATCAACTCATCAATAGTGGAAGCAGAGATAAGAAGTTGTCTAGCCAAAGGTGTGATAAATTTTTGTTCCACAGCATGGTCAAGAAAGATTAATAAAATATCAAAGAAATTATTTACATTCAACAAACCTATGGGTTTATGGTGGATGTTCAGTTGGGCCCAAGAGACAATTTGAAAAACTTCTTCCAAGGTACCAAAATCACCTGGTAAGGCAATGAATGCATCAGAGTTTTCAAGCATTATCTTCATTCGTTCATGCATTGATGATACCTTAAGTTCCTCTCTAATTGTCTTTCCAATGATGTTCTGTTGAGCTAAAGGTTCAAGAATGACACTTAAAACCTGACTGCCTCCTATATATGCAACAAGTGATACAGCTCCCATTAAGCCACGACAACCTCCCACATATACAAGATGAATATTCCTTGCAGCAAGTGATCGACCAAGAGTGGTAGCTGCGTTTACAAACTCTAAACCCTTCCCATACTTAGATCCACAAAATACACATATATTTTTAAGTTGACGAACAGAAACACCTTCCATTTCTATTCTCACCTTCCCTTTGAATGATTCTAAGTTGGAGGAAAGTGAAGAAAATAGAGTGTTTAAATAGGAAAAAGAACAGAAAGGGTAATAATTGCACCTATAAGGGTAGGTTGGCTGTTGTTAGAAAAGTTTGAAATTAAGAAACATAGAATCTTTTTTTTTTGTTTTTTTTTTGTTTTTTTTGTTTTTTTTTATTTTTTTTGACTTCAAGAAAACCATCAGGGTAAAGAAGTCTAGAAACTCCTGAAGGACCCTGCTCAAAGGATCGTCTGTCCTAAACCAAAATACAAAAATCATACAAAGATAAAAGAAATATAATAGCAAATGATGATATACCTATATGTACAACTTTCATGGTGTATCTTTATACTGCGCGTCATGAGTGCAGTAGTGGCATATCTTTATATTGCATGTCACCAGTGCAGTAGACACTCACGTCTGTTTATTCGAAGAAAGGAGAAAGAAGAAACCATCGTGGGTTTCTATCTTGGGTCTGGAACTTGGAGCGCTCACACTTTGACTCGTAACATTAACAAAGATGCTAAAATCTGAAACCCGTAATGTCCAAGATCCAAAACATCTCATCCTAGGGCACTGAGAGCCCCTTCTAATAAAAGAGAGGATCAAGCTCAGATGTCTCATACGCTTTGGCGTAGCCAGCGGTTACTTCTCACTAATAACCGAGTGGGACGCTTCGCCTCGTCCATCAACTCCACAAAGTGCCTAGATGGTAAACATTGGGTTATGAGTGCGGCTCTCTACGAGCATGGTACACGAACTTTTTTAAGGACCAATGTGCAAAGGTCCACCCGAGTCAATGACGGGTCAGCCAAAGGCTGGGGCTCCACAACTAATTAAAGTCACGGTACTCTTTCCTGGATCGCCCTTGTTCAAACATTTTTTTCTCTTTTTTTTTTTTTTTTTTTTTTTTTTTTTTTTTTTTTCTTTTCTTTTTTCTTTTTTTTTTTGGAAGATGAAATGAAGAAGAAGATGATATGTATAGATTGTTGTGGATATGACTCACATCTGCCTCTAGTTTAACATCCAGTAACGGTTTAAACGCCTTCTATGAGTCGAGGATAAGCTTCCCATCCAATTTTCTTATAAATTGGCAAACAGGGTCTTTTAAAGTCAGATTCCCAAGACTGTAGCGTTTTTCTTCATCCTTGAAGAGATTCCACAAATTAAGAATTTCACGATGCACCAATCCACAAGAATGCGTCTCAAGAGTCAATAAGATATCATCTAATGACTCCTTACTCAGTCCATTCTTAATGAAAAAAATTTTATCTTCTCTGTTTGCGGAAACCATCCCCAAAGTACGACATCGCTTGTTACAATTCCATCGTCCACATTTGTAACAGACTTGTAACCTTTTTGCTCTTCTCCTTTTAGAATACGAACTTCTTCCAAGACCTGACATGTATGAGTCAAATGAAATTGAAGACTCACCTGCTAGTCGGACCTTTGCTTCAATTATCCAGCGCACATCTTCTGGCATACCTTTGTGCATTAACAATCTCAATCTTTCACATCGAACTTTGTAGATTTTTTTCAGAGCATTTTGAGGGAGAGAAGGAAAATGTTTTCTCAGGTTTGAAAGAATGACATCCATTTTAAAGGAGAAGAAGGATTCAGTTATTTTGGGAAACTGAAAAACAAACCGACTTGAGAGTCACGGAGTACCGTATCCGCCACTTAACCGGCAACACAAAGAACTGCAAAAACAAGGCAACAAAATAAGAGTGAATTCCATTCATAACAAGGATCAAAAAGAGAGATGAATTCTACCTCATTAACTTGATTTTCCAGAAATGGTTTGAGCCTTTATCCATTGACTTTAAACACATTACCATTCCTAGGATTCTCAATATCTACGGCTCCATGAGGATACACGTGTTTGACGACAAAAGGACCACTCCACCTAGATCTCAATTTTCCAAGGAATAAGTGCAGGCGAGAATTATAAAGCGGAACTTTTTGACCAATTTCAAAAGATTTTCTAAAAATTGTCTTGTCATGAAAAGCTTTTGTTCTGGCTTTATAAATCTTTGAGTTCTCATATGCATCATTTCTCAATTCCTCAAGTTCATTTAATTGTAATTTGTGTATCTTGCAAGAATCATCAAGATTTAGATTGAAAGCTTTAATGGCCCAAAATGCTTTATGTTCCAATTCTACAAGCAGGTGACAAGGTTTTCCATAGACTAATCGATAGGGTGACATGTCCAAAGATGTTTTGAAAGCAGTACAGTAAGCCCAAAGTGCATCGTTTAGTCTTAAAGACCAATCTTTATAATTTGGGTTAACCGTTTTTTCCAAATTTGTTTAATCTCTCTATTTGCCAATTCAACTTGTCCACTTGTCTGAGGGTGATAAGGGGTGACAATTTTGTGTGTAATACCATATTTCTTCATTAAAAATTTAAATGGTTTATTGCAAAAATGTGTTCCCCCATCACTTATGATAGCTCGAGGGATTCCAAATCGACACAAGATATTTTCTTTTTAAAATTTGAGAACAATTTTATGATCATTGTGTCGGCATGGAATCGCCTCAATCCATTTTGAGACATAATCAATTGTAACCAAAATATACACGAATCCAAATGAAGATGGAAATGGACCCATGAAATCAATTCCCCAACAATAAAAAATTTCAATGACAAGGATGGGGTTCAGAGGCATCATGTTTCTTTTTGAAATTGAGCCCATCTTTTGACAATTTTCACAACTTTTGCAAAAAGTATAGCAGTCCTTAAATAAAGTGGGCCAATAAAATCAATACTGCAAGATTTTCGCAGCTGTTTTCTTTGAAGAAAAGTGACCTCTACATGCTTTTGAGTGATAAAATTTAATGACACTACCTTTCGGGCACACATCTCCAAAAGATTTGATCAGCACAATATTTGAACAAGTATGGGTCATCCCAATAAAAAATTTTCACCTCTGTCAAAAATTTCCTTCTATCTTGGTGCGTCCATTGAGGCGGCATCTTTCCTGTTACAAGAAAGTGGACTAAGTTAGCAAACCAAGGCATGGAATTGACAGAAAATAAAAATTCATCAAGAAAAGAATTACTGATAGGTGTGCTATCAAAAGGTGAGCCTATTGTAAGTCTGGACAAATGATTAGCGACAACATTTTCGGCTCCTTTCTTATCTTTTATTGTGATGTTGAATTCTTGAAGCAACAAGATCCAACGTATCAATCTTAGTTTGGCATCCTGCTTAGACATCAAATATCTAATAGCAGAGTGATCGGTGAAAATCACAATAGAAGAACTAATTAAGTAAGATCGAAATTTGTCCAGTGCAAAAATTACAACAAGTAGTTCTTTTTCAGTAGTAGTATAATTCATTTGTGCATTGTTTAAAGTTCTACTTGCGTAACAAATCACATGAGGCTTACCTTCCTTTCTTTGGCCTAAAACAGCACCCACAGCAAAATCACTAGCATCACACATCAACTCAAAAGGCAAAGATCAAATCGGAGATTGCATGATAGGAGCAGATGTCAGAAGACCAATTAATTTTTCAAAAGATTTTTGACATTCTTGAGTCCAATCAAATGGTGCATCTTTCAACAGAAGATTACATAATGGTCTAGATATGATACTAAAGTCCTTAATGAATCTTCTCGTAAAATCTGCGCATGTCCTAAAAGGAACGAACTTCTCTGACTGTTTTTTGGGGAAGGCAAATGAGCAATTAATTCAACTTTGGCCTTATCAACTTCAATTCCTTTAGAAGATATCACATGACCTAACATTATTCCTGAGGTGACCATGTAATGACATTTTTCTCAATTTAGCACAAATCCTTTTTCTTTGTATCTTTTAAGAACTTTTTCCAAATTATTAAGATAATTTTCAAAAGAATTTTCAAAAACTGTCAGATCATCTATGAAAACCTCTAAATAATGCTCAATCATGTCACTAAAAAAGCTTAACATGCATCTTTGAAATGTTGCTGGAGCATTACAAAGGCCAAAAGACATTCTTCTATATGCAAAAGTACCAAAGGGACATGTAAAAGTGGTCTTTTCTTGATCTTCCACGGCAATTGGTATTTGATTATAACCTGAAAAACTATCAAGAAAACAATAATCTGGATGTTCTGCTACCCTTTCCAGAATTTGATCAAGAAATGGCAAGGGAAAATAATCTTTCCTAGTAGCAGCATTTAATTTTCTAAAATCAATACACATACGCCAACTAGATGAGACTCGCGTAGGTATTAATTCACCCTTATCATTTTCAACCACTGTTATTCCAGATTTCTTAGGCACAACTTGTGTAGGGCTTACCCATTGACTATCAGAGATAGGATAGATAATTCCAACATCAAACAATTTAAGGACTTCAGCTCTAACTACCTCTTTCATGTGTAGATTTAATCTTCTTTGAGGTTGTTGAGAAGTTTTAGCATTATCCTCTAAATGTATTCTATGTGTACAAATTAATGAATTAATGCCTTTTATGTCCTTTAATGTCCATCCAATTGCACTTTTATGCCTTTTAAGTACTTCTGTTAACATACTTCTTGTTCTTCAGTAAGAGACGAGGAAATTACCACTGAAAAGTTTTGCTTTTCTCCCAAAAATATGTACTTCAACCCAGCAGGTAATGGCTTTAGTTCCAGTGTGGGTACTTCTTCATGGGCATTATCATTCATGGGTTTTAGCTCTTCAAATCTTGGCTTCCATTCCTTGTGCTCCATTGCTTGTGTACAATCAAGCAAAGAACATATTTCAGAGATATCATCTTCTAATTGCATGCCTGAATCCAATGAATTGACTAAACAAATTTCTAATAGGTTAGAAGAACTCTTTGTTTGAAGATGATCATCTATAATGGCTTCAATTCTTTCAATTTCCTCCTTTTCATCAAGGACTTCCTGTGGTTGCTTGCACATGTTAAAAACATTGAACTCTAGTGTCATGTTTCCAAATGTTAGTTTCACCACTCCATTTCTGCAATTTATCAAAACATTAGATGTTGCTAAAAATGGACAGCCTAAAATAATAGGAATTGATTTGTAACTATCAACCATAGGTTCAGTATCCAAGACAATAAAATCCACAGGATATATGAATTTATCAACTTGAACCAACACATCTTCCACTATTCCTCTTGGAATTTTAATTGATCTATCTGCAAGTAGAAGAGTTACAGAAGTTAGTTTTAACTCACCTAAGTTGAGTTGCTGATAAACTGAATATGGAAGCAAATTGACACTAGCACCAAGATCAAGTAAAGTTTTTTCAATTTTATGTTCTCCAATAATGCATGAAACTGTAGGACAACCAGGGTCTTTATATTTCAACGCATTATTATTCTGAAGAATGGAGCTTACCTGTTCAGCCAAAAATGCTTTCTTTTTCACATTTAGTTTCCTTTTAACAGTGCACAAGTCCTTCAAATATTTGGCATAAGAAGGAATTTGTTTGATAACATCTAACAGAGGAATATTGATCTTCACTTATTTCAAAATTTCAAAAATTTCAATGCGATGGTCCAATTTCTTTGGGTTATTCAATGCTTGAGGAAATGGGGGTGAAGGCGAGAGTTTGGTCGCCTTTTGGTCAGCTTCTTCATTTTCTTGGGGAATTGGTTCATCTTCTTTCTCACAGGGTTCAGAAAATTTTTTTCAACAACTTTTCTACTCCTAAGAGTTATCACTGACTTGACTTGGTCCATTTGTTGGTTTTCTGAACTCCATTCATTTAGACTGTACTGACCTTTGGGATTTAGTTGAGGTTGAGAAGGAAATTTTCCTTTTCCGTGAATGGTGAGTGTAGAAGAAAGTTTAGCAAGAGTGTCTTTTATGTCATTCATGGTTTGATTGTTTTGTTTATTAATGGCATCTTGCTTTTCTATGAATGCATGCAATGTTTCTTCAAGGTTTTTCCTATATGGTGGGACATAAGGTGCATATCCTTGAAAATTTTGAGAGTCTTGTTGTGCCTGAGGAGGTGGTGGTTGCACGAATTGTGACTGATTATTATTCCTCCAACTGAAGTTCGGGTGATTTTTCCATCCCGGATTGTATGTATCTGAAAAAGAAGAAGTAAATGACTTTTTAAAATTATTCATTGCATTTACTTGCTCATGTACAACTTCTTTAAAAACGGGAATATTGGGACATTCATGTGTTGAGTGTCCTAAATCATCACAAATGCCACAAATTTCTTCATTTTGCACATATTTGATTTCTTTTGTTTTTCTTAATTCCATGGCTTCAACCTTTCTAGCCAAATTGGCAAACCTAGCATTTAGATCTTCCTCTTGACTAAGGTGATATTTTCCTTTATTAGCACTTGCAAGATTAGATCTAATTGAATTTTCAGAAGTGTTAGTACTATGCCAAGATTGAGAATTTTCAGCTAACTGGTTCCAATAGTCTAAAGCTTCATCAGGTTCTTTATCAAGAAACTCATCATTGCACATTGTTTCCATAAATTATTTAGTTTCAGGAGTTAAACCTTCATAAAAGAAGCTTATAGTGCGTCATTTTTCAAAACCATGATGTAGGCAAGAATTTAACAAATCTTTAAATCGTTCCCAACATTGAAAATATGCTTCATTTGAATTTTGAGAAAAATTTTGGATTTGTCTTTTCATAGCATTGGTTTTATGTGTTGGAAAAATTTTCTTCAAGAACTCACCTTGCATTTCTTGCCATGTGCCAATTGATCTTGGTTTTAAAGTGTTAAGCCAAGATTTTGCTTTATCTTTTAAAGAAAAAAGAAACAATTTAAGCTTAACAATCTCTTCAGTGCAATTTTGATCATTGAAGGCAATACATACTTCCTCAAATTCTTTCAGATGTAAATATGGACTTTCAAATTCTAAACCATGAAAATTAGGAAGTAAAGAAATCATACCTGACTTAAATCTAAAATTGTTGGCATTGAGTGGAAAGATAGAACATGATGGACTAGAATTTCGAGGTGGTTGCAAATATTCACGCATGGTTCGCAACGGTTGATTTTCAGGTTCATCATGTACACTTTCATTGTCAGTCATTGTGTCAATTGTGTGTGATTGTGATTCAAACAAATCAATATATAAAGTACCAGGATTAATTTTGACTAAACGACCAGAATTTAAATCACGATACCAATTAAGCATAAATACATAAATAACTTAAAATAAATAAACAAAATAATGTACAAGCTGGCGGTGTAACCCACCATTAAATATTAACAAGGATGTGGTATAAACTAACCAAGTTAGATAACTAATAAAGTAAAAAGTTAGATAATTAGAGAGTTAATAATTAGTAAGTTAGAAAATACGAGAAAATAAAGAAATGCAGAAAATAAATGACGTAAATTAAAAGTTAGAGTGCATAAAATAAAAAGTTAGTAAGCGAAAAAAATAAATAACAAAAATAAAAAGTTAGTAAACAGAAAATAAATGACATAAATATAAAAGTTAGAAAGTTAGTATGTTAGCAAGTTAGTAGGTTAGTAAATTAGATAGTTAGTAAGTTAGAGAGTTAGTAAAGAAACCGAAGGATCGGCAAGCCGATCTTTTGCTCCGGTGAGGGAGAAGAGAGAATAGATTTTATTAAAGAAAACAAACCTCAATAAATTAAAACTTCAAATCAAGTCCCCGGCCACGGCACCAAAAACTTGACTGCGGGATTTAAGGATGCAAACTCAAGTGCAGGTTGTCTAAAGTAATAAATTTCTCGGAAGTCCGAGGTCGATCCACAGGGAATTGATGAAGAAAAATTAATTGAGGTAAGAAAAGGATTTGTCACAACACCAAAAGTAATAAAACAAGTTCATAAATGAATTTAAGGGCTTGCTTGGGTTATGAGATCCACTCTTGGTAATAAATTAAATGTAAGATTATTTCTCTTTATAACTCAATTGAAATCCACACACAACGAAAGTTCCAATCAGAAAATATAACATTCAAAGTTCAATTATATATGCAATCATATTATGATTCTTTTAATTATCTACTGACGAGCGCCGAACTCAGTCAAAATTATAACCGAAGTTATTACCTAAGCTTGTAGCACAGTGACAACACCGGATCTTCTCCTCAAGGATCGTAAATGCAATTTAATCAAATCAAGTGAAAGTTAGCAAAGGGGGGTTTGACAGTTTAGGATCGTACTTAACAAAATTAACGGAAGAAATGACAATTAAAGAGTAGTCAATTTAGAAACCTATCCAAGATTGGGTGGATTCAATCATAGACCCTTCATAGAACACTTGAAGCGCAATTGAATTGTTAATTTGGATCTAACCGAGATCTCTGCATCAAATCCAGAATTCATACTAGACGATCGTCTAGAATTCAATTAACAAGTGATAAACACAAATCCGCAATCGCACCATTCATGAAAATCTATGTTAATTTCAAGTACCGAATTCAATTAACTTAGGCACAAATCAGTAACCTAGCCTCTTCAATTACGTGATTAATTTAGATCAATCAGGTTCTAAGTTTCATCACAAATCTCAATCTTCATTTATGTGATTAGTTTAGATCAATCAGTTCTAAGTTTCATCACAAATCTCAATCTTAAACCAAGATCAAATCAGATCAACATAAATAGAATCACCATTCATGCATTCAAGATCAAGAAGAAGAAGAAAAGAAGAAGAAAAGAGGAATTCAATTACAAATCAAATACAATGCATAACCAAGGTCTCAAGAATCCAAACCACAATCTCTTCAAGAGTTCTAAATTGACCCAAAGTAGCTTAGCCCTCCATTACCATGAAGGGGAGCATCAAAATATACAAAACTATGAGAAACTATGAAGAAGCAAGAAGAAACTTAGAGAGAAATGAAGGAGAATTACCTGAAAGAAATGATAACCAATGGTGCCTTTTATAGAAGTCTAGGGTAACAAAATGACAATAGGGAGTGAGTGGATGAGTGGGTGAGTGAGTGGAGTGTTTGAGTGGAATGGTTGAGTGGGTTGGTTTAGTGGATTGGTTTAGTGGATGAGTGAGTGGAATGGTTGAGTGGGTTGGTTTAGTGGATTGGTTTAGTGGATGAGTGAGTGGAATGGTTAAGTGGGTTGGTTGAGTGGAAAATGCCAAAGGACTTTTGGTGAGTGGAAAATTATGGACATGAATGGGTGAGTGGATGGATGAGTGGGTGGATTAGTGGATGAGTGGGTGGAGTGGTTAAGTGGTTGGATTAGTGTATGAGTGGATGAGTGGGTGGATTAGTGGATGAGTGGATGAGTGGATTAGTGGATGGATGAGTGGGTGGTTGAGGACGAAAATTTCGTGTCTGACTTGGAAGCCAAAAATGACCAACTATACTTCAGATCCACGAAAAGTGCTCTTCATGAAAGTTGTAGATCCTTGTCTTGGCTATAAAATGGATAGCTGGTTCGTCCAATTTGGCTTCCTTCAGTCCAAGATATGTCCCAAATACCGTAGGTTGCTCAAACTCAACTTCAGCTCCTCTGTTCCGACTTGCAAGCTCAAAATGACCTACTAGACTTCCTTTTTTCAAAAAGTGTTCTTCATGAAAGTTGTTTATTTGTATCTTGAATATCCACTGTCCAAATTTGAGCCCATCTTCATTATTACATCTTGAGATATGATTTTATGAGTGCACACTGTTCGGATTCTACTGACAGAACCCGTATTCTGACTTCCATGTAAACTTAGGTCCTTTAGACATCTTTTTGGGACTTCGAGCTCTTCACCAAAGTTGTAGAGCTTCCTCTTAGCTTTCCTACAAGGTAAAATTCATGTTCATCAGATATTAAGAACTCAAGTTATGGCCAAAATACAGAAATAGTGTCAAATCTCAATAATGCTGAAAATATTCAATTAGGACCAATTTGAGCTCAAACTCACAAAATCATACCAAACTCAATCAATTAAGAATATAGAGAGTGTAAATGACTAAACATAAGGGTTTCTTAATGAATAAAATATATGATTATCAAATTCCCCCACACTTAGCTTTTTGCACTCCTAAAGACTCAAGACCAAAACAAGGACATAAGAGATTAACAAAAATTTAAATTCCAACGACATTCAAGAACCCAAAATTTTACAATCAAGAAGAACAACCAAAGGTTCAAGGGATCAAAACATTCATGAGTTAACAATTCTCCACATCTCAAACCAACAAGCAAGGTATTTTCAACATGAATCGAGAATGATAGATCTTCACAAGATCCCCTTTCAATCTCTCAAGTGTTTAAAAGGTAGGTATTTCACTGAATTCAACCCATGAAAATTGCACTACCATAAGCTTGCTTATCTTCTACTTATCCACTACTCAAAACACATGCACACACAAATCGCATGAGGACTTTATTCAAGGTTGTAGTGAGGTCAAGGTAACAGGAGAGGATAAAATGGATATGAGAAGATAAATACCAAAGAGAATAAAAGCAAATGAGAGAAATGAGTTCAAATAACAAGCATAAAAGTTCATCCCAACTCTAGTGTATATCCCTTTACATATTCATTTCCCAATCCTTTTCTTTTTTTAAACACTTGGTTTTTTTTTTTTTTTTTTTTTTTTATATATATGAACATAACTATATACATACATTTTTTTTTTCTTTTTGGGCACTCTTTTCTTTTTCAACAACTATTTTGTACACACACCCCCACTTGTTCAAAAACTCATCCATTAACCAAGCTAATGTTCTTTTATTCCCTAAGGTAAAGTAAGAACATGATTTCTCATTTAAGGCACATAATGAGCTAGAAACAAGGAATGGTCAAATAAGCTCAAAGGGGTTAAGCAAAGGAAAATATACAAGGTTGGCAGGAATCGGAGAATTTTCAAGAAGTCAAAAGAGTGCTTGATATCATATTGAAAACAAGGTTAGCTATTTGGTTAAACTAGCTAATTAATAAAGAAGGCCTCAATCATGTTCATGCATGCAAGTGAAATGTAGCCTCAAAAAGAATCAAAGCAAGTTCTAGAGTGGTCATTAACATGAGTGAAAATCACACAAGAAAGAAGAGAATGGCATAAATGTTAAATCCATCCATTAGGCTCAAAATCTCACAAGGTATGCATCCATCAAACTCAATTCATCAATTCAATCATCCATCTCCAAGCATATCAGTTCAAGAAGGGAGAAAAGTTATTCAATCATGCAATGATCCCTTTTTTGTGTTTTTTTTTTCTTTTTTTTTCTTTTTTTTTTAACAACCAAAAGAAACATGCTAAAATCTCTCCCCCACACTTAATATAACATTGCCCTCAATGTGAAAGAGAGATATAGAAAAGAGCAACACAACCTGATAAGAAGTGAATCAACGCAGAAAAGAAGCACACTGTCGATTACGCATCGACCACGAAAAGAAATCAAACAAGAAAACGTTAGTACTTCCACAATTTAATACTAATTAATTACTACCTAAAAACTCCTTACTCGCCACCAATTAAGATGCGTCTCAAGAGTAAAATTACTCCTTACTCGCCATCACTAATTGGTTTAATAAGTCCATGACAATCATATCATACTTTCCAAACAAAACAACAAATTTATTTTTTTTAATAAAATCAAACCCATTAAAGAGAAACCGTGCATCGAGATCTGGTTTTTTTTTTCTTGTTACTTCCTTCGCTGCTTCCTGTTGACCAATCTATCTGAGCTAATACCTTATCAGGCACATACTCAAAAGCTTCTAATTTATCAATGAGCTCATCAATAGTTGAGGCAGAGATAAGAAGTTGTCTTGTCGAAGGAGTGATAAATTTCTGTTCCACAGCTTTGTCAAGAAAAAATAACAAAAGATCAAAGAAATTATTAACATTCAACAAACCAATGGGTTTATGGTGGATGTTCGGTTCAACCAAGAGAGACAATTTGAAAAATCTCTTCCAAAGTACCAAAATCACCTGGTAAAGCAATGAATGCATCAGAGTTTTCAAGCATTATCTTCATTCGTTCATGCATTGATGATACTTTAAGTTCCTCTCCAATTGTCTTTCCATTGATGTTCATTGAGCTAAAGGTTCAGGAATGACACCTAAAACCTGACTGTCTCTTATATATGCAGCAAGTGATATAGCCCCCATTAACCCACGGCAACCTCCCCCATATACAAGATGAATATTCCTCGCAGCAAGTGATCGACCAAGAGTGCTAGCTGCGTTTACAAACTCTAATCCCTTCCCATAACTTGACCCACAAAAAACACAGACATTTTTGAGGTTACGAATAGAAGCCCCCATTCTATACTCTTCCTCCCTTTGAGTGTCTCTGAGTTGAAGGAAAATGGAGTGTTTAAATAAGAAAAAGAATGGAAAGGGGAATAATTGCACCTATAAGGGTAGGTTGGCTGTTGTCAGAAAAAGGTTGAAATTAAGAAACACAGAATCTTTTTTTTTCTTTTTCTTTTTCTTTTTCTTTTTTTTTTTATTTTTTTTTATTTTTTATTTTTGACTTCAAGAAAACCATCAAGGTAAAGAAGTCTAGAAACCCCTGAAGGACCCTGCTCAAAGGATCGTCTGTACAAAAATCAAAATACAACAAAATGATACAAAGATAAAAGAAATAGAAAATGATGACATACCTGTATGTACAGGTTTCCATGGCGTATCTTTATCTTTACTAGCGTCATGAGTGCGATGAGACATCACGTCCTTTTTTTTTTTGAAATTATTAGAAAAACTTGATGAAAGATGAGTGCATACTTACTTAAGATTAGGATTGAGGTCGTCTGCTCTTTCGGCTTTGTGCCAAAGCATTGTTGACCAGTATTCGACCCATTCAAGACCATCAAGAACATAGGGCTCCCAAAAGGGACAAGTGGCCATAATACGACCGTCCTCACATGTGGGATACAATTTACCTTCTTTGTTTTTCAATTAAGAAGGCTGGATCAGGATGCATGCATTTCCGCATTCACGGTGTGTGTTACCAAAGCCAACCCTAAGACGTATACATAATTTTTGTTTTTTTTTGTTTTTTGTTTTTTTGTTTTTTGTTTAAGAGATGACATGAAGAAAAAGAAGAAGATGATATATACAGATTGTTTGTGGATATGGCTCACATCTGCCTCTAGTTTAACGTCCAGTAACGGCTTAAACATCTTCTATGAGTCGAGGATAAGCTTCCCATCCAATTTTCTTATAAATTGACAAACAGGGTCTTTTAGAGTCAGATTCCCAAGACTGTAGCGTTTTTATTCATCCTTGAAGAGATTCCACAAATTAAGAATTTCACCCCGTATCAATCCATAAGAACGCGTCTCAAGAGTCAATAAGATATCATCTAATGACTCCTTACTCAGTCCATTCTTAATGAAGGATTTATTTGCGGAAATCATCCCCAAAGAACGACATTGTCTGTTACAATTCCATCGTCCACATTTGTAACAGACTTGTAATCTTTTTGCTCTTCTCTTTTTAGAATATGAACTTCTTCCAAGACCGGGCATGTATGAGTCAAATGAAATTGAGGACTCACCTGCTAATCGGACCTTCGCTTCAATTATCCAGCGTACATCTTCTGGCATACCTTTATGCATTAACAGTCTCAATCTTTCACATCAAACTTTGTAGATTTTTCTTAGAGCATTTTGAGGAAGAGAAGGAAAATGTTTTCTCAGGTTTGAAAGAATGACATCCATTTTGAAGGAGAAGAAGGATTCAGTTATTTTGGGAAACTGAAAAATAAACCGACTTGAGAGTCACGGAGTACCGTATCCGCCACTTAACCGGCAACACAAAGAACTCAAGAACTTGGTTTTCCAGGAATGGTTGAGTCTTTGTCCAGAGGATACACGTGTTTGACAGCAAAAGAATCGCGCCACCTGGGTCTCAATTTTTCAAGGAGTAGGTGCAGATGATAATCTCAAAGCAGAACCTTTTTTACCAATTTCTGTAACTTTTGCAAAAGGTGTAACAGACCTTGAATAAAGTGGGCCAATAAAATCCATACTGCAAGATTTTCGTAGTTGTTGTCGTTGAAGAAAAAGTGACCTCCACTTGCTTCCGAGTGACAAAATTTAATAGCACTACCTACCTCATTGTCTAAACACAACCTGTTTTTTTTTTTTTTCTTTTTTTTTTTTTTTTTTTTTTTTTTTTTTTTTTTTTTTTTTTTTTTTATTCATAATGCGGATGGAGAAGGTTCATTACCTCCACTTCTGCATTCTCTGGAAGTTCATGATACAGTTTGAGGCGGTGTCCATTGGTCTTATTAAGTGAGATTGGTGAAAAGACTCCACCAGAATCCCATTGGTTGAAACGTGATGACCAGGTTATGGTTGACACAACATGATAGCTTCCACTACGGTCCCATTGGTTGAAGTGTAATGACCAAGTTAAGCTTGCAGCATGAGGGCTCCCATTGGTCTTTCTTAATTTCCTTGACTTCACCAATGGCATGCAACACGTGTAATTTGGCAATTCTGCTTGCATTGATTATATTAGACCATGGCCCAAAAACAAAATCCACTTCAGTAGTTACTGTCATATGCTGTCTTTCCTTCTTCTTTGAAAATTCCTCAATGGCCTTCAACTTCACCTCCCTATGTGTTTCAAATTCTGCAACTGCATTGTTGATAGACCCTTCAATATCATTAGATGCTGCGTAAATAGAATCATCAACTTTCAAATATGCAGAAATCTCAGCACATGCAACACATTCTATATTACCATCACAATCAGTACATGAATTGCAATTGATAGAATCATTAAAACCAATAAAATCAGGAAATTCAGCACACAACTCATCATGAGTTTCCTCAACTAAATCTGCAGGTAAATCAATATGGCAATTAGAATGCAGGGAGTTAGGAATTGTTTGGGAAGAGAGTTGGTCTGATTCTTGACTTCTCAATTCATTAACAGTGATTGTCAACTGCTCAATTTGGGTTGTTAAATCCTGAATAGTGGCAGTAAAAGTCTGTTGGAACTCAATCAAGTCCTCTACTGAAGGCGTTGTTGGACTTGTTATCTGTTGGAATGGCTGCCCATATTGTAATGATTGTTGTTGTTGTGATACCGTATTGCCATATCCCAGATCCGGATAGTATTCCCAGCTAGGGTTGTATGTGTTGAAGAAGGGGTCATAACTCTGTTCTTTCTTCTTTGGTGTGTTCATCGGAAAATAACCAGTTTCTTTGCAACAAATTGATCTGGAAAAATAGAATTAGCATACTGAAGTGTAGGGCATGCATATGTGGGGTGAGATGAACAAAAACAAATGTTACACACAAGTGTAGCTTCCTGCACAGGTAATTGTTATCTCACTACTATATGTCTTACCAAAGAAGTCAACTCCTCAAGTTTTGACTCCATTATGCATGGTCCATTGTTAGAAAAGTTAATAAAAAGCAAAGGTTAGTAAAAACACTTAAAATGAAAAGATTACACTTACTAATCCCCTAAACGGCGCCAAAATTTTGACGAGCGCCGAACTCGGTAAAATTATAACCGAAGTTATTACCTAAGCTTGTAGCACAGTGACAACACCGGATCGTCTCCTCAAGGATCGTAAATGCAATTTAATCAAATCAAGTGAAAGTTAGCAAAGGGGGATTTGACAGTTTAGGATCGTACTTAACAAAATTAACGGAAGAAATGATAATTAAAGAGTAGTCAATTTAGAAACCTATCCAAGATTGGGTGGATTCAATCATAGACCCTTCATAGAACACTTGAAGCGCAATTGAATTGTTAATTTGAATCTAACCGAGATCTCTGCATCAAATCCAGAATTCATACTAGACGATCGTCTAGAATTCAATTAACAAGTGATAAACACAAATCCGCAATCGCACCATTCATGAAAATCTATGTTAATTTCAAGTACCGAATTCAATTAACTTAGGCACAAATCAAGAATCCTAGCTTTCTTCAATTCTCGTGATTAATTTAGATCAATCAGTTCTAAGTTTCATCACAAATCTCAATCTTCATTTATGTGATTAGTTTAGATCAATCAGTTCTAAGTTTCATCACAAATCTCAATCTTAAACCAAGATCAAATCAGATCAACATAAATAGAATCACCATTCATGCATTCAAGATCAAGAAGAAGAAGAAAAAAGAAGAAAAGAGGAATTCAATTACAAATCAAATATAATGCATAACCAAGGTCTCAAGAATCCAAACCACAATCTCTTCAAGAGTTCTAAATTGACCCAAAGTAGCTTAGCCCTCCATTACCATGAAGGGGAGCATCAAAATATACAAAACTATGAGAAACTATGAAGAAGTAAGAAGAAACTTAGAGAGAAATGAAGGAGAATTACCTGAAAGAAATGATAACCAATGGTGCCTTTTATAGAAGTCTATGGTAAGAAAATGACAATGGGGAGTGAGTGGATGAGTGGGTGAGTGAATGGAGTGTTTGAGTGGAATGGTTGAGTGGGTTGGTTTAGTGGATTGGTTTAGTGGATGAGTGAGTGGAATGGTTAAGTGGGTTGGTTGAGTGGAAAATGCCAAAGGACTTTTGGTGAGTGGGAAATTATGGACATGAATGGGTGAGTGGATGGATGAGTGGGTGGATTAGTGGATGAGTGGGTGGAGTGGTTAAGTGGTTGGATTAGTGTATGAGTGGATGAGTGGGTGGATTAGTGGATGAGTGGATGAGTGGATTAGTGGATGGATGAGTGGATTAGTGGATGGATGAGTGGGTGGTTGAGGACGAAAATTTCGTGTCTAACTTGGAAGCCAAAAATGACCAACTATACTTCAGATCCACGAAAAGTGCTCTTCATGAAAGTTGTAGATCCTTGTCTTGGCTATAAAATGGATGGCTGGTTCATCCAATTTGGCTTCCTTCAGTCCAAGATATGTCCCAAATACCGTAGGTTGCTAAAACTCAACTTCAGCTCCTCTGTTCCGACTTGCAAGCTCAAAATGACCTACTAGACTTCCTTTTTTCAAAAAGTGTTCTTCATGAAAGTTGTTTATTTGGATCTTGAATATCCACTGTCCAAATTTGAGCCCATCTTCATTATTACATCTTGAGATATGATTTTATGAGTGCACACTATTCGGATTCTACTGACAGAACCCGTATTCTGACTTCCATGTAAACTTAGGTCCTTTAGACATCTTTTTGGGACTTCGAGCTCTTCATCAAAGTTGTAGAGCTTCCTCTTAGCTTTCCTACAAGGTAAAATTCATGTTCATCAGATATTAGGAACTCAAGTTATGGCCAAAATACAGAAACAGTGTCAAATCTCAATAATGCTGAAAATATTCAATTAGGACCAATTTGAGCTCAAACTCACAAAATCATACCAAACTCAATCAATTAAGAATATAGAGAGTGTAAATGACTAAACATAAGGGTTTCTTAATGAATAAAATATGTGATTATCATCTACCAACATTTGTAAATGAGTTCAAGCATTCACTATGCCAATCCTATTGTCTACAATAAATCAAGATCTCCATTATACAAAGAAGGTTTTTAACTTGATTGGAAACAAAATATAACACATATAATGTCTAATTGATAATATATCATTTAAGCACAAGAAATAGAATAATCTAACCTTATTTCATTACCAAGAGCTTCACTTTTTCACCTAAGCAAGATGAAGATTTAGTTACTCATGGATAAGAAGAAAGAAAGAGAGAAGAAGAGAAAGATGAACATAGCTTCAATTTAGAACAAGAAAAATTACAACAAAGGAAAACAATAAACAAGCATAATCACAACTTGTAAAAACTAAGCCTAACACCAAGTGTCCCTAAATGGTTAGCCAATGGTGCCTTTTATAGAGGATTAGGGATACAAATGACAAAGGGCCTGATTAAGAGTAGGTGGATGAGTGAATGAATGAGTGGAAAATGCCAAATGGTAAGGATAAGAGTGAAAAATTATTGAGATTTCTTGTCTCCGAAATCATTCATTGCTTAAGTGATGGATTCCGTCATCAAATAGAAAAGTCATCTTTATGAAAGTTGTAGATCTGGATCTTCTTTCAGATGTCCAAATTTCATCCCAAGATAATTCTTACAGCCCGAGATATGGCCCAATTACTGCAGACTATTCAGGCCCAGTTTCAGCACCTTTGTTTTGACTTCCAGACCTAATATCACCTCCAAGCTGTCCGAATTAGCTCTCGTGTTCTTCATGAAAGTTGTAGATCTAGGTCTTAACTTTCAAATTTCCAAATTTCAGCCCAAGATAATTCGTACAGCCCGAGTTATGCTCTGATTACTGTATACTATTTAGGTTTCAGACACAAAACTCGTGCTCTATCTTCCAAGCCCATTTAGCTCTTCTAGATGTCCATATTTTACCTGGAGCTCTCATGAAAGTTGTAGAGCTTTCTCTCAGCTTTCCTACAAGGTAAAATTCATAATTGCTAGACATCTAGAACTCAAGATATGACCAAAATACAGAAACAATATAAGACCCAAATAATGCTGAAAAAATCAATTAAGTCCAATTTGAGTCCAATCTTACAAAACATAACCAGACTTAATCAATTAAGTACATGAAGAGTGTAAATTAATAAAAATGAGAGTTTATTAATGTATAAAATATATGATTATCAGATATGATTTTTTTAAGGGTCTTAATGAACAATATGTTGTTCTTAGATCTTGAATTATGCTAATGGGTCCCTTACCTTTAATCCTATATCATGCATTCTTGCATGTAATTCAAAATCAAAATATTGGATTTTAGATACATGAGCAATAGACCATGTCTGCTACTCCTTATTTGATTTCCACAACTACAAAAAGATTAAGTCGATCCTAGTTAAAATGCCATATGGCAGTCAGGTAACAACTGATACCTCTGGTACTATTTTCTTTTCCAATCCCTTTTACCTTACTGATGTTTTGTACATTTCTACCTTTACATTTAATCTCATTTCAATCTCAAAGCTTACTTCTTCGTTAAATTTTCAATTAACCTTCTTCAATATCTCCTATGAAATTTAGGATCAACATTCATTGAAGATGATTGGTGTAGTTGAGTTGAGGTCTGACTTGTATGCATTGGTTTCTCCTACAACCACATCTTATGAATATCATCCTGTGAATATATTGTACAGTTATAGTTCCAATCTATGGCATCTTAGATTAGGCCATCCCTTCAAAGAGAAATTAGTTGCATTGAATAAACTTTTTCCTTTCATTACTTGTACAATTGACAATAAACCCTATGAGGTATGTCATTTAGCTAAACAGAAGAAATTGTCAATTCCAATCAGTGTAACAAAGTCTATAAATTTGTTCGATCTAATGCATATTAATATTTAGGCCTTTTAAAATTTCCTTCTGTCTTTGTTTATAAATACTTCTTAACTGTTATAGATGATAAGTCAAGGCACACTTGGATATATTTCACGAAATTAAAATCTGAAGTACCAATCGATACTCAGTCTTTTATTTCCATGGTAGAAACACAATTTAATAGCAAGGTTAAAGTAATTAGATTAGACAATGGACTTGAGTTCAATTTATCCAAGTTCTTTACTCAAAAAGGAATTTTGCATTAGACCTCTTGTGTGGAGACTACACAACAAAATTGTGTCATTGAAAGAAAGCACCAACACATACTAAGCATAGCCAGGGCACTTATTTTTCAATCAAATCTCCCAAAAATGTTTCTAGGCTTATCTTGTAGCCTAATCAGTTTTCTTAAAAAACAGATTGCATTCTCCTTTCTTTAGCAATAACTGTCCTTATTAAATTTTCTTTGATCAAAGACCTAATTTGCAAATTTAAATGTGTTTGGTTCTCTGTACTTTGCTTCAACACTAATGGCACATTGGAAGAAGTTAGATCATAGGGCAAGAAAATGTGTTTTTTCTGGATTCAAAACTGATACTAAAGGTTTTGTCTTGTTTTATCTACATACTAGAGAGACATTTATTTCTAGAAATGTCATCTTTCATGAGTATATTTTTTGCTTATCATAACTCTGCATCTTAATTTAGTCCACCTCCATCTTCTACATCATCAAGTGTGCTACTGAATCTTGTTATTACTCATTAATCTGATTTCACTGATCCATTCTGCGTGGATTCATTTGGTTCCGCCTCTCGTTCTACTACTTCTTCCCAACTTGATCCCACACCTCAGTCACCTTCCACTGCACTTGATACATCTATTCCATATTCCACAATTCTATTACACACTGTTCCTATTAGGATATCTCACAGCATAAGAAAACATCCATCTTATTTGTAGGACTACCACTGTGCACTAGCTTCTTCCATTAACTACCCCTCTTCATCTAGTAAGCATTATCCACTTTCTGATTTTCTTACGTATATCATCACCTTTCACACAACCACAAACACTTGCTTTTGACCATTTCTTCTCTTACTAAACCCCAAACTTGTCAACGAGTTGTAATTCATAACTATTGGAAAAATGCTATAATGGTTGAGTTGAACATTTAGAAGGAAAACAAGACTTGGATTTTGATAGACCTACCTCCTGGGAAGAAAACCACTGGGTGAAAGTGGTGTTCAAAGCTAATGGTCAATACAGAGGCACAAAGCCAGACTTGTGGCTAAAGGTTAGACTCAAATATTTGGCCTAGATTATCTTAAAACTTTCAACCTAGTGATTAAAATGACCACAATAAGGACTTTGCATCTCCAATAGTTAGATGTCAACATAGCCTTCTTGCATGGAGATCTTCATGAGGAAGTTTGCATGACCCCACCACCTGGTTTAGGGCATGTTAAATCGAATCAAGTTTGCAAATTACAGAAATCTTTATATGGATTAAAGTAGGCAAGCAGACAGTGGAACTCCAAACTAATAGCTACATTTTTTAGTTTAGGATATTCTCAGTCAAAAGTTGATTACTCTTTGTTTACCAAACAAGGAGATTGTAATTTTACAGCCATTCTAATCTATGTTGATGATTTGGTATTAGCAGGGAATGATCTCATTGAGATAAACTCTATCAGGCAGCTGCTAGATGATCAATTCAGTATCAAAGATGTTGGAATTTTCAAATTCTTGCTTGGGATGGAGATTGTCAAATCCCATGGCATCACTCTTTACCAATAAAAGTATGCTCTTGAGCTACTTCAGTATGTAATCTTGTTGGGGTGTAAGCCAATTAGAACTCCTATGGATTGTTCTCTCAATCTTCATCAAGACATTGGTTCCCATATCCCTGATTTGTCTTCATATAGAAGACTAATTAGTCGGTTGTTGTAACTCACAATTACTAGACCTAATATCTCTTTTCAACTAGTTTCTTAGTTGTCCCACGCTTGAACACCATCAAGCTAGATTGGGAATTCTAAGATATATCAAGAATTCACCTGCACAAGGACTCTACTTTCCTGCTAATTTAGATCTCAAGCTCAAGGGCTTCAGTGATTCAGATTGGGGGCCTATTTATATACCAAAAGGTCTATTACAAGTTTTTGTTTTTTCCTAGGAGCATTCTTGATCTCATGGAAAAGCAAGAAACAATCTACGATTTCCAAATTATCATTAGAGACTGAGTATAGCATCCTTGGCAACTGCAACATGTAAGACTCAGTGGTTAGTTTATCTGCTTCAAGACTTTCAACTTCCACAACATACATCAGTGGCACTATTCTGTGACAATCAATCTACTCAACACATAGCATGTAATTTAGTATTTTCGAAGCACACCAAACATATTAAAATTGATTGTCATATTATCATAGACGAAGTACAATATGGCCTGTTCCATTTGCTACCAGTTTCAACTCAAGCTCAACTTGTTGTCTTACTCACAAAACCCTTGTCTCCTAGACCTTTCAATCTTCTCAAGTTTAAGCTGGGCCTAAAGACATCCACAGTCTTGCTTGCGTGCACGTACGCGCGTTGGGGGGGGGAGAGGGGAGGGTGTCACCAGAGGCTAAGTCATCAAGCCAATCAAGCCCATGTCCTCTAGAAGCTTGTAATTCTAATTTCAGTTAGTCTAGTAAGCAAAGTTAGTTACAATTGTTATAGTTAGTTTCTATATTCATCTAATAGTCTAACTAATCCACTACCTAGTGAACTAACTGCTCTTAGAATAGCACTAATTACTTCGTACAAATATAAATATTGTTGTGCAGGAATATGGTCAAATAGAAAGTTCAGTTTCACACTCACCAATTCTATTCAGAACTCTCCCATTTTTTTTCTTTTTTTGTCGAGCTTTCTCACACAAACACGATGAGAACATTATATTTATATTCTAGAATAAGATCAAAATAAAAAATTAGACATACTTTATATTATTATGAAACGATAATTAAGAATAGGTTGTATACAATATTATGCTATTCTTAAGTATTATTTAAATTTTGGTTCTATGACAAATATATTTTCATTTTTCTATAATGCATATTTTGATTAAAATATTAATTAATGTATATAATATATTTTAAACAAAGTAACTTTTGGAATAATAACGATTTTCACATATTTTAAAGTGTATTATAAATCAAACATTTATAAAATTAATTACAGCTTACTTAATCTAATTTGTTATGAGAGAGAAATACTTGATAAATAAGCTATATTTAAGTTTGTATATAATGATATAAAGTAGGAAACTGAAAAATATAATGGAATGAATAAAGAATTTAACTTTCATTCATAGATAGTGTTAAAATTTTTCATATTATCATCTAATTATGTATTATAAAATTAATAAAAATTTATTATTACACCACTATCTAAAAAATCTAATTAATTATCTTCATAATGTATCAATATATCATGAAAGTATAGCATAACAAATTTTATAATTAGAATGTGTCAAATCTAAACTCAAATAAATTATGCAGCACTACTATTGTACTGTTGCAGAATCTTCGACGTGGCAGGTAATTGATGAGAGCATGTGCAGAATGGAGCGGAAATGACCTGCATGCATGGATTGAGACTACTCCATTCTATATGTCTAGAAATTAGTTGACAGGTGTAAAGAACATGAAGTACATTTCTTTTTTGGGGGTTATATGAGAAGCACACGGGACATTTATACTTCTGTGTTCTTTCCAATTTCCCATTTGCATAGTCAGAACTATAATGCTATATTATGCTTCTGAGAATTTTCTTTCTAACTTTCCACATGTAGTTCTTTTTTTCCATGGATTTGCATCTTAGAGAAGAGAATATATGCTCAAAACTCAAGAATATATTGATTAACACTTTCAACTATCTTAAACTAGCCAACGTAGATTCATCTCAATTCCCAATTGCTAACTAACGGTGTATGGTAGGCCAATAGAAATAGAAGACACTAGCTTTTTACTTTACAATGTTTTTCCAAGACGTCGATTTTGATCGGAAAAAAAAGTCATAAAACTTTTTGGTCGCAAGATTAATTGTCAAATCATCAATATTTCTTTTTCATAATCTCTTTGTCTATTTTATCTGTTTATTTAACAATTTTATTTTATCTAAATTATCTCTCTATTTAAAAAATCAATGAGTTATTAATTATTTTTTTCAAACTTACTCTTGATATTAATGAGTTATTAATTATTTTTTTCAAACTTACTCTTGATATTAATAAGTAAGAAGATTAGTAGATTCATAATAATATTTTGAATATTTTGAAAAAAAATAATTCAGCCAGTCAAATTATTTTTGCTTATAATTGTAAACATTTAATGACTTTATTAATTTTTATATAATAACCCTAACGGATAGATAAAAGTGTATAGAGAAAGTAGTAATTAATTGTTGAAAAATCATTGGGTACACGTTTTAGAATTACTTTCAGGGAAAAATGCACTTTAACCTCTTGAATTTTAGGCCATGCACACTTTATTATCTCTCTCTCACTCTTTACGAATCCTAACGCCAATTACTCTTCTTTTCTTTCTTTTTCATCCATCGGAGGGGGGTGATTTGGGCCATTTTTTAGCCTAGAATCATCCCTCTACATCGTTCTTTTTCTCCTTTTATTTAAATAAGTAGTTTTTCCACATAGATCTGATTTTTCTTTCGTGTTTTTCGATGTTTTCGTCGTCTGCGTGCGGCGGTGTTTTGATGCGGCGTCGTTTGATTTCCCGTCTTGTTGCGGTGGTTTCCCGTCTTGGTGCGGTGTTCGTTTGCTTCAGATTAGTAGATCGATCGATCCATTCTGATTCAATCAAGACTTGGACGTCAACGTTACAATTCCGGCCACTTTGATTTTGTCACATTTGTAGGCGCTCATTATTAACTTGGGTCTTTGTGAGTTTGTTCGCAGATTCATCCTTTTCAGTTTTTAGCGATGTTGAATTTGTGTTATTCTCGATGTATTCTACCAATTTGAATGAATGAATATCTTTTTTAGTAAAAAAAAAAAAAAAGTGTATCTCGATCTCTAATGTTTTCAACATGTACAAATTAACTCTTCCATTCATTTTTTCGTAATTGTTAAGAGAAGTTGTCACGTGAGTGACACATATATTTTTATAAGATCAAAATATCTTTAAATGAGTCACATACTCCTCAATTGTATCTCATTTAAAATATATATGAGTCAGAGTATTTTATTTGTTGTGTACTAGATAAGTAAAATACTTCAATTTTTCATACATAGATACGTAGGTACAATCACAGATTTTATATGGAACTTGCAGTGTCAATACCTTTGACTTCAACCCAATCACAGAATTCTGTTTTCCATACACGTCACATTCAACAGACATGTATGGTGAGAAGGTCAAAGAGATAATAATCTTACTATATTATAAACACAATGTTCCTACACTAGTCTCGTTACGTTAATATTAGTGAAATAATGTGCACATATGCAAAAGCAGAAACAAAAAAGAATTCGAAAAACAATAAAGTCTTACCAACTCATGACTAGATTCCTCAATAGCCACCTTCACACGCTCTATATAAACACAACCAGTTTCTGACATAAAAATCCACATCCATGCTATCAAACCTTAAACCCTTCAGTTTTCCACTCTTATCTAGAAAATAAAATCGTTCGAAGGCTACAGAAAGTAAATTACTATGGCATCGTTGCCCTTACTCATTTCTCTTCTAATTGTTCCCTTCTTGCTCCCCTTTTTTGTTTCTGGTTATTCTTCAAACGACATCAAACTGTGGTGCAGTCAAACCCCTAACCCACAGCCATGCGAATATTTCTTGAGCGATAACCCTGCTCACAAGCACAAACCCATCAAACACAAGGCTGATTTCATCAAGCTTTCTCTGCAACTGGCCCAAGATAGAGCAATGATAAGCCATGCAAACGCTCTTTCACTAGGCCCAAAGTGCAGGAACCCGCGTGAAAAGGCTGCATGGCTTGATTGCCTTGAGATGTATGAGCATGCCATCCACAGGCTCAACAAAACCTTAGACCCTGACACCAAGTGCTCCCAAAATGACTCACAAACGTGGCTCAGTGCTGCTCTCACCAACCTTGAGACATGCAAAGCTGGATTTTATGAACTTGGGGTTCAAGACAATGTATTGCCCTTGATGTCCAACAACGTCACAAAGTTGCTAAGCAATATTTTGGCTCTTAACAAGGTTGAATATCAAGAACCAAGTTACAAAGCTGGTTTCCCAACATGAGTTAAGCCTGGTGACCGCAAATTATTGCAGACATCTTCTCCATCCTCTCAGGCCAATGTTGTGGTGGCCAAAGATGGGTCTGGCCACTACACAACACTAAATGATGCCATAAATGATGCACCAAAGAGCAGCACTGGGAGGTATGTGATATATGTTAAGGCGGGAATATACAATGAACAAGTTGAGATAAAGTTGAACAATATCATGTTGATGGGAGATGGCATTGGGAAGACTACAATTACTAGTAGCAGTAGTGTTGGAGGAGGCACCACAACCTTTCGTTCAGCTACTGTTGGTAAGTGAAATCAATTTCTCAATATAAAAATGTTATTTATACATTATTTTTCTTATTTCATTCTTATATCACTTCTTTTTAGATAATAAAATAAGATAAAAATATTTCTTAATACAGACTTTCTTTAGCTTTTTTCTCAAATAAGTAGGTATAAACAAAAAATGTAAAAAAAAAAGGTGCGCAAAAATCATTTCTCTTATTAAGAATTTTATCTCTTTTGTCAATTTTAGCCTTTGAACTTTATTGAAATGAAATGTAAAAACAAAATGGTGAGGAGAAATTAAATTGAGAACTAACCAACTATACATATATGAAATTTTGCAGCTATTGATGGGGATGGGTTTATTGCTCGAGACATCACATTTAGGAACACTGCTGGTGCATCAAACCACCAAGCTGTAGCATTGCGCTCTGGATCAGATTTATCTGTGTTTTATAGATGTGGTTTTGAAGGTTACCAAGACACATTGCATGTGTACGTACTCTGAGACAATTCTACAGGGAGTGTGACATATATGGCACAGTTGACTTTATCTTTGGTAATGCTGTTGTTGTTTTCCAAAATTGTAATCTTTTTGCAAGAAACCCTCCTAACAAAGTCAACACAATCACTGCCCAAGGCAGAACCGATCCAAACCAAAACACTGGAGTTTCCATTCACAATTCAAAGGTTACAGCTGCCTCAGATTTACAACCAGTTCAAAGCTCTGTCAAGACATATCTTTGGAGGCCATGGCAACAATATTCCCGAACGGTTTTCATGCAAACTTTTCTTGATAGTTTGATTGATCCAACTGGTTGGTTGGAATGGAGTGGTAATTTTGGATTAAGTACTTTGTATTATGGAGAGTACATGAACACAGGTCCAGGTTCATCCACTGCAAATCGAGTTAAATGGCCAGGTTATCATGTTATCACCTGTGCATCTGAGGCCTCAAGATTCACTGTTGCAAACTTCATAGCAGGCAATTCTTGGTTGCCAGCCGCCGGTGTTCCTTTCACCCCTAGTTTATAAATTTAATTTATTATTTTGTTATGTTGTACCATTGCTGAAATCTCATTTTTCTTCATTATCATACGAAAATAAATTATCAATGTTGTACAAGTTGGAACAAGGTAAATAGGCTAGTATGGTAGCAAAATAGAATTAGTGTGATATTGGGTTGTTGTCATTTTTGCAGACTTGTACTATGATGCATACTAGTGCGTGTTAAGATATTCTTTTAAGCATTTTGTTATGATATATCTATTTTACAGCTTAAGGAGTCTTAATTGATTGCTTCATGCCTTTGTCTGCGGCATTCCAAACTTACAAATAAGATGTGTTTTTGGAGCTTTAAATCTTCTTTAAATTACCTTCAGGAGAAATTTTTATTGTTACGTATCTTATGTGCATGTGTCACCTTTAGGAGATCCATCGCAACAAAACCAGGAAAAGAAAAAGGAGATATGTTATATAAGTAAAATTCATTTTTTTTATTTTGTGTAAATATGTGTAAAATTATTTTAATAATATCATGACACGTATTGAATAATAGTATAAAAAAAAGTTATGTATTATCAGTGGATCAAAATAAATTCGAAAGATATACACTGAATATTTTTTATTAAAACGAACACAATTATCTTTTCTTATAAAGTGTGATTTTTTAAACTGTGATTTACAAAGAAAGGTCAAGAAGGAAACGAATTGCTTACATTTTTCAAATGTTCTTACTTTTCCCTTTAAAATAAATCTTCTCAGTTTAATGAAATTAAATCCCTATATTTTTACATAGTAAAACTGCATGAGAGACACTTAATTACACTATTAACTATTAATAATTTTTAAAATAATTAATTAATTATTTTAAAAATAATAATTACACTATTAAATGTAATAATACTTTTAAAAATAATTAATTACACTATTAACTATTAATTTTATGAATAAATAGCTTTTTTATTACAATGATATGAACTTATTATTAATAAAATTGTAAAAAAAAAGAAAAAATTATATACGTTTTTTTATGTTATAAAAAGTCACTTCATATGTTAAAATAAATTTAATTGACCTTTTTTCTTTATTCTTTTATTCTATTTACACAACTAGGGTGATTCATCGAACTAGGTTGAATAGAGGGATAATTTTTTTCTCATTCCAATTAGATTCAATCTTACCTGACAACCCCACCTACTGGTTTGACTTCTGGAATGGAATGACATCGTTTCACTTAAGGCTTTTTTTTTTTTTTTTCATGTTGCTTAATTAGAACGGTAAGTATTTTTTTGTTTTTTTCCTGACAAGTGGAACTGCGTCATTATAGTTATAGAAAACATACCTTCAGGATATGTTTAGGGCATATTTGTATGGAGGATTTTGGAAAGAAAAAAAAAGTGAAGGTTTATTTTTATTTTTAAATTAAGAGAGTTATAAAATGTTTATAAAAATAAATAAAAAATTATTAAAAAGTTATATGATAATCTTTTATTTTATTATTTTATTTTAAAAAATTCTTAAATATAAAAAATGTTTATTCAAAAATAAGTTCTCTGTTTTCTTTTTATTTAAAACTCATTCATCCAAATATACCATTAAGTGGATCAATATCATTCCACTTAATCAAACGACATCATTCATCTGAAATAAAATAAATTAGACGAGTTGAGTAAATTTTGTGTAGGTTAACCGAACTAATTTGATTCAACTTGCAAACTTGGACCAAACGATCGTTTTTTAGTTAAATTCTGTTAGTTTGTGTGGGTTTACGGTTTGACCCAACATACTAAACAGTCCTACGTCACCCACTGTAATGTCTTAATTATTATATATGTATACATTGCTATGAAAGATTTTTCTGGTACTTTCATAATAAGAAATTTCTCTTATTTTATGTTATTAAATGTATGATTAATCAATTATAACATCAAAAATATAATTAAGGTATGAGATAATAATAACTCACAAAATTAATTTATAACTCATTCAATGATATAAAGTAAAAGAAATCTCTTATTCTGAGAGAATATAATTAAGAATTTCTAATATGGTTATATAGCTTGTTCATAACCCATCATTATTTTCACTTTTTCGTTTTTATCTCTTACATCTAGTTACATAATTTTTTCTCACTGCATTTTGCTGGAATTTGAATTAAATGATAACTTTTGAGGCACTTATGTACATTTGAATGTTTTTTATTTTTTTTTCTATTTTAAGATAATGAGATATTTTCACATGCTTGAGTGTAGGATTAATTTTCATTCAGACATCTAACTTGACTCTGATCACAACTTACTTTTAGTAGTTTTTGAATTTCTTACATTTGAAAATTTTAAAGCGGTATCGTATATTTTATGTTTCATCAAATATTTACATTATATTAATAGTAAACTTTTAAATTGGTCTTTTAAAGATTAACGTATCATTATATTAGTCCTCAAAACATTTGTTCATCAAATTAGTCCGACAAATAATATAAAAAAGTCACCAAATTTGTCCACATGCTGCCCACCAAGTCTATGAAGGACGAATATAATGACATGCAAATCTTTAAAAAACTAATTTGAGGGTTTACTCTTATATTAATATATAAACTATATATTTATATTTCCTTTAGAAAAGAAACACCACATTCACACACCAATATAAAGTAGAAAAATATGTATTTAGTAGTTACCAGATAGTTAATTTGGGTCCTAAAATTACTACTGCATAACTTTGAAAGTAGATACATGTGCGCTGGGTTAAAGGCCTTCGGAAGCAACTAATTTGTTAAATGACTTACCGAAAGATTTGGATTTTAATAAAATACAGTAAAGTCATTTGATCCATTTAACCCACTCCATCTAATGTAAAAAAAAAAAAAACTTTAGTTGTTGTTATTTCATTCTATATAAATTTATTATGTTGTAAAAAATAAAAAGCGATGAAACATGAATTGGACGAAATAATATCCTTATTTATTAAAGTAACACACAATTTATAGTAAATTGATTTTATTTTTGGTTATTGTTTGGATGAAGGTGTTTCTATTACGAAAATTATATATATCAAATTGTTCAATTCTGTTTTCTCCCACAAATTTTCAACAAAAATGTCAGTGTATTACATTAGGCTCAACAAGCCTAGGCTTTACCCATAGGCTTTGGCAAATGGCGATGACATGACTTTTAAAGATGGGCACAGGTTAAATCGGCTTCGAGCCACCCAAACTACTAAAGTCTATATGTGTGGCCCTTATTTGAAACCATGATTATAAAACGTGGAAAGAAAACAATTACATCACATGGTCAATGTGGTAATGCATTTATCTTCAAAGTAAATTGCGGCAGAGTATATAATACCCGGAATCAATTGAATATAACAAGATGGTTCCTTTTATTTGTAATGTAATAAAAATTTAATTTTGATACATTATGAGTATATTATTAATTAATTATATATTATTATATATGTGATATTTTATATAATTATTATAATAGTTAGATAGTTTTTATAATTTAATAATATATAATTGAATAATAGTATAAAATACATTGTATTCAAATTAAATCTATATAATAATATTTGATTTGCTACTAATTCGATAATATATTGTGTCTAAAAAGCGTCAGCAGATTCATCCGTTTCGCAGACTCGATGTTTGTGTCAAATATGCCTCTCTCAATTCAAAAAAGTGTTAGGCCAACAGAATTGTCCATCTTTTCATTCTACGTGCATGGAGTTCTCAAGTTAATTGGTGTCTCTAATAAACTTTTGTTTGAATCAATGATTGAACATATTGCACTGGATTTAAAACTTGGACCAAATGATCGTTTTTGAGTTAAATTCTGTTAGTTTGTGTGGGTCTACGGTTTGACCCAACTGCCTAAACAGTCCTACGTCATCCACTATAATGTCTTTTATATATATATATATGAGAGAGATCGATTTATACCAGTGTAATTTTTTTTTAATTTATACTCATTTTTAACCGTTAGATCTATTTTCATCTAATGGTTAAAATATATATGAGAGAAATCAATTTATATCAGTGTAAATTTTTTTAATTTATACTTTCATTTTTAACCGTTAGATCTATTTTCATCTAATGATTAAAATTATTTCATTAAAAATAATTATTAAATAAAAGTAGATCTAACGGTTGAAAATAAGTATAAGTCATTTATACTGATTTAAGTTAATCCTCCCTCTATATATATATTGATATATTGTTATGAAAGATTTTTTGGTACTCTCACAATAAAAAATATCTCTTGTTCTATGTTATTAAATGTATGACAAATCAATTATAACATTAAAAATATAACACAAGTAATAGATAATAACGACTCACAAAATTAATTTATAACACATTTAATGATACAAAATAAAAGACATGAGAAAACATAAGAATTTCTAATATGGTTATATAGCTTGTTCATTTCCCATCATTATTTTCACTTTTTCATTTTTATCTCTTACATCTAGTTACATAATTTTTTTCTCACTGCATTTTGCAGGAATTTGAAGTAAATGACAACTTTTGAGGCACTTATGTACATTTGAAAGTTTTTTTTTTTTAAGATAATGAGATATTTTCACATCCTTGAGTGTAGGATTAATCTTCATTCAGACATCTAACTTGACTCTGACCACAAGTTACTTTTAGTAGTTTTTGAATTCTTTACATTTTGAAAATTTTAAAGCAGTAGGAGTTTGAATAAATAAAATAGGAGTACAAATAATCGTATATTTTATGTTTCATCAGATATTTTCATTATATTAATAGTAAACTTTTAAATTAGTTTTTCAAATATTAGCGTATCATCACATTAGTCCTCAAAATATTTTTTCATAAAATTAGTCCCACAAAAAATATAAAAGTACCACCAAATTTGTCCACATGTTGCCCACCAAATAAGTTTATAAAGGACGAATGTGGTACCATGCAAATCTTGTAAAAATTAATTTGATGGTTTACTCTTATATTAATATATAAGCTATATATTTACATCTCCTTTAGAAAAGAAACATCACATTCACACACCAATATACAGTACAAAAATATGTATTTAGTAGTTACCAGATTGTTAATTTGGGTCCTAAAATGACCGCTCCATAACTTTGAAAATAGATACATGTGCGCTGGGCAAAAGGCCTTCGGAAGCACGTATATTATATATGACTTAATGTGATTTGTCATTCTAATTTTTTTTTTATAAGCAAATGATATATTATAAAGGTTACAAGAGGTACTCTAATTCATATACAGAAGTCCTACTAGTAGAAGAACTAACAACAATTCTTAATACATTCAATAGGACACATACACCAATCTGAAAATGAGTAGCGGTAACACCCCACTCTTGCCATAAACTAGACCAAGATCGAACTTTAACTAGGTTCAAAACACCAATCATATCAAAAGAACTCCCTTAAAACAAAATCTTATTACGTATCAATCGATAGACCAAGTAACAACATGTTAGAAAATATGACTAAAATTTCTAAACCGCTTACCTCTTAAACAACTAAGATGTTGAAAATAATGAGCTTGACCTCCATACGGTAAAAAAACAACATAAAAGCCCAACCAAGCATAAAAATTAGACCAAACCTGATAGGATACCGGGCAGGAAAAGAAGAGATGATCAGAATCTTCATCCTGCAAGAAACAGAAGACACAAGAGACCCCCTGTTGCACATTTATGACCCCTCTCCGAAGTAAGTTTAAGCGGGTAGGCAATCTATCAAGCAGAACACGCCATGAAAAAACTAACACCCTCAGTGGAACATAACACTTCCAAAAACTCTTAAATACCGCAACATCCAAATTATTAGGTACCTCGAGATTCAATTGACCTTGCAGAAAAGAATAAGTGGATCTGACAGAAAAAATCCTAGAACTATCTTCCTTCCAAAACCACACATCCTGCTCCTCCTTGTATAAACTTACTGAACTTAACAAAAAAGAAAATTCAAAAAGAATGTCTACTTCCCACATAAAAAGATTCCGCCTCTACCTCCATTTCTAACACCACACCTCGTTAACCCACTCACCCATATGAGCAACACATGCATTCTTATCAGAGGAGATTTGATATAATCTAGGAAAAGAATCCTTAAGACTTGAGTTTCCAATCCAGGAGTCATGCCAGAAACTTACATGTTTCCCATTCTTAACCTTTCTAGCCACCGCAGAAGAGAACCAAAGAGGAGGAGCACAAGAAACTCCTTCAATAGAGCAAAGATCCCTCCACCAAGTAGAAGAAGTATTTCTGTGCCCCCTAGAGCTCATAGTTACCTAATCCAAAGATCCATATTTATGTGACAAAAGTTTATACCAAATAGCATCAGAATCCACCAAAAAACGTCATTTCCACTTAGCCAAAAGGCTAAGATTAAATAATTTCAAGTTTTTAATCCCTAGCCCCCCACCATTCTTTGGTTGACACACGCTATCCCAATTCACACAAGCTATTTTCCGAAAGTCATCCTTACCAGACCACAAGAAAGCTCTTTGAATCCCAATCAAAATATTTAAGACTTTCTTTGGTGCTTTGAAAAAAGACAAAAAATACAATGGCAAGCTTGATAAAACAAAATTTACCAGAACAATTTGACCGCCCAAAGATAGCTGCTTACCCTTCCATGAAGCCAATTTTCTCTTCAAGGAATCAATGACTGGGAGCCAAGTAGCGACTTTTCTCGGATTAGCACCAATTGGCAAACCAAGAAACTTAAAAGGAAATCTTCCAATAAGACAATGAAGAAAATTTGAAGCTACAGACAAGAAGCTATTCTCCACATTAATGCCAAATAAGTTACTCTTATGAAAATTGACCTTTAAGCCTGAAACTAGTTCGAAGCTTCTAAGAACAGTTTTTAACATCCACAAATTCTCCCAAGATGTCTTTCCTACCAAAACTGTATCATTGGCATACTGCAATAGAGAAATATTGACATATTCTCCAACCTGAAAAATATGAGAATTTTCCTAGTTCAACCGCCCTTCCCACTAGACCGCGTAACCCTTCAGCTACTATAATAAAGAGAAAAGGTGCAAGCGGGTCTCCTTGACGAAGACCTTTACTCATAGAAACTTCATGAGACGGGTTACTATTCATTAACACAGATACTGAACCTTAAAAAAATATAGGCCCTAATCCAATCCCTCCATTTAGCACAAAAACCCATTCTACCCATCATATAATCTAGAAAACACAAACTCACAAAATCATAGGCCTTTTCAAAATCAACCTTTAAAATAATGCACTCTTGCTTATTTCTCTTTACCAAATCAACCAACTCATTCAAAACCAGTACACCATCTAAAATTTGTCTTTTTGGAAGAAAAGTAGTCTGACAAGAAGAAATAATAGCCCCTAGCACCTTTTTTAGTCTCAAAGCCAACAATTTTGAGATAATTTTATATATACCACCAATGAGAGAAATTGGTCTAAAGTCAGACAAGTAATAAGGATGTTCAATCTTAGGCACCAAAGCAATAAACGAAGAGGTAATACCCTTAGGTAACTTAGCATTAAAATAGAATTCCTCAACCATTTCACATGCCTCCAATTTTATGACATCCCAAAAGTTTTTGAAGAAGTTAAAATTAAAACCATCTGGCCCAGGGCTCTTATTGCCATCACAGCTCCACACAGCCTCTTTGATCTCATCAACAGAAAAAGGAGAAGAAAGAGCGTTATTATCTGCATAAGATACATTCTTAAAGGAAATCCCATCCATTACGGGATGGTCCATAATATGATCTGAATAAACCCTCTAAAAGTGATCTGCAACCTCTACTTTTATCTCATCAACCCCCTCAATCCACTTATCCCCTGTCTTAAGAGCCACAATCCGATTAACATTCCGACGAGAGCGAAGACAGGAGTGAAAGAAAGCCGAGTTTGCATCCCCTTCCTTTAGCCATCTAATTCTAGCTTTTTGGAAAATAAGGCTCTCTTTAAGACTAAGTTGGACCCACAAATCTGTTGAAAGTTGCCTTCTTTGCACAACATCTAAAGGAATCAAAACACCAAAGGCTGCCTTATCATCCAGTAGGTTCATTTCGTCAACCAATTGATCTACTTTCAAATCCAGAAAACCAAACACTTCCTTGTTCCACGTTTTAAGCCTTTCCTTCAAGAGCTTCAATTTTTCTTTAAAAGAATAAATTTTCCAACCAGCCACCTCAAACTCCCTCTAACAACCAGTAATAAACTGAACAAATTCACAATGCCTGAATTAACAATTATTAAAACGAAAAGGCTTAGGGGTCCAATTAGAAGAACCACACTTCAAAACCACCGGGCAATGATTAGAAATGTCCCTCTTCTTAACCCACTGAGATGTTATTTGCCAAAGATCAATCAAAACTTCTGAAAGTAGAAAGCGATCAAGCCTACTCATACCAGACCCATCAGTTCTGAACCAAGTGAACTTCTTCCCAAGCATTGGAATATCAACCAAGGCCATGTCCTCTATATAAACTGCTAAAAATCTTCGTGCTTCCTGATGTTTTCCTGTTGACTCAAACCTCTTCTTTCGTCTCTACACTTCACAGCATTAAAGTCCCCAGCTACGCACCAAAGATCACCATTGAAACCCTTTTTAGACATCAACAAATCACTCTACAGTTTCTTTTTACCAGAAGATGAACATGAAGAATACACATTAATGAAAAAGCACCTCTTACCACTTTGATCCCATTCCCCACATACTCTTAAGAACCCTTCACCCGAGAAAGAGAATAAAAATTTCACTATGTCAGACTTCTAGATAGATAAGAGGCCACCTGAAAGTCCAGAAGCTGGATAATAGACCCATTGGCAAGCAGACCGACCCCACAAACCTTCAACCACCCTATCATCAACCAGAGACAACTTTGTTTCTTGAAACAAACATAAATCAAACTGTCCCACATCAATAAGGCTCTGGATTTTACTTTTCTTAATCCGATTGCCAAGCCCCCTCATATTATAGGTAACAACACTCATATTGAAACCTTCTGCGAACCCCTCTGGATCTTCTCCAAACCATCCCTAACCTCCATTTGCTGTAAAAGCTTGACATAGTCACCATCTTCCCTTGATCCAGACACCCCCAAATCCTTGGCCAAGACCCAAATCTTCTCTGCAACCAAATCCTCTTTCTTTGACAAGAACTTCAGATTGCACCGCTGAATATCAGAATCTAAGATAAAGAAACCAGAAGAGACACTACTTTCATTGTGAGATGGCTGCACAAGGGATGATTGACCAGGAAGAGACCGTCGTAGGACCACTGGAAAACTGGACACACCTCCATCTAGCTCTCGGATGACGTGACAAGCGGCACTCGTCCGAGACGAAGAAGGGGATCTAAAGCCCTCCACCTGAAGCTCTAGCGAATTCGCCATAGCGACGCTCCTCGATGCCTTCTTTTTTCTACTTAGAAAACTGGCGCAGAGATAATTTCTCGAAGACCCACCAAAAGCATTCTCCAAAACATTCTCTTCAGAGCCACAAAGTGGAATGAGATCACATGCCAAGATATTAGAGTCTTCACTGGACAAATCAAACCCACCTTCGGAATCGGGCCACCTTCGTAATCGCGGCTCAAGCCCATCTACATGCCCAACTTGAACGTGACAACAAGAAAAACTACTAGCATTTCCGATACATAAATGAGATTGCCCATTATTAAACGTTAACTTAACCACATCATGGCCACTTAAAGAAATTGTACCGTTCAACTCCATTGGGAAGTTACCAGATATTCCCCCTTGGACATTCAGAACATTTTGAGAGGCTTATCCCATTGAAACTCCATTAACCCCTTCCTCCTCAGAATCTGGAGCCAATAAATCTCCATCAATGTCTTGGTCCAGATTCAAAGAACCTCAATGATCGGAGATGTCCTCCATCAGCTGTCCAAACTGAGAATTTGAATATGTTAATATGCTTTCTTCGTCGAAGCTTACTACCATTCTATATCCCACTATATTCATACCAGAAGTTTTACAAACATAATCACCAAAGATCTCCTCAACGAGTTTAATAGGAAACATATTTCCATTGATATCCACCCTAACCACTCTGTTAATGAGATATGGAGTCGTTGTTCTCATTAGGATTTTGGTCACATCCATACGAGCCTGTTTTCTTGTGCTTTCATCAATGTTCACGTAGTGACCAAAGCAAGACACAATGAAGTTGAAAAACTTTTCCGACCAAGCGTGAATTGGGGTTCCATAACACTTCACCCATTAGTATCTTGGAAGGTTAATGTAAACCTTTTGATCACCAATTAGTATCTTGTCTAAGATACTTCCAAATAAATAAGGATCATAAATCTCAATAAATCTCACGAAACCAAACCGTTTGCCCCTTTTATCTACCTTGTTCGGAATGAAAACCTCCACCACCTTACCCCATTTCTTGAACACCATCCATATATCCTTGGGACCAAAATTATCAGGAAAGTTTGAAAAAAAATACGTGACTTGATCTTCATTGACCAAGACTCTTTTCTTTGCTACATATATCTGGTTTTGCTCCCTAACTATCCACTTGCTGTTATCCCCATGAGATGACCCCCCCACCTTCTGTCTCACCTCATGCAAGTCCACCATTACTCTGATATAATTTGTCATTCTATTTAAATTTGTTAAATGACTTATCAGAATATTTGGTTTTTGATAAAATACAATAAAGTCGTTTGATCCATTTAACTCACTCTATCCAATATAAAAAAGACTTTAGTTGTTGTTACTTCATTTTATTTATATATATTTTTAATGTTGTGAAAAATAAAAAGCGGAAACATGAATTGGACGAAAGAATATGCTTATTTATTAAAGTAACACACAATTTATAGTAAATTGATTTTATTTTTGGTTATTGTTTGGATGAAGGTGTTTCTTTTGCAAAAATTATATATATCAAATTGTTCAATTCAGTTTTCTCCCTCAAATTTCTACAAAAACGTCATTATATTACATTAGGCTCGACCAAGCCCAGGCTTTACCCATAGGCTTTGTCAAATGGCGATGACATGACTTTTAAAGATGGGCACAAGTTAAATCGGGTTCGAGCCACCCAAACTACTAAAGTCTATGTGTGGCCCTTATTTGAAACCATGATTATAAAACGTGGAAAGAAAACAACTACATCAATGTGGTAATGCAGTTATCTTCAAAGTAAATTGCGGCTGAGTATATAATACCCGGAATCAATTGAATATAACATGTTCCTTTTATTTGGAATATAATAAGAATTTAATTTTGATGCTTTATAAGTGTATTATAATTAATCATATATTATTATATATATAACTTTTTATATAATTATTATAATAGTTAAATATTTTTTATAACGTGATAATATATAATTAAATAACAATATAAAATACACTAATAGTGTATTCAAATTAGGTATATATAATAATATTTGATTTGCTTCTTATTCGATAATATATTGTGTCAAAAAAGCGCCAGCAGATTCATCCATTTCGCGGACTCGATGTTTGTGGTCAAATATGCCTTTCTCAATTCAAAAAAGTGCTAGGCCAACAGAATTGTCCATCTTTTCGTTCTACGTGCATGGAGTTCTCAGGTTAATTGGTGTCTCTAACAAACTTTTGTTTGAATCAGTGATTGAACATATTGCACTGGATTTAAAAATCATAAACTTTTTTGGCTGCGGTATTTGAATATCAAAACTCAAATGTATTAATATTTTCTTCATATATAATTGGTTATAATTTTTATTGTGCATATTAACTTCCAATTTTTCTTTTTTTATATATTCCATTTTTTCTTTATGGGCAGAAACTAATGATTGAAATAGGAGAATGAGATTTTCTTTTTATTGTAACATATTGGGATTATATATGTTAAAGCAAGCCTAATAAACATCTTGCAATAAATCATCATATATCCATTCTTTTTTTCAGCATTAATTCTTCCTAAGCTAGAGTAAGACGCTCATCATCTAATGTCCTGGTTGACAAAAGAATCAAATACAATTAGCCTCCTTCAGTTGACGCGTTTTCTACAGCTGAAAACATATTATCGCAAGAAAGATGCATGGTGAAGGTGAAAAATATAAGTGGAAACTATGAACAAATTACAAAATTGCTAGTCCTATATTATATTATTGATGAAAGAATATGCAAGCAAAAACAAAAACGAAAAGGACTTGCAAAAGTAGAATAAATAAAGCCTCCAGCGCGCCGACACAACAACTTCTTGCCATCCTCTATATATAGGCAGCAAAATTAGGACATTAAACTCAATCCAAATCCAAGCAATCGAATCTAGCTTAAACTCTTTCTCTCTAATACATCATCTTCATTATCCATTTTCTATCATCCAAAATTGTCCGCAGCCCACAGGCCATAGAAAGCAAACTATGGAAGCTTTTCGCTTACTCATAACACTTCTATTCGTTCCCTTCCTATTTTCCTCATTAGTTTCTGGATATTCTTGGAATGAGATTAAACTATGGTGCAACCAAACCCCAAATCCTCAACCATGTGAGTATTTCTTAAGCAATAACCCTACTCACCAACACAAGCCCATCAAGCACAAAGCCGATTTCCTCAAGCTTTCATTGCAACTTGCCCAAGAACGTGCACTCAAAGGCCATGCAAACACTCTTTCACTAGGCTCAAAGTGCCGTAACCCACGTGAAACGGCTGCTTGGGCTGATTGTGTTGAGCTTTATGAGCAAACCATCCACAGGCTCAACAAAACCTTAGACCCTAACACCAAGTGCTCCCAAGCTGATACTCAAACATGGCTCAGCACAGCTCTCACCAACCTTGAGACATGCAAAGCTGGGTTCTACGAGCTTGGGGTTCAAGACTATGTGCTGCCTTTGATGTCCAACAACGTTACTAAGTTGCTAAGCAACACTTTGTCTCTTTACAAGGTTCAATATCAAGAACCAAGCTACAAAGATGGGTTCCCAACATGGGTCAAACCAGGTGACAGAAAGCTTTTGCAAACGTCTTCTCCAGCTTCTCACGCTAATGTAGTGGTGGCAAAAGATGGGTCTGGAAAGTACACAACAGTCAGTGCAGCCATAAATGCTGCACCAGAGAGTAGCAGCGGGAGGTATGTGATATACGTGAAGGCAGGGATATACAATGAGCAAGTTGAGATAAAGGCAAAGAATATCATGTTGGTGGGAGATGGTATTGGGAAGACTATAATCACAGGTAGCAAAAGTGTTGGAGGGGGCACCACAACCTTCCGTTCAGCCACTGTTGGTAAGCAACAAAAAAAAAATGTTTCTTCAAGTTTCATCATTTTTCTCTCCTAATTTTCAGCTTCAACAATTTGATACAAAGAAATGAAAAATGAATGATTCAATGATTGAGAATTTAATTATATGAATTTTTGCAGCTGTTGTTGGTGATGGATTTATTGCTCAAGACATCACATTTAGGAACACTGCTGGCGCAGCAAACCACCAAGCTGTTGCATTACGTTCTGGATCAGACTTATCAGTATTTTACAGATGTGGATTTGAAGGTTACCAAGACACATTGTATGTCCACTCTGAGAGACAGTTCTACAGAGAATGTGACATTTATGGCACGGTTGATTTTATCTTTGGTAATGCAGCTGTGGTGTTCCAAAATTGTAATCTTTTTGCAAGAAACCCTCCAAATAAAGTCAACACAATCACTGCCCAAGGCAGAACCGATCCAAACCAAAACACTGGTATTTCCATTCACAATTCTAGGGTTACTGCTGCCTCTGATTTGAAACTAGTTCAAAGCTCTGTTAAGACTTATCTTGGAAGGCCTTGGCAACAATATTCTCGAACAGTTTTCATGAAGAATTCTCTTGATAGTTTGATCGATCCAGCTGGTTGGTTGGAATGGAGTGGTAACTTTGCCTTAAGTACTTTGTACTATGGAGAGTACATGAATACGGGACCAGGTTCCTCAACAGCAAATCGAGTTAAATGGTCAGGATATCATGTCATTACTAGTGCTTCTGAAGCTTCAAAATTCACTGTTGCAAATTTCATCGCTGGAAACTCATGGTTACCATCCACTCGTGTTCCTTTCACCTCTAGTTTATAAGTTTTATCATTTGTTTGTGGGTTGATTGATTCTTAATTCTTTTATTTTTATGCCTTCAAATAATTTCGAGTGATGTAATGTCGAACACAACAGGAAAAATTACTTAGTCTAGCTGATAAATAGCTTTCTTCTACTGTGGTTTGATTTCATTCTATTCTTTATGGAAATGTATTGAGAATACACACAATTATTCAATATACAATTTGAAGAAGTTGATCTTTTACATTTAGAGTCTGCATTCTCTAAAACTGATTTAGTCTTGGTTTTCACACTTTGTTATAACTTCTGTGATTTTTACTAGTTAATGTTTTTCATTGAACCAAATAATTACTATGGCTGTACAGTTAAAATGTTCATTTCGCATTATTTTTTTTTCTTACATCACTTTTTATATCATATGTGAATCATTGTGATTAAGTGAGAGAAAAGTATTGACATGTGACTATTGTAATCAATAGTAAATAATGTGATTAGAAATACTTACTTAAACCTAGAACAACATAGTTGGATGTACCAGATCAATTAAAACTTAATATTTTTATAGATCTTTGTGAAATTAATTATATGACACAAATATCTATGAAAATACTAAGTCTTAATTGACTTTGTATACTTAATTAATATTTCAAATTTGGACAAAAATTTCTCATAATATGATATAAAAACTGATATACAAAAAAAATAATGTGAGAATATTGAGATTAGCTGAGAAATAACCATTCATAATTAAGAATTCAACCCATAAAATTTCGTAAGATATCAATACAGCAAAATGTAAATATGAAAAAAAAAAAGGCATTCAGAATTTTTAAACTCTAATGTTAACCACAAGGATAATGGTCTGGATATTTCCTTTGTCTTTTCACTTAAATTGTTGTGTCTAATTAAGATAGCCATATAAATCATACCATTGAAGTGTCAACATCAACTTATTAATATTATTCATTCCATTTCAAAATATATGTCGTTTTAGATATTAAATTTTATTTTATTTTATATATTGTTTTTGAAAATTAAGAATGTATTAATTTTTTTTAACTTTATCTTTATCTTTTGATATTTCAATTAGGGTTGTAAATGTAATGAGCAAAACTATACGTGAATTATTCGAACTCAACTCGTTAAATGTTTAATCGAACTCATTTATTTAACTTAAACAAACAAACTCAAACTTAAACTAAAGCTTAATTATATAAATGAGATAAATTCAAACTTTATAGATGTAATATTAAAATTTGTAAATAACTTGCGTGTGTGTATGTTATTTATTTATTTTGAATAGATAGTAAGAATTAAATAGTAAAATATAATTATAAAAATGTATAGATGACTAATAATTATTTTTTATTATTACTGACTAAAAACTTCTACAAGAAGGTTATGATTTTTTTATATAATGAATTATAAATGAAAAAATTGCTTTCATTCCTATTTTTAGTTTTTTATTTTATCTCTAAAGATGTTTACTAAATATTAAATTAATAAACATAAATATTTTAAAGAGAGAGTTGATAAAAAGAAAAAAAAATATAATCAAGATATAAATGAGTGAAACGAACTAAATCCAATTTTTTTTTCTTAAACAAGTTAAGTCCAAACTTTAAAAATTAATTTGGTTTAATAAATAAGTCAACTTGAGTAATCTCTTTTTTTTTTTTCACATGCCAAACTTGAGATTTAAGTGCTCGATTTGACTTTACTCATTTATAACCATAATCTCCACTAAGTAAAATGAAATAGAGTATTAATGGAGTAAGATGCTATAGTTAAGTGTAGTTATATCACCCTAAAATTGAGGAGTTTTAATAGCTTTCTTAATATTTATATAAGAATCTTAAATGACAAATATTTTAAAATAAAAGGAGTAATACCTAGGAAATAAAGCCGTTATTCGAATTCGATAAATTCACTTTTTTTCCTCAATCTATATCTATCTATATTTCTCTAGATGAGATAAATAAAATTGTCTTGAGATTTATAAAATAATTAATAACCTTATTATTTTTCAAGTATTAATTATTAATTTTTATTATAAAAAATAAAAAAAAAATTACTTTAAAAAATAACTAATGACATTATATATATTATTAAATATTAACTATCAAATTCTAAAACACATAAAAGTTTTTATTACTTACATTAGTTTTACTTATTCATCAAAGTTTTATATACTAATTTAAAATGATCAATACATGACCTAATAAATTGTGCATATAAACTTAAAAAATGCAAACAAATATTTTAATAAATGAACGAAATAGAATCAGGTTATATAATTATTAAATTAATATGAGTCTCTTTATTATATTATAAAAGATTAGAAATACATTTGGATTAATTTATTTTTGCACTAAAATCTTTTTAGTTAAATGTTCTTTTTATAATATTTTTTAAGTTTAAATATGTTTTTTGTCCATAAAAGTATATCACTTTTTAATTTTGATCCCTCTAAATTATTTTTCTTTGATTTTGGTTTCTCTAATTTCTTTTTTAATTTGTTTTAGTTCCTGTCATTAGTGAGTTTCCATTAAGTACTTACGTGGCAAATTGAGACATTGACACGTGACATCAACAAGTGGGATATCTATTTGCCACATAAGCATTTAACGAAGTGTTGGGGGTAAAATCACAAGTTCTAATTCGACGAAGATATTTTTGACAGTCGGATGATAACATTGAGATATTCGACGATGAAGAGATTTTCGACAGTCGGATGATAATATTGAGATATTCAACGAAGATAATTTTGATGGTTGGATGATACCATTGAGACATTCGACGAATAAGGGTTTCGACAGTCGGATGATAACATTGAGATATTCGACGATGAAGAGATTTTCGACAGCTCGATGATGATAACATTGAAGAAATTTTCTAATGTGTTATAGTCAGATGTTATTTTTTGTCGAAAGATCTCAGTTGCTTTCAGTTATTAGTCTTGAGTTCGACAGCTAGATGGTGATCCAAGTGGTGGCTAACTCTCAAATGGTCAAGGGTTGGTTTCGTCGAAAATAAAGTTACCAATTCTGAATTCGACAGGAGTTGGTTATTGTCAAAAGATTTCATAACTGCTATCGGTTGAGCAAAATATTAGTGTAGAAAAACGTGGCATAACTGCCATGAATGTGGTCAGTTTTTAGGAGTCAGCTATTTTTTATATTTTGCCTATAAATACTAGTATTCACGATGTAAAAATGGTGGTTTTACTGGATATATAATCCTAACATCTCACTCAAGCAGATTAACGGATTTGACTCCAAGTATGACTTCCATTTTCATTTCCAGCAATTTACGTTAATGCAATGTCATTTAAATTCTTTATTTTCAAGCTTTGTCCTTTAAATTTCTTTACTCTTTCTGCACTTTAAATTCATGCGTTTTACGTTTTCTGCACTTTAAACTTACTGCACTTTTATATTTCTTGCATTTAAACTTTCTACACCTTTATTTTCTGCATTTTAATCTTCAGCACTTTATATTTCTTGCAATTTACTTTCTCTACACTTTAAAATTTCTTTGCACTTTACATTTTGTACGTTACTCATCAATTTCTTAAAAGTTTCTTTTCAAACGAGATTACCACATAACTCGTGAACCCACATTCGACTGATAAAATATATTTGTTTGTTGGAATTTATCTTATAACAAATTCACCTGTAAATAAATTGGCACGCCCGGTGGGACGAGTTTAGAGTAACTTGGTAGTGTCATAAACCTCTTCATAAGAAGATGGTTTTATGCGTTTAAGAAGTGAAAAGTTGGTATTTTCTTGCCTTTCTCAAGATACGCAAACTATGAGTAATGCAAATAACCAGTGTCGAATGCACTTTCAGTAGAAGTTAGTGTGCCATCTTCGACAGCCGTTACTGTGTCACCTTTAACCGTTGTTAGTACGGGTCCTGTGGTTGATATAATAGCAACTAGTACTCTCATAAGTAACCTAGTGCTAGAACAAGTGTTGCCTGGAGTAACTCAGTCATCACCAAATCAACCAAGTAATCAAAGTGTAATGAACTCAAATTCAAGGTTGGCACCACAATATGGTTTGCCACCAAATTATAGCCCTCCTGTGTTGGCACAAATGAGACTTGACTCTACTTTGGCTAATACTATAGGCCAAATGGTAGCTTCACAAGGCCAACCACAAATAAGTTCGGCTTTAGCAAGTTTTAATGGCCAAGGAACAGGAGTTATAAGTTTAAGTAATCCAACTCCTTTTCGACAGGAGAGATTGAATTTGGGACTTGTATTTCCAAATATGTCAAGAGATATTCCTCAGAATATAACTGGGCCAACTACAAATTCTTTGGCCAGTTTTCGACAACAAATGGATGAAAGTAATCATGAAATGGTGCATATGTTCACTCAGCAAATAGGTGTTGTGATTACACCAATCATGAAAAACACAAATAATGCTTGCAACACATTGGCCCAGCAAATGGCAAGGCTAAATCAAGCCTTGGGGATAGGTGAATTGGCCAATGAAAATGTGCAAGGAACCCAACCTAGAGTAAACTGAGAAATGGTTATATCTCAAGAAAATGGGGGACCAAATCAACAAAACCAAGAACAACCTAGGCAAAATGATCAGCCACACTTGGAATATGGGAATGTCCATATGCTCCGTCGAGGTGATGAGGATCAAATGGCTAGAAATGATGCAGCCATGAGATTGCTTCGACAAAATCTTGGGGGGCACCAAGTAATTGAGCAAAATATAAATCGAGTAGTGGAACAGGTGCTGAACAGATTTGGGTTCAATGTTGGATATGCCAACTAACCCTATTTTGTTTCAGTGTTTCCTGAATAGGTACAGCAAGCAGAATTGCCTAGAGGAATTAAATTCCTAAACTTTCAAAGTTTGCTAGTGAAAATGGAGAATCAACCGTCGAACATATCGCACGGTATACAATAGAAATGGGAGAATTGGCCACTATTGAAGGCCTCAAAATGAGATTTTTCCCAAGCTCCCTTACTAAAAATGCATTCTCTTGGTTTTCGACATTGAGACCAAATTCGATACACTCTTGGACTCAATTAGAAAGAAGTTTCTATGATCAATTCTTCAGAGGGGATTTGAAAGTTGGACTTATAGATCTCTTCAATATTAAGAGAGTATATAATGAAACAATAGAAGATTACCTGTTTAGGTTTCGACAAATGAGGAGTAGGTGTTTTACTCCTATACCTGAAGTAGAAATAGTAAAAATTACTGCAGGAGGTTTAGACTATTACATAAGAAAAAAGTTAATGAACCAACATTTAGTTGATCTTGCCCAATGATAACTCTTGGAAATAAGAGTTATTACTATCCTTTTAGCTTAATCATTGTTCTTGTTTTGATCAATTTAGGAGAAGAACTTCAAGTTTTATTTGATTGAGTAAATATCTGTGTTAATCTGATTAATTGTGAAAAACTGTAAATTCTGATATGTTATTGTTGAAGGTTTGATTTAATTTTGAGCAGGTTTTAAATGTGTAATTGCTGAAGGAATTGCTCTGGGATGTTTTGGAATACTGCAACTTTGGGGGAGCGAATCACTATAAGATAAAATCATTTTCAGCTCAGCTCTTGCCCACTAGAAGACAAAAATACCTACTGCGTTGTGCTTAAAAGGAAGAGAGAGAATACAATGCAGCAGCTATGTGTACTTGGGAATTAGGCCAAAGAATATTTTAGTATTTGAATTTGTAAAAGCCCAAAAAGTGAGGCATGAGAGATAGTGTAACCCTATTTTGGGAGCTAGTACAAATAGTGAGTGTGACCTTGTTTTTAAGAGAGAGTTTTTTTGGGTACTGTGCAGAGCCGTCAGCTCCTAGTTCTATCTGTAATTTCAATTTTTACGCATCATGGCTTTATTTTCCATCTCCTTTGCTTACTTTGTCTTCAAGCTCATTATGAGCTAAATTCTATTAGTTAGGATTTTATGAATTTGTAATTGTACTGAAGGGTAATCTAATGTTATGGATGTTATTCATTTTCTTCTTTTATGCTTTAATGTTTAATTTCGGTTTAGCCTGATCAACTAATCTGAATTATCAACTAATTTCGTTTGGAAAAACCAAGTTAGTGGACTTGATTAGAAGATAAAGATAGAACAATTAATTAGAAAATTAATTGTGTTGAATGAGCTAGGAATAGCCTTCAAGTCTTTAAGTAGCTAGACGTGCTTCTTTGATAACTGAGGGAAATTAATTTGAACTTAGGAATAAGAAGCTTTTAATGAACTCAGTTTTTACTGCTGGAAAGAAAAAAAAATCATTTCCTAGACTAAATGTTGTAGCATCCTAAAGCATACATTATCCTGAAGTTAATAATTACAAAGGATTAGAATCCTAGTTGTTTCCATCTCTGTTTTAAAACAGTCATTTATCGCTTTTATTAATTCCTTGCATTTATTACTTACTGCTCTGATACCTCATTACTCCATTTACTTTACATGCTTAAAAATTTCTCTTTATTTTATTGCATTAAATAGGAAAGGTTAAATCTAGAATTTGTATTCAATACAATTAAATTCTCATGGGAATGATCTTTACTCACACTTTATTACTTGTTTGACTGTGTACACTTGCACATCTTTTAACACTCCAACAAGTTTTTGGCGTCGTTGTCGGGGATTGACAATGGTGTTTAATATTTAAATTCTTTTGTTAACTTTTTCTATTTAGTTACTTCTAAAAATTTGGTGTACTGTGCTCAGCAATAGGTATTATAATCTGTATGCGCAGCAAGGGTGCATCTGAGTTTCAAATTGACTTGGAGATAGAGAAAATAGCTAAGAGGTTAAGGAAGAGAACCAAAGAACAACGTGCTCAAACTCAACATTCTGAGTTAGGCTTCATGGCTGATCTTTTCTTAAATGAGGAGGAGCAGCCTAGTATGATCGACATAGCAAATGACAGAGAGAGGTCCATCAGGGACTATGCAGTCTTTGATCCCCAAACGATGAATACTTTGGGATAGTGAGGCCGAGAATAACTACCCAAATAGTTTGAATTCAAGCCTATGATGTTTCAAATGCTTCAAACTGTTGGGCAGTTCAGTGGTGCTCCTACTGAAGATCCTCACGTGCATTTAAGACAATTTCTGGAAGTGGCTAGCAATTTCAAGATTCTTGGAGTAAGTGATGATGCATTCAAATTGAGACTCTTCCCTTATTCACTGAGGGACAGAGCAAAGACCTGGTTGAACTCTGTGGAACCCAATTCAATTACTACTTGGAATGGATTGACTGAGAGGTTCCTGACAAAATACTTCCCTCATACAAAAAATGCCAGAATGAGGAATGATATTACTTCCTTTAGGCAGAATAATGATGAATCATTGTATGAAGCATGGGAGAGGTTTAAAGATCTGTTGAGAAAGTGCCCTCATCATGGCATTCCTGTATGTATTCAAATGGAAACTTTCTATAATGGATTATTACCTCCTTCAAGGTTGATGTTGGATGCCTCTTCTGGAGGTGCTCTGTTGACTACGTCTTATAATGAAGCTTATGAGCTAATAGAGAGCATAGCTGCCAATAGTTATCAGGGGCCAACCAGCAGAGCAACTTCTTCTAAAGGTGTGGCTGGTGTTCATGAAGTGAAGGAGATAATTGCTGTGTCTGCTCAGCTTGCTTCCATTACCAACATGCTGAAAAATTTAATTGCGGCTAACACCAGTAAGGAACCTGTTATGGTTGAACCTACTATGGCTCCAGTAAATTCAGTAGCTTGTGTTTTCTGTGGAGGAAGGCATCGGTTTGAAGAATGTCCTGATAATCCAGTGTCAGTGAATTATGTGGGAAATAGAGGGAACAGTTCTTTCTCCAATACTTATAATCCTGGCTGGAAGCAACATCCTAATTTCAGCTATAGTAATCACAGCAATGCTTTGAATCCTCCAGCTAGTTATGCTTCTCCACAGTACCAACAACAGCAACAGAACAGTCAGCAGCAACAGAACCATGCTCCTGTAAAGGAATCATCTTTGGAAGCTATGTTGATAACTTTCATGGCTGAAACTAAAGTTCAAATCCAGAATCAAGGAGCTGCTGTAAGAAACTTGGAGAACCAAGTAGGTCAGTTGGCCAATGCATTAGCTAATATTCCTGCTGGCACCTTACCCGCTTCCACAGAATCTCCATCATCTTCAAATGATAAGGGGAAGGAGCAAGTTAAAGCCGTAACCCTAAGAAGTGGTAAAGAGCTATAGGATGCTATAGCATCTAAGCAGCAGGGAACAAAGACAACTGAACTAGCTGAAACAGAGGATCCTAAGCATGAATCGGTTCCACTGCTTGAAGATACAGAGCAAGTCATTCCTAAGAGGGTTGAGCCCAAGCTGATTCCAGAGAGGTCACTTCCTCCATTTCCACAGAGGTTGAAGAGGGCAGCTCAAGAGAAGCAATTCAATAAGTTTCTGGAAATTCTGAAGCAGTTGCACATTAACATACCTCTGGTTGAAGCTCTACAGCAGATGCCCAACTATACCAAATTTATGAAGGACATCCTTACTAAGAGAAAGAGATTGGGAGAATTCGAGACAGTGGCAATGACAAAGAAGTGCAGCCAGTTGTTACAGAATAAAGTTCCATAGAAAATGAAAGATCCAGGCAGTTTTACTATCCCTTGTTCTATAGGAAATACTTATTGTGGAAAAGCCTTATGTGATCTTGGAGCAAGTATTAATCTGATGCCTATGTCCATTTTCAAGCAACTGAAAATTGGTGAAGCCAGGCCTACCACTGTGACTTTGCAACTTGCTGATAGGTCTATTGCTTACCCAGAAGGAAAGATTGAGGATGTCCTAATCAAAGTGGACAGGTTTGTATTTCCAGTGGATTTTATTATTCTAGACTTTGAGGCTGACAAGGAAGTTCCAATCATCCTTGGAAGACCCTTCCTGGCAACTGGAAGAACATTGATAGATATGCAGAAAGGAGAGCTTACTATGAGGGTGAATGATCAGCAAGTAACTTTCAATGTTTTTAATGCATTACACTATCCTGATGAAGAGATGGAAAGCTGTTCTGTTATTACTGATATTGATTCCCTTGTGCAAGTGCAATTGATAGCATCAGGGCAATTTTCATTACACTAACATTGTGTCAATTGTGTGTGATTGTGATTCAAACAAATCAATATATAAAGTACCAGGATTAATTTTGACTAAATGACCAGAATTTAAATCACGATACCAATTAAGCATAAATACATAAATAACTTAAAATAAATAAACAAAAATAATGTACAAGCTGACGGTGTAACCCACCATTAAATATTAACAAGGATGTGGTATAAACCAACCAAGTTAGATAACTAATAAAGTAAAAAGTTAGATAATTAGAGAGTTAATAATTAGTAAGTTAGAAAGTGCAGAAAATAAAGAGCGGAAAATAAATAACATAAATTAAAAGTTAGAATGCATAAAATAAAAAGTTAGTAAGCAGAAAATAAATAACATAAATAAAAAGTTAGTAAACAGAAAATAAATGACATAAATATAAAAGTTAGAAAGTTAGTATGTTAGCAAGTTAGTAGGTTAGTAAGTTAGATAGTTAGTAAGTTAGAGAGTTAGTAAAGAAACCGAAGGATCGGCAAGTCGATCTTTTGCTCCGGTGAGGGAGAAGAGAAAATAGATTTTATTAAAGAAAACAAATCTCAATAAATTAAAACTTCAAATCAAGTCCCCGGCCACGGCACCAAAAACTTGACTGCGGGATTTAAGGATGCAAACTCAAGTGCAGGTTGTCTAAAGTAATAAATTTCTCGGAAGTCCGAGGTCGATCCACAGGGAATTGATGAAGAAAAATTAATTGAGGTAAGAAAAGGATTTGGCACAACACCAAAAGTAATAAAACAAGTTCACAAATGAATTTAAGGGCTTGCTTAGGTTATGAGATCCTCTCTTAGTAATAAATTAAAGGTAAGATTATTTCTCTTTATAACTCAATTGAAATCCACACACAACGGAGGTTCCAATCAGAAAATATAACATTCAAAGTTTAATTATATATGCAATCATATTATGATTCTTTTAATTATCTACCAATATTTGTAAATGAGTTCAAGCATTCACTGTGCCAATCCTATTGTCTACAATAAATCAAGATCTCCATTATACAAAGAAGGTTTTTAACTTGATTGGAAACAAAATATAACACATATAATGTCCAATTGATAATATATCATTTAAGCACAAGAAATAGAATAATCTAACCTTATTTCATTACCAAGAGCTTCACTTTTTCACCCAAGCGTGATGAAGATTTAATTACTCATGGATAAGAAGAAAGAAAGAGAGAAGAAGAGAAAGATGAACATAGCTTCAATTTAGAACAAGAAAAATTACAACAAAGGAAAACAATAAACAAGCATAATCACAACTTGTAAAAACTAAGCCTAACACCAAGTGCCCCTAAATGGTCAGCCAATGGTGCCTTTTATAGAGGATTAGGGATACAAAATGACAAAGGGGCTGATTAAGAGTAGGTGGATGAGTGAATGAAAGAGTGGAAAAGGTCAAATGGTGAGGATAAGAGTGAAAAATCATTAAGATTTCTTGTCTCCGAAATCATTCATTGCTTAAGTCATGTATTCCGTCATCAAATAGAAAAGTCATCTTTATGAAAGTTGTAGATCTGGATCTTCTTTCAGATGTCCAAATTTCATCCCAAGATAATTCTTACAGCCCGAGATATGGCCCAATTACTGCAGACTATTCAGGCCCAGTTTCAGCACCTTTGTTTTGACTTCCAGACCTAATATCACCTCCAAGCTGTCCGAATTAGCTCTCGTGTTCTTCATGAAAGTTGTAGATCTAGGTCTTAACTTTCAAATTTCCAAATTTCAGCCCAAGATAATTCGTACAGCCCGAGTTATGCTCTGATTACTGTATACTATTTAGGTTTCAGACACAAAACTCGTGCTCTATCTTCCAAGCCCATTTAGCTCTTCTAGATGTCCATATTTTACCTGGAGCTCTCATGAAAGTTGTAGAGCTTTCTCTCAGCTTTCCTACAAGGTAAAATTCATAATTGCTAGACATCTAGAACTCAAGATATGACCAAAATACAGAAACAGTGTAAGACCCAAATAATGCTGAAAAAATCAATTAAGTCCAATTTGAGTCCAATCTTACAAAACATAACCAGACTTAATCAATTAAGTACATGAAGAGTGTAAATTAATAAAAATGAGAGTTTATTAATGTATAAAATATATGATTATCAGATATGATTTTTTTAAGGGTCTTAATGAACAATATGTTGTTCTTAGATCTTGAATTATGCTAATGGGTCCCTTACCTTTAATCCTATATCATGCATTCTTGCATGTAATTCAAAATCAAAATATTGGATTTTAGATACATGAGCAATAGACCATGTCTGCTACTCCTTATTTGATTTCCACAACTACAAAAAGATTAAGTCGATCCTAGTTAAAATGCCATATGGCAGTCAGGTAACAACTGATACCTCTGGTACTATTTTCTTTTCCAATCCCTTTTACCTTACTGATGTTTTGTACATTTCTACCTTTACATTTAATCTCATTTCAATCTCAAAGCTTACTTCTTCGTTAAATTTTCAATTAACCTTCTTCAATATCTCCTCTGAAATTGAGGATCAACATTCATTGAAGATGATTGGTGTAGTTGAGTTGAGGTCTGACTTGTATGCATTGGTTTCTCCTACAACCACATCTTATGAATATCATCCTGTGAATATATTGTACAGTTATAGTTCCAATCTATGGCATCTTAGATTAGGCCATCCCTTCAAAGAGAAATTAGTTGCATTGAATAAACTCTTTCCTTTCATTACTTGTACAATTGACAATAAACCCTATGAGGTATGTCATTTAGCTAAACAGAAGAAATTGTCAATTCCAATCAGTGTAACAAAGTCTATAAATTTGTTCGATCTAATGCATATTAATATTTAGGCCTTTTAAAATTTCCTTCTGTCTTTGTTTATAAATACTTCTTAATTGTTATAGATGATAAGTCAAGGCACACTTGGATATATTTCACGAAATTAAAATCTGAAGTACCAATCGATACTCAGTCTTTTATTTCCATGGTAGAAACATAATTTAATAGCAAGGATAAAGTAATTAGATTAGACAATGGACTTGAGTTCAATTTATCCAAGTTCTTTACTCAAAAAGGAATTTTGCATTAGACCTCTTGTGTGGAGACTACACAACAAAATTGTGTCATTGAAAGAAAGCACCAACACATACTAAGCATAGCCAGGGCACTTATTTTTCAATCAAATCTCCCAAAAATGTTTCTAGGCTTATCTTGTAGCCTAATCAGTTTTCTTAAAAAACAGATTGCATTCTCCTTTCTTTAGCAATAATTGTCCTTATTAAATTTTCTTTGATCAAAGACCTAATTTGTAAATTTAAATGTGTTTGGTTCTCTGTACTTTGCTTCAACACTAATGGCACATTGAAAGAAGTTAGATCATAGGGCAAGAAAATGTGTTTTTTCTGGATTCAAAACTGATACTAAAGGTTTTGTCTTGTTTTACCTACATACTAGAGAGACATTTATTTCTAGAAATGTCATCTTTCATGAGTATATTTTTTGCTTATCATAACTCTGCATCTTAATTTAGTCCCCCTCCATCTTCTACATCATCAAGTGTGCTACTGAATCCTGTTATTACTCATTAATCTGATTTCACTGATCCATTCTGCGTGGATTCATTTGGTTCCGCCTCTCGTTCTACTACTTCTTCCCAACTTGATCCCACACCTCAGTCACCTTCCACTGCACTTGATACATCTATTCCATATTCCACAATTCTATTACATATTGTTCCTATTAGGATATCTCACAGCATAAGAAAACATCCATCTTATTTGTAGGACTACCACTATGCACTAGCTTCTTCCATTAACTACCCCTCTTCATCTAGTAAGCATTATCCACTTTCCGATTTTCTTACGTATATCATCACCTTTCACATAACCACAAACACTTGCTTTTGGCCATTTCTTCTCTTACTAAACCCCAAACTTGTCAACGAGTTGTAATTCATAACTGTTGGAAAAATGCTATAATGGTTGAGTTGAACATTTAGAAGGAAAACAAACTTGGATTTTGATAGACCTACCTCCTGGGAAGAAAACCACTGGGTGAAAGTGGTGTTCAAAGCTAATGGTCAATACAGAGGCACAAAGCCAGACTTGTGACTAAAGGTTTCACTCAAATATTTGGCCTAGATTATCTTAAAACTTTCAACCTAGTGATTAAAATGACCACAATAAGGACTTTGCATCTCCAATAGTTAGATGTCAACATAGCCTTCTTGCATGGAGATCTTCATGAGGAAGTTTGCATGACCCTACCACCTGGTTTAGGGCATGTTAAATCGAATCAAGTTTGCAAATTACAGAAATCTTTATATGGATTAAAGTAGGCAAGCAGACAGTGGAACTCCAAACTAATAGCTGCATTTTTTAGTTTAGGATATTCTCAGTCAAAAGCTGATTACTCTTTGTTTACCAAACAAGGAGATTGTAATTTTACACCCATTCTAATCTATGTTGATGATTTGGTATTAGCAGGTAATGATCTCATTGAGATAAACTCTATCAGGCAGCTGCTAGATGATCAATTCAGTATCAAAGATGTTGGAATTTTCAAATTCTTGCTTGGGATGGAGATTGTCAAATCCCATGGCATCACTCTTTACCAATAAAAGTATGCTCTTGAGCTACTTCAGTATGTAATCTTGTTGGGGTGTAAGCCAATTAGAACTCTTATGGATTGTTCTCTCAATCTTCATCAAGACATTGGTTCCCATATCCCTGATTTGTCTGCATATAGAAGACTAATTAGTCGGTTGTTGTAACTCACAATTACTAGACCGAATATCTCTTTTCAACTAGTTTCTTAGTTGTCCCACGCTTGAACACCATCAAGCTAGATTGGGAATTCTAAGATATATCAAGAATTCACCTGCACAAGGACTCTGCTTTCCTGCTAATTTAGATCTCAAGCTCAAGGGCTTCAGTGATTCAAATTGGGGGCCTATTTATATACCAAAAGGTCTATTACAAGTTTTTGTTTTTTCCTAGGAGCATTCTTGATCTCATGGAAAAGCAAGAAACAATCTACGATTTCCAAATTATCATCAAAGACTGAGTATAGCATCCTTGGCAACTGCAACATGTAAGACTCAGTGGTTAGTTTATCTGCTTCAAGACTTTCAACTTCCACAACATACATCAGTGGCACTATTCTGTGACAATCAATCTACTCAACACATAGCATGTAATTTAGTATTTTCGGAGCACACCAAACATATTAAAATTGATTGTCATATTATCATAGACGAAGTACAATATGGCCTGTTCCATTTGCTACCAGTTTCAACTCAAGCTCAACTTGTTGTCTTACTCACAAAACCCTTGTCTCCTAGACCTTTCAATCTTCTCAAGTTTAAGCTGGGCCTAAAGACACCCACAGTCTTGCTTGCGTGCACGTACGCGCGTTGGGGGGGGGGGGGAGGAGGGGGAGGGTGTCACCAGAGGCTAAGTCATCAAGCCAATCAAGCCCATGTCCTCTAGAAGCTTGTAATTCTAATTTCAGTTAGTCTAGTAAGCAAAGTTAGTTACAATTGTTATAGTTAGTTTCTATATTCATCTAATAGTCTAACTAATCCACTACCTAGTGAACTAACTGCTCTTAGAATAGCACTAATTACTTTGTAAAAATAAAAATATTGTTGTGCAGGAATATGGTCAAATAGAAAGTTCAGTTTCACACTCACCAATTCTATTCAGAACTCTCCCATTTTTTTCTTTTTTTGTCGAGCTTTCTCACACAAACATGATGAGAACATTATATTTATATTCTAGAATAAGATCAAAATAAAAAATTAGACATACTTTATATTATTATGAAACGATAATTAAGAATAGGTTGTATACAATATTATGCTATTCTTAAGCATTATTTAAATTTTGGTTCTATGACAAATATATTTTCATTTTTCTATAATGCATATTTTGATTAAAATATTAATTAATGTATATAATATATTTTAAACAAAGTAACTTTTGGAATAATAACGATTTTCACATATTTTAAAGTGTATTATAAATCAAACATTTATAAAATTAATTACAGCTTACTTAATCTAATTTGTTATGAGAGAGAAATACTTGATAAATAAGCTATATTTAAGTTTGTATATAATGATATAAAGTAGGAAACTGAAAAATATAATGGAATAAATAAAGAATTTAACTTTCATTCATAGATAGTGTTAAAATTTTTCATATTATCATCTAATTATGTATTATAAAATTAATAAAAATTTATTATTACACCACTATCTAAAAAATCTAATTAATTATCTTCATAATGTATCAATATATCATGAAAGTATAGCATAACAAATTTTATAATTAGAATGTGTCAAATCTAAACTCAAATAAATTATGCAGCACTACTATTGTACTGTTGCAGAATCTTCGACGTGGCAGGTAATTGATGAGAGCATGTGCAGAATGGAGCGGAAATGACTTGCATGCATGGATTGAGACTACTCCATTCTATATGTCTAGAAATTAAATGACACTTGGCCAGGTGTAAAGAACTTGAAGTACATTTCTTTTTTGGGGGTTATATGAGAAGCACACGGGACATTTATACTTCTGTGTTCTTTCCAATTTCCCATTTGCATAGTCAGAACTATAATGCTATATTATGCTTCTGAGAATTTTCTTTCTAACTTTCCACATGTAGTTCTTTTTTTCCATGGATTTGCATCTTAGAGAAGAGAATATATGCTCAAAACTCAAAAATATATTGATTAACACTTTCAGCTATCTTAAACTAGCCAACGTAGATTCATCTCAATTCCCAATTGCTAACTAACGGTGTATAGTAGGCCAATAGAAATAGAAGACACTAGCTTTTTACTTTACAATGTTTTTCCAAGACATAGATTTTGATCGGAAAAAAAAGTCATAAAACTTTTTGGTCGCAAGATTACTTGTCAAATCATCAATATTTCTTTTTCATATTCTCTTTGTCTATTTTATCTGTTTATTTAACAAATTTATTTTATCTAAATTATCTATCTATTTAAAAAATCAATGAGTTATTAATTATTTTTTTCAAACTTACTCTTGATATTAATAAGTAAGAGAGAAGATTAGTAGATTCATAATAATATTTTGAAAAAAAAAATAATTCAGCCAGTCAAATTATTTTTGCTTATAATTGTAAACATTTAATGACTTTATTAATTTTTATACAGTAACCCTAACAGATATATAAAAGTGTATAGAGAGAGTAGTAATTAATTATTGAAAAATCATTAGGTGCATGTTTTATAATTACTTTTAGGGAAAAATACACTTTAACCTCTTGAATTTTAGGTCATGCACACTTTATTATCTGATGTTTAAAAAGGTATATCTCATCTCTAATGTTTTCAACATGTACAAATTAACTCTTCCATTCGTTTTTTCGTAATTGTTAAGAGAAGTTGTCATGTGAGTAACATATACTTTTTTATAAGATCAAAATATCCTTAAGTGAGTCACATACTCCTCAATTGTATCTCATTTAAAATATATATTAGTCAGAGTATTTTATTTGTTGTGTACTAGATAAGTAAAATACTTCAATTTTTCATACATAGATACGCAGGTACAATCACAGATTTTATATGGAACTTGCAGTGTCAATACCTTTGACTTCAACCCAATCACAGAATTCTGTTATCCATACACGTCACATTCAACCGACATGTATGGTGAGAAGGTCAAAGAGATAATAATCTTACTATATTATAAACACAATGTTCCTACAGTAGTCTCGTTACGTTAATATTAGTGAAATAATGTGCACATATGCAAAAGCAGAAACAAAAGAGAATTCGAAAAACAATAAAGTCTTACCAACTCATGACTAGATTCCTCAATAGCCACCTTCACACCCTCTATATAAACACAACCAGTTTCTGACATAAAAATCCACATCCATGCAATCAAACCTTAAACCCTTCAGTTTTCCACTCTTATCTAGAAAATAAAATCGTTCGAAGGCTACAGAAAGTAAAGTACTATGGCATCGTTGCCCTTACTCATTTCTCTTCTAATTGTTTCCTTCTTGCTCCCCTTTTTTGTTTCTGGTTATTCTTCAAACGACATCAAACTGTGGTGCAGTCAAACCCCTAACCCACAGCCATGCGAATATTTCTTGAGCAATAACCCTGCTCACAAGCACAAACCCATCAAACACAAGGCTGATTTCATCAAGCTTTCTCTGCAACTGGCCCAAGATAGAGCAATGATAAGCCATGCAAACGCTCTTTCACTAGGCCCAAAGTGCAGGAACCCGCGTGAAAAGGCTGCATGGCTTGATTGCCTTGAGATGTATGAGCATGCCATCCACAGGCTCAACAAAACCTTAGACCCTTACACCAAGTGCTCCCAAAATGACTCACAAACGTGGCTCAGTGCTGCTCTCACCAACCTTGAGACATGCAAAGCTGGTTTTTATGAACTTGGGGTTCAAGACAATGTATTGCCCTTGATGTCCAACAACGTCACAAAGTTGCTAAGCAATATTTTGGCTCTTAACAAGGTTGAATATCAAGAACCAAGTTACAGAGCTGGTTTCCCAACATGGGTTAAGCCTGGTGACCGCAAATTATTGCAGACATCTTCTCCATCCTCTCAGGCCAATGTTGTGGTGGCCAAAGATGGGTCTGGCCACTACACAACACTAAATGATGCCATAAATGATGCACCAAAGAGCAGCACTGGGAGGTATGTGATATATGTTAAGGTGGGAATATACAATGAACAAGTTGAGATAAAGTTGAACAATATCATGTTGATGGGAGATGGCATTGGGAAGACTATAATTACTAGTAGCAGTAGTGTTGGAGGAGGCACCACAACCTTTCGTTCAGCTACTGTTGGTAAGTGAAATCAATTTCTCAATATAAAAATGTTATTTATACATTATTTTTCTTATTTCATTCTTATATCACTTCTTTTTAGATAATAAAATAAGACAAAAATATTTCCTAATACAGACTTTCTTTAGCTTTTTTCTCAAATAAGTAGGTATAAACAAAGAATGTAAAAAGAAAAGTGCGCAAAAATCATTTCTCTTATTAAGAATTTTATCTCTTTTGTCAATTTTAGCCTTTGAACTTTATTGAAATAAATGTAAAAACAAAATGGTGAGGAGAAATTAAATTGAGAACTAACCAACTATACATATATGAAATTTTGCAGCTATTGATGGGGATGGGTTTATTGCTCGAGACATCACATTTAGGAACACTGCTGGTGCATCAAACCACCAAGCTGTAGCATTGCGCTCTGGATCAGATTTATCTGTGTTTTATAGATGTGGTTTTGAAGGTTACCAAGACACATTGCATGTGTACGTACTCTGAGACAATTCTACAGGGAGTGTGACATATATGGCACAGTTGACTTTATCTTTGGTAATGCTGTTGTTGTTTTCCAAAATTGTAATCTTTTTGCAAGAAACCCTCCTAACAAAGTCAACACAATCACTGCCCAAGGCAGAACCGATCCAAACCAAAACACTGGAGTTTCCATTCACAATTCAAAGGTTACAGCTGCCTCAGATTTACAACCAGTTCAAAGCTCTGTCAAGACATATCTTTGGAGGCCATGGCAACAATATTCCCGAACGGTTTTCATGCAAACTTTTCTTGATAGTTTGATTGATCCAACTGGTTGGTTGGAATGGAGTGGTAATTTTGGATTAAGTACTTTGTATTATGGAGAGTACATGAACACATGTCCAGGTTCATCCACTGCAAATCGAGTTAAATGGCCAGGTTATCATGTTATCACCAGTGCAGCTTAGGCCTCAAGATTCACTGTTGCAAACTTCATAGCAGGCAATTCTTGGTTGCCAGCCACCGGTGTTCCTTTCACCCCTAGTTTATAAATTATAATTTATTAGTTTGTTATGTTTTACCATTGCTGAAATCTCGTTTTTCTTCATTATCGTACGAAAATAAATGATCAATGTTGTACTAGTTGGAACAAGGAAAATAGACTAGTATGGTAGCAAAATAGAATTAGTGTGATATTGGTTTGTTGTCATTTTTGCAGACCGGTACTATGATGCATACTAGTACGTGTTAAGATATTCTTTTAAGCATTTTGTTATGATATATCTATTTTACAGCTTAAGGAGTCTTGATTGCTTCATGCCTTTGTCTGCGGCATTCCAAACTTACAAATAAGATGTGTTTTTGGAGCTTTAAATCTTCTTTAAATTACCTTTAGGAGAAATTTTTATTGTTACGTATCTTATGTGCATGTGTCACCTTTAGGAGATCCATCGCAACAAAACCAGGAAAAGAAAAAGGAGATATGTTATATAAGTAAAATTCATTTTTTTTTATTTTGTGTAAATATGTGTAAAATTATTTTAATAATATCATAACACGTATTGAATAATAGTATAAAAAAAAGTTATGTATTATCAGTGGATCAAAATAAATTCGAAAGATATACACTGAATATTTTTTATTAAAACGAACACAATTATCTTTTCTTATAAAGTGTGATTTTTTAAACTGTGATTTACAAAGAAAGGTCAAGAAGGAAACGAATTGCTTACATTTTTCAAATGTTCTTACTTTTCCCTTTAAAATAAATCTTCTCACTTTAATGAAATTAAATCCCTATATTTTTACATAGTAAAACTGCATGAGAGACACTTAATTACACTATTAACTATTAATAATTTTTAAAACAATTAATTAATTATTTTAAAAATAATAATTACACTATTAAATGTAATAATACTTTTAAAAATAATTAATTACACTATTAACTATTAATTTTATGAATAAATAGCATTTTTTATTACAATGATATGAACTTATTATTAATAAAATTGTAAAAAAAAAGAGAGAAAAATTATATACGTTTTTTTATGTTATAAAAAGTCACTTCATATGTTAAAATAAATTTAATTGACCTTTTTTCTTTATTCTTTTATTCTATTTACACAACTAGGGTGATTCATCGAACTAGGTTGAATAGAGGGATAATTTTTTTCTCATTCCAATTAGACTCAATCTTACCTGACAACCCCACCAAATTTGCACCTACTGGTTTGACTTCTGGAATGGAATGACATCGTTTCACTTAAGGCTTTTTTTTTTTTTTTCATGTTGCTTAATTAGAACGGTAAGTATTTTTTTTGTTTTTTTCCTGACAAGTGGAACTGCGTCATTATAGTTATAGAAAACATACCTTCAGGATATGTTTAGGGCATATTTGTATGGAGGATTTTGGAAAGAAAAAAAAGTGAAGGTTTATTTTTATTTTTAAATTAAGAGAGTTATAAAATGTTTATAAAAATAAATAAAAAATTATTAAAAAGTTATATGATAATCTTTTATTTTATTATTTTATTTTAAAAAATTCTTAAATGTAAAAAATGTTTATTCAAAATGAAAAATAAGTTCTCTTTTTTCTTTTTATTTAAAACTCATTCATCCAAATATACCCTTAAGTGGATCAATATCATTCCACTTAATCAAACGACATCATTCATCTGAAATAAAATAAATTAGACGAGTTGAGTAAATTTTGTGTAGGTTAACCGAACTAATTTGATTCAACTTGCAAACTTGGACCAAACGATCGTTTTTTAGTTAAATTCTGTTAGTTTGTGTGGGTTTACGGTTTGACCCAACATACTAAACAGTCCTACGTCACCCACTGTAATGTCTTAATTATTATATATGTATACATTGCTATGAAAGATTTTTCTGGTACTTTCATAATAAGAAATTTCTCTTATTTTATGTTATTAAATGTATGATTAATCAATTATAACATCAAAAATATAATTAAGGTATGAGATAATAATAACTCACAAAATTAATTTATAACTCATTCAATGATATAAAGTAAAAGAAATCTCTTATTCTGAGAGAATATAATTAAGAATTTCTAATATGGTTATATAGCTTGTTCATAACCCATCATTATTTTCACTTTTTCGTTTTTATCTCTTACATCTAGTTACATAATTTTTTCTCACTGCATTTTGCTGGAATTTGAATTAAATGATAACTTTTGAGGCACTTATGTACATTTGAAAGTTTTTTATTTTTTTTTCTATTTTAAGATAATGAGATATTTTCACATGCTTGAGTGTAGGATTAATTTTCATTCAGACATCTAACTTGACTCTGATCACAACTTACTTTTAGTAGTTTTTGAATTTCTTACATTTGAAAATTTTAAAGCGGTATCGTATATTTTATGTTTCATCAAATATTTACATTATATTAATAGTAAACTTTTAAATTGGTCTTTTAAAGATTAACGTATCATTATATTAGTCCTCAAAACATTTGTTCATCAAATTAGTCCGACAAATAATATAAAAAAGTCACCAAATTTGTCCACATGCTGCCCACCAAGTCTATGAAGGACGAATATAATGACATGCAAATCTTTAAAAAACTAATTTGAGGGTTTACTCTTATATTAATATATAAACTATATATTTATATTTCCTTTAGAAAAGAAACACCACATTCACACACCAATATAAAGTAGAAAAATATGTATTTAGTAGTTACCAGATAGTTAATTTGGGTCCTAAAATTACTACTGCATAACTTTGAAAGTAGATACATGTGCGCTGGGTTAAAGGCCTTCGGAAGCAACTAATTTGTTAAATGACTTACCGAAAGATTTGGATTTTAATAAAATACAGTAAAGTCATTTGATCCATTTAACCCACTCCATCTAATGTAAAAAAAAAAAAACTTTAGTTGTTGTTATTTCATTCTATATAAATTTATTATGTTGTAAAAAATAAAAAGCGATGAAACATGAATTGGACGAAATAATATCCTTATTTATTAAAGTAACACACAATTTATAGTAAATTGATTTTATTTTTGGTTATTGTTTGGATGAAGGTGTTTCTATTACGAAAATTATATATATCAAATTGTTCAATTCTGTTTTCTCCCACAAATTTTCAACAAAAATGTCAGTGTATTACATTAGGCTCAACAAGCCTAGGCTTTACCCATAGGCTTTGGCAAATGGCGATGACATGACTTTTAAAGATGGGCACAGGTTAAATCGGCTTCGAGCCACCCAAACTACTAAAGTCTATATGTGTGGCCCTTATTTGAAACCATGATTATAAAACGTGGAAAGAAAACAATTACATCACATGGTCAATGTGGTAATGCATTTATCTTCAAAGTAAATTGCGGCAGAGTATATAATACCCGGAATCAATTGAATATAACAAGATGGTTCCTTTTATTTGTAATGTAATAAAAATTTAATTTTGATACATTATGAGTATATTATTAATTAATTATATATTATTATATATGTGATATTTTATATAATTATTATAATAGTTAGATAGTTTTTATAATTTAATAATATATAATTGAATAATAGTATAAAATACATTGTATTCAAATTAAATCTATATAATAATATTTGATTTGCTACTAATTCGATAATATATTGTGTCTAAAAAGCGTCAGCAGATTCATCCGTTTCGCAGACTCGATGTTTGTGTCAAATATGCCTCTCTCAATTCAAAAAAGTGTTAGGCCAACAGAATTGTCCATCTTTTCATTCTACGTGCATGGAGTTCTCAAGTTAATTGGTGTCTCTAATAAACTTTTGTTTGAATCAATGATTGAACATATTGCACTGGATTTAAAACTTGGACCAAATGATCGTTTTTGAGTTAAATTCTGTTAGTTTGTGTGGGTCTACGGTTTGACCCAACTGCCTAAACAGTCCTACGTCATCCACTATAATGTCTTTTATATATATATATATGAGAGAGATCGATTTATACCAGTGTAATTTTTTTTTAATTTATACTCATTTTTAACCGTTAGATCTATTTTCATCTAATGGTTAAAATATATATGAGAGAAATCAATTTATATCAGTGTAAATTTTTTTAATTTATACTCATTTTTAACCGTTAGATCTATTTTCATCTAATGATTAAAATTATTTCATTAAAAATAATTATTAAATAAAAGTAGATCTAACGGTTAAAATAAGATAAGTCATTTATACTTGATTTAAGTTAATCCTCCCTCTATATATATATTGATATATTGTTATGAAAGATTTTTTGGTACTCTCACAATAAAAAATATCTCTTGTTCTATGTTATTAAATGTATGACAAATCAATTATAACATTAAAAATATAACACAAGTAATAGATAATAACGACTCACAAAATTAATTTATAACACATTTAATGATACAAAATAAAAGACATGAGAAAACATAAGAATTTCTAATATGGTTATATAGCTTGTTCATTTCCCATCATTATTTTCACTTTTTCATTTTTATCTCTTACATCTAGTTACATAATTTTTTTCTCACTGCATTTTGCAGGAATTTGAAGTAAATGACAACTTTTGAGGCACTTATGTACATTTGAAAGTTTTTTTTTTTTAAGATAATGAGATATTTTCACATCCTTGAGTGTAGGATTAATCTTCATTCAGACATCTAACTTGACTCTGACCACAAGTTACTTTTAGTAGTTTTTGAATTCTTTACATTTTGAAAATTTTAAAGCAGTAGGAGTTTGAATAAATAAAATAGGAGTACAAATAATCGTATATTTTATGTTTCATCAGATATTTTCATTATATAAATAGTAAACTTTTAAATTAGTTTTTCAAATATTAGCGTATCATCACATTAGTCCTCAAAATATTTTTTCATAAAATTAGTCCCACAAAAAATATAAAAGTACCACCAAATTTGTCCACATGTTGCCCACCAAATAAGTTTATAAAGGACGAATGTGGTACCATGCAAATCTTGTAAAAATTAATTTGATGGTTTACTCTTATATTAATATATAAGCTATATATTTACATCTCCTTTAGAAAAGAAACATCACATTCACACACCAATATACAGTACAAAAATATGTATTTAGTAGTTACCAGATTGTTAATTTGGGTCCTAAAATGACCGCTCCATAACTTTGAAAATAGATACATGTGCGCTGGGCAAAAGGCCTTCGGAAGCACGTATATTATATATGACTTAATGTGATTTGTCATTCTAATTTTTTTTTTATAAGCAAATGATATATTATAAAGGTTACAAGAGGTACTCTAATTCATATACAGAAGTCCTACTAGTAGAAGAACTAACAACAATTCTTAATACATTCAATAGGACACATACACCAATCTGAAAATGAGTAGCGGTAACACCCCACTCTTGCCATAAACTAGACCAAGATCGAACTTTAACTAGGTTCAAAACACCAATCATATCAAAAGAACTCCCTTAAAACAAAATCTTATTACGTATCAATCAGATAGACCAAGTAACAACATGTTAGAAAATATGACTAAAATTTCTAAACCGCTTACCTCTTAAACAACTAAGATGTTGAAAATAATGAGCTTGACCTCCATACGGTAAAACAACATAAAAGCCCAACCAAGCATAAAAATTAGACCAAACCTGATAGGATACCGGGCAGGAAAAGAAGAGATGATCAGAATCTTCATCCTGCAAGAAACAGAAGACACAAGAGACCCCCTGTTGCACATTTATGACCCCTCTCCGAAGTAAGTTTAAGCGGGTAGGCAATCTATCAAGCAGAACACGCCATGAAAAAACTAACACCCTCAGTGGAACATAACACTTCCAAAAACTCTTAAATACCGCAACATCCAAATTATTAGGTACCTCGAGATTCAATTGACCTTGCAGAAAAGAATAAGTGGATCTGACAGAAAAAATCCTAGAACTATCTTCCTTCCAAAACCACACATCCTGCTCCTCCTTGTATAAACTTACTGAACTTAACAAAAAAGAAAATTCAAAAAGAATGTCTACTTCCCACATAAAAAGATTCCGCCTCTACCTCCATTTCTAACACCACACCTCGTTAACCCACTCACCCATATGAGCAACACATGCATTCTTATCAGAGGAGATTTGATATAATCTAGGAAAAGAATCCTTAAGACTTGAGTTTCCAATCCAGGAGTCATGCCAGAAACTTACATGTTTCCCATTCTTAACCTTTCTAGCCACCGCAGAAGAGAACCAAAGAGGAGGAGCACAAGAAACTCCTTTAATAGAGCAAAGATCCCTCCACCAAATAGAAGAAGTATTTCTGTGCCCCCTAGAGCTCATAGTTACCTAATCCAAAGATCCATATTTATGTGACAAAAGTTTATACCAAATAGCATCAGAATCCACCAAAAAACGTCATTTCCACTTAGCCAAAAGGCTAAGATTAAATAATTTCAAGTTTTTAATCCCTAGCCCCCACCATTCTTTGGTTGACACACGCTATCCCAATTCACACAAGCTATTTTCCGAGAGTCATCCTTACCAGACCACAAGAAAACTCTTTGAATCCCAATCAAAATATTTAAGACTTTCTTTGGTGCTTTGAAAAAAGACGGAAAATACAATGGCAAGCTTGATAAAACAAAATTTACTAGAACAATTTGACCGCCCAAAGATAGCTGCTTACCCTTCCATGAAGCCAATTTTCTCTTCAAGGAATCAATGACTGGGAGCCAAGTAGCAACTTTTCTCGGATTAGCACCAATTGGCAAACCAAGAAACTTAAAAGGAAATCTTCCAATAAGACAATGAAGAAAATTTGAAGCTGTAGACAAGAAGCTATTCTCCACATTAATGCCAAATAAGTTACTCTTATGAAAATTGACCTTTAAGCCTGAAACTAGTTCGAAGCTTCTAAGAACAATTTTTAACATCCACAAATTCTCCCAAGATGTCTTTCCTACCAAAACTGTATCATTGGCATACTGCAATAGAGAAATATTGACATATTCTCCAACCTGAAAAATATGAGAATTTTCCTAGTTCAACCGCCCTTCCCACTAGACCGCGTAACCCTTCAGCTACTATAATAAAGAGAAAAGGTGCAAGCGGGTCTCCTTGACGAAGACCTTTACTCATAGAAACTTCATGAGACGGGTTACTATTCATTAACACAGATACTGAACCTTAAAAAAATATAGGCCCTAATCCAATCCCTCCATTTAGCACAAAAACCCATTCTACCCATCATATAATCTAGAAAACACAAACTCACAAAATCATAGGCCTTTTCAAAATCAACCTTTAAAATAATGCACTCTTGCTTATTTCTCTTTACCAAATCAACCAACTCATTCAAAACCAGTACACCATCTAAAATTTGTCTTTTTGGAAGAAAAGTAGTCTGACAAGAAGAAATAATAGCCCCTAGCACCTTTTTTAGTCTCAAAGCCAACAATTTTGAGATAATTTTATATATACCACCAATGAGAGAAATTGGTCTAAAGTCAGACAAGTAATAAGGATGTTCAATCTTAGGCACCAAAGCAATAAACGAAGAGGTAATACCCTTAGGTAACTTAGCATTAAAATAGAATTCCGCAACCATTTCACATGCCTCCAATTTTATGACATCCCAAAAGTTTTTGAAGAAGTTAAAATTAAAACCATCTGGCCCAGGGCTCTTATTGCCATCACAGCTCCACACAGCCTCTTTGATCTCATCAACAGAAAAAGGAGAAGAAAGAGCGTTATTATCTGCATAAGATACATTCTTAAAGGAAATCCCATCCATTACGGGATGGTCCATAATATGATCTGAATAAACCCTCTAAAAGTGATCTGCAACCTCTACTTTTATCTCATCAACCCCCTCAATCCACTTATCCCCTGTCTTAAGAGCCACAATCCGATTAACATTCCGACGAGAGCGAAGACAGGAGTGAAAGAAAGCCGAGTTTGCATCCCCTTCCTTTAGCCATCTAATTCTAGCTTTTTGGAAAATAAGGCTCTCTTTAAGACTAAGTTGGAGCCACAAATCTGTTGAAAGTTGCCTTCTTTGCACAACATCTAAAGGAATCAAAACACCAAAGGCTGCCTTATCATCCAGTAGGTTCATTTCGTCAACCAATTGATCTACTTTCAAATCCAGAAAACCAAACACTTCCTTGTTCCACGTTTTAAGCCTTTCCTTCAAGAGCTTCAATTTTTCTTTAAAAGAATAAATTTTCCAACCAGCCACCTCAAACTCCCTCTAACAACCAGTAATAAACTGAACAAATTCACAATGCCTGAATTAACAATTATTAAAACGAAAAGGCTTAGGGGTCCAATTAGAAGAACCACACTTCAAAACCACCGGGCAATGATTAGAAATGTCCCTCTTCTTAACCCACTGAGATGTTATTTGCCAAAGATCAATCAAAACTTCTGAAAGTAGAAAGCGATCAAGCCTACTCATACCAGACCCATCAGTTCTGAACCAAGTGAACTTCTTCCCAAGCATTGGAATATCAACCAAGGCCATGTCCTCTATATAAACTGCTAAAAATCTTCGTGCTTCCTGATGTTTTCCTGTTGACTCAAACCTCTTCTTTCGTCTCTACACTTCACAGCATTAAAGTCCCCAGCTACGCACCAAAGATCACCATTGAAACCCTTTTTAGACATCAACAAATCACTCTACAGTTTCTTTTTACCAGAAGATGAACATGAAGAATACACATTAATGAAAAAGCACCTCTTACCACTTTGATCCCATTCCCCACATACTCTTAAGAACCCTTCACCCGAGAAAGAGAATAAAAATTTCATTATGTCAGACTTCTAGATAGATAAGAGGCCACCTGAAAGTCCAGAAGCTGGATAATAGACCCATTGGCAAGCAGACCGACCCCACAAACCTTCAACCACCCTATCATCAACCAGAGACAACTTTGTTTCTTGAAACAAACATATAAATCAAACTGTCCCACATCAATAAGGCTCTGGATTTTACTTTTCTTAATCCGATTGCCAAGCCCCCTCATATTATAGGTAACAACACTCATATTGAAACCTTCTGCGAACCCCTCTGGATCTTCTCCAAACCATCCCTAACCTCCATTTGCTGTAAAAGCTTGACATAGTCACCATCTTCCCTTGATCCAGACACCCCCAAATCCTTGGCCAAGACCCAAATCTTCTCTGCAACCAAATCCTCTTTCTTTGACAAGAACTTCAGATTGCACCGCTGAATATCAGAATCTAAGATAAAGAAACCAGAAGAGACACTACTTTCATTGTGAGATGGCTGCACAAGGGATGATTGACCAGGAAGAGACCGTCGTAGGACCACTGGAAAACTGGACACACCTCCATCTAGCTCTCGGATGACGTGACAAGCGGCACTCGTCCGAGACGAAGAAGGGGATCTAAAGCCCTCCACTTGAAGCTCTAGCGAATTCGCCATAGCGACGCTCCTCGATGCCTTCTTTTTTCTACTTAGAAAACTGGCGCAGAGATAATTTCTCGAAGACCCACCAAAAGCATTCTCCAAAACATTCTCTTCAGAGCCACAAAGTGGAATGAGATCACATGCCAAGATATTAGAGTCTTCACTGGACAAATCAAACCCACCTTCAGAATCGCAAGGCTCAAGCCCATCTACATGCCCAACTTGAACGTGACAACAAGAAAAACTACTAGCATTTCCGATACATAAATGAGATTGCCCATTATTAAACGTTAACTTAACCACATCATGGCCACTTAAAGAAATTGTACCGTTCAACTCCATTGGGAAGTTACCAGATATTCCCCCTTGGACATTCAGAACATTTTGAGAGGCTTATCCCATTGAAACTCCATTAACCCCTTCCTCCTCAGAATCTGGAGCCAATAAATCTCCATCAATGTCTTGGTCCAGATTCAAAGAACCTCAATGATCGGAGATGTCCTCCATCAGCTGTCCAAACTGAGAATTTGAATATGTTAATATGCTTTCTTCGTCGAAGCTTACTACCATTCTATATCCCACTATATTCATACCAGAAGTTTTACAAACATTATCACCAAAGATCTCCTCAACGAGTTTAATAGGAAACATATTTCCATTGATATCCACCCTAACCACTCTGTTAATGAGATATGGAGTCGTTGTTCTCATTAGGATTTTGGTCACATCCATACGAGCCTGTTTTCTTGTGCTTTCATCAATGTTCACGTAGTGACCAAAGCAAGACACAATGAAGTTGAAAAACTTTTCCGACCAAGCGTGAATTGGGGTTCCATAACACTTCACCCATTAGTATCTTGGAAGGTTAATGTAAACCTTTTGATCACCAATTAGTATCTTGTCTAAGATACTTCCAAATAAATAAGGATCATAAATCTAAATAAATCTCACGAAACCAAACCGTTTGCCCCTTTTATCAACCTTGTTCGGAATGAAAACCTCCACCACCTTACCCCATTTCTTGAAAACCATCCACATATCCTTGGGACCAAAATTATCAGGAAAGTTTGAAAAAAAATACGTGACTTGATCTTCATTGACCAAGACTCTTTTCTTTGCTACATATATCTGGTTTTGCTCCCTAACTATCCACTTGCTGTTATCCCCACGAGATGACCCCCCCACCTTCTGTCTCACCTCATGCAAGTCCACCATTACTCTGATATAATTTGTCATTCTATTTAAATTTGTTAAATGACTTATCAGAATATTTGGTTTTTGATAAAATACAATAAAGTCGTTTGATCCATTTAACTCACTCTATCCAATGTAAAAAAGACTTTAGTTGTTGTTACTTCATTTTATTTATATATATTTTTAATGTTGTGAAAAATAAAAAGCGGAAACATGAATTGGACGAAAGAATATGCTTATTTATTAAAGTAACACACAATTTATAGTAAATTGATTTTATTTTTGGTTATTGTTTGGATGAAGGTGTTTCTTTTGCAAAAATTATATATATCAAATTGTTCAATTCAGTTTTCTCCCTCAAATTTCTACAAAAACGTCATTATATTACATTAGGCTCGACCAAGCCCAGGCTTTACCCATAGGCTTTGTCAAATGGCGATGACATGACTTTTAAAGATGGGCACAAGTTAAATCGGGTTCGAGCCACCCAAACTACTAAAGTCTATATGTGTGGCCCTTATTTGAAACCATGATTATAAAACGTGGAAAGAAAACAACTACATCAATGTGGTAATGCAGTTATCTTCAAAGTAAATTGCGGCTGAGTATATAATACCCGGAATCAATTGAATATAACATGTTCCTTTTATTTGGAATATAATAAGAATTTAATTTTGATGCTTTATAAGTGTATTATAATTAATCATATATTATTATATATATAACTTTTTATATAATTATTATAATAGTTAAATATTTTTTATAACGTGATAATATATAATTAAATAACAATATAAAATACACTAATAGTGTATTCAAATTAGGTATATATAATAATATTTGATTTGCTTCTTATTCGATAATATATTGTGTCAAAAAAGCGCCAGCAGATTCATCCATTTCGCGGACTCGATGTTTGTGGTCAAATATGCCTTTCTCAATTCAAAAAAGTGCTAGGCCAACAGAATTGTCCATCTTTTCGTTCTACGTGCATGGAGTTCTCAGGTTAATTGGTGTCTCTAACAAACTTTTGTTTGAATCAGTGATTGAACATATTGCACTGGATTTAAAAATCATAAACTTTTTTGGCTGCGGTATTTGAATATCAAAACTCAAATGTATTAATATTTTCTTCATATATAATTGGTTATAATTTTTATTGTGCATATTAACTTCCAATTTTTCTTTTTTTATATATTCCATTTTTTCTTTATGGGCAGAAACTAATGATTGAAATAGGAGAATGAGATTTTCTTTTTATTGTAACATATTGGGATTATATATGTTAAAGCAAGCCTAATAAACATCTTGCAATAAATCATCATATATCCATTCTTTTTTTCAGCATTAATTCTTCCTAAGCTAGAGTAAGACGCTCATCATCTAATGTCCTGGTTGACAAAAGAATCAAATACAATTAGCCTCCTTCAGTTGACGCGTTTTCTACAGCTGAAAACATATTATCGCAAGAAAGATGCATGGTGAAGGTGAAAAATATAAGTGGAAACTATGAACAAATTACAAAATTGCTAGTCCTATATTATATTATTGATGAAAGAATATGCAAGCAAAAACAAAAACGAAAAGGACTTGCAAAAGTAGAATAAATAAAGCCTCCAGCGCGCCGACACAACAACTTCTTGCCATCCTCTATATATAGGCAGCAAAATTAGGACATTAAACTCAATCCAAATCCAAGCAATCGAATCTAGCTTAAACTCTTTCTCTCTAATACATCATCTTCATTATCCATTTTCTATCATCCAAAATTGTCCGCAGCCCACAGGCCATAGAAAGCAAACTATGGAAGCTTTTCGCTTACTCATAACACTTCTATTCGTTCCCTTCCTATTTTCCTCATTAGTTTCTGGATATTCTTGGAATGAGATTAAACTATGGTGCAACCAAACCCCAAATCCTCAACCATGTGAGTATTTCTTAAGCAATAACCCTACTCACCAACACAAGCCCATCAAGCACAAAGCCGATTTCCTCAAGCTTTCATTGCAACTTGCCCAAGAACGTGCACTCAAAGGCCATGCAAACACTCTTTCACTAGGCTCAAAGTGCCGTAACCCACGTGAAACGGCTGCTTGGGCTGATTGTGTTGAGCTTTATGAGCAAACCATCCACAGGCTCAACAAAACCTTAGACCCTAACACCAAGTGCTCCCAAGCTGATACTCAAACATGGCTCAGCACAGCTCTCACCAACCTTGAGACATGCAAAGCTGGGTTCTACGAGCTTGGGGTTCAAGACTATGTGCTGCCTTTGATGTCCAACAACGTTACTAAGTTGCTAAGCAACACTTTGTCTCTTTACAAGGTTCAATATCAAGAACCAAGCTACAAAGATGGGTTCCCAACATGGGTCAAACCAGGTGACAGAAAGCTTTTGCAAACGTCTTCTCCAGCTTCTCACGCTAATGTAGTGGTGGCAAAAGATGGGTCTGGAAAGTACACAACAGTCAGTGCAGCCATAAATGCTGCACCAGAGAGTAGCAGCGGGAGGTATGTGATATACGTGAAGGCAGGGATATACAATGAGCAAGTTGAGATAAAGGCAAAGAATATCATGTTGGTGGGAGATGGTATTGGGAAGACTATAATCACAGGTAGCAAAAGTGTTGGAGGGGGCACCACAACCTTCCGTTCAGCCACTGTTGGTAAGCAACAAAAAAAAAATGTTTCTTCAAGTTTCATCATTTTTCTCTCCTAATTTTCAGCTTCAACAATTTGATACAAAGAAATGAAAAATGAATGATTCAATGATTGAGAATTTAACTGTATGAATTTTTGCAGCTGTTGTTGGTGATGGATTTATTGCTCAAGACATCACATTTAGGAACACTGCTGGCGCAGCAAACCACCAAGCTGTTGCATTACGTTCTGGATCAGACTTATCAGTATTTTACAGATGTGGCTTTGAAGGTTACCAAGACACATTGTATGTCCACTCTGAGAGACAGTTCTACAGAGAATGTGACATTTATGGCACGGTTGATTTTATCTTTGGTAATGCAGCTGTGGTGTTCCAAAATTGTAATCTTTTTGCAAGAAACCCTCCAAATAAAGTCAACACAATCACTGCCCAAGGCAGAACCGATCCAAACCAAAACACCGGTATTTCCATTCACAATTCTAGGGTTACTGCTGCCTCTGATTTGAAACTAGTTCAAAGCTCTGTTAAGACTTATCTTGGAAGGCCTTGGCAACAATATTCTCGAACAGTTTTCATGAAGAATTCTCTTGATAGTTTGATCGATCCAGCTGGTTGGTTGGAATGGAGTGGTAACTTTGCCTTAAGTACTTTGTACTATGGAGAGTACATGAATACGGGACCAGGTTCCTCAACAGCAAATCGAGTTAAATGGTCAGGATATCATGTCATTACTAGTGCTTCTGAAGCTTCAAAATTCACTGTTGCAAATTTCATCGCTGGCAACTCATGGTTACCATCCACTCGTGTTCCTTTCACCTCTAGTTTATAAGTTTTATCATTTGTTTGTGGGTTGATTGATTCTTAATTCTTTTATTTTTATGCCTTCAAAATAATTTCGAATGATGTAATGTCGAACACAACAGGAAAAATTACTTAGTCTAGCTGATAAATAGCTTTCTTCTACTGTGGTTTGATTTCATTCTATTCTTTATGGAAATGTATTGAGAATACACACAATTATTCAATATTTAATTTGAAGAAGTTGATCTTTTACATTTAGAGTCTGTATTTCCTAAAACTGATTTAGTCTTGGTTTTCACAATTTGTTATAACTTATGTGATTTTTACTAGTTCATGTTTTTCATTGAACAAAATAATTACTATGGCTGTACAGTTGAGAAAGGAAAATGTTCATCTCATATCACTTTTTTCTTACACCACTTTTTATATCATATGTGAATGATTGTGATTAAGTAAGAGAAAAATATTGATATGTGATTATTGTAATCAATGGTAAATAATGTGATTAGAAATACTTACCTAAACATAGAGCATCACAATTGGATGCACCAGATCAATTAAGACTTAATATTTTTATAAATTTTTGTGAAATTAATTATGTGACATAAATATTTATGAAAATACTAAGTCTTAATTGACTTTGTACACTTAATTGATGTTCCAAATTTGGACAAGAATTTCTCATAATGTGATGTAAAAAGTGATATATGATGATCACATATTTGATACATTAATAAACTCTTATTTTTAGTCATTTACACTATCCATGTACTTAATTGATTAAGTCTGGTTATGTTTTGTAAGTTTGGACTCAAATTGGACTTAATTGATTTTTTTAACATTATTTAGGTCTTATACTATTTCTGTATTTCTGTCATATCTTAAGTTCTAGATGTGTAAAAATTATGTATCTTACCTTGTACGAAAGATAAGAGAGAGCTCTACAACTTTCATGAAGAGCTCTAGGTAAAATATGGACATTTAGAGGAGCTAAATGGGTTGAGAAGTCAGAACACGGGTTTTGTGACTGGAACCTGAACAGTGTGCAGTAATCAGAGCATAACTAGAGCTGTAGGAATTATCTTGGGCTGAAATTTGGATATTTGAAAGTCAAGACCCATATCTACAACTTTCATGAAGAACATAAGAGCTCATTCAGATAGCTTAGAAGTGATATTGGGTCTGGAAGTCAAAACAGAGGTGCTGAAACTGGGCCTGAACAGTCTGCAGTAATTAGGTCATATCTTGGGCTGTAGGACGATTTTTTGGATGATCTTAGTGGCATTAGAAAGCTAAGACAAAATGCTACAACTTTCATGGAGACCACGTTGCTTCATTCTAATGGCATCCATGAGATCAGCACTGAATGATTTCAGAGACAAAGAATCTCAATAATTTTCCACTCACCAACTCACCATTTGGCATTTTCCACTCATCCACATACTCCTCACCTACTCTTAATCAGCTCTCTTGTCATTTTGTATCCCTAATCCTCTATAAAAGGCACCATTGGCTGATCATTTGGTGCTCTTGGTGTTAGGCTTAGTTTTTAGAAGTTATGGTTATGCTGGTTTAGTGTTTTCCTTTGTTGTAATTTTCTCTTGCTCTAAATTGAAGCTATGTTCATTTTTCTCTTCTTCTCTCTTTCTTTCTTCTTATCTATGAGTAACTAAATCTTCATCTTGCTTGGGTGAAAGAGTGAAGCTCTTGGTAATGAAATAAGGTTATATTATTCTATTTCTTGTGTTTAAATGATATATTATCAAATGGATATTATATGTGTTGTATTTTGTTTCCAATCAATTTAAAAACCTTCTTTGTATAATGGAGATCTTGATTTATTGTAGATAATAGGATTGGCATAGTGAATGCTTGAACTCATTTACAAATGTTAGTAGATAATTAAAGGAATCATAATATGATTACATATATAATTGAACTTTGAATGTTATATTTTCCGATTGGAACCTCCGTTGTGTGTAGATTTCAATTGAGTTATAAAAAGAAATAATCTTGCCTTTAATTTATTACTAAGAGTAGATCTCCTAACCCAAGTAAGTTCTTAAATTCATTTGTGAACATCTTTTATTACTTTTAGTGTTGTGACAAATCTTTTTCTTACCTCAATTAATTTTTCTTCATCAATTCCCTATGGATCGACCTCGGACTATCGAGAAATTTATTACTTGAGATAACCTGCACTTGAGTTTACATCCTTTAAATCCCGCAATTAATATACAAAAAAAATAATGTGAGAAAATTGAGATTAGCTGAGAAATAACCATTCATAATTAAGAATTCAACCCGTAAAATTTCGTAAGACATCAATACAGCAAAATGCAAATATGAAAAAAAAAGGCCTTCAGAATTTTTAAACTCTAATGTTAACCACAAGGATAATGGTCTGGATATTTCCTTTGTCTTTTCACTTAAATTGTTGTGTCTAATTAAGATAGCTATATAAATCATATCCACCCATTGAAGTGTCAACATCAACTTATTAATATTATTCATTCCATTTCAAAATATATGTCGTTTTAGATATTAAATTTTATTTTATTTTATATATTGTTTTTGAAAATTAAGAATGTATTAATTTTTTTTGACTTTATCTTTGTCTTTTGATATTTCAATTAGGGTTGTAAATGAGCAGAACTATTCGTGAATTATTCGAACTCAACTCGTCAAATGCTCAATCAAACTCGTTTATTTAACTTAAACAAACAAACTCAAACTCAAACTTAAACTTAAGCTCAATTATATAAATGAGACAAGTTCAGATTTTATAGGCTTGATATTAAAATTTATAAATAACTTGCGCGTGTGTATGTTATTTATTTATTTTGAATAGATAGTAAAAATTAAATAGAAAAATATAATTATAAAAATGTATAGATAACTAATAATTATTTGTTATTATTACTGACTAAAAACTTCTATAAGAAGGTTATGAATTTTTTTATATAATGAATTATAAATGAAAAAATAGTTTTCATTTCTATTTTTAGTTTTTTATCTATCTCTAAAGATGTTTACTAAATATTAAATTAATACACATAAATATTTTAAAGAGAGAGTTGATAAAAGGGAAAAAAATATAATCAAGATATAAATGAGCGAAACGAACTAAACCCAATTTTTTTTTTCTTAAACAAGTTAAGTCCAAGCTTTAAAATTTAATTTGGTTAAATAAATAAGTTAACTTGAGTAATCTCTTTTTTTTTTTCACACGCCAAACTTGAGATTTAAGTGCTCGATTTGACTTGCAGGTTGGAACGGAAAGCTCTTGAGTAGAGCTGGTAGAATTACCCTTGCCAAGGTTGTGCTGTCCTCCATACCCATTTACACCATGCAGAACCTATGGTTACCCACTGGTATTTGTGACAACATAAATGCTGTTGTTCATTCTTTTATCTGGGGCGAATCCTCTAGTCATTGGGTGAATTGGCAGACTGCTACCCAGCCTAAACATAGGGGTGGGCTTGGAATTCATACAGCCAGAGCCACAAATGTGTCCTTACTTGGTAAGCATGTTTGGTCTTTGATGCATAACAGAGATAAATTATGGGTGAAGATGCTTTCTTCTAAATACTTGCATGACACTTATATTCTTAATGCTGACCCTATGTATGGTTGCTCTTACACTTAGAATTCTATTCTCAAAGCTGCACAGCTTCTCCATGATGGTTTCAAAATCCATTTGGGTAAAGGAGAGGTTTCCTTTTGGTATGACAAATGGCTTCATGATGATCTCCTTTGTCACTTGGTGCCTTATGTTAATATCTAGGATTCCCAACTCACTGTCAAGGATATCTGTGTTGATGGCCGCTGGCATTAGGAGAGTATTGTTACTCATATTCCTGATGATTTGAAGCAGATAATTCAGAGTATCCTTATTGATGGTCTTTCAGAGGATATATTCATATGGGGGACCTCAAACACTGGCCTGTACTCTGCTAAAGCTGCCTACCAATGGCTCTTTCCTGATTCTACTCCCCTTTTTGCCCGCATGGAGACTTGGTCCTGGGTTTGGAGACTTAAACTACTTGAGAACATCAAACTTTTTATATGGTTTATCCTTCATGGATGTCTTCCCACTAACCTTGTTCGTTTTAACCATCATATTTCTGTTGATCGCTCTTGTCACAGGTGTGGTGCAGCTCAAGAGACAATTATTCATGCTCTTCGGAATTGCAACAAAGCTAAAAGGATTTGGCGCTTGATGAAGCAGGATCATGGACAGTTCTTTCATCCTCAAGACTGTAATGATTGGATTCGAAGGAATTTGGAGAGTAATAAAGGATCTTTCTTTGCTGCTATGTGCTAGTTGATTTGGAAGTCTAGAAATAGCTTTGTTTTCACAGATACAACTTGGGAGGATTGGAATACTTGCAATCAGATTTTCTCTCTTTCATCTTTAATCAAGCATGCCTTTGAGTCCTCATCCTCACACCCGATTACCAAGGAAGTTAAATGGTTGCCGCCTCCTTTTGATGTCGTCAAATTAAACGTGGATGGTAGTTCATTTCGTAACCCAGGGAGATCAGGCTATGGAGGCTTGCTCAGAGACCACAATGGCCAATGGATTACTGCCTTCTCTGGTTTTTGTGGTTTTACTACGAATCTTAATGCTGAACTCATGGCAATTTTCCAAGGTCTTAGACTGGCGTGGGAGTTGGGGCACAAGTCCATTATTTGTGAGTCTGACTCTAAGACTGCCTTATCTTTTATTAACCCAGACATTAATCGTTTCCATCCTTATGCGGCTGTTGTCACAAGGATTCATCAACTCAGAGCCCATTCTTGGAATGTTTCTTTCCAGCATGTGTATCGGGAGGCAAACTTTTGTGCTGACTGGTTTGCAAAGCAAGGAGCTATGTCGAACCATGATTTCACCACCTGGGAAGTGTGCCCCCTGATAATCATATATTTTATACATTAATAAACCCTCATTTTTAGTCATTTACACTCTTCATATACTTAATTGATTAAGTCTAGTTATGTTTTGTAAGATTGGACTCAAATTAGACTTAATTGATTTTTTCAGCATTATTTGAGTGTTACACTATTTCTGTATTTTGGTCATATCTTGAGTTCTAGATGTCTAGCAATTATGAATTTTACCTTGTAGGAAAGCTGAGAGAAAGCTCTACAACTTTCATGAAGAGCTCCAGGTAAAATATAGACATCTAGAAGAGATAAATGGGCTTGGAAGATAGAACACGAGTTTTGTGTTTGGAACCTGAATAGTGTACAGTAATCAGAGCATAACTCGGGTTATAAGAATTATCTTGGGCTGAAATTTGGACATTTGAAAGTTAAGACCCAGATCTACAACTTTCATGAAGAACACAAGAGCTCATTCGGACAGCTTGGAGGTGATATTGGGTCTGGAAGTCAAAACAGAAGTGCTAAAACTGGGCCTAAACAATTTGCAGTAATTGGGCTATATCTCGGGCTGTAAGAATGATCTTGGACTGAAATTTGGACATCTGAATGTTAAGATCCAGATCTACAACTTTCATGAAGATGACTTTTCTATTTGATGACAGAATCCATGAGTTAAGCAATGAATGATTTCAGAGAAAAGAAATCTCAATAATTTTTCACTCTTATCCTCACCATTTGGCATTTTCCACTCATCCACCTACTCTTAATCAGCCTCCTTATCATTTTGTATCCCTAATCTTCTATAAAAGGCACCATTGGCTGACTATTTGGGATACTTGGTATTAGGCTTAATTTTTTACAAATTATGGTTATACATGTTTATTATTTTCCTTTGTTATAATTTTCTCTTGTTCTAAATTGAAGTTATGTTCATCTTTCTCTTCTTCTCTCTTTCTTTCTTCTTATCTATGAGTAACTAAATCTTCATCTTGCTTAGGTGAAAGAGTGAAGCTCTTGGTAATGAAATAAGGTTAGATTATTCTATTTCTTGTGCTTAAATGATATATTATCAATTAGATATTATATGTGTTATATTTTGTTTCCAATCAATTTAGAAACCTTCTTTGTATAATGGAGATCTTAATTTATTGTAGACAATAGGATTGACACAGTGAATGCTTGAACTCATTTACAAATGTTGGTAGATAATTAAAGGAATCATAATATGATTGCATATATAATTGAACTTTGAATGTTATATTTTCCGATTGGAACCTCCGTTGTGTGTAGATTTCAATTAAGTTATAAAGAGAAATAATCTTACCTTTAATTTATTACCAAGAGTGGATCTCCTAATCATGCAAGCCCTTAAATTTATTTGTGAACTTGTTTTATTACTTTTGGTGTTGTGACAAATCATTTTCTTACCTCAATTAATTTTTTTCATTAATTCCCTGTGGATCGACCTCGGACTCCCGAGAAATTTATTACTTGAGACAACCTGCACTTGGGTTTGCATCCTTAAATTTTGCAGTCAAGTTTTTGGCGCCGTTGCCAGGGACTTGATTTGAAGTTTTGATTTATTGAGGTTTGTTTTCTTTAATAAAATCTATTCTCTCTTCTCCCTTACCGGAGGAAAAGATCGACTTGCCGATCCTTCGGTTTCTTTACTAACTCTCTAACTTATTAACTATCTAACTTACTAGCCTGCTAACTTACTAACATACTAACTTTTATATTTATGTCATTTATTTTCTGCTTACTAACTTTTTATTTTATGTACTCTAACTTTTAATTTACGTCATTTATTTTTTACTCTTTATTTTCTGCACTTACTTACTAAATATTAACTCTCTAATTATCTAACTTTTTACTTTATCAGTTATCTAACTTTTTACTTGTTAATATTTATTGGATGGTTGGTTTATACCACATCCTTATTAATATTTAATGATGGGTGACACTGCCAGCTTGTACATTATTTTTGTTTATTTATTTTAAGTTATTTAAGTATTTATGCTTAATTGGTATCGTGATTTAAATTCTGGTCGTTTAGTTAAAATTAATCCTGGTACTTTATATATTAATTTATTTGAATCACAATCACACACAATTGACACAATGGCTGACAATGAAAGTGTACATGATGAACCTGAAAATTAACCGTTGCGAACCATGCATGAATATTTGCAACCACCTCGAAATTCTAGTCCATCATGTTTTATCTTTCCACTCAATGCCAACAATTTTAGATTTAAGTTAGGTATGATTTCTTTACTTCCTAATTTTCATGGTTTAGAATCTGAAAGTCCATATTTACATCTGAAAGAATTTGAGGAAGTATGTATTACCTTCAATGATCAAAATTGCACTGAAGAGATTGTTAAGCTTAAATTGTTTCTTTTTTCTTTAAAAGATAAAGCAAAATCTTGACTTAACACTTTGAAACCAAGATCAATTGGCACATGACAAGAAATGCAAGGTGAGTTCTTAAAGAAATTTTTTCCAACACATAAAACCAATGCTATAAAAAGACAAATCTAAAATTTTTCCTAAAATTCAAATGAAGCACATTTTCAATGTTGGGAACGGTTTAAAGATTTGTTAAATTCTTGCCCACATCATAGTTTTGAAAAATGACGCACTATAAGCTTCTTTTATGAAGGTTTAACACCTAAAACTAAACAATTTGTGGAAACAATGTGCAATGGTGAGTTTCTTGATAAAGAACATGATAAAGCTTTAGACTATTTAAACCAACTGGCAGAAAATTCTCAATCTTGGCATAATATTAACCCTTCTGAAAATTTAATTAGATCTAATCTTACAAGTGCTAATAAAGGAAAATATCATCTTAGTTAAGAGGATGATCTAAATGCCAGGTTTGCTAGTTTGGCTAGAAAGGTTGAAGCCATGGAATTAAGAAAAGCAAAAGAAATTAAATCTGTGCAAAATAAAAAAATTTGTGGCATTTGTGATGACTTAGGACACTCAACACACGAATGTCCTAATATTCCTGTTTTTAAAGAAGTTCTACATGAGCAAGTAAATGCAATGAATAATTTTAAAAAGCCATTTACTTCTTCTTTTTCAAATACATACAATCCAGGATGGAGAAATCACCCGAACTTCAGCTGGAGGAATAATAATCAGTCATAATTCGTGCAACCACCACCTCCTCAAGCACAACAGGACTCTCAAAATTCTCAAGGATATACCCCTTATGTCCCACCATATAGGAAAAACCTTGAAGAAACACTACATGCATTCATAGAAAAGCAAGAGGCCATTAATAAACAAAACAATCAAACCATGAATGACATAAAAAACACTCTTGCTAAACTTTCTTCTGCACTCACCATTCACGAGAAAGGAAAATTTCCTTCTCAACCTCAACCAAATGGCAAAGGTCAATGCAGTCTAAATGAGGGGAGTTCAGAAAATCAACAAATGGACTAAGTCAAGTCAGTGATAACTCTTAGGAGTGGAAAAGTTGTTGAAAAACAAATCCCCAAATCTTGTGAGAAAGAAGTTGAACCAATTCCCCAAGAAAATAAAGAAGTTGACCAAAAGGCGACTAAACTCTCACCTTCACCCCCATTTCCTCAAGCATTGAATAATCCAAAGAAATTGGACCACCACACTGAAATTTTAAAATTTTGAAACAAGTGAAGATCAATATTCCTCTGTTAGATGCTATCAAACAGATTCCTTCTTATGTCAAATATTTGAAGGACTTGTGCACTGTTAAAAGGAAATTAAATGTGAAAAAGAAAGCATTTTTGGCTGAACAGGTAAGCTCCATTCTTTAGAATAATAATGCGTTGAAATATAAAGACCCTGATTGTCCTACAGTTTCATGCATTATTGGAGAACATAAAATTGAAAAAGCTTTACTTGATCTTGGTACTAGTGTCAATTTGCTTTCATATTCAGTTTATCAGCAACTCAACTTAGGTGAGTTAAAACTAACTTCTGTAACTCTTCTACTTACAGATAGATTAATCAAAATTCCAAGAGGAATAGTGGAAGATGTGTTGGTTCAAGTTGATAAATTCATATATCCTGTGGATTTTATTGTCTTGGATACTGAACCTATGGTTGATAGTTGTAAGTCAATTCCTGTTATTTTAGGCCGTCCATTTTTAGCAACATCTAATGCTTTGATAAATTGCAGAAATGGAGTGGTGAAGCTAACATTTGTAAACATGACACTGGAGCTCAATGTTTTTAACATGTGCAAGAAACCACAGGAAGTCCTTGATGAAAAGGAGGAAATTGAAGGAATTGAAGTCATTATAGATAATCATCTTCAAACAAGGAGTTATTCTGACCCATTAGAAATTTGTTTAGTCAATTCATTTGATTCAAGCATACAATTAGAAGATGATATCTCTGAAATATGTTCTTTGCTTGATTGTGCACAGGCAATGGAGTACAAAGGATGGAAGCCAAGATTTGAAGAACTAAAACCCATGAATAATAATGCCCATGAAGAAGTACCCACTCTGGAACTAAATCCATTACCTGCCGGGTTGAAGTACACATTTTTGGGAGAAAAGCAAAACTTTTCAGTGGTAATTTCCTTGTCTCTTACTAAAGAATAAGAAGGTATGTTAACAGAAGTACTTAAAAAGCATAAAAGTGCAATTGGATGGACATTAAAGGACATAAAAGGTATTAATTCATTAATTTGTACACACAGAATACATTTAAAGGATAATGCTAAAACTTCTCAACAACCTCAAAGAAGATTAAATCCACACATGAAAGAGGTAGTTAGAGCTAAAGTCCTCAAATTGCTTGATGTTAGAATTATCTATCCTATCTCTGATAGCCAATAGGTAAGCCTTACACAAGTTGTGCCTAAGAAATCTAGAATAACAGTAGTTGAAAATGATAAAGGTGAATTGATACCTACGCGAGTCTTATCTAGTTGGCGTATGTGTATTGATTTTAGAAAATTAAATACTGCTACTAGGAAAAATAATTTTCCCTTGCCATTTCTTGATCAAATTCTAGAAAGGGTAGCAGGACATCCATACTACTGTTTTCTTGATGGTTTTTCGAGTTATAATCAAATACCAATTGCATTGGAAGATCAAGAAAAGACCACTTTTACATGTCCCTTTGGTACTTTTGCATATAGAAGAATGCCTTTTGGCCTTTGTAATGCTCCGGCAACATTTCAAAGATGCATGTTAAGCATTTTTAGTGACATGATTGAGCATTATTTAGAGGTTTTCATGGATGATTTGATAGTTTTTGGACATTCTTTTGAAAATTATCTTGATAATTTGGAAAAATTTCTTAAAAGATACGAAGAAAAAGGATTTGTGCTAAACTGGGAAAAATGTCATTACATGGTTACCTCAGGAATAGTGTTAGGTCATGTGATCTCTTCTAAAAGAATTGAAGTTGATAAGGCCAAAGTTGAATTAATTGCTCATTTGCCTTTCCCAAAAACAGTAAGAGAAGTTCATTCCTTTTTAGGACATGTAGGATTTTACAGAAGATTCATTAAGGACTTTAGTGTCATATCTAGACCATTATGCAATCTTCTGTTGAAAGATGCACCATTTGATTGGACTCAAGAATGTCAAAAATCTTTTGAAAAATTAATTGGTCTTCTGACATCTGCTCCTATCATGCAATCTCCTGATTGGTCTTTGCCTTTTGAGTTAATGTGTAATGCTAGTGATTTTGTTGTGGGTGTTGTTTTAGGCCAAAGAAAGGAAGGTAAGCCTCATGTGATTTATTACGCAAGTAGAACTTTAAACAGTGCACAAATGAATTACACCACTACTGAAAAAGAACTACTTGCTGTAATTTTTGCACTGGACAAATTTCGATCTTACTTAATTAGCTCTTCTATTGTGATTTTCACTGATCATTCTGCTATTAGATATTTGATGTCTAAGCAGGATGCCAAACCAAGATTGATACGGTGGATCTTGTTACTTCAAGAATTCAACATCACAATAAAAGATAAGAAAGGAGCTGAAAATGTTATCGCTGATCATTTGTCCAGACTTACAATAGGCTCACCTTTTGATAGCACACCTATCAATGATTCTTTTCCTGATGAATTTTTATTTTCTGTCAATTCCATGCCTTGGTTTGCTAACATAGTCAACTTTCTTGTAACAGGAAAGATGCCGCCTCAATGGACGCACCAAGATAGAAGGAAATTTTTGACAGAGGTGAAAATTTTTTATTGGGATGACCCATACTTGTTCAAATATTGTGCTGATCAAATCTTTCGGAGATGTGTTCCCGACAGTGAGGTAGGTAATGTTATCAAATTTTGTCACTTAGAAGCATGTGGAGGTCACTTCTCTTCAAAGAAAACAACTGTGAAAATCTTATAGTGTGAATTTTATTAGCCCACTTTATTTAAAGACTGCTATACTTTTTGCAAAAGTTGTGAAAATTGTCAAAAGTTGGGCTCAATTTCAAAAGAAACATGATGCCTCTGAACCCCATCCTTGTCATTGAAATTTTGATTGTTGGGGAATTGATTTCATGGGTCCATTTCCATCTTCATTTGGATTTGTGTATATTTTGGTTGCAATTGATTATGTTTCAAAATGGATTGAGGCGAGATTTTATGCCGACACAATAATCATAAAACTGTTCTCAAATTTTTAAAAGAAAATATCTTGTGTCGATTTGGAATCCCTCGAGCTATCATAAGTGATGGGGGAACACATTTTTGTAATAAACCATTTGAATCTTTAATGAAGAAATATGGTATTACACACAAAATTGTCACCCCTTATCACCCTCAGACAAGTGGACAAGTTGAATTGGCAAATAGGGAGATTAAACAAATTTTGGAAAAAATGGTTAACCCAAATCGTAAAGATTGGTTTTTAAGACTAAACAATACACTTTGGGCTTACCGTACTGCTTTCAAAACATCTTTGGGCATGTCACCCTATCAGTTAGTCTATGGAAAACCTTGTCACTTGCCTGTAGAATTGGAACATAAAGCATTCTGAGCCATTAAAGCTTTCAATCTAAATCTTGATGATGCTTGCAAGATACGCAAATTGTAATTAAATAAACTTGAGGAATTGAGAAATGATGCATATGAGAACTCAAAGATTTATAAAGGCAGAACAAAAGCTTTTCATGACAAGACAATTTTGAGAAAATCTTTTGAAATTGGTCAAAAAGTTCTGCTTTATGATTCTCGCCTGCACCTATTCTTTGGAAAATTGAGATCTAGGTGGAGTGGTCCTTTTGTTGTCAAACACGTGTATCCTCATGGAGCCGTAGATATTGAGAATCCTAGGAATGGTAATGTGTTTAAAGTCAATGGACAAAGGCTCAAACCATTTCTGGAAAACCAAGTTAATGAGGTAGAATTCATCTCTCTTTTTAATCCTTGTTATAAATAGAATTCACTCTAATTTTGTTTCCTTGTTTTTGCAGTTCTTTGTGTTGCCAGTTAAGTGGCAGATACGGTACTCCGTGACTCTCAAGTCGGTTTGTTTTTCAGTTTCTGAAAATAACTGAATCCTTCTTCTCCTTCAAAATGGATGTCATTCTTTCAAACCTGAGAAAACATTTTCCTTCTCTCCCTCAAAATGCTTTGAAAAAAATCTACAAAGTTCGATGTGAAAGATTGAGATTGTTAATGCATAAAGGTATGCCAGAAGATGTGCACTGGATAATTGAAGCAAAGGTCCAACTAGCAGGTGAGTCTTCAATTTCATTTGACTCATACATGCCAGGTCTTAGAAGAAGTTCGTATTCTAAAAGGAGAAGAGCAAAAAGGTTACAAGTCTGTTACAAATGTGGATGATGGAATTGTGACAAGCAATGTCGTACTTTGGGGATGGTTTCCGCAAACAGAGAAGATAAAATTTTCTTCATTAAGAATAGACTGAGTAAGGAGTCATTAGATGATATCTTATTGACTCTTGAGACGCATTCTTGTGGATTGGTGCATCGTGAAATTCTTAATTTGTGGAATCTCTTCAAGGATGAAGAAAAACGCTACAGTCTTGGGAATCTGACTCTAAAAGACCCTGTTTGCCAATTTATAAGAAAATTGGATGGGAAGCTTATCCTCGACTCATAGAAGGCGTTTAAGCCGTTATTGGACATTAAACCAGAGGCAGATGTGAGTCATATCCACAAATAATCTGTACATATCATTCTCTTCTTCTTCATGTCATCTTTAAAAAAAAAGAAAAAATAGAAAAAAATGTTTGAACAAGGGCGATCCGGAAGGAGTACCATGACTTTAATTAGTTGTGGAGCCCAAATTTGGGCGACCATTGACCGTCATTGACTCGGGTGGACCTTTGCACGCTGGTCCTTAAAAAAAGTTCGTGTACCATGCTCTGTAGAGAGCCGCACTCCATAACCCAATGTTTACCATCTAGGCACTGTGGAGTTGATGGACAAGCAGAAGCGTCCCACTCTAGTTATTAGTGAAAAGTAACCCGCGGCTGCCGAAGCGTATGAGGCATCTGAGCTTAATCCTCTCTTTTATTAGAAGGGGCTCTCAGCGCCCTGGGATGGGATGTTTTGGATCTTGGACATTACGAGTTTCAGATTTTAACATCTTTATTGATGTTACAAGACCAAGTGTGAGCGCTCCAGGTTCCAGACCCAAGATGGAAACCCACGATGGTTTCTGCTTTCTCCTTTCTCCGAATAAACGGATGTGAGTGTCTACTGCACTGGTGACACGCAGTATAAAGATATGTCACTACTGTACTCATGACGAGCAGTATAAAGATACGCCATGAAAGCTGTACATACAGGTATATCATCATTTGTTATTATATTTCTTTTATCTTTGTATGATTTTGCTGTATTTTAGTTTTGGACAGATGATCCTTTGAGCAGGGTCCTTCAGGGGTTTCTAGACTTCTTTACCCTGATGGTTTTCTTGAAGTAAAAAAAAAAAGACAAAAAAAATAAAAAACAACAAAAAAAAACAATAAAAAAGCAAAAAAAAAAAAAAAAAAAGAGATTATGTGTTCCTTAATTTCAAACTCTTCTGACAACAGCCAACCTACCCTTGTAGGTGCAATTATTACCATTTCCATTCTTTTTCCTATTTAAACACTCCACTTTTCTCCATCTCAGAATCAATCAAAAGAAATGTGAGAATAGAAATGGAAGGTGTTTCTGTTCGTCAACTTAAAAATATCTGTGTATTTTGTGGATCTAAGTATGGGAAGTGTTTAGAGTTTGTAAACGCAGCTACCACTCTTGGTCGATCACTTGCTGCGAGGAATATTCATCTTGTATATGGGGGAGGTTACCGTGGGTTAATGAGGGTTGTATCACTTACTGCATATATAGGAGGCAGTCAGGTTTTAGGTATCATTCCTGAACCTGTAGCTCAAGAGAACATTACTGGAAAGACAATTGGAGAGGAACTTAAGGTATCATCATTGCATGAACGAATGAAGATAATGCTTAAAAACTCTGATGCATTCATTGCCTTACCAGATGATTTTGGTACCTTAGAAGAAGTTTTTCAAATTGTCTCTTGGGCCCAACTGAACATCCACCATAAACCCATAGGTTTGTTGAATGTAAATAATTTCTTTAATATTTTGTTAATCTTTCTTGACCATGTTGTGGAACAGAAATTTATCACACTTTCGGCAAGACAACTTCTTATCTCTGCTTCCACTATTGATGAGTTGATTGATAAATTACAAGCTTTTGTTCATAAACCTGACCCAGCAATATCACAGATAGATTGGTCAGCAGGAAGCAGTGAGGGAAACAGGATGAAAAAGGAGCCAGATTTGACACTTCGTTTATAGCTTTTCTTTACTCTTGATTTTATTTATCGTATTTTATTTTTGTTTAAATTTGTGTCAGATTTCTCTAATAGGTAATATCTTCTATCATTTACTCATCTATATTTTAACATTGAGAACAATATTGTGATCTAGTTGGGGGGAAGGATAGTTGACTGCCAATTTTTTTTCTTTTCTTTTTTGGGAAGTATGATATGATTGTCATGGACTTATTAAACCAATGAATGATGGCAGAGTAAGGAGTAATTTTACTTCTGAGACGTATCTAAATTGGGAAGTACGTTTAGTAATATGACTATTAGAAACCTATTCGTAGTAAAACTAATTAAGGATGACAGAGTAAGGAGTAAATTTTGGAAACAATTTATTACTCTTGAGACGCATCTTAGTTGAGGAAATAATTATTTTGTGTAGAAGTAGCAAATGGATTCTTGGATCTTAGCATAAATTGTCTTCTTTCTTAAAAATCACAAGCTTGGATATAAATGTTGATATGATGGATTGAGAATGATAGAAATATGCCTTGTGAGATTTTGAGCTTATTGATGATTGAATTAAATATCTGTCCCATTCTCTTCTTTCTTGTGTGATTTTCACTCATGGAATTGTTACTCTAGAACTTGCTTTGATTCTTTTTTAGGCTACATTTTCACATGCATACATTAATATGATTGAGGCATTTTGAAATAGCTACTTTGACCAAATAGCCACCCTTGTATATTTTCTATTGTGTAACCCCTTTGAACTTGTTTGACCATTCCTTGTTTTAAGCTCATTTCATCCTTCAAAAAAAAAAGAGAAAAAAAAAGAGAAAAAAAACATGTTTTTACCCAACCTTAGGGAATAAGAAAGCATTGACCTTATTCTTGAACAAGTGTAGGGGTGTGTGTGCAAAATGATCAAAAAAAAATGACCACCATTGCAATTAAAGGATTATCAGAGTCTAGAATAAATATGGATGCTTGGAAACAACAGGAAGAAAAAGAGAATATTCAAGTCTAACAATGAATTCAATTCACCAATTTGGGATTGATCTTCAACAAAACATTAGTCAAATATTGGTGATTGTCCTTTATGATGAATGTTCTCAAACATTTTCTCCACTCTAACTAATGCTCTTTTATTCTCTTTGGTATTTATCTTTTCATATCCATATTATCCTCTCTCCTTTACCATGACCCCATTACAACCTTGAATAAAGTCCTCTTGATTTTTGTATGCATGTGGTTTGAGTAGCGGAGAAGTAGAAAATAAGCAAGTTTATGGTAGTGCAATTGTTCATGGGTTGAATAGAGTGAAATACTTACCTTTTAAACACTTGAGAGATTGAGAGTGAATTCTGTGAGGATCTATCATTCTTGATTCATTCTTTTCAATTGAAGTTTCCTTGCTTGTTGGTTTGAGATGTAAAAAAATGTTACCTCATTAATGCTTTGATCCCTTGAATTTCTTGTTACTCTTCTTGCTTCATCGAGTCTTTTAGAGTTTTTAGTTTTTGAATCTGTGTCATTTTTCTTTGTCTCCTAACTTTGGTCTTATGTGTTTTGCCCAGGAGTGCAAAAAGCTAAGTGTCATATATTTTATACATTAATAAACCCTCATTTTTAGTCATTTACACTCTTCATGTACTTAATTGATTAAGCCTGGTTATGTTTTGTAAGATTGGACTCAAATTGGACTTAATTAATTTTTTCAGCATTATTTGGGTCTTATACTGTTTCTGTATTTTGGTCATATTTTAAGTTCTAGATGTCTAACAATTATGAATTTTACCTTGTAGGAAAGCTGAGAGAAAGCTCTACAACTTTCATGAAGAGCTCCAGGTAAAATATTGATGGGACCACGGCAAGTGTACCGGATCGTCAAGTAATAAAAATAATGAGAAATCAGATATCGTTCTCAGGAATCGATGGCCAAGTACCAATTCACGAAATTAGCTACTATTTAAACTAAGATTTGAATCAAAGAGAGTTCCAATAATAATAACAAAATCAAAAGAAACAAAAGCAATAACAATATTTTTGGGTTTTTCTAGTTGGCAATTTATCAAACACTTGGTATGCAAGATAAGAAACAATTAATGAAAGAGTTGGGATCAAGCTTTATTTGATTACACTTGTTGCATATCAATTGGAATTAATACAAGCTACTATTCCTATTTTGTTATCGAATTCTCTAATTTAATCAAACCCTAATTCCTTAGGCGATTGACCCTTTGTTCCCAATTAAAAACCCTAATTCCTTAGGTGAATCTAAGAGATGACAAGCAGTATGGTTTAGAATTCAACAAGGTAACAAGCAAATCAATGACTATTCCTAGCCTAGAGATAAGCGAGGTTCATAATCTCATATCACAAATCATATATCAAATTTCCATTCAACATACAATTCTAAATTCATCCTAAAGAGAATCAATCTTTAGAAAGCATTAAGAGAAGAGATTATAAACTCAAAATAGAAATAACAACATGAATTAATTGAATCCAATGTCAATAATAACTAAAATCCATCAAAATCCACCTAATCCTAACAAGGGAGAGTTTAGCTAGACATGGAAATAAATGTAAAAACTAAATCAATAAGGAAGAAGATGCAAAACTCCATGGAAGATTGAAGAAAATCTGAGTTATCACTCTTCTTCTCTTCAAATCCACCGTAGATGTCCCAAAATAGGCTCTTCACTGCTCCAAAACGGCTCCACACTCTTCTCTCCACGCAACACTCCTTCATTTAGGTCAGAAAAGATGAATTTATACTCTGGTATGGGTGCCTAGGCGTTGCGTCTGGAGCGCCTAGGCGCTGAACGTCCAGAACGCATTTGCTGTCATGAGTGAGCGCCTAGGCGCTTCGTTTTGAGCGCCTAGGCGCTTCGTTTTGAGCGCCTAGGCGCTTCGTTTTGAGCGCCTAGGCGCTTCGTTTTGAGCGCCTAGGCGCTTCGTTTTGAGCGCCTAGGCGCTCAACATCCAGCTTGTCTCCTTTAAAGCCTTAAAGGCGCTTAGGCGCTCCTTTTGTAGCGCCTGGGCGCTAAATGCTCAACAGACTTGCTCTTGATCTTCCTTGGAGGCTTTAAGTCCTCTCTTCTTGAGTGCTTTTCTTTGCCACATTGAGTTTCATCATATTTCTCTAGGTGCCTATAATCAAAACAACAACAAATGAGCTAAAGCACCAATAATTCTAATCAAAATGAACTCAATCTAACAAACTAAAATGGATCAAGTAAAAAGACAAAATAAAACTGTTTTAAGGTCAAAACAACGTCAAAAGTTGGGTTTAAGCGGTGAAATCCCCTCAAAAGGTTTTGGAAAAATAGATAATCTAGCAAACTTAAAACTTTGCTTGTTCTCAAGCAAAAACAGAATAACAAACGAGCCAAATAAAATAAAAAAATAACTCCACAACTCAAACACCAACGCTGAACTGAATAAAATTAACCAAGAGTGTCCCACAACTCAAAAGTATCAAAGTTACAGCGAATCAATTCATACATGCATTCTTGAAAGTAAAACTCCTAACTGTGTAGCTGAAACTCAGAGGGTCAAAAATAAGGGACATCACAACCATGCACTGATCAATCATAGCTTGAAAGTTAATGAACATGGCATCAAAATACACCTGATAATTGGGCACTTAAACTCTCTATAAGTGAATAGAGACTCTCAGTCACTCTTGTATTTAGGCTTGTGTTTCTCTCAGTCATCACTTATTGAGGTCACCCTCCTTGGATTTGCTTTTCATCTCATACATGCATGCACGTCACTCACAAATGCAACAATCAAAAGGACTTTATTCAAGGTCGCTTTGGTGCCAAGGTACAAGGTAGATAAAATGAACATATAAACTGCTACCTTAGAGAGCAAGTGAGCATTGGTACTTCTAACAAATCTTCAATTCACAAATCTCATACCTTTCACGTTCACTTTTTCTTTTATATTTCCCCAGTAACCTACATGGTCTCAAAGGGGTACTTGATCATTGAGTCAAGTATTTCCCAGTAACCCGTCGGTCTCAAAGGGGTTCCTATTCAACAAGCCAACTCTCTTTTTTTTTTTTCAACAACGGTCACCCCAAACTTTGTACATTGCTAACCCACACCTTCAATAAATTCAATGCTCAATTACCCCTTTTAGGTGGATAAGACATTCATTATTTTGGCTATGGCATGCTGTATGGGTCAAACAAAGAATTTAGTGTATTAGGCTCAAAGGGGCAACACAAAAGAAACAAACATCATTTGGTTGGCTATATGGCTATCTGGCTTAGCAACAAAACTGCCTTTATCATGTCGATGCATTGTGCAAATCACGGTATGCAAATGAGATTCAAGCAAAGCAAGGAGAATAGAAACTCATGAGTGACCTCTCATCAAAGCAAAAATGTTGAAGGCTCAAAACAACTACCAAAGATGAATTATGAAATCCACTCGCAAAAATCACCAAGTACATTAACAATAAGCTATAAGATTTATGCATGGAAGTCATAATCCTCATTCAAGTACCACAATCTAAGAAATAAGCCCTCAAAGCTTTCAAGTTTCCCTAATAGGCAGTGCATGCATGGTTGCCTCACATTACACAGATACTATCAAGCATGGGGACCCACAAAAGTAAACTCTAAATAGTTCAACATTGGATTGACTCACAAAGGCAATAAACTCCAATTAACAAGAAGCTAAAACTAAACAAAGAAATTAAGTAAAATGCACACAGACACTTTAAACAAATAAAAATCAAACAAAAATGACAAAAATGAAAAAGTAGAGATAGAAGAGCCTGAGCATGGGTTGCCTCCCATGAAGCGCTTGTTTAACGTCATCAGCTCGACGTTGCTTCTCAACTCATTAAGGTGGCTTGAAACAGGAGAAGTAGGATGACACTTTTCTTCTGTTAGATCTTTGCCTCCATACTTGGTCACTAACCTTGCAATCCCCTCCAAAGACGTGTGGAACTTGACTTGAACCTGAGTGTTCTGAATAAACCTTTGCATGTGAGATTTCATTAGGCCATGGAGGTCTCAATTTATCAACAGATGACAGATCAGGTTTCAACTTATCAGAAGATTTCGGCCCTTTGTGCAAAATATTATGAGAAATTAGAGGACTAACTGACTCCTTTTGAGCTTTATCTTGGATGCAATTGACGGGAGCATAGAGATCTGATGTCAGTGCAGATTTATCAAAGACGTTGATAGTCACCTGATCTCCATCCACCCTCAAAATCAGTTCACCTCTCGGCGCATCAATCAATGCTCCTGAAGTAGCTAAGAACGGTCTTCCAAGAATCAAAGGAATATTAACATCCTCATCCATATCTAAGATCACAAAGTCAACTGGGAAAATAAATTTATCAACCTTCACTAGCAAATCTTCCACGATACCATATGGATGTCTGATTGATCGATCTGCTAATTGAAGGGAGACCATTGTAGGCTTCACTTTTTTCAATTCCCAGCTTACGCAATATTGACAATGGCATCAAATTAATGCTCGCACCTAAGTCACATAAAGCCTTGTCAACATTCAACTTCCCGATAGTACAAGGGATGCTAAAACTTCCTGGATCCCTTAACTTTGGTGGTAGCTTTCGTTGAATTATGGTGTTGCACTCCTCAGTAAGTGCTACAGTCTCATCCTCTTTCAACTTCCTCTTCTTATATAGTAAATCCTTCATGAATCTGGCATAAGAAGGCATTTGCTCCAAGGCTTCTGTAAAAGGTATGTTAATTTGGAGCTTCTTAAAAATGTCTAAGAAACTCTCAAACTGCTTCTCCTTCTCTTGCTTCTTTAGCCTTTGAGGAAAAGGAATCTTGAAATATTGATTGGTGGTCAGATCATAATTTTTAACTTGATTTTTCCCTTTTTCCATAGCTCTACTGGCCTTTTGAGTTACTTCTTCTTCAACTTTCTTGTCTTGCTTGTCTTCTTTCTCCTCGATCACCCCTTTTTCTTTTACTACCTTCCCACTCCTCAAAGTGATGGCATTGTAGTGCTCTTTCAGATTTGTCACCGTGTCACTAGGTAGAGAATCATGAGGTCTTTCCGAAAGTTGTTTTGCTAATTGGCCCACTTGAGATTCCAAATTGCGGATTGAAGTATCTTGATTTCTAAACCCCGTTCTTGTCTCTTCCATAAAACTAGTAGTTTTTTGAATAAAAGATGAGGTTTGTGTAGCCAATTTCTCTAAGGCTAACTCCCAAGAAGCCTTCTTTTCATTAGCCTGAGGTTGAGAAGATGAAGAACCTTGATATAATGAGTTTTGAGGATATCCTTGATATCCCATATGCTGTCTTGGTTGAACTTGGTTGCCTTGGTTACTCCACGAAAAATTAGGGTGATCTCTCCACCCTGGATTATAAGTGTTGGAGTAGGGGTTGTTCTGCTACCTTGGAGGATTGTTCTTGAAGTTTACTTGCTCTTGAGCCAGAGGTCCAAACATATTTCCTGGACAATCCACACTCCCGTGTTCATCTCCACAGAAATCACAAGTCAAAGGAGCATTGCTCACCGCATTCACACTAAAAGTATCAACCTTTTTTGTGAGATTCTCCAATTGTTGAGTCAAAATCTTGTTTTGAGCCAACAATGCATTCATGGAATCAATCTCCAAGTACCCTTTCTTGACTACAGCTCTTTCTCCATTCCTCTGGTAGTCATTATTGGCCATTATCTCAAATAACTCCCAAGCTTCTTCTGGGGTCTTATAATTCAATGCCCCACCTGCTGCAGCATCAACCATTGCTCTAGTTTGAGGCAACATGCCATTATAGAAGCTTTGCACTTGGATCCAGAAATCAAAACAGTGGTGTGGGCATTTCCTCAATATTTCATTATATCTCTCCCACGCTTCACTAAGAGACTCCCTATCAAACTGCCTGAATGATATGATTTCACTTCGCAACTTTGCAGCCTTGGACGGAGGGAAATACGTTGTCAAAAATTTCTGAACCAAAATTTCCCAAGTAGTTATGCTTCCTCTTGCCAATGAGTCTAACCAGCTCTTAGCTATGTCACTCACGGAGAAAGGAAACAATTTCAAACGAATGGCATCCTCACTCACCCCGTTCAGCTTCACAGTATCACAAATTTGAAGGAACCATTGTATATGTGCATATGGGTCTTCATTGTCAAGTCCTCCAAATTGATTGTGCTGAACCAAATGGAGTAGAGCTAGTTTCAATTCAAAATTATTTGCCTGAACTGGAGGTCTTGTTATACTTGCTCCACACCCATCCATGTTAGGAATAGAGTAATCCATAAGAGTCCTAACAGGTGGTTGTGGTGGTGGAGGATCTACATTTTCTCCATTGTCTGCCATGTCTCCAACAACTGCTTGAGTACCACCCAAATTCTTTCTCCGTTCTCTTGCTTCCTTCCTCAAAGCTCTTACGGTTTTTGCTATTTTCGAGTCAAAAAGAAGGTGATCTGGTTGAACAGTACCTCACTTACACTAGACACACAATATCAGAGCAAAAATAACTCAATGAAATAAGTAAACTAAAAAAACTAACAACTACAATGAATACACAAAAAAATGTTTAAACTAGTGGTTGTCTTCGATATTACCGATATTGGTAAAATCGATCCCTGGCAACGGTGCCAAAAACTTGATGGGACCACGACAAGTGTACCGGATCGTCAAGTAATAAAAACGGTGAGAAACCGGATATCGTTCTCAGGAATCGATGACCAAGTACCAATTCACGAAATTAGCTACTATTTAAACTAAGATTTGAATCAAAGAGAGTTCCAATAACAATAACAAAATCAAAAGAAACAAAGGCAATGACAATATTTTTGGGTTTTTCTAGTTAGCAATTTATCAAACACTTGGTATGCAAGATGAGAAACAATTAATGAAAGAGTTGGGATCAAGCTTCATGAATCTAAGAGATGACAAGCAGTATGGTTTAGAATTCAATAAGGTAACAAGCAAATCAATGACTATTCCTAGTCTAGAGATAAGCAAGGTTCATAATCTCATATCATAAATCATATATCAAATTTCCATTCAACATACAATCCTAAATTCATCCTAAAGAGAATCAATCTTTAGAAAGCATTAAGAGAAGAGATTATAAACTCAAAATAGAAATAGCAACATGAATTAATTGAATCCAATGTCAATAACAACCAAGATCCATCAAAATCCACCTAATCCCAACAAGGGAGAGTTTAGCTAGACATGGAAATAAATGTAAAAACTAAATCAATAAGGAAGAAGATGCAAAACTCCATGGAAGATTGAAGAAAATCTGAGTTCCCACTCTTCTTCTCTTCAAATCCACCGTAGATGTCCCAAAATAGGGCTTTTCTCTGCTCCAAAACAGCTCTACACTCTTCTCTCCACGCAGCACTCCTTTATTTAGGTCAGAAAAGATGAATTTATACTCTGGTATGGGCGTCTAGGCGTTGCGTCTGGAGCGCCTAGGTGCTGAACGTCCAGAACGCATTTGCTGTCATGAGTGTGAGCGCCTAGGCGCTTCGTTTTGAGCGCCTAGGCGCTCAACATCCAGCGTGTCTCCTTTGAAGCCTTAAGGGCGCTTAGGCGCTCCTTCTGTAGCGCCTGGGCGCTAGATGCTCAGCAGACTTGCTCTTGATCTTCCTTGGAGGCTTTAAGTCCTCTCTTCTTGAGTGTTTTTCTTTGCCACATTGAGTTTCATCATATTTCTCTTAGTGCCTACAATCAAAACAACAACAAATGAGCTAAAGCACCAATAATTCTAATCAAAATGAACTCAATCTAACAAACTAAAATGGATCAAGTAAAAAGACAAAATAAAACTGTTTTAAGGTCAAAACAACGTCAAAAGTTAGGTTTAAGCAGTGAAATCCCCTCAAAAGGCTTTGGAAAAACAGATAATCTAGCAGATTATCAAATATGGACATCTAGAAGAGCTAAATGGGCTTGGAAAACAGAACACAAGTTTTGTATTTGGAACCTAAACAATGTACAGTAATCAGAGTATAACTCGGGCTGTAAGAATTATCTTGGGCTGAAATTTGGACATTTGAAAGTTAAGACCCAGATCTACAACTTTCATGAAGAACACAAGAGCTCATTCGGACAGCTTGAAGGTGATATTGGATCTGGAAGTCAAAACAGAAGTGCTGAAACTGGGCCTGAACAGTCTGTAGTAATTGGCCCATATCTCGGGCTGTAAGAATGATCTTGGGTTGAAATTTGGACATCTGAAAGTTAAGATCCAGATCTACAACTTTCATGAAGATGACTTTTCTATTTGATGATGGAATCCATGAGTTAAGCAATGAATGATTTCGGAGACAAGAAATCTCAATAATTTTTCACTCTTATCCTCACCATTTGACATTTTCCACTTATTCATCCACTCATCCACCTACTCTTAATCAGCCTCCTTGTCATTTTGTATCCTTAATCCTCTATAAAAGGCACCATTGGCTAACTATTTGGGGCACTTGGTGTTAGGCTTAGTTTTTTACAAATTATGGTTATGCATGTTTATTGTTTTCCTTTGTTGTAATTTTCTCTTGTTCTAAATTGAAGTTATGTTCATCTTTCTCTTCTTCTCTCTTTCTTTCTTCTTATCTATGAGTAACTAAATCTTCATCTTGCTTGAGTGAAAGAGTGAAGCTCTTGGTAATGAAATAAGGTTAGATTATTCTATTTCTTGTGCTTAAATGATATATTATCAATTGGACATTATATGTGTTATATTTTGTTTCTAATCAATTTAGAAACCTTCTTTGTATAATGGAGATCTTGATTTATTGTAGACAATATGATTGACACAGTGAATGCTTGAACTCATTTACAAATGTTGGTAGATAATTAAAGGAATCATAATATGATTGCATATATAATTGAACTTTGAATGTTATATTTTCCGATTGGAACCTCCGTTGTGTGTAGATTTCAATTGAGTTATAAAGAGAAATAATCTTACCTTTAATTTATTACTAAGAGTGGATCTCCAAACCCAAGCAAACCCTTAAATTCATTTGTGAACTTGTTTTATTACTTTTGGTGTTATGACAAATCCTTTTCTTACCTCAATTAATTTTTCTTCATCAATTCCCTGTGGATCGACCTCGGACTCCCGAGAAATTTATTACTTGAGACAACCTGCACTTAGGTTTGTATCCTTAAATCCCGTAGTCACCCCCCATAGCTGTCTTCTAACTTCATCACTGATGTTATTGGTGTTGTTAGATTAAGGATTTAGTTCTCTTTGGTTTTTTGTTTTATGTTGTCTTTTATTTCCCATGTATAAAAAAAAAGTGCTGGATTTGACTTCATTCATTTACAACCATAATTTCCACTAACTAAAATGAAATAGAGTATTAATGGAGTAAGATGCTATAGTTAAGTGTAGTTATATTACCCTAAAATTGAGAACTTTTAATTGCTTTCTTAATATTTATATAATAATCTTAAATGAAAAATATTTTAAAATAAAAGGAGTAATATCTAGGAAATTAAGCCGTTATTCGAATTCGATAAATTCTCTTTTTTTCGTCAATCTATATCTATCTATATTTCTCTAGATGAGATAAATAAAATTGTCTTGAGATTTGTAAAATAATTAATAACCTTATTATTTTTCAAGTATTAATTATTAATTTTTATTATCAAAATAAAAAAAATTACTTTAAAAAATAACTAATGACATTATATATATTATTAAATATTAACTATCAAATTCTAAAACACATAAAAGTTTTTATTACTTACATTAGTTTTACTTATTCATCAAAGTTTTATATATTAATTTAAAATGATCAATACATGACCTAATAAATTGTGCATATAAACTTAAAAATGCAAACAAATATTTTAACAAATAAACGAAATAGAATCGAGTTATATAATTATTAAATTATGAATATGAGTCTCTTTATTATATTATAAAAGATTAGAAATACATTTGGATTAATTTATTTTTTCACTAAAATCTTTTTAGTTAAATGTTCTTTTTATAATATTTTTTTAAGTTTAAATATGTTTTTTGTTCATAAAAATATATCACTTTTTAATTTTGATTCCTCTAAATTATTTTTCTTTGATTTTGGTTTCTCTAATTTCTTTTTTGATTTTTTTTAGTTTCTATCATTAGTGAGTTTTTGTTAAGTACTTACGTGGCAAATGGAGACATTGACACGTGATAGCAACAAGTGAGACATCTATTTGTCACGTAAGCATTTAATGACGGCTCCACTAACGATAAAGACTAAAGCAAAAAAAAATTAGAGAGACTAAAACCAAAATATGTTATATTTTCAAATACTAAAATCATATTTAAGTCTATTTTTTGTTATTAGTATTTTAAAGTAAAATAAGTTAATTCAAATATGTATTATTTTTTTTTTTGGCGATAGATATGTCATTTCTTAAAATGAAAGAAATACACACTCCTAAGAAGAAACTAAGCGGGATACCCCAAAATCACTTCCGGAGTGCCAGAAAGAAGCAAGATCAATTTTAACAGATAGTCTCTAGTGGCTATTAATTAGAACTAGACCTTTCGACAATACCCTCATCCTATGAGAGCGCATCAGCATATTGATTTCATTGTTGAAATAGAACCTGTACAATTTCGATTCCAATTTTTCCCATTGAAGAGCCTTTAGAAAATTCCAGATCGCGAACATGACAGTGAGCACCGTGACTTGGATCTGATTTCGCTTAGAGAGAAGATTCTTTCTACTAAATTGTACCACGCCACAACAGTTTCAGAATGGAGCTCTTCATCGCTGAAATGGATGACCTCTTTGTCAACACAGTTTGCTGATCCTTCTTCATCATGGGAACTCATCAATCCTTCATCGTGACAAACACCAAGAAATAGAACTAGTAACTAGATTAGCGAGGAAGGTGGTGATTTGGTGAGGAATAAGCAACGACGGTAGGATATGGAACCACTGCCACCAGAAAAGCAACGATAACGGTACAGGACCCGAAATGTGTCAAGCATTTGACGAGATGACCACCATGGAAACGAACCAAACATGAGGAGAGGAAGCACTGTACACACTTTGGCGAAGCTAACCCAACCCTAGTGTAACTTGAGAGAGAGAGGCTTGAGGCATCAAAAAATGATGCTCTCAAACATAAATATGGTTAAGTTTTTTAAAATAATCGTTTTTCTTAAATGGTTTTTCTAAAGAATTTTTTATTATAAATTATTTTAAATATAAAATAAACTAATTCAAATATACACTAAATAAAAATGTCATACAACAGTTAAAATTTTCATATTTAAAACAAAGCCGTGCATTAATAAAACTAGTATATATGACAATAGGCTTAGCCAAGCAATACAGGTCAGGTCAGGCCAGACTTTGACTTAAACAAGTCTGGTCTATATCCTAATTATAAGGTCTGAGTCTGACCTGTGAACTTGTAATAGGTCGATTTTTAAGGTCTGTCCTGATCTTTTTAAAATTTGGCCTAGTTTGAAAACCTATTTAAAGGCTTATTTTGTAATAAGGCCTTTAAATAGGCTAACAATTTATATAGACTAACAGACCTACTTTTAAATAGGTCAACATGCCTTTATATAGGCTAACAAATATACTTTTAAAATAGGTCAACATCCCTTTATATAGGTTAATAGGCCTAAGCCTTAAAATAAGTCAACGGGCTATTCAAGGCCAATAAGCCTTTATTATGACTTAACACTCACCTTCTAATTTTATAGATGCTTACTATTTTTTTACTCTAGTCTTTGATCGATATGAGACTTAGAGATATACCAAGTTATAAACAACTTGGTATATCTCCAAGTCCCACATAGACCAAAGACCAGAATAAGAAAGTAGTGAACATCTATAAAAAGAAGAAGGTGAATATTAATTTATCATTTTCATTCTAATAAATATATTATATTAAATATATTGATAAATATGTTATTTCTATTTTAACTTACTAACTTAGGTATTAGTTACTAATTTTTATTAAAATCTAATTAAAAATAAATTAATATATTATAATAAATTTATAATTATAATTTATAATTATTATAATAAATATATATTATATTATATATAGTTAACACAAAGCTGCCGTCAAATTAACAAACCCATTAGATGGCCTAAGACCTGACCTTTTTAGTTAAACAAGCTTTTAAAAAATCTCAACCTAACTTGTTTAGTAAACAAGACAGACTAAGACAGGCCTCAAGCAAGTCAGGTCATATTCTTAACTTTTGACCATGACATGACTCCTATTGATGGGCATAAGTTAAATTGGGTTTGGTCCACCCAAACTTAAGTCTGCTATACAAAACCATAGACTCATAAGGGTGTTGTATAAAACGTGAAAAGATAGCAATTACATCATATGGTAAACGTTTTTTTGTTGGGATTTTGAATATGTATCTTGATAAGGTAAGAATTGATTTTATTTATATTTATTCTTAGCAAGTAGATCATAGGAAATTTAGGGAATATAAATTAAGGATATAAAAAATCTGAATTTTTTTGTTAAAATCGATAAGATTTGATAAATTTGTTAAGATTTGAAAAACTTAGCTAAGGATTCTTTAAGACTAAGGAAGTTTGATTATAAATAGAATTAATGACTTATGTGTGTGATGATACAGAGTGAGGACAAGAGATAAAAGGAATCTTCGAGTTATGAGAAAGAGTATAAAAAGAGTTTTAGGCCAGGTATAAATTAAATTTTTAATTCCATAATAATTCTTATACGATATTTTTCTCTTATAGTAAAGGTGTTTTATTTTTGAAGTGTACGTAGGCATTTAACTTGTCAAATCATGTTAAATACTTATGTTTATGTACTCTATGTTGCCATCTTATTTTTTTAACTCCCCTAATGGTCCCCAAACATTTTCCTGATACAACTACAAACATCACATGGTCAATTTGGTGATGGCTTAATGCATTAATTCATTAGCAAAATAAATTGAGGCAGAGCATAAATACCCAGAATCAATTGCACAGAGCATGTGATGTTTGTAGCTGTACCAGGAAAATATTGAGCGCGATTAGGGGAGTTAAAAAAATAAGATGACACCATGGAATATAGAGAAACAAGAACTTAACATGTTATTATTTTATTTTGTTTAAATATTGTATCTTTAATTATTTTTTAAAATATTTATTGCTTATTGTATTTTATAATTAATAAATAATTAATTTTTTAATTGAAAAACACTTAATTTTTTAACAAACATGTACAATTAATTAAGATACTAATAAAAAAATGGGTACCCAATAATTTAACACTGATGCTTCCTTTTCTTTGATTTGACACAGTGAAAACAAAAAAGAGTCAGGAGATTCATCCGATTTGAAACGGCAGACAAGAAGTTGATAGTCAAATATGTCTTTCCCAATTCCAAACATGATAGGCCAACATAGTTATCCATCTTCTTTTTCTTTTTTTATCGTGGATAGATGGTGTTGGATGAAATTGAATGCATCTCAATTAATCTACTTTTTAGATCTAGTAAAAGTAAATTATTTACATCTAAAATAACAAATTAATTAAAATATTTTTTACAATCTGATTCTAAAAATTTAACATATCTAAAATTCAAACTTGTGGCACTATTAGAAAAAAAATTCTTTAGTAATCACTAAATTTCAAAAATCAGTTGCTAAAATATTTAGAATCCAAAACCCTCGGTCGCTAATAATTAGTGACTGATTTAGATCGCTTGCTAACTATAATGAATGAATTAGTAATTAAAAAAAATAAAGAAAAAAAAAGTAGTCACTAATTCCAATTAAATTTTGGTTTTTTCTAAAAAAAATAATTTAGATACTAAAATAGTGACCGATATTTAAAAATTAAAAAAATTAACGTTTAAATCAGTCTTTAAATCGATCTCTAAATTGATCACTAAACTTTGAATATATTACATATTTTTTAAAATCGATTACTAATTCTATCTCTAATTTTAAATTTATTTTGAAAAAATATATTGATTTGATCTCTAAATCTACCATTAAACTCTAAATATATTATATATATTTTTAAATCTATCACTAATTCAATCTCTAATTTTAGAATTATATATTTAAATTATAAAACTGAACAAGGCACAAAAGAAATCACATGAAAGAGACATTGCTAAAATTATCCAAAATTGGTAATAGACATTAGGACAGATGAACTGATGATCATGTTCTAGACTTAATAATACCACATCAAAGCGCAATGAACAGTCTGCCACGAAATGAAGCAAAACTTTGAAAATTTATTTGCATTTCATTTGTACAACTATATAGAAATAAAATATATTAGTTATATAAACCTCCCAAAATGGAATACACAAAGAGATAAATATCACAAGCTAAAAAGATTAGTAACAACCTTTTGAGCGACAATTTGGTATTTATCCAAGGCATCCCTTGTAGTGAGAGAAGGCTCCAAGAAGCTACTTCCAATGCGCTCCCTAGCAACCTGACTAAACTAGAGGTTGTGAAGAAGCTCCAGATTCCTTGCAACAATTCAGAAGACCCTGACTTTGAAAACAAAACTGACTTTGATCAAGGATGAATTTGAACCTAGAATTTTTGTGATTAACAGCTTTATGTGTTAGTTTACCAAGAAAACAAACGGTGCTTAAATCCATTAAGTAAAACTAAATTTATGCACAGAAGAAGAGGCTCTGCCCAAAACAGGAATTGTACGATAAAAAACGGACTTCGAGTCAAAACTGGTACTGATTGTCAAGAAGAAAAAATCTAACAATTCTGTAGCTGGTGCCTTGTGTCTTAGCTTTCTAAGGAAAAAAACAGCACCCAAATCCAATGTGTCTAGCTCAAGTCATGAATGAAAACGCAGTGACTGCCAAAGAACATGACAGCATGCGAGAACAAACTCCACATTGTGACTTGACGCATGTAGCCTAGCTAAACAACTCAAAAACTAGCCCAAGCTCATGCAGAAGACATCCCAGCAACTCAAAGGAAAGAAATTATAGTTTGTGGAGTACAAACCAACTAACATACAGCTTCTAAAATTTTCTGCTATAGGAAGCATGAGCATGAGATAAGTAAGCCACAATTGGCTACAAGAACAATAAGAGCAACACAATGGCTTAAGAATCATATACTTAGCAAGAGGCAAAACTAGATGAGATGATCATATAACATATTAAAAGGGAGATTTACCTACAAACAAGAGAACATGGAATAAGCAAGCAACTAACCATTAGCAAGATCAATACGATATAGCTATAGAGCACAAACACGGACACGAGACACGATACAGACACACCAAATTCAAAAAATTATAAGATACGGAACAACATGTGTGTATATATATATATATATATATATATATATATATATATATATATATTTCCTCTTACATCCATTTTCAACAGTTAGATTCACTTTCATCTAATAGTTATCTTTAATGAAATAATCTCAACCATTAGATGAAAGTAGATAGGGATCAACTTACATCAGTATAAGTCTTTTTTCTCTTACACCTATTTTCAACTGTTAGTTCTACTTTCATCTAATAATTGAGATTATTTTATTAAAAGTAACCATTAGATGAAAGTGGAATTAACGATTAAAAATGAGTGTAAGAGAAAAAAGACTTACACTGGTATAAGTTGATCCTTCCTCGTATATATATATATATTAATACCTTACATTAAAGAATATATATATATATATATATATATAATTGCAAAATTTAAGAAAAAAATTTATAATTCATTAATATCATTTTTATAAGTTTGAAGATTTACAACATCTTAATATATGTCATATGTGTCAATATTTGCTACCTAGTAAGCCCCTCCTAAAAAATATGGAGCATAATTTCTATTGATATATTTTAAAAAATCTCCTAAACTAACTTCTCCTAATAGAACCAAACATGTACAAGTACATGTGCGTAAAAAAAAATTAACTAGAGGGAATATTGATGTGAGGCAAACTTCGGTGACGATGAAATGGATGGCTTGGTACGAGCAGAGGTAGAAGGAACAGATGAAAATAGTGATGTGTGAAAAGATAAAGCTTAAAAGTCTAATAGTGTTGTGTGAAAAGATAAAACTTAAAATATTGGTATATGAAAATAGTGACTTGAGACGTCAGTCATGTGATTGAGCTTAGATAGGTTACGGGCTTACTAATTGAACGTTAGTCATGGAAACTATTTTCTTTTTTAAAAATATTAATGGGTCGTGTCCAAGCCATGTCCTAGACGTGTTCAAGCGTGTCCAAGATGTGTCCAAGCGTGTCCAAGAGGGACGTGTCCAAACTAAAAATAATAATCTTTTTAATCAGACACATTCAGACATATAAGACACGTGTGTCATACGAGTGTCTTCATGTGTCTGACACGCGGACACATCTCAAAAAGGGCATGTCCGTGCTTCATAGCGATATAGCCTAGTAACCAAATACTTGACAAGAGGCAAAGCTAGAAGACATGATCATGTTAAAAGCAGAAGTTTATTTACAAATGAGATAACATGAAAGAAATAGACAAGCAACTAACAATTAACAAAGTCAACAAGAGAAAAACAGTAGCTCACTTGCTGAAGAAAAACTTATAGGTATATAAAGAAAAATTATATTGGAAGTTATACTAAAGATAGTTCCTCATCTCTTTTATGTGGGTTGTTACTTTCATCCATGTAATAGAGGTTGTTCTGCTCACTTGCTGCTAAAGTTGATCTTGATCTCCCAACTTGTGCTTGATCGCCCCCAGCACGTGATTATATATATTAATTCACCTAATGTTACTGCAAGTGCATAGATTGAACAAGTAATAAAGAGTGAGTAGAGTATCATTTCCACGAGAAATTAATTTACCAAGTACCACTTCTCTAATATTAATACTATTTAGGCAACCAATTATTGAGAGTGATTCAAAGCAATTAAAGACACAAAATTATAAAAGACAAAAATACACAAGAACACACAAAATTCAAGCACACTAAGGATGTAGAAACACGAAATTGAGACACTATGGATTCGACTTCACTTAATTCAACAATCTATCATAGACAATAGAGTAGTTTTAGGACCTTCATTCTAATTAATTTCTAGTTATGCAATTATTGGGGGAGAATCCCTTAATTAATTAAAACCAAATTCCTTGGCGGATTAATTCTCTTTAATTATCAAAGCTTAGTTAATTCCTTGATCTAAACCCCAACTCTTAAAAGCATGACATTTGCTATATGGATTCTCATGTAAATTATCACAATTCTCGCACACAATCTATAACCTCTATTCTTAGATGATTATAGACTATGTCACTTATTATTTATGGTCTAAGTCATATGCAAACCTTCTGATTCTACATACATCTGGCAATATCAATTTATGAAGGGCGCCTAATTCGTAAAAGCATTAAGAACTGTTGCGATGTCTACCTTATTTAGACGGTTGGCCAGTTGGATAGTTGGTCAGTGATTCATGTATCATTGTTTTTAGAGCTTTAACTCTTGTTTATTTTATAAGACTTGATTAACTGATTTTCTAGGCCTGGATTAGTGTACTATTAGTGTACAATTGTTCCCTAATCCCTTATATATACTACTATGTTGTAATCATTCAGATTGAGGAAAAATACAATATTTTGTACATGGTATCAGAGCGGTTCTTTCTTGGGACCGCCTCTATTTCTCCTTCACTCTGAAACCTCTGCGTTTCTACTCTGCCAAGCCCTTATGTTCCAAAAAAATGTACCAAAGTTCTTTTGGGGGGAAGCCGTTCTCACAGCCACCAATCTTATAAATCGTTTGCCTACCTGAGTTTTGGGATTCGAGAGCCCGATGGATATACTCTCAATTTTCTACCCTGACCTGACCTACACACTTCAAATAACCTTGTCCCTAGCATTTTTTGATGTGTTTCTTTTGTTCATGTCCACACAGTCAAAATAGGGAGAAACTTGACTCGAGGACCCTAAAATGTGTCTTTGTGGGTTATTCTGCAACCCAAAAAGGGTATAACTGTTATTATCCTTCATCCAAAAATTTCTATGTATCAATGGATGTCACATTCCATGAATAGGAGCCTTATTTCACTCAACCTTATCTTCAGGGAGAGAATTTAAGGGAAGATAAGGAGAATTTTTTGCTAGATTTGGACTTGTCATTGCTACCAATATCTAAAGACCCTCCTTGCACATCTATGTCCAACCATACTCCTAAAAATTCACTTGAATTTGTACCCAGACCTAAACATGTGCTTGGTGTATCTGTGCCTGAAATCGCACCTAAACCCGTGCTTGAAAGACCACAAACACCTATGCCTAAAACAGCACCTGAACTCATGCTTGAAAGACCATAAACAGACCCTGTTCTTGAAAATCTGAGATTTGGCAAAGGCAAAGTATACACAAGGAAGAAGATGACCATCCCGGAACCTATGCACATCCAATAGTCCAACTCGGAGCCTTTCAATGAGATAATAATTTCTAACTCCTAATTACAAAATGAAATTGAACTTCATATGGATAATGATGATCAAAACCTGCTCATAGCCATTAGAAAAGGAACAAGAGAGTGCACAAAATGATCATTATACCCTCTTGCACGCTTCATGTCCTTCAAAAAATTCTCACCATCACATAAGGCCTTTCTAATCAGCCTAAATACCATTACCATCCCTACCACTCTATCCGAGGCTTTGTCCAATGAAAAATAGAAACAAACTATGAATGTGGAAATGGAGAAATTAGAAAAGAACAAAACTTGGGAGTTAGTGTAGTTACAGGTAGGTGTAAATGGGTGTATAAAGTGAAGTATAGAGCAGATGAGTCAATAGAAAGATATAAGGCACAATTGGTTGCTAAATGGTATACTTAAACCTATGGAATGAATTACCTAGAGACCTTTACTCCAGTTGCAAAGATGAACACAATCAAAGTTTTATGGGCATTAACAGCTAATTATGGTTAGGACTTACAACAGTTTGAAGTAAAAAATGCATGGAGATCTAAAAGAAGAAATCTACATAGAGGTTCCATCAGGCTACAGGAACACTCTAAATGCCAATATTGTGTGTAAATTGAAGAAGGCCTTGTATGACCTTAAGCAATCATCAAGGGCATGATTTGGAATATTTGCAAGAGCTATGTTGGCTATGGGATATAGACAAAGTTGATGTGTGTGAAACAACATCATATTTTGTTCATGTGTTTGCATGCATTTTTATACATTCTAGGCATTTTAGTTTCCCTTTTTGTTTGTTTTTCCCTTTAGTTTGGATAATCATGTTTTTTTTTGTGTTATTGTGCAGGATTGGTGCTTAATTGACCTTGAAATGGATGGAAAGCTTGCACAATTGAAGTTGAGCTTAAAGGGTAGCAATTTGGGACAAAAAGCTCATTCCGTAGAGAGTTCTCACGGCTTCCCGTGGCATTTGATCTAACCACGGCCATGGATCGAGCAGCCTACGTGAAAAAGCAAAAGGGGAAGTCCAGAGACAACCACGGCCTGGCCGTGTGGCCACCACGGCCGTGGTTGAGAGTCCGCCGAGAACTCGAGTCCGTAATCCACCACGGCCCGGCCGTGGTACCCACCACGGCCGTGGTTCAGATGGTGCGTGTCGATTTTTAAGTTCGTTTTTCTCTTTTCTGATGGGCTTGAACCAGTTTTAACCCATAGGGTATATATGGATGTTCTGAAGACAACATTAGGGTTCGAATTTGGTTTGGAATGAGGCACATTGAAGGCTCTTGATCTTCATCTTCCTCTCTTCTCTCTAGGATTACGGGTTTGGATGTTCTTGGAACTTGATTTCTGGTTTCTTCTTCTCTATGTCTGAGTAGTTCCTTTTGTTTCTAGGATTGGGCAATGCCCTTTGATACATTGATGATGATTAATTGATATTGTTTACCCCTTTTATTAATCTTGAATGTTGTTGATTCAATCCTTATTGCGATTATTCATGTGAATTTTTGGCCACTTATTTGCATCTCATAGATATCTAGGGACGTATTGAAAGGTGAACCTAGGTGTTGGAACTATAAGAATTGAACTTAAGGTTTAAATCACGAGAGTAGGTTTAGCCTTTCGAGGATTAATGAATTACCAAAAAGCGTAATGGGTTCAATTTAGATTCAATTACCACGAGTAGGAATTAGTTTAATTGGGCAATTTGTTCTTGTATCTTGAAAGGGAACATTAACTAATTTAGGGTAATTCACCTTCAATTGAATTTCAAGTGTTAATAAGAGGATTGTCAATTAGGAGTCTTGTATCATTGTGGTTAACCCCAATCCCGAAAGCTTTCTTAAATCAAATCTTTTCTCAACATTTTGCTATTTTTATTCTCAATTTTGCGTCTTAACTTTTATTTATTTAATTGTTTGGTTTCTACGTTCTTGTTCAACAATTATATTCTCTTTTGTTTAATTGAATTGAATTAATTAATTAATTAGTATTCATAAACATAGTCCCTGTGGATTCGATATTTTATTACTTGACGACGAAAACCGCAGTACTTGCGTTAGATTTCACCCCAATCAAGTTTTTTGGCGGACCATGAAATTGTTGCCGGAAAGTTTGTGTTCTTCTTGAATATCAGTTAAATTTTTAATTTAATTATTTTAAACCTTTTTACTACTTTCTTGTTTTCTCTTTGAGTGTCTACAGGTAATTCTCTTGTTTATGCGAAGAACTAGATGTTTTGGGACTCTTGAAGAAGAGATCCATAAGAAATTGAAAGAACCCTTCGCAGTTAAGGAGAAGACAACAAAGCCAAAGAGCAAGAGATAGACTTGAGCCAACGCTTGTCATGGCTGCACTGCGCGATAATAGACCTCTTAAAGAGTATGCAGCCCCTAATGCTCGGGTTTGTGTTCTGGAATTGCTCGACCGAACATTGAAGCTAGACAGCTTCACCATACCACTTGCTTTACTCACCATGATAAAATGTGAACCAGCTTGGAGGATTGCCATCGAGGGACCCAAACGATCATGTGGATATGTTCTTGGAATCTGTGAGACCTCAAGATTGAAGGTGCCTGTTGATGTTATTCGCCTTCGCTTTATTTCCATTATCATTGAGAGATAGAGCTAGGGCTTGGTTGAGGTCAATTCTTTGAGACCATCACTTAGAATTGGGACCAATTAGAGCAAACTTTCTTGAACAAATTCTTTCTACCATCCAAGACCATTCATCTTGGACCCAAATCACAAGCTTTGTTCGAAAGATGGTGAATCATTGTCGGAAGCTTGGGATAGATATAAGGCTTTTTTGCTGGAAGCCCGCCACACCATGGGTTAGAAAAATGGTTGATTGTCCACACCTTCTATAATGGGCTAGAATATTCTTTGAAGGTGTCTCTAGACTCCGCATTGGTGGAGCTTTGATGAATAGAAGACCCATGAAGCCTATGAGATCATTGAGAGTGTTGCCACAAATCATCACCAATGGGCAAATGAAAGAGGTAATAACCCGAGAAAACTCTCGGGAGGTAAGTTTGAGGTAGACGGAGTTGATTAATTGTTCTTTTAATATAAAATAGTCCTATGCATTATTGAGATATGTCAAAATTTGATTCTTTGAATAAACGTTTTGACATGCTTGAAAAAAATGGCTCATGTAAATGCCATAGGTGCCTCTAACAATTTTTGTGAGATTTGTGGAGCATAGGGACACATAGGTGTTGAATGCCAAGTTGGAATTGGCTCCTCACAAGGTGCACCTATGGAGCAAGTGGAATCATGCCACAATTTCTATGACTTCAACCAAAAGGGGAGGAATGATCCATATTCTCAAACTTACAACCTAGGTTAGAAGTCACATCCCAACTTCTCCTACCTAAATAGTCAACACCAAGCACTGGAAAGTGGTAAACCCTATTCGGACTCCAACAGTACAAAACTCTAAACTTGAGTCTCTTCTTGAGAATTTTGTTGAGAGTCAAGCTAAGCAAAATGAGGAGTTTAGGCAACATGGGCAAGTTGTGGTGAGGCCATTAGAGAGTTGTCATCTAAAGTTGAAAATTTGGCCATTCATAATAAATTGTTAGAAACTCATTGCCCAACTTGCGTGCACTTCACATAGGCAACAAGGTAAATTTCCATGGTCACCGAAATGAATCCGGGTAATGAACACTGCATGTCTGTTAGTTTGAGAAGTGGTAAGAACCTAAAGGATCCCAAGGATAAGGAGGTTAGTGACAAAGATGAGGGGAATGAGGAAAAGACACTAAGACACAACCCTTAGAGGAAGAGGAAATTAATGAAAAGGTGTCTAAGTATGTACCCCTAGAACCATACCAACCCCCAAAGGTTATTCCCTCAAAGATTGGCTAAGGCCAAGCTAGATATGCAATTTGGGAAGTTCCTAGAGGTCCTTAAGAAATTGTACATTAATGTATCCTTCACTGAGGCGTTGAAACAAATGCCTACCTATGCTAAGTTTCTTAAGGACATTTTGTCTAATAAGAGAAAGCTTGATGAATATGAGACCGTAGCTTTAACTGAGGAGTGTAGTGCTTAATTCAAAATAAATTACCTCCTAAGCTAAAAGATCCAGGTAGCTTCTCTATTCCTTGCTTGATTGGTAACACAAATTTTAATAAAGTTCTGTGTGACTTAGTGGCTAGTGTCAGTCTTATGCCCCTTTCTGTGTGCAAGAAGTTGGAGGTGGGTGAGCTGAAACCCACAACTATTTCACTCCAGTTGGCGGATCAGTTCGTCAAGTACCCCGTTGGCATCTTGGAAGATGTTCCTATTAGAGTGGATATGCAGGAATCTGTGACTCATGCTGTATTAGAGGAGACCTTGCCCAAGGTTGCTTCCAAGTTCGAGAAGGTCAAGCCCTGCAAGAAAGGACCGAAGAAGCGGGATGACAAATGTGTCAAGAAGCGTGAATTTAAACCAGGGGATAAAGTTCTTGTTGATAACTCGCTTCTACATTTCTGTCCAGGTAAGTTTTGGTCAAAATGGTCTGGACCATATGAGATTGTTCGATTCTTATCCTATGATGTGCTTGAGGTGAAGATAGAAGGCCAGAAGACATTTTTAATAAACGGCCAGAGAGTGCAACACTATGAAGATGGAGTGGGGACTAAGTACCACTCTATTGACATCACCTGAGCATAGAACAAACTCATAGTCAAGCTAATGACTGTAACTTAGCGCTTCTTGGGAGGCAACCCAACATTCTATCTCTTTTCCTTTATTTTCTTATTTTTATTGATTAACACTCTTTTATTTTTGTTTCTTAGTTAGCTATTGTTGAGTCGGCTTTGGTGCCTCCCTGAGTTCGGAACCTTTGTAGGGGGATGTATATAGCTGTCGGCCACAAAAAAAAATGAAGTTTTAAACCGGATGTTCGAGTTCATGGCTACACGTCTCCTTTTTCCACCACCGCAGTGAGTTCTTTTCATTTTTTCCTGTCATAGTTTTAGATTTTTACATTGGGGACAATGTAAGGTCTAAGCTTTGGGGTATTTATTTTTCATTTTTATTTTTATCTTCATTATCATGCATTCCCATATCTCATTTTGCATTGCATTTTCTTGTTGCATTTTCACATCATCTTATATTTCTGCTTTTTGGTTGAACCTCGTCCCCCTCTCTTTTAGGGATTTTGAGATGATAATTGATTTGGAACCCAATTTATTGATTCTTGTGGTAGGCAATAGGCATTGTCTTTAATTGATAGTGGAGGTGATTTCTTGATAGTTGATAATTAGCATATGTTCTCTGAATTTGTGCTTCTCATTGATTTTTGAACCTCTAAAAGTGAGTTTTGAGCTTGTATGAGATTTATTCACTATATGATTTTTCATCCCATTCTTTGTGTTGAGTGGTCATTCCTCATTGATTTTGTGCTCTAGAACTTGATTTGAAACCATTTTGAGGCGAAATCTTGATTTGCATGCTTGAATGTGATTAAGGCATCTTAGGTATTTTTCTGCTTTCTCCAATTTGTTACACTTTCATCCACTAGTTGCCCATTTTGAGCTTATTGTATAATTGTTTTCTTGATGCCTATGATGATACATTGTCGGTGATCATTTAGAATATTGAATGGAGCAATCTGAGTTTGAATGTTGTATTGGGAATCATGTGTTTTGAAAATGAGGTCTCTCCCCTCTAAAAAAAAAATGAGGAAAAAGGGAAAATAAAATAAAAGAAAAGCTTGAGATGAAAGCTTGAAAAGAAAGGGAGAAAATGTGGAATTATGCCTTGATTGAAAACTGTCTTTGCTCCATGTATGTTCTATTGGGTTTCTTGTGCTTGTTGAAAATGTTGTTAGCCCTTTGTGCATACCCTCCTTTCTTTATCCTTCCTGACATCATTCCCATGGCCCCATTATATCCCTTGAAAGACCTTTTGATTCTTGCATTCATGCTGATTATTAGTGGAAATTTGGTTCCTTATCAAGCTTATGGAAGTGCATTTTCTTTGAGGAATATTGAGCGCATTGTCTTCATCCTTAAACACTTTGAGTGTGTTAGTTGAGTGATCCTAATTTAGTGAGGAGCATGATTTCTGAGAACTTTAGCCTCTAATTGGACTTGATTTTGATTACCTCTCTAATTCTTGGTTTGTCTTTGCCTATTGCTTGGTTAGATATTTTCTCGGGTTCCTCATTCATTATTGTCTCATAATCCCATTTCTTAGTTGGTCTTAGTTATTGCTTGGGGACAAGCAAAATCTTAAGCTTGGGGGTATTTTGATGTGTGTGAAATAACATCATATTTTGTTCATGTGTTTGCATGTATTTTTATACATTCTAGGCATTTTAGTTTCCCTTTTTGTTTGTTTTTCCCTTTAGTTCGGATAACTGCGGTGTTTTTGGTGTTGTTGTGTAGGATTGGTGCTTAATTGGCCTTGAAATGGATGGAAAGCTTGCTCAATTGAAGTTGGAGCTTAAAGGGTAGCAATTTGGGACAAAAAGCTCATTCCAGAGAGTTCCACGGCCTGCCCGTGGCCTGAACCACGGCCATGGATCGAGCAGCTACGTGAAAAAGCAAAAGGGGAAGTCCAGAGACAACCACGGCCGTGGTTGAGAGTCTGGTTGAGAACTCTGAGTCCAGAACTTACCACGACCGTGGTTCGGTGTGCGTGTCAGATTTTTAAGTCCGTTTTTCTCATTTCTGATAGGCTTGAACCAATTTTAACCCATAGGGTATATATGGATGTTCTGAAGACAACATTAGGGTTCGAATTTGGTTTGGAAGGAGGCACATTGGAGGCTCTTGATCTTCATCTTCCTCTCTTCTCTCTAGGATTATGGGTTTGGATGTTCTTGGAACTTGATTTCTGGTTTCTTCTTCTCCATGTCTGAGTAGTTCCTTTTGTTTCTAGGATTGGGCAATGCCCTTTGATACATTGATGATGATTAATTGATATTGTTTACCCCTTTTATTAATCTTGAATGTTGTTGATTCAATCCTTATTGCGATTATTCATATGAATTTGCTGGCCACTTATTTGCATCTCATAGATATCTAGGGACGTACTGAAAGGTGAACCTAGGTGTTGGAACTATAAGAATTGAACTTAAGGTTTAAATCACGAGAGTAGGTTTAGCCTTTCGAGGATTAATGAATTACCAAAAAGCGTAATGGGTTCAATTTAGATTCAATTACCATGAGAGTAGGAATTGGTTTAATTGGGCATGGTTCTTGTATCTTGAAAGGGAACATTAACTAATTTAGGGTAATTCACCTTCAATTGAATTTCAAGTATTAATAAGAGGATTGTCAATTAGCAGTCTTGTATCATTGTGGTTAACCCCAATCCTAGAAGCTTTCTTAAATCTGAAATCTTTTCTCAACATTTTGCTATTTTTATTCTCAATTCTGTGTCTTAACTTTTATTTATTTAATTGTTTGGTTTCTACGTTCTTGTTCAACAATTATATTCTCTTTTGTTTAATTGAATTGAATTAATTAATTAATTGGTATTCATAAACATAGTCCCTGTGGATTCAATATTTTATTACTTGACGACGAAACCGTACACTTGCGGATTTCATCCCAATCAAAAGTCAAGGGGATCACATACTATTTATTAAGCACTCTCCTTTAGGGGGAGACACAGTGTAACATTCTCCATAACCTAATAAGTCTTAATTAATATTTTATACGTAAGGTTGTTTGTGTTTTATCAAAGGGACATAAGTGAAAATTATGTTTTTGAGTAAGGAGGGACATACATGGAATTAAAAATTTTTACGTACTGAGACTCACATATTTTATACATTAATAAACCCTTATTTTTAGTCATTTACACTCTCCATGTACTTAATTGATTAAGTCTAGTTATGTTTTGTAAGATTGGACTCAAATTGGACTTAATTGATTTTTTTAGCATTATTTGGGTCTTACACTGTTTCTGTATTTTAGTCATATCTTGAGTTCTAGATGTCTAGAAATTATGAATTTTACCTTGTAGAAAAGTTGAGAGAAAACTCTACAACTTTGATGAGAGCTCCAAGTAAAATTCAGACATCTAGAGGAGCTAAATGGGCTTGGAAGTCAGAACACGAGTTTTGTCTCTGAAACCTGAATAGTATAGAGTAATCAGAGCATAACTCGGGCTGTAAGAATTATCTTAGGCTGAAATTTGGATATTTGAAAGTTAAGACCCATATCTACAACTTTTATGAAGAACATAAGAGCTCATTCGGACATCTTGGAGATGATATTGGGTCTGGAAGTCAAAACAGAGGTGCTGAAATTGGGCCTGAATAGTCTGCAGTAATTGGGTCATATCTTGGGTTGTAAGAAGAATTTTTGGATGATCTTAGTGGCATTGGAAAGCTGAGACAAAATGCTACAACTTTCATGAAGACCATGTTGCTTCATTCTGATGACATCCATGAGATCAGCACTAAATGATTTCGGAGACAAAGAATCTCAATAATTTTTCACTCACCAACTCACCATTTGGCATTTTCCACTCATTCACCCACTCATCCACCTACTCTTAATCAGTCCCATTGTCATTTTTGTATCCCTAATCCTCTATAAAAGGCACCATTAGCTGATCATTTGGTGCTCTTGGTGTTAGACTTAGTTTTTACAAGTTATGGTTGTGCTTGTTTATTATTTTCCTTTGTTGTAATTTTCTCTTGCTCTAAATTGAAGCTATGTTCATCTTTCTCTTCTTCTCTCTTTCTTTCTTCTTATCTATGAGTAACTAAATCTTCATCTTACTTGGGTGAAAGAGTGAAGCTCTTGATAATGAAATAAGGTTAGATTATTCTATTTCTTATGCTTAAATGATATATTATCAAATGGACATTATATGTGTTGTATTTTGTTTCCAATCAATTTAGAAACCTTCTTTGTATAATGGAGATCTTGATTTATTGTAGACAATAAGATTGACACAGTGAATGCTTGAACTCATTTACAAATGTTAGTAGATAATTAAAGGAATCATAATATGATTGCATATATAATTGAACTTTGAATGTTATATTTTCCGATTAGAACCTCCGTTGTGTGTGGATTTCAATTGAGTTATAAAGAGAAATAATCTTACCTTTAATTTATTACCAAGAGTGGATCTCCTAACCAAGCAAGTTCTTAAATTCATTTGTGAACATCTTTTATTACTTTTGGTGTTGTAACAAATCATTTTCTTACCTCAATTAATTTTTCTTCATCAATTCCCTGTGGATCGACCTCGGACTCTCGAGAAATTTATTACTTGAGACAACCTGCACTTGGGTTTGCATCTTTAAATCCCGCAATCAAGTTTTTGGCGCCGTTGCCGGGGACTTGATTTGAAGTTTTAATTTATTGAGGTTCTCATACTTTAATAAAATCTATTCTCTCTTCTCCCTCACCGGAGCAAAAGATTGGCTTGCCCATCCTTCAGTTTCTTTACTAACTTTCTAACTTTTTAACTTATCCAACTTACTAACTATCTAACTTGCTAACATACTAACTTTTATATTTCTGTCATTTATTTTCTACCTACTAACTTTTATTTTATGTCATTTATTTTTTGCTTACTAACTTTTTAATTTACATTACTCTAACTTTTTAATTTACGTCATTTATTTTCTGCTATCTAACTTTTTATTTTCTATTATTTATTATTGCTTTTTAACATAACAAAATAATCTTTCTTCTTCTCTTCTTTTTCGCCGACTCTGGTGGGGCTCTTGCCTCTCTCTAGTTTTCATATTTTAAGTTTATTTTTTACAATTTATTTTTTGCACTTTACTTTTTGCTCTTTTATTTTTGCTCTTTACTTTTTGTACTTTCTAACTTACTAATTATTAACTCTCTAATTATTTAACTTTTTACTTTATTAGTTATCTAACTTTTTACTTGTTAATATTTATTGGGTGGTTGGTTTATACCATATCCTTGTTAATATTTAATGGCGGGTTATACTGCCAGCTTGTATATTATTTTTGTTTATTTATTTTAAGTTATTTATGTATTTATACTTAATTGGTATCGTGATTTAAATTCTGGTCATTTAGTTAAAATTAATCCTGGTACTTTATATATTGATTTGTTTGAATCACAATCACACACAATTGACACAATGGTGACAAATGATGAACATGAAAATCAACCATTGCGAACCATGCATGAATATTTGCAACCACCTCGAAATTCTAATCCATCATGTTTTATCTTTCCACTCAATGCCAACAATTTTAGATTTAAGCCAGGTATGATTTCTTTACTTCCTAATTTTCATGGTTTAGAATCTGAAAGTCCATATTTACATCTGAAAGAATTTGAGGAAGTATGTATTGCTTTCAATAACCAAAATTACACTAAAGAGATTATTAAACTTGAATTGTTTCTTTTTTCTTTAAAAGATAAAACAAAATCTTAGCTTAACACTTTGAAACCAAGATCAATTGGCACATGGCAAGAAATGCAAGGTGAGTTCTTAAAAAAAAAATTTCAACACATAAAACCAATGCTATGAAAAGACAAATCCAAAATTTTTTCCAAAATTCAAATGAAACATATTTTCAATGTTGGGAATGATTTCAAGATTTGTTAAATTCTTGCTCACATCATGGTTTTGAAAAATGACGCACTATAAGCTTCTTTTATGATGGTTTAACACCAGAAATTAAACAATTTGTGGAAACAATGTGCAATGGTGAGTTTCTTGATAAAGAACCTGATGAAGCTTTAGACTATTTAAACCAGTTGACTGAAAATTCTCAATCTTGACATAGTACTAACCCTTCTGAAAATTCAATTAGATCTAACCTTACAAGTGCTAATAAAGAAAAATATCACCTTAGTCAAGAGGAAGATCTAAATGCTAGGTTTGCCAGTTTGGCTAGAAAGATTGAACCCATGGAATTAATATAAGCAAAAGAAATCAAATCTGTGCAAAATGAAAAAATTTGTGACATTTGTGATGACTTAGGACACTCAACACACAAATGTCCTAACATTCCTGTTTTTAAAGAAATTGTACATGAGCAAGTAAATGCAATGAATAATTTTAAAAAGTCATTTACTTCTTCTTTTTTAGATACATACAATCTGGGATGGAGAAATCACCCGAACTTCAGCTGGAAAAATAATAATCAGTCACAATTTGTGCAACCACCACCTCCTCAGGCACAACAGGACTCTCAAAATTCTCAAGGATATATACTTTATGTCCCACCATATAGCAAAAACCTTGAAGAAACACTGCATGCATTCATAAAAAAGCAATAGGCTATTAATAAACAAAATAATCAAACCATGAATGACATAAAAGACACTATTGCTAAACTTTCTTTTACACTCACCATTCATGAGAAAGGAAAATTTCCTTCTCAACCTCAACCAAATCCCAAGGGTCAGTGCAGTCTAAATGAGGGAAGTTCAGAAAACCAACAAATGGACCAAGTCAAGTCAGTGATAACTCTTAGGAGTGGAAAGGTTGTTGAAAAACAAATCCCCGAATCTTGTGAGAAAGAAGATGAACCAATTCCCCAAGAAAATGAAGAAGTTGACTAAAAGGAGACTAAACTCTCGTCTTCACCCTCATTTCCTCAAGCATTGAATAATCCAAAGAAATTGGACCACCACACTGAAATTTTTGAAATTTTGAAACAAGTGAAGATCAATATTCATTTGTTAGATGCTATCAAACAGATTCCTTGTTATACTAAATATTTGAAGGACTTATGCACAGTTAAAAAGAAATTAAATGTGAAAAAGAAAACATTTTTGGCAGAACATGTAAGCTCCATTCTTCAGAATAATAATGCATTGAAATATAAAGACCTTGGTTGTCATACAGTTTCATGCATTATTGGAGAACATAAAATTGAAAAAGCTTTACTTGATCTTGGTGCTAGTGTCAATTTGCTTCCATATTCAATTTATCAGCAACTCAACTTGGGTGAGTTAAAACAAACTTCTATAACTCTTCTACTTGCCGATAGATTAATTAAAATTCTAAGAGGAATAGTGGAAGATGTGTTGGTTCGAGTTGATAAATTCATATATCCTGTGGATTTTATTGTTTTGGATACTGAACCTATGGTTGATAGTTGCAAGTTAATTCCTGTTATTTTAGGCCATCCATTTTTAGCAACATCAAATATTTTGATAAATTACAAAAATGGAGTGGTAAAGCTAACATTTGCAAACATGACACTGGAGCTCAATGTTTTTAACATGTGCAAGCAACCACAGGAAGTCTTTGATGAAAAGGAGGAAGTTGAAGGAATTGAAGCCATCGTAGATGATCATCTTCAAACAAGGAGTTCTTCTGACCCATTAGAAATTTGTTTAGTCAATTCATTTGAGTCAGACATGCAACTAGAAGATGATATCTCTGAAATATGCTCTTTGCTTAATTGTACACAGGTAATGGAGTACAAGGGATGGAAGCTAAGATTTGAAGAGTTAAAACTCATGAATGATAATGCCCATGAAGAAGTACCCATACTGGAACTAAAGTCATTACCTGCTTGCTTGAAGTACATATTTTTGGGAGAAGAGCAAAGCTTACTAGTGGTAATTTCCTCGTCTCTTACTGAAGAACAAGAAGGTATGTTAACAGAAGTACTTAAAAGGCATAAAAGTGTAATTGGATGGACATTAAAGGACATAAAATGCATTAATCTATTAATTTGTACACATAGAATACATTTAGAGGATAATGCTAAAACTTCTCAACAACCTCAAAGAAGAATAAATCCACACATGAAAGAGGTAGTTAGAGCTGAAGTCCTTAAATTGCTTGATGTTAGAATTATCTATCCTATCTCTGATAGTTAATGGGTAAGCTCTACACAAGTTGTACCTAAAAAATCTGAAATAACAATGGTTGAAAATGATAAGGGTGAATTAATACCTACGAGAGTCTCATCTAGTTGGCGTATGTGTATTAATTTTAGAAAATTAAATGCTGCTACTAGGAAAGATCATTTTCCCTTGCCATTTCTTGATCAAATTCTGGAAAAGGTAGCAGGACATCTATATTACTATTTTCTTGATGGTTATTTGGGTTATAATCAAATACCAATTACATTGGAAGATCAAGAAAATACCACTTTTATATGTCCCTATGGTACTTTTGCATATAGAAGAATGTTTTTTGGCCTTTGTAATGCTCCGACAACATTTCAAAGATGCATGTTAAGCGTTTTTAGTGACATGATTGAGCATTATTTAGAAGTTTTTATGGATGATCTGACAGTTTTTGGAAATTCTTTTGAAAATTGTCTTGATAATTTGGAAAAAATTCTTAAAAGATGCAAAGAAAAAAGATCTGTGCTAAACTAGGAAAAATGTCATTACATGGTTATCTCATGAATAGTGTTAGGTCATGTGATATCTTCTAAAGGAATTGAAGTTGATAAGGCCAAAGTTGAATTAATTGCTCATTTGCCTTCCCCAAAAATAGTCAGAGAAGTTTGTTCCTTTTTAGGACATGCAGGATTTTACAGAAGATTCATTAAGGACTTTAGTGTCATATCTAGACCATTATGTAATCTTCTGTTGAAAGATGCACCATTTGATTGGACTCAAGAATGTCAAAAATCTTTTGAAAAATTAATTGGTCTTCGACATCTCTTTCTTATCATGCAATCTCCCGATTGGTCTTTGCCTTTTGAGTTAATGTGTGATGCTAGTGATTTTCTTTGTGGTGCTTTGTTTTAGGCCAAAGAAAGGAAGGTAAGCCTCATGTGATTTGTTACGCAAGTAGAACTTTAAACAGTGCACAAATGAATTACACCACTACTGAAAAGGAACTACTTGCTGTAATTTTTGCACTGGACAAATTTCGATCTTACTTAATTGGCTCTTCTATTGTGATTTTCACTGATCATTCTGCTGTTAGATATTTGATGTCTAAGCAGGATGCCAAACCAAGATTGATAAGGTGGATCTTGTTGCTTCAAGAATTCAACATCACAATAAAAGATAAGAAATGAGCCAAAAATATTGTCGTTGATCATTTGTCCAGACTTACAACAGGCTCACCTTTTGATAGCACACCTATCAATGATTCTTTTCTTGATGAATTTTTATTTTCTGTCAATTGCATGCCTTGGTTTGCTAACATAGTCAACTTTCTTGTAACAGGAAAGATGCCACCTTAATGGATGCATCAAGATGGAAGGAAATTTTTGACAGAGGTAAAAAATTTTTATTGGGATGATCCATACTTGTTCAAATATTGTGCTGACCAAATCTTTCGAAGATGTGTGCCCGACAGTGAGGTAGGTAGTGTCATTAAATTTTGTCACTCAGAAGCATGTGGAGGTCACTTTTCTTCAAAGAAAATAGCTGCGAAGATCTTGCAGTGTGAATTTTATTAGCCCACTTTATTTAAGGACTGCTATATTTTTTGCAAAAGTTGTGAAAATTGTCAAAAATTAGGCTTAATTTAAAAAAAAAACATGATGCCTCTGAACCCCATCCTTATCATTGAAATTTTTTATTGTTGGGGAATTAATTTCATGGGTCCAATTCCATCTTCATTTGGATTTGTGTATATTATGGTTGCAGTTGATTATGTCTCAAAATGGATTGAAGCGATTTCATGCCGACACAATGATCATAAAACTGTTCTCAAATTTTTAAAAGAAAATATCTTGTGTCGATTTGGAATCCCTCGAGCTATCATAAGTGATGGGGAACACATTTTTGTAATAAACCATTTGAATCTTTAATGAAGAAATATGGTATTACACACAAAATTGTCACCCCTTTCACCCTCAGACAAGTGGACAAGTTGAATTAGCAAATAGGGAGATTAAACAAATTTTGAAAAAAACGGTGAACCCAAATCGTAAAGATTGGTCTTTAAGACTAAACGATGCACTTTGGGCTTACCGTACTGCTTTCAAAACATCTTTGGGCATGTCACCTTATCGGTTAGTCTATGGAAAACCTTGTCACTTACCTATAGAATTGGAACATAAAGCATTCTAGGCCATTAAAGTTTTCAATCTAAACCTTGATGATGCTTGCAAGATACGCAAATTGCAATTAAATGAACTTGAGGACTTGAGAAATGATGCATATGAGAACTCAAAGATTTATAAAGCCAAAACAAAAGCTTTTTATGACAAGACAATTCTGAGAAAATCTTTTGAAATTGGTCAAAAAGTTTCGCTTTATGATTCTTGCCTGCACCTATTCCCTGGAAAATTAAGATCTAGGTGGAGTGGTTCTTTTGTTGTCAAACATGTGTATCCTCATAGGGCTATAGATATTGAGAATCCTAGGAATGGTAATGTGTTTAAAGTCAATGGACAAAGGCTCAAACCATTTCTGGAAAACCAAGTTGATGAGGTAGAATTCATCTCTCTTTTTTATCCTTGTTATGAATAGAATTCACTCTAATTTTGTTGCCTTGTTTTTGCAGTTCTTTGTGTTGCCGGTTAAGTGGCGGATTACAATACTCCGTGACTCTCAAGTCGGTTTATTTTTCAGTTTCCCAAAATAACCGAATCTTTCTTCTCCTTTAAAATGGATGTCATTCTTTCAAACTTGAGAAAACATTTTCCTTCTCTCCCTCAAAATGCTCTGAAAAAAATCTACAAAGTTAGATGTGAAAGATTGAGACTGTTAATGCACAAAGGTATGTCAGATGATGTATGCTAGATAATTGAAGCAAAGGTCCGACTAGCAGGTGAGTCTTCAATTTCATTTGACTCATACATGCCAAGTCTTGGAAGAAGTTCGTATTCTAAAAGGAGAAAAGTAAAAAAGTTACAAGTCTGTCATAAATGTGGACGATGGAATTGTAATAAGCGATGTCGTTCTTTGGGGATGGTTTCCGCAAACAGAGAAGATAAAATTTTCTTCATTAAGAATGGACTGAGTAAGGAGTCATTAGATGATATCTTATTGACTCTTGAGACGCATTCTTGTGGATTGGTACATCGTGAACTTCTTAATTTGTGAAATCTTTTCAAGGATGAAGAAAAATGCTACAGTTTTGGGAATCTGACTCTAAAAGCCCCTGTTTGCTAATTTATAAGAAAATTGGATGGGAAGCTTATCCTCGACTCATAAAAGCATTTAAGTCGTTACTGGACGTTAAACCAGAGGCAGATGTGAGTCATATCCACAACAATCTGTACATATCATCCTCTTCTTCTTCATGTCATCTTTCAAAAAAAAATTAAAAAAAAAAGAAGAAAAAATGTTTGAACAAGGGCGATCCGGAAGGAGTACCATGACTTTAATTAGTTGTGGAGCCCCAGCCTTTGGCTGACCCGTCATTGACTCGGGTGGACCTTTGTACGCTGGTCCTTAAAAAAGTTCATGTACCATGCTCTGTAGAGAGCTGTACTCTATAACCCAATGCTTACCATCTAGGCACTGTGGAGTTGATGGACAGGCAGAAGCATCCCACTCTGGTTATTAGTGAGAAGTAACCCTGGCTGCCAAAGCATGTGAGGCATCTGAGCTTGATCCTCTCTTTTATTAGAAGGGGCTCTCAGCGCCCTGGGATGGGACGTTTTGGATCTTAGACATTATGAGTTTCAGATTTTAACATCTTTGTTGATGTTACGAGCCCAAGTGTGAACGCTCTAGGTTCCAAACCCAGGATGGAAACCTATGATGGTTTGTTCTTTCTCCTTTCTTCGAATAAACGGACATGAGTGTCTACTACACTAGTGACATGCAGTATAAAGATATGCCACTACTGCACTCATGACGCGTAGTATAAAGATACGCCATGAAAGTTGTACATACAGGTATGTCATCATTTATTATTATATTTCTTTTACCTTTATATGATTTTGCTGTATTTTAGTTTTGGACAGACGATCCTTTGAGCAGAGTCCTTCAGGGGTTTCTAGACTTCTTTACCCTGCTGGTTTCCTTGAAGTAAAAAAAAACAAAAAAACAAAAAAACAAAAACAAAAACAAACACAAAAACAAAATTTTTTAAAAAAAGATTCTGTGTTTCTTAATTTCAAACTTTTCTGACAACAACCAACCTACCCTTATAGGTGCTATATTATCCTTTCCATTCTTTTTTCTATTTAAACACTCCATTTTCTCTATTTTCTTCCAACTCAGAATCATTCAAGGGGAAGGTGAGTATAGGAATGGAAGGTGTTTCTGTTTGTTAACTTAAAAATATGTGTATTTTGTGGGTCTAAGTATGGGAAGGGTTTAGAATTTGTAAACGCAACTATCACTCTTGGTCGATCACTTGCTGCGAGGAATATTCATCTTGTATATAGGGGAGGTTGCCGTGGGTTAATGGGGGCTGTATCACTTGCTGCATATATAGAAGGTAGTCAGGTTTTAGGTGTCATTCCTGAACATTTAGTTCAACAAAACATCACTAGAAAGACAATTGGAGAGGAACTTAAGGTATCATCAATGCATGAATAAATGAAGATAATGCTTGAAAACTCTGATGCATTCATTGCCTTACCAGGTGATTTTGGTACCTTGGAAGAAGTTTTTCAAATTGTCTCTTGGGCCCAACTGAACATCTACCATAAACCCATAGGTTTGTTGAATGTAAATAATTTCTTTGATATCTTGTTACTTTTTCTTGACCATGCTGTGGAACAGAAACTTATCACACCTTCGGTAAGACAACTTCTTATCTCTACTTCCACTATTGAGAAGTTGATTGATAAATTAGAAGCTTTTGTTCATAAACCTGACCCAGCAATAGCTCAGATAGATTGGTCAACAAGAAGCAGTGAGGGAAGTAAGATGAAAAGAAAGCCAGATCTGACACTTCGTTTATAACTCTCCTTTACCTTTGATTTTATTTATCGTACTTTGTTTCTGTTTAAATTTATATCAGATTTCTCCAACATGTAATATCTTCTATCATTTACTCATCTATATTTTAACATTGAGGATAATGTTGTGATCTAGTTGGGGGGAAGGATAGTTGACCAAAAAAAAATTTTCTTTTTGGGAAGTATGATATGATTGTCATGAACTTACTAAACCAATGAATGATGACAGAGTAAGGAGTAATTTTACTTCTGAGACGCATCTAAATTGGGAAGTATGTTTAGTGATATGACTGTCAGAAACCTATTCGTAGTAAAACCAATTAGTGATGGCAGAGTAAGGAATAAATTTTGGAAACAATTTATTACTCTTGAGACGCATCTTAGTTGGGGTAGTAACTATTTAGTGTTTATTTGTGGAAGTAACAAAGTTTTGCTGTTTGATTTCCTTTGAAAGATTCAAGCAAATGCACTCTCACATCCTTTGAAGCAATTGAAATTCAAGAATCATAGCATGATTGAATAAATTATATTCTTTCTTAAATTTCACATGCTTGGTTATGGATGTTGAATTGGTGGATTGAGAATGATAGAAATATACCTTGTGAGATTTTGAGCCTATTGATGAATGGATTGAATATCTATACCATTCTCTTCTTTCTTGTGTGATTTTCACTCATGGAATTGTTACTCTAGAACTTGCTTTAATTCTTTTTGAGGCTACATTTTCACATGCATACATTAATATGATTGAGGCATTTTGAAATAGCTATTTTGACCAGATAGTCATCCTTGTATATTTTCTATTGTGTAACCCCTTTGAACTTATTTGACCATTCTTTACTTTTAGCTCATTTCGTACCTTCAAAAAAACAAAAAGAAAAAAAAAGAAAAAAAAGAAAAAAACATGTTTTTACCCAACCTTAGGGAATAAGAGAGCATTGACCTTGTTCTTGAACAAGTGTGGGGGTGTGTGTGCAAAATGATCAACAAAAAAAAAAATTAACCACCGTTGCAATCAAAGAATTATCAGAGTCTAGAATAAAGGTGGATGCTTGGAAACAACAGGAAGAAAAGGAGAATGTTCAAGTCTAACAATGAATTCAATTCACCAATTTGGGATTGATCTTCAACAAAACATTATTCAAATATTAGTGATTGTCCTTTATGATGAATGTTCTCAAACATTTTCTCCACTCTAACTGTACCATAATACTCTTTTATTCTCTTTGGTATTTATCTTTTCATATCCATATTATTCCCTCTCCTTTACCATGACCCCATTACAACCTTGAATAAAGTCCTTTTGATTTTTGTATGCATATATTTTGAGTAGCGGAGAAGTAGAAGATAAGTAAGCTTATGGTAGTTATATTGTTCATGGGTTGAATAGAGTGAAATACTTACATTTTAAACACTTGAGAGATTGAGAGTGAATTCTGTGAGGATCTATCATTCTTGATTCATTCTTTTCAACTGAAGTTTCTTTGCTTATTGGTTTGAGATGTGAATAAATATTACCTCATTAATGCTTTGATCCCTTGAATTTCAGGTTGTTCTTCTTGCTTCATCGAGTCTTTTAGAGTTTTTAGCTTTTGAGTCTGTATTATTCTTTTTTGTTTCCTAGCTTTGATCTTATGTGTTTTACCCAGGAGTGCAAAAAGCTAAGTGTGGGGGAATTTGATACTCACATATTTTATACATTAATAAATCTTCATTTTTAGTCATTTACACTCTTCATGTACTTAATTGATTAAGCATGATTATGTTTTGTAAGATTGGACTCAAATTTGACTTAATTGATTTTTTCAGCATTATTTGGGTCTTACAATGTTTCTGTATTTTGGTCATATCTTGAGTTCTAGATGTCTAGCAATTATGAATTTTATCTTGTAAGAAAGCTGAGAGAAAGCTCTACAACTTTGATGAGAGCTCCAGGTAAAATTCGGACATCTAGAGGAGCTAAATGGGCTTGGAAGTCAGAACACGAGTTTTGTGTCTGGAACCTGAATAGTGTACAGTAATCAGAGCATAACTCAGGCTGTAGGAATTATCTTGGGCTGAAATTTGGACATTTGAAAGTTAAGACCCATATCTACAACTTTCATGAAGAACACAAGAGCTCATTCAGACATCTTAGAGATGATATTGGGTCTGGAAGTCAAAACAGAGGTGCTGAAATTAGGTCTGAACAGTCTGCAGTAATTGGGTCATATCTTAGGCTGTAAGACGAATTATTGGATGATCTTGGTGGCATTGGAAAGCTAAGACAAAATGTTACAACTTTCATGAAGACCATGTTGCTTTATTCTGATGGCATCCATGAGATCAGCACTAAATGATTTCAGAGACAAAGAATCTCAATAATTTTCCACTCACCAACTCATCATTTGGCATTTTCCACTCATTCACCCACTCATCCACCTACTCTTAATCAGCCCCATTGTCATTTTTGTATCCCTAATCCTCTATAAAAGGTACCATTGACTGATCATTTGGTGCTCTTGGTGTTAGGCTTAGTTTTTAGAAGTTATGATTGTGCTTGTTTATTGTTTTCCTTTGTTGTAATTTTCTCTTGCTCTAAATTGAAGCTATGTTCATCTTTCTCTTTCTCTCTATCTTTCTTCTTATCTATGAGTAACTAAATCTTCATCTTGCTTGGGTGAAAGAGTGAAGCTCTTGGTAATGAAATAAGGTTAGATTATTCTATTTCTTGTGCTTAAATGATATATTATCAAATGGACATTATATGTGTTGTATTTTATTTCCAATCAATTTAGAAACCTTCTTTGTATAATGGAGATCTTGATTTATTATAGACAATAGGATTGACACAGTGAATGCTTGAACTCATTTACAAATGTTGGTAGATAATTAAAGGAATCATAATATGATTGCTTATATAATTAAACTTTGAATGTTATATTTTTCGATTGGAACCTCTGTTGTGTGTAGATTTCAATTGAGTTATAAAGAGAAATAATCTTACCTTTAATTTATTACCAAGAGTGGATCTCCTAACCCAAGCAAGTTCTTAAATTCATTTGTGAACATCTTTTATTACTTTTGGTGTTGTGACAAATCTTTTTCTTACCTCAATTAATTCATCAATTCCATGTGGATCGACCTCGGACTCCCGAGAAATTTATTACTTGAGACAACTTGCACCTGAGTTTGCATCTTTAAATCCCGCAATCACGTACAAATTGGGTGATTCTTATACAATGGGCCCGAGGGAATGATAGAAGAATTTTTAGAACACTGAAAATTGTATTAAGGATGTTACATTATGATAACAGAGCAGTTCATCCTGTCGAGCCTAGGGAATGGACTAGCTATGCTTTGTTATACATTTTTCTTGTCCTAGTGATGAGATGTATAGGTAGAATTGCATAACAGCCTTGGGTATGAATGTTTATGGTTACTGTTGCACTGTTACATGATATTGGGCCTGATCAACCCTATATGTAATGTTCTATGCATACAGGAGACTATATCATCTACCAGGCGTACCTCTGCCAATAATGAATTCGAAAAACTCATAGGAACCCTTAGGGAAGTGGCTAAAATCCATAGGAATGGACGAGTAATGGATAAGTGCTACATTATTATGATGGTTTATGAAATTGTGGTCATAGGTCACGGTGGGTTCTTGAGCCAAAGGATTGATGTTGTTAAGTTATTTGGTTGTAATAGGATGGATATAATTAAGAGAAGCGGAATTCTTTTGAGTACAGAGTTTGATAATGATCTTGGATTCACTTTTAGATTTCCAGGAAGTAGATTTTTTTGATAAAGATGTTATAGAATATGATTGATTCGGAAAAGGTCATATGGAATACTTGAAGCTGTCTACGTATGTTAATCAAATTTTGAGGACAAAATTTTTTTAAAAGGGGGGAAAATTGTAATATTCTCCTTAACCTAATAGTCCTAATATTCTAGATTAAATTTTTATACAATTAATTCAATTAGTTAGTATTTTATTTGTGTTTGATATCAAGGGGACATAAGTGAAAATTAATTTTATGAGTAAGGAGAGACGTACGTGGAATTAAAAATCTTTGCATACAAATTGGATGATTTTTATACAATGGGCTTAAGGGAATGATAGAAAAATTTCTAGAACACTGAAAATTGTATTAAGGATGTTACACACAGCACACTTGGAGTATGTGGATGACATAATAGTGACGGGAGATGATGTTAAGGAGAAACAGCTTCTAAGTCAGAGTTTGGCTAAGGAATTTGAGATCAAATCACTAGGAAGATTGAAATACTTCTTTGGAATTGAGGTTGCTCATTCTAGGAAGGGTATTTTTATCTCCTAACAAAAATATATTATAGATTTACTCAAAGAAATAGGTAAGACAGCCTGCAAACCAACAAGCACACCAATAGATCCGAATATGAAACTTAGAACAGCTGATGGGGAAACTGCAGTGAACAGAGAAATGTTTCAACTTTTGATAGGAAGATTAATTTATTTATCTCACACACAACTAGATATTGCATATGCAGTAAGTGTAATCAGTCAATTCATGCATAGCCCGAAAGAAGTTCACCTATAAGCAACTCATCGGGTACTACAGTATCTCAAGGAAACACGCAGGAAAGGTATTCTATTTAAGAGAAATTGAGGTTTAATACTTGAGGCATGTACTAATGTTGACTATGCTGGATCACTGATTGATAAAAGATCAACCTTTGGGTGTTGTACCTTCCTAGGCGGGAATCTTGTGACATGGAGGAGTAAAAAATAGAATGTGATAGCACGATCTAGTGTAGAGGCAAAATTTCGAGTTATGGCGCAAGGTGTGTGTGAACTACTTTGGTTAAAGATCATTCTCGAAGATTTGAAGATCAAGTGGGATGGACTAATGAGATTCTATTGTGACAACAAGTCTGCAATCAGCATAGCTCATAACTCAGTACAACATAACAGAACAAAACATATTGAAATTAACAGACATTTTATCAAAGAGAAGCTAGAAAGTGGATTGATTTGTACACCCTATGTGACTATACAAGGTCAACTTGTAGATGTACTCACCAAAAGGTTAAACAGTATAGTATTCCAGAATATTGTATCTAAGTTAGGAATCGAGAATACCTATTCACCAACTTGAGGGGGGTGTTGCGATATCTACCATGTTTGGATAGTTAGCCGGTTGTGTGGTTAGCCGGTGATGCATGTATCATTATTTTTAGAGCTTTAACTCTTGTTTATTTTCTAAGCCTTGATTAGCTTGTTTTCTAGGCCTAGATTAGTGTACTATTAGTGTACAGTTGTTCTCTAATCCCCTATATATACTAACATGTTGTAATAATTCAGATTGAAGAAAAATACAATATTTTCTACAAGAACCATAATAAGCACTAAAATTGAATAGAAAAGAAATCAATTAAAAATTTAATCTTAGTATATGTCGATTGAATCAAGTTACATCTTCACCCTAGAAACACACGAATTTAGCCACTTCTGACAAAAGAGAAGAAGAGATAGGAAGACGAAAGAGAATTCATCATGATAGAACCGTAGAAAAGAAACTCAAACGCCTTCAATGGTAATTCGATCTTCAACTCCATGAGATCTTCATGACATCTCCTCGTCTTTTCCTAGGGCTAGCCCCCTTGTTGCCTTTGAGCTTCAAAACTCTGTATTTTTGTGTTCTAATCCTTATGAGTTGAATCCCCATTGCTAAACTCGTTTTTCTCCTTTCATAAAAAAGTTGACAGCTTTTTGTATCTAACTTGGACGATTTTTTGCGCCCTCCAAATAGCCGAATTTGCCCTTGATCTAAACAAAGAAGTTGTAGGATTTTCTGTTAACTTTCCAACACCACAAACAGCCCGTCGATCTGATCTCTGTAACCCAAGATATGACATAATTATTGAGGAATGGTCAGGATGCTTTGAGAAATCGAATTTTGCTCAAAATCTAATCTCTTTGAGAATCCTTATCCAATCTTCAATCCAATCCTTATTTAAGCTTTTGTATCTAATTAGAATTCTAATTGAAATATAACATTAGAATAAGAATCTTTCAAATATTTATCTTCAAGAATTTCATTTTTTTGCACAAAATTTGATGATTTATTATGAAAATTCAAATATTAATAAGTAAAAAGATAATTATTTAAAATTAAAATTAAAAATAAATAAAAAAAACAAATCTAAAAAAAAAAAAATCAATTAAAAAACCTAATAAATAAACCCAAAAGATGAATATATTTTACATTCATCAGTACTTATCTTGACAAAATATAATTAAGGAACAACACCTTTGTCAGCCTACAAACCACCTGAAAACTATAAGCTTAGCATAACACAACTTCAACAGAAACAAAATCAAGTAGAACATTTAAGAAAATTATCATTTTTTAAAAATCTTTTGTCCTTAAAATCAACCAGGGATTTCAGACTACAGGAATTATGAACCAGGACCTTCCAGTTAGTAATGGTAGGAAGAATTAGATGGTAGGTTGTTGGTAGGATAGCCACAAGATATCTAACAACACTTATGTTTCATCAGATATTTTGATTGAAACCATTTTCCCCTCTCTTTGTTTACTAACAAAGAAAACAGGGGAAAAACAAACAATTTTATTAAATAAAAATATATTTATAGGAAAATCTTAAACCTTCTATTTAGATGTTTCACCCTCTCTTTGTTTACTAACAACTTCTAATTCTGATATAACTAATAAAATAATAGTGTAAAATGAATGAACTTGTTCAAAAGTCATCTCTACAGAATTTATCTTTCTTAGTGTAGAGGGAAATAGTATAAAATGGATGAATAGGCTTGACAAAAATTGAATAGTGAAAAGTTTTCTAGGTGGCAAGCAGCTGTATATTATCAACCAATCAAATGAGATGAAAATCAGTTTTTGCCCATGATATCAAGAGAATCCAACCTTTGAAAAAATTCCGGAAATCAAACAAATAGTGAATTTTGAACTAGGAGGCATAAAAGATGATACTCACTCTCTATGAATGTAAACAAAATGAAGCTTCAGATGGTGAGATCACCTGACTCATCATTATAAATGCCACCAGACATTACAAGAAAATATGGTATCCATAAAAGTCATTGACAATATCATAGTCCTTGGGCCTAATAGGGATTTACAAAACAGATCTACATAGTCCGAAAGGAAAATATTTGACTTGATTTTTAAATTCAAATGAATCGATTTGCAGTGGTACATATGAACTGAAATAATCTACAACTCTTAACTAGTATGGATCACAAATAACAAGGGATGATTCAGGCCTTTTGTCAAACAGATTGTTTACACATTAACCAAGCACAGAAAATTAACATACAAACAGAACAATAAACATATCTCAAATTCATAATCATCAACCAATATACCTGATTATATAGATTATTATCACATAAAGACTGAAAGGTACTTGAGATGTGCTTTCAATTTTCCTTCTACACTTCACAAACATCAACCACTCTGCTCCAAAAGCAAAATTGCAGCAGCCTAGAGATAGCGCATCCTATACAAAATTAAAGACAAGAATCTTCAAAGATCGTCATCTTATACAAATTTAATAGCACAATAAATGATTCAAGATAAGAATCAGAAACGAGATGAGCTTCAAATCAAAACCATGTGCAATTGCATGAACAGAATCAGAAAATTGAGGCATTTGAGAAAAAAAGCTTGAAGGAGATGAAATCACACAAAAATTGATTAGGAAGCAAAACTGAAATGGAATCAAGAGAAAAAAAATGAAGATAGAAGACAAGGAAAAAAGAGGCAAAGCTCACAACGAAACCTCAGATATTGAAGCTCTTTGCCATTGATAATCGCTGCAATCTCTTCACGGAGCAGAGAATGGAAACCTTAGAAACATGGAGCAGAGGCGCTGTTTCTGGTGTGACTGGCGAAGAAAATAGCGCTTTCTCCTTGTAGCTGCTGTAACATTCACGGCGGCCATGGTGGACGGCGGCGACTGGTTGGTAGCGGAGATGCGAGAATGCCAGTGACTATTGCTCGCGTGGATTGACGAAGAAGGATACATAGGAAAAAGGGTTTCACAGGTAATGAAGAATGGCGTGAATAAATTTGTCGGTATTGAGTGGGCTATGGCAACATTTGGCTTCGTTAACTGTTACACAAGGAAGTAGTCGCGGCGAGGAGAGGTGGGTCGCGGTTGTGGCACCACAAATTGAGGTTCTGCTGTCGAAGATGTTGTCACTATATTTTTTATTTATTTTTTAAATATTCGTGATTGAAAAATCGTTCTTTATATATTTTCTTTATATTTTTTTATATAAAATTTAGTGATTAAAAAATTGATCGTTATATGTCTTTTTATTTTTTAAATAAAATATAGCAACTAAAAAAATCAGTAATTAAATTATTTTTTATTTTATTTTTTTTTATATTCATTTTTATAAAAAAAATAATAACTGAATTTTTGGTCTTTAAAATACATTTATTTTATTAAAAAATATTTGTGACCGATTTTTTGGCCATTAAATTAATTTTTAAATTTTATTTTTTAATATTATTCAATTTTTTAAAAATAATTATTAGCAACCAAAAAATTAATTGTTATATATTTTCTTTATATTTTATTTTTTTAATAAAATTTAATGACTGATTTTTTGCCCACTAAATTTAGTCAGTCACTAAATTAGTTTTTAATTTTTTTTTTAATAAAGCTTAGCAACATAAAATTTGGCCGCTATTTTAATTCTAATAAAGATAGCTATAGATTTTTCAGGCGCTAAAAGGGTAAAAAAATAATTTTTCAAAAAATTCTTTTTACCTTATTTATCAATCGCTAATCAGTATTTAGTGTCCAATATAATTTTGGTTGGAAATTTATTTTTTTCCTCTTTCATATTAGTTTCTATTTCAGTCACTATTGTAATTGATTATTTTTTATTATTAAATCAGTTTTTAAAAGACAATTTTTTAGTAATATTCAAAAATGTTTTTTCCTTTCGTCAAAGTCTCAATAATTCTATTATACTTTTTAATATGTAATTTTGTTCATGAGATCTGAAAGTTTTATTATTTCATAGGTAAAAGAATGCGACCAATTATAAGATATTAAGATTAGAAATTTCAATCTCTAAAAAATTCAAAACTAAATTTTCTAAATTTATAAATCTAGATAAATTTATTAACGAAAAAAAAATAAAAAGAGAGAAATATAGCCGAAGGATTTTGAAATGAGTTAAATATATAAAATGATTTTGAAATGTAGCTTAAACTTTTAATTGTTGAGAGAGAACTCCAAAGACAAGCTTGATAGAATCTGTAAATTACAAACATAAATGTTGCTGAATATATATAATAAAGGGAATGATTGTATTGGAAGTCATAATTACTTCGCAAATTTGCGAGAATATATCTGAAAGAGACTACGTACCCGCCTCAATTAATATTTATACTTGTAACGTAATCTAATTCGTTAGTCAGAAATATTAAAATAAGTGTGGACCATCATGTACAACATTATTATTTATAATTTATAATATTATAAAAGCAAAGTTACTACTACATCTCTACAGCTGAATTTATTATTGACACCGCTACTCATTTTAATATAACAAGTTTGAACCATCAAACTTTAGACATCGAAAGTCAATAAAGTATAAAATTTAAAATATTCTAGGCACACCTTACCTTATCCATTTTCATCCATTAATTAATAAGTCCCCTCCCCCTTATTATTATTATTATTATTATTATTATTATTATTATTATTATTATTATTATTATTATTATTATTATTATTATTATTTTGTCTTTTTGCACCCTTTAAATATTGTTATTCTCTCTATGTTATTCCACTTATGTTGCTTTGAATGTTTTCTATTGTTTTGTAATACTATCATGATAGCTTTTCTATATTTCCAACTTTTGGATACGAGAATGGCATTATCAAACATATAGGTTATGAAATCAAAATATTCTTAACAAGTTTGAGATTGTGGGCTTTGAGAAAGACAAGGAACCGTGGTGGCATTGGCCCTGGCAAGGATCTTCATTCTTCGAACACCACCAAAAAATTCGCAAAAAGAATTTTGCCACTAATAGCAGAACTTTATGAGTAATGGGCATGGTTAGAAGGGGGAACACTGATTGCTAATTATTATGTGCATTTAAAATCAGAAAGACAAATATGATTATCGAAATGGTGTTGAATTTTGATAATAAAATACGATTATTAAAAAATTTGGGCCACCATTTTGTATTGGTATTTATCAAAATATTTCGACTATCATTAATTAGACTATGGTAAACCTTTTATTTTTAAAATTTTATTCTCAATCTCAATTCAAGGAAAAAAACCGTTTTCTCTTGAGAATTTTGTCTGAGTATTTTGAAGGAATGAAATTGATGATCTCAATTGCAAAAAGGTGATGCAAATTCAAAATCGAATGTTTATACGCGTTTTTAACTTAATGAAAAATAAGTTTGAAAATAAGAGAAACTTTGTTTTTAAGAAATTAAAGAAAATCAATGTAAATGAAAATAAATTAAATGTAAATGACTGAAAAGTAAGTGCATTTGAAGTAAATATGATGATAGCAATATATTTTATATATTTTACAACTCTCTCACTAGGCTTCTTAAGGTTCAATTAGACTTAATTAAGTTAGTTTTGTCACATTTTATGATATTGAACTTAATTGGATTATTGAAGAAATTATTGTTTGACTTGCCCTTAATTTATTTTTTGCATCTTTTAGTAAGGTGGCTATAATTTGAGTTACAAATATCAGTTTGGTGTGATTCTAGTCTTGTTGGAAAGCTAAGACAATTCTCTACAACTTTCATGAAGATCTCAAGATCTGGAACACACGTTTGGATAACTCAAATTGGAGTTGAAGCAAAATATAAAGTTCTGAACCTGATAGTTTCACCTCTGTGCACCCATTGGGCTATCTCTCGGGTTATAGGAGGTCTTTTGGAATGGAACTGGTGCCATTTGAAATTTAAGACCCAAATCTACAACTTTCATGAAGAACACAAAATTCAAATCGGACGTCTTGAAGGTGATATTGGGCTTGGAAGTCATAATAGAGGAGTTGTAGTTGGGCCTGAATAGAGTGCAGTAATTGGGTCATATCTCAGGTTGTAGGTGGTCTTTTGAATTAAAACCAGCGGCTTTGGAAAGCTAAGACAATTCGCTACAACTCTTATGAAGACCACTTGATGAGAAAATGACGCATGCCATGAGCTTAGAACTGAAGCATTTCAGAGACAAGAATCACTATTTCCACTCACTTATCTTCATCAAACAACTCCTTTGGCATTTCCTTATCATCATCAAACCATTCCATTATCATTTTGTACTCCTTGAGCTCTATAAAAGGGAGCATTAGTTGATCATTTGATCATCTTAGCTGAGATTATGCTATTGTGTTATTTGTTTCTCTAGTTGTAGTTTTCTTTGTTCTAAATTGAAGTTATGTTCATCTTTTTCTTCTTATCTCTTTCTTTCTTCTTATTCATGAGTAACTAATTTTTATTTTACTTAGGCGAAAGGGTGAAGCTTTTGGTAATAAATTAAGGTTTGATTAATTTTTTTCTTGTGCTTAAATGATGTAATATCAAGTGGTCATTATATGTTTTGTATTTTGTTTCTAATCAATTTAGAAACTCTCCTTGTAAAGTGGAGATCTTGATTCATTGTAGACAAGAGGTTGACACAATGAATTCTTGAGCCCATTTATAAGTGATGGTGTTAGTGGATAATTAAAGGAATCATAATATAATTATATATATAATCTTAAATGAACTTTGAATATTGTATTTTTCGATTAGAATCTCCATTATGTGTGGATTTCAATTGAATTATAAAAAAAATAATCTTGTATTTAATTTATTACCATGAGTGGATCTTTTAACCCAAGTAAATTTTTTTTCATTTTGTGAACTACCTTTATCACCTTTATTGTTGTGACAAATCTTTTCCTTATCTCAAAGAATTTTTCTTCATCAATTCTTTATGGATCGACTTCGGACTCCCGAGAATTTACTACTTGAAACAACATGCACTTGGATTTACAACTTTTAATTCACATCAAATTTTTGGTGCCATTGCTGGGGACTTGATTTGAAGTTTTAATTTATTGAGGTTCTCTTTTTGTAAGTAAATTTCACCATCAAGTATATTCTTCCTTTACTCTTTTAATTTATTAATTTACAAACTTAATAACTAACTTATTTACTAACTTATTAACTAACTTTTTTATTTATGTTTACTAACTTTTTATTTATGTTTTCTAACTTATTTATTTACGCTATCGAACTTTTTTATTTATGTTTTCTAACTTTTTAACTTTTATATTTATATCATTTAGTTACGCTTTCTAACTTTCTAACTTTTATATTTATATCATTTATTTATGCTATCTAACTTTTTTAATTTATGTCTTTTTTTTTTTGTTTTCTCGACTTATTTACTTATGTCATTTATTTTTGTTTTCTCGACTTAACTTGTATATTATTTTTTTTATTTTTTAAGTTATTTATTTATGCTTAATATTTAATGGCTAGTTTATACCGTCAACTTGTACATTATTTTTTTAAGTCACTTATTTATTCTTAATTGGTATCGTGATTTAAATTCTGGTCATTTAGTTAAAATTAATCCTGGTACTTTATATATTGATTTGTTTGAATCACAATCACACACAATTGACACAATGGCTGAAAATGACCACAAGCTGAAAATGAAAGTGTACATGATGAACATGAAAATCAACCATTGTGAACTATGCGTGTATATTTGCAACCACCTCGAAATTCTAGTCCATCATGTTTTATTTTTCCACTCACTGCTAACAATTTTAGATTTAAGTCGGGTATAATTTCTTTACTTCCTAATTTCCATAGTTTAGAATCTGAAAGCCCATATTTACATCTAAAAGAATTTGAGGAAGTCTGTATTGCTTTCAATGATCAAAATTGCACTGAAGAAAATGTTAAGCTTAAATTGTTTCCTTTTTCTTTGAAAGATAAAGCAAAAAATTGACTTAACGCTTTGAAACCAAGATCAATTGCCACATAGCAAGAAATGCAAGGTGAGTTTTTAAAGAAATTTTTTCCAACACATAAAACTAATATTTTGAAAAGACAAATCTAAAATTTTTCCCAAAATTCAAATGAAGCATATTTTCAATGTTGAGAACGTTTTAAAGATTTGTTAAAATCTTGTCTACATCATGGTTTTGAAAAATGGCGCACTATAAGTTTCTTTTGTGAAGATTTAACACCTGAAACCAAACAATTTGTGGATACAATGTGCAATGGTGAGTTTCTTGATAAAGAACTAGAAGAAGCTTTAGATTATTTAAACCATTTGGCTGAAAATTTTCAATCTTGGCATGGTACTAATCCTTCTGAAAATTCAATTAGATTTGACCTTGCAAATGCTGGTAAAGGAAAATATCATCTTAGTCAAGAAGAAGATCTAAATGCTAGGTATGCTAGTTTGGCAAGAAATGTTGAATCCGTGGAATTAGGAAAAATAAAAGAAGTCAAATCTGTGCAAAATGAAGAAATTTGTGGCATTTGCGATGAATTAAGACACTTGACAAATGAATGTCTAAATATTCCTGATTTTAAAGAAGTTGTGCATGAGCAAGTAAATGCAATGAACAATTTTAAAAAGCCATTCACCTCTTCTTTTTCAAATTCTTACAATCTGAGACGGAGAAATCACCCGAACTTCAGCTAGAGGAATAATAATCAAACATAATTTTTGTAACCACCGCCACCTCAAGAACAACAGGATTCTCAAAATTCTCAAGGATATGTGCCTTATGTCCCACCATATAGGAAAAACTTTGAAGGAACTCTGCATGCATTCAAAGAAAAGCAAGAGACCATTAATAAACAAAACACTCAAACTATGATTAACATAAAAGAAACTTTGGCTAAACTTACTTCTACACTTACTATTCACGAGAAAGGAAAATTTCTTTCTCAACCTCGAACGAATCACAAGGGTCAGTACAGTCTAAATGAGGGTAGTTCAGAAAACTAACAAATAAATCAAGTCAATTAAGTGATAACTCTTAGGAGTGGTAAAGTTGTTGATAAAGAAATTCCTGAACCTTGTGAGAAAGATGATAAATTAAACCCCCAAGATAAGGAAGAGGTTGATAAGCCATCTGGCAAAAATGAGACTAAACTCTTTTCTCCTCCACTCACATTTCCTCAAGCATTAAGCAATTTAAGGAAATTGAACCACCACACTAAAATTTTTAAATAAGTAAAGGTCAATATTATGTAATTAGATGCTATCAAACATGTTCCTTCTTATGCCAAATTTTTAAAGGACTTATGCACTAGTAAAAGGAAATTAAATGTGAAAAAGAATGTCTTTTTGACTAAATAGGTAAGTTCCATTATTCAGAGCAATAATGTTTTGAAACATAAAGACCTTGGTTGTCCTACGCTTTCATGCATTATTGGAGAATATAAAATTGATCAAGCTTTACTTGATCTTGATGCTAGTGTTAATTTGCTTCCATATTCAGTTTATCAATAACTCAATTTGGGTGAGTTAAAATTAACTTTTGTAACTCTTTTACTTGCTAATAGATTAATTAAAATTCCAAAAAGAATAGCAGAAGATGTGTTAGTACAAGTTGATAAATTCATTTATCCTGTGGATTTTATTGTCTTGGAAACAGAACCTATGGTTAATAGTTCCAAGTCTATTCCTATTATTTTAAGTTGCCCATTTTTAGTAACATCTAATGCTATGATAAATTGTAAGAATGGAGTAATAAAGCTAACATTTGGAAACATGACACTGGAGCTTAATGTTTTCAACATGTGCAAGCAACCACATGAAGTCCATGATAAAAATGAGGAAGCTAATGAGATTGAGGCCATTGTAGATGATCATATTCTAAAAGGGAATTCTTCTAACCCATTAGAAGTTTATTTAATTAATTCATTTGATTCAAGTATGCAAGTAGATGATGATATTTCTGAAATATGCTATTTGCTTGATTATACACAAGTAAGGGAATGCAAGGGATAAAAGTCGAGATTCGAAGAGCTAAAACCTATGAATGATAATACTCATGAAGAAGTCCCCACACTGGAACTAAAGTTATTACTTGCTGGGTTGAAGTACACATTTTTTGGAGAAGAACAAAGCTTTCCAGTAGTAATTTCATCAATCCTTACTGGAGAACAAGAAGGTAAGTTGATAGAAGTACTTAAAAGGCATAAAAGTACAATTGGATGGACATTAAAGGATATAAAAGACATTAATTCATTAATTTGTACACATGAAAGAGGTAGTTAGAGCTAAAGTTCTTAAATTACTTAATGTTGGAATTATCTACCCTATCTCCGATAGCCAGTGGGTAAGTCTTACTCAAGTTGTGCCTAAGAAATCTAGAATAACAGTGGTTGAAAATGAAAAAGGTGAATTAATACCTACCCGAGTTTCATCCAGTTGGCTTATGTGTATTAATTTTAGAAAATTAAATACAACCACTAGGAAAGGTCATTTCCTCTTACCATTTCTTGATCAAATTCTAGAAAGAGTAGCAGAACATCCCTATTACTATTTTCTTGATGGTTATTCAGGGTATAATCAAATACCAATTGCATTTGAGGATCAAGAAAAGACTTCTTTTACGTGCCCCTTTGGCACTTTTGCATATAGAAGAATGTCTTTCGGCCTTTGTAATGTAATTGGCTAGCTGACATAGAAAATAGTTTTGATGATAACAAACATGATGAAGGTGATGGATAGTCCAAGTACCAAGAGTGAGCATTGCAACAAGAAAGCAAAGATCTCAATTATGCTCAACTCAAGGAGAAGGTGCATGCTTATCTCATGAAGGTTTTGATAACAACAAAATCATGTCAAAGACCAAGTCTAAAGGAAGATTAAATGGTATAGCTTATAGGACTTAGGGTCTTTTTGTAAAAAGCCTTTTGGATATCTCATAAAGGAACACTTTACAAGTGTACTCATATAGTTCGACTTACGGGAACGCTTTACAAGTGTAGTCATAGGGGTTGACATAAAGGAACGTTTTTTAAATGTTGCCAAATGAGTAACACTTTATAAGCGTACCCATAGATGGAGAAGAAAAGCGTTGCCTTTGTACTCATCAAAGGCTACACTTTTGAGCATTGTGGCCTTTGATGCAGAAAAAACGTAGCCTTAGATAATAGGCCACGCTCGAATAGGCCACCACTCTAAAAGTGTTGCCTTAGGGCCAAAAAAAGGTGATATTGGGCTTGGAAGTCAGAACAAATGAGTTGTAGTTGAGCCAGTAGCCTTTATCAAAGGCAACACTTTAGTGTATATTAGAGTACACTTTTGAAGGGTTACCCTAGGCCATTTTTGTTGTAGTGTAAGTATCTGTTTGACTCTAGAATTGAGTATAAAATTGAAGTTTAGAATTAGAATTGGACCTCTGAATTCTAAATTTTATATTTGAAATGTTTTTTAAAATTAGAATTGTAATTTCATAAACCAATTCCATAGAATTGAAAATAATTAAGTTAAATTTTTTTCAATTCTTAGTCTATACCTTAAGAATTACCAATTATATAACTTAAAAATTAAACACTCTCTCTCTCTTCCCCATATTTATTTATAAACAATCATATTTATTGATATTCTATATTTATATAGAGAATTATTTTTATATTTATATAAAAATATTATAATAGTTATTTATTTTTAAAAAAATTCATGAAAAAATTCTTTATGAAAATATATGACTATTATATTATAAAAATATTATTGTATGAATATTTTTATTATTTTTAATTTTATAAATAATTTTTTAATATTTTAGATCATACATTTAAACAAAATAAAATTATAATTGAATTTATAATTATAGTTTCTTATACTAATTTTTTGACAACTTTAAACATAAAATTTAAGATTCTAGACTAATTTTAATTTAAAAGAATTATAATTAAAATTAAAATTCTATATTTTAATTTCAATTCTACTATCCAAACGGATCCTAAGTCACATAGAACGTTACACCATACAACATCACGTAAGTGTTATATATATATATATATATATATATATATTATGAAAGTGATTCACTTGAAGATAAGTTTTGTACACTTATAATTTTAAATAAATTTTTATAGAATGCGAATTTAACCAATCTAATAATTAAATTATGTGATACTATGTTGATGATCATATATATCAAATTTTAGTTAAATTGAACATTCATATAGGTATGTAATCTAATAATTAATATTTATTTATATTAATTTAAAAAATTTATTATAAGTTAAAATAAAGTGTTGAGATGAAATATCAATTAATTTTTAAATTGTATGAAACTTTAATGACTTGATTTATATGGTGAGAATTCTCAATTCAACGATTAAATTGATAAAATTCAAACATTTATAAAAAGTTATTCAATAGAATAAGGATATCAAGACTTACTTTTTAGAGTAAATAGATCCTTGATCTCCCCATACTACATAGCTCAAATATTTTGGACGTGCAGTTGCTTGATCATAGTTTTCATATAAATCCTTCTTGCATGTGGAACGCAAAAAATGACTCAAGATTTGTGTTTTGATACACATCTTATATCAATCTCTATAACATAGAGTTTGTAATCTCAAACAAATTAAAAGAATTTATTTCATTTATAGATCAAGTATGAAGCTTTGCTTAGGGGGCAAAAACCTATACAATATGATTTTGATGCTGTGAGCTCAGTTATTGAATGTAGCTAATTTGATTTAATAGCAAATATAAACATATGGGTTTATAAATTAATGACTTAATTACATCTATCCGTATGAAAAGTAAAGATGGAGGCTATAATTGAAACTCGTGCTTTCTCCTTTTACGCAGAATGTTCATTGTTAGGTTTCAAAACTTCACAATCAAAGACTGAATTAATTAATCTCATGAGCATATCATATAAGTCGAATATGTGGGGAGACATCGCAATCTCAAAAAAAAAAAAAAGATTTAATTAATTTGTTGATATCACTTATCAAGGCATATTCGTGATAACTTGGTTAGTCTAAAGCCAAGACTTGTAACATTCACTTAATGGAGAATTGTAGAGCATGTGATTTCAGAGCTTTGACATTAGTAATTAAATATAGTTCTTTTTATATTATCTATCACCGTAGATAAGTCATAATCTGATGGCATGCAAATTCAATATGTGATTCAACAGATGACGTTTAACGAACTCACAAACTCAACACGATTACAAAACTGAAACTTGTGACTCTCCATAAAAGGGAAAATAGACCATGTAGTTTTCAAAAACTTAATTTAACATCAAGGAAAGGGTATACGTATTAATTTGTCTATATCAATTGATGACACTATGGGTCCAGAAGCTTAAGATGCATCAAATTTACCGTAAATGTACAAAATGCTTCAAAAATTGAAACTCATGACTTTGTTTATAAAAGGATGGTCCATTTAGTTGCAAAACTTTAACATCAGTGATTAAATAATGTTAATATGATAGTGCCATTACTTACCAATGCATAAGTACAAGTTGACGAAGTTGGTATATTTGAGTTTTGAAAACGAAAATATAAGGTATAAAACTCAAACTCGTGACATTCTTTGTAAAAGGAGACCAGCTCATTTGGTTTCAAATCAAAGCTTTGAAGTCATTAATGATTATAGTCAGGTTATTTATATATGGCTCTTTTAAAGTGAACAAATAAAATTGTATTTATCATTAAATTTTAGTGAGTTAAAATTTTAATATATTTTAAATTAAATTAAAATTAAATACATTATTACTTACTTACTTTAGAAACAAACTCATTTTAAATGAAAATTTTCTTTCATATCAACTATCAAACTGAATAGGTTGTAACTTGATGACATATGTCCCTGTCAATGTTGTAAACTCATGTTCTTAAGTAAACTAACAATGTTTGTCAATCCTGTAATATATAAGCTCAAGATGAGGCCAAAAACGTCAATGAACATTTAACATCACCTAATAATGATTATATATAACTAATTTGTTTATATCACCTATCAGTGTGGATAAATTATGACTTGGATGATGTTTGATCATTTGATCCTATAAACTCAGGATGGATATAACCTAATGATGTTTACCGGTCATATAAACTCAAGACGAGTCTTACATTGCAGCTCATAGCATTCTTTTCAAAGGATAAGTCTAGACCGTTAAACAACCAACTCCCTCTAATAACTAAATACATATAAATTTATCTCACCTGTCAATGTAAATAAGTTATGACTTTTAAGACGTTTATTCGTCCTATAAATTGACGATGCATAACGAAATGATGTTTGTCAGCCCTATAAAATAGAGGAGTGTTACATTCACAAATGAAGTTTGTCACAAATTCGCAGATGTGCCAGTCATGAGGTGGAAGGATAATTTTTTCTGTAAATATGTGAGAAACCTTTTTTGCGAATCTAACATTTTTCAGCTCAATATGAGTTTGAAATTGTAACAACATTCTCTCTAAATGATAGGCTTTGACTTTCAAGGAACTAAATTTTTCAAAGGCTTTTAAGTTGTTAGGAGACGGCAACAATAATTCTTTTATTAATATACCTCTAACTTGGTCTTTCACGTGATATCTCTTTGACATGTCAATAAACAATTATTCTAGAAAAATATAGATTATATATATATATATATATATATATATATATATATATATTATAGTGTATGGTTCAAAGCCTTAAATCAATAATTGAATTAATTTCTAGATACTTATCACCTTGAGTACATACATGACAGGATCACTAGGTTATACTAACAAATTACTTAAAATTGTTAATATTACCTTTCACCTATTTTGTTTATAGATGATGTTAACGTATTATATATGAACGTTCTCCCTAAAAGACTTCAGGAATCGAAAATTTCGGTTGAGTTTTTCCTGGTTAACTAGTGTACGTCTGCTCCATCTAAGTATTAAAGTTCTTTTGAAAATCCATCTAAGGAAGAAGCTACTAGTTATAGATAACAAGAATACCTTAATTATGACCATTCTCTGTGTGCACACGCGCATTTGTTGAATAACAATGTCGATGTTATCCATCTTTTTTTTTTTTCTCGTGGAAGTCAATTGAGAAGATTTTTCTTTATGAACAATTAATATTAATACAAACATTGAAATGAGAAAATGACCTTTTACTTTTTCTAATATAATTACTTAAAAGGTTTATCTTTCTAATAGAAGCCAGCCCTATCTACTGGACATATGTATGTGGTGAGTAACTAAGAGTCTAAGAGCAAGACAAATGGGCAAAGTGGAACTTCTGAAACCAATTGTGGGTCAATTTTCCTTTTATTTTATAGATAAGGGTTGTCTTTCAAATGTAAATATTTTGAGATTTTCATGTCAATATTTATCTTTCAAACAAGGCCAAGACTTTAAGTCCATTTATCATTTTATACTAATTCATTTTCCCATATAGAGCATCATAATATCATATTAAAATCACAAATTAAGCTAATTAATTAATATATATGCGAGTGTGCGTGTGTGATCAAGCCATTTATATACATAATGGCATGTACCAATTGGCTGCAACCCGCAGGCCAATTCTCGTTGACAAAGTACAATCAAAAACAGTTTGCCTCCACCTGAGGGCAGATCAATTAGCAAACATTTGGCAAGTTTGTTCCCCTTGTAATAGTAATATACAGCTTGAAACTAAACTTCAACCAGTAAGATTATTGAATGTAATTAATATAAAATATAAATATTTATGCGGACTGAATATGTATGAATACATATAAATATACCATAACGCGTTTTATTGGATGATTATTGCCGTCATAGGGCCAAGTCAGAAATTTAGAGCAAATTTAGAGCAAATCCAAAATTGAATCGGAAAAGTAAGACACCGTGAGCAGTCCCATAGTTTACATGCTTATTAGTCCAACAAACCACCCTTTCACTTCCTCTATATAAAGGCACCCCCACCCATACACAACCAAACCATCCAATTCTTAAGCCAAAAATCATTTTCAGGCCAAAGGCTAGCTACTAACTATGGCATCATTTCGCTTACTAATAACGCTTCTAATTGTTCCCTTTCTATTTTCCTCCGTTGTTTCTGGTTACTCATTGAGTGACATCAAATCATGGTGCAGCCAAACCCCTTACCCTCAGCCATGTGAGTACTATTTGAGCAATAATGCTTTCAACATACCCATAAAAAATAAGTCTGATTTCCTCAAAGTTTCCCTAGAACTCGCCTTAGAGCGAGCACAAAAGGGCCAAGAAAACACTCTTTCACTAGGCCCCAAGTGCCGGAACGCATATGAAAGAGCTGCATGGACTGATTGCCTTGAGCTCTATGAGTACACCATTCAAAAGCTCAACAAAACCATAGACCCTAACACCAAGTGCACCCAAACTGATGCTCAAACTTGGCTCAGCACAGCTCTAACAAACCTTGAGACGTGCAAAGCTGGGTTCTATGACCTTGGGGTTACAGACTATGTGTTGCCCTTGTTGTCTTATAATGTTACTAAGTTGCTAAGCAACACCCTTTCTCTCAACAAGGTTCCTAATCAAGAACCAAGTTACAAAGATGGGTTCCCAACATGGGTCAAGCCCGGTGACCGGAAGCTGTTGCAATCATCTTCTGCAGCTTCTAAGGCTAACGTAGTGGTGGCTAAAGACGGGTCTGGCAAGTACACAACAGTGAAGGCAGCCATAGATGCTGCACCAGCGAGTAGCAGTGGCAGGTATGTGATATACGTGAAGGCAGGTGTATACAATGAACAAGTTGAGATAAAAGCAAAGAATATCATGTTGGTGGGAGATGGTATTGGGAAGACCATTATCACCGGTAGCAAAAGCGTTGGAGGGGGCAGCACAACCTTCGATTCTGCCACTGTTGGTAAGCAAATACAGTCTTATTTTATTACCATAATATTATTTGCACTCTAAAATTTTCACACAACATTATTTTGAGATGACTCAGTTATTGATTAATGAAGTGTTTAAATTGGTTAACAGCTTATCACTAGCAAATTGCTAGTTCATTAACCCATTTATAACACTTTATTAACCAATAATTGAGTTATCGTTAACTAATGTAAAAGTTATATAAAAATTTGATGCACAAGAGTCTTTTTACTTATATTTAAATATTCTTTTACTTTTCAAGATCAGGAAGTTATTCAGAATATTATATATATATATATATATATATATATATATATATATATATATATATATATATATATATATATATATATATATATATATATATATAGACATATATATATATATATATATGTATATATATAGCAAAAAAGAATATGTGATATATGTTTTTATTTCATTAATTTAATTAAAAACTAATCAAAATTTTATGTGAATATTGTTATTATATTGTTGCATATAAGTGTACTATATGCTAAGTTCGTGACTTCAAAATAATGTTGGGAGCTACTATAAACTACAAACAAAACTGACCACACAAAAAGGTTTTTTAACATCATTTTTTATATATAGCAGCCCTTTTTTTCCTCTCAAATTCATAAGTGTACCGGAAAGCTAACTCTTACTATTATATTTTTTATGATTTTGTCAAATAACAATAAATTTACAAAGCTGTTAGTGATTAGAATCTAAAAATACTTATAAGTTGAGTAGGAATTAAGAAAATAACCACTAGATTTAAAAACTATTTTTAATATACCTATAGTATGTTTGGAACTATAAGAAATTTTATATAGATTCTTGACATTGTTGTGTGCTTAAAATAAATAGTCGACAAAAGACTTTTTGAGTAAAAAATTAAAATAATGCAGAAAAAAGGTGACTAATAATAAACAACAAAATGATACGGATACCATTAAGATTTCAAATCTCTTTCTCTTTCTTCAACGACTTGAATTAAAGAAACTTGTATTATTAGAAGATATCATAATTTAATAAAAGCTTCTTCTCTTCTTGATTTGGGATTGAGGGGTTCGTGGAGTCAAGCTGTGATTCACATAAATGGTTTAAGCTAGAATTATCTTGGATTTTTTTTCCTGGTAGAATCTCAAATATATTTTCTACATGTTGTATTATAGATCAAGGAGACATTTTTCCATTGGAAATTAAGAAAATATAATGTTACCAAAAATTATTAGCCGCAAATTTAATTTCTGAGTTAATTTACGTGGATGAATTGAATTGGTGGTCTTCAAAAAGGAGCACACATAAACTTGTCTTACAAAGCAAGCTAAGGGGTTAAGCTTCTTGTCGACGTTGTAGGGAGGGGTCCGAATTTGACTTTCAGTAGTCAAAGCTAAACAAGGAGACGTGCTGAGTTTAACATGCAGAAGGCAACAGATAATGAAATCGCATTCATCATCTTTTGTTCCAAATCTAAAGAATGAACCACTTTGATAAAGTCTCATAGGTCCATGTACTAAAGCTAGATTAAAGTAGAATATGAAATCTAGGATGCTTACCTAAAAATATAAATTCTCTATCATTTGGTAATAAGTTGATCAACAATTCAGCAGAGGCATGAACTCTATGTGAAGTAGAATATATAGGATATATAGGAACATTTGCCATTGGGTTGAATATGAATATAAGTCGGAAAAGAACTTTATTTTAGAATACATATTAATATTCTAAATAGTTGTAATTGATAAAAGGAAAGAAATTGATAATCAACTATTTTTTAATTTATTTCTTTTTCAGCTGTTGTCGGGGATGGATTTATTGCTCAAGACATCACATTTAGAAACACTGCTGGAGCAGCAAATCACCAAGCTGTGGCACTACGTTCTGCTTCAGATCTATCAGTATTTTACAGATGTGGTTTTGAAGGTTATCAGGACACACTATATGTTCATTCAGAGCGGCAATTTTATAGGGAGTGTGACATCTATGGCACAGTTGATTTCATCTTTGGTAATGCTGCTGTGGTCTTCCAAAATTGTAACATTTATGCAAGAAACCCTCCTCAAAAAACCATCACAGTTACTGCTCAAGGTCGAACTGATCCAAACCAAAACACTGGAATTATCATTCACAATTCTAAGGTTACAGGTGCCTCAGGTCTAAACCCAAGCTCCGTCAAGGCATATCTTGGTAGGCCTTGGAAAAAATACTCAAGAACAGTGTTCATGAAAACTTTTCTTGATAGTTTGATAAACGCAGCTGGTTGGATGGAATGGGATGGTAATTTTGCCTTAGATACTTTATACTATGCAGAATATGCAAATACAGGTCCAGGTTCATCCACTTCAAATCGGGTCACATGGAAGGGTTACCATGTTCTAACTAGTGCATCCCAGGCCTCACCATTTACAGTTGGGAACTTTATTGCAGGTAACTCATGGTTACCGGGCACTGGTGTGCCTTTCACCTCCGGGCTTTAAATTGTATTAAAAGTTTGTAGACCTTGTGATTAGTTCTTACTAATAATTCATATTAAATTCTTCGTTCCGTACCAACAAGTATCATGGTTGTACTAGTGAATAAAGAAGAAAAATAACTTGGTATAGTACGGCCAACAAATAGTATTGTTATTTATATTATTTATTTTAAAGTGTTGTGGTTCTTTTTGGAATTGTTTTAATTATAGAAATAAAGCTGCAAATTTCATTTGAAGGTGTTGTCATTTCTATGGGACTTATTGTATGTTTGGAATAGTTATGAAAATTTGATTATTTTAATAATTGATTATTTTAAAATTAATTATTTTAATAATTAAATCTGTGAGAATATGATTATTTCAATAATCAATTATGTTTGATATGTTAGCTAAAAAATAATTTTAAGTTAATCTATTTTATTTGAATGGTATGAAAAAAATTATTTTTATGTGTTAAATTATCAAAATAGATATAAAATAATTAAAAAATTATTTAATTGATTAAAAAAATTATTTAATTGAGGACAAAATAATATTTATATATCACTGTTGGGAATAATCTCAATAGCTTTTCTAAAGAATGCTGAAATAAGAGATGCAGATTTTTTTGTTGAATAAAAAGCTGTTGATTTTGGGAAACAAATTTTCCAAACATGCTATTGCATCATGTAACAGCTTTTTCCAAATAAAAAACTGTTGATTTCCGCTTTTAATCGGAAACAAATTATTATTCTCCATAAGATTAGTCCACCATACGCGTATCATTCAAATGTTAAGAAATTATTATTTTAATTTTATAGAATGAGTTTCATTTTCTTGAGCTGATCTATGTGATGAGGTTGGATCCTGACTTCGGCTTTCCAACTTACAATTTGCATATAAAAGTTTGAACGTGACTTACATGTATATTTAATTAATACCGTCAGTTTCTTGTATAATGAATGGCTTGAAAGCTTGGTGTTAGTCCAAGTATCAACATCATTGGCCAATTAACAATGCAAAATTTTGACAATTTCTGGTCAATCTAATTTATAAAGAATTGGTACTTATCTAACTCTGCTCGATCTAATTTTTTAATAGTTATATATAACTTGAAGAGATCTAGCAAGCAAAATACCTAATATAACGTGATTATAACTCCTTTTAAAATACCACGTGGCAGCTTCAGATTCAATTCATTTCATTTAAATTACCACCTATAGTGACTCTTCTACTATCATTCTTTAAAGAAGGAAATATGTTGAATTTGTTCCATCATTAGTATCCACTTCCTACTACAATTTAAGAGTACATTTTAATTCCATCCACTTCAATTACTAATGTTATTATAGGATATAATGTACTATGAAATTCAAGAAATCACTATGAGCATAAAACCTATTTTTTGGGTTTCAATTTCCTATTTTGAAACTGTCTTGGTACATTATGAGATGGACTACTCTTCATATTAAAAACATAACTATTGTCATAATAAATGAAAGTTGATGTTGACCAAAATTATCACTTTCTATCTTTCCCACTCCTCAAAACATTAGAAATGATTCGAATAGATAACGAATATAAGAAATCACTTTAAGAGACATACCGATTCTAAATAAATGTCATTTGCTTCAATTATTATGTTAAATGATAAATATAGAGCAATGTACATTATTATAAATTGGGAGGATTAATTGAAAGTACAGCTAACAATATAAAACTAATGATAAAGACTAATTAATCATTCAGAATGCTCAATCAATCATTCCAAATGATCATTACTGATACAAAAATAGTAATTGGTCCTTCACTTTTAATTTTGTATCATTAGGGATTATTTTATTCATTTTATAATTTTCTCATTGGACTTCTTAAGATTCAATTAGGCTTAATTAAGTTAGTTTTATCACATTTTTTGATATTAAACTTAATTGGATCATTGAAGAAATTATTGCTTGAGTTGGTGATGGGATAATTAAAAGTTTCAAATCCAAGTGCAAATTGTTTCAAGTAGTAAATTTTCGGAAGTTCGAGATCAATTTACAGGGAATTGATGAAGACAAATTATTTGAGGTAAGGAGAAGATTTGTTACAATACTAAAGATGATATAAGTTGTTCACAAATGAAAAAGAATTGCTTGGGTTAGGAGATCCACTCTTGGTAATAAATTAAAGACAAGATTATTTCTTTTTATAACTCAATTGAAATCATACATAATGAAGGTTCCAATCGGAAGATTTAACATTCAAAGTTCAATTAAGATTATACATGTAATCATATTATGGTTCTAATAATTATCTACCAATACTTGTAAATGGTCCCAAGCATCTACTGTGCCAACATCTTGTCTACAATGAATCAAGATATTCATTATACAAGAAGAGTTTTTAAATTAATCCGAAACAACATACAACATATATAAAGATCGCATAAAAATATATCATTCAAACACAAGAAGTAGAATAATCTAACCTTATTTCATTACCAAGAGCTTCACTCTTTCACCCAAGTAAGACGAAGATTTAGTTACTCATAGATAAGAAGAAAGAAAGAGAGAAGAAGAAGATGATGAACATAACTTCAATTAAGAACAATAGAAAACTACACAAAGGAAATAATTAACATACAAACATGAAAGTAACTCTAAGCTAAGCTAACACCCTTAAATGATCAGCCTTTGCCTCCTTTTATAGAGTTAGAAGAGTGCAAAATGCCAAAAGAGATGATGGATGATGAGAACAAAATGTCAAAATAGTTGTTTGATGAGTGGATTCTTGTCTCCGAAATGTTTTCCTTCTGAACTCATGGCATGCGTCATTTTTTAGTCAAGTGGTCTTCATGAAAGTTTTAGGAAATTGTCTCAGCTTTCCATAGACACCGAGTTTAGCCAAATTTACCAACCACAACCCGAGATATGGCCCAATTACTGCTCATGGGTTAGGCCCAACTTCAGGTCTTCTGTTTTGACTTCCAAGCCCAATATCACCTTCAAGGAATCCCAATTGAATTTTGTGTTCTTCATGAAAGTTGTAGATATGGGTCTTAACCTTCCACTGTCAAAATTTCAAAATTGTTAAACTCCTATAACCCGAGATATAGCCTAATGAGTGCATAGAGGTCAAGTTGTCAAGTTCAAAACTCTAGATTTTGCTTCAACTCCAATTTGAGTTATCCAAACGTGTGTATCCGATCTTAAGGTCTTCATGAAAGTTGTAAAAATTTGTCTTAGCTTTAAAACAAGACTAAAATCACATCCATCGAATATTTGAAACTCAAATTATAGCCAGTTTACTGAAAAAGCTAAGTAAGAAGATTATACAATGAATAAAATATATTGCTATCAATGTGGCTCTTGCTATCAAGTGAATAGTTATTAGAGATTTATCTAAACTTTCCAACAAGACCAGAATCACATTAATCAGATAATTGCAACTCAAATTGTGGCTACTTTACTTAAGAATGCAATCACCCAAATTAATGATAATTCAAGCAATAATTTTTTCAATGATCCAATTAAGCTTCATTTCATAAAATGTGACAAAATTAACTTAATTAAGCCAAATTGAACCTTTAAAAGCCTAGTGAAAGGATTATAAAATGAATAAAATACATTGTTATTAGTTGGCCTTAATTTGTCTATTTGGCAGCATTTAGTAAACTGACTATAATTTGAGTTACAAATATCTGATTGATGTTATTCTGGTCTTGTAGGAAAGTAAATACAATTCTTTATAACTTTCATGAATATCTCAAGAGCCAAATTGTAACACCCTCAATAATACGTTAGGATTGTAAATGATTATAGAGGTAGCCTATTACTTGCTTAACATGTCAGTTAAGTTTTGTAACAAACTAAGTCAGTTTAGGTACTTTATTGCAACACATAAGTTAAAAAGTAGCTTAAAATGACTCAAATAGTAGCATAAATTGCTAAGTTGAGAGAAACATGTATGGATAACTTGTTTCTAAGTTACAAATGAGTTAAATAAGGTACAGTTAAAATTTGAGAACAATCGGAGTTAGTTTGATATTTTTAAGCATACTGGTTGTGCTTTTAATATCGGATTGACCCCTAGCAGATATGAAAAAATAAAAAAGTGGTGAAACATGATTTTTAATGAATCTTGGGATTTATTTCAAATCTGTTGGAAGTTAAAAAACTTGATTTTGTGAAATCTAAGTATTCTTAACAGATTAAGAAGTTATAGCAAAATGTCAAAATGATAATTTTGCCCTTGTTTCTTATTTTTCTCTTTTCTCTCATTCTCTTGGCTGAGAAACAGAACAAAGAAACGAAGAAAGAAAAGAAAGAAAGGAGAGAAGAGAGGAAGGGGAAGAAAGAAATAAGAGGAAGAAAATCCAAAGAGCAAAGCTCAAGGATCAAGGCCAAGGCTTCAAGGATCAAGTGTCTACAAGAGGTAGGGGTGTTTATCTCCATCTCATCCTTTCTTATCTTCATATTGTTCTTGGTTTGACTATGATGGATAATGGGTATGAGTAAATCATGTTGTTAGTTTCTTGCTTCTAAGGTTGAAGTAAGCTTGAGTTTAGCTTGTTTAATGCATAGTTATTAGTTTTAATCCCTTAGAATCCATTGGTTTCACTTGAGTGGTGAGTTTGAGAATAGATTTCTAGGTGTAGGATTGATTCTTTAAATCTATGTTTGAGAAAGCTAAGAGGTTGTATATGAGTTACCACATGAAGAGGTTCCTTGAATGATGATAGAAATTATCTATGAATTGACATTGGGTGAGAACTTAGTTGATTATGGCATAGTAACGTGAAAAATGGTGTTTTTCTGCAGAAAAACACCATATAATCTATTACCATTAGTGAATAATCGGTTATTAAGCATGTGAGAACAACATTTTCAATTCTAAGTATCAGAATAACCGATTATGAAGAGCTCATAATCGATTATGTTGTTTCAAAGAATCAGAAACATAACATGGCATCCTGACAGCCTGTGTTGTTTGTTGCATAACTTGAGCTACAGACATCGTATGGACCTGATTCTAGTGCCATTTGAAAGCTAAGACATAACGCTACATGTGGTAAAAATTTCAGAATTTTCCACTTATCCAATTAGTACCAGTTTCTATTTGAATTTGAGGCAGATTCTGCAGAAAATGCATTCTGGAAGCCTGTAAACCAGATTGCATAATTTCTTACTCCGATGTCATATCGACATGGGACTAGTGGCATTTTGAAGCTAAGATGTAAGGATTCTTGCCTATAAAATTTTAGAATTTTCTCATATGTAGTTTGTTCCCAATTTTAATTTAAAGTCAGGTCAGAATCAGGTGAATTAGAGAAAGCCCTGTTTTGACTTTTGCAAAATGTCGCATAACTTTGGCTACACTTAGCCAAATAAAGCAAGGTTTATGACATTATAAAGATATGAGAGAAAGCTATATGCTCATAAAATTTTAGAATTTCTGAAGTTATGATGCACATTTGGTGCAATCATGAAAATCATCCTTTTTAGGCAAAATTTGAGGAGTTTTGGGTATAGTTTGAGCCCTATGAACACTAGTTACTTTTTTAATAGTTAGAGTTTAGCGTCATAGGACCAAGTTGACAAGAGTTGAGTGTCATAGGGCCTAATTGGTAAGAGTTGAGCGGCATAGGGCATAGTTGGTAAGATTTGAGTGTCATAGGACCTAGTTAGTACGAGATAGCTCCCATATGAGTTGAACCTAGCAAGTGACTCCCCTATGGGTTGAACCTAGCAAATGACTCCCCTATGAGTTGAACCTAGTAAGTGGCTCCCCTATGGGTTGAACCCTAGAAAGATGTAACTCTTATGCGATGAGGTTGATCCATAAGAGATGGAACCCTTATGCAATGAGGTTGATCCATAAGAGATATCCTATGCTAGGCTAAGGATGAATTATAACCTAAGCCAAACTATGGATAAGTTAATAAATAAACTAGTTGAGACAAGTTGTGGAAGTAGTACACTCACTATTGTGTGGTGAAACAGTCCACTTAGTACCAGATAGTCTAAAGGCTATTTAGCCTATTCTACACATATAAGTACAAGGGAATGTAGTTCCTGAGAAGAGTTAAGTTATAAGTATGAGTTTAATATTAGATTATGAGGTTGCTAGATGAATGTTCACACAGAGTCTCTATGTGATGTTCTAATCCTAGTAGTGTTATTCACTGTAAAATGATATTTGTTTAGTACTTATATCATGTTGATGAATAACTAGACTAGAGAAGTTAGTATAGTATGCCCACTTTAAGGAGTAAAGTTGAGGTATAAGGAGACTTTTAATATTTTATATTTGTGTAGACATTTGTTTAATATCAATAGTATGTTCAGTTTCAGATTTCATTTATTCAGTATAGATGTTTAAATGCTGGTATTGGTTACTCATACTGAGAATTATATTTCTCATCCCGTTATGTTTCCATGTAAATCCAGGTTAAGGCCCTACAAAAGGGTAAAAAGATTAAGAAAACAAAAGAACTAGAAGAGTTTAGTTTATGTTTTTAGTTCAAAGCTTTTGTAATTATATATATTTGCTTTGAGAATGTAAAAAATTGTATTTATATTATGGATTAGTTGATGTTTAGTTAAAAGTAGTATAACTTTTACTGTTTATCCAGGTATATGTCAGATATACTAGGGTACAGATATTAGGCTGTTACACAAATCACACGTTTGGATAATTTAAATTGGAGTTGAAGTAAGATCCAGAGTGCTGATCTTGACAGCTTGACCTCTGCGTACTCATCAGCTTATATCTTGAGTTGTAAGAGAGGTTTTGGCTGAAACTAGTGGCATTAGAAAGCTAAGGCCAAAATCTACAACTTTCATGAAGAACACAAGAGTCAATTCAGATGTCTTAGAAGTCATATTGGGCTTGGAAGTCAAAATAGATGATCTGTAGCTGGGCCTGAGCAGTGTGCAAAGATTAGGCTATAATTTGAGTTACATAATTCAGATTGGGCTGAAACTGACGGCATTAGAAAGCTAAGACAAAAGCCTACAACTTTCATGAAGACCACTTTTCCATATTCTGACGGCAGCCATGAGTTCAGCACCGAATCATTTGAGAGACAAGAATTTCAATAATTTTTCACTCATTCACAATTAACAAACAATTCCCTTGGCATTTTTCACTTATTATCTGATAACTTCACAATGTGTAGTTATTTATACCCTATATTTGTATTTCTCTAATTGTTAAAGTCCTTGTATTTACGTATATTTGGAAGGTTTTGTGCTTATATTTGTTATATCCAATTCTGATACCTTTCCTATATGATATTGAGCAAACTGTGCATATTTGATATGTGATTAAGTGAATTTATATCTATTACTGATTTGGCATTTTTTCTATCATAGGAAGGGTTCCAAACAAGATGATATATGGAGCAATTGAGCTAGAATGGGAAGAGAAAGCCAAATATGCATCTCAGACCTCAACACCGCGGCGTGGCATGTGAATGCTGCGGCGTGTGCCTCCCCTACATCAAAAGTCAGAGAGCTTCGCAAATGGAACACCGTGGCGCAGTCATATTATGTCGCGGCGTCCTTGACCTAAATTGACACGCGCCGCGGTGTAGGCATGTTAATGCCGCGATGTGCTTCTATTTTTTTGAGTCTATAAATAGATTTTAACAAATTTTTAAAAGAGAGTTTTAAGAGCTTTGCTGTAGTTTTTAGGTTTTAGAGAGGCTGCAGCCTGTTCTTCATTTCTGAGCAGATTGGAGGCTGGAGGAGTCAAGGATGGAGGTCATCTTCCTTAGGGAAGATGATTTGACCTTCAAAGATGATATCTAATTCCTTCTCCCTTAGTTTTCTTCTCTCCTTTATCTTTTGAGCATGGCTTTTTATTGTAATTTCGTGTTCAATGTTTAGCCGTTGTATTTAGGGATACTTTGAATTTTTTCTATGAATATTGATGTTTATGTTATCTTTCGAGTATATATTGATGTTTAGTTTTGTTCAATCATATGGTTCTTAATGCTTTTGAAGGTTTGATCAGCTTTTGAATGATTTCTTGAAATCTGATGAACCTAGACATAGGAATTTGGATCTTAGATCATACATATGGTTGATACATGTTCGACGAGTTCAATTGGCTTGGATGAGTTGATTCGCTAACTGGATATAAATATACCTTTTAGGCATGTATAGCGGGTGTTTGAGAATAGATCGTTCATTAGTGGAGTTTATGCTAGTCCTCATGAAAACATAAGAAACATAGTGGATTAGATAAATGACACCAGGGTTGATTGACCTAGACATAAGCTTTTGACTAAATCAGATTCTCAAGCTAACTTAACAATTCATTGATGTTGCTTATAAGGATTGCATATCATTAGTATGAAATAGGAGGTGGAGAAGGATTCCCTAGATCTCTAAACCATTATCTTTATTGTTTTTATAGTTTAGATTTAGTTTATTTGCTTTTCTTCATTTTATATGTTCTTGAATAGAATTTAGCTAAGCTATTGGTTGTTACTTAGTAATGGAAGTCATATATCCTCGTGAGAACGAACTTATACTCCATATATATATTACTTGAATGACCCGTGCACTTACGGTACATAAATGGTCTAATAAGTTTTTGGTACTGTTGCCGGGGATAACGGTTTAATTCCATTTTGTTAATATCAACAATGAGTTTAGCTAGTCCTAATTCGAGTTGTATAGTTCTTTTCTCATTTAAGTTTTCATTCTTTATAGTTTAGGTACAATAAATGGAGGATGAGCTTCATTATATGAGGACTTTGTGGGAGCTCGAGACGCCGCAATGGAGACCTCCATTCAGGTGAAGGAAGGCTTACCATCTAATCCATCACTTTTGTGATCAAACTGGCAATCAGTGTGGCGGTTTGCCTTGACAAATTCCTGCCGGGACTATAACTCAGACCCTTCTTGGGAGGAAACCCAAGTTTTTATGTTTTTATTAATTAGTATGTGTTTAGTAAGTTTTAAGTCCCAAATATACTAGTATGTTAGTTTTTGTAGTTTTAGTTAGTTTTTAGGCTTTTCTTGTGTTTTAAGTTATAAGTATGTTAGTATGTTTAATTTATGTAGTTAAGTAGTTAGTATGTGTTTGATTTTGTAGTTTTAGTTAGTTTTAAGTCTTATATATATAGTATGTTTGATTGTATTAAGCTTAGTTAGTTTGTATGTGTATGTTTAGTTTTAAGTTATATATAGGTTGGTATATGTGATTTTGAGTTTCTACATATTTTAGTTGTCCATTTTATGTTTTAGCCTTTTGGACAAGTTTGGGAGGTGTTGAGGACCTCTTTGGGCAAAATTCTGCAGCAAAACTGAATTTGCTATAGAATTGTGCAGGCTGATATCTCATGTCACGGCGTGAGTCTGTTGCACACCGCGGCGTGATAGTTAATTTTGTGCGTATTAAGCCTATTTTCAGAGACCTCAACGTCACAGCGTGGGATGTGAATGTCATGCGTGATCCTTCAAAACTTATGTTAAAAAAAAAGAGATACTTGTTTTGGGTGCTACTGAAAGTACCCATTCTGATCAAATGTCGTAGCATAGATGCTGTGTGTTGTGGTATGTTGTCCTATAGTGTATATATTGTACATTGTTAGTTTAGTTTAAGTATTTTTAAATATTTGTAGTATACTCAGCTCTCTCATTTCAGATATTGATAGGCTCAGGTTCCCTAAACACCATGGACAGTGACAGTGAGACACTGTTTCATTTAAGTTTGGGGGAGTATTATTACATATTTTAGTTATTACAATGATGAATTTGTATAACATGTTTTGATATTTTGAGTATGCAGTAATGATAGTCAGTATGTTATCATGATCATATGTTGAGTTTGACTATTATTGATGGGATTCTGAGGCAAAAAAAATTCAATTTTGATTGAATGATTGAATTGATGCTAGTGTGGAATTGGTTGTTCAATGACATAAATGGTTGCAATTTGATTACTTTCAGCGAAACCATAGGTGATCAGAAGCATGTGAAATAATTTGGTTGCTTTTTATGTATGATTTGCATTCCACTTAGAAGCAAGTGTAACTTTGAGTATGATAAGAGTGCATGTCTAGAAAAATTTTATGAATGTACATGTAGAGTTTCGATTATCCTAGAAATTGTTTTTAAACTCTCTTGAGGCGAAATCCTAAATTGTGCATGACTGAGGAAATGATTAGGGCATTCGTAGGACTGATTGAGTTTTTCAAGCTTACCCTGAGATGATGATATCTTCAGGTCCCATTTTAAAGCCTGATAATTGTTTGGCCTTATATGTTTTTCATTCACCCCCGTATTCCTTACCCTGTTAACCATTCTAATGCATGTGAAAGCATTGCATTTTCTTCCTACCTTCATTGTTTGTTGAGTGCATACTATATGATTTCTTGAAGTGAGTCCAGTGATTAGGGGTATGGATGTTCAATGTTAAATGAGTTTGAAGGAATCATATGCAATAAAAGAAAATAAAAAGTATTGCTTTATTCACTATAAAAAAAAAGAAAGAAAAAAGAAAAAAGAGAAATAAATAAGTAAGCAAAAGAAAATAAAAATACACAAAAAGAAAGAAATGAATGGTTCTGGAGAGTTCTACTTTTCACTTTTGATTACCCTGAAGATAGTATCACTGGATGACTCAAGTCTTGGAATAATATGTTTTGTTTATTAATGTTTGTATGTATCATTTCCTTTCTTTTCATACACCCATTACCATGGCCTGACATTACAAGCTGTAAAGACCCTCTTGATCCTCAATTGTGTGTGGTTTACATTAGTAGAGAGAGAGTTTAGGATTTAATTTTATGGATTTTATAATTTATATGCATGTATGCTTATAAACTTATCCGGATGTGTATGACTTGAATAGGAGAAGTTTATTTTGCATGTTCGTGGAAAATGTGATTTGCATGAAAGGATGCTAGATTGTTACATGTTTAGGATTGTGTATGTGTGGAATTGATTGTGAAATTTTTGTATCCATTGAGGACCGATGCAATCATTCTACACTGGTAAATACTAAAAAAAAAGAAAGTTGAAATTGAAGGCTGCTGAATGCATGTTGAGTGTAATTTGTTAAAGAAAGTTTACTTGGTCATACTTTGTTTTACTCGAGGACAAACAAAAGGTTAAGTTTGGGGGTGTGATAACTTCACAATGTGTAGTTATTTGTACCCTATATATGTATTTCTCTTATTACTAAAGTCCTTGTATTTACGCATATTTGGAAGGTTTTGTACTTATATTTGTTATATCCAATTCTAATACCTTTCCTATATGATATTGAGCAAACTGTACATATTTGATATGTGATTAAGTGAATTTGTATCTGTTACTGATTTGGTGTTTTCTCTATCATAGGAAGGGCTCCAAACAAGATGATATATGGATCAATTGATCTAGAATGGGAAGAGGAAGCCAAATATGCATCTTAGACATCAACGTCGCAGCGTGGCATGTGAATGTCGCGGCGTGTGCCTCCCCTGCATCAAAAGTCAAAGAGCTTCGTAAATGGAACGTCGCGGGGCAGTCATGTTAATGCCGCGACGGCCCTAACCTAAATTGACACGCGCCACGGCGTAGGCATGTTAATACCGCGACGTACCTCTATTTTTTTGAGTCTATAAATAGATTTTAACAGATTTTTAAAAGAGAGTTTTGAGAGCTCTGCTGTAGTTTTTAGGTTTTAGAGTGGTTGTGACCTGTTCTTCATTTCTGGGTAGATTAGAGGCTGGAGGAGTCAATGATGGAGGTCATATTCCTTAGGGAAGATGATTTGAGCTTCAAAGATGATATATAATTCCTTCTCCCTTAGTTTTCTTCTCTCCCTTATCTTTTGAGCATGGTTTTTTATTGTAATTTCATGTTCAATGTTTAGCAGTTGTATTTAGGGATACTTTGAATCCTTTCTATGAATATTGATGTTTATGTTATCTTTCGAGTATATATTGATGTTTAGTTTTGTTCATTTATATAGTTCTTAATGCTTTTGAAGGTTTGATCAGCTTTTGAATGATTTGTTGAAATCTGATGAACCTAGACATAGGAATTTAGATCTTAGATCATACGTATGGTTGATACATATTTGACGAGTTCAATTGGTTTGGATGAGTTGTTAGCTAACTGGATAGAAATATACCTTTTAGTCATATATAGTGGGTGTTTGAGAATAGATCGTTCATTAGTGGAGTTTACGCTAGTCCTCATGAAAATATAAGAAACATAGTGGATTAGGTAAATGACACCAGGGTTGATTGACCTAGACATAGGCTTTTGACTAAATCAGATTCTCAAGCTAACTTAACAATTCATTGATGTTGCTTATAAGGATTGCATATCATTACTATGAAATAGGAAGTGAAGAAGGATTCCCTAGATCTCTAAACCATTATCTTTATTGCTTTTATAGTTTAGATTTAGTTTATTTGCTTTTCTTCATTTTATATGTTCTTGAATAGAATTTAGCTAAGCTATTGGTTGTTACTTAGTAATGGAAGTCATATATCCTCCTGGGAACGAACTTATACTCTGTATCTGTATTACTTGAATGACCCGTGCACTTGTAGTACACAAATGGTCTAACATTATCAAACCACTCCATTATCATTTTGTACTCCTCAAGCTCTATAAAAGGGAGCATTGACTGATCATATAGGCACCTTGGCGTAGATATCAAGATCATGTTATTGTGTTAATTGTTTTTCTTGTTATGGTTTTCTTTTGTTCTAAATTGAAGTTATGTTCGTCTTTTTCTTCTTCTCTCTTTCTTTCTTCTTGTTCACGAGTAACTAATTTTCATTTTGCTTGGGTGAAAGAGTGAAGCTTTTGGTAATAAATTAAGGATAGATTAATTTCTTTTGTGTACTTGAATGATGTATTATCAAGTGGTCATTATATGTGTTGTATTTTGTTTCCAATCAATTTAGAAACCCTCCTTGTAAAATGAAGATCTTGATTTGTTGTAGACAAGAGGTTGACATAATGAATTCTTGAGCTTATTTACAAGTGTTTGTATTAGTGGATAATTAAAGAACATAATATAATATTATATATAATCTTAATTGAACTTTGAATGTTGTATTTTCTTATTGGAACCTCCATTATGTGTGGATTTCAATTGAGTTATAAAAAGAAATAATCTTGTCTTTAATTTATTACCAAGAGTGGATCTCCTAACCCAAGTAAAACATTTTTCATTTGTGAATAACTTTTATCACTTTTATTGTTGTGACAAATCTTTTTCATACTTCAAAGAATTTTTCTTCATCAATTCTTTGTGGATCGATCTCGGACTCCCGAAAATTTATTACTTAAAATAACCTGCACTTAGGTTTGTATCTCTTAATTCACATCACCTATCAATTTTCCCTTATAAATGTTAAGAGTGTCAAGGTCAATCTCACGTTGAGGAAGCAACTTAATTCCCTTACTTTTCATTAAACATTTCCATCTATTCTAGTAACATTCAAGACTTCTTAGCTGAGAATATGTTGAAGATTCACTTAAATGTATCAAGTTTATAATAGTAAGTTCCATATTTTAATTTGATATGTGAATTCAGAATTGGAAAATTATCCTATCAAATGAACACTTCAGACAACAAAAAAAGATTGCAAGAGAAGGAGACAAATTTTATAGACAATAAACGAAGAAAACATGTATGTCAAGGTAAGTATTTATTTTTGTCTAATGAGACCAATTACGTTTATCACTTTTTAATTTTGATAAAATAAAATAATGTTATTATTACAATTTTAAATTTCGATATAAATGTAGGAAATAATTAATCTCGAAATGGAATTGATAGATAAAAACAACGAAAAGATGAAAATACTTCATTATTCAAGGGCTTCTTTGCTGAACATTTATGAAAGTAAATAGAAATATATTGATTTAACGAAAAATTTGTTGATTTAATTAAATATTTAATTTTATTTATCAATACTATTGATGTAGGAAGTTGTTCTTTTCAAAGTGAATTATTCTAAAATTCTTTCATATTTAATAATGTATGTTATGAAAGTGGAATTTCCAACAATCCAAAGAGAAGAAAACTTCATCAATCAAGTCTTCTGAAGTACATTTCTAATGGTAAATGATCTTTTTTTTTTTCAAAAGAATGACTAATATTTCTATTCGTTCATTACATGATATATATATATATATATATATATATATATATATATATATATATATATATATATATATATATATATATATATATAGGGACATATCTAGTGAGAAGAGTTTTTATTGTGAGAGGGTGAGAGGAATAAATCTTGACCATACAACCATACATGGATGGTCAAGATTAAAAATTACTTAAAGGTCATGTGACCACTTAAAAAAGTCACATGTATTTATGTTCTAATCTTGATCATTCATGTAAGATCTAATGGTCAAGATTCATTCCTCTCATCCTCTCATAATAAACACTTCTCTCACTTGAATAAGATCCTATATATATATATATATATATTAAAGGTCATGTGACCACTTAAAAAAGTCACATGTATTTATGTTCTAATCTTGACCATTCATGTAAAATCTAATGGTTAAGATTCACTCCTCTCACCCTCTCATAATAAACACTTCTCTCACCTGAGTAAGATCTTATATATATATATTAAAGGTCATGTGATCACTTAAAAAAGTCACATGTATTTATGTTCTAATCTTGACCATTCATGTAAGATTCAATGGTCAAGATTCACTCTCTCACCCTCTCATAATAAACACTCCTCTCACCCGAGTAAGATCCTATATATATATATATATATATATATATATATATATATATATATATTAAAGGTCAATGTGACCACATAAAAAAGTCACATGTATTTATGTTCTAATCTTGACCATTCATGTAAGATTCAATGGTCAAGATTCACTCTCTCACCCTCTCTCATAATAAACACTCCTCTCACTATATATATATATATATATATATATATATATATATATATATATGATAATACAAATTTTAATTAAATTACTCATTGGTTGTAGTAAAAAATTGTGGATTGGTCGTGGTAGTATTTATTATGTATATATTAAATGTGTCATATAATTATTATAAATATAGTAATGAAAAATATTAAAATTTTATAATGTAAAATACACTTGGCATATCAAAAATAAAAATTGTAATAAAGTGAACAACAATTGTAATGTAGTAATATTATATAAAATTCAATAAAATAAATAATATCTCTAATCATTACATTAATTTTAGAAGTCATTTTTGGTTCACTTTATTTTATTTCCACCTTTGAAGCATAGCCAACTTAAAAAAATGTATTATTACAATGAATTGCATTAATACATAATGCACATTTTTCATTGAATCTTATAAGAAGAATTAGATAAATACCTAAGCAAATGTTATGAACATAATTAATTATGGAAGTTCCAAATTAAACCAATGAACGAATTTGGAAAAAAATGTATTAGTAAAACTAATCTATATATGACAAAAATAAATAAATTCAAAAAAATTGCATATGTTATAAATAAATATTTCAACTATCAATTAAATTTTTTCCCTACTTCATTACTTGTAAAATCTGAGAACTATATAGAATTAATTCCTAACTTTGTAGAATTAACTACAATAATAATGATATGAAATAAGATCAGCATCAATCAATAAAATAAGCTATAATACATTACTTCTTCTTTTTTTTTTACCTATTTTTAGATTATAAAAATATCTCATCAGACAATTATAGAACCTCAAACTTCCGAAGCATGTGGGTAGGTACCTAATAACAAAGAGGACTATTAAATGAAATACATAAATAAAGCCTACATCAACAATTGTTTTACATTCTAAGGTTTATAAAATTAATATGCTTTCTTATTTTACGTAAGTAAACTTAATGAATAACATTATGTCTATTGTATAATAATTCATCAAAACTTTTATAAAGTTTAATAGAAATGTAAATAACTTACTTATCTTAAATTTTGGAAGACTTTTTTTATAACTACACTTCTAATAGTGTTTGGAATGTGCTCATCGTTATCAATGATTAATAACTTCAGAGCACTTATGCTGGTAATCCATGATATATAACAACATATAATTGCCCCACATGAAATAATTGGTTTTGGAAGATAAATGCCAGCATGTTGAATAGTTGATCCTGACTCTTGTTTATTGTCATAGCAAAAGAATGACATATAGGAAACTAACTATGTTAAAAATGGTTTCACCCCATGATATTTATATTAAAATACTTGAATGCATATTAAAATATATATATATATACATACTTAAAACGGACCAGCAAACATATACTTGAAATTGCTATGTATTTTTCTTTGTCGATTTTAAAAAGTTAGTGCTTGGTATTTCATACTAAGATATCTTAAAGTTAGTGCTTGGTATTTACTTTTTAAGATATTTCAAACATTTAACACATGATTTTTTATATGAAAATATGTTTTAACTACACAAAAATCTATGTTCTTGCTATTGGCCTGTATTCTTTACATTCCAATATAAATCTCCTTTTATTAGAATAAACATAATCTATACTATATATATTTTAGAGGTCATTTATAAAGAAAGTTCTGCCAAGTGTCATTTATAGGTACAATTTTTTTCCTCTAAAACCAAAAAGTTTCTATTTAAGGAAACTATTTTAATTTTAATTTTATTTATTTAATAAAATTAAATTAGATAAATAATTTTCAAACCATTTTTTATTAATGTTTATGTGGTACAGTTGTCAACAAATGTCCAATTAATTTTTTGAAAACATAATATCTGAACTCACTTAAATGCATGGTTGTAAGACTTTTAAAAACCAATCTTTTGTAATTTTTATTAATGAAATCTATAATCTATACTATATACAAAGCAAAATCATATTCAAGAACAAAAAAAAAAAAAGAACAGGTATCATTCCTTTATGAAAAATTTTCCCGCCCAAATTTTTAAGGGCATTTTTGTCTAAACATTTCCCTGTCTTAACCAATCATCTTTTAAGTCTTTCACTATCTCCTTTATACAAAATTACTAATTAACCTTATAATCATCTCTCATCAAAAAACAAAAAATTAATGACAATAAATGCTACTTCTAATATTAGTCAAAACACCTTCAATTTCGAAATTTTCCCCAAATTTAATCCCACCTAATATTTCACTCTTTTCTTTAAAGATGCCAACTATTGTCAATTAATATGCCTCAACTAATTATTGACCGTAATTGAAATTTAAATTTCAAACTATCACTTAATTGAATGACATTTATACACAAGTAATAAATTATCTCAACAAATTAATATTTAAGTTTTTTTCTATCTCCTATCAAAATTAAATAATTTAATTATAAAAATAATACTTTTAATAACCAATCAAATAAATTCTATTACATAAAATATTGAATGCTAACTATACATCATTAAAGAAAAGCTTCTCAAGTAAGCTTTAAACCAACCTTACCTATTAAATAATCATTTTGTATTTTAAAATTTAAATTTAAATTATGGGAAAAAATCCTTTCATCTCATTTTTCTTTAAGATTGGATTACAAATTTCAAGATGTGAAAACTTCTTCAGCCTTTGGTTTACGCTCCTCCCATACACTCCACCATTGCTTCCTCTCATTTCCTCTTCTTCTTCCTCTTCACTTTCTCTCACCATCTCCAGCTCGCTCTCTCCCCTCTTTTCCTCTCTCTCTCTATCTCTGATTTCCATCAAATCATCGATTGAACCTTCATCATGGTTTAACTCAAACGGTAGTCCTGGCAGCATTCATGGATTCAAGTTTGGCAGTGGCGGTGATCTTTTGTAGGGTGAGGCTCATCAGGGATGGTGATGGTGATGGTGATGGGTTTTGAGTGATTGGGAGAGTGAGTTTAAGAGGTTTCTTCGTTGGGCATTGACGATGTTCTTCATGCGTATATTGCAGATTTGTTTCTTCCCATCTCTTAGACTTTTTTTTTCTCATTTTCTTCTATTGCATTACATTTTGCTAATTTTTTTATTTCTTCCTATCCTGTTATGTTCTCTGTCAAATTAGCACCTTCCCTTCCTTAAAAAATCTACACAGATTTCGCTACATTCGATCATTCTATGGTTAAGGCTTCGATCCCCTTTCTCCATTGATTCTATTTGATATAATTTCTATGCATGTCATTTTTTTACGCATTATAATTTTGTTGTTAGCAAGTAATTTAGTTGAATTTTACCTTAGGCAACATTCTCATGCATACTTGCTTTGCAGATCTAATGCTTCTATCGATGATAATATTGTCTTTGTAAAAGAGGTCGTGGTGGATGGTGATGCTGGACATGCGTGTATTGGTGTAGAAGTAATTGATAAGGTTGAAAAAGCTGAACTAGAAACACATACTTGTCCTGCACTCACCAAGAACAACTTAAATTCATCATATATTTGTGGATCTAATGATGTTGTAATCAAGCTGTGAAAGCATCCTTTCCCCTTTGGTTTGTCAAAATATGTATTTTATTAGAAAATAAAATTCTAGTTTAACTATACATGCTAGTAGGTATTCATTCAAAGCAAGATGTTAGAAAATCTGATGTAGCAGATTTGGTTATGTAGTTTAACTATACATGATAATATCCTTTTTTATTGTCATTTGAAGTCCCCTGTGCGATTATAATCTAATTTAGGTGTTCTCTTATATTATGCATGGTGGTTTTTAGTTTCTTATTTTGTTGATTTTATGTCTAAAAAATTAAACAAAGCTTATATGATACTCTGTCCATGAGTTTAGAGGCACTAAATTAGCAGTGACCTGTAGTAATAGTGGCAATTTATAGGCTCCAAAGCATGTTGAACTTATCAACAAGTTAAAGATTTGTCTTCAATGAAGTTAGATAGAGTAATTTACTGCTAATTAAATATTTAGCTTCTATAACATAGTTAATTAGTATCTAGGGTTTGAAAATTTAGTTTATTTAAGAGCTTGAAAAAGGTCTTAAAAACTTATAGACTCCTACAGTGGTGTTCAATTGGGATGATCAAAGGAATATCCACATCAATTAAATGTTTATTCAAGTGTTTGTGGAGGTTAATATTCATGATCATTTCATGATGGTCATCCAAATGCAAAGCTTTTGGTGTTTTCTCTCATTGGATGCAGAGCTTTATTAAATACAGCACATGGGTGGATAACAACTGAATTTCTGTCAATAAGGTAACTAGACCAATATTTTTATAGTTTGCATATATATAGTGTGGGAAAGGATGGAGGCAACTGGGGAGCTGTTGTCCTTATTTTTGACTGGTGAGTAACTGTTGTCTATTTTATTTTTGCTTCAAACTCATTTTATAGCTCAAGAATGCCCTTCCATTCAAATAAGCACTTGGATACCTGCAGGGTCAGTTATCTATTGAAATCAAAAGAACATTCTCAACGCATCAAATACTTTCTCAGGCCTTTAAAAAATAAGGGTAATTTTTTTTAGAGGTTGCATAAAACATATATGTCCTATGTTGAAGTTACTCACAAGTTCTTGTGGGATATGTCTAACTCCTTCGATCAATTTAAGCTCGACTGTGCTTGATTTCTTTTCTGAAACTCCTCTGCCATTTACATTAAAAATATTCCAATTTCCAAACATATAACTATGAGTAAACTACATTCTTGTGTGAGGGTTACTATTACCATCTAGGTGTTGTGTTCCTTAGCCTTCTCTATCAGGTACAACTTATCAATTCTAAAATGATTCATCAATTTTTTTTTTTACTTTTTGAGGGTTCAAATTCAGTATAAATTCTTTTGATTGTGTTACTTCTTCTGATTTAGATTTACAATGTTAATTGTTTCTTTCTAATATTACTTTTGTGTTTTAATACTAGCTTTATAAGTTGTAGCCACCTTTTAGGAGCCAATGACTTGACACATGGTAAAGCTTCTTTTACTTTGAATTGAAAAACTTGTGTGTGTGTGCGTGTGTGTATTTATTTATTCTTTTCTATTTATAATTTTGTTTGGCAGTTTAAGTTGAATATTATTCATTTGCTTTTAATTATAATGGCTTGACCTTTCTTAAAAGCTCCTATTTATGCCTTTGATTGGTTTGTTTCTGGTAGCTTTTCTTAGGCAACTCTTACTGATGTACTCTATATTTCACTTGGATAACCACTTAATTTTTTTGTAGCTTGTGTAGTTTAAGGGATGATATATCAATAAATAATACATTCATATTGACCTCATCAGTGAATATGAAGTTATGAAAGAGTTCTATGCAGAATGGTTTTTGGATTATTTTTTAGGATATGAACAAAGCACCATCTAATGTATACTTTATTTTAATGCCTTTATTAATAAGGGCTGATTCATTCCTGATGGGGTGGTGATGCATACTCTATTGTTGGTTATGTTGTAGGCATGTTGGTGCTCATATAGTTCGTTTTGTTGTCTTCTGCTGATAGTCTTTAGCTGTCTACTTCAATACTTCTGTTAGTCAACACATTGTCTTTAGTTGATTAGGATTGAGTTTGGCCAATGATTCTCCTTGCTAGGAATATTATTCTTACCAATGTATAGTTGATGTAAAATCTGCAAACAATTGTAGAAAAATAAAAGATCAATGTGATAGGAATAGTAAGATAAAAATATGTTGGTGACAAGATTTATATTCCTAAATTAAATTTAATACCATCAAATCTTGAAAACTATAACAATCAATCTTTCATGAAAAATATGAACTAATACTTTAATGAAGAGAATCTATAGCCTTTTTGAGCAGGAACAGATTGCCCAATTAGAGTTAAACAAGGCCTTGCATTATGAAGAGGAATTCTGGAAAGAGAAATCAAGGATTGAATAGCACTCTTATGGTGACAGGAACACATCCTTCTTCCACAAGGTAACTAAAATTACGAATGCTACTAAAAGAATGACCATGTTGAAAAAGGACAATCGAATTTTGGAGCAGCCTACTGAGATTGAAAATCATGTGTTGGAGTATTATTCTGATTTGTTTGCATCTGGAAACTCTTGTACGGACAATGGTTTAATTAATCAAATAATCACTTCCAAAGTAAGTACTGAAGACAATCTTATGCTCACAAACTTGCCTTCAAGGGATGAAGTTAAAAATGTTATTTTTTCTATGAATGCTAATGGTACCCTTAGTCCAGATGGTTTTGGAGGTTTCTTCTTTCAATGTTATTGGGACATGGTTGGTACAGATGTTTTCAATGCAGTTTTGCAATTTTTTAAGCATGGTTAGTTGTTGCCTAATTTTAACTCAAACCTTGTGGTTTTGATTCCTAAGTCTCCTGATGCTGACTCTATTGGTCATTATAGACCTATAACTCTTGTTAATTACAAATTCAAGATTATCACCAAGGTGTTGGCAGATAGATTAGCTAAAATTGCTCATAAAATTGTCTCTGAACAACAAAGAGGCTTTATTCAAAGTAGACAAATTTTAGACTGCATTTGTGTTGTTTTAGAAGCCATTAACCTTCTTAATAAAAGATCTTTTGGTGGTAATATTGCTCTCAAAATTGACATTAAAAAAGCCTTTGACACCATAGACTGGATTTTCATTCTCAAGGTTCTTGATCAATTTGGTTTTGATCCGTTGTTTTGCAGTTGGGTTAAAGTTATTCTGGAATCTGCTAAATTATCTATCTCTATGAATGGTAAATCAATTGGCTACTTCTCTTGTAAAAGAGGGGTTAGACAAGGGGATCCCTTATCTCCTCTCCTTTTCTGTTTAGCTGAAGATGTGCTGAGTAAAGGCATAACTAATTTAGTTCATCATGGTAAGCTACTGCCTATGGCAAGCCCTAGAGGTTACCAAGTTCCCAGCCATGTTCTCTATGCAGATGGTATCTTAATTTTCTACAGAGGGACTAAAAAGAACCTTGACAATCTCATGAATCTGTTTCATAGGTACAGTGAAGCTTCTGGACAGGTAATTAATTATGAGAAATCTAAGTATTATTCAAGTGATATTCATGCCAATAGACTATCTAATATTACTAGTGCTTTGGGATTTAATGCTGGTCAAATTCCTTTTAATTACCTTGGAGTTCCTTTATTTAAAGGAAAGCCTAGGAAGGCTCATCTTCAACCTATTGCACATAGAATCAAGGTTAAGCTTACTACTTGGAAAGGATCCATGCTTTCTATTATGGGGAGAGTGCAATAGTAAAATCTGTGATACATAGCATGCTCATCTATTCTTTCAAAATTTATGTTTGGCCTATTTCTCTCATTAAGATGATTGATAATTGGATAAGGAATTTCATATGGTCTGGTGATACTCAGACTAGGAAAATCTGCACGGTGGCTTGGCACAAACTTTGTACACCCTGTCATGAAGGGGGTTTGGGTCTTAGATCCATTAGATCAATCAATAACGCTTCCATGCTCAAAATGTGTTGGGATTTGATTGCTTCTAACAATCAATGGACTGTTTTGCTTAGAGCTAGAACTCTTATAAATAAGAAGCCTATTCAACATCATTTAAGTTCTTCCATCTGGGCAGGCTTGAAAAATCATGTCAATGTTGTTTTTATCAATTCTAGTTGGCATCTTGGGGATGGTAGGAATATAAACTTCTGGTGTGATAAATGGCTATCTCGACCTATAGTGGATATGCTTGGAATTCCTGCAGAATGGCATTCTTCTCTCAAAGCTTCTGTTAAGGATTTTATAAAGGATTGAGAATGGTACATCCCTCGAGAGTTGTTATTGAGGTTCCCTGCCATTTCAGAAGAATTGCAGAGAATTAGTATTCCTCAGTTTGAAGCAACAGATTACTTAGTCTGATACAGATTCTGGTTTTCTATCTATAAAAGAAGCTTATCAATTTCAGTATCATGGTGGCCAACCTGTTTCTTGGGGCAAATTAATTTGGAGCAAAGCCATCCTTCCCTCTAAATCTTTTCTGGTTTGGAGACTTATCAACAAGAGAGTTCCTACTGATGAGCAGCTTTGGTCTAGGGGCTGTCATGTGGTTTCAATGTGTTGTTTATGTGAATCCAGTTATGAAACCACAGATCATTTATTTTTTCATTGCTCTTTTGCATCGAAAATTTGGAAATAGCTCAGCACCTGTCTAAACTTCCAAATTGCTACTAACTCTATTCTCTCAATCTTGTCAATATGTAACAAGAGCTGGTGCTCTCAGACAAAGGATGTGGTCTTAGCAGCCATTGTGAATTCAATATGGGCAATATGGTATGCAAGGAATCAGTTGTGATTTGAAGACAAAAGGATTCCTTTGGAAGTTGCTATATAATTTATAAGTGCTAATGTCTCTTTAACATGAAGCTTATCTGTGGGGACTATCTCCTCTACAGATATAAATGATCTCATCATCATTAAGAAATTTAGGGTCAATGGGAAGTACAATGCAGTTCCGAAAATTAAAGAAGTCAATTAGAATCCTCCAATTAGTTACTGGATTAAGGCAAACACTGATGGAGCAGCAAAGGGAGCCCCTAGTATGGCAGTCTGTGGTGGTTTTTTTAAAGACAAACGTGCAGCCACACTGGGTTGTTTTGCTTATAATATTGGAGTCACTCATGCTCTTCACACCGAAATTCTTGGTGCAATCCTTGCAATTGAGATTGCTTATAGTAAAGGATGGCATAGATTATGGTTAGAATGTGATTCTAAATTAGTTATTGATGTCTTTACATCTTTGAAGATTGTCCCTTGGAAGCTTAGAAATAGGTGGTTAAATTGTTTAGCTCTTACAAAGAAAATGACTTTTATTAGTTCTCATATTAGAGAGTGAAACTTTTGTGCAGATAAGTTTGCCAACTATGGCATTAACACTCAGGAATTAGTTTGGTGGGACTTAATTCCTAGTTTTATTAAGGTAGATTTTTTCCATAATAAAATAGATCTTTCTTGTTATAGATTCTCTTGATCTTTGCTCATGGGTTTGGTCTATGTCCCCCCATGTTTTGTATTCTTTTTTTTAAATTTCTTAATTTTATTTTGGTGTGCTGTAGATGATTGGTAAGACTTGAGGTGCTAACCTGGTTGGGATTTCTTGCATTACAGTAATGCCTTTGCATGTCTTTTTGGTTTTTTTTTAAAAAAGAAGAGAATCTATAACGATAAAAATTTAAATGAATAAAAAATATAAAGTTTGATACTTTAACGGTATGAATTGAAATTAAAATGAGTGATCTAAAAAATCTAAATAAATAAAAATATAGTAAATAATATAAAAAATATAAAAAATTATAAAATTCAGAATTAAAATTAATTGAAACCATATAAACAAATTATTTATTTTAAATTTTTTTCTAATTATCCCATGCGTTGCACGGGTATAAAATACTAGTATTATATACTTGATACAATATCACTTCATAAATAGAATCTAAAACTAAAAAGCATACACTTCAAACAAAATAAAACCCCTTTCGTACTAAAACAACAATAGACATATGCCATTCAATGAAATCGTATTAATAAAGAATTATATATGTTGAAACTATGACAAAAATTGAAAGAAACTTTGGAATAAATGTAAAAGAATAACTCATAATATAAAATTGCTTCAATTTGTTAACCAAAAAACAAAATATGCTTCTCTAAGAGCATGAGCTCAAAAAAATTATACACCCAAAAGTAAGAAAGATAGAAAAATATTGGATATGAATATTACTCGAATATTATGAAATTAAAATAGCAAAAAATCTTGCAACTAATAAAACTCAAAGTGGTCTTAGTTATATGTAGTGTTAAATATGGGACATTAACCAAATAAGTATAGGTCTCATAATTGTTGTTAGTGTCACCTCTCTCTTCAAGATGACTTCTTCAACCCCAACTCTAAAATTAAGAATCTAACTTCTCTCATTAAGTATTTTCCTAGAGATATTATTAATCAGATAATGTAAAAAACCTTCAAGACTATATATTAGGGAAATTTCTCCATAAATCTTAGTACAATAAATTTTCATCCAATGCTTTTTTAACTACCAAGCCTTATTACATTGAGAACTTTCTCCTTTACCTAAAATCAAAGTGTTCCTTTGGAAGCTTGCCAAGTATTGTCTTCTAAAACCATACTAATTTGTTTCATTCTATATCATCGCTTTTCTTTTCCACTTTAATTTATTAAGTGTCGCGATCGTGACCGCGACTGTGATAGGAAAGTAATCCAAATTTTTTAAAAAAACAAAGTAAACTTAGAGGGAGCCATTAGCAATTTTATTGGTTAGGGAAAATTTGGAAAACTCCTTTAAAATTTTAGAAAAAAACTAGTCTACGAAAACAAAATTAGATTCAGGAGTCGATTATGCACAGGAAACGGTAGAGACTAAATCTCACTATACCCCTAATACATCTGTCTGAAGACAATTACCTTAAAATTAATTTATGTGAATTAAATAACTTGAACATACTAAAATTTACCCTATAAAATGAACAAAAGCAAGTGTCAATAAACACAATTTTTATAATATCAAGAAAATATAAATCACAATATTTACAAGTAAAAACAAAAATAAAATAGGAATTAAATATTTACAAACCAAGAAGACATAAAAAAAATTAAAATCAAAGACTAAATTATAAAAAATTAATTTTGACTTTTGCATAAATAATTTATGTTCTTACATATCTCTTTGTGCAATGAAAAACTCAAAATAACATAGTTCCTTATAAAATAAGTGTTAATTAATTAATTTTAATTAATTAAAAAAACAAAGTGTTCAAAACAAATTTGTTAACAATGAATTGATTAAAACAACAACGACATAACGATTGGTATAACAGTCAAGGCAATAAATCATAAATCAACAAAGTAACAAAGATAAATTAAACTCAAATCAAACCAACCCACAAAATTTGTTTTTTTTTTTTGTTTTTACAAATTTCATCTTTTTTGTATTTTTATCAATTTAATTTTTTTATTTAATCATTTCCTTGTTTTAGTATTTTTACTATGCTTAACAAACTAAGCTAAAAGATATATCTAACCCATTAAGTGGTGCAAAATTGCCCTAGCCTAGCAACAAAGGAAACAAACACTAACTATAAATCAAAGTTATGATGCTAAACCCATTAACTAAAAAGCTTAAACCTAAAACTAGATTAATACTCAATGACCCTGTTCTGAAATGGATTCAGAGGATACTTGAGATAGGTACGAATACGATAGTTTCCTCCTCGCGCAGCTGTCACCAAGCGTTTGAAGTCCAGGGGGATGGGTACCTGCAATGGGACTCCAACGCTCAAGTTAGGCAACGCATCAGAAGTGTTTTGCAATAAAGTGTAAATCGTAGACCTGTTCTTAGGTTAACTTAGCCTGGTATATAAGGAGAGCGTGGCTGGAATCCTCATGCAATCCACATAGGACGAAGGTACATCAGGATCATGCCTTGACAGAGGTTTCAGCCCATGATCGTTGAGGTCTGTTTCTGACCTTGTCGGGATTATCCTACGATCGTTGAGGTCCGTCTCTGACTTTGTCGGGACTGTCCCATGATCGTGGAGGTCCGTTTCTGATCTAACAGGGCCGTTTCTTTGGTGGCCAATCCTAGTTTTAGGGGGATCTTCGTGGGTCTGGCTATCGTGAGTCTGATGTCATGGACCGAGGTCATAAGGCTTTGGCTGGGGTGTTGATAGTGGAGTCCGGTGATTCATGCATCGGGTCGATCCTTCCGGATGGGACCCTGGACTATGGTCCAGAATAGTTGCCCCCAGCTTGGTGCTTTGGATGAGATCTAAGTGTCAAGATATAGGATCATCGGGTTCGCTACGGACTTCGCCCCAGCTTGAAGCCGGATTTCACGGTGTCTCATGATGGCTGAGGTTCGTGATTGAGCGTGAGATACCTCGATGGTTGGGGTGTGGTTTGGAGGCCGAGGTGGGTCCTTACCTACACTACCATTCCTTAGTTCCGAGGTTATCCTTCAGTTGCCCCCTGGTGTGGTTCTCGGGGTCTTTTGGCTTGTAGCAGCGTTCTTCATTGATTTTGGATTCTTGGATTCTTTGAAAACCGTCACTTTGACTTTCTCGAGAACGAAGGAGTCTTTAATGGGGAGCGTCAGCTTTGTGCAGTTTCCAACCGTCCGCTGCTTTTATATCTAATGGGAACTAGAGAGCATTAAACGCAGATTTATGGTTTGACAGGCTCTTCGGTGCAAGGAGTCAATCGAAGCGTTCCATTCTCTCTGTAAATAGAGGGTTTTTGCGTTCGATTATGACATTCCTTTTTGCATCTTCATTTTGGACGTGACTTATCTCAGAGAAATGGTTCTTTCCTTTCCTATGCGCTTCTGGAGGGTTTTCCCTCTTGCGAGAGTTTTCTTCTTATTCTTTTCCAAATCTCTGAAACTTGGTCATTTCTTTGTGAGCGATTTCTTGAGTAGATATCTCATTTTCTCAGCGTATTAGTGGCAGATGTCTCACTTTCCCAGCGTACTGGGATTGCTTGTTTGATATTTCTCATCGCTGGGGAGGCTTGAGATATTTGTCGTTTTAGACGGAGGTAACCGGAGGGGTAGGGCCCAATGTCGCTTTCCTTACCAGCTGCTCCTAAGAGCAGTTGGATATGCAGGAGGGACTATTGGGGCTGCTCCTTGGCTTTGAAGCTGCTTGGGGTGATCAAGGTTTTCAGTGGAACGATCTTCCCATGAAAAAGTTGTGCCCCGTCTATCAAAGGAGAGTGTGCCCCGGTCTCTTCCTACCTGGCGAAGAAGGAAGTGAAGAAAAGCAGTGGATACCGGGGTTCGGCAGCAGTGTTCTGCTCCTGGCTTCGAAACCAATCCACTTTTTCAAGATGCTGCTTCGGGGCGGGGGGAGACCGGTGCTAATCCTTGGAGGAAATGTGGATGCGACACGGACCGGGATGCCAATGATGTTAATGGTGGTTCGCACCTCCGGGGTTTCTTTCCTTATATGTTCCATGTCTCTATAATTTCTTTTCCCACTTTTTGTTGTAAGATGATGTATGGAATGAAAAATTTAATAAAATTTTTCCTTTTGTTTTGAATCTCATGTCTTCTACCTTTCTTCTTTCTGCAAGTCGTGGTATTTATATTATACCGGGGTGAGTCCAACGCTCGCCTTGATGACGCGATATGTAGTTGCCCCCAGCTTGGTACTTAGTCGAGACCGGCGAAGTGCCAAGTTTAAATACTTGGGTTCGGGGTCGTTATACCTTAGGGGAACGTTTACTGCGGTGGTCAATACTCTGGGGTATAAACAAGTTCTCTGAGCTCTTGGGTCCTGCGGTTGCGTGTCCCTTAGTCTACTAGATAACTGTCCTTTGAACTGCTATGACGGCTTCGTGGACCAAATGACACGTTTGTGTTGAAGGGACGTGCGTTGTGCTTCGCGCGCCATAATGAGTATCTTTTCGAATTTGAGGTGCTCGAACGGAATTGTCCCCTAATTGTAGCCCCTATAAGTAGGGTGTCAGCCTTTGTTTTTTGTTTCGTTTGATTTTCGTCACAAACTTAGTGGCTTGAGGTGATTTCCGACGAGCATTGCAACAGTGCGAAGTGGTTCTAGAATTTTTTGGACCTCTCAGAACTGATTTCTCCTTTTGCTTCAAGGTAAAATCCCTTGCCTTTGCTCTACTTCTATTTTTCGTTTCTTTGAGAGATTGCACACTCTCGGTGCGCATTTCTCTTTCTTTTCTTCGAACGAAAAAAAAGGGGGAAAATATTGTTTTCCTCTCCTGCCAACGGCGTTTGCCTTTTATGGAGCACCTCCTCCATCGCATCGTGTGCGGCGGAGGTGTCCTTCTAAGGCTTTTTGCCTTGGTGGGTGCGGAGGCCAGTACGTGGGTGTGATTTAGTTTCATCTGTTCACCCACTACTGCATTTGGATCTTTAAACTTGAATAGGTTCTGACCTTGAGCCTCTGTGTGCTTTCCAGGAATTCAAATGGCTAGGAGAAGGGTGCTAAGAATTGAATGGCCCACCTCGGATCCTGAAGCTCGTGAACCGGAGGGTCAAGAAGCGGAGAAGGAGTTGATTCGTATTCGTCGGGGCCCGGGATTGCCTTATGCCTGGGTCGCGAACGATGCTTTCGACAGGATCTCCCGCTATGAGTCCGGGGCCGAGTTGGACAAATTAAAGGATTACTTGGAGCTTACCGAGAGAGGAGCCCGGGATGGTGAGTTCCTGATCCTGTCCCCGGGAAGAGAACGTATGTGTTCGACCCGTGAAGTGGGGGAACACTTCATGTTTCTCTACGAGGACTTCTTTATGAGGTTCGGGCTTAGGCTCCCTTTCAACGATTTCTAGATCGCCGTCCTCCGGACTCTTCATGCTGCACCCAGTCAGATTCACCCCAATGGTTGGGCAAACATCCTGGCCTTTGAAAGAATATGCCGACGGTTGGGTGACTGTGGGATTTAAGGATGTAAACCCAAGTGCAGGTTGTCTCAAGTAATAAATTTCTCGAGAGTCCGAGGTAAATCCACAAGGAATTGATGAAGAAAAATTAATTGAGGTAAGAAAATGATTTGTCACAACACCAAAAGTAATAAAAGAAGTTCACAAATGAATTTAAGAGCTTGCTTGGGTTAGGAGATCCACTCTTGGTAATTAATTAAAGGTAAGATTATTTCTCTTTATAACTCAATTGAAATCCACACACAACGGAGGTTCCAATTGGAAAATATAACATTCAAAGTTCAATTATATATGCAATCATATTATGATTCCTTTAATTATCTACCAACATTTGTAAATGAGTTCAAGCATTCACTATGCCAATCCTATTGTCTACAATAAATCAAGATCTCCATTATACAAAGAAGGTTTCTAAATTAATTGGAAACAAAATACAATACATATAATGTCTATTTAATAATATATCTTTTAAGCACAAGAAATAGAATAATCTAACCTTATTTCATTACCAAGAGCTTCACTCTTTCACCCAAGCAAGATGAAGATTTAGTTACTCATAGATAAGAAGAAAGAAAGAGAGAAGAAGAGAAAGATGAACATAGCTTCACTTTAGAACAAGAGAAAATTACAACAAAGTAAAACAAGAAACAAGCATAACCATAACTTGTAAAAACTAAGCCTAACACCAAGTGCCCAACACTAAGCTCTCAACACAAAAGCTCATGGTGCCTTTTATAGAGGAGTAGGGATACAAAATGACAAGGAGAATGATTAAGAGTAGGTGGATGAGTGGGTGGAGTGGTTGGATGAGTGGTTGAGTGGTTGGATGATTGGATGAGTAGTTGGATTATTAAGATTCTTTATCTCTGAAATAATTCATTGCTTAAGTCATTGATCCGTCATTTTCAAGCCAAGTGGTCTTCATGAAAGTTTTAGGAAATTGTTTAAGCTTTCTAATGGCTCTGGAATCACCTAAAAATTCGTCCTACAGCCCAAGATATGACCCATTTACTATAGACTATTCAGGCCCAGTTTCAGCACCTCTGTTTTGACTTTCAGACCCAATATCACCATCAAGGAGCCTGAATCAAGTTTTGTGTTCAACATGAAAGTTTTAGATATGGGTCTTAACTTTCAAAAGTCCAAATTTCAGCCCAAGATAATTCTTGCAGCCCGAGTTATGCTCTAATTACTGTACACTATTCAGGTTTCAAATACAAAACTCGTGTTTTGTCTTCCAAGCCCAATTAGCTCCCTTAGATGTCTGATTGAGACTTTGAGCTCTCATCAAAGTTGTAGAGCTCTCTCTTATCTTTCCTATAAGGTAAAATTCATAATTATCAAATATTTAGAACTCAAGATATGGCCGAAATACAGAAATAGTGTAAGACCAAAATAGTGCTGAAAAAAATCAATTAAGTCCAATTTGAGTCCAAACTTACAAAACATAACTAAGCTTAATTAATTAAGTACATGGAGAGTGTAAAAGACTAAAAATGAGGATTTATTAAATGTATAATATATGTGATCATCAAATTCCCCCACACTTAGCTTTTTGCACTCCAGGGCAAAACACGTAAGACCAAAGTTAGGAGACAAACAAAAATGACACAGACTCAAAAACTAAAAACTCTAAAAGACTCGATGAAGCAAGAAGAGCAACAAGAAATTTAAGGGATCAAAGCATTAATGAGGTAACATTTTTTCACATCTCAAACCAATAAGCAAGGAAACTTCAGTTGAAAAGAATGAATCAAGAATGATAGATCCTCACAGAATTCACTCTCAATCTCTCAAGTATTTAAAAGGTAAGTATTTCACTCTATTCAACCCATGAACAATTGCACTACCATAAGCTTGCTTATCTTCTACTTCTCCGCTACTCAAAACACATGCATACAAAAATTAAGAGGACTTTATTCAAGGTTGTAATGGGGTCATGGTAAAGGAGAGGGGATAATATGGATATGAAAAGATAAATACTAAAGAGAATAAAAGAGCATTATGGTATAGTTAGAGTGGAGAAAATGTTTGAGAACATTCATCATAAAGGACAATCACTAATATTTGACTAATGTTTTGTTGAAGATTAATCCCAAATTGGTGAATTGAATTCATTGTTAGACTTGAACATTCTCCTTTTCTTCTTATTGTTTCCAAGCATCCACCTTTGTTCTGATAATCCTTTGATTGGAACGGTGGTCAAAAATTTTTTTTTTGAAAGATTTTGCACACACACCCCCACACTTGTTCAAGAACAAGGTCAATGCTCTCTTATTCCCTATGGTTAGGTAAAAACATTTTTTTTTTGAAGGATGAAATGAGCTTAAAACAAGGAATGGTCAAACAAGTTCAAAGGGGTTACACAATGGAAAATATACAAGGATGGCTATTTGGTCAAAGTAGCTATTTCAAAATGCCTCAATCATATTAATTTATGCATGTGAAAATGTAGCCTCAAAAAGAATCAAAGCAAGTTCTAGAGTAACATTTCCATGAGTGAAAACCACACAAGAAAGAAGAGAATGGTACAGATATTCAATCCATTCATCAATAGGCTCAAAATCTCACAAGGCATATTTCTATCATTCTTAATCCACCAATTCAACATCCATAACCAAGCATGTGAAATTTAAGAAAGAAGATAATTTATTCAATCATGCTATGATCCCTGAATTTCAATTGCTTCAAAGGATGTGAGAGTGCATTCACTTGAATCTTTCAAAGGAAATCAAAAGACAAAAACTTTGTTACTTCCACAAATCAATACTAATTAATTACTACCTAAAAAACTCCTTACTCTGCCACCAATTAAGATGCGTCTCAAGAGTAAGTCACCGCAAGGGCAAAACTACTCCTTACTCTACCATCCTTCATTAGTTTAGTAAGTCCATGACAATTATATCATACTTCCCAAACAAAAACAAAAACAACATTTTTTTTTGTTAACTATCCTTCCCTCTCAACTAGATCACAACATTGTCCTCAATGTTAAAATATAGATGAGTAAAGGATAGAAGATATTACTTGTTGGAGAAATCTGACACAAATTTAAACAAAAACAAAGTACGATAAATAAAATCAAAAGTAAAGAAAAACTATAAACGAAGTGTCAAATCTGACTTTCTTTTCATCCTGCTTCCTTCACTGCCTCCTGTTGACCAATCAATCTGAGCTATTGCTGGATCAGGATCAAAGATCAAAGGTAAAGGAATTTTTTTTTTGTGACTTCAAGAAAACCATCAGGGTAAAGAAGTCTAGAAACCCCTGAAGGACCCTGCTCAAAGGATTGTCTGTCCAAAACCAAAATATAGCAAAATCATACAAAAATAAAAGAAATATAATAGTAAATGATGACATACCTATATGTACAGCTTTCATGGCATATCTTTATACTGCGCGTCATGAGTGCAGTAGTGGCATATCTTTATACTGCGTGTCACCAGTGCAATATACATTCAAGAAAGAAGAAAGAAGAAACCATCGTGGGTTTCCATCCTGGGTTTGGAACTTGGAGCGCTCACACTTGGGCTCGTAACATCAACAAAGATACTAAAATATGAAACCCGTAATGTCCAAGATCCAACACATCCCATCCCAGGGCGCTGAGAGCCCCTTCTAAAAAAAGAGAGGATCAAGCTCAGATGCCTCATACGCTTTGGCAGCCGCGAGTTACTTCTCACTAATAACCAGAGTAGGACGCTTATGCCTGTCCATCAACTTCATAGTGCCTAGATGGTAAACATTGAGTTATGGAGTGTGGCTCTCTACAAAGCATGGTACATGAACTTTTTTTAAGGACCAGCGTGCAAAGGTCCACCTGAGTCAATGACGGGTCAGCCAAAGGCTGGGGCTCCACAACTAATTAAAGCCATGGTACTCCTTTCGGATCGTCCTTGTTCAGACTTTTTTTTTCTTTTTTTTCATTTTTTTAGAAAACATAAAGAAGAAGAAGATAATATGTACAGATTGTTGTGAATATAGCTCACATCTGCCTCTGGTTTCATGTCCAGTAACGGCTTAAACGCCTTCTATGAGTCGATGCTAAGCTTCCCATCCAATTTTCTTATAAATTGGCAAACATGGTCTTTTAGAGTCAGATTCCCAAGACTGTAGCGTTTTTCTTCATCTTTGAAGAGATTCCATAGATTAAGAAGTTCACGATGCACCAATCCACAAGAATGCGTCTCAAGAGTTAATAAGATATCATCTAATGACTCCTTACTTAGTCCATTCTTAATGAAGAAAATTTTATCTTCTCTGTTTGTGGAAACCATCCCCAAAGTACGACATTGCTTGTTACAATGCTATCATCCATATTTGTAACAGACTTGTAACCTTTTTGCTCTTTTCCTTTTAGAATACGAACTTCTTCCAAGACCTGGCATGTAAGAGTCAAATGAAATTGAAGACTCACCTGCTAGTCGGACCTTTGCTTCAATTATCCAGTGTACATCTTCTGGCATACCTTTGTATATTAGCAGTCTCAATCTTTCACATCAAACTTTGTAGATTTTTTTCAGAGCATTTTGAGGGAGAGAAAGAAAATGTTTTCTTAGGTTTGAAAAAATGATATCCATTTTAAAGGAGAAGAAGGATTCAATTATTTTGGAAAACTGAAAAACAAACCGACTTAAGAGTCACGGAGTACCGTATCCGCCACTTAACCGGCAACACAAAGAACTCATCAACTTGGTTTTTTCAGAAATGGTTTGAGCCTTTGTCCATTGACTTTAAACACATTACCATTCCTAGGATTCGCAATATCTACGGCCCCATGAGGATACACGTGTTTGACAACAAAAGGACCACTCCACCTAGATCTCAATTTTCCAGGGAATAGGTGCTGGCGAGAATCATAAAGCAGAACTTTTTTATCAATTTCAAAAAATTTTCTCAAAATTGTCTTGACTGTGGATTTTATTGGATTTGTCTTTTGACAATTTTCATAACTTTTGCAAAAAGTATAGTAGTCCTTAAATAAAGTGGGCCAATAAAATCCACACTGCAAGATTTTCGCAGTTATTTTCTTTGAAGAAAAGTGACCTCCACAGGCTTTTGAGTGATAAAATTTAATGACACTACCTACCTTACTATCGGGTACACATCTCCGAAAGATTTGGTCAGCACAATATTTGAACAAGTATGAGTCATCCCAATAAAAATTTTTCACCTCTGTCAAAAATTTCTTTCTATCTTGGTGTGTCCATTGAGGCGACATCTTTCCTTCTTGTTCTTCAGTAAGAGACGAGGAAATTACCACAGGAAAGCTTTGTTTTTCTCCAAAAAATGTGTACTTCAACCCAGCAGGTAATGGCTTTAGTTCCGGTGTGGGTACTTCTTCATGGGCATTATCATTCATGGGTTTTAGCTCTTCGACTTTTGGCTTTCTTCCTTTGTATTCTATTTCCTCTGTATAATCAAGAAAATCAAATGAATTAATTAAACAAACTTCTAATGGGTCAGAAGAACTCCTTTTTTGAAGATGATCATCTATAATGGCTTCAATTCCTTTAACTTCCTCATTTTCATCAAGGACTTCCTGTGGTTGCTTGCACATGTTAAAAACATTGAGATCCAGTGTCATATTTCCAAATGTTAGCTTCACCACTCCATTTCTGCAATTTATCAAAGCATTTGATGTTGCTAAAAATGGACGGCCTAAAATAATAGGAATTGACTTGCAACTATCAACCATAGGTTCAGTATCCAAGACAATAAAATCTACAGGATATATGAATTTATCAACTTGAACTAACACATCTTCCACTATTCCTCTTAGAATTTTAATTGATCTATCAGCAAGTAGAAGAGTTACAAAAGTTGGTTTTAACTCACCCAAGTTGAGTTGCTGATAAACTAAATAAGGAAGCAAATTGACTCTAGCACCAAGATTAAGTAAAGCTTTTTCAATTTTATGTTCTCCAATAATGCATGAAACTGTAGGACAACCAGGGTCTTTATATTTCAACGCATTGTTATTCTGAAAAATGGAGCTTACCTGTTCAGCCAAAAATACTTTCTTTTTCATATTTAATATCCGTTTAACAGTGCACAAGTCCTTCAAATATTTGACATAAAAAGAAATCTATTTGATAGTATCTAACAGAGGAATATTGATTTTCACTTATTTCAAAATTTCAAAAATTCCAGTGTTATGGTCCAATTTCTTTGGATTTTTCAATGCTTGAGGAAATGGGGGTGAAGATGAGAGTTTGGTCTCCTTTTGGTCAACTTCTTCATTTTCTTGGGGAATTGGTTCATCTTCTTTCTCACAAGATTCGATGATTTGTTTTTCAACAACCTTTCCACTCCTAAGAGTTATCACTGACTGGACTTGGTCCATTTGTTGGTTTTCTGAACTCCCCTCATTTAGACTGTACTGACCCTTGGGATTTGGTTGAGGTTGAGAAGGAAATTTTCCTTTCTCATGAATGATGAGTGCAGAAGAAAGTTTAGTAAGAGTGTCTTTTATGTCATTCATGGTTTGATTGTTTTGTTTATTAATGGCCTCTTACTTTTCTATGAATGCATGCAGTGTTTCTTCAAGGTTTTTCCTATATGGTAGGACATAAGGTGCATATCCTTGAGAATTTTGAGAGTCCTGTTGTGCCTGAGGAGGTGGTGGTTGCACAAATTGTGACTGATTATCATTCCTCCAGCTGAAATTCGAATGATTTCTTCATCCCGGATTGTATGTATCTGAAAAAGAAGAAGTAAATGCCTTGTTAAAATTATTCATTGCATTTACTTGCTCATGTACAACTTCTTTAAAAACAGGTATCTTAGGACATTCATGTGTTGAGTGTCCTAAGTCATCACAAATGCCACAAATTTCTTCATTTTGCACAGATTTGATTTCTTTTGTTTTTCTTAATTCCATGGCTTCAACCTTTCTAGCTAAACTGACAAATCTAGCATTTAGATCTTCCTCTTGACTAAGGTGATATTTTCCTTTATTAGCACTTGCAAGGTTAGATCTAATTGAATTTTCAGAAGTGCTAGTACTATACCAAGATTGAGAATTTTCAACCAACTGGTTCAAATAGTCTAAAGCTTCATCAGGTTCTTTATCAAGAAACTCACCATTGCACATTGTTTTCACAAATTGTTTAGTTTCAGGTATTAAACCTTCATAAAAAGAAGCTTATAGTGCGCCATTTTTCAAAACCATGATGTGGACAAGAATTTAACAAATCTTTAAACTGTTCCCAACATTAAAAATATGCTTCATTTGAATTTTGGGAAAAATTGTTGATCTGTCTTTTCATAGCATTGGTTTTATGTGTTGGAAAAAATTTCTTCAAGAACTCACCTTGCATTTCTTGCCATGTGCCAATTGATCTTGGATTCAAAGTGTTAAGCCAAGATTTTGCTTTATCTTTTAAAGAAAAAGGAAACAATTTAAGCTTAACAATCTTTTCAGTGCAATTTTGATCATTGAAGGCAATACATACTTCCTCAAATTCTTTCAGATGTAAATATAGACTTTCAGATTCTAAACCATGAAAATTATGAAGTAAAGAAATCATACCTGGCTTAAATCTAAAATTGTTAGCATTGAGTGGAAAGATAAAACATGATGGACTAAAACTTCGAGATGGTTACAAATATTGACGCATAGTTCGCAATGGTTAATTTTCATGTTCATCATGTACACTTTCATTGTTAGCCATTGTGTCAATTATGTGTGATTGTAATTCAAATAAATCAATATATAAAGTACCAGGATTAATTTTAACTAAACGACCAGAATTTAAATCACGATACTAATTAAGCATACATACATAAATAACTTAAAATAAAAAAACAAAAATAATGTACAAGCTGGCGGTGTAACCCACCATTAAATATTAAGAAGGATGTGGTATAAACCAACCACCCAAAAATAAAAATAAAAAATGCGTAAAATAAAGTGCGGAAATTAAAATACAGAAAATAAAGTGCAGAAAGTAAATTTAAAATATGAAAACCGGAGAAAGGCAAAGCCCACCAGAGCCGTGAAAGAGAAGAGAAGAAGAAAGATTATTTCGTTAAATTAGAGGGCAAAAAAAAATATATTTACAAAAATGGGGTGATAAACCAACCACCAAATAAAAAATACAAAAAAAAAATAAATAAATTACAGAAAAGTAAAAGGGAGATTTACCCCAATGACGAAAATAAAAAAAATTCAAAAAGTAAAAATAAATGACATAAATATAAAAGTTAGTAAGTTAGTATGTTAGCAAGTTAGTAAGTTAGTTAGTAAATTAGAAATTGAAACGAGTAGATGAAGAATATACCTGTTGGTGAAGTTTTTCTTACAGAAAGGGAACCTCAATATATTAGAACTTCAAATCAAGTCCTCGGCAATGACGCCAAAAACTTGATTGCGGGATTTAAGGATGCAAACCCAAGTGCAGGTTGTCTCAAGTAATAATTTCTCGGGAGTCTGAGGTCGATCCACAGGAAATTGATGAAGAAAAATTAATTGAGGTAAGAAAATGATTTGTCACAACACCAAAAGTAATAAAAGAAGTTCACAAATGAATTTAAGAGCTTGCTTGGGTTAGGAGATCCATTCTTGGTAATTAATTAAAGGTAAGATTATTTCTCTTTATAACTCAATTGAAATCCACACACAACGGAGGTTCCAATCGGAAAATATAACATTCAAAGTTCAATTATATATGCAATCATATTATGATTCCTTTAATTATCTACCAATATTTGGAAATGAGTTCAAGCATTCACTATGCCAATCCTATTGTCTACAATAAATCAAGATCTCCATTATACAAAGAAGGTTTCTAAATTAATTGAAAACAAAATACAACACATATAATATCCATTTAATAATATATCTTTTAAGCACAAGAAATAGAATAATCTAACCTTATTTCATTACCAAGAGCTTCACTCTTTCACCCAAGCAAGATGAAGATTTAGTTACTCATAGATAAGAAGAAAGAAAGAGAGAAGAAGAGAAAGATGAACATAGCTTCACTTTAGAACAAGAGAAAATTACAACAAAGTAAAACAAGAAATAAGCATAACTATAACTTGTAAAAACTAAGCCTAACACCAAGTGCCCAACACTAAGCTCTCAACACAAAAGCTCATGGTGCCTTTTATAGAGGAGTAGGGATACAAAATGACAAGGAGAATGATTAAGAGTAGGTGGATGAGTGGGTGGAGTGGTTGGATGTGTGGTTGAGTGGTTAGATGATTGGATGAGTAGTTGGATTATTGAGATTCTTTGTCTCTAAAATAATTCATTGCTTAAGTAATTGATTTCGTCATTTTCGAGCCAAGTGGTCTTCATGAAAGTTTTAGGAAATTGTCTAAGCTTTCCAATGGCATTAAAATCACCTAAAAATTCGTCCTACAGCCCAAGATATGACTCAATTACTACAGACTATTCAGGCCCAGTTTCAGCACCTCTGTTTTGACTTTCAGACCCAATATCACCATCAAGGAGCCTGAATCAAGTTTTGTGTTCAACATGAAAGTTTTAGATCTAGGTCTTAACTTTCAAATATCCAAATTTTAGCCCAAGATACTTCTTGTAACCCGAGTTATGCTCTAATTTCTGTACACTGTTCAGGTTTCAGACACAAAACTCGTGTTCTGTCTTCCAAGCCCAATTAGCTCCACTAGATGTCTGATTGAGACTTTGAGCTCTTCATCAAAGTTGTAGAGCTCTCTCTTATCTTTCGTACAAGGCAAAATTCATAATTATCAGACATTTAGAACTCAAGATATGACTGAAATACAGAAACTGTGTAAGACCAAAATAGTGCTGAAAAAAATCAATTAAGTCCAATTTGAGTCCAAACTTACAAAACATAACTAAGCTTAATCAATTAAGTACATAGAGAGTGTAAATGACTAAAAATGAGGATTTATTAATGTATAAAATATGTGATCATCATTGGGGTTGCGATGGTTCGATAGGGCATTTTTCTATTTCCACACCAGGTATTCTGTTCACTGTGCTCGTGCTCGTCAACAGTCTTAGTTGTTAGTGCAATCTCGGCAAGGAAGGACGGTGTTTCTCCCCTACTTAGAGAGTTATAAAGACTTCAAAGAAAAATTCTTTAAGTTGACGTCGGCAGGCGGGGCCCGTCCATTCTGGTTAGGGAACGACATGGAGCCGACATTTAGCTTGTACTGGAACCCGGCAGCGTGGAGCATCCCGACTCAATCGTTTAAGAGGAAGATCGGTCACCTGTGTGACGAAGAGGTCGAGTGTGTCATCTTCTTCGAAATGTGGGTTACCGAGGTTGATAAAATCCGGCCCAAGGATATACTAGATGCCGTAGATGATGTGGAACTTTGGGCTGTGCTAGGTAGATAGGCCTTTATTCATGTTTATTTTCTTTTCTTTTACCGTTTATATAGACCTAATTGCCTGTGTTTGCTTTTCAGAGAGCTTGGCCTAGATGTCTGAGGAAGGGAACGCTCTGGTTATTCTTGAAGCTCTGAGGGCCAGGAATGAACCGGGGCCTTCAGATCCTGCCGCAGACGTGGTGCCAGTCTCGTTACCCCGTCGGACCGAGGTACCGATCGCGGAGAGGGAACCAATCCCAATGGAGGATTCCCCCCCCCCCACGTGCGAGGTGTAAGAGGAAAGCAGTTGGTGAGGGACAGTCGGGTGACCCAAGTAAGAGGATGGCGGTTGAGGGAGGCGCCGACTCTAGTAGCGGGGGGCCAATCAACCTGTACCGCGAGAATCCAGATCCCCGTGAGTTCATCGATAGCTTCCTCCTAGATGAAGAGGTAGAGGCTAAACTGGCCCCACGTAGCAGGAAGGATGCTCTCTGTTGCTTCCAGACTCTTGGGCTCCGTCTTGCCATTGAGGCTCGGTACTTGGAGCTGTGGTCAAGGATAACGAGCAAAAGGTTTTTATTACTGGTCCAAGTGTAGGAGATTCTTCTACCGAGGTTCGTGGTCCAGACCCTCTTGCAGAGTGATTTGGATGTTTATTCTTGCCCCCTGGGTGGGGTTTTATTTTTTTGTATGGACAAATATCACTCTTATTTTTTCAGAGTTTGCAATTGAATTGTCTTTCGGTGTATTTCTTTGCTTATTTTTGGGGTCCAACGCCCTTTGGGAATTTTGACGAGATCGTAGTCTGGGTCCAACGCCCACTTCAGTTGAGCGCCTTGTGGCTCCCTTTAGGATTTCGTGTTATGAGGGATTTTATAAACCTTGGCTTAGGATCCGATGTCCAAAGTAGTTTGGCATTTATGATCCGTGCCTAAGGTAAAAAACCTTGTCCGGGGTCCATTACCTTCTGTTTAGGTATTTTGGATGCCGCGTGACTTTGGTTTGGGGACTGGTCTATGACGGGGTCTTTCGTGCCCATGGTTTGGCGCGAGAATTTTCCCAAATCGAAATTTTTCTACTGCACTACCTATCTAGCACAAGACAATTTCCCGGGAGGTACCATGGGTCTTTCGTGCTTATGGTTAGGTGCGAGAATTTTTCCAAGTCGGGATTTTTCTGCTGCACGACATATCTAGCACAAGATAACTCTTCAGTTAGTACGATGAGTCTTGGGTCTACGTGGTCGGTCTCCGAAAACTTCGTTTACCAAATTGGGCTAACTTTGTGATGGATGTTTCATTAAATATCCAGAAGGATAATATTCATACAATAATTTGTGCAAATCAAACATAAAGAAGACTAGGAGACTAGGTCTTAAAGGGCACTTAGCTGTAGTACTTTCTGAGTTTGTCTGCATTCCAAAAGTTCTTTACTGGCTTGCCTGTCAGTGTTTCTAGGGTGTAAGCTCCTTTTCCGGTACTGATTACGATACGGGTAAGGGCCTTCCCAATTAGGGGCTAACTTCCTTTGGGAGGCATTCCTTCTGCCGATGTCAGCTCTCCGGAGTACGAGATCGCCTGGCTGGAATCTTCTGGAGACGACCTTCAGGTTGTACCGGGCTGCCGTTCTTTGCTTGGTTGTAGTATCGCGTATCTGTGCGATGCACCTTCTTTCTTCCAACAGGTCTAAGTCTTCCTTTATTAACCCGGGGTTGTTATCTAGTGAGAAGTTCTGGAGATGCCAGCTTAGTTCCCCTATCTCCACCGGGATCATTGCTTTGCACCTATAGGTTAATTTGAATGGGGTTTCCCCTGTTGTGGGATGAGGAGTGGTTCGGTAGGCCCAAAGGACATGGTCTAACTGCTCGGCCCAGTTTCTTTTGGCCTCGTCCAGTCTTTTCTTTAACCCCCTGACGATAACCCGGTTGGCCGCCTTAGCTTGCCCGTTTGCTCGGGGGTTTTCCACGGCACTGCAGTGGTGTTTTATCTTCAGCCCGTCAAGTAGTTCTTCGAATCCTTTGTCCTTGAACTGCGTCCCGTTATCTGTTACGATGGACTGTGGCACCCCGAATCTGGTAATAATGTGGCGCCAGGTGAACCTTTGAATCCGGGCCGAGGTTATGGTGACCAAGGGCTCTGCTTCTATCCACTTGGTAGAATAGTCCACGGTACGATAAAAAACTTCAATTACCCGAGCACTTGAGGGAAAGGGCCCAACATATCCATGCCCCATTGGTAGAAAGGCTAGGGTATGTATGTCGTGGACAGTTCCCTTAGCGGGGCGTGATAGTGGTCGGAGTGTCGTTGGTATTTTTCGCATACTTAGACGTGCGCAAGGGAGTCTGCCTCCATTATGGGCCAGTAGTAACCTGCCCTGAGTGCCTTTAATGCTAGAGTCTTGCCTCTGAGGTGGTGTCCACAACTCCATTTGTGGACTTCGGCCAGGATGTATTGGGCCTCCTTTGGCATGAGGCATTTGAGGAGAGGTGAAGAAAATTTGCGCTGATATAATTGCCCATCAAAGATGGTGTATCTGACCGCGACTTTTTTCAATTTGGCCGCTTCCTTGGAATCCTCAGGGAGGCTACCAGGCTGCAAGTATTCCGATAGTGGCGTGATCCAGGTACGCTCTTGCTCGTCAACCTGGAAGATAGTTACGTCGGAAACTGCAGGGTACGAGAGGGTTTCCTGGATCACCGATCGGTTGTTACCCAGACTCTTGGTGCTTGCCAACTTGGATAAGAGATCGGCCCTGGAGTTTTGTTCCTGGGATATGTGCTCCACTTTAACTAACTGGAAGTTCGGGAGGAGTTCTTGTACTCTCACCAAGTATTTCTGCAAGAGGGGCTCTTTGGCTTAATACTCGCCTCGGATCTGAGAGGTCACAAGTTGGGAGTCACTACAAAGTTTGATCTTTGTGGCCCCTAGGTCTCTGGCCATTGTCAGTCTCGTGATGCATGCCTCATACTCTGCCTGGTTGTTGGAGGTGGGGAATTCGAACCTTAGTGAATTCTCAATGGTCACCCCCTCTGAGTTCTCCAGGATTACCCTTGCACCGCATCCTTTTGGGTTTAAGGACCCATCCACGAATACGGTTCAAGATATTTTCTCGGGGCAGCCGGGGTCTGAGGTGAGTTCGGCCAGGAAATCCGATAGTGCTTGTACCTTGATTGCTACTTTGAGCTCGTAGGCAATCCCGAACTCGGAAAGCTCAATGGACCAGGCGATCATCCTTCCCGCTAAGTCCGGTTTATACAGTATCTGTCAGATGGGTTGATCGGTCCTTATGACCATGGGATGGCATTGGAAGTACTGCCTCAGTCTCTTGGCCGTAACGATGAGTGCAAAGGTGACCTTTTCTATCTTTTGATACCTGAGTTTGGGGCCTTGCAGTACTTTGCTCATGAAGTAGACCGACTTCTGTCCCTCTGGTGTTTTCTTGATGAGTATCGAACTCACAGCCTCTTCATGGACTGAAAGGTACAAATAAAGGGTTTCCCCTAACTCTGGCCTTGTGAGGATAGGAAGGGATGCCAGGAGGCTCTTGAGGGATGCGAAAGCGTCTTTACAGTCTTGTGTCCACTCGAATCCGGTCCCCTTTTTCAATAGCTTGAAAAGGGGGAGGGATTTATGGGCTGCTTTGGCCAAGAATCTGGTGAGTGCCGCGATTCGTCCATTTAACTGTTGCACCTCTTTCACGCTCCGGGGACTATGTATATCGAGCACTGTCTTGCATTTGTCGGGGTTTGCCTCTATACCGCGGTGGGTCAGCATGAACCCCAGGAATCTCCCAGCTTGGACCCCAAATGCGCATTTTGCTGGGTTGAGCCTCATGTCGTGCTTTCTCAGCTGCGCAAATACTTCTTCGAGGTTCGAGGTGTGTGATCCAAACGATGGGGTTTTGACTATCATATCGTCGATGTAAACCTCTAGCATTCTCCCCATCTGTTCTTCGAAGACTCTATTCATCATCCTCTAGTATGTGTCCACGGTGTTTTTCAACCCGAACGATATTACCTTGTAGCAGTAGCTCGCCCTTTCAGTGATGAAGGCTGTTTTATCTTGGTCTCTGGGGTACATTGGAATCTGATTGTACCCCGAGTAAGCGTCCATGAAAGACAGTATCCGGAAGCCAGAGGAGCTATTGACTAACTTGTCAACGTTTGGGAGGGGGTATGGATCTTTAGGACACGTCTTGTTCAGGTCGGTGTAGTCCACGCACATCCTCCACTTCCCGTTTGACTTTTTAACCAGGACGATGTTCGAGAGCCAAGTGGTGTACGAGATTTCTCTTATGAAACCGGCGTTTAGTAACTCCCTGACTTGCTCCTCGATGGCTTGTTGCCTCTCGGGGCCAACTTTCTTCTTCTTCTGGGAGACCGGCTTTGCATCTCGTTTAATAGATAAACGATGACAGATGAAAGCGGGGTCAATTCCAGGCATGTCGGCGGAGGTCCAGGCGAAGAGATCCTTATTTTTCTGTAGGAGCTCTATCAGCTGGATCTTTTCCTATTCTTCGAGGTTCGCTCCTATCATGGTGACTTGGTCGGGTTTGTCACCCAGCTGGAGTGGGATCAGTTCTCCTTCAGGCTGGGATCTGGTACCTCGGATCTTTTCACGGACATCCAACTCCATCATCAGGATGTTGACTTGGTCCTGGGTGGGGCTGGATGTTCGTGCTTTTATTTTTCTAGAGGTCCTACTGATCTTCAAGTTCTCATTATAGCACTTGTGGGCTGCAATCTGGTCGCCCTTGACCGTGACCACTTCATTGTTCCTGTTGAGGAACTTCATGGCCTGGTGGGCTGTAGAGACCACAGTGGCGATGCCATTTAGCGTAGGGTGGCCTAGGATGATGTTGTAGGTCGAGGGACAAGCCACGACTAGAAACCTCACCTTCACCGTTTTATAGGTGTCGTCATTACCTAGGATAAGGAAAGTTTCAAAGTAACCCACCGGGGTCACTTTTTCTCTGGAGAAGCCGGTTAGTTCGCCTTCATACGGTGTAAGCGCAGACAGAGAGAACTCCAGTCTTTCAAAGGCATCCATGAACATGATATCTGCTGAACTCCCCTAATCTACAAAGATGCGACGGACTTCGACGTTAGAGATTATTCCGAATATGACCAGGGGGCCGTCATGATCTCGGATAATGTCGCCGTAGTCCTTATCGGAGAAGGAGACGGGTGGTGCGTCCTTGTACTCCACGTAGGGTCTCCACGACGAAGAGGTGGATATGCTTAGGATCGCAGTTCGGAGTGCCTTCTTGCGGGAGTTATTAGACGTACCGCCCCCTGCGAATCCCCCCGAGATAGTACTAATGAGCCTGTCCTTTCTGTTACCCCCGCCTTGAGTATCTCGTTCCTGGTCCTGCCTGTTCTCAACATTACGGCGCGAAGGGGTCCGGAATCTCCTGGCAGGACTCTTGCTTTTCCTTAGGCACTGGTTTGGACTCCGCTTGGGGCTGCGGCTTCGTCTCTGGTCCCGGCGCCTTCCGCAGTCTTCTCCTCCTCGGAGACCGCTGATGTACTTCTGCAGACGTCCCTCTTTGATCAGGGACTCGATAACATCCCGGAGTTAGTAGCAATCCTTCGTCTCGTGGCTATAGCTCTTGTGCCACCTGCAATGTTTCGAAAGGTCCCTCTGGAATTGCTTCTTTACAGGTGGTGGCCTCTTGATATCTTGGAACTCGGTTTGAAGGACCTCCTTCAAGATTGTCTCTCGAGGGGTGTTCAAAGGAGTACACTCAGAACACTTGGACCGATACCGTTCGTTCTTGGAGGATTCACGGGGTTGGTTTTTGTTGTGGTTCTTCTTCTGGTGAACCAGCTCGCCTTTCTCTAGATTCTCTTTTGCCCTGGTGACTTCCTCCAGTTCGACGTACTTGTCCGTCCGTAAGTGAAACTCGTCCAAGCTTGCTGGCTTCTTTTTTGCTAGGGACATGAAGAAGCCCGAGTCAGTTCAGAGTCCGTTTCTGGCGTAATGCAGGGTTATCCTATTGTCCAGGTTTTCAATGCCTACGCAGGCCTGATTGAACCTTTTGACGTACTCGCGCAGGGATTCGGAACCTCCCTGGCGGATCCCGGAAAGGGAGTCAATCGACTTTGGTCGTTCCTTTGCTGTGGTGTAGTGCTGTAGGAAACGTTGCGTCAAGTCTTCCCATCCGGTGATCTTTGTGCATGAGGTGACGAACCAAAGGAGGGCGTCCTTCTTTAGAAAGAGGGGGAAAGCCCGGCATAACAGTTCCGGGGTGTACCCGTAGAGTTGCATGGACTGGGTGTAAGCGTCCAGGTGCTCCTGGGGGTCCGTGCTTCCGTCATAGGCCTCCAAATTGCTCGGAGGCTTGAAGTTCCTTGGAACCCCGTATGCCATTAGAGCATCAGAGAATTGTTATTGACGGCTGGGGGCCGGGTTATGATTTCCATAAGCCCCGGCACAGGCATGCTGGATGGTGCCCCTGTTACGAGCCACCCCTTATTTTCCATTGTCGTTGTCCGTCCTCATTGATCTTTTAAGGTTTTCCAACCGATGGTGTTGTTCTTCCAGCTGACGCCGCTGGCCTTCGATGAGTGCTATCTATTGACGCAACAACTCTCGAAGGCCATTCTTTGTTGTTTCAGATTCGACATTGTCTTCGTAGTGAGACGCATGGTCCACGTTGTCGTGGGAGGTTCCTAAGCGAGCGTGCACAGGGATCCTAGCCTCGTGGTTTGTATTGTTTGCTCCACCATGAGGAAAGACAAGCCTGTTACGGATTGAAACCCTTCGAGATGGCACAGGACTTTCAGCAGAGGCTGAAGTTTCATGTCCATCGTTGAGAGTTTCCACTATAACAAGCCTGTTTCTGGCAGCGGAGGTTTCTGGTGGGGTGACGGAAGGAGGGTCATGTTGTGTTGTTGGGCCCTGTATTTGGCCAGGGGCAGCATGCGTGGTGCTACCCTTCCTCTGGTTGTGTCTTGTGCTCACCATAGTTAACGTAGGAATAGAAGTTTATCAAAGATTCCCACAGACGGCGCCAATGTTCTGAAATAGATTCAGAGGATACCTGAGATAGGTACGAATACGGTGGTTTCCTCCTCGCGCAGCTGTCGCCAAGCGTTTGAAGTCCAGGGGGATGGGTACCTGCAATGGGACTCCAATGCTCAAGTTAGGCAACGCACCAGAAGTGTTTTGCAATAAAGTGTATATCGCAGACCTGTTCTTAGGTTAACTTAGCCTGGTATATAAGGAGAGCGTAGCTGGAATCCTCATGCAATCCACGTAGGACGAAGGTACATCAAGATCGTGCCTTGGCAGAAGTTTCAGCCCATGATCGTTGAGGTCTATTTCTGACCTTGTTGGGACTGTCCTACGATCGTTAAGGTCTGTCTCTGACTTTGTCGGGACTGTCCCACGATCGTGGAGGTCCGTTTCTGATCTGGCAGGGCCATTTCCTTAGTGGCCAATCCTGGTTTTAGGGGGATCTTCGTGGGTCTGGCTATCGTGAGTCTGATGCCATGGACCGAGGTCATAAGGCTTTGGCCGGGGTGTTGATAATGGAGTCTGGTAGTTCATGCATTAAGTCGATCCTTCCAGATGAGATCCTGGACTACGGTCCAGAACAGACCCAATCCTAACCAGAATTTATCCTTAGCCTAAAAAAATGGCTTTGCGCCATTGTTAGCAACAAGCAAATGGCCCATTTGTTATGACCCATTTGGCTACCAACTGGTCACTAAAAAAAGACTCAAGCCGAAATAAAAATGGTAATAACTTCTGCACAACATGAATAACATCAAACCAAATAGAAGCCCAAATAACTAAAGAAAACAAAACATAAGCCCTATTGAGTAAATAAAAGGGAAAAGAAACAAAAGAGAACAGGTGAGCACGGATGGTGATGTTGGGTTTTGGTTGTCGATGAATGTGTGTTTTGATGTTGGGGTGTTGGCTTTGTGGTGGTTGTTATGGGTGATGGAATTGTGGCACGAATGAAACATGAAACTACATAAAGAATGACCTCTCTATTGCTTCCTTTCTCCGTATTTTATTTTGCCTCTGTATTTTACTCTCTCTCTTTCAAATTCTCCCCTTTGCTCTCTGTTAGCAAAATAAAATCTTAAAAATTATAAAACGTCCACCACTCCCATTATGGGTTCATTTAATAAAAAAATTATTTTAAAATAATAAAATATACGTATTTTCATCTCAAGCCAATTAGAATATATTAAATAAAATATATATACTAAACGGGTTTGGGAGGTCCCCCCCCCCCCCGTCCCATCGCTGATAATCCCCGCGAATCCCCGCGAATCGGTCCCTAGTCCCCCCTTTTCCCTAGTGTGTGCTGTGCAGTGAAAAGTGAGGTGCCAACCTGCCTTGCATGTTGCAGAGTGAAACCCTCCCTCTGCTTGCGCCAGAGAGTGAAAAAAAAAGTATGGGAGTGGGACAAAAATTTATCAAGGAAGAAAAAGACATATCTACAAAAGTGATCAGAAAATAATAATTAAATTAAATTTTTTTATAAGAAGGCATAAATAAAAATAAATAAAAACATGGAAATTGAGAAGAAAAATTTAGGCTAAAGCATAATTAGAGAATTGGGTCAATAAAATTGGTTGGGCTTCAAAAAAAATAAATAAAGGAAGAGAATATCTTTTTAATAAAACTTTTACAATGATCAACTAGTTATTAAATTTTTTTCATGATCCTGTCAAAATTAAGTGCTGACATAAAAAATAAAATGAAACCAAATACCATTTTTAATTTTGTTACAACCCGAACTCAGGATCCACGACAAACGTATGATAAGGACAAATCATAAACTAGTCTAAGCCGCACAAACCTCTAAACTTATAACATCAATACACAATACATTATATATCCAATACCCACCATTGGGCTTCAACATATGCTTATTTCAAATACTGTATTACTTTGCGATCTCAAATATGAAAATATCTAATAAGTAAATTACAATCACCAATATTTTCCCCTCAAAATAAAATATCATAACTCTTCCAATCTTTAAATAACATAAATCACACTAACATGGATATTGCTTATAGAAATAATGAAGCGCATCTGAGAATAATAGTCCATAAGGCTTACAAATCAAAATCAGCAACAAACTAAATAAGAATTGAAGTCCGTCTACACGAACAATGCATTAAGCTAACTAAAGACAACGTAACAGGCTTCCTTAATCAAATCGGATGAATAGAACTGGAAGCCATCTCTTTACTTTTATTTGAAAAACATAAGTATGATTTGGGTGAGTTGTGATTCAGTGAGAATTACTACCTACTATAATAGAAATATGATAAGCAGCACATGAGTCTTTTATAAACAAGTAAAAATATCGTATATATAAAAAATAATTTTTCAAATAAGCAATTTAAGTCAAATCTTCAACAATCCAAATTGAGAAACATAATAGTTAATGAAAAACAACTTTCAATCATTCAATAAATAAATTGTAATCATTTAAAATACAATCCATGTGAGAGAATTTATTAGGCAAAACTAAAGCATAACGAGCACACAACTCATGGATAAGCTAACTATCTAATAAACTCAAAGCTTGAACTGACAAGCGTCAAGCTTGAAACTATAATCAACCCACGTGTATTGACCTACACACAGAGTCAGTATATACTCTGCTAGTTAGGGTCTAATCCAATTCTATGTGCATCAAGGTTAACATTTACTATTGTTAAATACAATGTTCCAACAAAGTTTTCTCCCAAATAAAGCAATTTAAAAAAATATGTAGCAATCAGCCTTTTATGAAAATAAATTTCCAATAGAATAAAACAAGGATCAAATTTCTAAAATTAAATTATCTCATAGAGAACAATTTCAAACAATAGAAAACTCACTCAAATGAATTCTAATTTCTTTTCCATAAGCATAACCATTGTTTATGTCAATTACCATCATTGACCTAAGCCAATGCTCATAACAATTACCATCTTTGGCACAAATCATTATCGATAACATTTTCCATCTTTGGTCCAAATTTAAAACATTTCAATATAACCAAAACTATCAAGTTAGATCATTGTACAAGTCCATAGTGAGTTTTCTAAAAATTATGTTTATCCCAAATAGTCCATAACGCTCTACTATAATAATAAAAAAAAATCAAATAACAAAGCCAATTTAAAATTAATAAAGTATAAATAAACATATAACATGCAAGAACTACTCATCACACTTATCAAGTCTTAAATGAGCTTTCTTCTAATAATTCGCACGATTGAATTGGGAGTTCCTATATCGTTCTAAAACCATAGAAAATACTATAATTCATATATCAATCATAGACAATACAGTTGCCTAATTTAATCCCTGGCTGAATCCTATATAGACTCCAAATTACAACACCTAGAGTCATTGCTCAAAAGTATACACAATCTGAAACAAAATTCAGAAATATAACTAATCAAAGTTATTGGGTGGGTTACCTTAATAAATCAAAAGACAAGTTGAAAAGGGGAAGTAGCATGTTTGGCGTGAAAATGGCAGGCTTGATTTTCTTATTACTTTGCTAGTCTGAAGCTTGGAGGAGTATAGGGAAGAATAGAATGAGAAAATGGCGAGGAGAAAGGAATGCAAAAACGTTGGAAGTTTATTTGTAGCGTCTCACGTACAATGGAACAAGATTTCTATCATTCAAGTTCATTTATCCTTTTTGCTTCTCTTTAAGTGTTGTTACACGAGACAAGCCCACGTTTTCAAGGCCTCCAGTTCACTGAGTTAAATTTGGTGTTACATAGGGATGGCAATTTTACCTGCTCCCACGGTAATACCAGTGACGGGGGCATGTAATATCCGTTTAATTTCTTCTGCAAATATAAATACTCGTTTATATTATCTTCGTTTAATAAACGGGAGCGGGGGTAGTTCCCCCCGTACCTGCGGGTACCCGCAAAAAAAATATAAAAATATTTTATATAAAATTATTAAAAATCTCATTATATAAATTAAAATATTATGATATTATATATATATTTTTTATTTTTTATTTTATTTTTTAATTTTATTAATTTTTTTATAATTTATTAGGTACCCACGGATATCCGTGAGTACCCGTTTATCCCCGAAAAATAATATACGGATACCTATACGGATATGGATATGGAGGCGGGGCGGGGGGCGGAGACGGAGGCGGGAGGAATATTATCAACTGGGGTGGGCGACGGGAGGCTACTACCCATCCTCGCCCCGCCCCGCCCCGTTGATATCCCTAGTGTTACACTCTTCCTCAAACAATATTCAGTTGCTGCCATATCTTATTGTGGAGTCCATCCACATCCTTTTGTTAAGAGTTATCTTCAAATAAATCCAATTTTAGTTTCTTGTATTATTTATCATCCGATATATGAGAGATTAATTTCCCGAATAAGATCATGTACCTAAGCGGAGATTCTTATATATAGTGTTATTTCTATATATATGTAAATTCTGAAACCAAACTTAGAATCACATGCTTAAAGAATTTAAACCTCTTTCACTTGAGTCAACACAAATTTAATAAAACTCTTATTAGATAAAGTTAAGTCTCTCATGACTCAATCTTTTCTTAGAGCAAATTCTCTGGCTTAGTTTTTTTTTTTTAATTTCCACAAATCAAAATTATTCACAATTACCTATTAAATACAAGAAAAATAAATAATTAAATCTTATTAGGGATATCACAAATCTTACAAAATTTATTAATATATCTTGTAGCAACAACACCCGTAGATTAACATGAAAACCCTAAATATAGAACACTTTTGAAGTGCTTACCTACAAATTTTGTCAGTATGGAGGTTCCAAAACATATTATTTGCCTATTGATGTTACAAATCTAATTTAGAAAAAACTAACTTGGTTAAGATACGAGTGTAGGGAATATTTGCTTCAAATAATATGTTTAGTACTATTTAAGTTACAATCATAAAATTATAAAAGGAATACATATTTTCTAATTTGATATTTCACACTATCTTACCCGATTCACATTAAAATAGGTGCCTCTACATGGAAAGGTTGAATAAAAGGCCATGCCCACTTGTGTTTTAGGATCTGATGGAAAATTACCAATATTAAAGAATTAATTTGTAAATTGAAAAAAAAAGACAAAGAAAGAATATTCCCCCCTCCCATGTGCATTACGCCCGTACCCATTTCCTCAAACACCTTCTGTAACTACATAACAATAAAAATACTCCTTTTACAATTACTTATTTAGAGTTCTAAATTTTTTTTGACCCACAAATTAAATATAACTCTTATCATCTATCAACTCATATCCTATTCCACAAAACCTTCGAATTCAAAATTCCTAATACATGAAAGAATCTACTACATTGGAATGCAACCACTCCACTAAAAAACTTAACAATTTTAAGAAAGGAGGACCTGATTTGAAATGCTTTTGTCAGTATCACTTACCATTCAAACTTGTGAAAAATATGTGCACAGATGTGGGAATAGAAAAAAAAAATCATCTTTCAGTTGAGCTCCTCAAATTCACATGACTGAAGATAAATTTTCTTATGCTTTGCATATTTGAAAAATGTTCAAATGATCCAAGCACAATTTCAAAGTTGTGTACGCCAGTTACTTTGAAATGATAATATGTATCACCAAGTAGTAATGATGATAAAAGCATAACAAATCCAATTTATAATGCTAACAAATGAAGAACAAATTGATGTGGATTGAAGGATGCAAATATAAGTGTAGGTTGTCTCAAGTAATAAATTTCTTAGGAGTCCGAGGTCGATCCACAGAGAATTGATGGAAAAAAAATTCTTTGAGGTAAGAAAAGTTTTTGTCACAACAATAAAGATAATAAAACTTGTTCACAATTAAATTAAAGAACTTGTTTGGGTTAGGAGATCTACTTTTGTTAATAATTTAAAGACATGATTAATTCTTTTTATAACTCAATTAAAATCCACGCACAACGGAGGTTCCAATTGAAAAATAAAATATTCAAAGTCTATTAGTTATATTATGGTTCCTTTGATTATTTAACAACACCAACACTTGTAAATGGGTTCAAACATTCATTGTGCCAAACCACTTGTCTACAATGAATCAAGAACTCCACTTTACAAGGAGCAATTATTTACCAATACCAACACTTGTAAATAAGTTCAAGCATTCATTGTGTCAAACCACTTGTCTACAATGAATCAAGAACTCTACTTTACAAGGAGGGTTTCTAAATTGATTAGAAATAAAATACAACACACATAATGACCACTTGATAATATATCATTTAAGCATAAGAAAGAAATTAATCTAACTTTATTTTATTACCAAAAGCTTCACCCCTTCACCCAATCAAGATGAGGATTAGTTACTCATGAACAAGATGAAAGAAAGAGAGAAGACGAAAAAGATGAACATAACTTCAATTTAGAACAAAAAAAACTACAACAAGAGAAACAAATAACATAATAGCATAATCTTAGCTAAGATTTCAAATGATTAGCCAATGCTTCTTTTTATAGAGCTCAAGGAGTACAAAATGACAATGGAGTGATTTGATGATGATAAGTAAATGTCAAAGGAGTTGTTTGATGAAGGTAAGTGAGTGGAAATTATAGAGATTCTTGTTTCCGAAATGTTTCAGTTCTGAGCTCATGGCATGTGTCATTTTCTCATCAAGTGGTCTTCATAAGAGTTGTAGAGAATTATTTTAGCTTTCCAAAGCCACCAGTTTCAGCTCAAAAGACCACCGCCTACAGCCCGAGATATGGCCCAATTACTGCACATTGTTTAGGCCCAACTACAGCTCCTCTGTTCTGACTTTCAAGCCCAATATCACCTTCAAGACATTCGATCTGAATTTTGTGTTCTTTATGAAAGTTGTAGATTTGGGTCTTAACTTTCAAATAGCACCAGTTTCATTCCAAAAGACCTCCTATAGCCCGAGAGATAGCCCAATAAGTGCACAGAGGTCAAACTGTCAGGTTCAGAACTTTAGATTTTGCTTCAATTCCAATTAGAGTTATCCAAACGTGTGTTCCAGATCTTAAGGTCTTCATGAAAGTTGTAGAAAATTATCTTAGCTTTCCAAAAAGACCAGAATCACATCCATTGGATATTTGTAACTCAAATTATAGTCAGTTTACTGAAAAATGCAATCACTTAAATTAATGACAATTCAAGTAATAATTTTTTCAATCATCCAATTAAGCTCAATTTCACAAAATATGACAAAATCAACTTAATTAAGCTTAATTGAACCTTAAGAAGCCTAGTGAGAGGATGATAAAATGAATAAAATATATTGTTATCAGATTCTCTCACACTAAACTTTTGCACTCCCGGGTAAAACACATAAGACAAAAACTAGGGAACAAAGAAAAATGACACAGACTCAAAAGCTAAAAACTCTAAAAGACTTGATGAATCAAGAAGAGCAACCAAAAATTCAAGGGATCAAAGCATTAATGAGGTAACATTTCTTCACATCTCAAACCATCAAGTAAGGAAACTTCAGTTGAAAAGAATGAATCAAGAATAATAGATCCTCACAGGATTCACTCTCAATCTTTCAAGCGTTAAAAAAGTATGTATTTCACTCAATTCAACCAATGAAAAATTACACTATCATAAGCTTGTTTATTTTCTACTTCTCCACTACACAGAACACGTGCATATACAAATCATGAGGATTTTATTCAATGTTATAATGAGGTCAAGATAAAAGAGGGTGGTAATATGGATAAGACAAGTTAAAAACCAAAGAGAATAAAAGAGCGTGAGAGCTGAGTTCAATTAATAAGCATGAAAGTTCATCCCAACTCCACCTAATACAAATTCCCATTACATATTCTTTTCCCTTCCTTTTTTGTCTTGTTGGTCCTTCTTTACACATTTATTTATTTATTTATTTTAGATCATAAATATACACGCACATTTTTTTTTCAATTAGCTACTCTTTCCTTTTTCACTGACTATTTTGCACACACACCCCTACACTTGTTCAAAAACACATCCATTAATAAAGTCAATGCTCTCTTATTCCCTAAAGTCAGGTAAGAACATGATTTTTTATTTAAGGCACATAATGAGGTGGAAATAAGGAATAGTCAAATAATCTCAAAGGAGTTAAGCAAAGGAAAATAGGTCATTTCCAATGCCTTACATTAGCAAGAATCAGAGAATTTTCAAGAAGTCATAAAAGTGCTTGATATCATATTGAGACAATATGCTGCTGAGCAAGGCTACCTATTTGGTTAAAGTAGTTATTTCAAGAAAAATGCCTCAATCATGTTTATGTGTGCATGTGAAAATGTAGCCTAAAAAAGAATCAAAGCAAGTTCTAGAGTAACAATTCCATGAGTAAAAAAAATCACACAAGAAAGAAAAGAATACTACCGATTCAATTAATTCATCAATAGACTCAAAATCTCACAAGGCATATATCTATCATTCACAATCTATCAATTCAACATTCATAACCAAACATGTAAAATTTAAGACAAAAGACAATTTATTCAACCATGCTATGATCCTTGAATTTCAATTATTTTAAAGGAGGTGAGAATTCATTCACTTGAATCATTCAAAGGAAATTAAACGATAAAATTTTGTTACTTCCACAAATCATCATAGAATAGTTACTTCCCCAATCTAGATGCGTCTCAGGAGTAATTTACTTCTTACTCTGTCATCATTCATTGGTTTAGTAAGTTCATGACTAGATCACAACATTGTCCTCAATGTTAAAATATAGATGAGTAAATGATAAAAGATATTACCTATTGCGACAATTATTGAAAAGAGAAATCTGACACAAATTTAAATAGAAACAAAGTACGATAAATAAAATCAAAGGTAAAGAAAAGTTATAGATGAAGTGTCAGATCTGGCTTGCGTTTCATGCTGCTTCCCTCACTGCTTCCTTCTGACCAATCAATCTGAGTTTTTTTTTTGTTTTTTTTTTACTTCAAGAAAACCATCAAGGTAAAAAGTCTAGAAACCCTTGAAAGACTCTGCTCAAAGGATCGTTTGTCCAAAACCAAAATACAACAAAATCATACAAAGATAAAAGAAATATAATAACAAATGATGACATACCTTTATGTACAATTTTTATGGCGTATCTTTATACTGCACGTCATGAGTGCGGTAGTGGCATATCTTTGAGTTACGTGTCATCGGTGCAACATATGAACTCCACAAGGATTTCTAAACTGACAACAAGAACCTTTGAGTCCTTTCCGTCCCGCTTACAGAATAGCAGCCCTCTATCTTCCTGCAAACCTAATTAAATGCTTGTATTCTAAGAAGATGGTACTTGACTGCAGCCAGTCAGAACTCGCCATAGAGGCCTACTAATTAAAGTAAGTATACGGCTCAGTAACAGTTTCCGTTCACTATAAAAATAGGACGCTTCTTTCTGTCCATCAATGCTACAGAGCTTTGGTTCCAAGAACTAGGAATGTAGCACGTGGCTCTCTACAGAGCATGGTACACGAATCTTATTTAAGAACCGACTTGCAAAGGTCCACCTAAGTCAATGACGGATTAGCCAAAGACTGGGGCTCCACAACTAATTAAAGTCATGGTACTCCTTTCGAATTGCCCTTGTTCAATTTTTTTTTATTTTTTTAAAGAAGAAGAAGAACAAGATAATATATGCATGTTGTTGTGATTGTGGCTCACATCTTCCTCTAATTTTACATCCAGTAACAGTTTAAATGCCTTCTACGAGTCGAGGATAAGCTTCTCATCCAATTATCTTATCAATTGGCAAACAAGGTCTTTTAGAATCAGAATCCCAAGACTGTAACGTTTTTGTTCGTCTTTGAAGAGATTCCACAAATTTAGAAGTTCACGATACACAAATTCACAAGAACGTGTCTCAAGAGTCAATAAGATATCATTTAATGACTTAAGTCCGTTCTTAATGAAAATTATTTTATTTTCTCAATTTGTGGAAACCATTCCCAAAGAACGACATCGTTTGTTACAATTTCATCGTGCACATTTATGACAGACTTGTAACCTTTTTACTCTTCTCCTTTTAGAATATGAACTTCTACCAAGACCTGACATGTATGAGTCAAATGAATTGACTAAACAAATTTTTAATGAGTCAGAAGAACTCCTTATGTGAAGATAATCATCTAAGATAGCTTCAATTCCTTCAACTTCTTCTTTTTCATCAAGGACTTCTTGTGGTTGCTTGCACATGTTAAAAATGTTGAGCTCCAGTGTCATATTTTCAAATGTTAGCTTCATCACTCCATTTCTGTAATTTATCACAGCATTAGTTGTTGCTAAAAATGGACGGCCTAAAATAACAAGAATTGACTTGCAACTATTAACCATAGGTTTAGTATCAAAGACAATAAAATCCACATGATATATGAATTTATCAACTTCTACCAACACATATTCCACTATTCCTCTTGGAATTTTAATTGATCTATCGACAAGTAGAAGAGTTGTAGAAGTTAGTTTTAACTCACCCAAGTTGAGCTACTGATAAACTGAATATGGAAGCAAATTAACACTAGTACCAAGATCAAGTAAAGCTTTTTCAATTTCATGTTCTTCAATAATGCATAAAACTGTAGGACAAACAGGGTCTTTATATTTCAAGGCATTATTGTTCTGAATAATGGAGCTTACCTGTTCAGCTAAAAAGGCTTTCTTTTTCACATTTAGTATCCTTTTAACTGTGCACAAGTCCTTCAAATATTTGGCATAAGAAGGAATCTATTTGATAGCATCTAACAAAGGAATATTGACCTTAACTTGTTTTAAAATTTTAAAAATTCCAGTGTTATTGTTCAATTTCCTTAAATTGCTTAATGCTTGAGGAAATGGGGGTGCAAGCGAGAGTTTAGTCTCTTTTTTGTCAACTTCTTTATTTTCTTGGAGGATTGGTTCATCATCTCTTTAACAAGGTTCGAGAATTTGTTTTTAAACAGCATTTCCACTCCTAAGAGTTATCACTGACTTGACTTGATCCATTTGTTAATTTTTTGAATTACCCTCATTTAGACTGTACTGACCCTTGAGATTTGGTAGAGGTTGAGAAGGAAATTTTTTTTTCTCGTGAATGGTGAGTGTAGAAGAAAGTTTAGTAAGAATTTCTTTTATGTCAATCATAGTTTGATTGTTTTGTTTATTAATGGTCTCTTGCTTTTCTATGAATGCGTGCAATATTTTTTCAAGGCTTTTCCTATATGGTGGGACATAATGTGCATATCCTTGAGAATTTTGAGAGTCCTATTGTGCCTGAGGAGGTGGTGGTTGCATAAATTGTGCTTGATTATTATTCTTCCAGCTGAAGTTCGGGTCATTTCTCCATCCCGGATTATATGTATCTGAAAAAGAAGAAGTAAATGACTTTTTAAAATTATTCATTGCATTTACTTGCTCATGCATAACTTCTTTAAAAATAAGAATCTTATGACATTCATGTGTTGAGTGTCCTAAGTCATTACAAATGCCACAAATTTCTTCATTTTGCACAAAATTGATTTCTTTTACTTTTTCTAATTCAATGGCTTTAACCTTTCTAGTCAAACTGGCGACCCTAGCATTTAGATCTTCTTCTTGACTAAAGTGATATTTTCCTTTACTTGCAATGTTAGATCTAATTGAATTTTCAGAAATATTAGTATCATGCCAAGATTGAGAATTTTTAGCCAACTGGTTTAAATAGTATAAAGCTTTTTCAAGTTCTTTATTACGAAACTCGTCATTCCACATTGTTTCCACAAATTATTTAATTTCATGTGTTAAACCTTCATAAAAAAAGATTATAGTGCATCATTTTTCAAAACTATGATGTGGCAAGAATTTAACATATCTTTAAAACGTTCTCAACATTGAAAATATGCTTCATTTGAATTTAGAAAAAAAAATTGAATTTGTCTTTTCAAAGCATTAGTTTTTATGTGTCGAAAAAAATTTCTTTAAAAACTCACCTTGCATTTCTTGCCATGTGTCAATTGATCTTGGTTTCAAAGCATTAAGCCAAGTTTTTGCTTTATCTTTTAAAGAAAAAGGAAACAATTTAAGCTTAACAATCTCTTAAGTGTAATTTTGGTCATTGAAAACAATACATACTTTCTCAAATTCTTTTAGAAGTAAATATGAGCTTTCAAATTCTAAACCATGGAAATTAGGAAGTAAAGAAATCATACCTGACTTAAATCTAAAATTGTTAGTATTAAGTAGAAAGATAAAACATGATGGACTAGAATTTTGAGGTGGTTGCAAATATTTACACATGGTTCGCAACGGTTGATTTTCATGTTCATCATGTACACTTTCATTTTCAGTCATTGTGTCAATTGTGTGTGATTGTGATTCAAACAAATCAATATATAAAGTACCAAGATTAATTTTAACTAAACGACTAGAATTTGAATCAAGATACCAATTAAACATAAATAAATGACTTAAAATAAAAAATAATAATAATGTATAAATCGGCTGTATAAATCAGTCATTAAATATTAAGCATAAATAAATGACATAAATAAATAAGTCAGAAAAAGTAAATAAATGACATAAATAAATTAGTAAGTCGAAAAGCGTAAATAAATAAGTCGAAAGGCATAAAATAAAAAAAAAGGTTAGTAAGCATAAATAAATGATATAAATATAAAAGTTAGAAAGTTAGTAAACATAAATAAATGACATAAATATAAAATTTAAAAAATTAGTAGGTTAGTAAGTTAGAAAGTTAGAAAGTTAGAGAGTTAGTAAAGAAACCGAAAGACCGGCAAGCCGATCTTTTGCTCCGGTGAGGGAGAAGAGAGAAAATATTTTATTAAAGAAAAATAATCTCAATAAATTAAAACTTCAAATCAAGTCCCTGGTAACGACGTCAAAAACTTGATGCGGATTAAAGGATGCAAACCCAAGTGTAAGTTGTCTCAAGTAATAAATTTCTCGAGAGTCTGAGGTCGATCCACAGCGAATTGATGAAGAAAAAATTCTTTGAGGTAAGGAAAGACTTTGTCACAACAATAAAGATAATAAAGCTTGTTCACAATTAAATTAAAGAACTTGCTTAGGCTAGGAGATCCACTTTTGGTAATAATTTAAGGACAAGATTAATTCTTTTTATAACTTAATTGAAATTCACGCACAACGGATTCCAATTAGAAAATAAAACATTCAAAGTCCATTTAGAATTATATACGTAGTTATATTATGGTTCCTTTGATTATTTACCAACACCAATACTTGTAAATGGGTTCAAGCATTCATTGTGTCAAACCACTTGTCTACAATGAATCAAGAACTCTACTTTACAAAGAGGGTTCCTAAATTAATTAGAAACAAAATACAACACATATAATGACCACTTGATAATATATCATTTAAGCACAAGAAAAAAATTAATCTAATCTTATTTTATTACCAAAAACTTCACCCCTTCACCCAAGCAGAGATGAGGATTAGTTACTCATGAACAAGAAGAAAGAAAGAGAGAAAAAGAAAAAGATGAACATAACTTCAATTTAGAACAAAGAAAACAACAACAAGAGAAACAAATAACACAATAGCAAAATCTTAGCTAAAATTTCAAATGATCAGTCAATGCTCCCTTTTATAGAGTTCAAGGAGTACAAAATGACAATGGAGTGATTTGATGATGATAAGTAAATGCCAAAGGAGTTGTTTGATGAAGATAAATGAGTGGAAATTATAGAGATTCTTGTCTCCGAAATGTTTCAGTTATGAGCTCATGGCATGTGTCATTTTCTCATCAAGTGGTCTTTATAAGAGTTGTAGAGAATTGTCTTAGCTTTCCAAAGCCGCCAATTTCAACTCAAAAGACCAGCTACATCTCGAGATATGACCCAATTACTGCACACTGTTCAAACCCAACTATAGCTCCTCTATTCTGACTTCCAAGCCCAATATCACCTTCAAGACATCCGATATGCATTTTGTGTTCTTCATGAAAGTTGTAGATTTGGGTCTTAACTTTCAAATGGCACTGGTTTCATTCCAAAAGACTTCCTATAGCCCGAGAGTTAGCCCAATGAGTGCACAAAGGTCAAACTGTTAAGTTCAAAAACTTTAGATTTTGCTTCAACTCCAATTTGAGTTATCCAAACGTGTGTACCAGATCTTAAGGTCTTATGAAAGTTGTAGAAATTTGTCTTAGCTTTCCAACAAGACTAGAATCACATTCGTTGGATATTTGTAACTCAAATTATAGTCAGTTTACTAAAAAATACAATCACCTAAATTAATGACAATTTAAGCACTAATTTCTTCAATGATCCAATTAAGCTCAACTTCACAAAATATGACAAAATCAACTTAATTAAGCCTAATTGAACCTTAAGAAGCCTAATGAAAAAATGATAAAATGAATAAAATACATTGTTAACACAAATAATGCAATAAAACCACACACTTAAAAAATACCTCCCATCCAATTTGGTTTTATGCAATCTCAATTTCATGATGTTAAAAAGAGAAAGAAAAAAAGTTCAAACATCAGATATTTAAGTAAAATGCAATCAATAATATTTAAGAAAATTTTGAAAATGAGGGTTAAACATGCATTTGACTAATCCTTAAGTTACAAAACTATACCCATGCCTCAATTTCATGATGTTAAAAAGAGAAAGAAAAAAAATTCAAACATCAGATATTTAAGTAAAATGCGATCAATAATATTTAAGAAAATTATGAAAATGAGGGTTAAACATTTGACTAATCCTTAAGTTACCAAACTATACCCCTACCCCATTCTTGCAACCTAAACAATTCAAAACCCAATTATTCTTATTAAAAGTAGATTAGTATAAATATAAACAATCTCAATTAAAAAATATATTTGATTTTGTATGGAATAGCCTCCGTAATGAGTTTGACATCTTATATAGTTATTAACATAATCAAATTCATTAAATAAGGTATCAATATAAGATTGAATAACATTACAAAAATGTACCACGTGTATTGATTCAAGTGTAACGGGTTCAAATCCCTTAAACATGTATTCTTAAGTTTGATCCTGATATTCATGTATGGAAATAACATCATTGTGAAGGGTTCCGCTTAAACGTTTGACAGTATTTAAAAGATTAGTCTTTCACCTATCAGATAGAAATATACTTTAAAAACCAAAACAAAAAATCACAAAAATACTTTACATTAACATTACATTAAAATTAAACTAATATTCTAGTAAAAAAATCTAATATTATTTATATTGCTTTTGAAATAGAAATTAACATGACCATATTATAAGTAGAAAATAAAATAAATTCAAAGGTAAACAATTATGAAAACTAAATCTGAGCCTCTCAATTAAATATATGTCAGCTAGGCCTTGGAAAAACTTTGACCATTTATACCAATAATCAAATATATCCATGTGCCACAACTAACAGTTGTATTGCAGAAGTAACACATATACACAAGCTAACACTTTGCCAATTGCCAAATCAACGTCACACTACTTCACTTTCAAACACGCTGCCTCATAAAACACCACTTTCAATGACATCCCACCGAATGTGTGATGCAATGCATCTCTCTTACTAAATTGTCCTTGCTAACACTTGTATGCATCTCACTTTCATACAAGCTAACAATTTGCCAATTGCATGAGATAAAATTTCTTGTACTTTATTATTTATTAACTTCACCCCAAGAACCCTTGTCTGGAATAGGCACCGCACCGCGCATCAGTGCACAAGCTGACTCGTGCATTAAAAACGTTTATATACAAATCTTTTTGGAACAAAACTTTTTTGAAACATATGATAATATAAGATTTAATAATATAAAATAATAAGATAAAAATTTATAATATAAAAAATATGATTAATTCTTATATAATTAAATATTTGATTTCTAATAGTATAAAAATTTTAATAATATAATAATTATTTAACATGATTATAATATTCTTTTAGTATAAAAAATGCATAAACCCAGAATTTCATCTTCTTTGTTTTGCACATAAATTACAAAAAGGCAGAATCCAAAAAAAAAAATCTCATTTTCCTACAATCTCAAACCACCATTTCAGGAACCAACCCATAATTTTCCCAAGAAAATTCCGTACCAAATTCTTGAAAAATCCAAAGATGGGGTCAGGCTAGTGATCAATGGGGTCGCGGATTGCAGGGCCGAGTCCGGGGGCATATGGTGTGCCTCGGTGATAACTTCATAAAATGCAGTTATTTGTGCATCATGTCTGTGCTTTCATTGATTGCTTAAATCCTCATTGTATGCATATTTGGAATGTTTTATACTTATATTTATTATATTTAATTCTGATACCTTTCTTATATGATATTAAGCAATTTGTGCTTACTTTGTTATTAATTAAGTAGATTTGCAATTGTTAATGATTTGATGATTTCTCTATTATAGGAAGGGCTCCAAACAAGTGGATATATAGAGCATTTGAGCTAAAATTAGAAGAGAAAACTAAAGAAGCATTCTAGCAGTTGACGTTGTGGCGCAGATATATCAATGCTGTGGCATGGTGAATCCCCTGCATCCAGACAGAGAGCTACGAAATTTGCACGCCGCGGCGTAGGCATGTTAATGTCGCGACGTGGTGACCTAAATTGAAACGTGTTGCAGCGCAGCAAGTTCAATGTCGCGGCATGACTCTATTTTCCTGGGCCTATAAATACAATTTTAACAGATTTTACAAAAAGGGCTTTTTAGGTCTTAGAGAAGTTGTGGCTGGAACTTCATTTCTGGGTAGATTGGAGGCTTGGGGAGCCAAGGTTGGAGGTCATCTTCCTTATGGAGGATGATTCAAGCATAGAAGATCACATCCATGAGCTTCCTTCCTTCTCCCTTAGTTTTCTTCTCTTTCCTTATCCTTTGAGTACTGATTTTGTGTATATTTTCATGTTCAATGATTAGTTGAGTTATATTTAAGGATTACTTTGGATCCTTTTATGAATATTGATGTTTATGTATTACTTTGAGTATATATTAATGTTTAGTTTTGTTCAATCATATAGATCTTAATGCTCTTGATAGTTTGATCAGCTGTTAAGTGAATTGTTGAAATTTGATGAACCTAGACATAGGAATTTGGATTTGAGATCATATGTATGGTTGATGCATGTTTGATGAGTTCAATAAGTTGATTCGCTAATGTGATAGAAATATACCTCTTAGCCATGTATAGCATGTGTTTGAGAATAAATCGTTCATTAGTAGATCTCACTCTGGTTCTCATGGAAGCATAGTGAGCTAGGTGAAAGAAGTCAGGGTTAACTGACCTAGACATAGGTTTTTAACTAAAGTAGATTTTCAAGCTAACTTAACTATTCATTAATGTTGCTTATAAGGATTGTGTAGCATTAATTGAAGTATGAGGTGAAGAAGGATTTCCTAAATCTCTAAACTATTATATTTACTTTCATTTATCGCTTTTATGTCTTTAGATTAGTTTTACTGCATTTTCCCATATTTTATATGTTCTTTAATAGAATTTAGATAAGCAATTAGTTGATACTTAGTATTGGAAGTCAATCATCCTCGTGAGAATGAACTTTTACTCTGTATCTATATGACTTGAATGACCCGTACACTTGCGGTACACAAATGATCTAACACTCTGTCAGTGGCGTGGCGTGGACAGTGGGCATGGATTTGAGTGGTTTCAGGCGAGGTTCAACGGTGGTGGTGAGATGGTGCTAAAAGGGAGGCTGGGTTGTGGTGGCTCGTTGGCTGCGCGTGGAGCATGACATGGAGCACCAGTGCAGCGAGACAGTGAGAGGCAGCGCGTTGGTGCGCGTTTGGCTTGGAGCTTCCGCGTTGTGGACGACGTGGAGGCGCGACGGCTTTAGGTCAATGTTGAGGGCTGATTTTGGAGGGTGGCCATACAATGGGTGTTGGATTATGAAGAGCAATGACTATTTGGTGTTGATAGCAAAGGAATGGTGGCTGAGTGTTCTTGGCAGAAAGGGAGGCTTTGAGTGAGAGGATAAAGTTGAAGGGTAGGATGAGTAAAAATATCTTATCAAGTTTTATTATGGGATGAGAGAGAGGATATTGTTATCAGATTAACCTACCAAACACCTGATAAAACTTGATAGTATTAGTTAATGCTATTATATTCTCCTTATCTTATCCACCACACGTAGCCTTAGATGGTTAACTATATATATACAAATATAAATATTTAAATACAACATAACAAAGTTAGTTTAATTAATGTTTTAATTTAACATGTGAATAAACTTTCTCGATTTGTCAAGATATATATTTTTTAGTGCATGTATTACGGGGCAGGCAATGACATGTAACTTATCTTTATTTTTTATTAAACATAAAGTATTAGTATAATCATGTTTATAATTTAGCCGAAAGATTTACTTTATGCTCAATTATTTAACTAAACTCACAAATTACATGCATGCATTAATATTGTTGCTAAATGCAAGACAAAAAAAAAAGTTTTTACTAGAGAGAACAATTGAAATTGCTTTTTTATCAAACTATTATTTATGACCAAATTATTTATTAAAATATCATTTTTTTAAACTATTTATCAAAATAGTTTTACCATAAAGGTAAAAAAGTCCAATTGAGACTCAGCAACTTGCAGAGTTATACATAGTTTTAGAGTCAGAGGTACAAAATTATTTGCCACTTTGTTGTACTCGGCGAAGGGGATTCCTTTATAGCGTTGGCCTTGTGAAGACGATATCTGACAATTGCTGTGTGCGTGGATGTGAGTCTTATAGGCGGGTAACGGATAGATTTTCTTATGAGTTGTTATGCTTGGAATCGTGCAAGCCAGGTATGAGACAGTAATGACAAGTTATTTATGCTGCTTGGCAAGGGAAGAACTTGAAATTAATAACTTTATAACCCATTATTATTGAAGTTTTTTTTTTTGTTAAAGTCTAGTTTTTCATCCTACTTTCAAGCAGCAAGATATATATATATCTAATTATTGATAAAGAGACTTTGGTCTAATATTTCACTAATTAGATGTTAATTTAGGTAATAAAAGAATCTATTTCTACAATTCAATGAATCTTAGAAAAATTTATTTACCAACAATAATTGACACAACTAATAAGGAAAGACCGTATCAATTAAGTTGGTCAGGGTTCGAATCCTGCTAAAATATATTGTTAATATATTGTCTTAACTTTGAATTGAAACAATCATTCTTGGCTCTAAATTTTTTATAAAAAAAAATTATTTATACCTTTCTCCTAAATGATTATTAACACGGTCCCAAAGCTCCATACTACAAGGAAAAAAAAAAAAGCCATCATTTCCCTATATAATTTTATGTTACTAATAAGGTTAAATTTTTAAATGAGTAAATTACTCTAGCACATTAAAAATTTAGTGTAATGTTTAACTTTTTTTGATTCTTATGCAAGGAATGATATATTTTTCCTATACAAGAGTGACTTTTTTTTTTTGTTACATACAAAAGCGACTTTCGATTTACAAAACATTACTCTTTTCAAATTTTATTTACTTTGAAAGTTTGAATAAATTTCCAATCCACCAAGCTAATACATAGAGCACCTAGGTTTGGTCACACAGTCCTAGTGACACCTGGCTAGCATCCATGTTTTCTGCTTCCTCAGCTGGCTATAAATCAGCAACCCACAACACCAAGCCATGCAAGTCATCACACCCTCTTATCCAAAAATGGCCACTTGTGCCACCACCTTGCTCCTCCTCCTTGCCATGGCCACCACCACCTTTTGCCTCCAAGAATTGGAGGTACTCCAAATGGCCCAAACCCAGGTTTCAATGGCCAAGAATTGGGTTGGGAACTCTGTGAGATTGCATGGCTTGGAAAGCCTAAGCGTTTCTGATCAAACAAGTGTGGCTCTAAGTGATTGTGCCAAGCTCTATGGGGAGAGTCAATCTCGGCTCTCTCACATGATGTCTGATAAGAGTAATTATACCAAAGAAGATGCGCTTACATGGGTTAGTGCTGTGATGACAAACCACAGGACTTGTTTGGATGGATTGCACGAAAAAGGGTATGTTGAAGCTCAGATTTTGGATAAAAACTTGACCATGTTCCTTGGTCAAGCTCTCGGTTTGTATGCAAAGAACGAAGGCAAAGGAAACGGTAAGTAACTTGTAGTATATATTGTTATAAAGTGGCCTTGTCTTGCTTTGAACTCTCTCTCTCTGACTCTCACTTCTGAAATGACTTTTGATTGATCACTAGGGAATTTTCATATGTAATAGGTAGGGATGGCAACGGCCTGTGCCGTCCCCGCCCTGATTACGGACACTCATTTATAATTTTTGTAGATAAATTAAATATTTATAAATATTTGTAGATAATTAATAATTTAAAATAAAATTTTAAAAATTATAAAAATAAATAATTAAAATAAATTTTAATATAATATATTATAATTTTATTCAATAATATAAAATTTTTATAAAATTAAAAAAATATTATAAATAATAAATTAAATTTAATTATATTTTATAATAATTAATTTACATAAATAATTATTACATAAACAGTGTATATATTTTTAACAAATTTTATTATTATAAATTCATTCAATAAAAAAATTATTTTAAAATAATAAAAATATATATATTTTCATTTCATCTCAAAATTAAAAAAAAAAAAAAATAATATATAATATATAATATATATTAAATAAAAAATATAATTAATAAGTTTGCGAATACTCCAAGACGAGTAATATAATCTTCACCCTCACTCTTATTTATTAAATAAATATTTATTCTTCGTTCCATTTATCTGTAAATTTCTGTAAATAGGGATAATTTTCACATATCTAATAATAGGTGTATACCAACATCTACATTCTGCTAATGCACTAAATGTAAAATAAATGAGAAGGTTACTGCTGTCCACGTGGTTCACCATTGAACATTTTAAAATAGGACAGCATTCAGACATTTCAAGTTTACAAGCTGCATTTGAACAGTGATCCACCACGTGTGTGTCTCTCTATATATATTTTATGCTTTTTTAATAAATTTTTTACATAAATCTTTTACTTCAAAAATTTCATCAACTACTATGCATAATACGAAAAAAGATAATCTCTCATGTAAAATTTTTATATGATCTCATGTGAAAAGAGATATAACTAAACACAAAAATCTTAATGTAAAGTTCCATAAATTTTAAGAGAGTTTTATTATTTAAAATGTTTGTGTCTATCACTTCACATGAGATTGTTATATGAAGATTTTACAGTGAAATCAGCCATTCCCGCATAATACACCAGTTGTACAGCATCTTGTCATCATATATAGACACTAGTCAAATTGAATTTCTCTTCATTTTTGTACGCGTCTGATTTGTACTTTTGTTATATATATATTTGAGCTTACCTCGACCTATATTTCTGAAAGTATAGCTACGATTTCCTTTTTTTGGCAAAAGAGGTTAGAAGAATGTCTTTGTTACCGAAGGCCACTATTGGAATATTGTCCTTTAGTGTATGGGACAAAGAAAAGAAATCAAGAAAGCTGACTGGGATATGCAATAAGCTATTATTGGTCTACCTTATAGTAGACAAAAAATGAAAACTGAAGATACTATTATTTAACTGGTGGAGTTACTAACTATTTGATTTCCTGTGTGTAAAAGGAAAAGGTAATATTCTCTGTCATTTGATGTACCAAGGTTGATATATAGTTAAAACTTGGTGAAAAAATAGCAACAAAGGGAATAAATTAAAGATAGTAACATAGGATGGTTACCCTTTTTCAGAAGATTAATTTGAATATCTTCCTCTCTTATTATTTTGGATTTTGTTTGTGTAGGACCATATCAGAGAACAGTATCCAAATCAAATGCGGGTCTTTTACTATCATGGAATCCAGCAACCTCTAAGGCAGACTTCACAGTGGCACAGGATGGTTCAGGCACCCACAAAACAATCCAAGAAGCAGTAGATGCACTGGCAGCAATGGGTCACAACCGTCCTGTAAGAGCAGTTATTTATGTAAAATCAGGAGTCTACAATGAGAAAGTGGAGATTGGTGACAAGCTGCAGAATGTGATGTTTGTGGGAGATGGCATAGACAAAACTATTATCACTGGCAACCGAAATGTTGTTCAGGGTTCTTCCACTTTGAGCTCAGCCACATTTGGTAAGACTATGAAATATTTGTCAAACAGGTGTTTGGTCTGATTTTTATGTTTATTTTCAGTTTATGTATAATATTTACAAAAAAAAATGTCATCATATTTTTATTTTTATTTTTTTGTTATTTTTATTATTTTCTTTACATAAGTTTAAAAATAAGAAATAAAATAAAAATAATGTGACATTTTTATAAATATTAATAAAAACATCACAACATAACTAAAAATAAAACTAAAAACAAGCCAAACTCTCATTTGTTTTCTGATTTCATTTTTAGTTAGTGTATTTTCATCAATGTTTACAAAAAGTGATACATTAGTTTCATTTGTTTCAAAGTTTTATAAAAAAATATTATTTTTACTATGTTTTTCACAAAACTATAAAAACAGAATGAAAATAAAGTGATATTTTTGTAAATATATTAACAAAAAATATACTAACTAAAAATGGAAAAAAAAAACTAGAAATCACTCTAGTTTCGAGTGTCACAGAAAGGTTTGCTAACTGGCTTTGGTATATATCAAACAGATGTATCCGGGGATGGGTTTTGGGCAAGAGATATGACATTTGAGAACACAGCAGGCCCTGACAAGCACCAAGCAGTGGCACTTAAAGTCAGCTCAGACCTCTCAGTCTTCTATAGGTGCAGCTTCAGAGCCTACCAAGACACTCTGTACGTGCATTCAAATCGCCAATTCTACCGTGACTGTCAAATATATGGCACCATTGATTTCATATTTGGGGATGCCACAGTGGTCTTCCAAAACTGTGACATCTTTGTCAGGAAACCAATGAGCCACCAATCTAACTTCATCACAGCACAAGGAAGAGATGATCCTAACCAACCCACTGGGATTTCAATCCAGAGTTGCCGGGTTAGGCCAGCATCTGAATTTGTCATGTCAAAGGATTCTTTCAACACCTTCTTAGGCAGGCCTTGGAAAAAGTACTCCAGGACTCTGTTTCTGAAGAGTGATTTAGATGGGTTGATTCACCCAAGAGGGTGGGGTGAATGGAATGGAGATTTTGCACTTTCTACTTTGTACTATGGGGAGTATATGAACACAGGAAGTGGTGCCTCTACCCAGAATAGGGTGAACTGGCCTGGTTTCCATGTGCTGAATAGTGCTAGTGAGGCTACACCCTTCACAGTGAGTCAGTTTTTGCAAGGAGAACGGTGGATTCCAGCTACAGGGGTGCCATTCTGGTCTGGTATTTAAGTGGGAAACTACTTTATTTGATGTAACTAGATGATATTAATCAATTAATGGGTTGTAAACAGTATGTTAGCTTGACTGTGTTACTTCGCAGTTAGCACTATATCTACTATTGCTTGCTTCGTTATATAATGCACCCAAATCACAATATACAGCTTTCAGTAGGTCCAACAAATATGTAATGTAAGGATATTGTTATATGGAATAAAATCTATATTCGTATTATAAGGACTAGAAGGAAAAATGGAGGCAGTAGAGATTGATCATATGATATATTAAGTAAGAGTTTTGTTATTTAAATATTCATAATACCATATTTGGATGACATTTTGCACACTATATATATACAACAATATACAGTTACACTTATATTAAAATACGGTATCTATCTGTCCAAGTGTCATATATTAGATGTACAAATTTCATTTTCTATTAAGGAAATTAAATTAAAAATTCTACTCAATATTAAGTCAGTTATTAGTTCATGGTGAATTACTATCTTCTTAATAATAATTTTTTGAAGAGGAACATTCTGTTCTAATTATAAGCAGATGAATTTAGGTTAAAAAAAATTATACTTAAACATTATAAAGAGAGGCACCATCTATTTATAGAGAAGTAATATTTATAGCTTTTTGCTTTTCATAGGTAGCTCTTTTGGATTTACCCATTTGAGCCATGCTTTTCTTTCAAAGGAAAAAAAATGAATAAACCTGAACCTGTTTCAAGTAAATATTAAATCTTGTGCTAAGACAAGATTTCGAATTAGGTTAATTTGTTTTCCAGTTGGAGATTTAAGTCAAAATTTAAATGTTAAGAATCTTTTGCATAATTAGTAGATATTTAAGACACAATATAACTTTCAGCAAAATTATTTTTTATAAATTAATTAACAAAGGCGTGGTGAGGGAGTACCTAAGATAATAAATAGTTAAATATTATCTAATTTAAAACATCGATTCATTAAAATATATACTATATAGTTATAAAAAAATTTAAATGAATCAAGTTACAATGATGCTGGCATTGATTTTATAACAATTAAATCTAAATCTATCTCAAGCAAAATTAACTGCAAACTTTGTTTTTGCCTCAGATATAACTATACCTTAACAGATGAACTAAAAGCACAAATAACGTTATCGGAATGGAGACAGACGAAGTGAAGAATCATTTTTGCGGTTGATTTTGGCATTATCTTCTAAATTCAATGAACTATTCTTTTCATATCTATATAGATTATAAAATATTGTCCATATATGCCTTCTCAATAATATCACATGTCAAATATGATGTGAAGATCTCAGGGGTTGAACGGGAATTAGGCTATCAATAGTTTAAATGGGTCAAACTTGTAGGATATTTCGTGTTAAAAAAAAATGATGTGAAGATGCAAACTAAGCAATCAATCCAAGGAGTTTAAATACAGCAAAAATACAAAATGATTAAGTAATAACAATTTCATGCTTAGTTATATATACGCATGAAAATGAATTTCTTCCAAAAGAAAATAATAACATCTTACTATATTGTTCTTGTCTTTGTCTATATTCCCCATATTTATAATTTTTAATATCTTTTAAGGCGTACATCACAACGGAATCAAGGTTTGGAATTACTTATTAATCCATTTTGGACCAAAATGGTTATGATAATCAATGTGGGCAGAGATTAAAGACCTGAAACCTCCTGAATCGGTCAGCATCTCAGTCATGCTTGCCACCGTTGGATCAACAGATTGATGTTCTCGTCGCCCTCAGGCTCTCAACCACCGTGAGCCTGAACCGCTGTCACCCTAGTCGTCGGCGACTTGTGAGCAACCGTGCTCTGCCTTAGATCCACCATTTAGACTCAATACCAAAATCACCACCATGCATAGGACCCCTGAACTGAGACCCACTGACTCAGAGCTAACCTTCACTTGTGTCATGGCAACCCTCCACCATCCATGGTTGTTGTGCCCAGCGGGCGCAGTGGTTTTGGGACTTCCATCGTTCGTGTTTGATTTTGTTCATCTTTGTACGTGTTGGATTTTGTACCTGTTTCTTGATTTCTTCATCTTTGTGCAAGCCAAATTTAGATCTGGTTTCTTCATCTTTCTTTGTGTTGAGTCTTCATCGTAGCCATGGTGGTTCTAGTGTCTTTGTCAGTGTTGGAAATGGTGGTTCCCAGTGGTGGGGGAGGTGGTGGTCAGCGGCACGACGATGAGTAAAGGGGGTGATAAGTGGTTAGTGGTAGACTTGGGGTGTGATGGAGATGGTGGCATGATGCTCACGACGTTCGTCGGGGTTCTGCATGCGCTGTGGTGTGGCCAGGGGAAGAGATTCAACAGTGGTGCTGGATTGGGGTTGGGGTGTTGGTTCAAGCGGTGATGGGTGAGGTGGTGTGGTAAAAAATGGTGAAATGTGTAAAAAAAAAAAAATAAAAATAAAAACTAGGTAACCATTGATAATGGGTTAAAATGTTTGGTGCAGCATTGCACCAAAAGTAACAATAGTGCATGTTAGAATCCTCCATGTAAGAGTGAGTAATAAACTAATTATATACTAAAACTTAAGCTTATTTTCACTTAAATTTCTGTCCAATTTAATCCCGTTTCCTCTCTATAAATGAAAATAGAGTAACAATATTTTCATAACAAAAAGATACTATTTTTATACTTGATTACACCCATAAAATAACACAATAATTGTAGCATAGTTTTGAAGTGTCAATTCTACAGAAAAACAAATCAAAAAATAACTAATGAAACAAAGTAATTAAATAAAAATATTAAATGATTAATAATAAATAAAAATTAATTTTAAATACAAATTAAAGTAAAACAAAGTGATTAACGGAAAAAGTATTTAAATTTGATAAATAGTAAAGTATCGAGAATCTCTTGTACAAATTTAGTATTTTAATTATTTTTAATTCATTGAATAACTCAATTGAGAACTCAATTTTCAATATTCTCAATCGAAAAGTATAGATTTATAAACTAAAATTAAATTAAATGTAACCTTTTGAAATATTATTTATCACTTTTAGAATACGTAAATTATTATCTCTATTGAGAAAATTCAACTATGACAATATACTCATGGAGGCGATATTGCAGCAAAGAAGTAAATCAATATAGATAAATAATTGATCCAAGCATAATCAAAGAACTAAACTTTTCAATAAAAAAAAAAGCATGATTGAATCTATAAACAGAATAAATTCTATGATTATTCGAAGAAGAAAATATCAACAATGAATTGAGATTGATAAAACAAAGGAGTTTTAGTAATTTAAAATTAAATAAATAAATTAAAAATAAACTAAAAATATCATCTAGTGTGAAAGTTCATCCCTAACCTTACTTGGGAATTTAGTTCTTCATACTATGATGATAGACAAATAAATTCTAAAAAAAAAAAAATCTTCAAGTCTGCCGTATTTGCCCTTTTCCTCCTTTGCAGCTTCCCTCTTCCTTATTTATTAATAAGAGATTTTACCTAATAGGAGTGTATCTTTCACAAAATCTCTTTAATTAGTTCACAAATAATAAAACGATAAAGATTAGATTTAAAAAACTAAATTTAGGAAACTCAATCTCCTTAATTAGTCTTTAAATAATAAAAAAATATTGATTGCATTTAGAAAATTAATTTCAGAAAACTTAATCTCCTTTTATTGAAGGTTGCCCTTTTCTTCCTTTTAGAAAAAAAGTTTCTCTCTTTATTTGTTGTGGGTCCAAGTCTTAATTTCTTCTTTCAATTAAATTTGCTGTCAAATTGTCATTATTTTGTTCAAATTTTTTTAACAGATTTCTTACAATTATCACAATAATTAAATTAATGACTTCTTTAAATAAATAAATTAATAATATTATAAAGTCACTAAAATTAAATATAATGAGATATAATAATGCCTATTTTTATAAAAAAAAATAGATAAAAGATAATCATTATCAATACTTTACTTGTCTGGAAAAAGTTTAGAGAGTGTGTTGGACTGTGAATTTCTTTTATTTTATTTTTCATATATAAAAGAGCAACATTGGTGTTGTCTTAAAGTTAGCTTAGGTTGCCTAGGGTTTTATCTTCTCTCCTAAATTGAAGACATTTTTAGACAATTACTTAATGTTTTAATTTTAATTTCAAAATACTTAATATTGCAACCACTTTCACCCAATCTTTTTCCTCAAAATCCTCGCCCTTTTTAATTTCAATCTCTTAATTCTATTTCACTAACTTCCTTCTTTAATCACATCTTTAGATTAGGAAACCTTCTTCTTTTAGTATCCCCTCTTCTTCTATTATTCCTCTCACAAAGCTAGCCCCTTCTTTTCATCTTCTACCTATTGTTTTAGTTTCTTTTTCTATTATTGCTTTTCAGTTTCTTATTCCACCAAAACAAAGGCAAGCACCTAACAATTCTACCTCACATAACTATTCCACCAAAGCCAAGTCAAGCCCCTGCTTTTTCTACACATTGCTTTTTGAGGATTTCAAAAGAGAAACTCAACTTCAAATTCATCCCAAAAGGCAATTTGCGTCCTCAAGATGAGTTAATAAAATAATCTATTTGAAGCCAAGACGCGTCACTAATATGATTCATCCTCCACTATTATTATTTATCAACTCCACTTGAATGTTACACAAATCCTTTCGATTCTGCTTTTCTAAATTTTCAAATCTGCATCCTCCTTCTTGATCGAATGCTTAGGAGCATATCAAGCTACTTGGGCGAGGCCCAATTTTGGTGCCACTGTTGGCCCCCTAAATTCTGTCCAAAAGAATACTTTTCTTTAATTATGAAAATTATAAATTTTTACTTATTGGTCGTTCAATGACAATTTCTATTTGTGGTAGTGTATGTTATTATTTTGTCATGATCATAACTCATTTTCTTTGGGTGGTGTTTTTAAAAAACTCTTTGATTTTTACAGACTCTGAAGATGATTTGGATGGAGATAGGAATGGAACATATGCAAAGATGCAACGAATCGGAAATAATATAATTAATCAAAGTCTTAATGAAAGTATATAAAAAAATTTATTTATATATGAATTAATTCTTAATTTTGAAGTATATTATTATTTCGTACTTATTAACAATAAATTGGTTATTTTTATATACAACGATTTCTTCTCCACATGATGCTATAGAAAATCAACAGATAGAAGAATTAGAGAGTGACAGATACGGAGTCATCTTTTGCAAACAAGTCGATCATTCGGAAAATGCAGACAAAGATGTCCATTGTCTAATCTCACAAACGGTATATTAATTTTTTTTTGTATTTATTTTAATAGTCATTGTATCTATTATATTAATTCGATTTTTTTTATTTAACCTATTGTAACAACAATTTTAACCGCATTATTTTTTAATTGCTATTCTTGTAGTTCAATTTCTATATGCTAATATACCACTTAAAGCTAAAAAGTTTGTACTACAAAGTAGTAGATTTAAATCACAATTGACTGTCAGGCAAAATATCCTTAGTGAATGAGCAACAAATTGACAACAATATATTTTATCATTAGATGGTAATTAAGTATTTATTATATTGTAATTTATTTTGTTATTTAATTAAGAATGTTTTTGCGTCAGCATTACACATTATGCGAAATTTTCAGATTTAAATTTCTTGAAACTCTTTTTATTTTTAAAAACTTTGAAGATGATTTGGATGGAGATATAAATGGAACACCTGCAACGACGCACTAATTTGAAAATAATCAAATAAATCAAAGTCTTATTGAAGGTATATATAAAAATAATCTGTTTATATAAGAATTAATTCTTAATGTTGGAGTATATTATTATTTCATACTTATCAACAATAAATTGTTTATTATTTATAAAGCCAATTCTTCTCCACAGGATGCTATTCTTCCTAGAAGTGACATTATCCTTGGCGAATGTATAACAAATCGGCAACAAGATATTTTATCATTGGATAGTAATTAAATATTCATTATATTTTAATTTATTTTTTATATAGTAAATAATTTCTTTTACATCTGCATTATACATTATGTGAAGATTTCTGATTAACATTTCTTAAAACCCTTTTTTTACATCAAGACTCTGGAGAGGATTTGGATGAAGATAAGAATGAAACATCTGCAAAGATGCAACTAATTGGAAATAATCAAATAAATCAAAGTCTTAATGCAGGTAAATATATAAAAATTATTTATTTTTTAATTAATTCTTAAAGTGGAAGTTTATCATTATTTCATACTTATTGACAATAAACTGGTTATTATTATATACAATCATTTGTTCTCCACGCGATGATATGAATAGTGAACAGATAGAGGAATCAGACAGTGACATCAAGTCAAATGCAAATATGTTACACAATTGTTATTTAAACAAATATTTCATAGATTTTGTTATAATTTAAATATATACAGTTGAAGTATATCATTATTTCATACTTATTAACAATAAATTGGTTATTATTATATACAATCATTTGTTCTCCACGCGATGATATGAATAGTGAGCAGATAGAAGAATCAGACAGTGACATCAAGTCAATGCAGGTATGTTACCCAATTGTTATTTAAACAAATATTTCATAGATTTTGTTATAATTTAAATATATACACGTAAATTAACGCAAAAAAATTTCATTCAATTTGTAAAACAGTAATTTATATCATTTTACATTATATCAGTTACAACTATTGATTTTTCAGAAGATGATATAGATAATCGTGTTATACAACAAATAGAAAATGACTTGGAGCCCGTTGTTGTCATAAATGGAGGTAATATATTATTGTAATTACGATAAATTGCAATATGGGTTACTCTATTATCTTCCATTTCATTAATATAAATTACCAAATGACATTGTACTCAATGAGTATGATCTTCGTTGTAATACAGAATATTCAAACATTGGTGATCCAATTTGGGAGTGTCAGTTTTGTGGAGCATTGATGTAGTATGATGAAAGATTGCATAAACATATTAACTCATCAAATCCAAAATTCTCCTTATGTTGTCTTCAAGGAAAGATAGAGCTTCCATTGTTAATAGATCCTCCATAAAGCCTTAGAGATTTGTTTTCCAAAAGCGATGTCAAAAGCAATTTTTTCCTTAACCATATTCGCAAGGTTTTAAATCTCGGAATGAGATGACTGTAGCGGCCACGACAAAATGGTCATGGCAGTCGTCGTTTCTACTTCAGCCCGAACACGGTTGAGTTTGAAAATCACATGCAACAGCTGCAACAGAATGGTGTTGTAGTCGCAACAGATGAGACATAACAGGGTTTTAATCGCAACACCCTTCCGTTTAGATTTTCTCACTTCCAACATTGTTTCTTTCAATTTTTCTCAGTATAAAAAGCCAAAAATATACACCAAATTAACCATAACGAGAACCAAACCACTTGAGAGACTCAGAGACCCATCTTGTCACTCAAATCTGTTGAAGAAGCTCCTGTCACCGCATCTTGGGTCGATATGGACTTCTGTTTCATGATTTCCGGTTCAGATTGGTCTCAATCTGTGGTGGAGGAGAAGAAGAAGGCTGTGGTGGAGGGCAAGGGGAAGGCCGTGGGGGTTCTTGATGAAACAGAGAGGTGAGGGAGTGAGGGACAAGGAAGGCGGTGGACGGGGAAAGCCGTGGTAGCTCGTGGACGGGGACGACCGTGGTGGCCCGTGGAAGGGGACGGCCATGGTGGCCCGTGGATAGGGACGGTCATGGTGGCCCGTCGCTAGGGAAGGCCGTGGTGGCCAATGGGTGAGGGAGTGGGGGAGTGAGGGACGAGAACGAGAAATGAGAGAAATGGAGGGAGGGGGAGGGAGTGTGAAAGTCGAAACAGAGAAATGGGGAAACGGGGAGTGAGAAAGTGAAACCGAGGGAGGGGGAAATGGGATAAAAAATAGGAGAGGGTGCGTGGGTGGGAGAAAATTAGAAATTAGGAGGAATGAGAAAAAAATTGGTTAGGGAGAATACAATTTGGGATTACGGAAAGAAAATTAGAGATTTAAAATAAGAAATTGAGGGTGAGATAATTTTTTTTAGAGAAACTTAGAAAATTTTAAAAATTAAATTAAAATTTACTTTCAATTAACTTGTTAGTTAACAAATTTTATAAATTAGCTTGAAGTATATGTTATAATATTTAAGTTTTAATTATATAATTTATAATTTATTTATGTTTTAATATTAATCAATTAATTTATTGTTTTTGAATATTTCTTATTAATGAAAAAAATATAAATTATTAGTTATGATACATTGTATAATAAAATAAATAATTTAATTTAATTTGTGTCAAATTGTGAAGAATTCACGCTGTAACGATCGCAATCAGCATTGCAGCACTCGCAGCACCCGCAATCGCAAAAACCGCAACGTAACCGCGACCTCGACTGCAACCAAGATTTAAAACCTTGCATATTCGAATTCAACATGATGTTCTCCTTTACTTAAATGGGAGGTAGAATTGATAGATCGATAAATCGATGAAATGCACCACCAATGTTTATCATGTGTAGAGAGAATTATCATAGTATTGGGAGCTTACGTCCAAGACAAGGCTCAGCTCTGAAATTTGCACAATTGTACATATATGACACACAAAATGAAGTATCAAACAGAATGCGTGCTGTCAGGTAAATTACAAATTATTTCTTTATTAAAGTTATATAGAATTCCTTTTTACATCATCGTTATATATTTTAAAATTTTACTAAATTTTATTTTATGCTATTTACAGGATGGAGGAAAACTCAAACTCATTGCGTGTTGATATTGTCTCTGAATTAAAAGTATGCTTGATCAATACAATCCATGTGCAAGAACTTATCACATGGTCAGAGATAGATTACAAGGTAATGAGTTACTAAATGTCTGATTGAGACTTATAGGAAAAAGGGGCCATGATGGAAGAAGATACAATATATCAAATGCACCTGAAATTGCTGCACTTATTGTGGGCGATTTTGATGTTGTTGATGTTGAGAGAGATTTAATTGTAGAAACACAGTTAGGTTCGTTGAAGCATGTTTCTGTATTAAGCACTGAATATCTTCCATTACAATATCCTTTGTTATTTCCCCGAGGAGAAGAAGGGTATAGAGAAGATATTCCGCTGAATTATCATGGCAATAGATCATCTACCCGTGCTAGGAAAATGATGTCAATGAGAGATTTCTTTGCTCATAGAATTCAAGAAAGGAAACAAGAAGACTCAATCATATTATATTCTAGGCGTCACTTCCAGCAATTTTTGGTTGATGGTTATAGCATGATACAGGCATCCTGTTTGTTCTATGTGAGAACTCACCAAAAGGAGTAAAGAGCTGAGATGTACAAAGGGCAAGTAGAAGAAATTTATGAGGTGAAAATGATCCTTTTTCAACAGGAAAACGAATTATATTGCCGCCTTCTTTTACTGGTGGAGCACGGTACTGTTGAATGAGTCCAACTAGTGGGGCCTATGTCAATATTTAAAACAAAAAAAAAGAAGTATGATGGTTTTTAAAAAGAAAAGTATCATCTTCTTTAAGCGTCTGATCTTACCTTTATTTTAACACCGAAGATCTTGTTTATGTGACCCATTTCATGAAAAGATCTAATCATGTTTTTATTTTCTTTTTTTTTAGTATATGTCCATTAACTAACTTCTCTACGTAATTAATCACTTTTTTGTTCTTCGTTAACCAATTTATTTTACGAGCATAAAAATCATGTGGTAAAATCTTGTGTCATTAACTAACTTTTGTAGGTCATTAACTATGTTTTTGTTATTCATTAACTAACTTTGTTTCTATGCTCGTGAAAAAAGTTAGTTAATGAAGAACAAAAAAGTGGTTAATTACATATAGAAGTTAGTTAATGACACAAGATTTTACCACATAGTTTCTATGCTCGTGAAATAAGTTAGTTAACGAAGAACAAAAAAGTGGTTAACGACGTAGAGAAGTTGGTTAATGGACATATACTAAAAAAAAAAGAAAACAGAAACATGATTTGGTACTGTTTACGGGTGGGTCCCATGAACAGTACCCGGTGTTAAAATGGGTGTGGGTACTGTACGCGGTAGGAAAATCACGGTTGTTTTTAAAAGGAAAGGAAGTCAGCAACTTTCTTCCCACGTTTTTTTAGTTTTCGTTTCTGAAAAGTAAGAGAAGCAGCACCACGATGGAAGAGAAAGTTTTTAGATCTGATTTTGCGTGTTCAGATCGGGTGGTTATTTGTGGTTCGATTTGATGATATTTTAATATATTATTCCTTGTATTGTGAGCTTCTACTTGTACAATCAGATTTTTATTTCTCTATCTCTACTTATTGGGTTGTTTGTACCCCTTTGTAGGTTTTGAACTTTGTTACTTTGTTGATTTTCACTTTGTTGGTAGTGAGTAGGGGCCGTTGTGATATCCTTGTTTATTATAAGACACTTTGCTGTACTCATTGATTTTATAATGGAGATTTTTCTGGATTAGGTCTTGTGGTTTTTACTTCTCACATTGAGGGAGTTTTCCACGTTAAAATTGTGTGTGTTCTCTTTGCCTATTTATTTTTGTACATTCTTGGATATATCTTTTAGTGGATATTTTTGGTTGGCTATATATTTTGCTCCTCACAGGTTCTTTCAAGTGGGAAAGATTTTATTGCCTATTTGTGTGTTGTTACTTCCGCTGTGTACACACTCCTTTCTTTCCCAACAATTGGCATCATAGAAATTTATTTATTTGTTTGCTTGATTGAATGATAGAGCCAAATTACAATAGAATGATTAGTTTGAATTACACAAATTATCACAAGTGGAAAGGAAAGATGAAAGATTTATTATTTGTGAAAAAATTACATTTACCGATATTTGCTACTACAAAACCTGAGGCTAAATCTGATGAAGATTGGGCTTTTGAGCATGAGATGGTTTGTGGTTTTATTCGGCAATGGGTAGATAATAATGTTTTGAATCATATTGCTAATGATTCACATGCCAGAACTTTGTGGGATAAGCTTGAGACCTTGTATGCCTCTAAATCTGGGAACAATAAATTGTTTTTGTTGAAGCAGGCCATGAACTTGAGTTACAAGGATGGTAGTTCTATTTCTGATCACTTGAGTGATTTTCAAGAATGCTTTGACCAGTTGTCTGGTATGGGTGTAAAATTTGAAGATGAAATTTTGGGACTGTTAGAGAATATTAGGGTTATTACTTATTAGGTTATTAGTCTTATGTTAATGGGCTTGGACCAGTACTAGTAGTGTTAGTATTTGACCTAAATATTAATATAAATAAGTGTACTAGGTTATGGAATTGAAACACATTATCAACACATCAAGTTAATATCATTATCAATTTATATTCTCTCTTTTCCTCCTTCTCTACCTACTTCCCTCCAATTCAACATGGTATCAGAGCGGTACCATCCTCCGTGACCTGTCCCATCACTTTCGCTGCCGAGTTCCCAAAGATCTGGAACTCCGATTAGCCGCTGCCTCTGGTTGCCGAGTTCTCCTTTCGGCACCCTCTTTCTATATCTTTTCTGGCCAACTGTGTTTCCATTCCGGTTTGCCAACCTTTCTCCCTTGCCGCGACGTCTTCCCTTCCCTTGCAGCTGCCACCGCCGTCCGCCGCCTCCTTTCCGGCCGCCGACCACACCGTTGGAGCCGCCTCCCTCCGACCGGCCAGACCCCCAAAGCCCAGCCCCAACGCCGCCGTAACGCTCCCCCACGCGCCGCCCTTCGCCGCAGCCACCCAGCCACCGCGCGGCCTGTTTTCCGGTGCGTGACGGCGGGTTCGGCCGCCCCTTCGGCCGCCGTTCCTCTCGTCAGGCTCGTCTTGGCCTCCTCTACGCCGATCTGCCCTCAGATCCTTGTTTTCTTGCGTTGGATTTTTCAGTTATCTCTAGTTTTGGCTGTTTGGTTCTTTTCCATTGCTAGCATAGCATTGAGGGGGAGAATGGGAATAAGTTCATCTCTACATATACTTCAATGCTAGTGTTTGTCATGACTTCTCTCACACAAATGAATCATACTGGTGGTGACTTCTTTTTCCATTGATGATCATTCCGATGGTGACTTCTCTCCCACAGATGAATCATGCTACTGGTGACTTTTTCTTCCCGTCGACGATCATTCCGATGGTGACTTATGTTGGTTATGACTCACACTAGCCTCCACTTTGTCCTAGATGCACTGGCCTCGACTTTGTCCCAGATGCACTAGTCCCAGCTTTTGTCCCAGATGCACTGGCCCTGTCCAGCTTTTGTCCCAGATGCACTGGCCCTGTCCAGCTTTTGTCCCAGATGCACTGGCCCTATCCATCTTAGTCCCAGATGCATTGGCCCTATCTCCATCCCAGATTCAGTTGACTGCCACTGTCACACTGTTTGGCGCATTATGTTTTTAGTTTATTTTCTTTAAGAAGTAATTGTAACAAGCTTAAAGCTTAGTAAGCTTAAGCTTGAGGGGGAGTGTTAGAGAATATTAGGGTTATTACTTATTAGGTTATTAGTCTTATGTTAATGGGCTTGGACCAATACTAGTAGTGTTAGTATTTGACCTAAATATTAATATAAATAAGTGTACTAGGTTATGGAATTGAAACACATTATCAACACATCAAGTTAATATCATTATCAATTTATATTCTCTCTTTTCCTCATTCTCTACCTACTTCCCTCCAATTCAACAGGGACTTTGGTTGCTTAATACTCTACCTGATTCTTGGGAAAATCTCAGAGTCACTTTGACTAATTCTGCTCTTGGAGGTGTTGTGACCATGAATTATGTAAAAACTGTTGTTTTGAATGAAGAAGTCAGACGACGAACTCAGCAGGCGTCCTTTTCATAATCAGAGATTTTGGTTACTGAAAACAGGGGGAGAAACATTGAGAGGGACCAGGGACAAGGCAATAGAGGAAAAAACAAGAGTAGAAGCAAATCAAGGTCTAAATACAAAAACCTTGAGTATGATTATTGTGGTAAAAAAGGGCATGTCCAAAGGTTCTGCTACCGATGGAAAAGGGAGAATAAGGGTAACAAGGACAAGCAACAAAAGAAAGATAATGACAATAATGATCGTATTGCCACCACTACTGGAGAAGATCTTGTGATTATCTGTGATAAAAATTTGATTAATGTTGCTTGTAATTAGACCAGCTGGGTTATTGACAGTGGTACTAGTTTTTATGTGACATCTAGGAAGGATTTCTTCACATCTTATACTCTTGGTGATTATGGGATTTTGAAGATGGGTAATGATGGTATGTCAAAGGTGATTGACACTGACAATGTTTGTTTGGAAACCAGTAATGGGACAAAGTTATTTTTGAAGAATGTCAAACATGCACCAGACATCCGTTTGCATCTAATTTCTGTTAGTGTTCTTGATGATGATGGCTATTTTAGTACCTTTGGTGGTGGACAGTGGAAACTCTCTAAGGGTTCTTTGGTTGTGGCACATAGAAAGAAGTGTTTAGGTTTGTATTCGACCAAGGCTTCAGTTTCTGTTGATGCTGCTAATATAGTTGAGTGTGATAACTAGTCAAAGTTATGGCATAAAAGACTTAGCCACATTAGTGAGAAGGGACTTGATACTTTGGCCAAAAGGAATCTACTTTCAGGTTTGAAGGGTGCAAGTTTGAAAAAAGTGTACTCATTGTTTGGCTGGAAAGCAAAATAGAGTCTCTTTCAAGAGTCATCCTCTTTATAGGAAATCAGAGGTGCTTGAGTTGGTGCATTCAGATCTTTGTGGTCCAATGGGGACTAGAACATTTGGTGGTGCACTTTACTTTGTGACTTTCATTGACGATCATACAAGGAAACTTTGGGTTTATGCCTTGAAGACTAAGGACCAGGTGCTTAGTGTCTTTAAGTAGTTTCAGGCTTCTGTTGAGAAAGAAACAAGAAAGAAACTGAAATGTGTTTGTACTGATAATGGTGGTGAATATTATGGACCATTTGATGAGTACTGTAGACAGCAGGGTATTAGACACCAGAAGACACCCCCTACGACTCCTTAGCTTAATGGCCTGGCAGAAAGGATGAGCAGGACTTTGATAGAGAGAGTTAGATGCTTGCTTTCTGAAGCAAAGTTACCTGGATCTTTTTGGGGTGAGGCTTTATATACTATTGCACATGTTATTAATTTATCTCCTACTATTGCTTTGCAGGCTGATGTTCCTAACAGGGTGTGGTATGTAAAGGATGTTTCCTATGACCACTTACGTGTCTTTGGGTGTAGAGCATTTGTACAAGTGCCCAAAGATGAGAGATCCAAGTTAGATATCAAGACTAGGCAATGCATCTTCATTGGCTATGGTCATGATGAGTTTGGCTATAGGTTGTATAATCCAGTTGAGAAGAAGTTTGTTAGAAGTTGTGATGTTATTTTCATGGAGGATCAGACCATTGAAGATATTGATAAGGCAAAGAAGTTAGAGTTTCTGAGTACTGATGGTTTGATTGATATTGATCCAGTTCCTGAACCTCATATGCCTAATGTAGCTGACTTTGACGATCATGATAATGTGCATAATCATATTCAGGGTGATCAGGTTGAGGATGTTGTTGATAATGTTGCTGATGAGGTAGATGCTCCTGCTCGTGAGGTTGTTGATGAATTTGTTGTTTCACTTAAGAGGTCTTCCAGACATCTTATTCCCTCTACCCGTTACTCATCTGATGAATATGTGCTCCTTACTGACGGGGGAGAACCTGAGTGCTACAAAGAGGCTATGGAGAGTGAGCAGAAGGTAGAATGGGTTGCAGCAATGAATGATGAGATGAGATCTTTGCTTGACAAGCATACTTTTGAACTGGTCAAGTTGCCTAAGGATAGGAAAGCTTTGCAAAATCGGTGGGTTTACAGGTTGAAGAATGATGAGAATACTTTCACTCTAAAATACAAAGCTAGATTAGTTGTCAAAGGCTACCATCAGAAAAAAGGGATTGATTTTGAGGAGATCTTCTCACCGGTTGTTAAAATGTCTTCTATCCTAGTTGTTCTTGGTTTGGCAGCCAATCTTGATTTAGAGGTTGAGCAAATGGATGTGAAAACTACTTTCCTTCATGGCGATTCGAATCCACCGTAGAGCTCCCAAGAAAGGGTGTTTCTCTGCTCCAAAACGGCTCCCCACTCTTCTCTCCACGCAGCACACCCCATTTAGGTCAGAAAATATGAATTTAAACTCTGGTATGGGCGCCTAGGCGCTCGTCTGAGCGCCTGGGCGCTATATGTCCAGAACGCATTTGCTTTGTCATGAGCGTGAGCGCCTAGGCGCTTCGATTTGAGCGCCTAGGCGCTCAACATCCAAAGCATGTCTCCTTTGAAGCTTAAGGGCGCTTAGGCGCTACTTCTGTAGCGCCTGGGCGCTAGGAGCTCAGCAGACTGGCTCTTGATCTTCCTTAGAGGCTTTACGTTCTCTCTTCTTGAGTGCTTTTCTTCGCCACATTGAGCTTCATCATACTTCTCTTGGTGCCTGCAATTGAAACAACAATAAATGAGTTAAAGCACCAATAATTCTAATCAAAATGAACTAAATCTAACAAACTGACATAAATTAACTAAAAAGACAAAATGAAACTATTTTAAGGTCAAAACAATGTCAAAAGTTGGGCTTAAGCGGTGAAATCCCCTCAAAAGGCTTTGGAAAACAGATAATCTAGCAGATTATCACCACCCCAACTTAAAACTTTGCTTGTCCTCAAGCAAAACAAAATAAAAAAATAAGCTAAAAGAAAAGACAACTCTACAACTCAAACACCAATGCCGAACCGAGTAAATAAACTAAGAGTGTCCCACAACTCAAAAGCATCAAAGTCACAAAGAAATCAATTCATATATGCATTCTTGAAAGTAGAACTCTCAACTGTGTAGCTGAAACTCAGAAGGTCAAAAATAAGGGACATCACAACCATGCACTGATCAATCATAGCTTGAAAGTTAATGAACATGGCATCAAGATACATCTAATAATTGGGCCACTTAAGCTCTTGTATTTGGGCTTGTGTTTCCCTCAGTCATCACTTATTGAGCTCACCCTCCTTGGATTTGCTTTTCATCTCAAACATGCATGCACGCCACTCACAAATGCAACAATCAAAAGGACTTTATTCAAGGTCGCATTGGTGCCAAGGTACAAGGTAGATAAAATGAACATATAAACTGCTACCTTAGAGAGTAAGTGAGCATTGACACTTCTAACAAAACTTCAATTCACAAATCTCATACCTTTCACATTCTCCTTTTCTTTTATATTTCCCCAGTAACTTACATGGTCTCAAAGGGGTACTTGATCATTGAGTCAAGTATTTCCTAGTAACCCATCGGTCTCAAAGGGGTTCCTATTCAACAAGCCAACTCTTTTTTTTTTTTTAACAATGGCCACCCCAAACTTAGTACATTGCTAACCCACACCTTCAGTAAATTCAATGCCCACTTACCCTTTTCAGGTGAATAAGACATTCATTATTTTGGCTATGGCATGTTGTAGGGCAAACAAAGAATTCAGTTTATTAGGCACAAAAGGGGCAACACAAAGGAAACAACATCATTTAGTTGGCTATATGGCTATCTGGCTCAACAACAAAACTGCCTTTATCATGTTAATGCATTATGTAAATCACGACATGCAAATGAGACTTAAGCAAAGCTAGGAGAATAGAAACTCATGAGTGACCTCTCATCAAAGCAAAAATGTTGAAGGCTCAAAACAACTCCCAAGGATGAATTATGAAATCCAATCGCAAAAATCACCAAGTACATTAACAATAAGCTATAAGATTTATGCATGGAAGTCATAATCCTCATTCAAGTACCACAATCTCAGAAATAAGCCCATAAAGCTTTCAACTTTCCTTAACAGGCAGTGCATGTATGGTTGGTTCACATAACAATGATACTATCAAACATGGGAACCCACAAAAGTAAACTCCAAACAGTTCAACATTGGCTTGACTCACAAAGGCAACAGACTCAAATTAACAAAAAGTTAAAACTAAACATAGCAATTAAGCAAAATGCACACAGATACATTAAATAAATAAAAATCAAACAAAAATGACTAAAATGAAAAAGTAGAGATAGAAGAGCCTGAGCATGGGTTGCCTCCCATGAAGCGCTTGTTTAACGTCATTAGCTCGACGTTGCTTCTCAGCTCATCAAGGTGGTTTGAAACAGGAGAAGTAGGATGACACTTTTCTTCTGTCAGATCTTTGCCTCCATACTTGGTCACTGACTTTGCAATCCTTTCCAAAGGTGTGTGGAACTTGACTTGAACCTGAGTGTTCTGAATAAACCTTCGCATGTGAGATTTCATCAGGCCATGGAGGTCTCAATTTATCAACAGATGACAGATCAGGTTTCAACTTATCAGAAGATTTTGGCCCTTTGTGCAATGAATTATGAGAAATTGGAGGACCAACTGACTCCTTTTGAGCTTTATCTTGGATGCAATTGACGGGAGCATAGAGATCTGATGTCTGTGCAGATTTATCAAAGACGTTGATGGTCACCTGATCTCCATCCACCCTCAAAATCAGTTCACCTCTTGGCACATCAATCAATGCTCCTGAAGTTGCTAGGAATGGTCTTCCTAGAACCAGAGGGATATCAGCATCCTCTTCCAAGAAAATCTGAGCTCCCACTCTTCTTCTCTTCAAATCCACCGTAGAGCTCCCAAGATAGGGTGTTTCTCTGCTCCAAAACGGCTCCCCACTCTTCTCTCCACGCAGCACACCCCATTTAGGTCAGAAAATATGAATTTAAACTCTGGTATGGGCGCCTAGGCGCTTCGTCTGGAGCGCCTGGGCGCTATATGTCCAGAACGCATTTGCTGTCATGAGCGTGAGCGCCTAGGCGCTTCGATTTGAGCGCCTAGGCGCTCAACATCCAGCATGTCTCCTTTGAAGCTTAAGGGCGCTTAGGCGCTACTTCTGTAGCGCCTGGGCGCTAGGAGCTCAGCAGACTGGCTCTTGATCTTCCTTAGAGGCTTTACGTTCTCTCTTCTTGAGTGCTTTTCTTCGCCACATTGAGCTTCATCATACTTCTCTTGGTGCCTGCAATTGAAACAACAATAAATGAGTTAAAGCACCAATAATTCTAATCAAAATGAACTAAATCTAACAAACTGACATAAATTAACTAAAAAGACAAAATGAAACTATTTTAAGGTCAAAACAATGTCAAAAGTTGGGCTTAAGCGGTGAAATCCCCTCAAAAGGCTTTGGAAAAACAGATAATCTAGCAGATTATCACCACCCCAAACTTAAAACTTTGCTTGTCCTCAAGCAAAACAAAATAAAAAAATAAGCTAAAAGAAAAGACAACTCTACAACTCAAACACCAATGCTGAACTGAGTAAAATAAACTAAGAGTGTCCCACAACTCAAAAGCATCAAAGTCACAGCAAATCAATTCATATATGCATTCTTGAAAGTAGAACTCTCAACTGTGTAGCTGAAACTCAGAAGGTCAAAAATAAGGGACATCACAACCATGCACTGATCAATCATAGCTTGAAAGTTAATGAACATGGCATCAAGATACATCTAATAATTGGGCCACTTAAGCTCTTGTATTTGGGCTTGTGTTTCCCTCAGTCATCACTTATTGAGCTCACCCTCCTTGGATTTGCTTTTCATCTCAAACATGCATGCACGCCACTCACAAATGCAACAATCAAAAGGACTTTATTCAAGGTCGCATTGGTGCCAAGGTACAAGGTAGATAAAATGAACATATAAATCTGCTACCTTAGAGAGTAAGTGAGCATTGACACTTCTAACAAAACTTCAATTCACAAATCTCATACCTTTCACATTCTCCTTTTCTTTTATATTTCCCCAGTAACTTACATGGTCTCAAAGGGGTACTTGATCATTGAGTCAAGTATTTCCTAGTAACCCATCGGTCTCAAAGGGGTTCCTATTCAACAAGCCAACTCTTTTTTTTTTTAACAATGGCCACCCCAAACTTAGTACATTGCTAACCCACACCTTCAGTAAATTCAATGCCCACTTACCCTTTTCAGGTGAATAAGACATTCATTATTTTGGCTATGGCATGCTGTATGGGCAAACAAAGAATTCAGTTTATTAGGCACAAAAGGGGCAACACAAAGGAAACAACATCATTTAGTTGGCTATATGGCTATCTGGCTCAACAACAAAACTGCCTTTATCATGTTAATGCATTATGTAAATCACGACATGCAAATGAGACTTAAGCAAAGCTAGGAGAATAGAAACTCATGAGTGACCTCTCATCAAAGCAAAAATGTTGAAGGCTCAAAACAACTCCCAAGGATGAATTATGAAATCCAATCGCAAAAATCACCAAGTACATTAACAATAAGCTATAAGATTTATGCATGGAAGTCATAATCCTCATTCAAGTACCACAATCTCAGAAATAAGCCCATAAAGCTTTCAACTTTCCTTAACAGGCAAGTGCATGTATGGTTGGTTCACATAACAATGATACTATCAAACATGGGAACCCACAAAAGTAAACTCCAAACAGTTCAACATTGGCTTGACTCACAAAGGCAACAGACTCAAATTAACAAAAAGTTAAAACTAAACATAGCAATTAAGCAAAATGCACACAGATACATTAAATAAATAAAAATCAAACAAAAATGACTAAAATGAAAAAGTAGAGATAGAAGAGCCTGAGCATGGGTTGCCTCCCATGAAGCGCTTGTTTAACGTCATTAGCTCGACGTTGCTTCTCAGCTCATCAAGGTGGTTTGAAACAGGAGAAGTAGGATGACACTTTTCTTCTGTCAGATCTTTGCCTCCATACTTGGTCACTGACTTTGCAATCCTTTCCAAAGGTGTGTGGAACTTGACTTGAACCTGAGTGTTCTGAATAAACCTTCGCATGTGAGATTTCATCAGGCCATGGAGGTCTCAATTTATCAACAGATGACAGATCAGGTTTCAACTTATCAGAAGATTTTGGCCCTTTGTGCAATGAATTATGAGAAATTGGAGGACCAACTGACTCCTTTTGAGCTTTATCTTGGATGCAATTGACGGAGCATATAGATCCGATGTCTGTGCAGATTTATCAAAGACGTTGATGGTCACCTGATCTCCATCCACCCTCAAAATCAGTTCACCTCTTGGCACATCAATCAATGCTCCTGAAGTTGCTAGGAATGGTCTTCCTAGAACCAGAGGGATATCAGCATCCTCTTCCATGTCTAAGACCACAAAGTCAACTGGAAAAATAAATTTGTCAATCTTCACTAGCAAATCTTCCACGATACCATATGGATGTCTGATTGATCGATCTGCTAATTGAAGGGAGACCATTGTAGGCTTCACTTTTTCAATTCCCAGTTTGCGCAAGATTGACAATGGCATCAAATTAATGCTCGCACCTAAGTCACATAAAGCCTTGTCAACATTCAACTTGCCGATAGTACAAGGGATGCTAAAACTTCCTGGATCCCTTAGCTTTGGTGGTAGCTTTCGTTGAATTATGGCGCTGCACTCCTCAGTAAGTGCTACAGTCTCATCCTCTTTCAACTTCCTCTTCTTATATAGCAAATCCTTCATAAATCTGGCATAAGAAGGCATTTGCTCCAGGGCTTCTGCAAAAGGTATGTTAATTTGGAGCTTCTTAAAAATGTTCAAGAAACTCTCAAACTGCTTCTCCTTCTCTTGCTTCTTCAGCCTTTGAGGAAAAGGAATCTTGAAATATGGATTAGTGGTCAGATCATACTTTTCAACTTGATTCTTCCCTTTTTCCATAGCTCCACTGGCCTTTTGAGTTACTTCTTCTTCCACTTTCTTGTCTTGCCTGTCTTCTTTATCCTCGATCACCTCTTTTTCTTTTACTACCTTCCCACTCCTCAAAGTGATGGCATTGCAGTGCTCTTTCGGATTTGTCACTGTGTCACTAGGTAGAGAACCATGAGGTCTTTCCGAAAGTTGTCTTGCTAATTGGCCCACTTGAGATTCCAAATTGCGGATTGAAGCATCTTGATTTCTAAACCCCGCTCTTGTCTCTTCCATAAAATCAGTGGTGGTTTTAACAAAGGACGAAGTCTGTGTGGCCAATTTCTCTAAGGCTAACTCCCACGAAGCCTTCTTCTCATTAGATTGAGGTTGGGAAGATGAAGGACCTTGATATGATGACTGTTGAGGGTGTCCTTGATATCCCAAATGCTGTCTTGGTTGAGCTTGATTCTCTTGATTACTCCATGAAAAATTTGGGTGATTCCTCCACCCTGGGTTGTACGTGTTGGAGTAAGGATTATTCTGCTGCCTTGGAGGGTTGCTCATGAAGTTCACTTGCTCTTGAACTGGAGGTCCAAACATGTTTCCTGGACAATCCACACTTCCGTGTTCACCTCCACATAAATCACAGCCAAAGGAGCATTGCGCACCGCATTCACACTAAGAGTATTGACCTTTTTGGTGAGATTCTCAAGTCAGTTGAGTCAAAATTTTGTTTTGAGCCAACAAAGGCATTCATAGAATCGATCTCCAAGTACCCTTTCTTCATTACGCTCTTTCTCCAACCCTCTCGGTAGTCATTATTGGCCATTATTTCAAATAACTCCCAAGCTTCTTCTGGGTCTTATAATTCAATGCCCCACCGCTTTGCAAAGATCAACCATTGCTCTAGTTTGAGGTAGCATGCCATTATAAAAACTCGCACTTGAATCCGTAAATCAAAACAGTGGTGTGGGCATTTTCTCAATATTTCATTGTATCTCTCCCACGCTTCACTAAGAGACTCCCCATCAAACTGCCTGAATGATGTGATTTCACTTCGCAACTTTGCAGCCTTGGATGGAGGGAAATACCTTGTCAAAAATTTCTGAACTAAAATTGCCCAAGTAGTTATGCTTCCTCTTGCCAATGAGTCCAACCAGCTCTTAGCTCGTCCCTCACAGAGAATGGAAACAATCTCGACGAATAGCATCTTCACTCACCCCATTGAGCTTCACCGTATCACAAATTTGCAAGAAACCCGCTATATGTGCATGTGGGTCTTCATTGTCAAATCCTCCAAACTGATTGTTCTGCACCAAATGGAGTAGAGTGGCTTCAACTCAAAATTATTTGCATGAATCGGAGGTCTTGTTATGCTCGCTCCACACCCATCCATGTTAGGAATAGAATAATCCATGAGAGTCCTAACAGGTGGTTGTGGTGGTGGAGGATCTACATTCTCTCCATTGTCTGCCATGTCTTCAACAACTGGTTGAATGCCACCCAAATTCCTTCTCCGTTCTCTGGTTTGCTTTCTCAAAGCTCTTGCGGTCTTTTCAATTTCAGAGTCAAAAAGAAGGTTGTCTGGATGAATGGTACCTCGCATACACTTAACACACAATATCAGAGCAAAAATAACTCAATGAAATAAGTAACTAAAGAAATTAAAAACTACAATGAATGAATAAAAAGAAAGAGAAAAGAAAAAAAATGTTTAAACTAGTGGCTGCCTTCGATATTACCGATATTGGTAAAATCGATCCCCGGCAACGGCGCCAAAAACTTGATGGGACCACGGCAAGTGTACCGGATCGTCAAGTAATAAAAACGGTGAGAAACCGGATATCGTTCACAGGGATCGATGGCCAAGTACCAATTCACGAAGTTAACTACTATTTAAACCAAGATTTGAATTAAAATGGGTTCCAATAACAATAACAAAATCAAAAGAAACAAAAACAATGACAATATTTTTGGGTTTTTCTAGTTGGCAATTTATCAAACACTTGGTATGCAAGATGAAAAATAATCAATTAATGAAAGAGTTGGGATCAGGTTTCATTTGATTTCACTTGTTGCATATCAATTGGAATTAAAACAAGCTACTATTCCTATTTTGTTACCGAATTCTCTAAAATACTCAACTCCTAATTCCTTAGGTAGTTAACCCTTTGTTTCCAATTAAAAACCCTAATTCCTTAGGTGATTCTAAGAGATAACAAGCATTATGGTTTAGAATTCAACAAGGTAACAAGCAAATCAATGACTATTCCTAGCCTAGAGACAAGCAAGGTTCATAATCTCATATCACAAATCATATATCAAATTTCCATTCAACACACAATCCTAAATTCATCCTAAAGAGAATCAATCTTTAGAAAGCATTAAGAGAAGAGATTATAAACTCAAAATAGAAATAGCAACATGAATTAATTGATTCCAATGTCAATAACAACCAAGATCCATCAAAATCCACCTAATCCCAACAAGGGAGAGTTTAGCTAGACATGGAAATAAATGTAAAAACTAGAACAATAGGGAAGAAGATGCAAAACTCCATGGAAGATTGAAGAAAATCTGAGCTCCCACTCTTCTTCTCTTCAAATCCACCGTAGAGCTCCCAAGATAGGGTGTTTCTCTGCTCCAAAACGGCTCCCCACTCTTCTCTCCACGCAGCACACCCCATTTAGGTCAAAAAATATGAATTTAAACTCGGTATGGGCGCCAGGCGCTTCGTCCTGGGAGCGCCTGGGCGCTATATGTCCGTAACGCATTTGTTGTCATGAGCGTGAGCGCCAGGCGCTCGATTTGAGCGCCTAGGCGCTCAACATCCAACATGTCTCCTTTGAAGCTTAAGGGCGCTTAGGCGCTATTCATAGCGCCGGGCGCTAGGAGCTCGATGGGCGGCTCTTGATCTTCCTTAGAGGCTTTACGTTCTCTCTTCTTGAGTGCTTTTCTTCGCCACATTGAGCTTCATCATACTTCTCTTGGTGCCTGCAATTGAAACAACAATAAATGAGTTAAAGCACCAATAATTCTAATCAAAATGAACTAAATCTAACAAACTGACATAAATTAACTAAAAAGACAAAATGAAACTATTTTAAGGTCAAAACAATGTCAAAAGTTGGGCTTAAGCGGTGAAATCCCCTCAAAAGGCTTTGGAAAAACAGATAATCTAGCAGATTATCAGATGTTGTTGATAATGTTGCTGATGAGGTAGATGCTCCTGCTCGTGAGGTTGTTGATGAATTTGTTGTTTCACTTAAGAGGTCTTCCAGACATCTTATTCCCTCTACCCGTTACTCATCTGATGAATATGTGCTCCTTACTGACGGGGGAGAACCTGAGTGCTACAAAGAGGCTATGGAGAGTGAGCAGAAGGTAGAATGGGTTGCAGCAATGAATGATGAGATGAGATCTTTGCTTGACAAGCATACTTTTGAACTGGTCAAGTTGCCTAAGGATAGGAAAGCTTTGCAAAATCGGTGGGTTTACAGGTTGAAGAATGATGAGAATACTTTCACTCTAAAATACAAAGCTAGATTAGTTGTCAAAGGCTACCATCAGAAAAAAGGGATTGATTTTGAGGAGATCTTCTCACCGGTTGTTAAAATGTCTTCTATCCTAGTTGTTCTTGGTTTGGCAGCCAATCTTGATTTAGAGGTTGAGCAAATGGATGTGAAAACTACTTTCCTTCATGGCGATTTAGAGGAGGAGATTTACATGGAGTAACCTGAGGGTTTTGTGATGAAGGGTAAAGAAAATTATGTCTGCAGGTTGAAGAAAAGTTTGTATGGCTTAAAACAAGCCTCGAGGCAATGGTACAAGAAGTTTGAGTCTGTTAATATTCAACAGGGATTCCAGAAGACTACTTCTGATCATTGTGTGTTTGTGCATAAATTTTCTGATAATGAATTCATCATTTTATTGCTCTATGTTGATGATATATTGATTGTTGGTCATAATTCTTCTAGAATTGACAGGTTGAAAAAGGAGTTTAGTAAGTCTTTTGCAATGAAAGACTTAGGACCAGCAAGATAGATTCTTGGCATGCAAATTACTCGTGATAGAGTAGCCAAGAAGTTGTGGTTATCTCAGGAGAAGTACATTGAGAAAGTACTTCAACATTTTCACTTGGATAAAGCTAAAGTTGTTAGCACACCTCTTGCTTTACATTTTAGGCTTAGCACTAAACAGGCTCCTTCTAGTGATGAAGAGAAACAAGAGATGCAATGTGTTCCTTATGCATTTGCAGTAGGAAGTTTGATGTATGCAATGGTTTGCACAAGGCCTGATATATCTCATGTAATTAGTGTGGTTAGTCATTTTCTTTCCAATCTTGGTAAAGAGCATTGGAAAGCTATAAAGTAGATATTAAGATATCTCCGAGACACTTCTAGTTTGAAGCTCTGTTTTGGAATTGGGAAACCTGTTCTTTGTGGTTATACAGATTCAGACTTAGCAGGGGATGTTGACTCTAGAAAGTCTTCTTCTGGCTATTTGATTACCTTTGTAGGGGGAGTTGTGGCTTGGCAATCTAGGTTACAAAAGTGTGTTGCATTGTCTACTATCGAGGCTGAGTTCATTGCTATTACCAATGCTTGTAAGGAGTTGCTTTGGATGAAGAATTTTGTGCATGAACTTGGTTTTACTCAAGAGAGGTATGTTTTTTTTTGTGATAGTCAGAGTGCTATCCATCTTGGCAAGAATCATACGTTCCATGGTAGATCAAAACATATTGATGTGAGGTATCATTAGATACGTGATGTTCTAGACTCTAAGTTGTTGGAACTTGAGAAGATCCATACTGATGATAATGGTTCAGACATGCTGACAAAGACTCTACTGAGAGGGAAGTCTGAAGATTATCGTTTGGTTGCTAGTTTGGCATTTGCCTCCACTTGAGTTGGAGGGAGAGTTTGTTGGATGGGTCCAACTAGTGGGGTCCATGCTAATATTTAAAACAAAAAAAAAGAAGTATGATAGTTTTTAAAAGGAAAGGAAGTCAGCAATTTCCTTCCCACGTTTTTTCAGTTTTCGTTTATGTAAAATAAGAGAAGTAGCGCCGCGAAGGAAGAGAAAGTTTTTAGATCTGATTTTGCGTGTTCAGATTGGGTGGTTATTTGCAGTCCAATCTTGATGATTTTTCAGTATGTTGTTCCTTGCATTGTGAGCTTCTACTTGTACAGTCAGATTCTTATTTCTCCATCTCTACTTGTTGGGCTGTTTGTACCCTTTTGTGGGTTTTGAGCTTTGTTGCTTTGTTGATTTCCACTTTGTTAATAGTGAGTAGGGGTCGTTGTGATATCCTTGTTTATTGGGAGACACTTTGTTGTGCTCAATGATTTTATAGTAGAGATTTTTCTGGACTAGGTCCCGTGGTTTTTACTTCTCATATTGAGGGGGTTTTCACGTTAAAATTGTGTATGTTCTCTTTGCCTATTTATTTTTGTGCATTTTTGGATATATCTTTTGGTGGATATTTTTGGTTGGCTGTATATTTTGCTCCTCACAAGTTCTTTCAAGTGGGAAAGATTTTATTGCCCATTTGTGTGTTGTTACTTTCGCTGTATACACACTCCTTTTTTTCCCAACAGCATAGGGTTGAAGTCCCACATTGTTAAAGAATGGACAAGTTAAAGGCTATATAAATGGAAAAGACCCATAGACCTAATGCATTAAGGTTTTGGGTCAAGATGTGGTATCAAGTCTATTTATGTGGTTCTTCACTTAACTCATTGATGGAGATCTTCTTTGCTCTTGGGCTCCCCTTACGGTCCAACAAGTAATATCTGAGACGATGGTTCGACTTGGACAAATATTAGTGTGGACGACGCTGGTTTAGGTTTGGGTGAGAGTATCTTTATCACAGTTGTTGGTGTTCTCATGGTAGCCCATCCCATTAGAGAAATAAAGCCAACTTTAGGGCAAGAACTGTTACTCCACTCGAGGGTAAGTATCCTTTGTGTGTGATGTCCCTGTGTGTGGACTCGCACTTGAGGGGGAGAATATTAAAAATTCAAGTGTGAGTGTTGAAGTCCCACATTGTTTAAGAATGGACAAGTTAAAGGTTATATAAGTGGAAAAGACCCATAGACCTAATGCCTTAAGGTTTTGGGTCAAGATGTAGTGTCAAGTCCATTTATGTGGTTCTTCACTTAGCTCATTGATGGAGATCTCCTCTGCTCTTGGGCTCCCCCTATGGTCCAACAAGTGGTATCAGAGCCGATGGTTCTACTTAGACAAGTATTGATGTGGACAACGCTGGTTTAGGTTTGGGTGAGAGTATCTTTATCACGGTTGTTGGTGTTCTCATGGTAGCCCATCCCATTAGAGAAATAAAGCCAACTTTAGGGCAAAACTGTTGACCGTTACTCCAATCGAGGGTGAGTGTCCTTTGTGTGTGATGTCCCTGTGTGTGGACTCGCACTTGAGGGGGAGAATGTTGAAAATTCAAGTACGAGGGTTGAAGTCCTACATTGTTAAAGAATGGACAAGTTAAAGGCTATATAAGTGGAAAAGACCCATAAGCCTAATGCCTTAAGGTTTTGGGTCAAGATGTGGTGTCAAGTTTATTTATGTAGTTCTTCACTTAACTCATTAATAGAGATCTCCTTTGTACTTAGACTCCCCTTACGGTCCAACAATTGCGTGATCCATAATTATCAAGATGCCATGGCAGTTTGTCGATGGGTTGTCGAATTCTGAACAAAAAGGGATTGAAATATGAGGATAGACTTGACTTAGTTTGTCGATTGTTTAAGATCAAACTAGATCAATTGATTAAAGAGATAATACAAGGAAATGTTTTTGGAAAGGTCAAAGCAGGTATGAATCATTGCTTTATAGTATTAATATGATATGATATATTTATCAAAAAAAATTAATACAATTTGACATTATATTCACCGCGTGTTATATTGGTATTTATCTACATTTATATTTATATTTTCTATTTGGGCAGATATGTAGGTAATTTAATAGAACACAAGTATGTCATGATTTAAGATCAATGGTATCGTACTGTACATTACATAGAATTGTTGGAGTAACATTGAATCTTTATAAATTTGGTTTAAACAAATTAGTTTACTAATTTTTTATTTTTATTTCCTTTGTTATGTAGTGGTATACACTATTGAATTCCAAACAAAGGGATTATCACATGCTCACAATATTGATTTTTTTCCATCCTAATTATAAGCATCACAATCCTGAATACATTGATAGGATAATTTTTGCTGAAATATTTGTTGAGATATGGTGAGTCCAACAAGCAAAAAACAACGTAGCACAAAATAATGCAGAGTCATAAACAAATGACACAGGAATTTATGTGGTTCGACTTATAGCCTACATCTACCAGTAAAGGCGAATACCAAATATTTCACTAAAAAATATGATGTAGAATACAAAGGTGGTTACACTTCATACAAAACCCAAATCCCAAATACATTCAAAATACCTCACTGTATTTTCTCATCGGTTTATACACTCAGTACTCATAAAATATACAAAGAGAAGATATTATAAAGTGACACACACTCTCCTCTAATTGCTACTCAATGCTTTGAAAGAGCTTCTAAAAATGGGATGGTTTGAGCGATGCACCAAGCCTCTATTTATAGAGGAGTTTTTGCAGGTTTTTCAATAGGTTTCGGTGCCACTGTTGGCCCCCTAAATTCTGTCCAAAAGAATACTTTTCTTTAATTATGATAATTATAAATTTTTACTTATTGGTCGTTCAATGACAATTTCTATTTGTGGTAGTGTATCTTATTATTTTGTCATGATCCATAACTCATTTTCTTTTGGTGGTGTTTTTAAAAAACTCTTTGATTTTTACTGACTCTGAAGATGATTTGGATGGAGATAGGAATGGAACATATGCAAAGATGCAATGAATTGGAAATAATCTAATTAATCAAAGTCTTAATGAAAGTATATAAAAAAATTATTTATATATGAATTAATTCTTAATTCTTAATTTTGAAGTATATTATTATTTCATACTTATTAACAATAAATTGGTTATTTTTATATACAACGATTTCTTCTCCACATGATGCTATAGAAAATCAACAGATAGAAGAATTAGAGAGTGACAGATACGAGTCATCTTTTGCAAATAAGTCATTCGGAAAATGCAGACAAAGGTGTCCATTGTCTAATCTCAGAAACGGTATATTAATTTTTTGTATTTATTTTATTAGTCATTATATCTATTATATTAATTCGAATTTTTTTCATTTAACCTATTGTAACAACAATTTTAACCGTATTATTTTTTAATTGCTATTCATGTAGTTCAATTTCTATAAGCTAATATAGCACTTAAGCCTAGAAAGTTTGTACTACAAAGTAGTAGATTTAAATCACAATTGACTGTGAGGCAAAATATCCTTGGTGAATGTGTAACAAATCGACAACAATATATTTTATCATTAGATGGTAATTAAGTATTTATTATATTGTAATTTATTTTGTTATTTAATTAAGAATGTTTTTGCGTCAGCATTAAACATTATGCGAAATTTTCAGATTTAAATTTCCTGAAACTCTTTTTATTTTTAAAGACTTTGAAGATGATTTAGATGGAGATAGAAATGGTACACCTGCAACGACGCACTAAATTGGAAATAGTCAAATAAATTAAAGTCTTATTAAATGTATATATAAAAATAATTTTTTTATATAAGAATTAATTCTTAATGTTGGAGTATATTATTATTTCATACTTATTAACAATAAATTGTTTATTATTATATAAAGCCAATTCTTCTCCACAGGATCGATGCTATTCTTCCCAGAAGTGACATTATGCTTGGCGCATGTATAACAATTCGGCAATAAGGTAGTTTATCATTGGAAGATAATTAAGTATTTATTTTATTTTAATTTATTTTTTATATAGTGAATAATTTTTTTAACATCTACATTACACATTATGTGGAGATTTCTTATTAGCATTCTTAAAACCTTTTTTTTTTAATTTTTAAAGAGTCTGGAGATGATCTAGATGGAGATAGGAATGAAATATCTGCAAAGATGCAACCAATTAGAAATAATCAAAAAAATCAAAGTCTTAATATAGGTATATATAATTTTTTTAATTAATTCTTAAAGTTGAAGTATATCATTATTTCATACTAATTAACAATAAATTGATTTTTATTATATACAATCATTTGTTCTCCACGCGATGATATGAATAGTGAACAGATAGAAGAATCAGACAGTGACAGCAAGTCAAATGCAGGTATGTTACCCAATTGTTATTTGAACAAATATTTCGTAGATTTTGTTATAATTTAAATATACACACGTATATTAACGCAAAAAAAAAAATCATTCAATTTGTAAAACATTAATTTATATCATTTTACATTATATCAATTACAAATATTGATTTTTCAGAAGATGATATAGATAATCGAGTTATACAACAAATAGAAAATGACTTGGCCGGAGCCCGTTGTTGTCATTAATGGAGGTAACATATGATTGAAATTCAGATAAATCGCAATATGTGTTAGTTACTCTATATTCTTCCATTTCATTAATATAAATTACCAAATGACATTGCAGTCAATGAGTATGATCTTTGTTGTAATACAAAATATTCAAACATTGGTGATCCAATTTGGGAGTGTCAGTTTTGTAGAGCATTGATGTGGTATGATGAAAGATTGCATAAACATATTAACTCATCAAATCCGAAATTCTCCTTATGTTGCCTTCAAGGAAAGATTGAGCGTCCATTGTTAATAGATCCTCTGCAAAGCCTTAGAGATTTGTTTTTCAAAAGCGATGTCAAAAGCAATTTTTTCCTTAACCATATTCGAATTCAACATGATGTTCTCCTTTATTTCTTTATTAAAGTTATATAGAATTCTTTTTTTCATCATCGTTATATATTTTAAAATTTTATTAAATTTTATTTTATGCTATTTACAAGATGGAGGAAAACTCAGACTCATTGCGTGCTGATATTATCTCTGATATTAAAAGTATGCTTGATCAATACAATCCATATGCAAGAACTTATCACATGGTCAGAGATAGATTACAAGGTAATGAGCTACCAAATGTCAGATTGAGACTTATAGGAAAAAGGGGCCGTGATGGAAGAAGATACAATCTACCAACTGCACCTGAAGTTGCTACACTTATTGTGGGCGATTTTGATGCTGTTGATGGTGAGAGAGATTTAATTGTAGAGACACAATTAGGTTCTTTGAAGCATGTTTCTGTATTAAGCACTGAATATCTTCCATTACAATATCCTTTGTTATTTCCCCGAGGAGAAGATGGGTATAGAGAAGATATTCCGCTGAATGATCATGGCAATAGATCATCTATTCTTTGCTCATAGAATTCAAGAAAGGAAACAAGAAGACTCAATCATATTATACTCTAGGCGTCACTTCCAGCAATTTTTGGTTGATGATTATAGCATTAGAGTCATCCCGTTTGTGATATGTGAGAACTCACCAAAAAGAGTTATGAGTTGATATGTACAAAGGGCTGTCAGAAGCAGTTTTAAGGGTGAAATTGATCCTTCAACAACAGGAAAACGTGTCATATTGCCATATTCTTTTACTGGAGGAGCACGTTATATGATCCAAAATTATCAGGGTGCCATGGCCATTTGTAGATGGACTGGATATCCTGATATGTTTATCACTTTTACTTGCAATCAGAAGTGACCAAAAATTTGTAGAGTTTTGAACAAGAAGGGATTGAAATTTGAGGATAGACCTGACTTAGTTTGCCGACTGTTTAAGATCAAAATAGATCAACTGATTAAAGAGATAATACAAGGAAAGATTTTTGGAAATGTCAAAGTATGTATCAATCAACATTGCTTTATAGTATTAGTATGATATGATTTATCAAAAAAATTTAATACCATTTGACATTATAATCATCGCGTGTTATATTTGCATTTATCTACATTTATATTTATATTTTCTATTTGGGCAGATATGTAGGTAATTTAATAGAACACAATTATGTCATGATTTAAGATCAATAGTATCATACTGTACATTATATAGAATTGTTGGAGTAACACTGTATCTTTATAAATTGGTTGAACCAAATTATTTTACTAAATTTTTATTTTTATTTCCTTTCTTATGCAGTGGTATACACTATTGAATTCCAGAAAAAGGGATTACTACATGCTCACATATTGGTTTTTTTACATCCTAATTATAAGTACCATATTCCTTAAGACATTGATAGGATAATTTTTACTGAAATATCTGATAAAAGAGAGTGGTCCTGATCTCTATAACTCTGTACAATTTCTTATGATTCATGGTCCATGTGGAGTTCTAAATAGAAATTCTCCTTGCATGCATGATGGCAAGTGCATCAGGTATTTTCCAAAGAGATTTGTTGATATAACTTCTTTTGATGATGATGGATATCCTATATACAGGAGGAGAGATAATGGAAGAGTTATAAAAAAAAATGAAATTGTTATTGATAACAGATTTGTCGTGTCATATAATCACTACTTGCTCGAAAAATACAATGCACCAATCAATGTAGAATGGTGCAACCAATCAAGGTCAATCAAGTATCTTTCCAAGTATGTGAATAAGGGCAGTGACCGAGTGATTGCATCTTTTTATGAAAGTTTAGCAGATGGTGTTAGTATAAAAATAAAATATTTTTTGATTTATGCTACTTCGATAGATTAAATTAGCGTGAATATAATTCTTGATGAATTTACAAGTTATAAAATGGAATCAAAGCTGATCGAAATAGAAAATTTGATTGGTCATTCCATAGTGGGAATAGTAGTTTCAATTTTAAATCGAAACCATGGGCTTGTAAAGTAGATACACTTAGTAATTTCTGGAAGGAAGAAACCTCGAGTAAAATACCAACAAATGTTCGAATATGCAAGTTTTGAATTCAAAAGAAAGAAGTTTTGAATTTGAAATAGAAGTTAGCAGCAATTGTAGATATGCAATCAAGACAACACATGAATTGCTGACAAAGATCAAGCAATTATTGATGACACGAGAATTGCTGACAAAGATTTAGTAGTTATCAAATAGAGATTACCAATTATTTAGACAGTTATCTTTGTTATAGACACATGTCAAAATCCTGTAAACTAGGTAGTTACTTAGGAAGTCTATAAATATCAAAAGGATGGAAACATTTAGATGTTGGAAATTCTATACTCACAAACACTTATAAACTCACGCTCTCACATCCATTGACCCCTCGAGCAAACGGCACGCAAGTCTAGTTCAGTATGTTTCCATCCACTTTCATTTTCACTTTCATTCATGTACTCTTTACAAATTCAATGCAATTTTAAATTCAGTTTATTTACATTCAGCCTTTATTTTCCATTATAAATTCTCTTCTACTCCTGATCAAGTGATTCTTTTAAAGATCATTTAATTTCTATTTATTGTTTTCCTTTAATTGATTTCTTTACTTTTATGCAATCTTATTTTTCTGCAATTTACATGTCTGTTCATTTACTTTTCATTGCATTTACTTTGAATCATTTTACTTTATGCTATTTAATTTATATTGTCATATTTACTTCGAATGTTTTCTTTCATTTCAGTCATTTTAACTTATTTTCGTATATATTACTTTTACTTTATTTCTTGAAAACAGGGCTTTTATATTTCCAAACTTGTCTTTTATCAAAGCTTAGCATTTGCATAAAGTTTTAGATTTTGGATTAACATAACATTTTGTGAAATCGAAATCATTAATTTCTCTCCTTTAAAATATTTAGACCAAAATCTCAAGTGAAAACGCTTTTTTTTCTCGAATTGAAATCGAGAATCAAACTTTGTCCATAGACAACGAGTTTACCATAGTCTAAATAGTCATAATCGAAATATTTTGATAGACAGATAGTAACAAATCACAATGTTAGAATGAAATCAAAATGTATTATGATTGTAGATATTTGTCATCATGTGAGGCCGCATGAAGGAAATTCGCTTTTGACATTCACTATAGAAAGCCTGGTGTTGAACGTTTGTCTTTCTATTTATCGGATGAGCAAGTTGTAGTATATGTTGACAATGATCGAGTTGAATCTATTGTTAGCATGCCAAGATTCAAAGTTTCTGGCGTGGATGGAAGCCAATAAAAAATGTCCGGAAGCAAGAGATTTCACTCATGCTGAGTTTCTCACTAAGTTTCTATGGAAACAAACCCTCCATGAGTGGTCTTCAAGACAGAGCAGATATAAAATTGGAAGGCTTTTTTTCGTGTCGCCGGGAGGTGGGGAGTTATACTACTTGAGGATTTTGGTAAACTACTCAAGAGGACCCCTATCATTTGTTGATATAAGAACGGTTAATGATAAGGTTTATCCTACTTTCAAAGTTGCCTGCTATGCATTGGGATTATTGAATGATGACAAAGAATACATCGAAGAAGCCAACCATTGGTTCTGCTAACTTTTTGAGAAACATGTTCGCAACTTTATTGCTATCAAATCAACTTTCAGGACCAGAGATCGTTTGGAACAATTCATGGCAGTACTTAAGTGATGATATTCAAAATAGGCATAGGCGACTTCTTGGTTTTGATGGTATGTTTTAAACTATTTTATTTTTAGTTATTTAATAATACTTAATGTATTATTTAATTGGTTGATTCATTAAGAATAATCTAACTTTTCGTTTTTGACGTGTTGCCAATATTATATTCTCTATGTGCAAAAATCGATCTCAGATTTACAGCTAAGTGAAAATGAGCTCAAAAATTTTGCTTGACTGAGATAGACCAATTGTTGCAGAGTAATAATAAGAGTCTTGCTGATTTTCCATCATTGTAATTCCCAAATATGTTGTTGCTTTCTCGAGCACATAGGCTTATTCATGATGACCTCAATTATGATATACAATCATTAGCTGCACAACACTTAAATTTCTGGTTGCTATGACTGTGGAACAGAGAAGTATATATGATAAAATCATGTCCTGCATTGCACATGACTGTGGGGACTGTTTTTCCTTTACGGATATGGTGGTACTGGAAAAACATTTATTTGGAAAGCAATTTCTGCAACTTTAAGATCAAGAGGTGAAATTGTCCTCACTGTTGCATCAAGTGGGATAACAACTTTACTCGTTCCTGGTGGCAAAACTGCACACTCAAGATTTGCAATTCCTATAAACATTAATGAGGATTCAACTTGCAACATTAAATAGGGAGCCCATTGGTTGAGCTGATAATCAAAGCAAAACTTATAATTTAAGATGAGGCTCCTATGACTTACAAACATTATTTCGAAGCTGTTGATAGATCTTTTAGGAATATTCTCAAATTCTTAAATAAAAATAGCATGAATCAACCTTTTGGAGGTAAGATCGTCGTTTTTTGTGGTGACTTTAGGCAGATTCTGCCCATTATCCCAAAAGGTACAAGACAAGATATTATTTTTGCTAGCATTAATATTTCATATCTATGGCCGTTTTGTCAAGTGCTCACACTAACAACAAATATAAGGCTTCAATGCGAGACTACAAATTTTGATTATGCAGAAATGAAGAGATTCTCATAGTGGGTATTAAGTGTTGGTGATGGTAATATTGGTGATTCCAATGATGGAGAGGTAAGCATCAAAATTCCCGATGACTTATTAAAAATTTAGGTGACCAAATCGACTCAATTATAAGCTTATTTACATCACAGGGTTATATTAGCTCATACTAATGAAATCGTTCAAAAGGTGAATAATTATATGTTATCCATGGTTCCTGGGAAACTTAAAACTATGTTTGGTGCACCTGATAATATAAGACATAATAGTATAAGACAATAAGATAAGGTCTGATAGTCTAAACAAATAGATAAGCTCTTATACTATCAAATATTTAATGCATATAGTATAAACAATTTGCTAGTATATATAAATATTTATTATGACTATATTATCCTTCACTTTCCTCACTATCAATTTCTGCTTCTCATCCTTCACTTACCCTGTGCATCAACATGAACTCCCTGTGAAGTCATCTCTCCACAACGTGAACACCCTTTTAACCAAAATTCTCCAAATCAGTTCATCAGAGCCAACATCCCACAAATCCTCATCAAACCCCAAATCCCAAACACAAATCCTAATCAAAACTAAGCTCCAATTCAAACCACACTAAAAACATTTCAACCATAAATTAGAATCCAACAACAACAATCCAGTTGTCAAACCACCACTGAAATCACCCTCAGCCATGACCTCTGCCTTGCCCTTGAAATCCCCCACCATCTCAACCACAAAAGCCTCCATTGCACTCACCGTTCCAACCACTGTGAGCCAGCCCGAACCTCCACCACTGTCGTGCATCCTTGCTTCGCCCTACAAACGAACTGCCACCAATGTCGCGCCAAAGCTTCCACCATTCCTGCCACTCCAACCACCAAACGACTCAACACAAAACCTCTCTACCATGTCTGTTCCGTCACAAATCGGTGGTTGCAGATCCGGCTTCTAACCATGGCCACTGTCGTCATCTTCCTCTTAAGAGTGAGTTGCAACCTTCTCGTTGCAGAGGCAGAGGCACCGCCTCCTTCAATGGCAGGCTGCACGGATGATCTGCACTGCCTCCTTCGACCACGGTGGTTGTAGATCCAGCAATAACAATTGTTGATTCGACCACGATAGACCCTAACTTGCTTGCCATGGATCTCACGAATCACGTTGCTTGTGGTCAGGATGAAGAACGGTGGCTCTGGGTGTGGTGAGTCATGGATGAAGAATGAAGGCTTTGGGTGGAGTGAGGCAAAGTGGTGGTGAGGAACAACGACTGTGGTGGTGAGGCAGAGTAATGGTGGTGGGGAACATGGTGGTGGAGGATGTTTTTCTGATCTTGATGGTTTTCAAGTATTGGTTTGTTTGAGTTTTGGGTACGAAAGTGAAGGGTAGTGGTGGAAAGAAAATCCTATCAGGTTATTGTTAGAATTCTGAATGTATATGGCTCATATATTGACAATGGTGGGACTTTAATGAGGGAGCTATTACAAATTGATGAGGCAACAATTGTTACAAAGTCTAAAATAATTGGCTCTTAATGGAGGAGCCAATATAGGAGCAGTTACGCTTCTACATTTTGTGAGAGGGGTCCCTTGCCTTACCTATAAAAAGGCATGTGATGCTCCATTGATTCATACACTTCAAAGGCTAAGGCTAGAAGAGCTCTCTCTCCTTTCTTTCTAAAATCTCTCTGTTTTCTTTTGAGTTTTAGGTGCTTGATATTTTTCTAGTGAGAGATTGTGAGTAATAACAATGGTTTCAAGTGGAGGTAGGCTTCCATTTTTCTGTTCTTGTTTGATGGACTAAGGTCCTACATTATTTACAGCTTTTCAATTCATGTTAATAGTTGGTATCATGGACCAATGACAATCATAAGAATACATTTAGTATTCAAGATTGAGGTCCAACATTTGGTATCAAAGCTACCTTGTATCCTTGTTATTCAACTTCTGTTTTGCAGTACTGTGTTTCTATTTATTTTAAAATTACTGCTTTGAATCTTTGAGCATCCATATAAAGAAGACTTCAAAAAGAGCCTTTCAAGGGTCGCCATGATATTGATGGAATAATTCTATTTTATTGTCATAAAATAGTGTAAATTCTTTCACAGGTTATTCATTGTGTTGCGGTACATTATATGTACATAGTATTGGTCTATCAACATAAATTGAAATTATTGTACATGTGGTATATCAATTTTTTTTATGCTTATATGATTGTTGATTAAGGACAAAGAATGTATGAACTAGAAATAAATTTATCCTTATCAATAATTTTTGTGTCTCATATAAGTTGAATATATTTATTCTGGATTATTGTATGATACTATGTGAATTACATGTTTGGGAGTAGCCATAGCATCCTAGGCATTGTAATAAAAGGATTATTACTTGGCCCCATAGGGAAGTACATAATAATTAATTAAGGTTATAAAATGGACTAAAAAATCATAATAAGATATTTCTAAACCCATATGTGTAATTTACTTTATTATGATGTTTAGTGTCTATGCATAAAGTTTGTAAATTCTATACATGATTTGCACCTCTGCCCATAAGAAAGTTTGAATTTACTTGTTAAGTTTTTTATTTTCGTAGCATTGACATGTGTAATCATTATATTGCAGTTGTTCCTACTCATTTTCTTAAGTCTCGAATTCCTTTATTGATTGGTGACAATTATCCTGATTAGAAAGAACTAATTCTCTTGACCTTGAAGTGTATGGAATTAGACTTGGCACTACGTGTGGATGAACCACCCATCCCCGTGGAAGGAAGTGCTCAAGAAGAAAAGACTAACTATGAGCGGTGGGAGCGATCTAATCGCTTAAGTTTGATGCTTATTAAGTCTCATATAAGCAAGAGCATTAGGGGATCCATTCCTGAATGTGATAAGGTAAAAGCTTATATGAAGGCTATTGAGGAGCAGTTTGTTAGCTCTGACAAGTCACTGGCCAGCACCCTAATGAAGAAGCTTTCAAGCATGAAGCATGACAAAATTAGGGATGTGCGTGAGCACATCATGGAAATGAGGGATACTGCTGCTAAACTTAAGTCCCTTGAAGTAGAAATTTCTGAATCATTTCTTGTTCATTTCATAATCAATTCTCTTCCTGCTAAATATGGTCCTTTCAAAATATCGTACAACACACATAAGGATAAATGGTCAATCAATGAACTTCTAACCATGTGCGTTCAGGAGGAGGAAAGATTGAAACATGAGACACTTGAAAGTGCTCACATGGTGATTCATGATAAAGGAAATAGGAGAAGAGGCAATGGTGATCCTGGAATCCGCAAAACTGTTCAAATGAAGCGGAATGGGATTAAGGGAAATTGCTTTTTCTACAAAAAGGCTGGACACATGAGGAAAAATTGTCTTAAATACAAGAAATGGCTCGAAAAGAAAGGTAATTTTGCCTTAACTTGTTTTGAATCAAATTTCATTGAAGCTCCTAGCAATACTTGGTGGATTGACTCAGGTTCTACAATTCACAAAAATCAAGTTTCGGATCTAGTAGCATTACCAGAGGGAGTCTCTTCTGCAGGTTGTAAATTGGTTTTTAAAACCAAAAGAGATTCAGCTGGTAATGTCGAAAGATATAAAGCAAGACTTGTAGCCAAAGACTTTACTAAAAAAGAAGGTCTTGATTATAATGAAACCTTCTCTCCGATGTCTAAGAAGGATTCATTTAGAATAATCATGGCCTTAGTAGCTCATTTTAATCTAGAGTTATATCGAATGGATGTGAAAACAATTTTTCTAAATGGGAATCTTGAAGAAGAAGTGTACATGTCTCAACCTATGGCCTTTGAAAGTGAAAAAGGTAAAGCTAAAAGGTAAAGTTTGCAAGCTTAGAAGATCTATATATGGGCTAAAATAAGCTTCCCGCCAATGGTATATAAAGTTCCACAATGTCATTTCCAAATATGGATTTGAGGAACATGTGGTAGACTAATGCATATACCTTAAGGTTAGTGGGAGTAAATTTATCTTTTTAGTCTTGTATGTAGATGACATTTTACTTGCAAGCAATAATTTAGGTTTCTTGCATGATACAAAACTTTTCCTATCACAAAACTTTGATATGAAGGATATGGGTGAAGCCTCCTATGTCATTGGCATAGAGATTCATAGGGATAGATCTCTAAGGACATTGAGACTATCTCAGAAAGCCTACATAAAAAAAGTTTGAAAAGATTTAATATGTAGAATTGTTCATCAATTGCTGCACCTATAGTTAAAGGGAAAAAGTTTAATCTTAATCAATGTCCCGAAACAACATTGGAATAAGAGGAGATGAAAGGCATTCCTTATGCTTCAACTGTAGGAAGTCTCATGTATGCTCAAGTCAGCACTAGGCCTGATATTACATTTGCGGTAGGAATGTTGGGAAGATATCAAAGTAACCCAAACATGGAACATTGGAAGGCAACAAAAAGGGTTATGAGATATCTTCAAGGAACTAAGGATTATAAGTTGACATACAAGTATTCTGATACTTTGGAGATAATAGGATATTCAAATTCTAATTTTGCTGGATGCATGGACTCTAAAAAGTCCACTTCATGCTATATTTTCTTTTTAGCCGAAGGTGCTATCTCTTGGAGAAGCAAAAAACAAACAATTGTTGCATCATCCATTATAGAAGCAGAATTCATTGGTTGCTACGAAGGCACATCACAGGCTAAATGGTTGAAGAACTTTGTTTCTGGTCTTAAGGTGGTAAATTCAATTAAGAGACCATTGAAGATATTTTGTGATAATTCAGCTATAGTATTCTTCTCAAAGAATAATAAAAGTGGAAGCCGAAGTAAGCATATAGATATTAAGTTCTTGGTTGTAAGAGAAGACATCAAGAGAGAGTTGGTCTCTATAGAGTACACAGACACAAAATTCATGATTGCTGATCCACTAACTAAAGGATTGTCGGCTAAGGTGTTTCAGAATCATGTAATTCATATGGGTCTTACTAGTTTACATTAATATTTGTCTTTTCTTTTATATGACTTTGTGCACTTTAAGTTTGTCATGTAAAAGTTTTGATTTAAATCAATAAAGTTTGGATCCTATATTCACTCAGAAAGGTTGTGCATTGTAATATATGGAAGGAAATGTTTATCTTAAATATAACTGCCATGATTCATGTATAATAATTTCTAAGTGGCTATATCAAAGTTGACAAGTTATGGTCATATTATCAAGAGAAGGATTATCATTGATAATATATGAGCCAAGTGGGAGAATGTTAGAATTCTGAATGTATGTGGCTCATATATTGGCAATGGTGGGACTTTGATGAGGGAGCTGTTACAATTGATGAGGCAGCAGCTGTTACAAAGTCCAAAATAATTGGCTCTTAATGAAGGAGCCAATATAGGAGCAGTTACGCTTCTGCATTTTATGAGAGGGGTCCTTTGCCTTGCCTATAAAAGGTCTGTAATGCTCTATTAATTCACACACTTCAGAGGCTAAGGTTAGAAGAGCTCTCTCTCCTTTTTTTTTTTCTAAAATCTCTCTGTTTTCTTTTGAGTTTTAGGTGCTTGATATTTTGCTAGTGAGAGATTATGAGTAATAACAATGACTTCAAGTGGAGGTAGGCTTCTGCTTTTTTGTTCTTGTTTGATGGACTAAGGTCCTACATTATTTACAGCTTTCCAATTCATGTTAATCGTTAGTATCATGGACCAATGACAATCATAAGAATACATTTAGTATTTAAGACTGAGGTCCAACAGTTATATCAGGGGGTTATGCAGAGGATAGCGTTATACTATTAGAGTGAGATAAAAAACTTTGACTGGATTTGACTATCCTATTAGGTAGATATAAAAAACACTTGATAAAGTCTAATAGTATTAACTTATACTATCATGTCCTCCTTATACAACACACCAAATATAGCCTAAAACATATATCAGTTTTGATAGCCTATATACAGCAAATGGGAACATTGACAAGCCATATGATATTCATACCCATGAATTTTTTAACACCATTACATCTTCTGATCTTCCAAATTATGAGTTAAAACTCAAAATTGGTGTTCCAATCATGTTGTTGAGAAATATCGATCAATCAGCAAATTTGTGCGATGGAACTAAACTTCCTATTACTCGATTAGATAATCATATCTTGGAAGCAAAGATCATATCTTGAACAAACATTGGCCATAAGGCTTTTATTCTTAGATTGTCATTAACTCCATATGACAGCAGGATCCCATTTTGATTTCAACGTAGATAGTTTTCTATATGTCTTTCTTTTGCGATGACAGTAAACAAAAGTCAGGGGCAATCTCTTCAACATGTTGGCATATACCTTTCGAAACCATTTTTTTTTTCACATGGGTAGTTATATGTTGCTATCTCAAGGGTTACCAGTAGAAATAGTTTGGAATTATTAATCACTGATGAAGATGGGCACATTTTAAGCACTACTACAAACGTAGTGTATAAAGAGGTCTTCCAAAACTTAAGCTAAGTAAGATATTTACATTTATTTTTATCTTATCGTATATAACAAAATAAGGGTACAAATTCATTATATAAGTCAAACTTATTACATAGATGATAGTAAATTTAACTTTCAATTCAAATGTATAATTTATTTCACACAGTATGCACATCTTTTTTTAAAAAAAAATTGACTTTGACATAATTTGATTGGTTTTCCTAATATGATTTTTCCTTTTTACATATTTGCTCATAGCTTTTTTTTTAGAATTTTCAAAATTATTTATTGTGACATTATCTGTGCAAGTAGTTATCTAATTTTCTTTATACTATATCAATGAAATATATATCTAATATCGATCATGCATTAATGTGTTTCATTGTAATTTCAAAAATTTTTGGGTTGACTATGGTTAAGAGGTGGAAAACGAAATAAATTGAACTGCAACTAATCATTTTAATAAATTGTAATGATTAGTCATATTATTAATTTTATATGATTCTAGACAATGTTATTTCGCTACCTTTGTTGTTCAATTTATTTTCAAAATGTCATTTTGTTGCTTCATAAAATTTATATTTTCGATATACAAAGTACATTTTATACTAACAAATTTTAATATTTTTCATTACTTTAAAGATATTGTCAATATAATATATTTAATATTTAATATATTTAACTTAAACATACTAAATACTAACACCACCAATCCATTTTTTTATATTGAATGTATAACTTTTTACTAACATACAGTCATTAATTTAATTAAATATTTTTATCATCATATAAAATATAAATATATGTCGTGCAATGCACAAGTGAAAATACCAGTTATCTAAAAAGGAGAGGTGTAAGAATAATATAAATTTTTAGGTGTGCAAATATCATTCAAAATATAAGTATTATGCCTTAAAAAATTAAGGTTAAAATATATCTTTTATCTCTATATGCAACATTCATTTTTAATTTAGTTTATATATGAAAAAAGTTTTTAATTTGGTCTCTATATGTACAATTGTTTTCAAAGTCGTCTTTGTCGTCCTTGTCGTCTATTGCCGTTATAATACTGTGAGATCAACATGAAGAAACTATGAAGTATATGAACTAAATTAAAAATAATTGTTATATATAAGAACAAAAAATATATTATAACCCATGTTTTTTGCCCTTATGCATGCATAATACTCATTTTTAATTTGGTCTCTATTAGTGTTATAACACTAATAGATTATGGGCATAACGATAAAAATGATTATACATATATAAGGATTAAATTAAAGACTTTTTTCATATAAAAATTAAATTAAAAATAAGTATCATATACAAAGACCAAAATTATATTTTAACCAAAAATTAATAAAGTAATAGTATAAATTAATTACAATTGTCAATGAATACAGATCAATTAAGAAAAAGTTCTTTTAAAATGAACTTATATATAAAATGAGCAACTAATAATATATTTATATTTAATTTAATTTAAAATACATTAAAATCTTGATCCACTAATAATTCAAGAGTAGATACAATTTAATTAATCACTTTATCAACAAAAAATATTATTTACTTTATACATAAATTCATTTTAGAAAACCTTATCAGACGAATTAAAGAAGTTGTTTTTGGAAGTCTCTTCCAAATTCGGTGAACTTTTCTTCCTTATCAGACGAACAAAAGAATCATTTAGCGGTTGCTTTTGGAAGTCTCTTCCAAATTCAGTGAACTTTTCTTCCCGTGGATATTAGCTGTAAAAGAAAAAGATACACATATACAAAAGTTTCGATTAATTGTTTCTCCATTTGGCTTTTTATTCCAGAAGCCATTCAAATCCAAAACTAATAAAAACAAAACATTTTAGTTACAAGTTTGGTTGTAGCTATAACACGTACAAAGCCTACCAGCCTTACCAGTTGCCAAATCACCCTTTCCCCCCCACTCAGTTTTCCTACACGTTGTTTCACCAGAAGTTCACATATAATGTTTCAGCCAGCAAATGTCCCATGAATCAAATTGATCAAATTGGCATCATTCCTTTCTTTTTTTTTCCCCTCCAGACCAAGGAAGAAAAGGTGCAATGGTTGAACTATTCAAACGAAAAGAACTATCAATTAGTTGCCTTAATTAACCGCACGTGATAAATGAATATATCTTCAAATTTTATCAAGAATTTACTTTTCGTTTTATTAAGAGAAGATATCACTTAGCTAAAAAAAATGTGTCAATCGAATATTACAAGGGAAACTTACATATGTAATAGTTCTTATTTCTGTGTCGAAGCAAAATTTCTGAATTTAATATTACAAAAACTGAAACTGTGAATTCCTTCTATTCAAAATCCATCCTACTCTCTATATAAGCCAAAGTGTAAGACTGCATATATATAACAACGACTGGTTGATTATTTTGTTGAGAAATTGTTCTTGAGCAAGAAAAAGTTATTTTTCTATATTATTCAATGTGTATTATCTCAATTATATAGATTATCATTGTTTCTCATTTTAATAACATTTTTAATGTTATAACTGAAATTGTATACATTAAATGGAATAGAACTATAACTTTTTTTTTATTTCGAGAACATTTAAAAATTTCTCTAATTTGTGAGAATAATGTTACACATGTACCACCTTACATGCGAACAATTTCAACCATCTCATTATATGTGGTCTTATCTTATTTTTATAGACATCAACACTTTGATTTTACCAACTTTCCCTAATATCAAAAGGAGAAATTCTAAAATACTTACAGAGTATTACTTTGAGAGATCTTGCAACCATCTATATTTTAATTTTAAAATTTTTAATTTTTAATTTAATTGTTTGTATAATTTTAAAATCTCATGTGTCACAAATTAATTAAAGTAATGTAATATTCTAAGAGTATAAAAGAATCTTTCTATTAAGAAATGTGTGTCTTAATGATGTGTTGAACCATTATTTGAGCATTTGTGTAAGAAGCATTATTCATACTAGTTTGATGGATAAAATTAAAGAACATGATCATAGTAAATTAACAACAATTAATATATGATGTAATGCATGACATAATAATAATAATATTTCATACAGACGGTCAAAATAAACTACTCAGAGTATATATAAAAAAAAAACTACTCAGAAAAAGGAAATGGACCGGCTCAGCCCACAAGATATAGACAGGCCCAATGAGTCGGATAGCAAAATTGAACGGGCCAAGCCCAAATTCAAAGCTATACTTTTCTTCCTCAACACGAAGTTATAAATTTTTCTCTTCCCACAGGGTTGTTCCATCAATTTTCTACTCTCACATCTACAACCCTAACGCTCAGTCGTTGAAGCTTTAGTTCGCAATCGATGGCTGGTGAATCTGATGTGTCTGACAATACCACTCTCTCCTGTGCTAACTGTGGCAAGCCTGCAAATCTGCAGTACGTTTTTCTCTCTCTGTACTCACAAGTCACTATTACCCTTCCCTTCTGTGACCCTACCTTTTTCTTTTTTTTTCTTTTTTTTCAATTTTGTTTTGGATTTAATGTGCTGTTTCTGCACTTGACATGGTTTGATATGTGCGAAAGACTTTGTTTTTGGGTTGTGATCGAATGGGTTTTTTGAGGTTTCAGCAAAAGCTGCTGCTGCTGCTGGCAGCATGCAATTTTGGGACTCTGGATTATTAGAGATTAATGGGTTGGTGAAAGATGCAATTTTTTGTGTTTATGTTATTGGGTGTTTAAGGTTTAGGATGATAATGTTGTAGAAACCACAGACGGGTATGTCCTTATGTATCAGATATTTAAATTTAACTTGTCTACTTTTCCTTCTTTTTTTTTTCCTCAGGTGTCCAAAATGCATAGAATTGAAGCTTCCTCGTGAAGGTTCTGCTTTCTGGTTTGTGATTTTTTCTACTTGTTCAGTTATTTGAAGTCCTTTTATTTTTAAATTTTTCCATTGAATCTCAGTGGACAATTAGAAAAATGAAATAAACACTAAAATATATAATAAGGCTATTTTTTCTTTTTTTTTTTCATAAATTTTCTGAGAGCTGTGAGGATTTTTTCCGCTTTTTTAAAAGGTGGTGAATCTACATAAGACCTGAATTCTATGAAAACTGTCTAAGAGCCTGTTTGGATAAATAGTTTCAATAAGTGCTTATATAAGAAGAGCTTTTGATAAAAGCTCTTATGTCAAAAGCTACTTTATTTTGCGTTTGGATGCACACTTGCAGAAGTGCTTATCTAAATGATAAGGTGGCGTTTGGATGTAATTTCATAAGCGCTTCTATTTGATTAAAATTACTAAAAAGGGCATGTATTTGTGTAAAAAAAAATCCTTGTCATATTTTAAAAAAAATAATTAATTTAAAGCTTAAAATATTTAAACACTAATAAGAATTAACAATAAAAATATTTATTTGACTTTGCTCTTATTTTTTAAGGTATCTTATAAATGCATTTATTTTTAGAATAATTATTTCTTTAAAATTATTATCGTTATATATTTTTCTTAAGTTTTTTTTGGCACCCAAAAAGTGCCTGGAATTTTTTTAAAAAAAATTTGACCTACAAATAATTTTGAAAATAAGTGCTAATTGATTATGCATGCCAAAAAAAAATTGTAGAGAAACCAATAATTAAAAAATCAATAATGTCATTATCCTTTACGTAATATTCAACAACTTAGAGCATATAAATGTCATTAACCCATTAACCTAATAATTAAGTTTGATAGATATCTTCAATAAAGTAATGCAATTAATTCAAAAAATAAAATAAATAGAGAAGTTAAACACGTGCAGGAAACATATTCTTAATGGACTCTGATTAGTTCCATTTGTAGAGCACTTTGAGCATCAGGTTCCTCCAATGTGATAGTGCTAGGGTCAGTCTCATTTCCCTCTCCATCATCATTGTCTTCATATTGATAGTTTTCATCAAATGCATCAAATTCTGCTTCACTTGTATCATTTCTCCTAATAAAGTTATGCAAAGCCATGCAAACAGCAATGATTTTACTTTGTATCTTTAAAGCAAAAGGAGGCATATTACCCGATATCTTCCATCTTGCTTTGCAACAACCAAAGGAGCGTTCAGTTGTGACTAGAATGGTAGTAATTGAAAACTTCAACTCTCCCTCTTATTCTAGGCCCATAACTGAATTCTGGGAGATGATACCTATTCTTCTTGTATGGCCCTAAATAACCCATAAAATTAGGGTAGCCAGCATCAACAAGGTAATATTTACCTACAAATATAGAATTTTATCATATGTTAGCACAAGTTTTAAAATGATGTATTTTTTACAATTTCTAAATGTTACCAGCCTTGAGGAGGGTGTGGAAAATGCAACCTAGGCTTGTGTAGAGCCTCCATAAAAATCTTACTATCATGTGCAGAACCCTCCCAACCTACCTAGACAAAGGTGAAACACATGTTGAAATCACAAGCTGCCAAGACATTTGTGGTAGTATAGCCTTTCCTACCAACATAAGCTATCTGAAGATGAGGAGGAACACAAACTCGTATATGATTACCATCTATTGCACCAATACAATCCTTGAAGTATGGGTAATATTGACTATCATTCCTAATCTCATCAGGAATATCTCTAAATGATGGATCAACAGGCCTAGTTATGTCCTTTGCCAGCCTACACATGGCTTTTAGGACACTATGGAAATGTCTAGATATTGTTTTACCTGAATGCTGAAATCTTTATTCTGAATTACGAACAGAACCTGGTTGACCCAACATGTATAAAAACAAAGCAACTTGCTAATGAATTCGCACATGCCGAGTTGGCTTTAAGTTGTACTTGTTTTGCAATGCATCACATAAATGGAGGAACACATGTTTCTTCATTCTAAACATCTGATAACAATGAATTGGATGACCATTTAGAATCTCAGACACCCAAAGATGAACTGTGAGGCTTTAATCTCTGCGTGGACTTTTGATAACATAACTGAGAAAGTATTTGACAACACTGGCTACTTCCAACATTAACACCTCATTCTTTGTAACTCGATCCTCCTCCTCTAGCTTTGATGAAGATTCAATTGATGTTATGTCGTCAGTTGATGTAGACATCCTGTGAAATTTCAATATCAAAACCAAGATTCATAACAACATAACAAAAGTATAAAATAATGATAAGAAAAAGTAAAAAATAATGTGAAAGATTTGAAGACCAATACAAATTAAATGCATTAAACATTAAAATAAGACATAATGTATCCAAAAGGATTACAAATTTGAAGTGCAACCAAAATACATGCCCAAGTTGCAACCAAAACACAAGCCTAAGTAATGGATAAAAATAACTAGCGTGATACATCCATAAGTAACAAATGTTTGTAACATTAAATAGATTTAAAATAACTAGTGGACATCTGACCAAGTGTGGGACTTTATCCATCCAAGTTGCAATGCAGGGTCCTCCAAAGCAACAAAGGCAAGCTTATTTGCCCTCTTGTTCATAAGTCTGGTGCCTATGAAGAATAGTTCACTCTCAAGCTCAAGCCCTGGCAGATTCTTCAGCTTATCCACACATGCTTTGATGCTAGTTGCGTCATCTGCAGATCCAGAATTAGCAGAACTGGACTCAAAGCCATCAATAACACAATCCAGCTGTGCTGAGAGCTTAGCAGCAGCCCCACCTCTATTCTCCCATTCTCTACCCCTCTTCCTTTGTCCCTTTTCATTTGAAGAAGGTGTTGGTTGAGTTGTCACTCCCATCTCAGTCTAATGCACTCTTTCCTGTTCCTCTATATCATCATTGTTATCATGATTGTCAATATCATCCATATGCATCCCCTCAGCTCCCATGTTAAGCCCCTTAGATTCCCTTGAATCTTCAGATGGTGCATATGCTGCAAAACCAATAGCAACAATATCCCTAAAGAGGATTTCCAACTCATGCAAGTGTTTCCGACCTTGCTCTCTAAACTTTGCTACCTAAGGATCCTCCTGTAAGAAACATAAGAAAATAGCAAGGACATAGTAGTCAATAGCGCATCATAGCGGGCGCGATAGCGTCGTGTCGCAGCACCAATCCGTGACCAGGCTTCCATTGCATCTCGTTTCTGAGTAGGTTTTGCTGCCATTTCGCAGGAGTTGCTACCGCTGCCCTGTGACGAGGTAGAAAAACCAATTCTGCCCTTTCCTTTCTTCGACAACTAAGGTTTAATTTAGGGTTGGTTTTAGGATTTCATTCCTTTTATGCTTTAAGACTATTTAGCGTTCTTTTCTCAGATTTCTCTTCACTTCTTTGATAGAACCCACCGCCTGTCCCCTCTTCTTTTGACAAAACCCGGCTCCCAGTCTTCTTCGATAGAATTGTTGCTTATGTTTATTGTTATGTTTTGAATGCTTAGTTTATGACTTTATGCCTTAGTTTACACTTATTTAGGATTTTGGTGCTGTACTGTTTTTTGTTCCTATTCTCATTGACTCTTGTTATTATTGACTTGTTACTTATGCCTTAAATTAGCGACGTTTGTGCTTTTAAGTCTTTAAGATATGACTCTTGATTATTAATGATGAATTTGTCTTAAATTTTGAGTACACTTTGATTTTTTGAGCACTTATATGTGTGTATTATAGATTATTTGATTTATATCCCCTATTCTTCGGTATAGCAGCCGCTCCATGACCCACTATACCGCTATAGCGTTTTTGTGGTCAGCTGCTATGTGCTGCTATCCAGGATTGACTACTTTGAGTAAGGACTAATATCATATTTCTAGCAAATATTTAAAAAAAAAAAAACTACACACTCATGCATACCTGAATTTTGGCTTCTCACCACTCATCACTAGCATCAATGGTCCCCTTAGCTGCATCCCAACCAAGACCTGTTTCCTTTCCAACAAGTTTTGCCCACAATTTCCATTCATTTTTCAAATTATCCCACCTATTTTTGAACTGCTTGTACCCATATTATAGTTTTGTGGCCTTGTTGAACTTTTCTGTCACATTTGCCCACCCAATCTTATTAAAATAGGTGAGGCCTATTTTCGGCACGTACCTCCTCAATACACACTTTCAAAAATATTTCAGTATTTTTATCACTCCATTCAGCTTTTTTTTTTTTCTTTGGCACAACATCTTGTTTGGGAGCCATTTCCACAAGCACTCTAAAAAATGGACAAAGTCTTAACAAACATACATATGTCATTTGGTTCCCAGACTTACAACTGTATTCATGACTCAGATTAAAAAAAATAAAAATAGAAAAAATTAAAAGGTAGGAAAGAAAATTCCATGGATACTTATGCAAGCTACTAGTACAATACACAAGAAAAAACCAAACAGTGTCATCTACTTAAGTAACATAAACACGAAAGCAGAAACAAGACCATGAGTATGAGTTATGACAGATTCCTAACCACCATTACCACATAACATGCAGAAAATCAGTCATGTTTAAACACTTTTACTACTAATAACAGAAAATGAGTTTGAGTTCATGACAAATCATCTCACACACCCACTAACTAGATGAAAATAACCTGACAAAGACGCCAACGACGGAGGCACTGGAGGTTGCGGCGGTGATGGCGGAGGTGGCGGAGGTGGCAGAGATTGCGGCAGCGATGGCAACAAAGTTATTCACACTTCAGATTTCAAGGCTTCAAGCATCTCTCGAGGGCCATCCCTATAAGCTTTTCAGGCCTGAGAGTTCAGAAATGGACATATGTTGGAATTTCGAGATTTCGGTAGGGGTATTTTTGTCCAGAATAAGTTTGCCCAACAGCTTCCCAAAAAGCTGAGCACCTGACATTTTTCAAGAAGCTTCATGAAATAGCTTCTTTATAAGCTCTTTTGAGAGCTTTTGCAAAAGCTAAAGCTGATAAAATATGTTTATCCAATCACCTCTTTTAAATAATAGAAGTGCTTAATCTAGTAGATAAGCTCTAATAAGCTCCTATGGACCCTATCCAAACGGGCCCTAAGAGATAATGGGCCCATGTGGTTGCTATAGAATGCTGATTGTCTCCTTAATCTTTACTATTGAGGCTTTTACCTGTCATAGTGTCTTTTAAGTGAATTGACAAACTTGGCTATTTTGATTTGACCTACTGGTGTTGTGCAACTGTAACCTAATGCATGAGTTGGTGTTGACTAATAATACTGTTTTAGTAATTGTAAATCTATGTTGCACGGGTATGGTAAGAGTATCTGATACAATACGATATACAAATGTGATAATTTTTTAAAAGTTAAGATACGGATACAGCAATATGTATTAAATAAAATATTTATATTTATATGTGTAAAAAATATAAAATTTAATTTATCCACTTGTGATCACCCCACTTGAGTGCCATGTGTTCTCTAACTTGTTTGGTGAGGATGAAAGTCTGTCTACTATTTTGTGCGATGATTTTGAGAACAAGATTGAAAGAGTGAAAATATGCTTTGAGGGAGATAATTAGCGAGAACAGGACTTGTAGAAGTACTTTAAACACAGTGGGTATCCACAAAACAATATACAAGGATACGCTGCTTATGCTAAAAAAACGGATGCAGCAACATTTTACGAGTATCGGTATTCGATATAAACTATTAGAATATATTAAAAATATCTCAACATATCTTTATTGTATCTTAAAATATTTTAGAGTATCGTAAACGATCTTTTAGGATTTATTTTTTATTTATTATATTTCTCGATTTACTTCTTTATTTAATTAGGATTAAGAGTCTAGAATCAGTATAAATAGGACCATTGAGTTTGTTTTTTGTATCACATCATCCTCACACCAATATCAATATAGTCTTATTATTTTGAGTATTCATTTTCTCTCTTTTCCTCCTTCCCTACCTAAACCCCCTAATTCAACATAAACCATACGGATATGGCACTAATTCTGGAGTATTCATGCATCATAGAATGAAAGTAAAAGAAGTAATTTCTGATTGATCTAATTTAATATTTATAGCAGAAGATTTAGTTGTTAGGGATTAGCACTTTGGTGAAAGGGATGACATTATTTCTCCAAATGGCACCATGTAGAAGAAGGTGGGGTTGACCATGGTTGCTAGTGAGACAACAGTGAGTTACTCCTAGATACTTACCATTACAACAGTTGAATCAGATAAAACTTTACTTCTCACAGTATTTATATCCTTCATATTGGGGCCAATTTTGATATCTCTCGACAGCACTCAGGAATGTTTCAAGTCTTCATGGAGCTCGCACAAATCAGTGCATCTGAAGGCAAAGCTATCCTCACTTGGCACGGGTACTCCAGGTGGGCAAAATTCAGACTCACTTGGTGAAGGTTGGTTATATTGCTTGAAGAGAGGGCAGGCTCGAACTCCAAAGTTTCCTCACTTTGATTGGACTGGGTAAATTTCTAGGATTTTGAATCCCTTCATATTTTAGAATTTAGACATCTTACTGTGCTTTTTAATTTTATTGATAACAGAAGATTATACCCATTATTAGGAAGATATGTTCCGGTTTTTGCATTTCAGAGTCTTTTTTTTTTGTTTTTTTCCGTGTTCCCCTTCTTTTCATCGATGCTTTTTTTGTTTGAGCATCTTAGATGTTTGTAGCATTAAATTTGCAACTTTTTTTTTAATCAGTTTATTGCTAATTACCCATTTATTTGTTGAAACCAAAATTTCATTTCTGCTCTTTAAGGACACTGCGGCCATATCCCATATCTAGTAAACGGATTGTTCCAGCGCATATTGATAAACCCGATTGGGCTGATGATGTGAGTTATCTGAGTTGTTCCTATTTAACTGTCTTGTATATTATCTTATTTAACTAATTTTAATTCAATTCAATTGGAAGTCATCTTTTGATAACTTAGCTGAGGTTCATTGGTTTCTAAATTGTTCTTATTTTTTCTGTTTTTAACTTTAGGGAATTCCCAAAGTTGAGCCCAATAGTGATCTGCAGCATACTGTTGAGGTGGGTAATTTTAAAATACATGTAGAAAATTGATGTAAGATGAGGTTGAACGTTGTCTGTATTCTTTTTATTCTCCTTTCTAACTGAAATTATTCTGTAGATCAAATCTCCAGATCAAATTGAGAGGATGAGAGAAACTTGTCGGGTAAGTTCCTTTTCTTTGCAATTTTGCCTTTGTAGATTCTCAATGAGAGGGAATATTTGCCACTATGCTATCTCAATTCATTGTTCAATGCAAAACTGATCCATGATCCTCATTTTCATGGTGCTCAACTTGCTGCTTATTTTTGGAGTCTGTCACAGGCCAACTGTATGACACATGGCTTGGTGATATGAATTAATTTTGTTTTATTGATTAATGATGACAATCATCGTAGTTGGAATTGCGATTATTGTGATTCGATTCATGCGATTCAACGCGGGTGAGAGTCCTCACTCCATTGATACATATTGCATGGAGTTTCGTTTTGCGCCCGGAATTGCACACTGCATTGCATAATCATGCCAGAATTGCAGGAATCTCGATTCTGTTGCGTTACCAATGATACAGATCTCAGAGGGACAGGGAGCCAAACAGCCAGTATGGGGCGATGAACTGAGGCGGAGATGGGTGGGTCTGGCTGGAATCTAGTTGCCGGAGAGGATTGAAAAGATGGCTTCCGAAAAAGGGCTTAGACTCGTTGTCACGCACCAGCGATCGGGGCGTGGGGCATGTGGATGCTCCGGCAACGATGAGCCTCTGGTGGCAGGAAGGTCTTGCACCAGTGGTGAGGGTGGTGGGGTTGATGGGAGGTGAAACACACCTCAGATATGTAGATCGCGATGCACAGTGGCAGAGGAGAGAGAAACCAAAGGGGGGCCCGCTGCAAAAAGTCAGGGTTTCTGTTGCAAGGTTCTAGTAAATAGTAATTAAAGTTGAGAGAAAATTATGAAAAAAACCCCAATAATTAAGGTTCTAGTAAATAGTAATTGATTTTTTTACTTGAGTAATTAGTAATTAATTTTGAGAGAGAGAAAATTATGAAAAAACTTCATTATTAAATATACATAGAAAAGGAGATAAAGAAATTACTCTATTTCCATACATAGACAATTATATTATGTGAAAAATATATTTTGTTATTTTTAATAATTATTCTAAATCTTACAATTCAGGATACGTTTCGATTCATGATTTCGAAAATAGGCCTTCCGTGAATCACAATTTGATAACCATGATGACAATTGATAAACCTCTGCTTTGATATATGTGATAAGCTGGAGGGGGTGAGAAAAAAAAGAAAAATCTCTTGAATGATTATAAAAAATAAAAAAAATAAAATCTTTGTTATTGTTTCTGTTTTGGACAGTTGGCTATATTGTCTAATGTGGGCCAACTTTTAGTGGAAGGTTCCTTAAAGATTACAGTTGTTTGTTTTTGCCTTGTATGTTGATGTAGACTTTAGTCTCATTAAGCATGTTAATTTATAGATTGCAAGGGAGGTTTTGGATGCAGCTGCTCGGATTATTCGGCCTGGTGTGACAACTGATGAGATTGACAGAGTTGTTCATGAGGCAACTATTGCTGCAGGTTCTAATTTTAATGAGTTTCATTTTCAAAATACTCTTCTTACCTGCTTTATTCACTGAATTTTAGTAAGTGCATCATATTATATTTAGATAATCTTATCATTACTGTAGCTGGTGAGCGTGCAGCTTCTGTTATTATTATAATCACTTATTGTAGAGACATACCTTACTTTTATTGACTCCGACCTAAAACTCTGAAAGAATTGCTTTGTTTTGTGGTGCTCTGCTCAACAAGAGCAGTGTTTCGTTTTTTTTTTTCTGTGATACGAAAACAAAAATTTTATTAGATATAAAATAGGTAAAGTACAACTAGGTGGGGGAGAACGTATCCTCCAAAACAGGGTTCAAAAAAAAAAAAGATACCAAAAGATATAGCAAGGCTGTCCAACCTCTCTGCATATCAGAAATGGAAAGCCTCTTGAGACAGCCATGAGCAATACACTAAAGAGAAGGTTTCCCGAACTCATTATAATTCTGTTATCTTAACGGTTCCTTGGGTTTCTTTATGTTGGCAATTACAATTAGTGATTGGTGTTGATGAATTTTTTTTTTCTGAATTTTTACCTTTGCAGGAGGATATCCATCGCCTCTCAATTACCATTTCTTCCCTAAATCTTGCTGCACGTAGGTACTTTCCTCTTTACATATTCTACTTTTCTCAGAATGTCTTGGTATTTGTTAAGAATGAACTCTGCCCTTTCTAACAGGTCAGTTAATGAAGTAATCTGCCATGGAATTCCTGATGCAAGGTAGACTGTTCTGTGCTTTTTCTTATTTATTCTTATTCTTATTGGTAATTTACATTTGGTTAGTGCAAGCGCCACTGAGGCATGATCAAGTAGATGGTTATTCAATTTGAGAACTTCTCTTAATAATATAGTCATTCTACAGGAAGCTTGATGACGGTGACATTGTAAATGTTGATGTCACTGTATACTATAAAGGGGTTCATGGTGAGTTGATTAACATATATATATATATATATATATATATTACAGTTTCACTTGAAGTTCATAAAATTTGACACTTGGTTAATCATGTTTGAGTCGTTATGCAGGTGATCTCAATGAAACATACTTCGTGGGAAACGTTGACGAAGAGTCTCGCCAGCTGGTCAAATGCACGTATGAGTGCCTGGAGAAGGCAATATCTATTGGTATAACCATTGAATTTCAACTCTGAAGTCTGAACTCTCTCTCATGTCTTAGTTTAAAATATAATTGAATTTTTAAAACATTATAGGAGCCTTGGTTCTTTTATTTTTCTTTTTCTTCTGACATATACCTTAGAGCTTCGTTGTCAATTCATAAATCTAACTGCAAATTTGGTCTTAAAAATGTTAATTTGGTCCTAAACCCTAAATCAGAAGATAATTAATTTTTTAAATGTTAAAAACATAAATTACAGTCAGAAGGAAGCGTATAATAACTGATATTGAATAATATTATATTAGCTACTTAATACATTGTAAATATACGTTGTAAATATCAATTGATAACTGGTGATAACCATAAAAATATGTATTTGGCATTTGGAGTATATTTGTGATTGCGTTGTGTTCAAATACTTAATATCCTTGAAACGTGCATAATATTTTAAGAAATTAAAATATATGTTCCTGATTCTTCCTTTTCTATCAAATTCAGTAAAACCCGGGGTACGATTCCGTGAAATTGGCGAAGTTATTAATCGTCATGCTTCAATGTCAGGCTTCTCAGTGGTAATGCATTACTTTTTTTGAAGTTATCTATTTAATTTTCTTTGTTCACATGGCGGATGGTTATTACTTGTTCCATAATAATATTTTCCCTTGCTCCCTTAGGTAAAATCGTATTGTGGTCATGGAATTGGAGAGCTCTTCCATTGTGCACCAAACATTCCTCATTATGGAAGTATCCTTTCCTTGGTTTAAAGGCACTGCAAGGCATGGGAAAAATATGTTTGGAAATTATTTTCTGCATCCTCTGATGTTTGATCTAGCATTCAGCACAGTATGTACTTTTCTTTTAATATAAAGGGACTGGTTGTTGGGCATAAAATGACTGTTGCAAAAGTAGTAATGATGTTATGGATCTTAGCCATTCACTCTCCTATTGGCAATCCTGTTATACATTACTGTTAGTTGCTAGCAACAGGCAGCTTCCTCATTCTTATACCTTCTTTTCTTAAATTGTTTGTTAACTTTTATTTTTCTGTCAAATCCAATACTTGAAAGCATTGCTCCCAAAATTAAACTTACCACTTCACAAAAGCTTTTCACTGCATGCACTTCTAGCTTCTACCCCCACCCCTCTAATTCATGTTAAAAATCAACCATGATTCCAAGAAGGAAAACACGAGCAATATACCTTAACCACTAGCAGGAAATAAAGCAGTTGGTGTGATGAAGGCTGGACATATCTTTACAATTGAACCAATGATCAATGCAGGTATATTTCTAAATTGTTTAAATGGATAACTTTGATGGATACATGTCATAGCTCTGATATATTTTTTAATAGGTGTCTGGCGTGATCGAATGTGGCCTGATGGATGGACTGCTGTTACCGCAGATGGTAAACGAAGTGCTCAATTTGAGCACACTCTTTTGGTAACTACATTTCTGTTTTCTCCGGTGTTCTAATACTGTATATAGAAGTCACGTAGTCTAGTTATTTTCTGCGTTGTGTCCTGAAAAGTACAACATGGTCTTCGAGTGCTGAAAGTGATAACAAATAAAGGAAATTATCATAATTTTAAATCTTGGATGAAATTTTCAAGGAAAGAGATGGTAACTTTTTACCATCTCACCTCTATATAATGATAATGATTTTGATGTGATACATATTTAACTTCTATAATATGTCCTCGACTAAGTCTTTGCAAACTGTTATGATACTGGAGAGCACACAATGTCTTAAAGCCATGACCACTTGTCTATAATTTGTTTTGGTCCAGTGAATTAGTAATTTTAATGGCGCTTATATTTGGTCGTCTCCTAGCTATACATTTAGTTGTTCATCACTGCTTTAGCTGGTTGTACCTATTTAATATGATTCACCCTTTTCATTATTAGGTCACAGAGAATGGTGTTGAGGTTTTAACAGGGCGGTTGCAGTCATCACCCAATGTTTTTCCTTGGCTAAATTCATAATTCGGTGAATCCAGATGACAGATATGGGCAGTTTCTAAATACCATACAACTAATAGACAACCATATTTCATTGCTCTACTTCCTCTGGTTGCCTCCTTTTTTGAGTATCATGTTTGTAACTTATAAAATTTAGGTGAGAAGTATGATTACATAGAATATATTCTTCCAAACCCAATTCAACAGTGATATAATGTTTGTGTAATTTAAGATAATTTAATTTATTGTCATGTGTTATCTTCTGCTCTTGTTTGTTTAAATCAATGATGTTTAACCTAAGTTTAGAACACCAGGGCTTGATGTTATCAACTTCGATAATTTTAAATCAAATAGTGTATATATTTATTTTCACACTTCATCTAATATTATTTATCATATATTTTTTTTTATCATTTTTTTTTCATTAAATCTGATACTTTTAAAAAGGGTGTCAATAGTATTTGAGTGTTAGAAGATTTTTTTCTTAATGTTATTTGTAGGGTTTATATACCATTCATAATATTTTCTTACATTACTATCTCCATGTATCTTCGTTTATCAATGAGTGCACTATGCTAAGTTTGAAAATTAAAATAAGATTAAAATGATTTGCAATGAGTAAACATTAAAAAGTAAGTACATATATATTATTGTTTGTGCATTTAATTAGCACTTTATTGTTTAAATTGTTTAAAAAATTGTAATCACATCGTAAAATAAAAAGAAAATTATTTGCAACTACGGCTTTTACTAATGGGATATTTTTACTTTGTAATTTTTCATGAATGTACAATTATTATTGTTTGTTTATAACTATCAATTTTGAACAGAATGTTAACACAATTATTCAATTGTATCGATTTTGCACTGTATTAATTAGTTTCCACCTTTGGGTTAGATGTTACTTAGGTTGGTAAGGTAGAGAGATAAGGGTTCAGCCCGGGAACTCTTTTTGTTGAAACTGATTCAAACACCAATTTCTTTATTAATTATGAGTTATTTCACTTATGCAATAGTCAACTTCAAAATTAATACAATGACCAAAAACAAACGTCTAAATATTACTCTTTTTTGGTACAAATCTAAATATTACTCTTTACTCCAGCAATTATGTCACAACTGCTCACCTTACTTTCATTTTAGTTGTAGAAATCCGATCATAAATACTAAAACACAAGTAAATGGGGGAAAATGTGCTCTGCTTGTATGGATAGTCAGTACATGAAAGTAGGCTTGTCATGGCTGAACCATGTTATATCTTTTGTCCCCTTACCTTCATTTCCAGTCCTTTGCACTCACAAATTAATCTTTTAATTTTTTCATCACCTTCATGCCATTGTCTTAAATCTTACATCAATAATAACTTTCGTGGTTTAGAATAAATTTTCATTCATTTATTTATTGTATTTCTTTTGGTTAACTTACTTCACATAACTTGTGGTTAGCTAAGAGTGCCTCAGTAAACAGATTCTAAAACTTAAGAAATTTTTGTATAAATTTGATTTATTTAAGTTAAGTGTATTACGTCAATCAAATAATTAATTAATAGATAATTATTATGATTAATTAATAAAAAATCTTAATTAACTATCATAATTAATAATGTGATAAAAACTATCATAATGAATCAATAAATAATTTTAATTAATTATTATAATTAATAATATAGTTAACCTAGTGCACATAACTTAATGGACTAAGTTTATATAAGAATTTATCCTAAAACCATTACCTAAAAATGGAAACAAACAATAAAAAAATGCAACTTACACTTTTTTTTTAATACAAAAATTTTGATTTACGTTTATACATCCAGATTATACTTGGTCAATAACGATCGAAACCCACCCAAAGAAAAAACATGTATCATGCACATGAACAAGCAAAGGGTGGTTAGCTGGCTAGTTAGCTTTTAGCTAGGGCTTCTTAGTGGTTCTAGATGCTGCTTGCTGGTACCTAGATGCATAACTATGAAACAAAGCTAGTGCATTACTAGTGACTTGTGCCACATTTTGGGCCTTAACCTTAATAGCAGCCATTCTCTTACTCATCCTATGACTAGGGAACGAATGCACACAACTGCTAGTATCTGTTAAAGTAGTGCTCACCCATGTCTCAATGTTACTTATGTGCCACAACAAGTCATCATTGATGGTAGAATCACGTTGGTTCAACCTGCTTAGTTCTTTGATGGCTTGGCTAAGTTGGTCCACACTATCAGTGATTTGATTCACGCAATCTTGAACAGTTAGGTACTCCTTATTGTTCTTGATTGCCTTGAGTTCCTTGGCCACTTTCAACAAGTACCCTCTTGTGTGCAGTGCTCTAGAGAGGCTCAGTGAAAAGGCAACATGGGCTAAGTGCTGAGGCCCATCTATAGTGGAATTGGCAGCAAATCCGGCCAGGCAACTAATGCATAGATTTGGGTAGAGGGTGCCATTGCAAGAGGACTCTATGTAGGTCATTGTTTGGGAATTATGCCTGGCTAAGGAAGGCTCAACTGGGGCAAGACTTGAAAAGAGGAAAGAAAGGAAAATGACTAGCAATGTGAGATTGAGTTGTTCCATCTTGGGTGACAATAGTGAAGCTTGCTTAGTTGAAGAAAATGGCAATGGGGTGTGGTGCTTATATAGAGAGTTGTTCACATCATCACATGCTTAGCTATTTTGTTTCTTTTTTTCCTATGTTACGTTATTTTACGTCCATTATACGGGCAACGAGTTGGGCTAAGAAAGTTGGGATTAGCATTGACATTAATTAAGCATACATTATACTATTACTATAAGTATAGATAATTATAGATTCATGTCAAAGATATTCTACCTTGATACAAAAAAATACCAAGTTGGAGTAGACCCTTGTTTAAGAAGGTTGTTTTCCTTATTTGAGTGCAGTGGTATGTTGAGTAATGTAGCTTAAACTTTAGTTCTTATATATTTAGAGGGTTAGACTTTTTGACCTTAGATTATAATTAAGAACTCCGATCAAGTGGTGAGGAAAAATAAAGGGTAATTTGATCCTTAATTGGGAAGGAAAATGTATGAAACTTGAATGATTAGGGACAATTCAATAAGAGATTATTGATGATTCTGTAGGCTGAATCAAGGTGCAACATGGAGCTTTTAAGGCAATGCCTGCGGGTCTATGTCCACTGGAAAAAAGAAAAAAGTAAGATAAAAGACACATGTGTAGTTGATCAATTGGTTGGCAAAAAATAATCATAACCCCCAAAATGAAGCTTAGAAGATTCCAGGTGATACAATTTGGATTACTAAAACCACAATAATGTGTAATTCTATGGTTAATTATTGGGTGCTAAATTTTGCAAGTGGGATGGTGAGACACAGTGATATTTCAGTAACAGCAAATACCTGTCCAATCTAATTTCAGTTTCTTATTTTTATTATATTTTAAATTTATATTTTACGTTAGTTTTTTCTTTACCGATATTTTAGATACTAGTGTTTTACCTAATGCGTTATACTGGTGTATATATATAGATTTTCACATATTATAACATTGAAGAATATAATTTTAAATAATTAATATATATATCTAATACTATTATTAATACATACCAAATTTAATAACATTAATATTAAACTTGAAACATATATAATAGTTTAATATAATTTAACATACTAAGCTGATGTTGCAAAATACTTATTCAAAAAATACATTAATTTTAGTGTTATTAGATTATTATTATTCTTCCTGGTTACAAATTAATATTTTTAATTCATAACTGAAAATTGAGTGAGGCAAGTACAATTCAACATGAGAAATATATTATCCTTGATTCTTGTTGATCAATATTGCAAAAGAGATAAGAAATAGTTAATGATTAGAAAAGAGATTGTGCAGACTCTCCATTACTCATCTCTTGAGCTTATATCCTTTTTAGAATAAAAGTTTAGTTTTCAGACCAAAAAAAAGAAAGACTTGTTGGGTAAGCCTAAGCATCTACTTTTATTGGTTCAATTAAATTCTAACCCTCTAGTTTTACTTCTATTTTAGTTGTTTCATAACTAAGTTTATTATTCCAACCAATAAAATTATTCAATATCAATTAAAATCATTATTCACTACTAGTCGATTGACAATCACATTTCACATTTTTTATTTGTATATTTCATAGTGATTAATTTGTTTTAAAAGTATGTAAGTATGTAGATAAGTTTAAAAGAATAAAGTAATACTAACATAACGTTGGTTGAAGTAGTAATAAGTTTGGATACATTAAGCATGTGATTAGAGATTTGATTCTTGATTCATATGTATGAAAAAAAAATATAGTTGAAAGTAATCTTTTTATTTAGAACTAAATAATATCGCGACAAATTAATCTTCCACCTTTCAAACAAAATAATATTACAGGAAAACTTAAAAGAATAAAGTAATAATTTATTATATTCTTTTAAGTGTAACCAATTATAACTGTCATAGAAGTGAGTTGTGGAAATATGACAATTATAAATATAACAAATGTAAATAAAAAAAAATGGGACAAAGGAATATGACCAAATAGAGGGCGAATCCCCTTTATTATTAGTATAGGTATTTACAACTTGCAAAATCAAAATTAAAACTCTAAAAATTATAGTATTGTAAAAGATCGTATCTAAAAGATATTTTAATAAGGTGCATTTTCCTATATTTCACCTAAGGAATTTAAAATTATGTATTACTAAAGTCATTCAAATATACACTAAAAAAACTAAATAAATAGTTATTCCAGTATAAAATAAGCAAGACTTTCAATTTGTTTATGCAACAAAATATGTGGGTTTGTTTTTCTAATTTGTTATAAATTAATAAAATTTAATTGCTCCTGTAAAAAAAAGGATTAAAAGTATAGTTTTTTTAAATGTTAAAAACATAAATTACAGTCAGAAGGCCGCGTTTAATAACTGATATTGAATAATATTATATTAGCTACTTAATATGTTGTAAATATACATTGTAAATATCAATTTATAACTGGTGATAACCATAAAAATATGTATTTGGCATTTGGAGTATATTGTGATTGCGTTGTGTTCAAATACTTAATATCCTTAAAACTTACATAGAAATTAAAATATATGTTCCTGATTCATTCTTTTCTATCAAATTCAGTAAAACCCGGGGTAAGATTCCGTGAAATTGGCGAAGTTATTAATCGTAATGCTTCAATGTCAGGCTTCTCAGTGGTAATGCATTACTTTTTTTGAAGTTATCTATTTAATTTTCTTTGTTCACATGGCGGATGGTTATTACTTGTTCCTTGATTATATTTTCCCTTGCTCCTCTAGGTAAAATCGTATTGTGGTCATGGAATTGGAGAGCTCTTCCATTGTGCACCAAACATTCCTATGAAAGTATCCTTTCCTTGGTTTAAAGGCACTGTAAGGCATGGAAAAAATATGTTTGGAAATTATTTTCTGCATCCTCTGATGGTTGATCTAGCATTCAGCACAGTATGTACTTTTCTTTTAATATAAAGGGACTGGTTGTTGGGCATAAAATGACTGTTGCAAAAGTAGTAATGATTTTATGGATCTTAGCCATTCACACTTCTTCTGATATAGAACCGCATGGTATCTGGAATAGGTACGTGTACGGTATTTTTCTTCTTAAGCAGCCACTGATGAGCGTCTTCGACCAAAGGGGTGGATACCTGCAAAGGCACTCCGACGCTCAAGTTAGGTTACGCTCAAGTATGGTTTTCTGTAATGGATGATAGCATACCTCATTAGGATGAATCTGGTTGATTCTTATAGAGCGTTCGTGGAGCCCCCTGGCAATCCGCATGGGGTTCACGTACTGTGGGATCGTGTTCTGATATGAGGTGCCTTCCTCCCACTACTTGTTTAGGCAGATATCCGACAGTATTGCATTTGAGGCTGTCCCTTGTCGCGGGCAGTTATGGTCTCCATACTTTTGCAGAATCATGGTTAGCAGTTGTCAAAGCCTGCGCAGACCTAACGATTGCTGTCGAGGTCTACTGCTGGACTTCGACAGACTGACGACCATGACGGGGTACTGACTCGCGGAGTCACGGGGGATATACGCAGGGTTTAGCCTGTTGGATGGGGTATTGTATCTCGGTCGAGAATAGTTGCCCACAACTTGGCGCTTAGATGAGACATCTAAGTGTAAAGGTACCCACGTTTAACAGGAGCACACGACACACAGTGAATCAAAGGGATCCAAATAAGAGTTAATGCCGAATCTCACGATGTTTTCTAAAGAGTTGAGGTCTGTGATATATTATAGTATGCCTCCGGGGTTGACGTGTAAGGCCAGGATCCTAGTCAGATTGCTCTGCTTACGCTGTCATTTCGCCTTCCGATGTATTTCATATGTTGCCTCCTTTTCCCGGGGTCCATCATCAATCACTTTGGTATTTAGGATGTCGCGTGACTTTGGTTTAAAAACTTTGTCCGAGGTCCATTACTAATTGCTTTGGTGTCTAGGATTCCTCGTGACTTTGGTATATAAACCTTGTTCGGGATCTATTTCCAATCACTTTAGTATTTAGGATGCCACGTGACTTTGGTTTAGAAACCTTGTCCGAGGTCCATTACCAATTGCTTTGATGTCTAGGATCCTTCATGACTTTCATATAGAAACCTTGTCCGGGGTCCATTACCAATTACTTTGGCATTTAGAATGCCATGTGACTTTAGTTTAGAAACCTTGTCCGGGGTCCATTACCAATCACTTTGGTATTTAGGATGCCACGTGACTTTGGTTTAGAAACCTTGTCCAGGGTCCATTACCAATTGCTTTATTGAGTTAGTAAAGGGCTATAGTTCGTACAAAGTACTTCCATAATGATTGGGGTATATCAAACACGAAGTAAGTTAGAAGACTAGGCCTTAGAAGGCACTTAGTTGTAGTACTTCCTAAGTTTGTCCGCATTTCAGAAGTTCTTCACCGGCTTGCCAATTAGTGCCTTCAAAGTATAAGCTTCCTTGCTAGTGCTAAGCTCAATTTGGTATGGGCCTTCCCAATTCGAGGCTAACTTCCATTGGGAGTCATTCCTTCCTCCGATGTCAGCTTTACGGAGAACTACGTAGCCTAGCTAGAATGTATGATTGTTGATTAAGGACAAAGAATGTATGAACCAGAAATAAATTTATCCTTATCAATAATTTTTGTGTCTCATATAAGTTGAATATATTTATTCTGGATTATTGTATGATACTATGTGAACTACATGTTTGGGAGTAGCCATAGCATCCTAGGCATTATAATAAAAGGATTATTACTTGGCCTCATAGGGAAATAATAATTAATAAAGGTTATAAAATGGACTAAAAAATCATAATAGGATATTTCTAAACCCACAGGTGTGATTTACTTTATTATGATGTTAAGTGTCCATGCATAAAGTTTATAAATTCTATGTATGATTTGCACCTCTGCTCATAGAAAGGTTTGAATTTACTTGTTAAGTTTTTTATTTTCGTAGCATTGACATGTGTAATCCTTATATTACAGTTGTTCCTACTCATTTTCTTGAGTCTCGAATTCCTTTGTTGATTAGTGACAATTATCCTGATTGGAAAGAACTAATTCTCTTGACCTTGGAGTGTATGGAATTGAACTTGACACTACGTGTGGATGAACCACCCATTCCCGTGGAAGGAAGTGCCCAAGAAGAAAAGGCTAACTATGAGCAGTGGGAGCGATCTAATCGCTTAAGTTTGATGCTTATTAAGTCTCATATAAGCAAGAGCATTAGGGGATCCATTCCTGAATGTGATAAGGTAAAAGCTTATATGAAGGCTATTAAGGAGCAGTTTGTTAGCTCTGACAAGTCGCTGGCCAGCACTCTAATGAAGAAGCTTTCAAGTATGAAGCATGACAAAATTAGGGGTGTGCGTGAGCACATCATGGAAATGAGGGATATTGTTGCTAAACTTAAGTCCCTTGAATTAGAAATTTCTAAATCATTTCTTGTTTATTTCATACTCAATTCTCTTCCTACTGAATATGGTCCTTTCAAAATATCCTACAACACACATAAGGATAAATGGTCAATCAATGAACTTCTAACCATGTGTGTTCAGGAGAAGGGAAGATTGAAACATGAGACACCTGAAAGTGCTCATATGGTAACTCAGGATAAAGGAAATGGGAGAAAAGGCAATGGTGATCCTGGAATTCGTAAAACTGTTCAAATGAAGCAAAATGGGAATAAGGGAAATTGTTTTTTCTACAAAAAGGCTGGACACATGAAGAAAAATTGTCCTAAATACAAGAAATGACTTGAAAAGAAAGGTAATTTTGCCTTAACTTGTTTTGAATCAAATTTCATTGAAGCTCCTAGCAATACTTGGTGGATTGATTCAGGTTCTACAATTCACATTGCTAATAATATGCAGGGCTTTCTAAACCTATGGAAACTATTGGGAAGTGAACAAAGCATCTATACGGGAAATCGGATGAGTTCATATGTGGAAGCTGTTGGGACTTATAAACTTGTTTTGAATTCTGGTCTTAATTTATGTTTGGAGAACACTTTTTATGTTCCTTCATTTACCATAAATTTGGATTTTGTTTCTAGACTTACTCGTACTGGTTTTCAATTTCATTTTCGTGATGTTTCTTTTGAATTATTGCATGATAATAAAGTTGTTGATTCTGGTTATTTGGTTGAAAAATTATTTAAGTTTGAATTATATCTTGTTTTTGAAACAAGTCTCATAGCTTTACATACCACCAATGTTGGTACTAAGCAAAGTATTGTGAATGAGGATTCCTCTATGCTTTGGCATAAGATGTTAGGGCACATTTCTCTTGAAAGACTTAAGAGATTAGTAAAGGAAGGAATTCTTAAGAATATTGACTTTACTGACTTTGGTACTTGTGTGGAATGCATAAAGGGAAAGCAAACCAACAAGACCATTAAAGGTGCCAAAAGAAGTAATGAGCTTCTTGAAATTATTCATACGGATATCTGTGGTCCATTTCCCACGCCTTGTTTAAATGGTCAGAGATATTTTATCTTTTTCATCGATGACCATTCAAGATTCATGTATCTCTATCTTTTGTTTGAAAAGTCAGAAGCACTTGATGCTTTTAAAGTTTTCAAAGCAAAAGTAGAGAAACAAAAGGAAAAGAAGATAAAGATTGTAAGATCATATAAAGGTGGGGAATATTATGGAAGATACACAGAAAAAAGGACAACAACCCGGTCCGTTTGCTAAGTTCCTTATAGAAAAGGGTATTGTTACCCAATATACTATGACTGGTACACCACAACAAAATGGTGTTGCTAATAGAAGGAACCGCACGCTTATGGACATGGTTAGAAGCATGATTAGCAGTTCAAAAGTATTATCTATGTCTCTATGGAATAAAGCCTTGAAAACTGCTGTGTATGTATTAAATAGGGTGCCATCTAAAGCTGTTCCAAAGACACTTTTTGAAATTTGGAATGGATGGAAACTTAGTTTAAGACATTTACATGTATGCGGTTGTCCAGTTGAAGTTAGGATTTACAATCCAAACATTGGCAAATTGGACTCAAGAACCACTAACGGCTATTTTATTGGTTATCCAACCAACTCCAAATGATATAGGTTTTATTATCCTTCTCACACTCCTAAAGTAGTTGAAGCTAGAAATGCAAAATTTCTTGAAGATCATGAAGTTAATGGGAGTGAAAATTCTCAACAAGTGGAATTTGAGGAAATAAGGGAATCACTTTTGATACCCTTACATGCATTGGATCTGGTTAGTGTTCAACGTAATTAACACGATACGGTTGAACATCATCCAAAACCACTTGTTGAGGATATACCACATAAGAAACCTATTAATATAAAGCCTATTGATCAAGAACCAATAGAAGTAAGAAGATCTACAAAAGCTAGAAAATTAGCAATTTCTAGTGATTATACCATGTACCTTCAAGAATCTGACTATGATGTTGGACCTAAGGATGATCTTATTACTTTTTCACAAGCCATGAGTAGAGAAGACTATAAGTTGTGGTACGATGCCATGAAAAATGAAATGAAGTCTATGGCTAAAAATCAAGTTCGGGATCTAGTAGAATTACCAGAGGGAGTCTCTACTGTAGGTTGTAAATGGGTTTTTTAAACCAAAAGAGATTCAGTTGGTAATGTCGAAAGATATAAAGCAAGACTTGTAGCCAAATATTTTACTCAAAAAGAAGGTATTAATTATCATGAAACCATCTCTCCGGTTTCTAAGAAGGATTCATTTAGAATAATCATAGCCTTAGTAGCTCATTTTGATCTAAAGTTACATCAAATAGATGTGAAAATAACTTTTCTAAATGGGGATCTTGAAGAAGTGTACATGTCTCAACTTATGGGCTTTGAAAGGGAAAAAGGTAAAGTTTGCAAGCTTAGAAGATCTATATATGGGCTAAAACAAGCTTCCTGCTAATGGTATATGAAGTTCCACAACGTCATTTCCAAATATGGATTTGAGGAAAATGTGGTAGACTAATGCATATACCTTAAGGTCAATGAGAGCAAATTTATCTTTTTAGTCTTGTATGTAGATGACATTTTACTTGTAAGTAATGATTTTGGCCTCTTGCCTGATACAAAACTTTTCCTATCACAAAACTTTGATATGAAGGATATGGGTGAAGCCTCCGATATTATTGGCATGGAGATTCATAGGGATAGATCTCTAAGGACATTGGGACTATCTCAGAAAGCCTACATAGAAAAAGTTTTGAAAAGATTTAATATGCAGAATTGTTCATCAATTGTTGCACTTATAGTTAAAGGGGAAAAGTTTAATCTCAATCAATGTCCCCAAACAACATTGGAACAAGAGGAAATGAAAGGCATTCCTTATGCTTCAGTAGTAGGAAGTCTCATGTATGCTCAAGTTAACACTAGGCCTGATATTACATTCGCGGTAGGAATCTTGGGAAGATATCAAAGTAACCCAGGCATGGAACATTGGAAGACAGCAAAAAGGGTTATGAGATATCTTCAAGGAACTAAGGATTACAAGTTGACATACAAGCATTATGATACTTTGGAGATAATAGGATATTCAGATTCTGATTTTGCTGGATGCATGAACTTTAAAAGGTCCACTTCATGCTATATTTTCTTTTTAGCCGAGGGTGCTATCTCTTGGAGAAGTAAAAAGCAAAAAATTGTTGCATCATCTACTATAGAAGCAGCATTCATTGGTTACTACGAAGCCACATCACAAGCTAAATGGTTGAAGAACTTTGTTTCTGGTCTTAAGGTGGTAAATTCAATTGAAAGACCATTGAAGATATTTTGTGATAGTTTGGCTACAGTATTCTTCTCAAAGAATAATAAAAGTGGAAGCCGAAGTAAGCATATAGATATTAAGTTCTTGGTTATAAGAGAAGACATCAAGAGAGAGTTAGTCTCTATAGAGTACACAGACACAGAATCCATGATTGTTGATCCACTAACTAAAGGATTGTCGGCTAAGGTGTTTCAGAATCATGTAATTCATATGGGTCATACTAGTTTACATTAATATTTGTATTTTCTTTTATATGACTTTGTACACTTTAAGTTTGTCATGTAAAAGTTTTGATTTAAATCAATAAAGTTTGGACCCTATATTCACTCAGAAAGGTTGTGCATTGTAATACATGGAAGGAAATGTTTATCTTAAATATAACTACCATGATTCATGTATAATAATTTCTAAGTGGCTATATCAAAGTTGACAAGTTATGGTCATATTGTCAAAATAAGGATTATCATTAATAGTATATGAGTCAAGTAGGAGAATGTTAGAATTCTAAATGTATGTGGCTCATATATTGGCAATGGTGACACTTTGATGAGGGAGCTGTTACAAATTGATGAGGCAGCAACTGTTACAAAGTCCAAAATAATTGGCTCTTAATGGAGGAGCCAATATAGGAGCATTTATGCTTCTGCATTTTATGAAAGGGGTCCCTTGCCTTACCTATAAAAAGGCTTGTGATGCTCCATTGATTCACACACTTCAGAGGCTAAGGCTAGAAGAGCTCTCTCTCATTTCTTTCTAAAATCTCTCTGTTTTCTTTTGAGTTTTAGGTGCTTGATATTTTGCTAGTGAGAGATTGTGAGTAATAACAATGGCTTCAAGTAGAGGTAGGCTTCCGTTTTTCTGTTCTTGTTTAATGGACTAAGGTCCTACATTATTTACAACTTTCCAATTCATGTTAATGGTTGGTATCATGGACTAACGACAATCATAAGAATACATTTAGTATTCAAGATTGAGGTCCAACAGTTATATCAGAGGGTCATGAGGAGGATAGTGTTATACTATTAGAGTGAGATAAAAAACTTTGACTGAATTTGACTATCCTATTAGGTAAATATACCAAACATTTGATAAAGTCTAATAGTATTAACTTATACTATCAGGTCCTCCTTATACAACGCACTAAATAAGCCTAAAATATATATCAGTTTTGATAGCCCATATACAACAAATGGGAACATTGACAAACCATATGATATTCATACCCATGAATTTTTTAACACCATTACATCTTCTGATCTTCCAAATTATGAGTTAAAACTCAAAATTGGTGTTCCAATCATGTTGTTGAGAAATATCGATCAATCAGCAAGTTTGTGCGATGGAACTAGACTTTCTATTACTCAATTAGATACTCATATCTTAGAAGCAAAGATCATATCTTGAACAAACATTAGCCATAAAGCTTTTATTCTTAGATTGTCATTAACTCCATATGACAACAGGATCCCATTTTAATTTCAATGTAGATAGTTTTCTATATGTCTTTCTTTTGTGATGACAGTAAACAAAAGTCAGGGGCAATCTCTTCAACATGTTGGCGTATACCTTTTAAAACCAGTTTTTTCACATGGGTAGTTATATGTTGCTATCTCAAGGGTTACTAGTAAAAATAGTTTGAAGTTATTAATCACTGATGAAGATGGGCACATTTTAAGCACTACTACAAACATAGTGTATAAAGAGGTCTTCCAAAACTTGAGCTAAGTAAGATATTTACATTTATTTTTATCTTATCGTATATATAAAAAAAATAAGGGTACAAATTCATTATATAGGTCAAACATATTACATAGATGGTAGTAAATTTAACTTTCAATTCAAATGTATAATTTATTTCACACAGTATGCACATCTTTTTTTTCTAAAAAAAAAAATTGACTTTAACATAATTTGATTGGTTTTCCTAATATGATTTTTCCTTTTTACATATTTGCTCATAGCTTTTTTTTTTAGAATTTTCAAAATTATTTATTGTGACATCATCTGTGCAAGTAGTTCTTTAATTTTCTTTATACTATATCAATGAAATATATATCTAATATCATGCATTAATGTGTTTCATTGTAATTCCAAATTTTTAGGTTAGTTGTGGTTAAGAGGTGGAAAACGAAATAAATTGAATTGCAACTCATCATTTTAATAAATTGTAATGATTAGTCATATTATTAATTTTATATGATTCTAGACGATGTTATTTCGCTATCTTTGTTGTTCAATTTATTTTCAAAATGTCATTTTGTTGCTTCATAAAATTTATATTTTCGATATACAAAGTATATTTTATACTAACAAATTTTAATATTTTTCATTACTTTAAAAGATATTGTCAATATAATATATTTAATATTTAATATATTTAACTTAAACATACTAAATACTAACACCACCAATCCATTTTTTTTATATTGAATGCATAACTTTTTACTAACATATAGTCATTAATTTAATTAAATATTTTTATCATCATATAAAATATAAATATATGTCGCCAGTTATCTAAAAAGGAGAGGTGTAAGAATAATATAAATTTTTGGGTGTGCAAATATCATTCAAAATATAAGTATTATGCCTTAAAAAATTAAGGTTAAAATATATCTTTTATCTCTATATGCAACATTCACTTTTAATTTAGTTTCTATATGAAAAAAGTTTTTAATTTGGTTTCTATATGTACAATTGTTTTCAAAGTCGTCCTTGTCGTCTATTGTTATTATAATATTGATGGTGTAATTAAAAGTTTCAAACTCAAGTGCAAGTTATTTCAAGTAGTAAATTTTCAGGAGTCCGAGGTCGATCCACAGGGAATTGATGAAGAGAAAATTATTTGAGGTAAGGAAAAGATTTGTCATAATATTAAAGATGATATAAGTTATTCACAAATAAAAAAGATTTGTTTAGGTTAGGAGATCTACTCTTGGTAATAAATTAAAGACAAGATTATTTCTTTTTATAACTCGATTGAAATCATACATAATAAAGGTTTCAATAGGAAGATTTAACATTCAAAGTTCAATTAAGATTATACATGTAATCATATTATGGTTCCAATAATTATCTACCAATACTTGTAAATTATCTCAAGCATCCACTATGCTAACGTCTTGTCTACAATGAATCAAGATATTCATTATACAAGAAAAGTTTCTAAATTAATCGGAAATAACATACAACACATATAAAGATTACATAAAAATATATCATTTAAGCACAAGAAGGAAATTAATCTAACCTCAACATATTACCAAGAGCTTCACTTTTTCACCCAAGTAAGATGAAGATTTAGTTACTCATAGACAAGAAGAAAGAAAGAGAGAAGAAGAAGATGATGAACATAACTTTAATTAAGAACAATAGAAAACTAAACAAAGGAAACAATTAACATACAAACATGAAAGTAAACTCTAAGCTAAGCTAAGACCCTTAAATGATCAGCCTTTACCTTCTTTTATAGAGTTCAAGGAGTGCAAGAAGATAATGGAGTTGTTTGATGATGAGAAGTAAAATCAAAATAGATAATGAATGAGCTGAAATTATGGACTTTCTTGGCTCTGAAATGTCTCTGCTCTTAGCTTATGGCATGCGTCAGAATTCCATTAAGTGGTCTTCATAAAAGTTCTAGGAAATTGTCTCAGCTTTCCAGAGGCACTAAGTTTATCCAAATCCAACAGCCATAGCCCGAGATATAACCAAATTACTGCTCATGGGTTAGGCCCAACTCCAGCACCTCTGTTCTGACTTCCAAGTCTAATATCACCATCAAGGAATCTGAATTGAATTTTGTGTTCTTCATGAAAGTTGTAGATATGGGTCTTAACCTTTCACTGTCAAAATTTCAGAATGTTGAACTCTTATTAGCCCGAAATATAGCCTAATGAGTGCATAGAGGTCAAGCTGTCATGTTCAAAACGCTAGATTTTACTTCAACTCCAATTGGAGTTATCCAAACATGTGTCCCTGGTCTTGATGCCTTCATGAAAGTTGTAGAAATTTATCTTAACTTAAAAACAAGACCAAAATCACATCTATCGGATATTTGTAACTCAAATTATAGTTAGTTTACTGAAAAAGCCAAGTGAGAAGGTTATACAATAAATGAAATATATTGCGATCAGTGTGGCTCTTGCTATCAAGTGAATAGTTATTAGAGATTTATCTAAACTTTTCAACAAGAATAGAATCATATTAATCAGATAAGTGCAACTCAAATTGTGGCCACTTTACTTAAGAATGCAATCACCAAAATTAATGATAATTCAAGCAATAATTTCTTCAATGATACAATTAAGCTTAATTTCATAAAATATGACAAAATCAACTTAATTAAGCCAAATTGAACTTTAAGAAGCCTAATGAGATGATTATAAAATGAATAAAATACATTGTTATTAAATTTTCCCACACTAAACTTTTGCACTCCTGGACAAAACATATAAGAAAAAACTAAGGAACAAAGAAAAATGACACAGACTCAAAAGCTAAAAACTCTAAAAGATTTAATGAAACAAGAAGAGCAATCAGTCATTCAAGGGATCAAAGCATTTTTTGAGGAAATATTTCTTCACATCTCAAACCATCAAGTAAGGAAATATTAGTTAAAAAAACGAATCAAGAATGAAAGATCCTCATAAGATTCACTCTCAATCCCTCAAGTATTTAAAATGGTAGATATTTCACTCAATTCAACCCATGAAAAATTGCACTACCATAAGCTTGCTTATCTTCTACTTCTCCACTACTCAGAACACATGCACACAAAAATCTTGAGGACTTTATTTAAAGTTGTAACGGGGTCATGGTAAAGGAGAAGGGATAATATGGATATAAGAAGATAAATACCAAAGAGAATAAAAGAGCATTATGGTACAATTAGAGTGGAGAAGATATTTGAAAACATTCATCAATAAGGACAATGACCAATATTTGACTAATATTTTGTTGAAGATCAATCTCAAATTGGTGAGTTGAATTCATTGTTAGGCATGAACCTTCTCATTCTCTTCCTGTTGTTTCCAAGCATCTATCTTTATTCTAGATATGGATATATCACATGGTATATCAGGAGACTCTAATAATCCTTTGATTGCAACGGTAGTCAGCTCTTTCTTTCTTTTCTTTTCTTTTCTTTTTTTCAATATTTTGCACACACACCCCCACACTTGTTTAAGAACAAGGCTAATGCTCTCTTATTCCCTAATGTTGGGTAAAAACATGTTCTTTTTTTTAAAAGGCACGTAATGAGCTAAAAATAAGGAATAGTCAAATAAGCTCAAAAGGGTTACACAAGAAAAAATATACAATGATAACTATTTAGTCAAAGTATGTATTTCAAAATACCTCAATCATATTTATATATGCATGTAAAAATATAGCCTAAAAAAATGAAAACAAGTTCTAGAGTAACAATTTCATGAGTGAAAAATCACACAAGAAAGAAGAGAATGATACAAATGTTCAATCCATTCATCAATAGGCTCAAAATCTCACAAGGCATATTCTTATCATTCTCAATCCATCAATTCAACATTCATATCCAAGCATGTGATTTATAAGAAAGAAGAAAATTTATGCTATGACCCAAGATATGTTTTTTGCTACTTCCAAAACAGTTATTTCCTCAACTAAGATGCGTCACAAGAATAAAATTACCTTCAGGGCAAAATTTACTCCTTACTCTGTCATCTTTAATTGGTTTTATTGTAGGTTTCTGATAATCATCTCACTAAACATACTTTCCTAAACTAAAATGTGTCTCAAGAGTAAAATTACTCCTTACTCTGCCATTATTCATTGATTTAGTAAGTTCATGACAATCATATCATACTTCCCTACTTTTTTTTAACTATCCTTCTCCCCAACCAGATCACAACATTGTCCGCAATGTTAAAATATAGATGAGTAAAGGATAGAAGATAGTACCTGTTTAGAGAAATCTGACACAAATTTAAACAAAAACAAAGTACGATAAATAAAATTAAAGGTAAAGGAAAATTAAAGATGAAGTGCCGGATCTGGCTTTCTTTGCATGCTACTTCCCGCACTGCTTCCTACTGACCAATCTATCTAAGCTATTATTTTATCATGTTTATAAACAAAAGCTTCTAATTTATCAATCAGCTCATTAGTAGTGGAGGCAGAGATAAGAAGTTTTCTTGCCGAAGGAGTGATAAATTTCTGTTCCACAGCTTTGTCAAGAAAAATTAACAAAAGATTAAAGAAATTATTAACATTCAACAAACCGATGGGTTTATGGTGGATGTTCAGTTCGGCCCAAGAGACAATTTGAAAAATTTCTTCCCAAGTACCAAAATCACCTGGTAAGGCAATGAATGCATCAGAGTTATCAAACATTATTTTCATTCGTTCATGCATAGATGATACTTGAATTTCTTCTCCAATTGTCTTTCTAATAATGTTATTTTGAGCTAAAGGTCTAGGAATGACACCTAAAACCTGACTGTCTCTTACAAATGCAGAGAGTGATACAGCCCCCATTAACCCACGGCAACCTCCCTCATATACAACATGAATATTTCTCGCAGCAAGTATTCGACTAAGAGCGTTTGCTGCACTTATAAACTCTAAACCCTTCCCATAACTTGACCCACAAAAAACACAAACATTTTTAAGGTTACGAACAGGAGATCCCATAATATCACCTTCCCTCTGAATGATTATGAGTTGGAGGAAAGTTAAGAAAATGAAGTGTTTAAATAGGGAAAAGAAGGGGAAAAGTAATCATAGCACCTATATGGGTAGGTTGACTGTTGTCAGAAAAGTTTGAAATTAAGAAACATAGAATCTTTTTTTTTCACTATTTTTGTTTTTGTTTTTAACTTCAAGAAAACCATTAGGGTAAAGAAGTCTAGAAACTCCTGAAGGACCCTGTTCATAGGATCGTCTGTCCAAAAACCAAAATACAACAAAATCATACAAAGATAAAAGAAATATAATAACAAATAAGGACATATATGTATGTATAATTTTCATAGCGTATCTTTATACTGCGCATAATGAGTGCAATAGTGGCATGTCTTTGAGTTGCGTGTCACTAGTGCAACATAAGAACTCCACAAGGATTGCCAAACCGATAACAAGAACCATTGAATCATTTATGTCCTGCTTACGAAATAACAACTCTCTATCTTCCTCTAAACCTGATTAAAGGCCTGTATTCTAAGAAGATGGTACCTGACTGCAGCCAGTTAGAACTCACCATAGAGGCCTACTAATTAAAGTAAGTATACAACTCAGTTAATAGTTTCTGTTTACTGTAAAGATGAGATGCTTCTTTTTGTCCATCAGCACTACAGAGCCTTAGTTCTAAGAATTAGGAATGTAGCATGCGGCTCTCTATAGAGTATGACATAGGAACTTTTTTTAAGGACCAGCGTGCAAAGGTCCACCAGAATCAATGATGGGCCGGGCATCCGCCCGAGACTCCTAATCTAATTAAAGACCAAGTACAACCGTAGTTTCACCCTCTCTTTTTTTTCAAGTTGATAGAAACCTGATAAAAGGTAGGTGTATACTCACTTGAGCTTGGGATGGAGGTAGTCTGCTCTTTTGGCTTTGTGTAAAAGCATTGTTGACTAATATTAGACCTATTCAAGACCAGCGCAACATAGGGCTCCCAAAAGGAACAAGTGGCCATAATGCAACTGGTTGCCTCACATGTGTGATACAATCTACCTACTTTGTTTATCAATTAAGAAGGCTGGATCAGGATGCATGCATTTCCTCATTCAGGTTTTGTGTTACCAAAGTCAAACCCAAGATGTATACATATTTTTTTTTCTTTTTTTTCTCTTTTTTTTGAATGAACATAAAGAAGAAGAAGAAGAAAATATGTACATGTTGTTGTGGATGTGGCTCACATCTACCTCTAGTTTCACGTCCAGAAACGGTTTAAACACCTTCTATGAGTCGAGGATCAGCTTCCCATCCAATTTTCTTATAAATTGGCAAACAGAGTCTTTTAGAGTCAGATTCCCAAGACTGTATTGCTTTTGTTCATCCTTGAAGAGATTCCGCAAGTTAAGAAGTTCACGATGCACTAAACCATGAGAATGTGTATCAAGAGTTAATAAGATATCATCTAATGACTCCTTACTCAATTCATTCCTAATGAAGAAAATTTTATTTTCTCTGTTTGTGGAAACCATCCCCAAAGAACTACATCGCTTATTACAATTCCATCGTGCATATATGTGACAGACTTGTAATCTTTTTGTTCTTCTCCTTTTAGAATATGAACTTCTACCAAGATCTGGCATGTATAAGTCAAATGAAATTGAAGACTCACCTGCTAGTCAGACCTTTGCTTCGATTATCCAATGTACATCTTCTAGCATACCTTTGTGCATTAACAATATCAATCTTTCACATCTAGCTTTGTATATTTTTGTTAGAGCATTTTGAGGAAGAGAAGGAAAATGTTTACTCAGGTTTGAGAGAATGATATCCATTTTGAAGGAGAAGGAATCAGTTATTTTAGGAAACTGAAAAGAACAAACCGACTTGAGAGTCATGGAGTATCGTCATCCGCCATTTAATCGGGGAGCTAAAGAACTACAAAACAAAATAAAGTCACAAAATTAGAGTAAATTATTCTCATAATAAGGATCAGAAAGAGAAATGAATTCTACCTCAGCAGCTTGATTTTCCAGAAATAGTTTAAGTCTTTGTCCATTGACCTTAAACAGATTACTATTCCTAGGATTCTCAATGTCTATGGCCTTATAAGGATATATATGTCTGACAATAAAAGGGTCAGTCTACCTAGATCTCAATTTTTCAGGAAATAGGTGAAGACGAGAATTATAAAGCAGAACTTTTTGACTAATTTCAAAAGATTTTCTAAAAATAGATTTGTCATGAAAAGCTTTTGTTCTTTCTTTATAAATTTTTTAGTTTTCATATGCATCATTTCTCAATTCCTCAAGTTCATTTATTTGCAATTTGCATAACTTGCAAGCATCATCAAGATTTAAATTGAAAGCTTTAATGGCCCAAAATGCTTTATGTTCCAGTTCTACAGGCAAGTGACAAGGTTTTTCATAGACTAACCGATAGGGTGACATGCCTAAAGATGTTTCAAAAGTAGTACGGTAAGCCCAAAGTGCATCATTTAGTCTTAAAGACTAATCTTTACTATTTAGGTTAACCGTTTTTTTCAAAATTTGTTTAATTTTCCTATTTGCTAATTCTACTTGCCCACTTGTCTGAGGGTGATAAGGGGTGGCAACTTTATGGGTAATACCATATTTCTTCATTAAAAATTCAAATGGTTTATTGCAAAAATGTGTTTCTCCATCACTGATGATAGCTCGAGGGATTCCAAATCGACTTAAGACATTTTCTTTTAAAAATTTGAGAACAGTTTTATGATCATTTTGTCGACATAGAATCGCGTTAATCCATTTTGAGACATAATCAACTGCAACCAAAATATACACAAATCCAAATGAGGATGGAAATGGACCCATGAAATCAATTCTCCAACAATCAAAAATTTCAATGACAATGATAGAGTTCAGAGGCATCATATTTCTTTTAGAAATGGACCCTAATTTCTGATAGTTTTCGCAACTTTTGCAAAAGGTATAACTATCCTTAAATAAAGCAGGCCAATAAAATCCACACTGTAAGATTTTTGCAGTTATTTTCTTTAAAGAAAAATGACCTCCATATGCTTCTGAGTGACTAAATTTAATGACATTACCTACCTCATTGTCGGGTACACATCTCCGAAAGATTTGATCAGGATAATATTTGAACAAATATGGGTCATCCTAATAAAAAAATTTCACCCAGTCAAAAACTTTTTTCTGTCTTGATGTAACCACTAAGGCGACATCTTTTTTGTCACAAGAAAATTGACTATATTAGCAAACCAAGGCATGAAATTGACAGAAAATAAAAACTCATCAGGAAAAGAATCATTGATAGGTGTGCTATCAAAAGGTGAGCCTATTGTAAGTCTTGACAAATGATCTGCGACAATATTTTCAGCTCCTTTCTTATCTTTTATTGTGATGTTGAATTCTTGAAGCAACAAGATCTACTGTATCAACCTAGGTTTGGCATCCTGCTTAGACATTAAATTTTTAACAGCAGCATGATCAGTGAAAACAACAGTATAAGAACTAATTAAATGAGCTTGAAATTTGTCCAGTGCAAAAATTACAACAAATAGTTCTTTTTCAGTAGTGGTATAATTTATTTATGCACTATTTAAAGTTCTACTTGCGTAACAAATCACATGAGGCTTACCTTCCTTTCTTTGGCCTAAAATAACGCCAACAACAAAATCACTTGCAACACACATTAATTCAAAAGGCAATGATCAGTCAGGGGATTGCATGATAGGAGCCGATGTCAAAAGACCAATTAATTTTTCAAAAAAAATTTGGCATTCTTGACTCCAATCAAATGGTGTATCTTTTTATCAAAAGATTACATAATGGTCTAGATATAACACTAAAGTCTTTAATGAATCTTCGATAAAATCCTGCATGTCCTAAAAAGGAACGAACTTCTCTAACTGTTTTTGGGGAAAACAAATGAGCAATTAATTCAACTTTGGCATTATCAACTTCAATTCCTTCATAAGATATCACATGACCTAACACGATTCCTGAGATAACTATGTAATGACATTTTTCCCAATTTAAAACAAATCATTTTTCTTCACATCTTTTAAGAACTTTATCCAAATATCAAAACAATTTTCAAAAGAATTTCTAAAAACTGTCAGATCATCCATGAAAATCTCTAAATAATGTTCAATCACGTCACTAAAAATACTTAGTATGCATCTTTGAAAAGTTACCAGAGCATTACAAAGACCGAAAGACATTCTTTTATAAGCAAAAGTGCCAAATGGGCATGTAAAAGTAGTCTTTTGTTGATTCTCTAATGTAATTGGTATTTGATTATACCCCGAATAACCATCAAGAAAATAATAGTAGGGATGTCCTACTACTTTTTCTAGAATTTGATGAAGAAATGGTAAGGGGAAATGATCTTTCCTAGTAACTGTATTCAATTTTCTAAAATCAATACACATACGCCAACTAGATAAAACTCGCGTAGGTATTAACTCACATTTTTCATTTTCAACTACTGTTATTCCAGATTTCTTAAGCACAACTTGTGTAGGGTGTAACATCCCAGAACTGCCAGCAGGATTGACGAGTGTCTCCACAAACCAACACGGGTCTTTTTAGCGTGCTTTGTCCTCACTCGCACGCATCTTAGGAAACTTTCCAGGAGGTCACCCATCCCACAATTGCTCCAGGTCAAGCACGCTTAACTATGGAGTTCTTATGTTCTAAGCTCTCGAAAAGAAGTTGTAACTTGTTTATATGGCTACGCCTAATCAATTCCTTTAAGCCATCCTCAACTATGCAGTCCCATACCTGCACAGTCTCTGAATCCCTTTCATTCCGGTGCGCATTCAGTTCATTCATGGGACCCTTTGCCTAGAAGCCTGCCAGAATAGGGCTTACCACTAGCTATCAGAAATAAGGTAAATAATTCCAACATCAAGTAATTTAAGAACTTCAGCCCTAACTACCTCTTTCATATGCGGATTTAATCTTCTTTGAGGTTGTTGTGATGTTTTAGCATTATCCTCTAAATGTATTCTATGTGTACAAATTAATGGATTAATGCCTTTTATATCTGTTAATATCCATCTAATTGCACTTTTATACCTTTTAAGTACTTCTATCAACATACCTTCTTGTTCTTCAGTAAGGATTGATGAAATTACTACTGGAAAGCTTTGGTCTTCTCCCAAAAATGTGTACTTCAACCCAACAGGTAATGACTTTAGTTCTAGTGTGGGTACTTTTTCATGAATATTATCATTCATGGGTTGTAGCTCATCGAATCTCAGCTTTCATCCCTTGTATTCCATTGCCTGTGTACAATCAAGCAAATAGCATATTTCAGAAATATCATCATCTACTTGCGTAGATGAATCAAATGAATTAATTAAACAAACTTCTAATGGATTAGAAGAACTCCCTTTTAGAAGATGATCATCTACAATGGCTTCAATCCTGTCAGCTTCCTCATTTTCATCATTGACTTCATGTGGTTGCTTGCATATGTTGAAAACATTAAGCTCAAGTGTCATGTTTCTAAATGTTAACTTCATCACTCCATTTCTGCAATTTATCAAAGCATTTGTTGTTGCTAAAAATGGACGACCTAAAATAACAGGAATTGACTTGGAACTATTAACCATAGGTTCAGTTTCCAAGACAATAAAATCCACAGGATAAATGAATTTATCAACTTGTACCAACACATCTTTCATTATTCTTTTTAGAATTTTAATTAATCTATCAGAAAGTAGAAGAGTTACAGAAGTTAGTTTTAACTCACCCAGATTGAGTTGTTGATAAACTGAATATGGAAGCAAATTAACGCTAGCACCAAGATCAAGTAAAGCTTGATCAATTTTATGTTCTACAATAATGCATGAAACCGTAGAATAACCAGGGTCTTTATGTTTTAAAACATTATTGCTTTGAATAATGGAACTTACCTATTTGGTCAAAAAGACATTCTTTTTCACATTTAATTTCTTTTTAACATGTATAAGTCCTTCAAAAATTTAGCATAAGAAGGAACCTGTATGATAGCATCTAACAACGGAATATTGACCTTCACTTGTTTAAAAATTTCAAAAATTTCAGTTTGGTAGTCCAATTTTCTTGGTTTGCTTAAAGCTTGAGAAAATAGGGGTGAAGGAGACGAGAGTTTGGTCTCATTTTTGTTAAGATTAGCAATGCATATGAAGAAGAGGAGAAGAATAAGGGAGAAAATAAAAGTGGTTAGGGTTCTCTATTGCAAAGTAAATCAGCCAACATTACAATAATAGAAAAAAGGGTAAAAATATATATGCAACAAATAAAAGACTAAACTACCCTTAAGATAAATAAAATAAATAAAATATAAATGCACCATATTATCTAACGTTCCCCCTCAAACTCTTGATGCATCAACAGAAAGCATCGAGAGTTTGCTAATCAAGAAACAAAAACGTGGAGTGGAATGCGACTTTGTAAACAAGTTAGCAATTTGCATGGAGGAAGATACGAAGGGTAAAGTGATGGTCCTATGCTGAAAGTGGTGTTGAGTGAAATGACAGTGAATCTCAATATGCTTGGTGCGTTCATGGAAGACTGAGTTGCGAGTGATTTGAATAACACTCTTATTATCACAATACATAGGAGTGAGTCCAAGGGAAGTGACGCTCATAGACTCAAGTAACCAACGCAACCAAACTATTTCGGTAGTAGTGGATGCCATGGCACGGTACTCAGCTTTGGTAGAAGAGCGAGAGATAACAGCTTGGTTCTTACTCTTCCAAGAAATGAGAGAATCCCCCAGAAAGATACAAAATCCTATGGTAGACTTACGATTGGTGGAGTCACCACCCCAATCAACATCTGAGTAAGCACGTAATTCTAAGAAAAATGATGAAGGAAAGAGAAGACTCTGAAATCGAGTACCCCAAAGATAACGAAGAATACGAAGAACAGCTGTCCAATGAACTGTAGTAGGAGAAGCAACAAACTGACTAACAACATGCACTGCATAAGTAATATCAGGTCTAGTGATGGTAAGATATACCAAACTGCCAACAAGAGTACGATACAAAATGGGATCTGACAAAGGAACACCATCAGAAGAGGTATACTGAACATTATGCTCAAGAAGAGTATCCTTTGTTCTAGTATCAGAGAGATGAGGTTGTTCAAGAATGGTGCCAATGTACTTAGATTGAGAAAGGAGGTAACCTCTAGGAGAGTAGGCAACTTCAATCCCCAAAAAGTAACGAAGAGTACCTAAGTCTTTCATCTCAAACTGATGGGCCAATTGGAGTTTCAACTCCACAATCCCGTCAACATCATCCCCAGTAATGATCATGTCATCAACGTATAAGAAGAGTAGGATACGACTATGAGAAGTACACTTGAGAAACAAAGCAGAATCATGCAGGCTAGAGTGGAAGCCAAGAGATGTAATCACAATGGAGAACTTCTCAAACCAAGCGCGGGGAGCTTGTTTGAGCCCGAAGAGAGCCTTCTTCAATTTACAAACTTCACCTGGATTATGAGAAACACCTTGTGGAGGAACCATATAAACCTCTTCTTGAAGATCACCATTCAAGAAGGCATTTTTAACATCCATTTGAGAAATATGCCACTAGCGAATATATGCGACTGCAATAAGAGTACGAATAGTAGTCATTTTGGCAACAAGAGCAAAAGTTTCTTCATAATCCATATCATATTGTTGAGAAAAGCCTTTAGCAACTAAGCGAGCTTTGTATCTCTCAATAGACCCATCAGACTTGGTTTTGATCTTATATACCCAACGAGAACTAATTGTAATTTTTCCTGGCGGAAGAGAGACAAGATCCCAAGTATTTGTCTTGTGCAAAGCAGAAAGTTCCTCTGCCATAGCCTGTTGCCAAAAGGGATCAAGAACAACCTCTTTATAGGAAGAAGGCTCAGACAAACTGTGAATAGAGGTTAAGAAGGAAGCAAAAGAAGTGGAATAGCTAGAATAAATAAAATATGGTAATTTAGTGGACTTACGATCACGATGAGGATAACAAGGAGGAGGATCCACGATCATAGAAGGTTCTTGGGGAGGCACGGGGACAGAGGAGGCATCTGGATCTGCAGAACTACTAGTGTCAACCCTGCAAAGCTCAACATCAGAATTATTTTGGTTATGGGTCACAGGAAGAGGAGTGGTGTCAGAATCTATGTAAAAAGGATCAATGTGGATGAGATCAGATTTGGTAAGGATATGCTGACGAGAAGGAATGGAATAAAAAGGAATATGCTCAAGAAACACTACATAAAGTGAGATATAAAGTTTTTGATTTACGGGATCATAACAACGATAACCCTTCTGACCATCACTATAACCAAGAAAAACACAAATCGCTGAACGAGAAGACAACTTACTACGTTCTACATGAGGATGAAGAACAAATCAAGTAGAACCAAAGACTCTCAAGGTTGAATAATCAAGAACACAACCATATAATTTCTCAAAGGGAGACAAACCTGAAGTAATAGAAGAAGGAATTCTGTTAATGACATGTACTGCAGTGAGGACAGCTTCCCCCCAAAACTCACTTGGAATAAAGGCAGACAGAAGAAGAGAACGAGCAGTTTCAACAATGTGGCAATGTTTCCTTTCAGCAACTCCATTTTGTTCAAGAGTGTCAGTACACGAAATTTGGTAAAAAGTCCCATAAAAAACAAGTAATTCAGAGAATTTATTAGAAGTATATTCACCACCTAGATCACATCGAAAACACTTGATAACAACATTATGTTGAGTTTTAACAAAAGTACGAAACATATGATAAATGCCAAGAAATTCAGAACGATGTTTCATAAAATAAACCCAACAATAACAAGTGCAATCATCAATGAACGATGCATAATATCTAGAACCACCTTTGGTAGCAACTGGTGATGGTCCTTATACATCAGAATGAACCAAGTCAAAAGGTGCAACAGAAACTGAAATACTTTTAGAAAAAGGCAAAGCAGTAAACTTAGCAAGTTTGTAACCACAACAGTCAGAAATATCATTAGATTGCAACTTTCCTAAAGCCCCTGTAGAAGCTAAGTATTTCAGACGGGAAGAAGAAACATGTCCAAGACGAGAATGTCATAAATAAAAACTAAAAGACGAGGAATTCAAACGAAAAGACGACGTGTCAACACTAGAAGCTGCAACATCTAGAACTCTCAGTTCATCCAAAATATAAAGTCCCCTCTGCCTACGGCTTGTCCCAATCAGCCTCCTGGATTGTAGATCCTGTACAAAACAAGAGGTGGAAGAAAATAAAACTGAGTAACCAGAATCACACCATTGACTAACAGAAACAAGACTCAAAGTGAGATTAGGAATGTAGTAAACATCTGAAATGGACAAATGAGATGTGGAAACAGACCCAGTACCTGCTAATGGCATAAGAGTGCCATCAGCAGTCATGACTGACACAAATGAAGTAGGATGTAAAGACACAAATGATTTAAAATCAGATGACATATGATGAGAGGCTCCAGAGTCAAGGATCCATATGGGTGAAGATATACCTGATGAGCTAGAAGAGGGCAAACCTATATTGGATTGGGCAGACATGGCATGTGGTTATGTGGCAAGAAACCTCTGGAATTGCTCAGTGACGAGCGCCGAACTCAGTCAAAATTATAACCGAAGTTATTACCTAAACTTGTAGTATAGTGAACAACACCGGATCGTCTCCTCAAGGATCGTAGATGCAATTTGATCAAATCAAGTGAAAGTTAGAAAAAGGGGGGTTTTGATGGTTCAAGGATCGCGATGTGACGGATTTAAAGAGAAATAACAATTAAAAGAACAATCAATTCGAAAATCTATCCGAGATTGGATGGATTCAATCATAGACCTTTCAACAAACACCTGAAATACATTTGAATGGTTAACTTGGATCTAACCGAGATCTCTGCATTAGATCCAAAATTCATACTAGACAATCGTCCAGAATTCAATTGACAAGTGATAAACACAAATCTGCAATCGCACCATTCATGTAAATATATGTCAATTTAAGCACCGAATTCAATTAACCTAGGCACAAATCAGTAACCTAACCTCTTCAATTACGTGATTAGTTTAGATCAATCAGTTCTAAGTTTCATCACAAATCTCAATCTTCGCTTATGTGATTAATTCGGATCAATCAGCTTCTAAATTTCATCACAATACTTAATCTTAAACCAAGATCAAATCAGATCAAACATAAACAGAATCACCATTCATGCATTCAAGATCAAGAGAACAGAAGAAGAAGAGAAGAGGAATTCAAATATAAATCAAATACATTACATAACCAAGGTCTCAAGAATCCAAGCCACAATCTCTTCAAGAGTCCCGAATTGACTAGAAGTGACTTAGCTCTCCATTACAATGAAGGAAAAATATACAAGAACTATGAAAAGCTATCTCTAACACCAAGTGTGTGTGTTGTTCCTAGAGCTCTCCACATGCTTCCTTTTATAGAGGATTCAGAGTAGTAGTAGATGAGTAGGTGGATGAGTAGGTGGGTGAGTAGGTGGGTGAGTAGGTGGGTGAGTAGGTGAGCTACCTTGTCTCCGAAATTCTTTATTGCTGAACTCATTGATTTCGTCATTTCTGAGCCAAGTGGTCTTCATGAAAGTTCTAGGAAATTGTCTAAGCTTTCCAATGGCTCTGGAAACACCCAAAAATTCGTCCTACAACCCAAGATATGACTCAATTACTACAGACTGTTCAGGACCAGTTTCAGCACCTCTGTTTTGACTTTCAGACCCAATATCTCCATCAAGGAGCCCGAATCAAGTTTTGTGCTTGACATGAAAGTTGTACATATGGGTCTTAACTTTCAGATTACAAATTTTTAGCCCATTTTATATGCCCAAACTCGAATTATGTTCTGGTTACTACACACTGTTCGGGTTCCAGTCACAAATCCCGTATTCTGATTTCCATGCCCAATTAGCTCTACTAGATGTCTGAAATTGACTTTGAGCTCTTCATCAAAGTTTTAGAGCTCTTTCTTATCTTTCCTAAAAGGTAAAATTCATAATTATCAGACATTTAGAACTCAAGATATGGCTAAAATACAGAAACAGTGTAAGACCCGAATAATGCTGAAAAAATCAATTAAGTCCGATTCGAGTTCAAACTTACAAAACATAATCAAATTCAGTCAATTAAGTACATGAAGAGTGTAAATGACTAATAATAAGGGTTTATTAATGTATAAAATATGTGATTATCAGATTCCCCCACACTTAGCTTTTTGCATTTCTGGGCAAAACATATAAAACTAAAGTTAGAAGACAAAGACAAACGACACAAACTTAAAAGCTAAAAACTTTAAAGGACTCAATGAAGCAAGAAGAGCAACAAGAAATTCAAGGGATCAAAGCATAAATGAGGTAACATTTCTTCACATCTCAAACCAACAAGCAAGGAAACTTCCGTTGAAAAGAATGAATTAAGAATGATAGATCTTCACAAGATTCCCTCTCAATCTCTCAAGTGTTTAAAAGGTAGGTATTTCACTCAATTCAACCCATGAAAATTGCATTACCATAAGCTTGCTTATCTTCTACTTCTCCACTACTCAAAACACATGCACACACAAATCATGAGGACTTTATTCAAGGTTGTAGTGAGGTCAAGGAAACAGAAGAGGATAAAATGGATATGAGAGGATAAATGCCAAAGAGAATAAAAACAAATGAGAGCTGAGTTCAAATAACAAGCATAAAAGTTCATCCCAACTCTAATGTATATCCCTTTACATATTCATTTCCCAATCCTTTTCTCTTTTTTTATTTTTTTTTATTTTTTTTTATTTTTTTTTATTTTTTTGGCACTCTTTCCTTTTTCAACAACCATTTTGTACACACACCCCCACACTTGTTCAAAAACTCATCCATTACCCAAGCTAATGTTCTTTTATTCCCTAAGGTAAAGTAGGAACACGATTTTTCATTTAAGGCACATAATGAGATAAAAACAAGGAATGGTCAAATAAGCTCAAAGGGGTTAAGTAAAGAAAAATATACAAGGTTGGCAGGAATCAGAGAATTTTCAAGAAGTCAAAAGAGTGCTTGATATCATATTGAAAACAAGGTTGGCTATTTGGTTAAACTAGCTAATTAAGAAAGAGGGCCTCAATCATGTTCATGCATGTAAGTGAAATGTAGCCTCAAAAAGAATCAAAGCAAGTTCTAGAGTGGTCATTAACATGAGTGAAAATCACACAAGAAAGAAGAGAATGACATAAATGTTGAATCCATCCATTAGGCTCAAAATCTCACAAGGTATGCATCCATCAAACTCAATTCATCAATTCAATCATCCATCACCAAGCATATCAGTTCAAGAAGAGAGAAAAGTTATTCAATCATGCAATAAACCCCTTTTTTTATTTTTTTTAACAAAAAAGAAACATGCTAAAATCTCTCCCCCATACTTAATATAGACATTGTCCTCAATGTGAAAGTGATAAATAAAACGGAAAGAAAAGAGCAACACAACCTGATGAGGGCCGAGATAATGGCAAGCAGAAAAGATGCGTAAGAATCAAAGTCAACAGAACATGAAAACTCATAAAACAAATGAGTAAAATGTAAAACCAAAATAACATGACTGGAATAATATAAAATTAAAGAGGAAATGCGGGTCTTTTAGAGTCAGATTCCCAAGACTGTAGCACTTCTGTTCATCTCTGAAGAGATTCCACAATTAAGAAGTTCATGATGTACCAGGCCACAAGAATGCGTCTCAAGAGTCAATAAGGTATAACTTACTGACTCCTTACTCAGTCATTTAAAGTGAAGTATGTTTTTATCTTCTTAGATTGCAAAATCCATCCCCAAAGATCTTGAAAACAAATCTAGTTGGGTTGCCTCCCAATAAGCGCTTGTTTAACGTCGTTAGCTCGACGTTGGGACACTTCTTAGTGATCTTTATAATATGGATGGTAAAAGCCCATCACTTTCACTTCCACATTTTTCGGCTTGAGATGGTGTCAATTGGTCATATTAAGTGAGGTTAGTGAAAAGACTCCACCAGGATCCCATTGGTTGAAACGTGATGACCAAGTTATGGTTGACACAACATGATAGCTTTCACTAGGGTCCCATTGGTTGAAGTGTAATGACCAAGTTAAGCTTGAAGCATGAGGGCTCCCATTGGGGTCCCATTGGTCTTTCTTAATTTCCTTGACTTCACCAATGGCATGCAACACGTGTAATTTGGCAATTCTGCTTTCATTGATTATATTGGACCATGACCCAAAAACAAAATCCACTTCAGTAGTTACTGTCATATGCTGTCTTTCCTCCTTCTTTGAAAATTCCTCAATGGCCTTTAACTCCACCTCCCTATGTGTTTCAGATTCTGCAACTACATTGGTGATAGACCCTTCTATATCATTAGATCCTGCGTAAACAGAATAATTAGTTTTCAAATATGCAGAAATTTCAGCACACACAACACATTTTATATCACCATCATGATCAGTACATGAGTTGCAATTGATAGAATCATCAAAACCAATTAAATCAGGAAATTCAGCACACAACTCATCATGAGTTTCCTCAACTAAGTCTGCATGTAAATCAATATGACAATTAGAATGCAGGGAGTTGGGAATTGTTTGGGGAAAGAGTTGCTCGACTCTTGACATCTCAGTTCATTAACGGTGGTTGTCAACTGGTCAATTTGGGTTGTTAAATCCTGAATAGTGGCAGTGAAATTCTGCTGGAACTCAATTTGGGTTTTCATCAAGTCCTCCCATGAAGGCTCAAGTTTTGTGGTTGATGGACTTGTTATCTGCTTTGGAATAGTCCGCTCATATTGAAATGATTGTTCTGTAGTGATGCCGTATTGACATATCCCAGATCCGGATAGTATTCCCAGCTAGGGTTGTATGTGTTGAAGAAGGGGTCATACCTCTGTTGCTGCTGCTGGAACTGTGGTTCATCGGAAAATAACCACCGTTCTTTGCAACAAATTGATCTGGAAAAACAGAACTACCATACTGAAGTGTAGGGCATGCATATATGGGGTGAGATGAACAAAAACAAATGTTACACACAAGTGTAGCTTCCTGCACAGGTGATTGTTGTCTCACTACTATATGTCTTACCAAAGAAGTCAACTCCTCAAGTTTTAACTCCATTATGCATGGTCCATTCTATCCTTAAAATGCAACAGAATGCAACAAAATGATAATGAAAGAAAAAGAAAAAATTAAAAAGAAAGAGTTAGTATGGGATCAACACTCAAATTTTGCAAAAATAAATCTAGTTAATGTATCTAAACATTTTTAAAAATTATGGAATCAACACAGAACAAAATCTACATAAAAATGAAACTAGAAAATGCAATAAAAAATAATAAAAAAATTGAAAAAGTGGTCTAAATGATAGAATTTCGAAAAACCAGGGGTGACCTCACAGTTACTGTGAGTCTTGTTTATCAGACTGTTTTCCTTCAACCGACCAAGTTTCAGCTCATTCTGGGCATGTTTCAGTTCGAAAATTGCAATAGTTACCCGTAATCACCTGTTTTCCGTCTTTCTTAAATCAGAAAAATTCAAAAGCTAAGATAAAAACGTTAATATGGTATGAACAATGTTAGTAAATAAAAAATAACTGTTAGAATAGGTAAGAAAGAACAAAAATTAGTAAGGTTACTCAAAATAAAAAGATTACACCTACGAGTTCCCCGGCAACGGCTCCAAAATTCTGACGAGCGCCGAACTCAGTCAAAATTATAACCGAAGTTATTACCTAAACTTGTAGTATAGTGAACAATACCGGATCGTCTCCTCAAGGATCGTAGATGCAATTTGATCAAATCAAGTGAAAGTTAGAAAAAGGAGGGTTTTGATGGTTCAAGGATCGCAATGATGTGGATTTAAAGAGAAATAACAATTAAAAGAACAATCAATTCAGAAATCTATCCGAGATTGGATGGATTCAATCATAGACCTTTCAACAAACACCTGAAATACATTTGAATGGTTAACTTGGATCTAACCGAGATCTCTCGCATCGATCCATAATTCATACTAGACAATCGTCCAGAATTCAATTGACAAGTGATAAACACAAATCTGCAATCGCACCATTCATGTAAATATATGTCAATTTAAGCACCGAATTCAATTAACCTAGGCACAAATCAGTAACCTAACCTCTTTAATTACGTGATTCGTTTAGATCAATCAGTTCTAAGTTTCATCACAAATCTCAATCTTCAGTTATGTGATTAATTCAGATCAATCAGTTCTAAATTTCATCACAATACTTAATCTTAAACCAAGATCAAATCAGATCAAGAGAACAGAAGAAGAAGAGAAGAGGAATTCAAATATAAATCAAATACATTATATAACCAAAGTCTCAAGAATCCAAGCCACAATCTCTTCAAGAGTCCCGAATTGACTAGAAGTGACTTAGCTCTCCATTACAATGAAGGAAAAATATACAAGAACTATGAAAAGCTATCTCTAACACCAAGTGTGTGTGTTGTTCCTAGAGCTCTCCACATGCTTCCTTTTATAGAGGATTCAGAGTAGTAGTAGATGGGTAGATGGGATGAGTAGGTGGATGAGTAGGTGGGTGAGTAGGTGGGTGAGTAGGTGAGCTACCTTGTCTCCAAAATTCTTTATTGCTGAACTCATTGATTTCGTCATTTCTGAGCCAAGTGGTCTTCATGAAAGTTCTAGGAAATTGTCTAAGCTTTCCAATGGCTCTGGAAACACCCAAAAATTCGTCCTACAACCCAAGATATGACTCAATTACTACAGACTGTTCAGGACCAGTTTCAGCACCTCTGTTTTGACTTTCAGACCCAATATCTCCATCAAGGAGCCCGAATCAAGTTTTGTGCTTGACATGAAAGTTGTACATATGGGTCTTAACTTTCAGATTACAAAATTTTAGCCCATTTTATATGCCCAAACTCGAATTATGTTCTGGTTACTACACACTGTTCGGGTTCCAGTCACAAATCTCGTATTCTGATTTCCATGCCCAATTAGCTCCACTAGATGTCTGAAATTGACTTTGAGCTCTTCATCAAAGTTGTAGAGCTCTTTCTTATCTTTCCTACAAGGTAAAATTCATAATTATCAGACATTTAGAACTCAAGATATGGCTAAAATACAGAAACAGTGTAAGACCCGAATAATGCTGAAAAAATCAATTAAGTCCGATTCGAGTTCAAACTTACAAAACATAATCAAATTCAGTCAATTAAGTACATGAAGAGTGTAAATGACTAATAATGAGGGTTTATTAATGTATAAAATATGTGATTATCACTCAGCAAGATCAGATACGGTAGGACTAGAAAATGATGTACTCTCAACTGATAGAGGAACAACTGCAACAACATTTGATGTTGGAAGCTTGAAGTTTCGTTGGCCAAACTGAATGGGAGGTCTCCATTGAGATGGTTGTTGTGCTTGTTGTGACTTATTCAACAATTTTGGACATTGAGCTTTCCAATGACCCTTCTGTTTGCAAAAACTACATTCATCGTAACCAACCTTTTCATGAGATTTACCTCTATTAAAAGGAACAACAAAAACAGATGGGTTGGGGAGAATTCTTTTGTCTACATTCCCTTTTTCTGATTGAGATTTCAGTCGGATCTCTTCAGCTAACAATTCATTAACAACTGAATTAACAGTTGGAAGAGGATTACAATGCAAAATTGTTCCACGAAGCCCTTCAAAATCATCTCGAAGAGCCATCAAAAACTGAACCAGATGTTGTTCTTCTCTACGGTCAATATACGGCTTAAAAACTTATAACTCAGCACATTTAGTAAGAGCCAACTGGTCCCAAAGATTGCTCATGGCAGAGTAAAATTCCTGTATGCTCATGTTGTTTTGTTAAAGAGCTCGAATATCTATCTCTAACTGATATTGCTTTACAAAATTAGACTGCACATACAACTTTTTCAAATGATCCCAAACCTCCTTGGTCGTTTCATATTTTGCTAGTTGAACACCTATAGACTGCGAAACAGAATTGTTGATCCAAGTAATAATCTTCGAATTATTTACCTCCCAGGTTTCTAGCTTTGTTGCATATTTCCCATCTTTTTCATCTTTTGGCTTAACAGAAATTCCAGAAACATAACCCCACATTCTCTTGCCTTTTAAAAAATTCTTCAGCACATAACTCCAATATGAATAATTCTGCCCATTCAACTGCATACTAATGGATTGAAGAGAATCATCATTTTCTCCAGCCATTGCAAACAATCACAAAACAGAGAAAAGAAAACCACAATTTCTGCAAATGGGTCTCTACAAAATCCTAACAAAGAGAACCCCAAAAGGAAGAACGAATTGTTGTCAAAATCACCTAGGTTGCTGTTGAAATGAACAGAATGGCGTCTGGGTCCGCGAATGCTGTGGCCAAAATCATCCTTGCTCTTGATACCATGTTAAGATTAGCAATGCATATGAGGAAGAGGAGAACAATAAGGGAGAAAAGAAAAGTGGCTAGGGTTCTCTATTGCAAAGTAAATCAGCCAACATTACAAGAATAGAAAAAAGGATAAGAATATATATGCAACAAATAAAAGACTAAACTACCCTTAAGATAAATAAAATAAATAAAACATAAATGCACCATATTATCTAATAATTTTGGGCAGATGGTTTATCAACCTCTTCCTTATTTTGGGTAATTGATTCACCATCTTTCTCACAAGATTCAGAAATTCCTTTTTTTAACAACTTTTCCACTCCTAAGGGTTATCACAGAATTGACTTGATTTATTTGTTAGTTTTTTGAACTACTCTCATTTAGACTATATTGACCTTTAGGATTCGGTTGAGGTTGAGAAGGAAATTTTCCTTTCTCGTGAATGGTGAGTGCAGAAGTATGTTTAGAAAGAATGTCTTTTATGTCAATCATGGTTTGAGTGTTTTGTTTATTGATGGCCTCTTGTTTTTCTATGAATGTATTCAATGTTCCTTTCAAGTTTTTTCCTATATGGTAGGACATAAGGTGCATATCCTTGAGAATTTTGAGAATCTTGTTGTTCCTGAGGAGGCGGTGGTTGCATAAATTGTGCTTGATTCTAACTGAAATTCGGGTGATTTCTCCATCCTGGATTGTAAGAATTTGAAAAAGAAAAGGTGAATGGCTTTTTAAAATTGTTCATTGCATTTACTTGTTCTTGCACAACTTCTTTAAAAATAGGAATATTAGGACATTCATTTGTCGAATGTCCTAATTCATTACAAATGCCACAAATTTCTTCATTTTTCATATATTTGACTTCTTTTACTTTGCCTAATTCCATGAATTCAACATTTCTAGTCAAACTAGCGTACCTTGCATTTAGATCTTCTTCTTGACTAAGATGATATTTTCCTTTACCAGCATTTGCAAGGTTATATCTAATTGAATTTTTAGAAGGATTAATACCATGCCAAGATTGAAAATTTTCAGCCAAATGGTTTAAATAATCTAAAGCTTCTTTGGGTTTTTTATCAAGAAACTCACCATTACACATCGTTTCCATAAATTGTTTAGTTTCAGGTGTTAAAACTTCATAAAAGAAGCTTATAGTCTGTCATTTTTCAAAACAATGATGTTGGCAAGAATTTAACAAATCTTTAAAACGTTCCCAACTTTGAAAATACGCTTCATTTGAATTTTGAGAAAAATTTTGGATTTGTCTTTTCAAAGCATTGGTTTTATGTGTTAGAAAAAATTTCTTTAAAAACTCACCTTACATTTCTTGCCATGTGCCAATTGATCTTGGTTTCAAAGCGTTAAGCTAAGTTTTTGCTTTATCTTTCAAACAAAAAAGAAACAATTTAAGCTTAACAATCTCTTCAGTGCAATTTTGATCATTGAAAGCAATACAGACTTCCTCAAATTCTTTTAGATGTAAATATGGGCTTTCAGATTCTAAACCATGGAAATTAGGAAGTAAAGAAATCATACCCGGCTTAAATCTAAATTATTACCAGTGAGTGGAAAGATAAAACATGATGGACTAGAATTTCGAGGTGGTTGCAAATATGCATGCATAGTTCGCAACAGTTGATTTTTCTGTTCATCATGTATACTTTCATTTTCAGCTTGTGTTTGATTTTCATGTTCAACATGTGCACCTTTAATTTTAGTCATTGTGTCAATTGTGTGTGATTGTAATTCAAATAAATCAATATATAAAGTACCAGGATTAATTTTAACCAAACAACCAGAATTTGAATCACGATACCAGTTAAGCATAAATAAGTGACGTAAAATAAAAATAATGTACAAGTCGGTTGTTAATACCAGTCATTAAATATTAACAAGGATGTGGTATAAACCAGCCACCAAATAAATATTAACAAGTAAAAAGTTAGATAACTGATAAATTAAAAAGTTAGAAAGTTAGAGAGTTAATAATATACAGAAAATAAAATACAGAAAATAAAGTGCAGAAAGTAAATTTAAAATATGAAAATCGGAGAATGACAGAGCCCCATAGAAATGCGTACGAAAGAGAAGAGAAAAAGAAAGATTATTTCATTACGTTAGAAAGCAATAATAAATGATAGAAATTAAAAAGTTAGAGGGTAGAAAATAAATGACATAAATTAAAAGTTAGAGAGCGAGAAAAATAAATGACATAAATTAAAAGTTAGAGAGTAAATAAATGACATAAATATAAATTTAGAAAGTTAGTAAACATAAAGCATAAATAAAAAAAAAGCGAAAAAGCGTAAATAAATAAAAAAATAAAAAAATGAAAATAAAAAAAATAAAATTAAAACATAAATCAAAAAACATAAATAAATAAATAAAAATTAAAAAGTAAAAATAAATGACATAAATATAAAATTTAGTTAATAAGTTAGTAAGTAGTAAGTTGATTAGTAAGTTAGTTAGTAAATTAAAAAGTGAAAAGAGTAGAGGAAGAATATATTTGTTGGTGAAGTTTACTTACAGAAAGATAACCTCAATGAATTAGGACTTCAAATCAAGTTCCCGACAACGACACCAAAAACTTGATGGTGTAATTAAAAGTTTCAAACCCAAGTGCAGGTTGTTTCAAGTAGTAAATTCTCGGGGGTCCGATATCGATCCACAGGGAATTGATAAAGAGAAAATTATTTGAGGTAAGAAGAAAATTTGTCACAATAATAAAGATTATATAAGTTGTTCACAAATGAAAAAGATTTGCTTGGGTTAGGAGATCTACTCTTGATAATAAATTAAAGACAAGATTATTTTTTTATAACTTAATTGAAATCATACATAATGAAGGTTCTAATCGGAAGATTTAACATTCAAAGTTCAATTAAGATTATACATGTAATCATATCATGGTTCCAATAATTATCTATCAACACTTGTAAATTGTCTCAAGCATCCACTGTGTCAATGTCTTGTTTACAATGAATCAAGATATTCATTATACAAAAAGAGTTTCTAAATTAATCAGAAACAACATACAATACATATAAAGATCACATAAAAATATATCATTTAAGCACAAGAAGGAAATTAATCTAACCTCAACATATTACCAAGAGCTTCATTCTTTCACCCAAGCAAGATGAAGATTTAGTTACTCATAGACAAGAAGAAAGAAAGAGAGAAGAAGAAGATGATGAACATAACTTTAATTAAGAACAATAGAAAACTACACAAAGGAAACAATTAACATACAAACATGAAAGTAAACACTAAGCTAAACTAACACCCTTAAATGATCATCCTTTATCTCCTTTTATAGAGTTCAAGGAGTGCAAGAAGATAATGAAGTTGTTTGATGATGAGAAGTAAAATCAAAATAAATGATGAATGAGCTGAAATTATGGACTTTCTTGGCTCTGAAATGTCTCTGCTCTTAGCTCATGGCATGCGTCAGAATTCCATCAAGTGGTCTTTATAAAAGTTTTAGAAAATTGTCTCAGCTTTCCAGAAACACCAAGTTTAGCCAAATCCAACAGTCACAACCGGAGATATGACCTAATTACTGCTAATGGGTCAGGCTCAACTCCAGCACTTCTGTTCTAACTTCCAAGCCCAATATCACCTTCAAGGAATCCGAATTGAATTTTGTGTTCTTCATGAAAGTTATAGATATGGGTCTTAACCTTCCACTGTCAAAATTTCAGAATGTTGAACTCCTATAGCCCGAGATATAGCCTAATGAGTGCATAGAGGTCAAGCTGTCATGTTCAAAACGCTAGATTTTACTTCAACTCCAATTTGAGTTATCCAAACATGTGTCCCTGGTCTTGAGGCCTTCAAGAAAGTTGTAGAAATTTATCTTAGCTTAAAAACAAGACCAAAATCACATCCATCGGATATTTGTAACTCAAATTATAGTCAGTTTACTGAAAAAGCCAAGTGAGAAGGTTATATAATAAATGAAATATATTGCTATCAGTATGACTCTTGCTATCAAGTGAATAATTATTAGACATTTATCTATACTTTCCAACAAGACCAGAATCACATTAATCAGATAATTGCAACTCAAATTGTGGTCACTTTACTTAAGAATGCAATCACCAAAATTAATGATAATTCAAATAATAATTTCTTCAATGATCCAATTAAGCTTAATTTCATAAAATATGACAAAATCAACTTAATTAAGTCAAATTGAACTTTAAGAAGCCTAATGAAAGAATTATAAAATGAATAAAATATATTGTTATCAAATACCGTGAAATCACCATGAAGAATATATGAAGTATATGAACTAAATTAAAAATGATTGTTATGTATAAGAACAAAAAATATATTATAACCCATGTTTTTTGCCCTTATACATGCATAACACTCATTTTTAATTTGGTCTCTATACTTTGTTGTGTTATAACACTAATAGATTATGGGGATAACGATGAAAATGATTATACATATATAAGGATTAAATTAAAGACTTTTTCATATAAAAATTAAATTTAAAATAAGTATCAAATACAAAGACCAAAATTATATTTTAACCAAAAATTAATAAAGTAATAGTATAAATCAATTACAATTGTCATTGAATACAGATCAATTAACAAAAAGTTCCTTTAAAATGAATTTATATATAAAGTGAACAAGTAATAATATATTTATATTTAATTTAATTTAAAATACATTAAAATCTTAATCCATTAATAATTAAAAAATAAATACAATTTAATTAATCACTTTATCAGCAAAAAATATTATTTACTTTATACATAAATTCACTTTAAAAAACCTTATCAGACGAACTAAAGAATCATTTAGCGATTACTTTTCTTCCAAATTCAGAAAACTTTTCTTCCTTATCAGACGAACTGAAGAATCATTTAGCGATTAATTTTGGAAGTCTCTTCCAATTTCAAGGACCTTTTCTTCCCCTAGATATTAGCTGTAAAAGAAAAAGATACACATATACAAAAGTTTCGATTAATTGTTTCTCCATTTGGTTTTGTTATTCCAGAAGCCATTCAAATCCAAAACTAATAAAAACAAAACATTTTAGTTACAAGTTTGGTTGTAGTTATAATAAGTGTATGTTTGGCTTTCCGTTTCACCATCCAAACGTACGTTTATTGATTCCTCGAACGGTGTGTCTAATGTTTGGCAATTTCACTTTTATGTTTACTCAACAGATTTATGCTCTTCAACGTACGTTCACACAAATGCAAGTTTTTCTTGCTTTTGTGTTGAATGTTGGAACAAAAGTTTGATTAAAACTCACTTTTGAAACAAAAGTTACCAAACATAAATTAGTTACTGCAAATTCACTTTCAACCAAACTTAAGTTTACAAACACACTTTTAACCAAACTTAAGTTTACCAACTCTAATCCAAACACACACTAACACGTACAAAGCCTACCAACCTTACCAGTTGCCAAATCACCCTTCCCCCCGCCCCCACCCCCAACTCAGTTTTCCGTACACGTTGTTTCACCTGAAGTTCACATATAATGCTTCAGCCAGCAAATGTCCCATGAATCAAACTGATCAAATTGGCATCATTCCTTTCTTTTTCCCCCTCCAGACCAAGGAAGAAAAGGTGCAATGGTTGAACTATTCAAACAAAAAGAACTATCAATTAGTTGCCTTAATTAGCCGCACGTGATAAATGAATATATCTTCAAATTTTATCAAGAATTTACTTTTCGTTTTATTAAGAGAAGATATCACTTAGCTAAAAAAAATGTGTCAGTAGAATATTACAAGGGAAACTTACATATGTAATAGTTCTTATTTCTGTGTTGAAGCAAAATTTCTGAATTTAATATTACAAAAACTGAAACTGTGAATTCATTCTATTCAAAATCCATCCTACTCTCTATATAAGCCAAAGTGTAAGACTGCATATATATAACAATGACTGGTTGATTATTTTGTTGAGAAATTGTTCTTGAGCAAGAAAAAGTTATTTTTCTATATTATTCAATGTGTATTATCTCAATTATATAGACTATCATTGTTTCTTATTTTAATAGCATTTTTAATGTTATAACTAAAATTGTATTAATTAAATAGAATGGAGCTATAACTTTTTCTTATTTCGAAAACATTTAAAAATTTCTCTAATTTGTGAGAATAATGTTATATATGTATTACCTTACATGCGAACAATTTTAACCATCTCATTATATGTGATCTTATCTTATTTTTAAACATCAACACTTTGATTTTACCAACTTTTCCTAATATTGAAAGGAGAAATTCTAAAATACTTACAGAGTATTACTTTGAGAAATCTTGCAATCATCTATATTTAATTTTAAAATTTTAATTTAATTGTTTGTATAATTTTAAAGTCTCATGTGTCACAAATTAATTGAAGTAATGTAATATTCTAAGAGTATAAAAGAATCTCTCTATTAAGAAATGTGTATCTTAATGATGTGTTGAACCATTATTTGAGGATTTGTGTTGAACCATTATTCATACTAGTTTGATGGATAAAATCAAAGAACATGATCACAGTAAATTAACAACAATTAATATATGATGTAATGCATGACATAATAACAATAATATTTCATACAGACGGTCAAAATAAACTACTTAGAGTATATAAAAATTGAACGGGCCAAGCCCAAATTCAAAGCTATAAGGTTGTTCCATCAATTTTCTACTCTCACATCTACAACCCTAACCCTCAGTCGTTGAAGCTTTAGTTCGCAATCGATGGCTGGTGAATCTGATGTGTCTGACAATACCACTCTCTCCTGTACTAACTGTGGCAAGCCTGCAAATCTGCAGTACGTTTTTCTCTCTCTGTACTCACAAGTCACTATTACCCTTCCCTTCTGTGACCCTACCTTTTTCTTTTTCTTTTTCTTTTTCTTTTTTTCAATTTTGTTTTGGATTTAATGTGTTGTTTCTGCACTTGACATGGTTTGATATGTGCGAAAGACTTAGTTTTTGGGTTGTGATCGAATGGGTTTTTGAGGTTTCAGCAAAAAGCTAAAGCTGATGCTGCTGGCAGCATGCAATTTTGGGACTTTGGATTATTAGATATTAAAGTTGTTAAATCAGTGGAAGCTAGCGGTTTTGATCAATGGGTTGGTGAAAGATGCAATTTTTTGTGTATATGTTATTGGGTGTTTAAGGTGTAGGATGATAATGTTATAGAAACCACAGACGGGTATGTCCTTATGTATCAGATATTTAAATTTAACTTGTCTACTTTTCCTTCTTTTTGTTTTTTTCCTCAGGTGTCCAAAATGCATAGAATTGAAGCTTCCTCGTGAAGGTTCTGCTTTCTGGTTTGTGATTTTTTCTACTGTCAGTTATTTGAAGTCCATTTTTTTCAAAAAAATTTTGCCATTGAATCTCAGTGGACAATTAGAAAAATGAAATAAACACTAAAATATATAATAAGGCTATTTTTTCTTTTTCTTTTTTCATAAATTTTCTGAGAGCTGTGAGGATGTTTTCGGCTTTTTTAAAAGGTGGTGAATCTACATAAGACCTGAATTCTATGAAAACTGTCTAAGAGCCTGTTTGGATAAATAGTTTCAATAAGTGCTTATATAAGAAGGGGTTTTGATAAAAGCTCTTATGTCAAAAGCTACTTTATTTTGCGTTTGGACGCACACTTGCAGAAGTGCTTATCTAAATGATAAGTGGCATTCGATGTCATTTCATAAGCGCTTCTATTTGATTAAAATTACAAAAAAGGGCATGTATTTGTGTAAAAAAAAAAAATCCTTGTCATATTTTAAAAAAAACTAATTAATTTAAACCTTAAAATATTTAAACACTAATAAGAATTAACAATAAAAATATTTATTTGACTTTGCTCTTATTTTTTGAAGGTATCTTATAAATGCATTTATTTTTAGAATAAATTTTTCTTTAAAATTATTATCATTTTATATTTTTCTTAAATTTTTTTTGGTACCCAAAAAGTGCCTGGAATTTTTTTTAAAAAAATTTGACCTACAATAATTTTGAAAATAAGTGCTAATTGATTATGCATGCCAAAAAAAATTGTAGAGAAACCAATAATTAAAAAATCAATAATGTCATTATCCTTTACGTAATATTCAACAACTTAGAGCATATAAAATGTTATTAACCCATTAACCTAATAATTAAATTTGATAGATATCTTCAATAAAGTAATGCAATTAATTCAAAAAAAAAAAATAGAGAAGTTAAACACGTGCAGGAAACATATTCTTAATGGACTCTGATTAGTTCCATTTGTAGAGCACTTTGAGCATCAGGTTCCTCCCATGTGATAGTGCTAGGGTCAGTCTCATTTCCCTCCCCATCATCATTGTGTTCATATTGATAGTTTTCATCAAAAACATCAAATTCTGCTTCACTTGTATCATTTATCCTGATAAAGTTATGCAAAGCCATGCAAACAGCAATGATTTTACTTTGTATCGTTAAAGCAAAAGGAGGCATATTACCCAATATCTTCCATCTTGCTTTGCAACAACCAAAGGAGCGTTCAGTTGTGCTTCGGAGACTAGAATGGTAGTAATTGAAAACTTCAACTCTCCCTCTTATTCCAGGCCCATTTCTGAATTCTGGGAGATGATACCTATTCTTCTTGTATGGCCCTAAATAACCCATAAAATTAGGGTAGCCAGCATCAACAAGGTAATATTTACCTACAAAAATAGAATTTTATCATAGCACAAGTTTTAAAATGATGTATTTTTTACAATTTCTAAATGTTACCAGCCTTGAGGAGGGTGTGGAAAATGCAACGGAGGCTTATATTGAGCCTCCATAAAAATCTTACTATCATGTGCAGAACCCTCCCAACCTACCGAGACAAAGGTGAAACACATGTTGAAATCACAAGCTGCCAAGACATTAGTGGTAGTATAGCCTTTCCTACCAACATAAGCTATCTGAAGATGAGGAGGAACACAAACTCGTATATGATTACCATCTATTGCACCAATACAATCCTTGAAGTATGGGTAATATCGACTACCGTTCCTAATCTCATCAGGAATATCTCTAAATGATGGATCAACAGGTCGAGTTATATCATTTGCAAGCCCACACACGGCTTTTAGGACACTATGGAAATATCTAGATATTGTTTTACCTGAATGCTGAAATCTTTATTCTGAATTACGAACAGAACCTGGTTGACCCAACATGTATAAAAACAAAGCAACTTGCTCATGAATTCCCACATTCCGAGTTGGCTTTAAGTTGTACTTGTTTTGCAATGCATCACATAAATGGAGGAACACATGTTTCTTCATTCTAAACATCTGATAACAATGAATTGGATGACCATTTAGAATCTCAGACACCCAAAGATGAACTGTGAGGCTTTAATCTCTGCGTCGACTTTTGATATCTAACTGAGAAAGTATGACAACACTAGCTACTGCCAACATTAACACCTCATTCTTTGTAACTCGATCCTCTAGCTTTGATGAAGATTCAATTGATGTTATGTCATCAGTTGATGTAGACATCCTGTGAAATTTCAATATCAAAACCAAGATATGAACAACATAACAAAAGTATAAAATAATGATAAGAACAAGAAAAAAATAATGTGAAAGAAGACCAATACAAATTAAATGCATTAAACATTAAAATAAGACATAATGTATCCAAAAGGATTACAAATTTGAAGTGCAACCAAAATACATGTCCAAGTTGCAACCGAAACACAAGCCTAAGTAATGGATAAAAATAACTAGCGTGATACATCCATAAGTAACAAATGTTTGTAACATTAAATAGATTTAAAATAACTAGTGGACATTTGACCAAGTGTGGGACTTTATCCATCCAAGTTGCAATGCAGGGTCCTCCAAAGCAACAAAGGCAAGCTTATTTGCCCTCTTGTTCATAAGTCTGGTACCTATGAATAATAGTTCACTCTCAAGCTCAAGCCCTGGCAGATTCTTCAGCTTATCTACACATGCTTTGATGCTAGTTGCGTCATCTGCAGATCCAGAATTAGCTTGAACTGGACTCAAAGCCATCAATAACACGATCCAGCTGTGCTGAGAGCTTAGCAGCAGCCCCACCTCTATTCTCCCGTTCTCTACCCCTCTTTCTTTGTCCCTTTTCCTTTGAAGAAGGTGTTGGTTGAGTTGTCACTCCCATCTCAGTCTAATGCACTCTTTCCTGCTCCTCTATATCATCATTGTTATCATGATTGTCAATATCATCCAGATGTATCCCCTCAGCTCCCATGTTAAGCCCCTTAGATTCCCTTGAATCTTCAGATGGTGCATATGCTGCAAAACCAAGAGCAACAATATCCCTAAAGAGGATTTCCAACTCATGCAAGTGTTTCGGACCTTGCTCTCTAAACTTTGCTACCTACGGATCCTCTTGTAAGAAACATAAGAAAATAGTAAGGACATAGTAGTCAATAGCGCATGATAGCGGGTGCGATAGCGTCGTGTCACAGCACCAATCCGCGACCCAGCTTCCATTGCATCTCGTTTCTGAGTCGGTTTTGCTGCCATTTCGCAGGAGTCGCTACCGCTACCCTGTGACGGGGTAGAAAAACCAATTCTGCCCTTCCCTTTCTTCGACAACTAAGGTTTAATTTAGGGTTGGTTTTAGGATTTCATTCCTTTTATGCTTTAAGACTATTTAGGGTTCTTTTCTCAGATTTCTCTTCACCTCTTTGATAGAACCCACTGCCTGTCCCCTCTTCTTTTGACAAAACCCAGCTCCCAGTCTTCTTCGATAGAATTGTTACTTATGTTTATTGTTATGTTTTGAATGTTTAGTTTATGACTTTATGCCTTAAAAGTTTACACTTATTTAGGATTTTGGCGCTGTACTGTTTTTTGTTCCTATTCTCGTTGACTCTTGTTATTATTGACTTGTTACTTATGTCTTAAATTAGCGACGTTTGTGTTTTTAAGTCTTTAAGATATGACTCTTGATTATTAATGATGAATTTGTCTTAAATTTTGAGTACACTTTGATTTTTTGAGCATTTATATGTGTGTATTATAGATTATTTGATTTATATCTATCCCCTATTCTTCGGTATAGCAGCTGCTCCGTGACCCACTATACCGCTATAGCGTTTTTGTGGTCAGCTGCTACGTGCTGCTATCCAGGATTGACTACTATGAGTAAGGACTAATATCATATTTCTAGCAAATATTTAAAAAAAAAAAAAAACTACACACTCATGCATACCTGAATTTTGGCTTCCCACCCCTCATCACTAGCATCAATGGTCCCCTTAGCTGCATCCCAACCAAGACCTGTTTCCTTTCCAACAAGTTTTGCCCACAATTTCCATTCATTTTTCAAATTATCCCACCTATTTTTGAACTGCTTGTACCCATATTATAGTTTTGTGGCCTTGTTGAACTTTTCTGTCACATTTGCCCACCCAATCTTATTAAAATGGGTGAGGCCTATTTTCGGCACGTACCTCCTCAATACACACTTTCAAAAATATTTCAGTATTTTTATCACTCCATTCAGCTTTTTTTTTTTCTTTGGCACAACATCTTGTTTGGGAGCCATTTCCACAAGCACTCTAAAAAATGGACAAAGTCTTAACAAACATACATATGTCATTTGGTTCCCAGACATACAACTGTATTCATGACTCAGATTAAAAAAAATAACAATAGAAAAAATTAAAAGGTAGGAAAGAAAATTCCATGGATACTTATGCAAGCTACTAGTACAATACACAAGAAAAAACCAAACATTGTCATCTACTTAAGTAACATAAACACGAAAGCAGAAACAAGACCATGAGTATGAGTTATGACAGATTCCTAACCACCATTACCACATAACATACAGAAAATCAGTCATGTTTAAACACTTTTACTACTAATAACATAAAATGAGTCTTAGTTCATGACAAATCAGCTCACACACCCACTAACTGGATGAAAACAGTACTGTGAATGTTCTTTTCTTGATTCTTAATCTTTATTGTTAGTTACAGTAAATGTTAGTTTATCATTCTTCTGCATAATTATGTAGAATCTGCATAATTCTGTTACAGTAATTCAGTAAAATATTATGAGTGCAAGGGCTAGAGAGTCACATATTGGGTGGACTTATTAAACTTCCTGTATTCCTATCCAACCTAGGAGAATAAAAACTGATTCAGATATTGCTGAATCAAGAGGAGATATTTGAATTGGTGTGTCCATAATTAATAGCAAATACAAATAGAAAGATAGTTTGAAGTCATAATATCACTTATGGTGGAGAAAATGGCAACAAGCCAAGAAGCAACTAATACAATGCTTCAGTTATTTCATGACTCTGTCTTTGGTAGGCAAGATTTATTTTCAATTTTATTTCATGACTCTGTCTTTGGTAGGCAAGGTTTATTTTCATTTATTTTCAATTCTTCAATTTTATTTTCAGTCATTAAGAGTGTTAGAATCAGCAGAATCAACATATAATATAACAGCAAAAGCAAAAATCTCAAAATGGATAAGAAGTAAGACATAAAAATGGTAATGAGAATATGAACTTTTTTGGTCAGTTTTCTGAGTCCGTTTGTGTGCCTTGGAAACTTGAATGCTAGTGGTGTGCTAGCTGAATCTAGTGAGCAAGCAAATGACCAATAGGGTGAATGGGACTTGGGAAAGGATTCAAAACTCTCAGGTAACCAAAAACCTTTATTTTTTTTTACAGTGACAACGTTGCAGTGCATACCAGAAAACTTTACGTTAGCATTTTCTCAATCATGAAATCTTTATAGTTCACCCAAAAAAGAAAAGAAAAGAAAACAAAAAGATTCATATACTGACTAGTAGACAAAGCTAGACAAGATAATCATGTTAAATGCATTCATCATTTTCATTCTCCAATTTTTATTGTCTCACTATTGATGTACCATTTGTTTGCATCTCATTTGTTCATTTTCTAACCTTCCCTAATCCTAATTATAAGCACCTAAACCAAATGGAAAATGCCTAAGGGTTCAACACAATATTTTCCTACACAAATGAGCCTGGAGAAACTTGCACTAGCTCATAAGAACACAACACAAGATCAAAATCAACCCCTGCACTTCTTAATCAAATTCCTTCACCCATTCCTTTCAACTTGGAGACACTTGCACTAGCTCACAAGAACACAACACAAGATCAAAATCAGCCCCTGCACTTCCTAATCAAATTCCCTCACCCATTCCTTTCAACTTTTCATTTTTCATCACTCTTACCTTCCTTTTCACAAAACCTTTATTTTTATTTTGTTTTTAAAGCTTCTAAGACTTACCATAAGACATTTCAATAAAGCCATTAAACCAGGAGAAAAAAAAACCTGTAAATCCTAAAAACTCAAAGACCTCTCCAACACACAAGTAAAACCCAACCACTTTTCAACTTGAGCTTCAACTTAAAATCCATGGACACAAAACAGCATCACTAAGCACACAAAAATACCACCCATCACACACCTACTCGTTACTAAGAAAGTATTGACAAAACCAGAAATGCATCATCAAATACACGCACCTACTCCTGCTAAAAAAATTTCACAATACCCAGTGAGGACAACCCACAGCAATAGAATTTACACAAACACTCAAATGGAAGCACAGGCACAAATGGAATTTACAGTATTCCTCAAGCATCAATTTGATGAATAGTAGAATACGAACTGCAATAGTCAGAATGATTCAATGATTGCTAGGCCATCAATTTTGGAACCCTAATAGAAAATCCGAAAAACCCAACCAATCTAGAGCGATTCAATGGTTCTAGCAAATACCTGACAAAGACGCCAACGACGGAGGCACTGGAGGTTGCGGCGGTGATGGCGGAGGTGGCAGAGATTGAGGCAGCGATGGCAACAAAGTTATTCACACTTCAGATTTCAAGGCTTCAAGCATCTCTCGAGGGCCATCCCTATAAGCTTCGGGCCTGAGAGTTCAGAAATGGACATAGGTTGGAATTCGAGATTTCGGTAGGGGTATTTTTGTCCAGAATAAGTTTGCCCAACAGCTTCCCAAAAAGCTGAGCACCTGCCATTTTTCAAGAAGCTTCATGAAATAGCTTTTTTATAAGCTCTTTTGAGAGCTTTTGCAAAAGCTAAAGCTGATACAATATGTTTATCCAAACACCTCTTTTAAATAATAGAAGTGCTTAATCTAGTAGATAAGCTCTAATAAGCTCCTATGGACCCTATCCAAACGGGCCCTAAGAGATAATGGGCCCATGTGGTTGCTATAGAATGCTGATTGTCTCCTTAATCTTTAATATTGAGGCTTTTACCTGTCATAGGGTCTTTTAAGTGAATTGACAAACTTGGCTATTTTGATTTGACCTACTGGTGTTGTGCAACTGTAACCTAATGCATGTTGGTGTTGACTACTAATACTGTTTTAGTACTTGTAAATCTATGTTGCACGGGTATGGTAAGAGTATCTGATACAATACGATATACAAATGTGATAATTTTTTAAAAGTTAAGATATGGATACGGCAATATATATTAAATAAAATATTTATATTTATATATGTAAAAAATATAAAATTTAATTTATCCACTTGTGATTACCCCACTTGAGTGCCATGTGTTCTCTAGCTTGTTTGGTGAGGATGAAAGTCTGTCTACTATTTTGTGCGATGATTTTGAGAACAAGATTGAAAGAGTGAAAATATGCTTCGAGGGAGATAATTAGTGACCGGACTTGTAGCAGTACTTTAAACGCGGTGGGTATCCACAAAACAATATACAAGGATACACCGCTTATGCTAAAAAAAAGGGATGCAGCAATATTTTACGAGTATCGGTATTCGATATAAACTATTGGAATATCTTAAAAATATTTTAAAATATTTTTATTATATCTTAAAATATTTTAAAATATAGTAAATAATTTTTTAAGATTTATTTTTTATTTAATATATTTCTTGATTTATTTTTTTATTTAATTAAAATTAAGAGTTTAAAATTAGTATAAATAGAATTATTGAGTTTATTTTTTATATCACATTATTCTCATACTAATATCAATATAATTTTATTATTTTGAGTATTCATTTTTCTCTTTTTCTTCTTTTCTATTTAAACCCTCTAATTCAACATAAACCATACGGATATGGCACTAATTCTGGAGTATTCATGCATCATAGAATGAAAGTAAAAGAAGTAATTTCTAATTGATCTAATTTAATAGGGAAATGATTAACTTATATCAGTGTTAAGTTGATTTTTTTTTACACTTATTTTTAACTGTTAGATTTACTTTCATCTAATGATTATTTTTAATAAAATAATCTTAACATTAAATGAAAGTTAAACTAACGGTTAAAAATAAATGTAAAAAAAAAAATACTTACACTGATATAAACGAATCTCTTCACAATTTAATATTTATAGCTGAAGATTTAGTTGTTAGGGATTAGCACTTTGGTGAAAGGGATGACACTATTTCTCCAAATGTCACCATGTAGAAGAAGGTGGGGTTGACCATGGTTGCTAGTGAGACAACAGTGAGTTACTCCTAGATACTTACCATTAACAACAATTGAATCAGATAAAACTTTACTTCTCACAGTATTTATATCCATATTGGGGCCAATTTTGATATCTCTCGACAGCACTCAGGAATGTTTCAAGTCTTCATGGAGCTCGCACAAATCAGTGCATCTGAAGGCAAAGCTATCCTCACTTGGCACGGGTACTCCAGGTGGGCAAAATTCAGACTCACTTGGTGAAGGTTGGTTATATTGCTTGAAGAGAGGGCAGGCTCGAACTCCAAAGTTTCCTCACTTTGATTGGACTGGGTAAATTTCTAGGATTTTGAATCCCTTCATATTTTAGAATTTAGATACCTTACTGTGCTTTTTAATTTTATTGATAACAGAAGATTATACCCATTATTAGGAAGATATGTTCCTGTTTTTGCATTCCAGAGTCTTTTTTTTTTTTTTCCATGTTCCCCTTCTTTTCATCGATGCTTTTTTTGTTTGAGCATCTTAGATGTTTGTAGCATTAAATTTGCAACTTTTTTTTTTAATCAGTTTATTGCTAATTACTCATTTATTTGTTGAAACCAAAATTTGATTTCTGCTCTTTAAGGACACTGCGGCCATATCCCATATCTAGTAAACGGATTGTTCCAGCGCATATTGATAAACCCGATTGGGCTGATGATGTGAGTTATCTGAGTTGTTCCTATTTAACTGTCTTGTATATTATCTTATTTAACTAATTTTAATTTAATTCAATTGGAAGTCATCTTTTGATAACTTAGCTGAGGTTCATTGGTTTCTAAATTGTTTTTATCTTTTCTGTTTTTAACTTTAGGGAATTCCCAAAGTTGAGCCCAATAGTGATCTGCAGCATACTGTTGAGGTGGGTAATTTTAAAATACATGTAGAAAATTGATGTAAGATGAGGTTGAACATTGTCTGTATTATTTTTATTCTCCTTTCTAACTGAAATTATTCTGTAGATCAAATCTCCAGATCAAATTGAGAGGATGAGAGAAACTTGTCGGGTAAGTTCCTTTTCTTTGCAATTTTGCCTTTGTAGATTCTCAATGAGACGGAATATTTGCCACTCTGCTATCTCAATTCATTGTTCAATGCAAAACTGATCCATGATCCTCATTTTCATGGTGCTCAACTTGCTGCTTATTTTTGGAGTCTCTCACAGGCCAACTGTATGACACATGGCTTGGTGATATGAATTAATTTTGTTTTATTGATTAATGATGACAATCATGGTAGTTGGAATTGTGATTATTGTGATTCGAATCATGCGATTCAATGCGGGTGAGAGAGTCCTCACTCCATTGATACATATTGCATGAAGTTTTGTTTTGCGCCCGGAATCGCACAGTGCATTGCATAATCGTGCCAGAATTGCAGGAATCTCGATTCTGTTGCGTTTCCAATGATACAGATCTCAGAGGGATAGGGAGCCAAACAGCCAGTATGGGGCGATGAACTGAGGCGGAGATGGGTGGGTCTGGCTGGAATCTAGTTGCCGGAGAGGATTGAAAAGATGGCTTCCGAAAAAGGGCTCGGATGCGTTGTGACGCACTGCCCAGATGGATAGCAGCAGCACACCAGCGATCGGGGCGTGGGGCATGTGGATGCTCCGGCAACGATGAGCCTCTGGTGGCAGGAAGGTCTTGCACCAGTGGTGAGGGTGGTGGGGTTGATGGGAGGTGAAACACACCTCAGATATGTAGATCGCGATGCACAATGGCAGAGGAGAGAGAAACCAAAGGGGGGCCGGCTGAAAAAAGTTAGGGTTTCTGTTGCAAGGTTCTAGTATATAGTAATTAAAGTTGAGAGAGAAAATTATGAAAAAAACCCCAATAATTAAGGTTCTAGTAAATAGTAATTGATTTTTTGACTTGAGTAATTAGTAATTAATTTTGAGAGAAAATTATGAAAAAACTTCAATATTAAATATACATAGAAAAGGAGATAAAGAAATTACTCTATTTCCATACATAGACAATTATATTATGTGAAAAATGTATTTTATGTTTTTTTAATAATTATTCTAAATCTTACAATTCAGGATACGTTTCGATTCATGATTTCAAAAATAGGCATGATTTCAAAAATAGGCCTTCCGCGAATCACAATTTGATAACCATGATGACAATTGATAAACCTCTGCTTTGATATATGTGATAAGCTGGAGGGGGTGAGAAAAAAAAGAAAAATCTCTTGAATGATTATAAAAAAATAAAAAATAAAATCTTTGTTATTTGTTATTGTTTCTGTTTTGGACAGTTGGCTATATTGTCTGATGTGGGCCAACTTTTAGTGGAAGGTTCATTAAAGATTACAGTTGTTTGTTTTTGCCTTGTATGTTGATGTAGACTTTAGTCTCATTAAGCATGTTAATTTATAGATTGCAAGGGAGGTTTTGGATGCAGCTGCTCGGATTATTCGGCCTGGTGTGACAACTGATGAGATTGACAGAGTTGTTCATGAGGCAACTATTGCTGCAGGTTCTAATTTTAATGAGTTTCATTTTCAAAATACTCTTCTTACCTGCTTTATTCACTGAATTTTAGTAAGTGCATCATATTATATTTAGATAATCTTATCATTACTGTAGCTGGTGAGCGTGCAGCTTCTGTTATTATTATAATCACTTATTGTAGAGACATACCTTACTTTTATTGACTCCGACCTAAAACTCTGAAAGAATTGCTTTGTTTTGTGGTGCTCTGCTCAACAAGAGCAGTGTTTCTTTTTTTTTCTGTGATACGAAAACAAAAATTTTATTAGATATAAAATAGGTAAAGTACAACTAGGTGGGGGAGAACGTATCCTCCAAAACAGGGTTCAAAAAAAAAAAGATACCAAAAGATATAGCAAGGCTGTCCAACCTCTCTGCATATCAGAAATGGAAAGCCCCTTGAGACAGCCATGAGCAATACACTAAAGAGAAGGTTTCCCGAACTCATTATAATTCTGTTATCTTTAACGGTTCCTTGGGTTTCTTTATGTTGGCAGTTTGATGAAAGTGACTGGTCGAAAATTATAGCAAAGTTATTAACTAAGTTTGCGGTATAGTGAAATAATAGGATCGTCTCGCTCGAGGATCGTAAATGCGATTTTATCAAATTAAGTTAAGTTAGAAAAGAGAGTTTTTGATTGTTCAAGGATTACAATGACAAGATCTGAAGAAAAATAACAATTAAAAGAAACGTCGATTAATCTGTCAGAGATTGGGTGGATTGATCATGGCACTTCATAAACATTTGAAGCACATTTGAATGGTTAACTTGGATCTAACAGAGATCTGGCATCAAGATCAGAATTAATCTTGAAACGATCGTCAGGAATTGATTGACAAGTAATAAACATAAATCTGTGATCGCACTGCGATTCGTGTAGATATATGTCGATTTAAGCGTAGAATTCGATTAACGCAAGCGCCGTCGATGGCTTAACCTCTTGATTACGTGATTAGTTTAGATCAATCAGTTCATAAATTTCAATCTTGATTATGTGATTAATTCTTCAATCTTAATCGAATCTTAGAAGATCAAATCGGATCAAACATAAACGAATCACCATTCGTGCGTTCAGATCGAGAGAACGGGAAGAAGAAGAAGAGAGAATTCAAATATAAATCAAATCGTTACATAACAGGGTCTCCGAGAATCCAGTAATCTCTCTTGAGAGTCACAATTGGTAGAAGTGACTTACTTTCTCGAATTCTGATGAAGGAAAAATATCTGAAAAACTATGAAAAGTTATCTACTAACACCAAGTGTGTGTGTTCTAGAGCTCTCCATCTTCCTTTTATAGAGGATTCGAGTAGTAGTAGATGGGTAGATGGGATTAGTAGGTGGATGAGTAGATGAGTAGGAAAGCTACCTTGTCTCGAAATTTTTATTCTTGAACTCATTGATTTCGTCGTTTAAAGTCGTTTAAAATGCAGTGGTCTTCGTGAAAGTTAAGAAATTGTCTAAGCTTTCGATGGGCTGCTGGAAACACTTAAAAATTAGTCCTCTGACTAAATATGACTCATTCTTCTGTTGTTCGGAATGAGTTCAACATGTCTGTTTTGACTTTCGGACCGATATCTCATCGTGAGGGCTAGAATCAAGTTTTGTCTTGACATGAAAGTTGTACGTATGGGTTTAACTTTCAATTACAAATTTTCAGCATTTATATCTTCAAACTTCGAATTATGTTACAGTTCTTCTGTGTTGTTTCGGGTTCGGGTCCTAAATCCGTGTTCGATTTCCATGTCGATTAGGCTCATTAGATGTCTGAAATTGACTTTGAAATTTCTTATCAAAGTTGTAGAGCTCTTTCTTATCTTTCCTACAAGGTAAAATTCATAATTATCAGACATTTAGAACTCAAGATATGGCTAAAATACAGAAACATTATGAATTTTACCTTGTAGGAAAGATAAGAAAGAGCTCTACAACTTTGATGAAGAAATTTCAAGTCAATTCAGACATCTAGTGGGTAATTGGGCGTGGAAATCGAAATCGGGGATTTGTGGTAACCAACATGTGTAATGAACTGAACATAATTCGAGTTTGGGCGTATAAAATGGATTGAAAATTGTAATCTGAAAGTTAAGGCCGTATATACTGATAACTTTCAAATGTCAAGCAAAACTGATTCAATTTCATGATGGAGATATTGGGTCTGAAAGTCAAAACAGAAGATCTTTGAACTAGTCCTAAACGTCTGTAGTGAGTGAGTCAATATCTTGGTCATGTGGAGGACGAATTTTGGGTGTTTCAGCCATTGATGGAAAGCTAGACATTTCTGAACTTTCATGAAGACAACACTTGAAATGAAATGACGAAATCAATGAGTTCGAATGAATAAAGAATTTCGAGACAAGTAACCTACTCAGCCCACCTACTCATCCACCTCTTCATCCACCTACTAATCCCATCTATCCATCTACTACTACTCAGATCTTCTAAAAGGAAGCGTGTGGAGAGAATTTCAGAACACACACACTGCCTTGTGTTAGAGATAGGCTTTTTCATAGTTAACTGTATATTTTTCCTTCATTGTAATGGAAATGTCAATTCTAAATACAGTCTTTCGGACTTTCTTGAAGAGATTGTGAACTGGATTCTTGGACACTGGTTATGTAATGTATTTGATTTATATTTGAATTCCTTCTTCTTCTTCTTCTTCGTTCTCTCTTGATCTTGAATGCATGAATGATGATTCTTTATGTTTGATCTGATTTGATCTTGGTTTAAGATTAAGTATTGTGATGAAATAAATAAGCTGATTGATCTGAATTAATCACATAACTGAAGATTGAGATTTGTGATGAAACTTAAATGATTGATCTAAACTAATCAGCGTAATTGAAGAGGTTAGGAGTTCTTGATTTGTCTTTAGGTTAATTGAATTCGGTCTTAAATTGACATATATTTACATGAATGGTGCGATTATAGATTTGTGTTTATCACTTGTCGATTGAATTACTGACGATTATCAGTATGAATTCTGGATCTGATCTGAGAGATCTCGGTTAGATCCAAGTTAACCATTCAAATGTATTTCAGTGTTTGTTGAAGGTCATGATTGAATCCACCCAATCTCTGATAGATTTCTAAATTGATGTTCTTCTAATTGTTATTTCTCTTTAAATCTTATCAATCGCGATCATTGAACCATCAAAACCCTCCTTTTTTAACTTTCACTTGATTTGATCAATTGCATCTACGATCCTTGAGGAGACGATCCGGTGTTGTTCATTATACTACTGAGTTTAGGTAATAACTTCGGTTATAATTTTATTTGAGTTAATTGACTTCGTCAAAATTTTAGCGTAGTTCTTGTAGGGAACTTCGTAGGTGTAATCTTTTCATTTTGAGTAACCTTACTAATTTTTGTTCTTTCTTACCTATTCTAACATTATTTTTCATTTACTAACATTGTTCATACCATACTAACGTTTTTATCTTAGCTTTTGAATTTTTCTGATTTAGGAAAGACGGAAAACAGTGATTACTGTGCTATTGCAATTTTCGAATTGAAACATGCCCAGAATGGTGAAACTTGGTCGGTTGAAGGAAAACAATGATAAACAAGACTCATGAACCTGTGAAGTCACCCCTGCTTTTTCGAAATTCTATCATTTAGACCACTTTTTAATTTTTTATTATTTTTTATTGCATTTTCTAGTTTCATTTTTATGTAGATTTTGTTATGTGTTGATTCCATAATTTTAAAAATGTTTAGATACATTAACTAGATTTATTTTTGTATATTTTGAGTGTTGATCCCATACTAACTCTTTCTTTTTAATTTTTTCTTTTTCTTTCATTATCATTTTGTTGCGTTCTGTTGCATTTTAAGGATACTGATGGACCATGCATAATGGAATCAAAACTTGAGGAGTTGACTTCTTTGGTAAGACATATAGTAGTGAGACAACAATCACGCAATGCGGGAAGCTACACTTGTGTGTAACATTTGTTTTTGTTCATCTTACCCCACATATGCATGCCTACACTTCGATATGGTAGTTCTGTTTTTCCAGATCAATTTGTTGCGGCCATTGGTTATTTTCTTGATGAACCACGGTTCAATGAAGCAGAATGAGAGTTATGACCCTTCTTCAACACATACAACCCTAGTAGGGAATACTATCCGGATCTGGGATATGGCAATACTGGCGTCACTACAAAGAACAATCATTTCAATATGAGCGGTCATTCCAGGAGATAACAAGTCCATCAACCACAAAACTTGAGCCTTCATGGGAGGACTTGATGAAAACCAAATTGAGTTCAATGTAATTTCACTGCTATATTTAGGATTTAACAACCCAAATTGACCAGTTGACAACCATTGTTAATGAATCTGAGATGTCGAGAGTCGGTAAACTCTTTCCCCAAACAATTCCCAACTCCTTGCATTCTAATTGTCATATTGATTTACATGCAGACTTAGTTGAGGAAACTTCATGATGAGTTGTGTGGTGAATTTCACGATTTAATTGGTTTTGATGATTCTATCAATTGCGAACTCGTGTCTTGATCATGATGGTGATATAAAATGTGTTGTGTGTCTTTGAAATTTACGTATATTTGAAAACTAATGATTACTGTTTACGCGAGGATCTAATGATATAGAAGGGTATATCAACAATATAGTTGCAAAATCTGAAACATATAGGGAGGTGGAGTTGAAGGCCATTGAGGAATTTTCAAAGAAAGAGGAAAGTCGGCGGAGATCTTGTGCTAACTTGAAGTGGATTTTGTTTTTAGGCCATGGTCGGCATTATCAATGAAAGCGGGATTGCAAAATTACACGTATTGCATGCCATTGGTGAAGTCAGGAAGACCAATGGGACCCGATGTGAACCCTCATGCTTCAAGCTTCACTTGGTCGTTACACTTCAACCAATGGGACCTAGTGAAAGCTATCATGTTGTGTGTCAACCATAACTTGGTCATCACGTTTCAACCAATGGGATCCCTGGTGGAGTCTTTTCACCAACCTCACTTAATAAGACCAATGGACACCATCTCAATAGAAAAATGTGGAAGTGAAAGTGATGGGCTTTTACCATCCACATTATAAAGATCACTAAGAAGTGTTCCAACGTCGAGTAATGACGTTAAGCAATGTGCTTATTGGGAGGCGGCCAACTAGATTTGTTTTCAAGATCTTTGGGGATGGTTTCGCAATCTGAGAAGATAAAAACATCTTCACTTTAAATGGTGAGTAAAGGAGTCGATAAGTTATCCTTATTATTTCTTGAGGCACGCATTCTTGTGGCGCAGTACATCATGAACTTCTTAATTGTGAAATCTCTTGAGAGATGAGCAGAAGTGTTCTGATCTTGGGAATCATTTCTAAAAGACCGCATTTCCTCTTTAATTTTATATTATTCCAGGTCGTGTTATTTTGGTTTTACATTTTACTCATTTGTTTTGTGAGTTTTCGGGTTAGGTTACTTTACGACTTTGATTCTTACGCATCTTTTACTTTAATTATCTAGCCCCTCATCGGGTTGTATTGCTCTTTTCTTTCTGTTTTATTTATCACTTTCACATTGAGGACAATGTTTATATTAAGTGTGGGGAGAGATTTAGCGTGTTTCTTTTTTGTTAAAAAAAAAATAAAAAAAAAAGGGTTAATTACATGATTGAATAACTTTTCTCCCTTCTTGATCGATATGCTTGGTGATGGATGATTGAGCTGATGAATTGAGTTTGATGGATGCATATCTTGTGAGATTTTGAGCTAATGGATGGATTCAACATTTATCTTGATTCTCTTCTTTCTTGTGTGATTTTCACTCGTGTTAATAATGACTTTCTAGAACTTGCTTTGATTCTTTTTGAGCGCTACATTTCACTTGCGTGTATAAACATGATTGAGGCCTATTTCTTAATTAGGTAGTTTAACCAAATATATGCCAACCTTCCTTTCATATGATATCAAGACTCTTTTGACTTCTTAAAAATTCTCGATTCCCGGCCTTGTATATTTTCTTTTTGCTTAACTTTGAGAACTTATTTGTGCCAATTCTTGTTTACAGCTTCATTATGTGTCTTGAATGAAAAATCGTGTTCTTACTTTACCTTAGGGAATAAAACGTTAGCGCAGTTAATGGATGAGTTTTTGAACAAGTGTGGGGGTGTGTGTCTGAAAATGGTTGTTGAAAAAGGAAAGAGTCTTAAAAAAAAAAAAGAAAAAATGTAAAATGTATGTATATAGTTATGTATATATATATATATATATATATATATAAAAAGAAAAGGATTGGGAAATGAATATGTAAAGGGATATACATTAGAGTTGAGATGAATTTTTATCTTGTTATTTGAGCTAAATTTCTCATTTCTTTTATTCTCTTTGGTATTTATCTTACCATATCTATTTTATCATATTACATTACCTTGACCTCCTTCTGGCCTTGAATAAAGTCGCCGTGATTTTTGTGTGCATGTGTTTTGAGTAGTGGAGAAGTAGAAGATAAAGCAAGCTTATGGTAGTGCAATTTTAAATGGGTTGAATTGAGTGAAATCCTACCTTTTAAACACTTGAGAGATTGAGAGGGAATCTTGTGAAGATCAATCATTCTTAATTCATTCTTTTCAACGGAAGTTTAAACTGCTTGCTTGTTGGTTTGAGATGTGAAGAAATGTTACCTTATTTATCTTTGATCCTTGAATTTCTTGTTCTTTCTTTAACTTCCCGTTGAGTCGCTTTAGAGTTTTTAGGCTTTTAAGTTTGTGTCGTTTGTCTTTGTCTTAACTTTAGTTTTATATATTTTGCTTTAGGAGTCACAAAAAGTTAAGTGTGGGAGAATTTGATAATCACATATTTTATTCATTAAGAAACCTTTATGTTTAGTTATTTACACTCTTCACGTATCTTAATTGGTGAATTTGATTATGTTTTGTAAGTTTAAACTCGAATCGGACTTAATTGATTTTTTCGGCGTTATTCGGGTCTTCTGTTTGTTTTACGTATTTTAATAGCCATATCTTGAGTTAAATGTCGATAATTATGAATTTTACGTTGTAGGAAAGATAAGAAAGAGGCTCTACAACTTTGATGAAGAAATTTCAAAGTCAATTTCGACATTTAGTGGGTAATTGGGCGTGGAAATCAAATACGGGATTTGTGTTTGAACCCAAACGAAGCAGGTGTGTAGTAACTGAAACATAATTCGAGTTTGGGCGTATAAAATGGGCTGAAAATTTGTAATCCCGAAAGTTAAGGCCGTATGTCTGACTTTCGTGTCAAACACAAAACTTGATTCGAGCTCCTGATGGAGATATTGGGTCTGAAAGTCAAACAGAGTCTTGAAACTGGTCACGAACGATCTGTAGTAATTGAGTCAAATATCTTGGGCAGTGGACGAATTTTTGGGTGTTTCAGGAGCCATTGGAAAGGCTTAGACAATTTCACCAGAACTTTCGTGAAGACCAAACTTGGGCTGAAAAATGACGAAATCAATGAGTTCAATGATAAAGAATTTCGGAGACAATTAGTTCACTCTACTCGTCAGCTCTTCGTCCACTCTTCGTCCACTCTTGTCCATCTACCTCATCTACTACTACTGCTCAGAATCTTCTATAAAAGGAAGCGTGTGGAGAGCTCAGGAAACAACACACTTGGTGTTAGAGATAGCTTTTCATAGTTCTTGTATATTTTTCCTTCCCCGTTGTAATGGAGAAATTTAAGTCACTTCAGTCGATTCGGAATTTCTTGAAGAGATTGTGGCTTGGATTCTTGAGGCGCTTGGTTATGTAATGTATTTGATTTATATTTGAATTCATATTCTCTTCTTCTTACGTTATAACGATCTTGAATCATGAATGGTGATTAATTTTATGTTTGATCTGATTTGATCTTGGTTTAAGATTAAGTATTGTGATGAAATTTAGAAGCTGATTGATCTGAATTAATCACATAAGCGAAGATTGAGATTTGTGATGAAACTTAAAGCCCGATTGATCTAAACTAATCACGTAATTGAAGAGGTTAGGTTCTTGATTTGTCTGCTAGGTTAATTGAATTCGGTCTTAAATTGACGTATATTTACATGAATGAATGCGATTGCATGATTTGTGTTTATCGACATGTCGATTGAATTACAGACGATTATCTAGTATGGTCTTACGGATCGATCGAGAGATCTCGGTTAGATCTAAGTTAACCATTCAAATGTATTTCGGTGTTTGTTGAAAGGTTACATGATTGAATCAGCGTCTGGATAGATTTTTGAATTATTTGTTTTTCTATTGTTATTTATCTTTAAATCTTATCATTGCGATCGTTGAACCATCAAAACCTCCCTTTTTCTAACTTTCACTGATTTGATCAAATTGCATCTACGATCGCTCGGGAGACGATCGGTGTTGTTCGATTATCTTCTACAGTTTAGGTAATAACTTCGGTTATAACTGCGAAAACAACTGCGAAAATTTTGCAGTATGGATTTTATTGGCCTATTTTATTAAAGGTCTGTTACACCTTTGGCAAAAGCTGCGAAAATTGATCAAAAAAAGTTCTACTTTGAGATTATCATCTGCACCTACTCCTTGGAAAATTGAGATCTAGGTGGCGCGGTTCTTTTGTTGTCAGACACATGTATTCTCTGAGGACGTAGATATTGAGGATCCTAGGAATGGTATTGCGCTTAAGTTAATGACAAAGACTCAACCATTCCCAGGAAAATCAAGTTCTTGAGTTCTTTGTGTTCTTTGGTTAAGTGGCGGATCTGACGGTCTTCGTGACTCTCGAGTCGGTTTATTTTTCGGTTTCCCAAAATAGCTGAACCCTTCTTCTCCTTCAAAATGGATGTCGTTCTTTCAAGCGCGAGAAAACATTTTCCTTCTCTTCCTCAAAATCTTTCTGAGAAAGATCTACAAAGTTCGATGTGAAAGATTGAGGCCGTTAATCTGTGAAAGGTATCTTTGAAGATGTCTGTTGGATAATTGAAGCAAAGGTCTAATTAGCGGTGAGTCTCAATTTCATTTGACTCATATATCTTAGGTCTTGGAAGAAGTTCGTATTAAAAGGAGAAGAAGCGAAAAAGGTTCTGAAGTCATCGCGAAATGTGACGATGGAATTGTAACGTCTGATGTCATTCTTTGGGGATGGTTTATGCAAATAGATCCTTCATTAAGAATGGATTGAGTAAGGAGTCGTTAGATGATATCTTATTGACTCTTGAGGCAGCGTTCTTATGGATTGATGCGGGGTGAAATTCTTAATTTATGGAATTTCTTGAGGATGAAGAAACAATATTCTGATCTTGGGAATCACTTCTAAAAGACCTGTTTTGCATTTATAAGAAAATTGGATGGGAAGGCTTATCCTCATTTCATAGAAGACGTTTAAGCGGATTCTTGGACGTTAAGCAGAGAAGCGGATGTGAGTCACATCCACAAAAACAATCTGTACATATCATCCTCCTCTTCTTCTTCATGTCATCTTTCAAAAAAAAAAAACAAAAAAAAAAAACAAAAAAAAAAATTATGTATCGTCTTAGGGTTGGCTTTGGTAACATAATCCGTGAATGGGGAAATCGTCGTCACGATCCAAATCTCTTAATTGAAAAACAAAGAAGGTAGATTGTATCACGTGTGAAGCGGCCAGGTCGTATTATGGCCACTATTCCTTTTGGGAGCCTTATGTTCTTATTTGGTCTTGAATGGGTCGAATCTTGGTCAACAATGCTTTGGTACAAAGAAAAAACGATGACTACCTCCATCCCAATCTTAAGTAAGTATACACTCATCTTTCATCAAGTTTTTCTAACAATTTCAAAAAAAAAAAAAAAGGGATGTGATGTCTCTTTATGACTTCATGTGTGATTGATATAAAGATCTGTAATGGAAGTAATCATGTCTGATATGTCATCATTTTCTATTTCTTTTATCTTTGTATCATTTTGTTGTATTTTGATTTTTGTACAGACGATCCTTTGAGCGAGGTCCTTGGGGGTTTAGAAACTTCTTTCTTGATGGTTTTCTTGAAGTCAAAAAAAAAAAAAAGAAAAGAAAGAGATAGAAAAACCTACATGACGATAAGAAGTGAATCAACGCTAAGCGAAAAAACAACCTTAATGTCGATGTCGCGTCGACCCTCCACTTATGCATTCTCTGGAAGTTCATGATACTGTTTGAGGCGGTGTCCATTTACGATGAAAGTTTTGGCAGTGACCTCACTTTTAATCTGAACAGCACCAGAAGGAAAAACATTAGTAACAATAAATGGTCCATCCCATCTAGAACTTAATTTTCCAGGCATGAGTCAGAGGCGAGAGTTATAGAGGAGAACTTTTTGACCAATCTCAAATGTTTTCCTTAGAATCAACTTATCATGGAAGGCTTTGGTCTTCTCCTTATAAAGTTTGGAACTTTCATAAGCCTCCAAGCGGATCTCCTCCGATTCTTTGCACTGCGACTTCCTCTCCATACCTACTTGATCTAGGTCCAAGTTGCACCTTTTCACCGTCCAGAATGCTTGATGCTCAATTTCCACCGGCAGGTGGCATGCTTTTCCAAAAACAATCCGATACGGAGACATCCCAATTGGTGTCTTATAAGCAATCCGGTAAGCCACATAAAGCATCCTCAAGCCTCTTGCTCCGAGTCCTTTCTGTTAGGTTGAACTGTCTTCTGGAGTATCTGCTTAATTTTTCTGTTGGAGACCTCGGCTTGCCCATTGGTTTGGGGGTGGTAGGGTGTAGAAACCTTGTGTTGGACTCCATATTTTTCTTCATCAAAGCCTCCATGCTTCGATTGCAAAAATGTGAACCTTGATCACTAATGATGGCTCTCGGGACTCCAACTACTACAGTAAAATCGTGATTTAATAAAATCCACAACAACTTTAGAATCATCGGTCAGTGGCCTTAGCCTCCACCCATTTAGATACATAATCCGTGACGAATGTAAACAAAACCAAATGATACGGAAAAAGGACCCGTAAAGTCAATACCCCAAACATCAAAAATCTCACGAGAATAATAAGGGTTTTTGGGGCATTTCATTCTACGAGTATTCCATTTCTCAAGACTGATCACAAGATTTGCAAAACATATATGCATCATGAAATAGAGTGGAGCCAATATAATCCGAGTCTAAAACTTTCCTAGCAGATCCGTTGAGCACCGAAGTGACCGCCACATGCATACAGTTTATGACAAAAGCTAAGAATGGAATGAAATTCACCATCGACACACATCTCCTACAATTACTTGGTCATGCAAAATCTCCATAAGTAAGGATCATCTCACACATATACTTTGACTCACTTTTCAATTTATCAATCTTAGCCTTTGTGAAATGTGCAGGTTATTGCTTTAGCAATCAAGAAATTAATCAAATCAACAAACCAAGGATGTTGCCTTGCGGCTTGAAAAGGCTGCTCATCGAGGAAAACATATCATGGATGGGAAAAACATCTGCCTCCTTTCAATTCGACTCAAGTGATCGGCCACCAAATTCTCAGCTCCACTCTTGTCACGGATCTCGATATCAAACTCCTGGAGGAAGCAACATCCACCTAATCAATCAGGGGCTTGGCATTGGGCTTCTTCGGGAGAAACTTCAATCTTGCGTGATCTGAAAACACAACCACTCTAGAACCAAGCAAATATGATCAAAATTTATCTAAAACAAAAACAATTGCTTAAAAGTTCTTTTCGGTTGTGGTGTAGTTGATTTGTGCGAGGATCTAAAGTTCTCGAAGCATAGGAAATGACATGAGATACTTTCTGCCGATCCTTTGTGCAAAAACGACTCCCAATGCATAATTAGAGGCATCACACATCGACTCGAATGGAAGTGTCCAATCCGGCGGTTGGATGATAGGTGTCTTGGTCAATGCACTGCTTCAATTGATTGAAGGCATCCACAGCACTTCTTGTCAAAGTGAAACTCCACATCTTTTTGCGATAAGTTGGATAGCGGAAGTGCAATTTCTTTGAAATCCTTTATGAACCGCCGATAGAAACCTGCGTGACCAAGGAAAGAACGAATCTCTCGCACGCGTGTGGGGTAAGATAGGCATGAAATAACATCTATTTTTGTGGGATCTACCTCAATACCCTCACGAGATATCACATCTGCCCTAAGACTATACCTTGTTCTACCATGAAATGACATTTCTCAAAATTTAGAACGAGGTTAGTCTTAATGCATCTATGCAAGATCTGAGCGGACTATCTAAACATGCATCAAAGGAAGATCCATAGGCACGATAAAATCATCCATAAATACGTCCAATGCAATTTTTAAAAAATCGAAAAAGATACTTACCATACACCTACGAAAGGTGCTGGAGCATTACGCAGACAAAGGACATCCTCCTCACGTATGCAAATGTGCTTCAAATGGACAAGTGAAAGTAGTCTTCTCTTGGTCTTACGGACTATATGAATCTGAAAATAGCAGAATATCCATCCGTGGAAATAATAATGTGACTTGTCAATTAACCGCTCCAACATCGATCAATGAAGGCGGCGGGAAATGATCCTTTCTGGTAGCCTGGTTAAGCGCCTATAATCAATGCAAACTCGTCAATTGTTTTTGAACTCGTGTGGGCACAAGCTCATTGTTCTAATTCGCAACCACTGTGACCCCGATTTCTTGGGAACCACTTGCACAAGGGCTCACCCATTGGTATCGGATATGGGATAAATAATGCCGACAGGCGACTTTATAACTTCCTTCTTTACCACATCTAGAATCGGGGATTTAGTCTCCTTTGGGTTTATCTAGCGGTTTGATCCCTTCTTCCATAAAATCTTATGCATGCATGTGGAGGGACTAATACTGGGAATATCTGCATGAGAGTCCATCAGATGGCTTGCCTGATTCGCCTCAAAATCTGCGATAATTTTTCTTCTTGATCGGTTGTAGGTTTTAAGCAATGATCACGGAAGTGTCTCACCATCTCCCAAATATGCATATTTAAGATGGTGGTAAAGTCTTCAACTCCAAAGATGGAGGTTGCACAATGGAAGGTAACAAGTGATCTGAAATAACTATCTCAAGAACATTAATTTCAGACATGATCTTGACTCTCATTCTCGATTGTTGCATCATCAATAATTTGTATCATTACTCATAACAGAATAAATCTCGGCACGTACGCAAAGACGTGGTTCAACATCACAAGTGGCACATGTATCACAAGAAAGCAGAACCAAGATAGTCAACAATATCGGGGAATTCGGCATATAAATCGGTATAGACATCATCAACCAAAGCATCTCAATCATATCAACATGGAAAGCAGAATCTCTCTGGGGGTGTCTCGTGGCATCAAAAATGTTAAATTGTACCAAATCGTCGCCAAACTCCATAGAAAGGGTGCTTGGCGTACGCACGTCTTTCTTGGTCTTGGCGGTCTTGAGAATGGTCTACCTAGAATTAATGGAGCATGGTTTGTTGGAGACTCATCTTCCATGTCCAGAATGTAGAAATCTGTTTGAAAAAATCAACTCATTCACCCGAACTAACACATCTTCCGGCAGACACTGCAGGATGAAGCGGTGGCTCTGTTGCCAACCGAATCACGATACTGGAGTGGGTTGCAAAGTACCAATGTTTAAACATTTATAAACCCGACATGGGCGTGACATTGATCAAGCACCCAAATCTAACATTGCGTGCTCAAATCTGAGTTGCCAATTGTGCAAGAAATTGTGAAAGTTCCAGGATCTTTTCATTTTTGTGGCATCTTGGCGAGAATCATTGCGAGAAACATTTCTACCCATGCTTGATCTTCTTCCCTTTCAACCTTCTCTTATGAGTGCACAACTGACCTCGGCAGAAATTTAGCGTATTTTGGAATTTGCTTGATTGCATCTAGGAGGGAATATTGATTTCCACTTTCCTGAATGTCTCCATGACTTCTTTTTCCATTTCTGCTTGCGTTGTTCTCTTGGATTGTGTGATCCTATTTGGAAAAGGTAATGGAATGGTAACATCTGAATTTTCTGCAATTTTCTTCGATGTACAGATTTACGATTTGAATTATCCATTTCTGCCGTTTTTGGTCAATTTACGATTCTTTGTAAGGTTGGAACATCAACTTCTTTGCCACTTCCGAGGTAATTGCACTTACGTTCCTCTTGGATTGTTATTTGTTTGTGAAGGCGATTAGGCTAGAACCTTGACTCTTTAGCTTCGCTCACGGTGGTTGCCAAATTGCCGATTTGAGTTTGTAAATTTTGAATGTTGGCGTGACGTTCTGCTAGGCCCAATGTTATTTGTGGCCATTTGTTTCATCGGTCTTCCAATGACTCATTGGAGTGGATTAGACGGAGCTATTGAGCAATTCTTGTTGTCGAATCGGGGGGTATTTGTTGGTATTTGTTGCTTGGACCTGCACTTAGTATCTAAATTGTTGTTCTTCTTTGGTGGAAATTTGTTCTTGGCTAGAATTCCCGTATCTCAAATTGGGATGGTCTCGCCAACCAGGGGTTATAAGTCTTAGAAAATGGATCATATCTAGATTGTTCTTTGTTGTTCTTTGATATTGGGGTCTACCGGGAAAAACACCAAATTTCCGCGACAACACATTGATCTGGAAAAGCGGAACCATCTTCCTGAAGTGTAGGGCATGAATCGGTAGGATGAGATGAATTAGAGCAAATTCCACACACCGATGCGATCATCTGCATGGGTGGTTGTTGACCCATTTCTATCTGTCTTACCAAAGAAGTCAATTCATCTAGTTTGTGTTCCATTCTTTGTTGGTCCATATGAGATCTTGAATTTCATTAACTCCTCAGTTGCGGTGATGATCCATGAGCCAAATAAACTGTTGGGTATTGGGCTGCCATGTTTTCTTTATTAGATCTCTTGCGGCGGTAGGAGTTTGTCTACTAAGGCTCCTCCAGGAAGCGACATCGATCATCTTCTATCATTTGGCGGCAAGCCTCATAAAAGTATTGAATCAAGAGCTGGTCACTAATTTGGTGATGAGGCGGCTCGAACACAACTTCTTGAATCTCTCCCGGTATTCATGCAAAGTCTCACCAGACATCGTACGATGCCACATATATCCTTCCTAATTGCGGCTGACTCTGAGGCGGGGGAAGAATCTCTTCGGGAACAACCTCTTCATGTCATTCCAACTTCATGAACACTGGTGAAAGATAAAACAACCAATCTTTGGCTGCATCGACAAGTGAGAAGGAAATGCCCTTAACTTGATGTGTTCCTCAGGGATGCCTTGTGGCTTCATGGTTGAACACATAACATGGAACTCTTTCAGGTGCTTATGAGGATCTTCACCCACAAGACCATGAAATTTTGATAACAAGTGTATCAAACCAGATTTTAACTCAAAATCTGCATCAAGATCGAGGATATTGAATACACAAAGATTGGTAAGATACATCGGGAGCGACAAGTTCCTTAAGGGTTATTATGCGTGTTATCGGTATGATTTCAAGATTACTCAAGTTATTAGGTTCACTCCCAAAATTAGGTTCAAATTAACTCTGGAATTTATCACACGAGCTCTAATTAATCTATCAAGAGTCCTATCAATCTCGGGATCAAGATCAAGCAAGATATCGAGGATTGATTGGACCTACGTGATCAACAAAGCAAAAACACAAAAACACAAAAGCTACAACTAAGCAAAATACACTAAACAACACTCAAAATATGCAAAAATAAATCTAGTTAATATGTCTAAACATTTTTAAAAATTATGGAATCAATACGAACAAAATCTACATAAAAATGAAACTAGAAAATGCAATAAAAAATAATAAAAAATTAAAAAAGTGGTCTAAATGATAGAATTTGAAAAAGCAGGGGTGACCTCACGTTCTTGTGAGTCTTGTTTATCGGTATTTTCCTTCAACCGACCAAGTTTCAGCTCATTTTGGGCATATTTTAGTTCGAAAATTGCAATAGTTACGTAATTACTGTTTTAAATGTCTTTCCTAAATCGAAAAATTCAAAAGCTAAGATAAAAACGTTAGTATGGTTTGAACAATGTTAGTAAATGAAAAATAACTGTTAGAATAGGTAAGAAAGAACAAAAATTAGTAAGGTTACTCAAAATGAAAAGATTACACCTACGAGTTCCCATAAAATACGCTAAAAAAATTTTGACGGCCTAGAACTGATCAAAATTATAACCGAAGTTATTAACTAAGTTTGCGATATAGTGAACAACACCGATCGTCTCTTCAGGATCGTAAATGCAATTTTATCAAATTAAGTTAAGTTAGAAAAGGAGGTTTTTGATTGTTCAAGGATTCTGACAATGACAAGATCTGAAGAAAAATAACAATTAAAAAGAATCGATTAATTCAAATCTATCCCAGATTGGGTGGATTCAATCATAGACCTTTCAATAAACATTTGAAGCATTTGAATGGTTAACTTGGATCTAACCGAGATCTCGTCGATCCAGAATTAATACTTGAGACGAATCGTTGAAATTGATTGATGAGTAATAAACATAAATCTGCTGATCGCACCATTCGTGTAGATATATGTCGATTTAAGCACCGAATTCAATTAACCAAGCGTAATCGATGTAACCTAACCTCTTCTTCAATTCGTGATTAGTTTAGATCAATCAGTTAAGTTTCATCACAAATCTCAATCTTGATTATGTGATTAATTGGATCAATCAGTTAAATTTCATCACAATACTTAATCTTAAACCAAGATCAAATCAAATCAAACATAAACGCAGAATCACTATTCATGCATTCAAGATCGAGAGAACGAGAAGAAGAGAAGAGGAATTCAAATATAAATCAAATACATTACATAACCAAGGTCTCGAGAATCCAAGCCACAATCTCTTGAAGAGTCTAATTGATAGAAGTGACTTTCTCTCCATTCTGATGAAGAAAAATATCTGAAGCTATGAAAAGCTATTTCTAACACCAAGTGTGTGTGTTCTGAGCTTCTCACATCTTCCTTTTATAGAGGATTCGGAGTAGTAGTAGATGGGTAGATGGGATTAGTAGGTGAATGAGTAGGTGGATGAGTAGGTGAGCTACCTTGTCTCTGAAATTCTTTATTCTTGAACTCATTGATTTCGTCATTTCTGAGCCAAGTGGTCTTCATGAAAGTTCTAGGAAATTGTCTAAGCTTTCCAATGGCTCTGAAAACACCCAAAATTCGTCCTACAGTAAGATATGACTCAATTACTACTGACTGTTCGGACCAGTTTAGCAGCCTCTGTTTTGACTTTCAGACCCAATATCTCCATCAAGGAGCCCGAATCAAGTTTTGTGCTTGACATGAAAGTTGTACATATGGGTCTTAACTTTCAGATTACAAATTTTCAGCCCATTTTATATGCCCAAACTCGAATTATGTTACGGTTCTACTACACACTGTTCGGGTTCCAGGTCACAAATCCCGTATTCTGATTTCCATGTCCAATTAGCTCACTAGATGTCTGAAATTGACTTTGAGCTCTTCATCAAAGTTGTAGAGCTCTTTCTTATCTTTCCTACAAGGTAAAATTCATAATTATCAGACATTTAGAACTCAAGATATGACTAAAATACGAAAACAGTGTAAGACCCGAATAATCTTTGAAAAAATCAATTAAGTCCGATTCGAGTTCAAACTTACAAAACATAATCAAATTCAGTCAATTAAGTACATGAAGAGTGTAAATAACTAAACATAAAGGTTTCTTAATGAATAAAATATGTGATTATCACAGTTACAATTAGTGATTGGTGTTGATGAATTTTTTTTTTCTGAATTTTTACCTTTGCAGGAGGATATCCATCGCCTCTCAATTACTATTTCGTCCCTAAATCTTGCTGCACGTAGGTACTTTCCTCTTTACATATTTTACTTTTCTCAGAATGTCTTGGTATTTGTTAGGAATGAACTCTGCCCTTTCTAACAGGTCAGTTAATGAAGTAATCTGCCATGGAATTCCTGATGCAAGGTAGACTGTTCTGTGCTTTTTCTTGTTTATTCTTATTCTTATTGGTAATTTACATTTGGTTAGTACAAGCGCCACTGAGGCATGATCAAGTAGATGGTTATTCAATTTGAGAACTTCTCTTAATAATATAGTCATTCTACAGGAAGCTTGAGGATGGTGACATTGTAAATGTTGATGTCACTGTATACTATAAAGGGGTTCATGGTGAGTTGATTAACATATATATATATATATTACAGTTTCACTTGAAGTTCATAAAATTTGACACTTGGTTAATCATGTTTGAGTCGTTATGCAGGTGATCTCAATGAAACATACTTCGTGGGAAACGTTGACGAAGAGTCTCGCCAGCTGGTCAAATGTGCGTATGAGTGCCTGGAGAAGGCAATATCTATTGGTATAACCATTGAATTTCAACTCTGAAGTCTGAACTCTCTCTCATGTCTTAGTTTAAAAGATAATTGAATTTTTAAAACATTATAGGAGCCTTGGTTCTTTTATTTTTCTTTTTCTTCTGACATATACCTTAGAGCTTCGTTGTCAATTCATAAATCTAACTGCAAATTTGGTCTTAAAAATGTTAATTTGGTCCTAAACCCTAAATCAGAAGATAGTTAATTTTTTAAATGTTAAAAACATAAATTACAATCAGAAGGAAGCGTATAATAACTGATATTGAATAATATTATATTAGCTACTTAATACGTTGTAAATATCAATTGATAACTGGTGATAACCATAAAAATATGTATTTGGCATTTGGTGTATATTTGTGATTGCGTTGTGTTCAAATACTTAATATCCTTAAAACGTGCATAATATTTTAAGAAATTAAAATATATGTTCCTGATTCTTCCTTTTCTATCAAATTCAGTAAAACCCGGGGTACGATTCCGTGAAATTGGCGAAGTTATTAATCGTCATGCTTCAATGTCAGGCTTCTCAGTGGTAATGCATTACTTTTTTTGAAGTTATCTATTTAATTTTCTTTGTTCACATGGCGGATGGTTATTACTTGTTCCATAATAATATTTTCCCTTGCTCCCTTAGGTAAAATCGTATTGTGGTCATGGAATTGGAGAGCTCTTCCATTGTGCACCAAACATTCTTCATTATGGAAGTATCCTTTCCTTGGTTTAAAGGCACTGCAAGGCATGGGAAAAATATGTTTGGAAATTATTTTCTGCATCCTCTGATGGTTGGTCTAGCATTCAGCACAGTATATACTTTTCTTTTAATATAAAGGGACTGGTTGGTGGGCATAAAATGACTGTTGCAAAAGTAGTAATGATTTTATGGATCTTAGCCATTCACTCTCCTATTGGCAATCCTGTTATACATTACTGTTAGTTGCTAGCAACAGGCAGCTTCCTCATTCTTATACCTTTTTTTCTTATATTGTTTGTTAACTTTTATTTTTCTGTCAAATCCAATACTTGAAAGTATTTCTCCCAAAATTAAACTTACCACTTCACAAAAGCGTTTCACTGCATGCACTTCTAGCTTCTACCCCCACCCCTCTAATTCATGTTAAAAATCAACCATGATTACAAGAAGGAAAACACGAGCAATATACCTTAACCACTAGCAGGAAATAAAGCAGTTGGTGTGATGAAGGCTGGACATATCTTTACAATTGAACCAATGATCAATGCAGGTATATTTCTAAATTGTTTAAATGGATAACTTTGATGGATACATGTCATAGCTCTGATATATTTTTTAATAGGTGTCTGGCGTGATAGAATGTGGCCTGATGGATGGACTGCTGTTACCGCAGATGGTAAACGAAGTGCTCAATTTGAGCACACTCTTTTGGTAAGTACATTTCTGTTTTCTCCGGTGTTCTAATACTGTATATAGAAGTCACGTAATCTAGTTATTTTCTGCGTTCTGTGTCCTGAAAAGTACAACATGGTCTTCTAGTGCTGAAAGTGATAACAAATAAAGGAAATTATCATAATAATTTTAAATTTTGGATGAAATTTTCAAGGAAAGAGATGGTAACTTTTTACCATCTCACCTCTATATAATGATAATGATTTTGATGTGATACATGTTTAACTTCTATAATATGTCCTCGACTAAGTCTTTGCAAACTGTCGTGATACTGGAGAGCACACAATGTCTTAAAGCCATGACTACTTGTCTATAATTTGTTTTGGTCCACTGAATTAGTAATTTTAATGGTGCTTATATTTGGTCGTCTCCTAGCTATACATTTAGTTGTTCATCACTGCTTTAGCTGGTTGTACCTATTTAATATGATTCACCCTTTTCATTATTAGGTCACAGAGAATGGTGTTGAGGTTTTAACAGGGCGGTTGCAGTCATCACCCAATGTTTTTCCTTGGCTAAATTCATAATTCGGTGAATCCAGATGACAGATGCGGGCAGTTTCTAAATACCATACAACTAATAGACAACCATATTTCATTGCTCTACTTCCTCTGGTTGCCTCCTATTTTGGGTATCATGTTTGTAACTTACAAAATTTATGTGAGAAGTATGATTGCATAGAATATATTCTTCCAAACCCAATTCAACAGTGATATAATGTTTGTGTAATCAACTTTGATTTTCTTACCACAAATAGTGTATACATTTCTTTTCACACTCTTCCTAATACCATTCATCATATTTATTTTTTTTTATCACTTTCTCTCACTTAATCACATACATCTTGGATGGATGTAAGAATGAATGTGAGATAGAAAATGATGTAAGAACATCATTTTTCTTATGTAATTGAAGATAATTTAATTTATTGTCTTGTGTTATCTTATGCTCTTGTTTGTTTAAATCAATTATGTTTAACCTTAGTTTAGAGCACCAACGTTTAATGTTATCAACTTCGATAATTTTATATCAAATAAATAGTGCGTATATTTATTTTCACATTTTATTTAATATTATTTTATATATATATATATATATATATATATATATATATATATATATTTATCACTTTTTTTTTATTAAATTTAACACTCTTAAAAAGGGTGTCAATAGTACTTGAGTGTAAGAAGATCTTTTTCCTAATGTTATTTGTAGGGTTTATATACCATTCATAATATTTTCTTACATTACTCCATGTATCTTCGTTTATCAATGAGTGCTCTATGCTAAGTTTGAAAATTAAAATAAGATTAAAATGATATGCAATGAGTAAACATTAAAAAGTATGTACATATATATTATTTGTTTGTGCATTTAATTGGCACTTTATTGTTTAAATTGTTTAAAAAATTGTAATCACATTGTAAAATAAAAAGAAAATTATTTGCAGCTACGGCTTTTTCTAATGAGATATTTTTACTTTGTAATTTTTTATGAATGTACAATTATTATTGTATGTTTATAACTATCAATTTTGAACATAATGTTAACACAATTATTCAATGGTATCGATTTTGCACTGTATTAATTAGTTTCAACCTTTGGGTTAGATGTTACTTAGGTTGGTAAGGTAGAGAGATAAGGGTTCAGCCCGGGAACTCTTTTTGTTGAAACTGGTTCAAACACCAATTTCTTTATGAATTATGAATTATTTCACTTATGCAATGGTCAACTTCAAAATTAATACACTGACCAAAAACAAACGTCTAAATATTACTCTTTTTTGGTACAAATCTAAATATTACTCTTTACTCCAGCAATTATGTCACAACTGCTCATCTTACTTTCATTTTAGTTGTAGAAATCCGATCATAAATGCTGAAACACAAGTAAATGGGGGAAAATGTGCTCTGCTTGTATGGATATTCAGTACATGAAAGTAGGCTTATTGATAATCACATATTTTATTCATTAAGAAACCCTCATTATTAGTCATTTACACTCTTCATGTACTTAATTGACTGAATTTGATTATGTTTTGTAAGTTTGAACTCGAATCGGACTTAATTGATTTTTCAGCATTATTCGAGTCTTACACTGTTTCTGTATTTTGGCCATATCTTGAGTTTTAAATGTCTGATAATTATGAATTTTACCTTGTAGGAAAGATAAAAGAGAGCTCTACAACTTTGATGAAGAGCTCAAAGTCAAATTCAGACATTTAGTGGAGCTAATTGGGCATGGAAATCAGAATACGAGATTTGTGACTGGAACTCGAACAGTGTGTAGTAACCAGAACATAATTCGAGTTTGGGTTTATAGAATGGGCTGAAAATTGGTGATCTGAAAGTTAAGACCCATATGTACAACTTTCATGACAAACACAAAAACTTGATTCGGGCTCCTTGATGGAGATATTGGGTCTGAAAGTCAAAACAGAGGTCTTGAAACTGGTCCGAGCAGTCTGTAGTAATTGGGTCATATCTTGGGCTGTGGGACGAATTTTTGGGTGCTTCCAGAGCCATTGGAAAGCTTAGACAATTTCCTAGAACTTTCATGAAGACCACTTGGCTCAAAAATGACGAAATCAATGAGTTCAGCAATGAATACTTTCGGAGACAAGGAAGCTCACCTACCAAGTTCACCTACCAAGCTCACTTACCAAGTTCACCTACCAAGCTCACCTACTAATTCCACCTACTAATCTCATCTACCCATCTACTACTACTCTGAATCCTCTATAAAAGGAAGCATGAGGAGAGCTCTAAACACAACATACACTTGGTGTTAGAAATAGCTTTTCATAGTTCTTGTATATTTTTTCTTCATTGTAATGGAGAGCTAAGTCACTTCTAGTCAATTCGGGACTCTTGAAGAGATTGTGGCTTGGATTCTTGAGACCTTGGTTATGTAATGTATTTGATTTATATTTGAATTCCTCTTCTCTTCTTCTTTTGTTCTCTTGATCTTGAATGCATGAATGGTGATTCTGTTTATGTTTGATCCGATTTGATCTTGGTTTAAGATTAAGTATTGTGATGAATCGAAGATTGAGATTTGTGATGAAACTTAGAACTGATTGATCTAAACTAATCACGTAATTGAAGAGGTTAGGTTACTTGATTTGTGCCTAGGTTAATTGAATTCGGTGCTTAAATTGACATATATTTACATGAATGGTGCGATTGCGATTTGTGTTTATCACTTGTCAATTGAATTACGACGATTGTCTAGTATGAATTCGGATCTGATGCAGAGATCTCGGTTAGATCCAAGTTAACCATTCAAATGTATTTCGGTGTTTGTTGAAAGGTCTATGATTGAATCCACCCAATTTCGGATAGATTTCTCGAATTGGTTGTTCTTTTAATTGTTATTTCTCTTTAAATACATCACATTTGCGATCCTTGAACCATCAAAACCCTCTTTTCTAACTTTCACTTGATTTGATCAAATTGCATCTACGATCCTTGAGGAGACGATCCGGTGTTGTTCACTATACTACAAGTTTAGGTAATAACTCCGGTTATAATTTTGTCTGAGTTCGGCGCTCGTAGGTGTAATCTTTTCATTTTGAGTAACCTTACTAATTTTTGTTCTTTCTTACCTATTCTAACAGTTATTTTTCATTTACTAACATTGTTCATACCATACTAACATTTTTATCTTAGCTTTTGAATTTTTCGATTTAGGAAAGACGGAAAACAGTGATTACAGTGTAACATGCAATTTTCGAACTGAAACATGCCCAGAATGAGCTGAAACTTGGTCGGTTGAAGGAAAACAGCCTGATAAACAAGACTCACAGTAAACTGTGAGGTCACCCCTGGTTTTTCGAAATTCTATCATTTAGACCACTTTTTCAATTTTTTATTATTTTTTATTGCATTTTCTAGTTTCATTTTTATGTAGATTTTGTTCTGTGTTAATTCTATAATTTTTAAAAATGTTTAGATACATTAACTTGATTTATTTTTGCATATTTTGAGTGTTGATCCCATACTAATTCTTTCTTTTTAATTTTTTTTTCTTTCATTATCATTTTGTTGCATTCTGTTGCATTTTAAGGATACAATGGACCATGCATAATGGAGTCAAAACTTGAGAAGTTGACTTCTTTGGTAAGACATATAGTAGTGAGACAACAATCACCTATGCAGAAGCTACACTTGTGTGTAACATTTGTTTTTGTTCATCTCACCCTACATATGCATGCCCTACACTTCAGTATGGTAGTTCTGTTTTTCCAAATCAATTTGTTACAGCAGATGGTTATTTTCCTGATGAACCACAGTTCCAGCAGCAGCAACAGAGTTATGACCCCTTCTTCAACACATACAACCCTAGCTGGGAATACTATCCGGATCTGGGATATGACAATACGGCATCACTACAAAGAACAATCATTTCAATATGACGACCATTCCAAAGAGATAACAAGTCCATCAACCACAAAACTTGAGCCTTCATGGGAGGACTTGATGAAAACCCAAATTGAGTTCCAGCAGAATTTCACCGCCACTATTCAGATTTGACAACCCAAATTGACCAGGTTGACAACCACTTAAATGAACCGAGATGTCAAGAGTCGGCCAACTTTTTCCCCAAACAATTCCCAACTCCCCGCATTCTAATTGTTATATTGATTTACATGCAGACTTAGTTGAGGAAACTCATGATGAGTTGTGTGCTTTGAATTTCTGATTTAATTGGTTTTGATGATTCTATCAATTGCAACTCATGTCTTGATCATGATGGTGATATAAAATGTGTTGTGTGTGCTGAAATTTCTGCATATTTGAAAACTAATGATTCTGTTTTACGCAGGATCTAATGATATAGAAGGGTCTATCAACAATGTAGTTGCGAGAATCTGGAACATATATGGAGGTGGAGTTGAAGGCCATTGAGGAATTTTCAAAGAAAGAGGAAAGTCGGCGATGCTAGTAACTCACGAAGTTGATTTTGTTTTTAGGCCATGGTCCAAAGATTATCAATGAAAGCAAGATTGCAAAATTACATGTATTGCATGCCATTGGTGAAGTTAAGGAAGACCAATGGGACCCCAATGTGAACCCTCATGCTTCAAGCTTCACATGGTCGTTACACTTCAACCAATGGGACTGTAGTGGAAGCTATCATGTTGTGTCAACCATAACCTGGTCATCACGTTTCAACCAATGGGATCTGGTGGAGTCTTTTCACCAACCTCACTTAATAAGACCAATGGACACCGCCTCAAACAAGATCATGAACTTCCGGAGAATGCGAAGTGGAGGTGATGAACCTTCTCCATCCGCATTATGAATAAAAAAAAAAAGAGAAAAAAAAAAAAAAAAAAAAAAAAAAAAAAAAAAAAAAACATTTGTGTGCCCGACAATGAGGTAGGTAGAGTCGCTCGAAGCATGTGGAGGTCATTTTTTCTTCGGCGACAACAATCCTGAAAATCTTGCGGTATGGATTTTATTGGCCTACTTTATTAAAGGTCTGTTACACCTTTTGCAAAAGCTGCGGAAATTGGTCAAAAAGTTCTGCTTTGACATTATCATCTGCACCTACTCCTTGAAAAATTGAGATCTAGGTGGCGCGGTTCTTTTGTTGTCAGACACGCGTATTCTCTCAGCATCAGATACTGAGGATCTTAGGAATGGTAATGCGCTTAAGGTTAATGGACAAAGACTCAATCATTCCTGGAAAACCAAGTTCTTGAGTTCTTTGCGTTGCCGGTTAAGTGGCGGATACGGTACTCCGTGGCTCTCAAGTCGGTTTATTTTTCAGTTTCCCAAAATAACTGAACGCTTCTTCTCCTTCAAATGGATGTCATTCTTTCAAACCTGAGAAAATATTTTCCTTCTCTTCCTCAAAATGCTCTGAGAAAAATCTACAAAGTTCGATGTGAAAGATTGAGACTGTTAATGCACAAAGGTATGCCAGAAGATGTACGTTGGATAATTGAAGCAAAGGTCCGATTAGCAGGTGAGTCCTCAATTTCATTTGACTCATATATGCCCGGTCTTGGAAGAAGTTCATATTCTAAAAGGAGAAGAGCAAAACGGTTACAAGTCTGTTACGAATGTGGACGATGGAATTGTAACAGCACAATGTCGTTCTTTGGGGATGATTTCCGCAAATAAATCCTTCATTAAGAATGGATTGAGTAAGGAGTCATTAGATGATATCTTATTGACTCTTGAGACGCGTTCTTATGGATTGATGCGGGGTGAAATTCTTAATTTATGGAATCTTTTCAAGGATGAAGAAAAACGCTACAGTCTTGGGAATCTAACTCTAAAAGACCCTGTTTGCCAATTTATAAGAAAATTGGATGGGAAGCTTATCCTCGACTCATAGAAGACGTTTAAGCCGTTTCTGGACGTTAAACCAGAGGCAGATGTGAGCCATATCCACAAACAATCTGTACATATCATCCTTTTCTTCTTCATGTCATTTTTCAAAAAAAAAATGTCTACTTCTTAGGGTTGGTTTTGGTAACACAAACCGTGAATGGGGAAATGCATGCATCCTGATCCAGCCTTCTTAATTGAAAAACAAAGAAGGTAGATTGTATCCCACATGTGAGGCGGCAATCGTATTATGGCCACTTGTCCCTTTTGGGAGCCCTATGTTGCGCCGGTCTTGAATGGGTCGAATCTTGGTCAACAATGCTTTGGCACAAAGCCGAAAGAAGCAGACTACCTCCATCCCAATCTTAAGTAAGTATACACTCATCTTTCATCAAGTTTTTCTAACAATTTCAAAAAAAAAAAAAAAAACGGCGATGTCTCATCGCACTCATGACGCGTTAAGATAAAGATACGCCATGGAGACTGTACATACAGGGTATGTCATCATTTTCTATTTCTTTTATCTTTGTATCATTTTGTTGTATTTTGATTTTTGTACAGACGATCCTTTGAGCGGGATCCTTCGGGGGTTTCTAGACTTCTTTACCTTGATAGTTTTCTTGAAGTCAAAAAAAAAAAAAAAAAAAAGATTCTGTGTCTCTTAATTTCAACCTTTTCTCGACAACGCCCAACCTACCCTTATAGGTGCAATTATTTCCCTTTCCATTCTTTTTCTTATTTAAACACTCCATTTTCTCCATTTTCCTTCACACTCAGAAACACTCAAAGGGAGGAAGAGTATAGAATGAGGCCTTCTATTCGTAAACGTCTGCCTCTGGTTTAACGTCCAGAAACGGCTTAAACGTCTTCTATGAGTCGAGGATAAGCTTCCCATCCAATTTTCTTATAAATTGGCAAACAGGGTCTTTTAGAGTCAGATTCCCAAGACTGTAGCGTTGTTCTTCATCCTTGAAGAGATTCCACAATTTAAGAATTTCACGATGCACCAATCCACAAGAATGCGTCTCAAGAGTCAATAAGATATCATCTAATGACTCCTTACTCAGTCCATTCTTAATGAAGAAAATTTTATCTTCTCTATTTGCGGAAACCATCCCCTTAGTACGACATCGCTTGTTACAGCCCATCGTCCACATTTGTGACAGGACTTGTAACCTTTTTGCTCTTCTCCTTTTAGAATATGAACTTCTTCCAAGACCGGCATATATGAGTCAAATGAAATTGAGGACTCACCGCTAATCGGACCTTTGCTTCAATTATCCAACGTACATCTTCTCGCATACCCTTGTGCATTAACATTCTCAATCTCTCACATCGAACTTTGTAGATTTTTCTCGAGCATTTTGAGGAAGAGAAGGAAAATGTTTTCTCGAGTTTGAAAGAATGACATCCATTTTGAAGGAGAAGAAGGGTTCGGTTATTTTGGGAAATTGAAGAATAAACCGACTCAAGAGTCACGAGTGCCGTATCCGCCACTTAACCGGCAACGCAAAGAACTCAAGAACTTGGTTTTCCAGGAATGATTGAGTCTTTGTCCATTAACCTTAAGCGCATTACCATTCCTAGGATCCTCGATGTCGATCTTTGAGAGAATACGCGTGTCGACAACAAAAGAACCGCGCCACCTAGATCTCAATTTTCCAAGGAGTAGGTGCGATGATAATCTCAAAGCGTAAACTTTTTGACCAATTTCCGCATGCCTTTTGCAAAAGGTGTAACAGACCTTTAATAAAGTAGGCCAATAAAATCCATACTGCAAGATTTTCGCAGTTGTTGTCGCTGAAGAAAAAATGACCTCCATATGCTTCTGAGCGACTCTACCTACCTCATTGTCGGGCACACAAATTTTTTTTTTTTCTTCTTTTTTATTTCTTTTTTTTCTCTTTTTTTTTTTTTTTTTTTTTTTTTTATTCATAATGCGGATGGAGAAGGTTCATCACCTCCACTTCGCATTCTCTAGAAGTTCATGATCTTGTTTGAGGCGGTGTCCATTTACGATGAAAGCTTTGGCGGTGACCTCACTTTTGATCCGAAACAAAGACCGGAAGGAAAAACATTAGTAACAATAAATGGTCCATCCCATCTAGACCTTAATTTGCCGGCATGAGTCGGAGGCGGGAGTTATAGAGGAGAACTTTTGACCAATCTCAAATGTTTTCCTCGAATCAACTTATCATGGAAGGCTTTGGTCTTCTCCTTATAAAGTTTGGAACTTTCATAAGCCTCCAAGCGGATCTCCTCCAATTCTTTGCATTACTGCAGCTTCTTCTCCAAACCTCGCTGATCTAGGTCCAAGTTGCACCTTTTCACCGCCCGGAATGCTCGATGCTCAATTTCCACCGGTAGGTGTGCAGGCTTTTCCAAAAATAATCCGATACGGAGACATCCCGATTGGTGTCTTATAAGCGGTCCGGTAAGCCCATAAAGCATCCTCAAGCCTCTTGCTCCAGGTCTTTTCATTAGGTTGAACTGTCTTCTTCGGAGTATCCGCTTAATTTCTCTGTTGGAGACCTCGGCTTGCCCATTGGTTTGGGGGTGGTAGGGTGTGGAAACCTTGTATTGGACTCCATACTTCTTCATCAAAGCCTCCATGCTTCGATTGCAAAAATGTGAACCTTGATCACTAATGATGGATCTCGGGACTCCAAACCTACGAGAAAATCGTGATCTAATAAAATCCACAACAACTTTAGAATCATCGGTCAGAGTGGCCTTAGCCTCCACCCATTTAGATACATAATCCACAGCAAGCGAATGTAAACAAAACCAAATGATACGGAAAAGGACCCATAAAGTCAATACCCCAAACATCAAAAATCTCACGAATAATAAGGGTTTACGGGGCATTTCATTCCTACGAGAAGTATTCCCTGTTCTCGGCATTGATCACAAGATTTGCAAAACATATATGCATCATGAAATAGAGTGGACCAATATAATCCGAGTCTAAAACTTTCCTAGCATCCGTTGAGGACCGAGAGTGGCCGCCACATGCAAGTTTATGACAAAAGCTAAGAATGGAATGGAATTCATCATCAGGCACACATCTCCTAATTACTTGGTCACTGCAAAATCTCCATAAGTAAGGATCATCCCACACATAATACTTTGACTCACTTTTCAATTTATCAATCTTAGCCTTAGTGAAATGTGCAGGTATTGCTTTAGCAACCAAGAAATTAATCAAATCAGCAAACCAAGGGATGTTGCCTTGCAGCTTGAAAAGCTGCTCATCAGGGAAAACATCATGGATGGTCAATGCTTGACGAGCGCCGAACTCAATCAAAATTATAACCGAAGTTATTACCTAAACTTGTAGTATAGTGAACAACACCGGATCGTCTCCTCAAGGATCGTAGATGCAATTTGATCAAATCAAGTGAAAGTTAGAAAAAGGGGGTTTTGATGGTTCAAGGATCGCGATGTGAGGATTTAAAGAGAAATAACAATTAAAAGAACAAATCAATTCAGAAATCTATCCGAGATTGGGTGGATTCAATCATAGACCTTTCAACAAACACCGAAATACATTTGAATGGTTAACTTGGATCTAACCGAGATCTCTCGCATCGATCCGAATTCATACTAGACAATCGTCCGAAATTCAATTGACAAGTGATAAACACAAATCTGCAATCGCACCATTCATGTAAATATATGTCAATTTAAGCACCGAATTCAATTAACCTAGGCACAAATCAGTAACCTAACCTCTTCAATTACGTGATTAGTTTAGATCAATCAGGTTCTAAGTTTCATCACAAATCTCAATCTTCGATTCATCACAATACTTAATCTTAAACCAAGATCAAATCGATCAAACATAAACGAATCACCATTCATGCATTCAAGATCAAGAGAACAAAGAAGAAGAGAAGAGGAATTCAAATATAAATCAAATACATTACATAACCAAGGTCTCAAGAATCCAAGCCACAATCTCTTCAAGAGTCCCGAATTGACTAGAAGTGACTTAGCTCTCCATTACAATGAAGGAAAAATATACAAGAACTATGAAAAACTATCTTTAACTCTAAGTGTATGTTGTGTTTAGAGCTCTCCACATGCTTCCTTTTATAGAGGATTCAGAGTAGTAGTAGATGGGTAGATGAGATTAGTAGGTGGAATTAGTAGGTGAGCTTGGTAGGTGAACTTGGTAGGTGAGCTTCCTTGTCTCCGAAAGTATTCATTGCTGAACTCATTGATTTCGTCATTTTTGAACCAAATGGTCTTCATGAAAGTTCTAGGAAATTGTCTAAGCTTTCCAATGGCTCTGGAAGCACCCAAAAATTCGTCCTACAGCCCAAGATATGACCCAATTACTACAGACTGCTCAGGACCAGTTTCAGCACCTCTGTTTTGACTTTCAGACCCAATATCTCCATCAAGGAGCCCGAATCAAGTTTTGTGTTTGTCATGAAAGTTGTACATATGGGTCTTAAATTTCAGATCACCAATTTTCAGCCCATTCTATAAACCCAAACTCGAATTATGTTCTGGTTACTACACACTGTTCGGGTTCCAGTCAGAAATCCCGTATTCTGATTTCCATGCCCAATTAGCTCCACTAAATGTCTGAATTTGACTTTGAGCTCTTCATCAAAGTTGTAGAGCTCTCTTTTATCTTTCCTACAAGGTAAAGTTCATAATTATCAGACATTTAGAACTCAAGATATGGCCAAAATACAGAAACAGTGTAAGACTCGAATAATGCTGAAAAATCAATTAAGTCCGATTCGAGTTCAAACTTACAAAACATAATCAAATTCGATCAATTAAGTACATGAAGAGTGTAAATGACTAATAATGAGGGTTTCTTAATGAATAAAATATGTGATTATCAAATTCCCCCACACTTAGCTTTTTGCACTTCGGGCAAAACATATAAAACTAAAGTTAGAAGACAAAGACAAACGACACAAACTTAAAAGTTAAAAACTCTAAAGGACTCAATGAAGCAAGAAGAGCAACAAGAAATTCAAGGGATCAAAGCATAAATGAGGTAACATTTCTTCACATCTCAAACCAAAATGCAAGGAAACTTCCGTTGAAAAGAATGAATTAAGAATGATGGATCTTCACAATATTCCCTCTCAATCTCTTAAGTGTTTAAAAGGTAGGTATTTCACTCAATTCAACCCATGAAAATTGCACTACCATAAGCTTGCTTATCTTCTAATTCTCCACTACTCAAAACACATGCACACACAAATCATGAGGACTTTTATTCAAGGTTGTAGTGAGGTCAAGGTAACGAAGAGGATAAAATGGATATGAGAAGATAAATACCAAAGAGAATAAAAGCGAATGAGAGTGAGTTCAATAACGACGTAAAAGTTAATCTCAACTCTAATGTATATCCCTTTACATATTCATTTCACATATTTTATTCATTAAGAAACCCTCATTATTAGTCATTTACACTCTTCATGTACTTAATTGACTGAATTTGATTATGTTTTGTAAGTTTGAACTCGAATCGGACTTAATTGATTTTTCAGCATTATTCGAGTCTTACACTGTTTCTGTATTTTGGCCATATCTTGAGTTCTAAATGTCTGATAATTATGAATTTTACCTTGTAGGAAAGATAAAAGAGAGCTCTACAACTTTGATGAAGAGCTCGAAGTCAAATTCAGACATCTAGTGGAGCTAATTGGGCATGGAAATCAGAATACGGGATTTGTGAACTGGAACCCGAACAGTGTGTAGTTACCAGAACATAATTCGAGTTTGGGTTTATAGAATGGGCTGAAAATTGGTGATCTGAAAGTTAAGACCCATATGTACAACTTTCATGACAAACACAAAACTTGATTCGGGCTCCTTGATGGAGATATTGGGTCTGAAAGTCAAAACAGAGGTGCTGAAACTGGTCCTGAGCAGTCTGTAGTAATTGGGTCATATCTTGGGCTGTAGGACGAATTTTTGGGTGCTTCCAGAGCCATTGGAAAGCTTAGACAATTTCCTAGAACTTTCATGAAGACCACTTGGCTCAAAAATGACGAAATCAAAGAGTTCAGCAATGAATACTTTCGGAGACAAGGAAGCTCACCTACCAAGTTCACCTACCAAGCTCACCTACCAATCTCACCTACCAAGCTCACCTACTAATTCCACCTACTAATCTCATCTACCCATCTACTAACTACTCTGAATCCTCTATAAAAGGAAGCATGAGGAGAGCTCTAAAGACAACATACACTTAGTGTTAGAAATAGCTTTTCATAGTTCTTGTATATTTTTCCTTCATTGTAATGGATAGCTAAGTCACTTCTAGTCAATTCGGGACTCTTGAAGAGATTGTGGCTTGGATTCTTGAGACCTTGGTTATTTAATGTATTTGATTTATATTTGAATTCCTCTTCTCTTCTTCTTCTTCTGTTCTCTTAATCTTGAATGCATGAATGGTAATTCTGTTTATGTTTGATCTGATTTGATCTTGGTTTAAGATTAAGTATTGTGATGAAATTTAGAACTGATTGATCTAAACTAATCACGTAATTGAAGAGGTTAGGTTACTGATTTGTGCCTAGGTTAATTGAATTCGGTGCTTAAATTGACATATATTTACATGAATGGTGCGATTGCAGATTTGTGTTTATCACTTGTCAATTAAATTCTGGACGATTGTCTAGTATGAATTAAGAATGATGGATCTTCACAATATTCCCTCTCAATCTCTTAAGTGTTTAAAAGGTAGGTATTTCACTCAATTCAACCCATGAAAATTGCACTACCATAAGCTTGCTTATCTTCTACTTCTCCACTACTCAAAACACATGCACACACAAATCATGAGGACTTTTATTCAAGGTTGTAGTGAGGTCAAGGTAACAGAAGAGGATAAAATGGATATGAGAAGATAAATACCAAAGAGAATAAAAGCAAATGAGAGCTGAGTTCAAATAACGAGCATAAAAGTTCATCTCAACTCTAATGTATATCCCTTTACATATTCATTTCCCCATCCTTTTCTCTCTCTTTTTTTTTTTATATATATGAACATAACTATATACATACATTTTTCTTTTTTTTTTTTTTTTTTTTTAGGCACTCTTTCTTTTCTTTTCTTTTCTTTTTTTTTTCAACAACCATTTTGTACACACACCCCCACACTTGTTCAAAAACTCATCCATTAACCAGGCTAATGTTCTTTTATTCCCTAAGGTACAGTAAGAACACGATTTTTCATTTAAGGCACATAATGAGCTAGAAACAATGAATGGTCAAATAAGCTCAAAGGGGTTAAGCAAAGGAAAATATACAAGGTTGGCAGGAATTAGAGAATTTTCGAGAGGTCAAAAGAGTGCTTGATATCATATTGAAAACAAGGTTGGCTATTTGGTTAAACTAGCTAAGAAAGAGGGCCTCAATCATGTTCATGCATGCAAGTGAAATGTAGCCTCAAAAAGAATCAAAGCAAGTTCTAGAGTGATCATTAACATGAGTGAAAATCACACAAGAAAAGAAGAGAATGGCATAAATGTTGAATCCATCCATTAGGCTCAAAATCTCACAAGGTATGCATTCATCAAACTCAATTCATCAATTCAATCATCCATCACCAAGCATATCAGTTCAAGAAGGAGAAAAATTATTCAATCATGCAATGAACCCCTTTTTTATTATTTTTTTTTTTTTTGAATTTTTTTTTTTTGAATTTTTTTTTTTAACAAACGAAAAGAAATAGAAACATGCTAAAATCTCTCCCCCACACTTAATGTAACATTGTCCTCAATGTGAAAGAAAGAGATAGAAAAGAGCAACACAACCTGATAAGAAGTGAATCAACGCTAAGCAGAAAAGAAACACACTGTCAGTGCCGCATCAGACCCTGAAAAGAAATCAAACAAGAAAACGTTAGTACTTCCACAAGTCAATACTAATTAATTACTACCTAAAAAACTCCTTACTCTGCCACCAATTAAGATGCGTCTCAAGAGTAAAATTACTCCTTACTCTGCCATCACTAATTAGTTTAATAAGTCCATGACAACCATATCATACTAAACAAAACAACAACAATTTTTTTTTTAAATCAAACCCATTAAAGAGAAAGTTTCAGATCGGGCTCTTGTTTCTTGTTACTTCCTTCGCTGCTTCCTGTTGACCAATCTATATGAGTGATACGATCGATCGTACATACTCAAAAGCTTCTAATTTATCAATGAGCTCATCAATAGTGGAGGCAGAGATAAGAAGTTGTCTTCTTAGAAGGAGTGATAAATTTATGTTCCACAACTTTGTCAAGAAAAAAGAACAAAAGATCAAAGAAATTATTAACATTCAACAAACCAATGGGTTTATGGTGGATGTTCAATTCGGCCCAAGAGACAATTTGAAAAATTTCTTCCAAAGTACCAAAACCACCTGGTAAGGCAATGAATGCATCAGAGTTTTCAAGCATTATCTTCATGCGTTCATGCATTGATGATACTTTAAGTTCCTCCCCAATTGTCTTTCCATTAATGTTCTGTTGAGCTAAAGTTTCGGAATGACACCTAAATCCCGACTGTCTCTTACAAAGGCGACAAGTGATACTGACCCTCATTAACCCACGACAACCTCCCCATATACAAGATGAATATTCTTCGCAGACAAGTGATCGACCAAGAGTGCTAGCTGCGTTTACAAACTCTAATCCCTTCCCATAACTCGACCCACAAAAACACAGACATTTTTGAGGTTACGAATAGAAGGCCCCATTCTATACTCTTCCTCCCTTTGAGTGTTTCGAGTTTGAAGGAAAATGGAGAAAATGGAGTGTTTAAATAAGAAAAAAAAAATGGAAAGGGAAATAATTGCACCTATAAGGGTAGGTTGGTCATTGTCGAAAAAGGTTGAAATTAAGAGACACGAGAATCTTTTTTTTTTTTTTTTTGACTTCAAGAAAATCATCAAGGTAAAGAAGTCTAGAAACCCCGAAGGACCACAAGCTCAAAGGATCGTCTGTACAAAAATCAAAATACAACAAAATGATACAAAGATAAAAGAAATAGAAAATGATGACATACTGTATGTACGGTCTCCATGGCGTATCTTTATCTTTACTGCGCGTCATGAGTGCATGTAGATATCACGTCCTTTTTTTTTTTTTTTTTTTGAAATTGTTAGAAAAACTTGATGAAAGATGAGTGTATACTTACTTAAGATTGGGATGGAGGTAGTCTCTCTTTCGGCTTTGTGCCAAAGCATTGTTGACCAAGATATTCGACCCATTCAAGACCAGTAAACATAGGGCTCCCGAAGGGACAAGTGACCATAATACGACCGTTGCCTCACATGTGGGATACAATCTACCTTCTTTGTTTTTCAATTAAGAAGGCTGGATCAGGATGCATGCATTTCCCCATTCACGGTTTGTGTTACCAAAACCAACCCTAAGAAGTAGACATTTTTTTTTTTTTGTTTGACATGAAGAAGAAAAGGATGATATGTATAAGATTGTTTGTGGATATGGCTCACATCTGCCTCTGGTTTAACGTCCAGAAACGGCTTAAACGTCTTCTATGAGTCGAGGATAAGCTTCCCATCCAATTTTCTTATAAATTGGCAAACAGGGTCTTTTAGAGTCAGATTCCCAAGACTGTAGCGTTTTTCTTCATCCTTGAAAAGATTCCATAAATTAAGAATTTCACCCCGCATCAATCCATAAGAACGCGTCTCAAGAGTTAATAAGATATCATCTAATGACTCCTTACTCAATCCATTCTTAATGAAGGATTTATTTGCGGAAATCATCCCCAAAGAACGACATTATGCATTTACAATTCCATCGTCCACATTCGTAACAGACTTGTAACCGTTTTGCTCTTCTCCTTTTAGAATATGAACTTCTTCCAAGACCGGGCATATATGAGTCAAATGAAATTGAGGACTCACCTGCTAATCGGACCTTTGCTTCAATTATCCAACGTACATCTTCTGGCATACCTTTGTGCATTAACAGTCTCAATCTTTCACATCGAACTTTGTAGATTTTTCTCAGAGCATTTTGAGGAAGAGAAGGAAAATGTTTTCTCAGGTTTGAAAGAATGACATCCATTTGAAGGAGAAGAAGGGTTCAGTTATTTTGGGAAACTGAAAAATAAACCGACTTGAGAGCCACGGAGTACCGTATCCGCCACTTAACCGGCAACGCAAAGAACTCAAGAACTTGGTTTTCCAGGAATGATTGAGTCTTTGTCCATTAACCTTAAGCGCATTACCATTCCTAAGATCCTCAGTATCTGATGCTGAGAGAATACGCGTGTCTGACAACAAAAGAACCGCGCCACCTAGATCTCAATTTTCCAAGGAGTAGGTGCAGATGATAATCTCAAAGCAGAACTTTTTGACCAATTTCCGCAGCTTTTGCAAAAGGTGTAACAGAACCTTTAATAAAGTAGGCCAATAAAATCCATACTTGCAAGATTTTCGCGATTGTTGTCGCCGAAGAAAAAATGACCTCCACATGCTTCGAGCGACTCTATCTACCTCATTGTCGGGCACACAAATTTTTTTTTTTTTTTTTTTTTTTTTTTTTTATTCATAATGCGGATGGAGAAGGTTCATCACCTCCACTTCGCATTCTCCGGAAGTTCATGATATTGTTTGAGGCGGTGTCCATTGGTCTTATTAAGTGAGGTTGGTGAAAAGACTCCACCAGGATCCCATTGGTTGAAACGTGATGACCAGGTTATGGTTGACACAACATGATAGCTTCCACTACAGTCCCATTGGTTGAAGTGTAACGACCATGTGAAGCTTGAAGCATGAGGGTTCACATTGGGGTCCCATTGGTCTTCCTTAACTTCACCAATGGCATGCAATACATGTAATTTTGCAATCTTGCTTTCATTGATAATGCTGGACCATGGCCTAAAAACAAAATCAACTTCAGTAGTTACTAGCATCTGCTGACTTTCCTCTTTCTTTGAAAATTCCTCAATGGCCTTCAACTCCACCTCCATATATGTTCCAGATTCTGCAACTACATTGTTGATAGACCCTTCTATATCATTAGATCCTGCATAAACAGAATCATTAGTTTTCAAATATGCAGAAATTTCAACACACACAACACATTTTATATCACCATCATGATCAGCACATGAGTTGCAATTGATAGAATCATCAAAACCAATTAAATCAGGAAATTCAGCACACAACTCATCATGAGTTTCCTCAACTAAGTCTGCATGTAAATCAATATAACAATTAGAATGCAGGGAGTTGGGAATTGTTTGGGGAAAAAGTTGGCCTGACTCTTGACATCTCAGTTCATTTACAGTGGTTGTCAACTGGTCAATTTGGGTTGTTAAATCCTGAATAGTGGTAGTGAAATTCTGTGGAACTCAATTTGGGTTTTCATCAAGTCCTCCCATGAAGGCTCAAGTTTTGTGGTTGATGGACTTGTTATCTGGCATTTGGAATGGTACTCATATTGAAATGATTGTTCTTTGTAGTGATGCTTGTATTGCCATATCCCGATCCGGATAGTATTCCCACTAGGGTTGTATGTGTTGAAGAAGGGGTCATAACTCACATTCTTCTTCTTCTTGAACTGTGGTTCATCGGAAAATAACCAGCTGCTGCAACAAATTGATCTGGAAAAACAGAACTACCATACTGAAGTGTAGGGCATGCATATGTAGGGTGAGATGAACAAAAACAAATGTTACACACAAGTGTAGCTTCCTGCACAGGTGATTGTTGTCTCACTACTATATGTCTTACCAAAGAAGTCAACTCCTCAAGTTTTGACTCCATTATGCATGGTCCATTGTATCCTTAAAATGCAACAGAATGCAACAAAATGATAATGAAAGAAAAAGAAAAAATTAAAAAGAAAGAGTTAGTATGGGATCAACACTCAAAATATGCAAAAATAAATCTAGTTAATGTATCTAAACATTTTTAAAATTTATGGGAGCAACACAGACAAAATCTATATAAAAATGAAACTAGAAATTGCAACAAAAAATAATAAAAAATTGAAAAAGTGGTCTAAATGATAGAATTTCGAAAAACCAAGGGTGACCTCACAGTTTACTGTGAGTCTTGTTTATCAGGCTGTTTTCCTTCAACCGACCAAGTTTCAGCTCATTCTGGGCATGTTGCAGTTCGAAAATTGCAATAGTTACCCGTAATCACCGTTTTCCGTCTTTCCTAAATCGAAAAAATTCAAAAGCTAGGATAAAAATGTTAATATGGTATGAACAATGTTAGTAAATGAAAAATAACTGTTAGAATAGGTAAGAAAGAACAAAAATTAGTAAGGTTACTCAAAATGAAAAGATTACACCTACGAGATCCCCGACATGTCATGGCGCGCAAAATTTTGACGAGCCACGGACTCAATCAAAATTATAACCGAAGTTATTACCTAAACTTGTAGTATAGTGAACAACACCGATCGTCTCCTCAAGGATCGTAGATGCAATTTGATCAAATCAAGTGAAAGTTAGAAAAAGGGGGTTTTGATGGTTCAAGGATCGCAGTGACGAGGATTTAAAGAGAAATATCAATTAAAAGAACAATAATTCAAATCTATCCGAGATTGGGTGGATTCAATCATAGACCTTTCAACAAACACCTGAAATACATTTGAATGGTTAACTTGGATCTAACCGAGATCTCTCGCATCGATCCGTAATTCATACTAGACAATCGTCCGTAATTCAATTGACAAGTGATAAACACAAATGCAATCGCACCATTCATGTAAATATATGTCAATTTAAGCACCGAATTCAATTAACCTAGGCACAAATCAGTAACCTAACCTCTTCAATTACGTGATTAGTTTAGATCAATCAGTTCTAAGTTTCATCACAAATCTCAATCTTGATTCATCACAATACTTAATCTTAAACCAAGATCAAATCGATCAAACATAAACAAAATCACCATTCATGCATTCAAGATTAAGAGAACAAAGAAGAAGAGAAGAGGAATTCAAATATAAATCAAATACATTACATAACCAAGGTCTCAAGAATCCAAGCCACAATCTCTTCAAGAGTCCCGAATTGACTAGAAGTGACTTAGCTCTCCATTACAATGAAGGAAAAATATACAAGAACTATGAAAAACTATCTTTAACTCTAAGTGTATGTTGTGTTTAGAGCTCTCCACATGCTTCCTTTTATAGAGGATTCAGAGTAGTAGTAGATGGGTAGATGAGATTAGTAGGTGGAATTAGTAGGTGAGCTTGGTAGGTGAACTTGGTAGGTGAGCTTGGTAGGTGAACTTGGTAGGTGAGCTTCCTTGTCTCTGAAAGTATTCATTGCTGAACTCATTGATTTCGTCATTTTTGAGCCAAATGGTCTTCATGAAAGTTCTAGGAAATTGTCTAAGCTTTCCAATGGCTCTGGAAGCACCCAAAAATTCGTCCTACAGCCCAAGATATGACCCAATTACTACAGACTGCTCAGGACCAGTTTCAGCACCACTGTTTTGACTTTCAGACCCAATATCTCCATCAAGGAGCCCGAATCAAATTTTGTGTTTGTCATGAAAGTTGTACATATGGGTCTTAACATTCAGATCACCAATTTTCAGCCCATTCTATAAACCCAAACTCGAATTATGTTCTGGTTACTACACACTGTTCGGGTTCCAGTCACAAATCCCGTATTCTGATTTCCATGCCCAATTAGCTCCACTAAATGTCTGAATTTGACTTTGAGCTCTCATCAAAGTTGTAGAGCTCTCTTTTATCTTTCCTACAAGGTAAAGTTCATAATTATCAGACATTTAGAACTCAAGATATGGCCAAAATACGTAAACAACAATGTAAGACTCGAATAATGCTTTGAAAAATCAATTAAGTCCGATTCGAGTTCAAACTTACAAAACATAATCAAATTCAGTCAATTAAGTACATGAAGAGTGTAAATGACTAATAATGAGGGTTTCTTAATGAATAAAATATGTGATTATCAAATTCCCCACACTTAGCTTTTTGCACTCTCGGGCAAAACATATAAAACTAAAGTTAGAAGACAAAGACAAACGACACAAACTTAAAAGTTAAAAACTCTAAAGGACTCAATGAAGCAAGAAGAGCAACAAGAAATTCAAGGGATCAAAGCATAAATGAGGTAACATTTCTTCACATCTCAAACCAAAATGCAAGGAAACTTCCGTTGAAAAGAATGAATTAAGAATGATGGATCTTCACAATATTCCCTCTCAATCTCTTAAGTGTTTAAAAGGTAGGTATTTCACTCAATTCAACCCATGAAAATTGCACTACCATAAGCTTGCTTATCTTCTAATTCTCCACTACTCAAAACACATGCACACACAAATCATGAGGACTTTTATTCAAGGTTGTAGTGAGGTCAAGGTAACAGAAGAGGATAAAATGGATATGAGAAGATAAATACCAAAGAGAATAAAAGCAAATGAGAGCTGAGTTCAAATAACGAAGCGTAAAAGTTCATCTCAACTCTAATGTATATCCCTTTACATATTCATTTCACATATTTTATTCATTAAGAAACCCTCATTATTAGTCATTTACACTCTTCATGTACTTAATTGACTGAATTTGATTATGTTTTGTAAGTTTGAACTCGAATCGGACTTAATTGATTTTTCAGCATTATTCGAGTCTTACACTGTTTCTGTATTTTGGCCATATCTTGAGTTCTAAATGTCTGATAATTATGAATTTTACCTTGTAGGAAAGATAAAAGAGAGCTCTACAACTTTGATGAAGAGCTCGAAGTCAAATTCAGACATCTAGTGGAGCTAATTGGGCATGGAAATCAGAATACGGGATTTGTGAACTGAACCCGAACAGTGTGTAGTTACCAGAACATAATTCGAGTTTGGGTTTATAGAATGGGCTGAAAATTGGTGATCTGAAAGTTAAGACCCATATGTACAACTTTCATGACAAACACAAAACTTGATTCGGGCTCCTTGATGGAGATATTGGGTCTGAAAGTCAAAACAGAGGTGCTGAAACTGGTCCTGAGCAGTCTGTAGTAATTGGGTCATATCTTGGGCTGTAGGACGAATTTTTGGGTGCTTCCAGAGCCATTGGAAAGCTTAGACAATTTCCTAGAACTTTCATGAAGACCACTTGGCTCAAAAATGACGAAATCAAAGAGTTCAGCAATGAATACTTTCGGAGACAAGGAAGCTCACCTACCAAGTTCACCTACCAAGCTCACCTACCAATCTCACCTACCAAGCTCACCTACTAATTCCACCTACTAATCTCATCTACCCATCTACTACTACTCTGAATCCTCTATAAAAGGAAGCATGAGGAGAGCTCTAAAGACAACATACACTTAGTGTTAGAAATAGCTTTTCATAGTTCTTGTATATTTTTCCTTCATTGTAATGGAGAGCTAAGTCACTTTTAGTCAATTCGGGACTCTTGAAGAGATTGTGGCTTGGATTCTTGAGACCTTGGTTATGTAATGTATTTGATTTATATTTGAATTCCTCTTCTCTTCTTCTTCTTCTTCTGTTCTCTTAATCTTGAATGCATGAATGGTAATTCTGTTTATGTTTGATCTGATTTGATCTTGGTTTAAGATTAAGTATTGTGATGAAATTTAGAACTGATTGATCTAAACTAATCACGTAATTGAAGAGGTTAGGTTACTGATTTGTGCCTAGGTTAATTGAATTCGGTGCTTAAATTGACATATATTTACATGAATGGTGCGATTGCAGATTTGTGTTTATCACTTGTCAATTGAATTCTGGACGATTGTCTAGTATGAATTCTCGATCCATGCGAGATCTCGGTTAGATCCAAGTTAACCATTCAAATGTATTTCAGGTGTTTGTTGAAAGGTCTATGATTGAATCCACCCAATCTCGATAGATTTCTGAATTGATCGTTCTTTTAATTGTTATTTCTCTTTAAATCCTCACATCGCGATCCTTGAACCATCAAAACCCCCTTTTTCTAACTTTCACTTGATTTGATCAAATTGCATCTACGATCCTTGAGGAGACGATCCTGTGTTGTTCACTATACTACAAGTTTAGGTAATAACTTCTGGTTATAATTTTGATTGAGTTCGGCGCCGTCAAAATTTTGGCGCATGTGTTGGGACCTCGTAGGTGTAATCTTTTCATTTTGAGTAACCTTACTAATTTTTGTTCTTTCTTACCTATTCTAACAGTTATTTTTCATTTACTAACATTGTTCATACCATACTAACATTTATCTCCTAGCTTTTGAATTTTTCTCGATTTAGGAAAGACGGAAAATGTGTGATTACGGTAACTATTGCAATTTTCGAACGCAACATGTCCAGAATGAGCTGAAACTTGGTCGGTTGAAGGAAAACAGCCTGATAAACAAGACTCACAAGTAAACTGTGAGGTCACCCCTGTTTTTTCGAAATTCTATCATTTAGACCACTTTTTTAATTTTTTAATATTTTTTATTGCATTTTCTAGTTTCATTTTTATGTAGATTTTGTTCTGTGTTGATTCCATAATTTTTAAAAATGTTTAGACATATTAACTAGATTTATTTTTGCATATTTTGAGTGTTGTTTAGTGTATTTTGCTTAGTTACGCTTTTTGTGTTTTTGTGCTTTAGTTGATGCATGACTAGGTCCAATCCCGATATCTTGCTTGATCTTGATCCCGAGATTGATAGACCTTGCATAGATTAATTAGAGCTCGTGTGATAAATTCCAGAGTTAATTCTCGAACCTAATTTTGGGAGTGAACCCGATAACTTAAGTAATCCCGAAATCATGGTCGATAACATGCATAATAGAACCCTTAAGGAACTTGTCGCTCCCGATGTATCTTACCAATCTTTGTGCATTCAATATCCCGATCTTGATGCAGATTTTGAGTTGAAATCTGGTTTGATACACTTGTTACCAAAGTTTCATGGTCTTGCGGGTGAAGATCCTCATAAGCACCTCGAAAGAGTTCCATGTTGTGTGTTCAACCATGAAGCCACAAGGCATCTCCGAGGAACACATCAAGTTAAGGGCATTTCCTTCTCACTTGTTGATGCAGCCAAAGATTGGTTGTTTTATCTTTCACCAGGTTCACTGAAGTTGGAATGACATGAAGAGGTTGTTCCTGGAGAGATTCATCCCCGCCTCGAGAGCCGCTGCAATTAGGAAGGATATATGTGGCATCGACAGATGTCTGGTGAGACTTTGCATGAATACTGGGAGAGATTCAAGAAGTTGTGTTCGAGTTGCTTCATCACCAAATTAGTGACCAACTCTTGATTCAATACTTTTATGAGGGTTTGCTGCCAAATGATAGAAGCATGATCGATGCTGCCTCTGGAGGAGCCTTAGTAGACAAAACTCCTACCGCCGCAAGAGATCTGATAGCAAACATGGCAGCCAATACCCAACAGTTTGGCTCGCGGATCATCACCGCAACCAGAGGAGTTAATGAAATTCAAGCATCTCATATGGACCAACAAAGAATGGAACACAGACTAGATGAATTGACTTCTTTGGTAAGACAGATAGCAGTGGGTCAACAACCACCCATGCAGATGACTGCATCAGTGTGTGGAATTTGCTCTAATTCATCTCATCCTACTGATTCATGCCCTACACTTCAGGAAGATGGTCCCGCTTTTCCGATCAATGTGTTCTCAGCACCGGTGTTTTTCCTGGTAGACCCCAATATCAAGAACAACAAAGAACAATCTAGATATGATCCATTTTCTAGTACTTATAATCCTGGTTGGCGAGACCATCCCAATTTGAGATATGGGAATCCTAGCCAAAGAACAAATGTCCACCAAAGAAGAACAACAAATTTCCACCAAGAAGAACAACAATTTAGATACCAAGTCACAGTCCCAAGCAACAAATACCAACAAATACCCCCGCATTCGTACAACAAGAACTGCTCAAATATCATCCAATCCACTCCACCGAGCCATCATTGGAAGACTTGATGAAACAAATGGCCACAAATAACATTCGGTTCCAGCAGAACGTCGCTGCCAACATTCGAGAATTTACAAACTCAAATCGGGCATTAGCAACCACCGTGAGCGAGCTAAAGAGTCAAGGTTCTAGCCAATTTCCTTCACAAACAAATAACAATCCAAGAGGCAACGTAAGTGCAATTACCTTGAGAAGTGGCAAAGAAGTTGATGTTCCAACCTTACAAAGAATCGAAATTGACCAAAAACGGCAGAAATGGATAATTCAAATCCGTAAATGTGGCCACTCAAGAAAATTGCAGAGAATTCAGATGTTACCATTCCATTACCTTCTCCAAATAGGATCACACAATCCAAGAGAACAATGCAAGCGTAAATAGAAAAAGAAGTCATGGAGACATTCAGAAAGTGGAAATCAATATTCCCCTCCTAGATGCAATCAAGCAAATTCCAAAATATGTTAAATTTCTCAAGGAGTTGTGCACTCATAAGAGAAGGTTGAAAGGGAATGAGAAGATCAAGCATGGGTAGAAATGTTTCTCAATGAATGATTCTGCTAAGCATGCCACAAAAATGCAAAGATCTTGAAACTTTCACAATTTCTTGCACAATTGGCAACTCTAGATTTGAGCATGCAATGCTAGATTTGGGTGCTTCGATCAATGTCATGCCCATGTCAGTGTATAAGTGTTTAAACATCGGTACTTTGCAACCCACCGGTATCGTGATTCAATTGGCGAATAGAGCCACTTGCTCATCCCGCAGTGTGCGGAAGATGTGTTAGTTCGGGTGAATGAGTTGATTTTTCCAAAGAGATTTCTACATTCTCGGACATGGAAGATGAGTCTCCAACAAACCATGCTCCATTGATTCTAGGCGCACCATTCTCAAGACCGCCAAGACCAAGATAGACGTGCATGCCGGCACCCTTTCTATGGAGTTTGGCGACGATTTGGTACAATTTAACATTTTTGATGCCACGAGACACCCCTAGAGGAGCATTCTGCTTTCCATGTTGATATGATTGAGATGTTTGGTTGATGATGTCTATACCGATTTATATGCTGAATTCCCTGATATTGTTGACTATCTTGGTTCTGTTTCTTATGATACATGTGCCACTTGTGATGTTGAACCATGTGTCTTACATGTCCGAGATTTATTCTCACATTATGAGTAATGATACACCGCCGATGATGCAACAATTGAGAATGAGAGTCAAGTACCATGCTTGAAATTAATGTTGCTTGAGTTAGTTGCTTCAGATCACTTGTTACCTTCCATTGTACAACCTCCATCCTTGGAGTTGAAGACTTTACTGCAGACCATCTTAAATATGCATATTTGGGAGATGGTGAGACACTTCCTAGTGATCATTGCTAAAAACCTACAACCCGATCAAGAAGAAAAATTACCGCAGATTTTGAGGCGTAATAGGCAAGCCATCGGATGGACTCTTGCAGATATTCCCGGTATTAGTCCCTCCACATGCATGCATAAGATTTTATTGGAAGAAGGGATCAAACCAGTTAGACAAATTTCCAAAGGAGACTAAATCCCCGATTCTAGATGTGGTGAAGAAGGAAGTTACAAAGCTACTTCAAGCCGGCATTATTTATCCCATATCCGACATACCAATGGGTGAGCCCTGCAAGTGGTTCCCAAGAAATCTGGGTCACAAAGGTTGCGAATCGAACAATGAGCTTGTGCCCACACGAGTTCAAAACAGTTAGCGAGTTTGCATTGATTATAGGCGCTCAACCAGGCTACCGTAGAAGGATCATTTCCCGCCGCCTTCATTGATCAAATGTTGGAGCGGTTAGGCGGCAAGTCACATTATTGTTTCCTGGATGGATATTCGGGCTATTTTCGATTCATATAGCCCCGTAAGACCAAGAGAAGACTACTTTCACTTGTCCATTTGGCACATTTGCATACAGGAGGATGCCCTTTGGTCTATGCAATGCTCCGTGCACCTTTCGAGGTGTATGGTAAGTATCTTTTCTCGATTTTTTAGAAAATTGCATGGACGTATTCATGGATGATTTTACTGTCTATGGATCTTCCTTTGATGCATGTTTAGATAGTCCGGCTCGTGTCTTGCATAGATGCATTAAGACTAACCTCGTTCTAAATTTTGAAAATGTCATTTCATGGTAGAACAAGGTATAGTCTTAGGGCATGTGATATCTCGTGAGGGTATTGAGGTAGATCCCGCAAAAATAGATGTTATTTCATGCCTATCTTACCCCACATGCTTGCGGGGAGATTCGTTCTTTCCTTGGTCATGCAGTTTCTATCGGCGGTTCATAAAGGATTTCAAAGAAAATTGCACTTCCGCTATCCAACTTACTGCAAAAAAAGATGTGGAGTTTCACTTTGACAAGAAGTGCCAGGATGCCTTCAATCAATTGAAGCAGTGCATTGACCAAGACACCTATCATCCAACCGCCGGATTGGACACTTCCATTTGAGCCGATGTGTGATGCCTCTAATTATGCATTGGGAGTCGTTTCTTGCACAAAGTGGTCGGTAAAGTATCTCATGTCATTTCCTATGCTTCGAGAACTTTAGATCCTCGCACAAATCAACTACACCACAACTGAAAAGGAACTTTTAGCAATTGTTTTTGCTTTAGATAAATTTCAATCATATTTGCTTGGTTCCAGAGTGGTTGTGTTTTCAGATCATGCATCATTGAAGTTTCTCCTGAAAAAGCCCAATGCCAAGCCCCGGTTGATTAGGTGGATGTTGCTCCTCCAGGAGTTTGCTATTGAGATCCGTGACAAGAGTGGAGCGGAGAATTTGGTGGCTGATCACTTGAGTCGAATTGAAAGGGAGGCAGATGTTTTTCCCATCCATGATGTTTTCCCTGATGAGCAGCTTTTCAAGCTGCAAGGCAACATCCCTTGGTTTGCTGATTTGATTAATTTCTTGGTTGCTAACGCAATACCTGCACATTTCACTAAGGCTAAGATTGATAAATTGAAAAGTGAGTCAAAGTATTATGTGTGGGATGATCCTTACTTATGGAGATTTTGCAGTGACCAAGTAATTAGGAGGTGTGTGCCTGATGATGAATTCCATTCCATTCTTAGCTTTTGTCATAAACTTGCATGTGGCGGCCACTTCGGTCCTCAACGGATCGCTAGGAAAGTTTTAGACTCTGGATTATATTGGCCCACTCTATTTCATGATGCATATATGTTTTGCAAATCTTGTGATCAATGCCAGAGAACAGGGAATACTTCTCGTAGGAATGAAATGCCCCAGAAACCCTTATTATTCTGTGAGATTTTTGATGTTTGGGGTATTGACTTTATGGGTCCTTTTCCCCGTATCATTTGGTTTTGTTTACATTCTCCTGCTTGTGGATTATGTATCTAAATGGGTGGAGGCTAAGGCCACTCTGACCGATGATTCTAAAGTTGTTGTGGATTTTATTAGATCACGATTTTCTCGTAGGTTTGGAGTCCCGAGATCCATCATTAGTGATCAAGGTTCACATTTTTGCAATCGAAGCATGGAGGCTTTGATGAAGAAGTATGGAGTCCAACACAAGGTTTCTACACCCTACCACCCCCAAACCAATGGGCAAGCCGAGGTCTCCAACAGAGAAATTAAGCGGATACTCCGGAAGACAGCTTCACCTAACAGAAAGGACCGGAGCAAGAGGCTTGAGGATGCTTTATGGGCTTACCGGACCGCTTATAAGACACCAATCGGGATGTCTCCGTATCGGATTATTTTTGGAAAAGCCCGCCACCTACCGGTGGAAATTGAGCATCGAGCATTCTCGGGCGGTGAAAAGGTGCAACTTGGACCTAGATCAAGCGGGTTTGGAGAGGAAGTCTGCAGCTGCAAGCAATTGGAGGAGATCCGCTTGGAGGCTTATGAAAGTTCCAAACTTTATAAGGAGAAGACCAAAGCCTTCCATGATAAGTTGATTCTCGAGGAAAACATTTGAGATTGGTCAAAAGTTCTCCTCTATAACTCCCGCCTCCGACTCATGCCCGGCAAATTAAGGTCTAGATGGGATGGACCATTTATTGTTACTAATGTTTTTCCTTCTCCGTGTGTCGTTCGGATTAAAAGTGAGGTCACCGCCAAAGCTTTCATCGTAAATGGACACCGCCTCAAACAAGATATCATGAACTTCCGAGAATGCGTAAGTGGAGGTGATGAACCTTCTCCATCCGCATTATGAATAAAAAAAAAAAAAAAAAAAAAAAAAAAAAAAAAAAAAAAAAAAAAAAAAAAGAAGAAAAAAAAAAAAACAGTGTGTGCTTGACAATGAGGTAGGTAGAGTCGCTCGAAGCATGTGGAGGTCATTTTTTTCTTCACGACAACAAACTGCGAAAATCTTGCGGTATGGATTTTATTGGCCTACTTTATTAAAGGTCTGTTACACCTTTTGCAAAAGTGCGAAATTGGTCAAAAGTTCTCGCTTTGAGATTATCATCCGCACCTACTCCTTGGAAAATTGAGATCTAGGTGGCGCGGTTCTTTTGTTGTCGACACGCGTATCCTCTCAAAGATCGATATTGAGGATCCTAGGAATGGTACTGCGCTTAAGTTAATGGACAAAGACTCAACCATTCCTGGAAAACCAAGTTCTTGAGTTCTTTGTGTTGCCGGTTAAGTGGCGGATACGGTACTCCGTGACTCTTGAGTCGGTTTATTCTTCAGTTTCCCAAAATAACTGAACCCTTCTTCTCCTTCAAAATGGATGTCATTCTTTCAAACCTGAGAAAACATTTTCCTTCTCTTCCTCAAAATGCTCTGAGAAAAATCTACAAAGTTCGATGTGAGAGATTGAGAATGTTAATGCACAAAGGTATGCCAGAAGATGTACGCTGGATAATTGAAGCAAAGGTCCGATTAGCAGGTGAGTCCTCAATTTCATTTGACTCATATATGCCCGGTCTTGGAAGAAGTTCATATTCTAAAAGGAGAAGAGCAAAAAGGTTACAAGTCCGTCACAAATGTGGACGATGGAACCGTAACAAGCGATGTCGTACTAAGGGGATGGTTTCCGCAAATAGAGAAGATAAAATTTTCTTCATTAAGAATGGACTGAGTAAGGAGTCATTAGATGATATCTTGTTGACTCTTGAGACGCATTCTTGTGGATTGGTGCATCGTGAAATTCTTTAATTGTGGAATCTCTTCAAGGATGAAGAACAACGCTACAGTCTTGGGAATCTGACTCTAAAAGACCTTGTTTGCCAATTTATAAGAAAATTGGATGGGAAGCTTATCCTCGACTCATAGAAGACGTTTAAGCCGTTACTGGACGTTAAACTAGAGGCAGATGTGAGCCATATCCACAAACAATCTGTACATATCATCCTCTTCTTCTTCTTCTTCATGGCATAAAAAAAAAAAACGGACGTGATGTCTACTGCACTCATGACGCCAGTATAAAGATACGCCATGGAGATAATACATACGGTGGTATGTCATCATTTTCTATTTTTTTATCTTTGTATCATTTTGTTATATTTTGATTTTTGTACGTGACGATCCTTTGAGCGGGGTCCTTCGGGGGTTTCTAGACTTCTTTACCTTAATGGTTTTCTTGAAGTCCAAAAAAAAAAAAAAAAAAAAAAAGATTCTGTCTCTTAATTTCAACCTTTTCTGACAACACTAACCTACCCTTATAGGTGCAATTATTTCCCTTTCCATTCTTTTATTTAAACACTCCATTTTCTCCATTTTCCTTCACACTCAGAAACACTCAAAGGGAGGAAGAGTATAGAATGGGGCCTTCTATTCGTAACCTCAAAAATGTCTGTGTTTTTTGTGGGTCGAGTTATGGGAAGGGATTAGAGTTTGTAAACGCAGCTAGCACTCTTGGTCGATCACTTGCTGCGAGGAATATTCATCTTGTATATGGGGAGGTTGTCGTGGGTTAATGGGGGCTGTATCACTTGCTGCCTTTGTAAGAGACAGTCAGGTTTTAGGTGTCATTCCTGAAACTTTAGCTCAACAGAACATCAATGGAAAGACAATTGGGGAGGAACTTAAAGTATCATCAATGCATGAACGCATGAAGATAATGCTTGAAAACTCGATGCATTCATTGCCTTACCAGGTGGTTTTGGTACTTTGGAAGAAATTTTTCAAATTGTCTCTTGGGCGAACTGAACATCCACCATAAACCCATTGGTTTGTTGAATGTTAATAATTTCTTTGATCTTCATTTATTTTTTCTTGACAAAGTTTGCATGGAGCGTAAATTTATCACTCCTTCGGCAAGACAACTTCTTATCTCTGCCTCCACTATTGATGAGCTCATTGATAAATTAGAAGCTTTTGAGTATGTACTGATCAGTATTAGCTCAGATAGATTGGTCAACGAGGAAGCAAAGGAAGTAACAAGAAACAAGAGCCCGATCTGAAACTTTCTCTTTAAAGGGTTTGATTTCAACAAAAAAAAAAATTTGTTGTTGTTTTGTTTAGTATGATATGATTGTCATGGACTTATTAAACCAATTAGTGATGGCGAGAGTAAGAGTCATTTTACTCTTGAGACGCATCTTAATTGGTGGCGAGTAAGGAGTTTTTTAGGTAGTAATTAATTAGTATTGACTTGTGGAAGTACTAACGTTTTCTTGTTTGATTTCTTTTCGGTCGATGCGACCGACATTAGTGTGTTTCTGCTAGCGTTGATTCACTTCTTATCGGGTTGTGTTGCTCTTTTCTATCTCTTTCTTTCACATTGAGGACAATGTTACATTAAGTGTGGGGAGAGATTTTAGCATGTTTTTGTTTTTTTCGTTTGTTAAAAAAAAAAAATTCAAAAAAAAATTCAAAAAAAAAATAATAAAAAAAAGGGTTCATTGCATGATTGAATAATTTTTCTCCCTTCTTGAACCGATATGCTTGGTGATGGATGATTGAATTGATGAATTGAGTTTGATGAATGCATATCTTGTGAGATTTTGAGCCTAATGGATGGATTCAACATTTATGCCATTCTCTTCTTTCTTGTGTGATTTTCACTCATGTTAATGACCACTCTAGAACTTGCTTTGATTCTTTTTGAGGCTACATTTCACTTGCATGCATGAACATGATTGAGGCCCTCTTTCTTAGCTAGTTTAACCAAATAGCCAACCTTGTTTTCAATATGATATCAAGCACTCTTTTGACCTCTCAAAATTCTCTAATTCCCGCCAACCTTGTATATTTTCCTTTGCTTAACCCCTTTGAGCTTATTTGACCATTCCTTGTTTCTAGCTCATTATGTGCCTTAAATGAAAAATCGTGTTCTTACTGTACCTTAGGGAATAAAGAACATTAGCCTGGTTAATGGATGAGTTTTTGAACAAGTGTGGGGTGTGTGTACAAAATGGTTGTTGAAAAAAAGAAAAGAAAAGAAAAGAAAAGAAAAGAAAGAGTGCCTAAAAAAAAAAAAAGAAAAAGAAAAAATGTATGTATATAGTTATGTTCATATATAAAAAAAAAAAAAAGAGAGAAAGAAAGAAAAGGATTGGGAAATGAATATGTAAAGGGATATACAATAGAGTTGAGATGAACTTTTATGCTTTCGTTATTTGAACTCACTTTCCTCATTGCTTTTATTCTCTTTGGTATTTATCTTCTCATATCCATTTTATCCTCTTCATTTACCTTGACCTTACTACAACCTTGAATAAAGTCCTCATGATTTGTGTGTGCATGTGTTTTGAGTAGTGGAGAAGTAGAAGATAAGCAAGCTTATGGTAGTGCAATTTTCATGGGTTGAATTGAGTGAAATACCTACCTTTTAAACACTTGAGAGATTGAGAGGGAATCTTGTGAAGATCCATCATTCTTAATTCATTCTTTTCAACGGAAGTTTCCTTGCACTTCGGTTTGAGATGTGAAGAAATGTTACCTCATTTATGCTTTGATCCCTTGAATTTCTTGTTGCTCTTCTTGCTTCATTGAGTCCTTTAGAGTTTTAATTTTTAAGTTTGTGTCGTTTGTCTTTGTCTTCTAACTTTAGTTTTATATGTTTTGCCCAGAGTGCAAAAAGTTAAGTGTGGGAGAATTTGATAATCACATATTTTATTCATTAAGAAACCCTCATTATTAGTCATTTACACTCTTCATGTACTTAATTGATCAATTTGATTATGTTTTGTAAGTTTGAACTCGAATCGGACTTAATTAATTTTTCAGCATTATTCGAGTCTTACACTGTTTCTGTATTTTGGCCATATCTTGAGTTCTAAATGTCTGATAATTATGAATTTTACCTTGTAGGAAAGATAAAAGAGAGCTCTACAACTTTGATGAAGAGCTCGAAGTCAAATTCAGACATCTAGTGGAGCTAATTGGGCATGGAAATCAGAATACGGGATTTGTGAACTGGAACCCGAACAATGTGTAGTTACCAGAACATAATTCGAGTTTGGGTTTATAGAATGGGCTGAAAATTGGTGATCTGAAAGTTAAGACCCATATGTACAACTTTCATGACAAACACAAAACTTGATTCGGGCTCCTTGATGGAGATATTGGGTCTGAAAGTCAAAACAGAGGTGCTGAAACTGGTCCTGAGCAGTCTGTAGTAATTGGGTCATATCTTGGGCTGTAGGACGAATTTTTGGGTGCTTCCAGAGCCATTGGAAAGCTTAGACAATTTCCTAGAACTTTCATGAAGACCACTTGGCTCAAAAATGACGAAATCAAAGAGTTCAGCAATGAATACTTTCGGAGACAAGGAAGCTCACCTACCAAGTTCACCTACCAAGCTCACCTACCAATCTCACCTACCAAGCTCACCTACTAATTCCACCTACTAATCTCATCTACCCATCTACTACTACTCTGAATCCTCTATAAAAGGAAGCATGAGGAGAGCTCTAAAGACAACATACACTTAGTGTTAGAAATAGCTTTTCATAGTTCTTGTATATTTTTCCTTCATTGTAATGGAGAGCTAAGTCACTTTTAGTCAATTCGGGACTCTTGAAGAGATTGTGGCTTGGATTCTTGAGACCTTGGTTATGTAATGTATTTGATTTATATTTGAATTCCTCTTCTCTTCTTCTTCTTCTCTTTAATCTTGAATGCATGAATGGTAATTGTTTATGTTTGATCTGATTTGATCTTGGTTTAAGATTAAGTATTGTGATGAAATTTAGAACTGATTGATCTAAACTAATCACGTAATTGAAGAGGTTAGGTTACTTGATTTGTGCCTAGGTTAATTGAATTCGGTTGCTTAAATTGACATATATTTACATGAATGAATGCGATTACAGATTGTGTTTATCACTTGTCAATGAATTACGACGATTGTCTAGTATGAATTGGATCGATGCGAGATCTCGGTTAGATCCAAGTTAACCATTCAAATGTATTTCAGGTGTTTGTTGAAAGGTCTATGATTGAATCCACCCAATCTCGGATAGATTTACTGAATTGATTGTTCTTTTAATTGTTATTTCTCTTTAAATCTCGTTATGCGATCCTTGAACCATCAAAACCCCCCTTTTTCTAACTTTCACTTGATTTGATCAAATTGCATCTACGATCCTTGAGGAGACGATCCGGTGTTGTTCACTATACTACATTTCATTTGACGAGCGCCGAACTCAGTCAAAATTATAACCGTAGTTATTACCTAAACTTGTAGTATAGTGAACAACACCAGATCGTCTCCTCAAGGATCGTAGATGCAATTTGATCAAATCAAGTGAAAGTTAGAAAAAGGGAGGTTTTGATGGTTCAAGGATCGCAGTGACATGACTTAAAGAGAAATAACAATTAAAAGAACAATCAATTCAAAATCTATCCGAGATTGGGTGGATTCAATCATAGACCTTTCAACAAACACCGAAATACATTTGAATGGTTAACTTGGATCTAACCGAGATCTCTCGCATCGATCCGTAATTCATACTAGACAATCGTCCGTAATTCAATTGACAAGTGATAAACATAAATCTGCAATCGCACCATTCATGTAAATATATGTCAATTTAAGCACCGAATTCAATTAACCTAGGCACAAATCAAGAATAAACCTCTTCAATTACGTGATTAGTTTAGATCAATCAGCTTCTAAATTTCATCACAATACTTAATCTTAAACCAAGATCAAATCAGATCAAACATAAACAATCACCATTCATGCATTCAAGATCAAGAGAACAAGAAGAAGAAGAGAGAGGAATTCAAATATAAATCAAATACATTACATAACCAAGGTCTCAAGAATCCAAGCCACAATCTCTTCAAGAGTCCCGAATTGACTAGAAGTGACTTAGCTCTCCATTACAATGAAGGAAAAATATACAAGAACTATGAAAAGCTATTTCTAACACCAAGTATGTGTTGTGTTTAGAGCTCTCCACATGCTTCCTTTTATAGAGGATTCAGAGTAGTAGTAGATGGGTAGATGAGATTAGTAGGTGGAATTAGTAGGTGAGCTTGGTAGGTGAACTTGGTAGGTGAGCTTGGTAGGTGAACTTGGTAGGTGAGCTTCCTTGTCTCCGAAAGTATTCATTGCTGAACTCATTGATTTCGTCATTTTTGAGCCAAATGGTCGTCATAAAAGTTCTAGGAAATTGTCTAAGCTTTCCAATGGCTCTGGAAGCACCCAAAAATTCGTCCTACAGCCCAAGATATGACCCAATTACTACAGACTGCTCAGGACCAGTTTCAGCACCTCTGTTTTGACTTTCAGACCCAATATCTCCATCAAGGAGCCCAAATCAAGTTTTGTGTTTGTCATGAAAGTTGTACATATGGGTCTTAACTTTCAGATCACCAATTTTCAGCCCATTCTATAAACCCAAACTCGAATTATGTTCTGGTTACTACACACTGTTCGGGTTCCAGTCACAAATCCCGTATTCTGATTTCCATGCCCAATTAGCTCCACTAAATGTCTGAATTTGACTTTGAGCTCTTCATCAAAGTTGTAGAGCTCTCTTTTATCTTTCCTACAAGGTAAAGTTCATAATTATCAGACATTTAGAACTCAAGATATGGCCAAAATACAGAAACAATGTAAGACTCGAATAATGCTAAAAAATCAATTAAGTCCGATTCGAGTTCAAACTTACAAAACATAATCAAATTCAGTCAATTAAGTACATGAAGAGTGTAAATGACTAATAATGAGGGTTTCTTAATGAATAAAATATGTGATTATCAAATTCCCCACACTTAGCTTTTTTGCACTCCTGGGCAAAACATATAAAACTAAAGTTAGAAGACAAAGACAAACGACACAAACTTAAAAGTTAAAAACTCTAAAGGACTCAATGAAGCAAGAAGAGCAACAAGAAATTCAAGGGATCAAAGCATACATGAGGTAACATTTCTTCACATCTCAAACCAAAATGCAAGGAAACTTCCGTTGAAAAGAATGAATTAAGAATGATGGATCTTCACAATATTCCCTCTCAATCTCTTAAGTGTTTAAAAGGTAGGTATTTCACTCAATTCAACCCATGAAAATTGCACTACCATAAGCTTGCTTATCTTCTACTTCTCCACTACTCAAAACACATGCACACACAAATCATGAGGACTTTTATTCAAGGTTGTAGTGAGGTCAAGGTAACAGAAGAGGATAAAATGGATATGAGAAGATAAATACCAAAGAATAAAAGCAAATGAGAGCTGAGTTCAAATAACGAGCATAAAAGTTCATCTCAACTCTAATGTATATCCCTTTACATATTCATTTCCCCATCCTTTTCTCTCTCTTTTTTTTTTTTATATATATGAACATAACTATATACATACATTTTTCTTTCTTTTTTTTTTTTTTTTTTAGGCACTCTTTCTTTTCTTTTCTTTTTTTTTTTTTTTTTTTTCAACAACCATTTTGTACACACACCCCCACACTTGTTCAAAAACTCATCCATTAACCAGGCTAATGTTCTTTTATTCCCTAAGGTACAGTAAGAACACGATTTTTCATTTAAGGTACATAATGAGCTAGAAACAAGGAATGGTCAAATAAGCTCAAAGGGGTTAAGCAAAGGAAAATATACAAGGTTGGCAGGAATTAGAGAATTTTCGAGAGGTCAAAAGAGTGCTTGATATCATATTGAAAACAAGGTTGGCTATTTGGTTAAACTAGCTAAGAAAGAGGGCCTCAATCATGTTCATGCATGCAAGTGAAATGTAGCCTCAAAAAGAATCAAAGCAAGTTCTAGAGTGGTCATTAACATGAGTGAAAATCACACAAGAAAGAAGAGAATGGCATAAATGTTGAATCCATCCATTAGGCTCAAAATCTCACAAGGTATGCATTCATCAAACTCAATTCATCAATTCAATCATCCATCACCAAGCATATCAGTTCAAGAAGGGAGAAAAATTATTCAATCATGCAATGAACCCCTTTTTTTATTATTTTTTTGTTTTTTTGAATTTTTTTTTTTTGAATTTTTTTTTTTTAACAAACGAAAAGAAACAGAAACATGCTAAAATCTCTCCCCCACACTTAATGTAACATTGTCCTCAATGTGAAAGAAAGAGATAGAAAAGAGCAACACAACCTGATAAGAAGTGAATCAACGCTAAGCAGAAAAGAAACACACTGTCAGTGCCGCATCAGACCCTGAAAAGAAATCAAACAAGAAAACGTTAGTACTTCCACAAGTCAATACTAATTAATTACTACCTAAAAAACTCCTTACTCTGCCACCAATTAAGATGCGTCTCAAGAGTAAAATTACTCCTTACTCTGCCATCACTAATTAGTTTAATAAGTCCATGACAATCATATCATACTAAACAAAACAACAACAATTTTTTTTTTTTTTAAATCAAACCCATTAAAGAGAAAGTTTCAGATCGGGCTCTTGTTTCTTGTTACTTCCTTCGCTGCTTCCTCGTTGACCAATCTATCCGAGCCGATACCCGATCGTACATACTCAAAAGCTTCTAATTTATCAATGAGCTCATCAATAAGTGGAGGCAGAGATAAGAAGTTGTCTTGCCGAAGGAGTGATAAATTTCTCGTTCCACAACTTTGTCAAGAAAAAAAAATAACAAAAGATCAAAGAAATTATTAACATTCAACAAACCAACGGGTTTATGGTGGATGTTCGGGCTCGGCCCAAGAGACAATTTGAAAAATTTCTTCCAAAATACCAAAACCACCTGGTAAGGCAATGAATGCATCGTAGTTTTCAAGCATTATCTTCATGCGTCATGCATTGATGATACTTTAAGTTCCTCCCCAATTGTCTTTCCATTGATGTTCTGTTAAGCTAAAGTTTCGGAATGACACCTAAAACCTGACTGTCTCTTACAAAGGCAGCAAGTGATACAACCCCCATTAACCCACGACAACCTCCCCCATATACAAGATGAATATTCCTCGCAGCAAGTGATCGACCAAGAGTGCTAGCTGCGTTTACAAACTCTAATCCCTTCCCATAACTCGACCCACAAAAAACACAGACATTTTTGAGGTTACGAATAGAGGCCCCATTCTATACTCTTCCTCCCTTTGAGTGTTTCTGAGTGTGAAGGAAAATGGAGAAAATGGAGTGTTTAAATAAGAAAAAGAATGGAAAGGGAAATAATTGCACCTATAAGGGTAGGTTGGCTGTTGTCAGAAAAGGTTGAAATTAAGAGACACGTAATCTTTTTTTTTTTTTTTTTCGACTTCAAGAAAAACCATCAAGGTAAAGAAGTCTAGAAACCCCTGAAGGACCCTGCTCAAAGGATCGTCTGTACAAAAATCAAAATACAACAAAATGATACAAAGATAAAAGAAATAGAAAATGATGACATACCTGTATGTATTAGCCTCCATGGCGTATCTTCATATCACGTCAAGAGTGCAAGAGAGACATCACGTCCTTTTTTTTTTTTTTTTTTGAAATTGTTAGAAAAACTTGATGAAAGATGAGTGTATACTTACTTAAGATTGGGATGGAGGTAGTCTGCTTTTCGGCTTTGTGCCAAAGCATTGTTGACCAAGATTCGACCCATTCAAGACCAAATACAGAACATAGGGCTCCCGTAAGGGACAAGTGACCATAATACGACCGGCCGCCTCACATGTGGATACAATCTACCTTCTTTGTTTTTCAATTAAGAAGGCTGGATCAGATGCATGCATTTCCCCATTCACGGTTTGTGTTACCAAAGCCAACCCTAAGAAGTATACATTTTTTTTTCATTTTTTTTTTCATTTTTTTTTCATTTTTTTTTGTAAAATACCATGAAGAAGAAGAAGAAGAATATGATATGTACAGATTGTTTGTGGATATGGCTCACATCTGCCTCTGGTTTAACGTCCAAAGAACGCTTAAACGTCTTCTATGAGTCGAGGATAAGCTTCCCATCCAATTTTCTTATAAATTGGCAAACAGGGTCTTTTGGAGTCGATTCCCAAGATCGTAGCGTTGTTCTTCATCCTTGAAGAGATTCCACAATTTAAGAATTTCACGATGCACCAATCCACAAGAATGCGTCTCAAGAGTCAATAAGATATCATCTAATGACTCCTTACTCACCCATTCTTAATGAAGAAAATTTTATCTTCTCTATTTGCGGAAACCATCCCCTTAGTACGATATCGTTTGTTACAGCTTCCATCGTCCACATTTGTGACAGACTTGTAACCTTTTTGCTCTTCTCCTTTTAGAATATGAACTTCTTCCAAGACCGGGCATATATGAGTCAAATGAAATTGAGGACTCACCGCTAATCGGACCTTTGCTTCAATTATCCAACGTACATCTTCTCGGCATACCCTTGTGCATTAACATTCTCAATCTCTCACATCGAACTTTGTAGATTTTTCTCGAGCATTTTGAGGAAGAGAAGAAAAATGTTTTCTCGGTTTGAAAGAATGACATCCATTTTGAAGGAGAAGAAGGGTTCGGTTATTTTGGGAAATCAAGAATAAACCGACTCAAGAGTCACGGAGTACCGTATCTCGCCACTTAACCTAAGCAACGCAAAGAACTCAAGAACTTGGTTTTCCAGGAATGATTGAGTCTTTGTCCATTAACCTTAAGCGCATTACCATTCCTACGATCCTCGCATCGATCTTTGCCGAGAGAATACGCGTGTCCGACAACAAAAGAACCGCGCCACCTAGATCTCAATTTTCCAAGGAGTAAGTGCAGATGATAATCTCAAAGCGTAACTTTTGACCAATTTCCGCAGCTTTTGCAAAAGGTGTAACGACCTTTAATAAAGTAGGCCAATAAAATCCATACCGCAAGATTTTCGCAGCTTGTTGTCGCCGAAGAAAAAATGACCTCCACATGCTTCGAGCGACTCTACCTACCTCATTGTCGAGCATACAAATTGTTTTTTTTTTTTCTTCTTCTTTTTTTTTTTTTTTTTTTTTTTTTTTTCTTTTTTATTTTTTTTTTTATTCATAATGCGGATGGAGAAGGTTCATCACCTCCACTTCTGCATTCTCTGGAAGTTCATGATACTGTTTGAGGCGGTGTCCATTTACGATGAAAGCTTTGGCAGTGACCTCACTTTTAATCTGAACAGCACCAGAAGGAAAAACATTAGTAACAATAAATAGTCCATCCCATCTAGACCTTAATTTGCCATGCATGAGTCGGAGGCGGAGTTATAGAGGAGAACTTTTTGACCAATCTCAAATGTTTTCCTCGAATCAACTTATCATGGAAGGCTTTGGTCTTCTCCTTATAAAGTTTGGAACTTTCATAAGCCTCCAAGCGGATCTCCTCCAATTGTCATGGCAGCTTCTTCCTCTCCAAACCTGCTTGATCTAGGTCCAAGTTGCACCTTTTCACCGCCCACGTTGCTCGATGCTCAATTTCCACCGGTAGGTGTGCTTTTCCAAAAATAATCCGATACGGAGACATCCCGATTGGTGTCTTATAAGCAGATCCGATAAGCCCATAAAGCATCCTCAAGCCTCTTGCTCCAGTCCTTTCGTTAGGTTGAACTGTCTTCTGGAGTATCTCGCTTAATTTCTCTGTTGGAGACCTCGGCTTGCCCATTGGTTTGGGGTGGTAGGGTGTAGAAACCTTGTGTTGGACTCCATACTTCTTCATCAAAGCCTCCATGCTTCGATTGCAAAAATGTGAACCTTGATCACTAATGATGGATCTCGGGACTCCAAACCTACGTAAAATCATGATCTAATAAAATCCACAACAACTTTAGAATCATCATCCGAGTGGCCTTAGCCTCCACCTATTTAGATACATAATCCACAAAGAAGCGTAATGTAAACAAAACCAAATGATACAGGGAAAAGGACCCATAAAGTCAATACCCCAAACATCAAAAATCTCACAGAATAATAAGGGTTTCTGGGGCATTTCATTCCTACGAGAAGTATTCCCTGTTCTCTGGCATTGATCACAAGATTTGCAAAACATATATGCATCATGAAATAGAGTGGGCCAATATAATCCAGAGTCTAAAACTTTCCTAGCAGGGATATACATTATAATCATCCTTGAAAAGATTTTGGCGAAGTTATTACCTAAACTTGTAGTATAGTGAACAACACCGGATCGTCTACTGCACTCATGACGCGCAGTATAAAGATTAAGTATTGTGATGAACTGAAGATTGAGATTTGTGATGAAACTTAGAACTGATTGATCTAAACTAATCACGTAATATAAAATTGAGGACACTTGATGATGACGATTTTATATTTTCATATTACACCTACATGCTCTTTTCTATCTCTTTCTTTCACATTGAGGACAATGTTACATTAAGTGTGGGGGAGAGATTTTAGCATGTTTCTGTTTCTTTTCGTTTGTTAAAAAAAAATTTCAAAAAAAAAATTCAAAAAATAAAAAAAAAATAATAAAAAAGGGGTTCATTGCATAATTGAATAATTTTTCTCCCTTCTTGAACTGATATGCTTGATGATGGATGATTGAATTGATGAATTGAGTTTGATGAATGCATACCTTGTGAGATTTTGAGCCTAATGGATGGATTCAACATTTATGCCATTCTCTTCTTTCTTGTGTGATTTTCACTCATGTTAATGACCACTCTAGAACTTGCTTTGATTCTTTTTGAGGCTACATTTCACTTGCATGCATGAACATGATTGAGGCCCTCTTTCTTAGCTAGTTTAACCAAATAGCCAACCTTGTTTTCAATATGATATCAAGCACTCTTTTGACCTCTCGAAAATTCTCTAATTCCTGCCAACCTTGTATATTTTCCTTTGCTTAACCCCTTTGAGCCTATTTGACCATTCCTTGTTTCTAGCTCATTATGTGCCTTAAATGAAAAATCGTGTTCTTACTGTACCATAGGGAATAAAAGAACATTAGCCTGGTTAATGGATGAGTTTTTGAACAAGTGTGGGGGTGTGTGTACAAAATGGTTGTTGAAAAAAAAAAAAGAAGAGTGCCTAGAAAAAAAAAAAGAAAAATGTATGTATATAGTTATGTTCATATATATATAAAAAAAAAAAGAGAGAAAAGGATTGGGAAATGAATATGTAAAGGGATATACATTAGAGTTGAGATGAACTTTTATGCTCGTTATTTGAACTCAGCTCTCATTTGCTTTTATTCTCTTTGGTATTTATCTTCTCATATTATCCTCTTCTGTTACCTTGACCTTACTACAACCTTGAATAAAGTCCTCATGATTTGTGTGTGCATGTGTTTTGAGTAGTGGAGAAGTAGAAGATAAGCAAGCTTATGGTAGTGCAATTTTCATGGGTTGAATTGAGTGAAATACCTACCTTTTAAACACTTGAGAGATTGAGAGGGAATCTTGTGAAGATCCATCATTCTTAATTCATTCTTTTCAACGGAAGTTTCCTTGCATTTCGGTTTGAGATGTGAAGAAATGTTACCTCATTTATGCTTTGATCCCTTGAATTTCTTGTTGCTCTTCTTGCTTCATTGAGTCCTTTAGAGTTTTTAACTTTTAAGTTTGTGTCGTTTGTCTTTGTCTTCTAACTTTAGTTTTATATGTTTTGCCCAGAGTGCAAAAAGCTAAGTGTGGGGGAATTTGATAATCACATATTTTATTCATTAAGAAACCCTCATTATTAGTCATTTACACTCTTCATGTACTTAATTGATTGAATTTGATTATGTTTTGTAAGTTTGAACTCGAATCGGACTTAATTGATTTTTCAAATTATTCGAGTCTTACACTGTTTCTGTATTTTGGCCATATCTTGAGTTCTAAATGTCTGATAATTATGAATTTTACCTTGTAGGAAAGATAAAAGAGAGCTCTACAACTTTGATGAAGAGCTCAAAGTCAAATTCAGACATCTAGTGGAGCTAATTGGGCATAGAAATCAGAATACGGGATTTGTGACTGAACCCGAACAAAGGTGTAGTAACCATAACATAATTTGAGTTTGGGTTTATAGAATGGGCTGAAAATTGGTGATCTGAAAGTTAAGACCCATATGTACAACTTTCATGACAAACACAAAAACTTGATTCGGGCTCCTTGATGGAGATATTGGGTCTGAAAGTCAAAACAGAGGTGCTGAAACTGGTCCTGAGCAGTCTGTAGTAATTGGGTCATATCTTGGGCTGTAGGACGAATTTTTGGGTGCTTCCAGAGCCATTGGAAAGCTTAGACAATTTCCTAGAACTTTCATGAAGACCACTTGGCTCAAAAATGACGAAATCAATGAGTTCAGTAATGAATACTTTCGGAGACAAGGAAGCTCACCTACCAAGTTCACCTACCAAGCTCACCTACCAAGTTCACCTACCAAGCTCACCTACTAATTCCACCTACTAATCTCATCTACCCATCTACTACTACTCTGAATCCTCTATAAAAGGAAGCATGTGGAGAGCTCTAAACACAACATACACTTAGAGTTAAAGATAGTTTTTCATAGTTCTTGTATATTTTTCCTTCATTGTAATGGAGAGCTAAGTCACTTCTAGTCAATTCGGGACTCTTGAAGAGATTGTGGCTCGGATTCTTGAGACCTTGGTTATGTAATGTATTTGATTTATATTTGAATTCCTCTTCTCTTCTTCTTCTGTTCTCTTGATCTTGAATGCATGAATGGTAATTCTATTTATGTTTGATCTGATTTGATCTTAGTTTAAGATTAAGTATTGTGATGAAATTTAGAACTGATTGATCTAAACTAATCACGTAATTGAAGAGGTTAGGTTACTGATTTGTACCTAGGTTAATTGAATTCGGTGCTTAAATTGACATATATTTACATGAATGGTGCGATTGCAGATTTGTGTTTATCACTTGTCAATTGAATTATGGACGATTGTCTAGTATGAATTCTGGATCTGATGCAGAGATCTCGGTTAGATCCAAGTTAACCATTCAAATGTATTTCAGGTGTTTGTTGAAAGGTCTATGATTGAATCCACCCAATCTCGGATAGATTTCTGAATTGACTATTCTTTTAATTGTTATTTCTCTTTAAATCCATCGCATCGCGATCCTTGAACCATCAAAACCCCCTTTTTCTAACTTTCACTTGATTTGATCAAATTGCATCTACGATCCTTGAGGAGACGATCTGGTGTTGTTCACTATACTACAAGTTTAGGTAATAACTTCGGTTATAATTTTGACTGAGTTCGGCGCTCGTCAGAATTCAATTAGAACTCTTCATTTGTAAATTCTGAATGTTGGCACTGACGTTCTGCTGGAACTGAATGTTATTTGTGGCCATTTGTTTCATCAGGTCTTCCAATGATGGCTCACCGGGAGTGGATTGACAGATCTATCTTGAATAGGTTCTTTGTTAATACGAATGCGGGGGTATTTGTTGGTATTTGTTGCTTGGACCTGCACTTGGTATCTAAATTGTTGTTCTTCTTGGTGGGGTTGTTGTTCTTCTGGTGGGGTCGTTGTTGTTGGCTAGGATTCCCATATCTCAAATTGGGATGGTCTCGCCAACTAGGATTATAAGTGCTAGAAAATGGATCATATCTAGATTGTTGTGTTGTTGCTTGATATTGGGGTCTACCAGGAAAACACTAGTCAAAAGAACACAATGATCCGGAAAAGCGGAACCATCTTCCCGAAGTGTAGGGCATGAATCAAGTAGGATGAGATGAATTAGAGCAAATTCCACACACCGATACATCATCTCGCATGGGTGGTTGTTGACCCACTACTATCCGTCTTACCAAAGAAGTCAATTCATCTAGTCTCGTGTTCCATTCTTTGTTGGTCCATATGAGATGCTTGAATTTCATTAACTCCTCCGGTTACGGTGATGATCCGCGAGCCAAACGTTGGGTATTGGCCGCCATGTTTGCTATCGATTTCTTGCGGCGGTAGGAGTTGTGTCTACTAAGGCTCCTCCGAGGCAAAGATCGATCATGCTTCTATCATTTGGCGGCAAAGAAGCCCTCATAAAAGTATTGAATCAAGAGTTGGTCACTAATTTGGTGATGAGGGCGCTCGAACACAACTTCTTGAATCTCTCCCGGTATTCATGCAAAGTCTCACTAGACATCCGTACTCGATGCCACATATATCCTTCCTAATTGCAGTGAGCAGCTCTCGAGGCGGGAAGAATCTCTCCAGGAACAACCTCTTCATGTCATTCCAACTTCGACCGAACCTGGTGAAAGATAAAACAACCAATCTTTGGTCACATCGACAAGTGAGAAGGGAAATGCCCTTAACTTGATGTGTTCCTCGAGATGCCTTGTGGCTTCATGGTTGAACACACAACATGGAACTCTTTCAGGTGCTTATGAGGATCTTCACCCGCAAGACCATGAAACTTTGGTAACAAGTGTATCAAACCAGATTTCAACTCAAAATCTGCATCAAGATCGAGGATATTGAATGCACAAAGATTGGTAAGATACATCGGGAGCAAGAAGTTCCTTAAGGGTTCTATTATGCATGTTATCACCATGATTTCGATGGATTACTTAAGTTATCGTGTTCACTCCCAAAATTAGGTTCAGAATTAACTCTGGAATTTATCACACGAGCTCTAATTAATCTATGCAAGGTCCTATCAATCTCGGGATCAAGATCAAGCAAGATATCATGATTGGACCTAGTCATGCATCAACTAAAGCACAAAAACACAAAAACTGCAACTAAGCAAAATACACTAAACAATACTCAAAATATGCAAAAATAAATCTAGTTAATATGTCTAAACATTTTTAAAAATTATGGAATCAACACAGAACAAAATATACATAAAAATGAAACTAGAAAATGCAATAAAAAATATTAAAAAATTGAAAAAGTGGTCTAAATGATAGAATTTCGAAAAACCAGGGGTGACCTCACAGTTTACTGTGAGTCTTGTTTATCAGGCTGTTTTCCTTCAACCGACCAAGTTTCAGCTCATTCTGGGCATGTTTTAGTTCGAAAATTGCAATAGTTACCCGTAATCACTTGTTTTCCGTCTTTCCTAAATCAGAAAAATTCAAAAGCTAAGATAAAAACGTTAGTATGGTATGAACAATGTTAGTAAATGAAAAATAACTGTTAGAATAGGTAAGAAAGAACAAAAATTAGTAAGGTTACTCAAAATGAAAAGATTACACCTACGAGATCCCCGGCAACGGCGCCAAAATTTTGACGAGCGCCGAACTCAGTCAAAATTATAACCGAAGTTATTACCTAAACTTGTAGTATAGTGAACAACACCGGATCGTCTCCTCAAGGATCGTAGATGCAATTTGATCAAATCAAGTGAAAGTTAGAAAAAGGGGAGTTTTGATGGTTCAAGGATCGCAGTGACAGGATTTAAAGAGAAATAACAATTAAAAGAACAAATCAATTCAAATCTATCCGAGATTGGGTGGATTCAATCATAGACCTTTCAACAAACACCTGAAATACATTTGAATGGTTAACTTGGATCTAACCGAGATCTCTCGCATCGATCCGAATTCATACTAGACAATCGTCCCGTAATTCAATTGACAAGTGATAAACACAAATCTGCAATCGCACCATTCATGTAAATATATGTCAATTTAAGCACCGAATTCAATTAACCTAGGCACAAATCAGTAACCTAACCTCTTCAATTACGTGATTAGTTTAGATCAATCAGCTCTAAATTTCATCACAATACTTAATCTTAAACCAAGATCAAATCGATCAAACATAAACAGAAATTACCATTCATGCATTCAAGATTAAGAGAACAGAAGAAGAAGAAGAGAAGAGGAATTCAAATATAAATCAAATACATTACATAACCAAGGTCTCAAGAATCCAAGCCACAATCTCTTCAAGAGTCCCGAATTGACTAGAAGTGACTTAGCTCTCCATTACAATGAAGGAAAAATATACAAGAACTATGTAAAGCTATTTCTAACACTAAGTGTATGTTGTCTTTAGAGCTCTCCTCATGCTTCCTTTTATAGAGGATTCAGAGTAGTAGTAGATGGGTAGATGAGATTAGTAGGTGGAATTAGTAGGTGAGCGTGGTAGGTGAGATTGGTAGGTGAGCTTGGTAGGTGAACTTGGTAGGTGAGCTTCCTTGTCTCCGAAAGTATTCATTGCTGAACTCTTTGATTTCATCATTTTTGAGCCAAGTGGTCTTCATGAAAGTTCTAGGAAATTGTCTAAGCTTTCCAATGGCTCTGGAAGCACCCAAAAATTCGTCCTACAGCCCAAGATATGACCCAATTACTACAGACTGCTCAGGACCAGTTTCAGCACCTTTGTTTTGACTTTCAGACCCAATATCTCCATCAAGGAGCCCGAATCAAGTTTTGTGTTTGTCATGAAAGTTGTACATATGGGTCTTAACTTTCAGATCACCAATTTTCAGCCCATTCTATAAACCCAAACTCGAATTATGTTCTGGTAACTACACACTGTTCGGGTTCTAGTTCACAAATCTCGTATTCTGATTTCCATGCCCAATTAGCTCCACTAGATGTCTGAATTTGACTTCGAGCTCTTCATCAAAGTTGTAGAGCTCTCTTTTATCTTTCCTACAAGGTAAAATTCATAATTATCAGACATTTAGAACTCAAGATATGGCCAAAATACAGAAACAGTGTAAGACTCGAATAATGCTGAAAAATCAATTAAGTCCGATTCGAGTTCAAACTTACAAAACATAATCAAATTCAATCAATTAAGTACATGAAGAGTGTAAATGACTAATAATGAGGGTTTCTTAATGAATAAAATATGTGATTATCAAATTCTCCCACACTTAGCTTTTTGCACTCCTGGGCAAAACATATAAAACTAAAGTTAGAAGACAAAGACAAACGACACAAACTTAAAAATTAAAACTCTAAAGGACTCAATGAAACAAGAAGAGCAACAAGAAATTCAAGGGATCAAAGCATAAATGAGGTAACATTTCTTCACATCTCAAACCGAAGTGCAAGGAAACTTCCGTTGAAAAGAATGAATTAAGAATGATGGATCTTCACAAGATTCCTCTCAATCTCTCAAGTGTTTAAAAGGTAGGTATTTCACTCAATTCAACCCATGAAAATTGCACTACCATAAGCTTGCTTATCTTCTACTTCTCCACTACTCAAAACACATGCACACACAAATCATGAGGACTTTATTCAAGGTTGTAGTAAGGTCAAGGTAACAGAAGAGGATAAAATGGATATGAGAAGATAAATACCAAAGAGAATAAAAGCAAATGAGAGCTGAGTTCAAATAACGAGCATAAAAGTTCATCTCAACTCTATTGTATATCCCTTTACATATTCATTTCCCAATCCTTTTCTTTCTCTCTCTCTTTTTTTTTTATATATATGAACATAACTATATACATACATTTTTCTTTTTCTTTTTTTTTTTTTTAGGCACTCTTTCTTTTCTTTTCTTTTCTTTTCTTTTTTTTTTTTTTTTCAACAACCATTTTGTACACACACCCCACACTTGTTCAAAAACTCATCCATTAACCAGGCTAATGTTCTTTTATTCCCTAAGGTACAGTAAGAACACGATTTTTCATTTAAGGCACATAATGAGCTAGAAACAATGAATGGTCAAATAAGCTCAAAGGGGTTAAGCAAAGGAAAATATACAAGGTTGGCAGGAATTAGAGAATTTTCGAGAGGTCAAAAGAGTGCTTGATATCATATTGAAAACAAGGTTGGCTATTTGGTTAAACTAGCTAAGAAAGAGGGCCTCAATCATGTTCATGCATGCAAGTGAAATGTAGCCTCAAAAAGAATCAAAGCAAGTTCTAGAAAGTGGTCATTAACATGAGTGAAAATCACACAAGAAAGAAGAGAATGGCATAAATGTTGAATCCATCCATTAGGCTCAAAATCTCACAAGATATGCATTCATCAAACTCAATTCATCAATTCAATCATCCATCACCAAGCATATCAGTTCAAGAAGGAGAAAAATTATTCAATCATGCAATGAACCCTTTTTTATTATATTTTTTTTTTTTTTGAATTTTTTTTTTGAATTTTTTTTTTAACAAACGAAAAGAAACAAAAACATGCTAAAATCTCTCCCCCACACTTAATGTAACATTGTCCTCAATGTGAAAGAAAGAGATAGAAAAGAGCAACACAACCTGATAAGAAGTGAATCAACGCTAAGCAGAAACACACTGTCAGTGCCGCATCAGACCCTGAAAAGAAATCAAACAAGAAAACGTTAGTACTTCCACAAGTCAATACTAATTAATTACTACCTAAAAAAACTCCTTACTCTGCCACCAATTAAGATGCGTCTCAAGAGTAAAATTACTCCTTACTCTGCCATCACTAATTGGTTTAATAAGTCCATGACAATCATATCATACTAAACAAAACAACAACAAATTTTTTTTTTGTTGAAATCAAACCCTTTAAAGAGAAAGTTTCAGATCGGGCTCTTGTTTCTTGTTACTTCCTTCGCTGCTTCCTGTTGACCAATCTATCTGAGCTAATACCTGATCAGGTACATACTCAAAAGCTTCTAATTTATCAATGAGCTCATCAATAGTGGAGGCAGAGATAAGAAGTTGTCTTGCTTAGAAGGAGTGATAAATTTATGCTCCACAACTTTGTCAAGAAAAAATAACAAAGATCAAAGAAATTATTAACATTCAACAAACCAATGGGTTTATGGTGGATGTTCGATTCGCCCAAGAGACAATTTGAAAAATTTCTTCCAAAGTACCAAAACCACCTGGTAAGGCAATGAATGCATCGAGTTTTCAAGCATTATCTTCATGCGTTCATGCATTGATGATACTTGAAGTTCCTCCCCAATTGTCTTTCCATTGATGTTCTGTTGAGCTAAAGTTTCGGGAATGACACCTAAAACTCGATTGTCTCTTACAAAGGCAAAGTGATACAGCCCCCATTAACCCACGACAACCTCCCCCATATACAAGATGAATATTCCTCGCAGCAAGTGATCGACCAAGAGTGCTAGCTGCGTTTACAAACTCTAATCCCTTCCCATAACTCGACCCACAAAAAACACAGACATTTTTGAGGTTACGAATAGAAGGCCCCATTCTATACTCTTCCTCCCTTTGAGTGTTTCTGAGTGTGAAGGAAAATGGAGAAAATGGAGTGTTTAAATAAAAGAATGGAAAGGGAAATAATTGCACCTATAAGGGTAGGTTGGCTGTTGTCAGAAAAGGTTGAAATTAAGAGACACAGAATCTTTTTTTTTTTTTTTTTGGACTTCAAGAAAACCATCAAGGTAAAGAAGTCTAGAAACCCCTGAAGGACCCTGCTCAAAGGATCGTCTGTACAAAAATCAAAATATAACAAAATGATACAAAGATAAAAGAAATAGAAAATGATGACATACCTGTATGTACAGTCTCCATGGCGTATCTTTATACTGCGCGTCATGAGTGCAGTAGACATCACGTCCGTTTTTTTTTTTTATGCCATGAAGAAGAAGAAGAAGAGGATGATATGTACAGATTGTTTGTGGATATGGCTCACATCTGCCTCTGGTTTAACGTCCAGTAACGGCTTAAACGTCTTTTATGAGTCGAGGATAAGCTTCCCATCCAATTTTCTTATAAATTGGCAAACAGGGTCTTTTAGAGTCAGATTCCCAAGACTGTAGCGTTGTTCTTCATCCTTGAAGAGATTCCACAATTTAAGAATTTCACGATGCACCAATCCACAAGAATGCGTCTCAAGAGTCAATAAGATATCATCTAATGACTCCTTACTCAGTCCATTCTTAATGAAGAAAATTTTATCTTCTCTATTTGCGGAAACCATCCCCTTAGTACGACATCGCTTGTTACAGCTTCCATCGTCCACATTTGTGACAGACTTGTAACCTTTTTGCTCTTCTCTTTTAGAATATGAACTTCTTCCAAGACCGGGCATATATGAGTCAAATGAAATTGAGGACTCACCCGCTAATCGGACCTTTGCTTCAATTATCCAACGTACATCTTCGACATACCTTTGTGCATTAACATTCTCAATCTCTCACATCGAACTTTGTAGATTTTTCTCGAGCATTTTGAGGAAGAGAAGGAAAATGTTTTCTCGGGTTTTGAAAGAATGACATCCATTTTGAAGGAGAATAAGGGTTCGGTTATTTTGGGAAATCGAAGAATAAACCGACTCAAGAGTCACGAGTACCGTATCCGCCACTTAACCGGCAACACAAAGAACTCAAGAACTTGGTTTTCCAGGAATGGTTGAGTCTTTGTCCATTAACTTAAGCGCAGTACCATTCCTAGGATCCTCGGTATCGATGCTTTGAGAGGATACGCGTGTCGACAACAAAAGAACCACGCCACCTAGATCTCAATTTTCCAAGGAGTAGGTGCAGATGATAATCTCAAAGCGAACTTTTTGACCAATTTCCGCAGCTTTTGCAAAAGGTGTAATGACCTTTAATAAAGTAGGCCAATAAAATTCATACTTGCAAGATTTTCGCAGTTTGTTGTCGTGAAGAAAAAAATGACCTCCACATGCTTCGAGCGACTCTACCTACCTCATTGTCCCAAGACACAAATGTTTTTTTTTTTTTCTTTTTTTTTTTTTTTTTTTTTTTTTTTTTTTTTTTTTTATTCATAATGCGGATGGAGAAGGTTCATCACCTCCACTTCGCATTCTCTGGAAGTTCATGATACTTGTTTGAGGCGGTGTCCATTTACGATGAAAGCTTTGGCGGTGACCTCACTTTTAATCCGAACAAAGACCAAAAGGAAAAACATTAGTAACAATAAATGGTCCATCCCATCTAGACCTTAATTTTCCGGGCATGAGTCGGAGGCGGGAGTTATAGAGGAGAACTTTTTGACCAATCTCAAATGTTTTCCTCGAATCAACTTATCATGGAAGGCTTTGGTCTTCTCCTTATAAAGTTTGGAACTTTTATAAGCCTCCAAGCGGATCTCCTCCAATTGCTTTGCACTCAGCAGCTTCCTCTCCAAACCTCGCTTGATCTAGGTCCAAGTTGCACCTTTTCACCGCCCGAATGCTCGATGCTCAATTTCCACCGGTAGGTGGCAGGTGCTTTTCCAAAAATAATCCGATACGGAGACATCCCGATTGGTGTCTTATAAGCAGTCCGGTAAGCCCATAAAGCATCCTCAAGCCTCTTGCTCCAGCCCTTTCTCGTTAGGGTGAACTCGTCTTCCTGAAGTATCCGCTTAATTTCTCTCGTTGGAGACCTCGGCTTGCCCATTGGTTTGGGGTGGTAGGGTGTAGAAACCTTGTGTTGGACTCCATACTTCTTCATCAAAGCCTCCATGCTTCGATTGCAAAAATGTGAACCTTGATCACTAATGATGGATCTCGGGACTCCAAACCTACGAAAATCAGTGATCTAATAAAATCCACAACAACTTTAGAATCATCATCCGAGTGGCCTTAGCCTCCACCCATTTAGATACATAATCCACAAAAGCGAATGTAAACAAAACCAAATGATACAAGAAAAGGACCCATAAAGTCAATACCCCAAACATCAAAAATCTCACGAGAATAATAAGGGTTTCTCGGGGCATTTCATTCCTACGAGAAGTATTCCCTGTTCTCCGGCATTGATCACAAGATTTGCAAAACATATATGCATCATGAAATAGAGTGGGCCAATATAATCCGAGTCTAAAACTTTCCTAGCAGTCCGTTGAGGACCGAAGTGGCCGCCACATGCAAGTTTATGACAAAAGCTAAGAATGGAATGGAATTCATCATCGAGCACACACCTCCTAATTACTTGGTCACCGCAAAATCTCCATAAGTAAGGATCATCCCACACATAATACTTTGACTCACTTTTCAATTTATCAATCTTAGCCTTAGTGAAATGTGCGGTATTGCGTTAGCAACCAAGAAATTAATCAAATCAAAGAAACTAAGGGATGTTGCCTTGCAGCTTGAAAAGTCGCTCATCGTGGAAAACATCATGGATGGGAAAAACATCTGCCTCCCTTTCGATTCGACTCAAGTGATCACCACCAAATTCTCCGCTCCACTCTTGTCACGGATCTCAATATCAAACTCCTGGAGGAGCAACATCCACCTAATCAACCGGGGCTTGGCATTGGGCTTTTTCAGGAGAAACTTCAATGCTGCATGGTCTGAAAACACAACCACTGTGGAACCAAGCAAATATGATCGAAATTTATCTAAAGCAAAAACAATTGCTAAAAGTTCCTTTTCAGTTGTGGTGTAGTTGATTTGTGCAGGATCTAAAGTTCTCGAAGCATAGGAAATGACATGAGATACTTTACCGACCCTTTGTGCAAGAACAGCCTCCCAATGCATAATTAGAGGCATCACACATCACTCAATGGAAGTGTCCAATCCGGCGGTTGGATGATAGGTGTATCTTGGTCAATGCCTGCTTCAATTGATTGAAGGCATCCTGGCACTTCTTGTCAAAGTGAAACTCCACATCTTTTTGCAGTAAGTTGGATAGCGGAAGTGCAATTTTGCTGAAATCCTTTATGAACCGCCGATAGAAACCTGCATGACCAAGGAAAGAACGAATCTCCCGCAAGCATGTGGGGTAAGATAGGCATGAAATAACATCTATTTTTGCAGGATCTACCTCAATACCCTCACGAGATATCACATGCCCTAAGACTATACCTTGTTCTACCATGAAATGACATTTCTCAAAATTTAGAACGAGGTTAGTCTTAATGCATCTATGCAAGACCCGAGCCGACTATCTAAACATGCATCAAAGGAAGATCCATAGACAAGTAAAATCATCCATGAATACGTCCATGCAATTTTCTAAAAATCGAGAAAAGATACTTACCATACACCTCTCGAAAGGTGCCCGGAGCATTGCATAGACCAAAGGGCATCCTCCTCGTATGCAAATGTGCCAAATGGACAAGTGAAAGTAGTCTTCTCTTGGTCTTCTCGGGGCTATATGAATCTGAAAATAGCCCGAATATCCATCCAGGAAACAATAATGTGACTTGCCAGCTAACCGCTCCAACATTTGATCAATGAAGGCAGCGGGAAATGATCCTTTCTGGTAGCCTGGTTGAGCTGCCTATAATCAATGCAAACTCGCTAACTGTTTTGAACTCGTGTGGGCACAAGCTCATTGTTCTGATTCGCAACCACTGTGACCCCAGATTTCTTGGGAACCACTTGCACAGGGCTCACCCATTGACTGTCAGATATGGGATAAATAATGCCAGCTTGAAGTAGCTTTGTAACTTCCTTCTTCACCACATCTAGAATCAGGGGATTTAGTCTCCTTTGGGGCTGTCTAACTGGTTTGATCCCTTCTTCCAATAAAATCTTATGCATGCATGTGGAGGGACTAATACCAGGAATATCTCGCAAGAGTCCATCCGATGGCTTGCCTATTCTCGCCTCAAAATCTGCGAAATTTTTCTTCTTGATCATGTTGTAGGTTTTTAGCAATGATCACCGGAAGTGTCTCACCATCTCCCAAATATACATATTTAAGATGGTCTGGTAAAGTCTTCAACTCCAAGGATGGAGGTTGTACAATGGAAGGTAACAAGTGATCTGAAACAGCTAACTCAAGAACATTAATTTCAGGATGGTACTCGACTCTCATTCTCAATTGTTGCATCATCAAGAATGGTATTTGTATCATTACTCATAACAGAATAAATCTCAAAGACATGCAAAGACATGGTTCAACATCACAAGTGGCACATGTATCACAAGAAACAGAACCAAGATAGTCAACAATATCGTGGAATTCAATATAAATCAAGATAGACATCATCAACCAAAGATCTCAATCATATCAACATGGAAAATGTAATGCTCCTCTGGGGGTGTCTCATGGCATCAAAAATGTTAAATTGTACCAAATCGTCGCCAAACTCCATAGAAAGGGTGCCGACGCACGCCTATCTTGGTCTTGGCGGTCTTGAGGAATGGTCTGCCTAGAATCAATGGAGCATGGTTTGTTGGAGACTCATCTTCCATGTCCAGAATATAGAAATCTGCTGGAAAAATCAACTCATTCACCCGAACTAACACATCTTCCAAAGACACCTGCAGGATGAGCAAGTGGCTCTATTCGCCAACCGAATCACGATACCGGTGGGTTGCAAAGTACCGATGTTTAAACACTTATACAACCGACATGGGCATGACATTGATCGAAGCACCCAAATCTAGCATTGCATGCTCAAATCTAGAGTTGCCAATTGTGCAAGAAATTGTGAAAGTTCCAGGATCTTTGCATTTCGTGGCATGCTTGCGTAATCATTGCGTAAACATTTCTTCCCATGCTGATCTTCTCATCCCCTTTCAACCTTCTCTTATGAGTGCACAACTCCTTGAGAAATTTAGCATATTTTGGAATTTGCTTGATTGCATCTAGGAGGGGAATATTGATTTCCACTTTCCCGAATGTCTCCATGACTTCTTTTTCCATTTCTCGCTTGCATTGTTCTCTTGGATTGTGTGATCCTATTTGGAAAAGGTAATGGAATGGCAACATCTGAATTCTCTCGCAATTTTCTTCAAGGGTACGTATTTCTCGGACCGAATTATCCATTTCCTGCCGTTTTTGGTCAATTTCGATTCTTTGTAAGGTTGGAACATCAACTTCTTTGCCACTTCTCAAGGTAATTGCACTTACGTTGCCTCTTGGATTGTTGACCGTTTGTGAAGGCAATTGGCTAGAACCTTGACTCTTTAGCTCGCTCACGGTGGTTGCCACCGCCCAATTTGAGTTTGTAAATTCCGAATGTTGGCACCGACGTTCACTGGAACCGAATGTTATTTGTGGCCATTTGTTTCATCAAGTCTTCCAATGATGGCTCACCGGTGGAGTGGATTGGACAGATCGCCGAATGTTTGTTGTCCGAATGCGGGGGTATTTGTTGGTATTTGTTACTTGGACCTGCAGACTTGGTATCTAAATTGTTGTTGCTTCTTGGTGGGGTCATTGTTCTTCTTCAGCACGTGGGCCGTCATTGTTCTTTGGCTAGGATTCCCATATCTCAAATTGGGATGGTCTCGCCAACCAGGATTATAAGTACTAGAAAATGGATCATATCTAGATTGTTGTTGTTGTTCCGATATTGGGGTCTACCAAGAAAAACACCACCACTGCAAAGAACACATTGATCCGGAAAAGCGGGACCATCTTCCCGAAGTGTAGGGCATGAATCGAGGGATGAGATGAATTAGAGCAAATTCCACACACCGATGCGCTATCTCGCATGGGTGGTTGTTGACCCACCGCTATCCGTCTTACCAAAGAAGTCAATTCATCTAGTCTGTGTTCCATTCTTTGTTGGTCCATATGAGATGCTTGAATTTCATTAACTCCTCTGGTTGCGGTGATGATCCGCAAGCCAAATTGTTGGGTATTGGCTGCCATGTTTGCTATCAGATCTCTTGCAGCGGTAGGAGTTTTGTCTACTAAGGCTCCTCCAGAAGCATGATCGATCATGCTTCTATCATTTGGCAAAGAAAACCCTCATAAAAGTATTGAATCAAGAGTTGGTCACTAATTTGGTGATGAGGCGCTCGAACACAACTTCTTGAATCTCTCCCAATATTCATGCAAAGTCTCACCGGACATCCGTCTCGATGCCACATATATCCTTCCTAATTGCGGCAGCTCTCGAGGCGAGGAAGAATCTCTCCAGGGAACAACCTCTTCATGTCATTCCAACTTCGACCGAACCTGGTGAAAGATAAAACAACCAATCTTTGGTCGCATCAACAAGTGAGAAGGGAAATGCCCTTAACTTGATGTGTTCCTCGTAGATACCTTGTGGCTTCATGGTTGAACACGCAACATGGAACTCTTTCAGTGCTTATGAGGATCTTCACCCGCAAGACCATGAAACTTTGGTAACAAGTGTATCAAACCAGATTTCAACTCAAAATCTGCATCAAGATCAGGATATTGAATGCACAAAGATTGGTAAGATACATCGGGAAAGAAAGTTCCTTAAGGGTTCTATTATGCATGTTATCACCATGATTTCGGGATTACTTAAGTTATCGTGTTCACTCCCAAAATTAGGTTCAGAATTAACTCGAATTTATCACACGAGCTCTAATTAATCTATGCAAGGTCCTATCAATCTCGGGATCAAGATCAAGCAAGATATCGATTGGACCTAGTCATGCATCAACTAAAGCACAAAAACACAAAAGCGTAACTAAGCAAAATACACTAAACAACACTCAAAATATGCAAAAATAAATCTAGTTAATATGTCTAAACATTTTTAAAAATTATGGAATCAACACAGAACAAAATCTACATAAAAATGAAACTAGAAAATGCAATAAAAAATATTAAAAAATTGAAAAAGTGGTCTAAATGATAGAATTTCGAAAAAACAGGGGTGACCTCACAGTTTACTGTGAGTCTTGTTTATCAGGCTGTTTTCCTTCAACCGACCAAGTTTCAGCTCATTCTGGACATGTTGCAGTTCGAAAATTGCAATAGTTACCCGTAATCACCTATTTTCCGTCTTTCCTAAATCAGAAAAATTCAAAAGCTAGGAGATAAATGTTAGTATGGTATGAATAATGTTAGTAAATGAAAAATAACTGTTAGAATAGGTAAGAAAGAACAAAAATTAGTAAGGTTACTCAAAATGAAAAGATTACACCTACGAGTTCCCCGGCAACGGCGCCAAAATTTTGACGAGCGCCGAACTCAATCAAAATTATAACCGAAGTTATTACCTAAACTTGTAGTATAGTGAACAACACCGGATCGTCTCCTCAAGGATCATAGATGCAATTTGATCAAATCAAGTGAAAGTTAGAAAAAGGGGGGTTTTGATGGTTCAAGGATCGCAGTGACAGGATTTAAAGAGAAATAACAATTAAAAGAACAGTCAATTCAGAAATCTATCCGAGATTGGGTGGATTCAATCATAGACCTTTCAACAAACACCTGAAATACATTTGAATGGTTAACTTGGATCTAACCGAGATCTCTCGCATCGATCCGTAATTCATACTAGACAATCGTCCGAATTCAATTGACAAGTGATAAACACAAATCTGCAATCGCACCATTCATGTAAATATATGTCAATTTAAGCACCGAATTCAATTAACCTAGGCACAAATCAGTAACCTAACCTCTTCAATTACGTGATTAGTTTAGATCAATCAGTTCTAAATTTCATCACAATACTTAATCTTAAACCAAGATCAAATCGAGATCAAACATAAACAAATTACCATTCATGCATTCAAGATTAAGAGAACAGAAGAAGAAGAAGAAGAGAAGAGGAATTCAAATATAAATCAAATACATTACATAACCAAGATCTCAAGAATCCAAGCCACAATCTCTTCAAGAGTCCCGAATTGACTAAAAGTGACTTAGCTCTCCATTACAATGAAGGAAAAATATACAAGAACTATGAAAAGCTATTTCTAACACTAAGTGTATGTTGTCTTTAGAGCTCTCCTCATGCTTCCTTTTATAGAGGATTCAGAGTAGTAGTAGATGGGTAGATGAGATTAGTAGGTGGAATTAGTAGGTGAGCTTGGTAGGTGAGATTGGTAGGTGAGCTTGGTAGGTGAACTTGGTAGGTGAGCTTCCTTGTCTCCGAAAGTATTCATTGCTGAACTCTTTGATTTCGTCATTTTTGAGCCAAGTGGTCTTCATGAAAGTTCTAGGAAATTGTCTAAGCTTTCCAATGGCTCTAGAAGCACCCAAAAATTCGTCCTACAGCCCAAGATATGACCCAATTACTACAGACTGCTCAGGACCAGTTTCAGCACCTCTGTTTTGACTTTCAGACCCAATATCTCCATCAAGGAGCCCGAATCAAGTTTTGTGTTTGTCATGAAAGTTGTACATATGGGTCTTAACTTTCAGATCACCAATTTTCAGCCCATTCTATAAACCCAAACTCGAATTATGTTCTGGTAACTACACACTGTTCGGGTTCCAGTTCACAAATCCCGTATTCTGATTTCCATGCCCAATTAGCTCCACTAGATGTCTGAATTTGACTTCGAGCTCTTCATCAAAGTTGTAGAGCTCTCTTTTATCTTTCCTACAAGGTAAAATTCATAATTATCAGACATTTAGAACTCAAGATATGGCCAAAATACAGAAACAGTGTAAGACTCGAATAATGCTGAAAAATCAATTAAGTCCGATTCGAGTTCAAACTTACAAAACATAATCAAATTCAGTCAATTAAGTACATGAAGAGTGTAAATGACTAATAATGAGGGTTTCTTAATGAATAAAATATGTGAAATGAATATGTAAAGGGATATACATTAGAGTTGAGATGAACTTTTATGCTCGTTATTTGAACTCAGCTCTCATTTGCTTTTATTCTCTTTGGTATTTATCTTCTCATATCCATTTTATCCTCTTCTGTTACCTTGACCTCACTACAACCTTGAATAAAAGTCCTCATGATTTGTGTGTGCATGTGTTTTGAGTAGTGGAGAATTAGAAGATAAGCAAGCTTATGGTAGTGCAATTTTCATGGGTTGAATTGAGTGAAATACCTACCTTTTAAACACTTAAGAGATTGAGAGGGAATATTGTGAAGATCCATCATTCTTAATTCATTCTTTTCAACGGAAGTTTCCTTGCATTTTGGTTTGAGATGTGAAGAAATGTTACCTCATTTATGCTTTGATCCCTTGAATTTCTTGTTGCTCTTCTTGCTTCATTGAGTCCTTTAGAGTTTTTAACTTTTAAGTTTGTGTCGTTTGTCTTTGTCTTCTAACTTTAGTTTTATATGTTTTGCCCAGGAGTGCAAAAAGCTAAGTGTGGGGAATTTGATAATCACATATTTTATTCATTAAGAAACCCTCATTATTAGTCATTTACACTCTTCATGTACTTAATTGATGAATTTGATTATGTTTTGTAAGTTTGAACTCGAATCGGACTTAATTGATTTTTCAAAGATTATTCGAGTCTTACACTGTTTTACGTATTTTGGCCATATCTTGAGTTCTAAATGTCTGATAATTATGAACTTTACCTTGTAGGAAAGATAAAAGAGAGCTCTACAACTTTGATGAGAGCTCAAAGTCAAATTCAGACATTTAGTGGAGCTAATTGGGCATGGAAATCAGAATACGGGATTTGTGACTGGAACCCGAACAGTGTGTAGTAACCAGAACATAATTCGAGTTTGGGTTTATAGAATGGGCTGAAAATTGGTGATCTGAAAGTTAAGACCCATATGTACAACTTTCATGACAAACACAAAATTTGATTCGGGCTCCTTGATGGAGATATTGGGTCTGAAAGTCAAAACAGAGGTGCTGAAACTGGTCCTGAGCAGTCTGTAGTAATTGGGTCATATCTTGGGCTATAGGACGAATTTTTGGGTGCTTCCAGAGCCATTGGAAAGCTTAGACAATTTCCTAGAACTTTCATGAAGACCATTTGGCTCAAAAATGACGAAATCAATGAGTTCAGCAATGAATACTTTCGGAGACAAGGAAGCTCACCTACCAAGTTCACCTACCAAGCTCACCTACCAAGTTCACCTACCAAGCTCACCTACTAATTCCACCTACTAATCTCATCTACCCATCTACTACTACTCTGAATCCTCTATAAAAGGAAGCATGTGGAGAGCTCTAAACACAACATACACTTAGAGTTAAAGATAGTTTTTCATAGTTCTTGTATATTTTTCCTTCATTGTAATGGAGAGCTAAGTCACTTCTAGTCAATTCGGGACTCTTGAAGAGATTGTGGCTTGGATTCTTGAGACCTTGGTTATGTAATGTATTTGATTTATATTTGAATTCCTCTTCTCTTCTTCTTCTGTTCTCTAGATCTTGAATGCATGAATGGTGATTCTGTTTATGTTTGATCTGATTTGATCTTGGTTTAAGATTAAGTATTGTGATGAACTGAAGATTGAGATTTGTGATGAAACTTAGAACTGATTGATCTAAACTAATCACGTAATTGAAGAGGTTAGGTTACTGATTTGTGCCTAGGTTAATTGAATTCGGTGCTTAAATTGACATATATTTACATGAATGGTGCGATTGCAGATTTGTGTTTATCACTTGTCAATTGAATTACGGACGATTGTCTAGTATGAATTCTCGGATCGATGCGAGAGATCTCGGTTAGATCCAAGTTAACCATTCAAATGTATTTCAGGTGTTTGTTGAAAGGTCTATGATTGAATCCACCCAATCTCGGATAGATTTCTGAATTGATTTGTTCTTTTAATTGATATTTCTCTTTAAATCCTCGTCACTGCGATCCTTGAACCATCAAAACCCCCTTTTTCTAACTTTCACTTGATTTGATCAAATTGCATCTACGATCCTTGAGGAGACGATCCGGTGTTGTTCACTATACTACAAGTTTAGGTAATAACTTCGGTTATAATTTTGATTTGAGTTCGGCGCTCGTCAAAATTTTGGCCATTGCTTAGGGGATCTCGTAGGTGTAATCTTTTCATTTTGAGTAACCTTACTAATTTTTGTTCTTTCTTACCTATTCTAACAGTTATTTTTCATTTACTAACATTGTTCATACCATATTAACATTTTTATCCTAGCTTTTGAATTTTTCTGATTTAGGAAAGACGGAAAACAGGTGATTACGGGTAACTATTGCAATTTTCAAACTGCAACATGCCCAGAATGAGCTGAAACTTGGTCGGTTGAAGGAAAACAGCCTGATAAACAAGACTCACAGTAAACTGTGAGGTCACCCTTGGTTTTTCGAAATTCTATCATTTAGACCACTTTTTCAATTTTTTATTATTTTTTGTTGCAATTTCTAGTTTCATTTTTATATAGATTTTGTCCTGTGTTGCTCCCATAAATTTTAAAAATGTTTAGATACATTAACTAGATTTATTTTTGCATATTTTGAGTGTTGATCCCATACTAACTCTTTCTTTTTAATTTTTTCTTTTTCTTTCATTATCATTTTGTTGCATTCTGTTGCATTTTAAGGATACAATGGACCATGCATAATGGAGTCAAAACTTGAGGAGTTGACTTCTTTGGTAAGACATATAGTAGTGAGACAACAATCACCAGTGCAGGAAGCTACACTTGTGTGTAACATTTGTTTTTGTTCATCTCACCCTACATATGCATGCCCTACACTTCAAGATGGTAGTTCTACATTTTTTCAGATCAATTTGTTGCAAAGCAAATGGTTATTTTCCCGATGAACCACGCTTCCAAAGCGAAGAACGAGTTATGACCCCTTCTTCAACACATACAACCCTAGTGGGAATACTATCCTGGATCTGGGATATGGCAATACGACATCACTACAAAGAACAATCATTTCAATATGAGCGACCATTCCAAATGAGATAACAAGTCCATCAACCACAAAACTTGAGCCTTCATGGGAGGACTTGATGAAAACCCAAATTGAGTTCCAGCAGAATTTCACTGCCACTATTCAGGATTTAACAACCCAAATTGACCAGTTGACAACCACTGTTAATGAACTGAGATGTCAAGAGTCAGGCCAACTTTTTCCCAAACAATTCCCAACTCCCTGCATTCTAATTGTCATATTGATTTACATGCAGACTTAGTTGAGGAAACTCATGATGAGTTGTGTGCTGAATTTCCTGATTTAATTGGTTTTGATGATTCTATCAATTGCAACTCATGTCTGATCATGATGGTGATATAAAATGTGTTGTGTGTCTTTGAAATTTCTACATATTTGAAAACTAATGATTCTGTTTACGCTTGAGGATCTAATGATATAGAAGGGTCTATCAACAATGTAGTTGCGAATCTGAAACATATATGGAGGTGGAGTTGAAGGCCATTGAGGAATTTTCAAAGAAAGAGGAAAGTCGGCGGATGCTAGTAACTACTTGAAGTTGATTTTGTTTTTAGGCCATGGTCCAAAGATTATCAATGAAAGCAAGATTGCAAAATTACATGTATTGCATGCCATTGGTGAAGTTAAGGAAGACCAATGGGACCCCAATGTGAACCCTCATGCTTCAAGCTTCACATGGTCGTTACACTTCAACCAATGGGACTGTAGTGGAAGCTATCATGTTGTGTCAACCATAACCTGGTCATCACGTTTCAACCAATGGGATCCTGGTGGAGTCTTTTCACCAACCTCACTTAATAAGACCAATGGACACCGCCTCAAACAAATTATCATGAACTTCCGGAGAATGCGAAGTGGAGGTGATGAACCTTCTCCATCCGCATTATAAATAAAAAAAAAAAAAAAAAAAAAAAAAAAAAAAAAAAAAAAAAAAAAAAAAAAAAAAAGTGTGCTAGACAATGAGGTAGGTAGAGTCGCTCGAAGCATGTGGAGGTCATTTTTTCTTCAACGACAACAAGCTGCGAAAATCTTGCATAAGTATGGATTTTATTGGCCTACTTTATTAAAGGTCTGTTACACCTTTTGCAAAAGTCATGAAATTGGTCAAAAAGTTCTGCTTTGAGATTATCATCTGCACCTACTCCTTGGAAAATTGAAATCTAGGTGGCGCGGTTCTTTTGTTGTCAGACACGCGTATTCTCTCAGCATCAGATACTGAGGATCTTAGGAATGGTAATGCGCTTAAGGTTAATGGACAAAGACTCAATCATTCCTGGAAAACCAAGTTCTTGAGTTCTTTGCGTTGCCGGTTAAGTGGCGGATACGGATTCGTGGCTCTCAAGTCGGTTTATTTTTCAGTTTCCCAAAATAACTGAACCCTTCTTCTCCTTCAAATGGATGTCATTCTTTCAAACCTGAGAAAACATTTTCCTTCTCTTCCTCAAAATGCTCTGAGAAAAATCTACAAAGTTCGATGTGAAAGATTGAGACTGTTAATGCACAAAGGTATGCCAGAAGATGTACGTTGGATAATTGAAGCAAAGGTCCGATTAGCAGGTGAGTCCTCAATTTCATTTGGCTCATATATGCCCGGTCTTGGAAGAAGTTCATATTCTAAAAGGAGAAGAGCAAAACGGTTACAAGTCTGTTACGAATGTGGACGATGGAATTGTAACAGACAATGTCGTTCTTTGGGGATGATTTCCGCAAATAAATCCTTCATTAAGAATGGATTGAGTAAGGAGTCATTAGATGATATCTTATTAACTCTTGAGACGCGTTCTTATGGATTGATGCGGGGTGAAATTCTTAATTTATGGAATCTTTTCAAGGATGATGGTGATATAAAATGTATTGTGTGTGCTGAAATTTCTGCATATTTGAAAACTAATGATTCTGTTTACGCAGGATCTAATGATATAGAAGGCTCTATCAACAATGTAGTTGCATAATCTACAACACATAGGGAGGTGGAGTTGAAGGCCATTGAGGAATTTTCAAAGAAGGAGGAAAGGCAGTTGATGCTAGTAACTACTGAAGTGGATTTTGTTTTTAGGCCATGGTCCAGCATTATCAATGAAAGCAGGATTGCAAAATTACACGTATTGCATGCCATTGGTGAAGTCAAGGAAGACCAATGGGACCCCAATGTGAACCCTCATGCTTCAAGCTTCACTTGGTTGTTACACTTCAACCAATGGGACCGTAGTGGAAGCTATTATGTTATGTCAACCATAACCTGGTCATCACGTTTCAACCAATGGGATCCTGGTGGAGTCATTTCACCAACCTCACTTAATAAGACTAATGGACACCGCCTCAAACAGTATCATGAACTTCCAGAGAATGCAGAAGTAGAGGTAATGAACCTTCTCCATCCGCATTATGAAAAAAAAAAGAAAAAAAAAAAAAAGAAAAGAAAAAAAAAAAAAGCATTTGTGTGCCCGACATTGAGGTAGGTAGTGTCATGTGGAGGTCATTTTTTCTTCAGCGACAACAACTGCGAAAATCTTGTAGTATGGACTTTATTGGCCTACTTTATTAAAGGTCTGTTACACCTTTTGCAAAAGCTGCGGAAAATGGTCAAAAAAAGTTCTGCTTTGAGATTATCATCTGCACCTACTCCTTGGAAAATTGAGATCTAGGTGGCGCGGTTCTTTTGTTGTCAAACACGCGTATCCTCTGGGGCCGTAGATATTAAGGATCCTAGGAATGGTAATGCGCTTAAGGTTAATGGACAAAGACTCAATCATTCCTGGAAAACCAAGTTCTTGAGTTCTTTGTGTTGCCGGTTAAGTGGCGGATACGGTACTCCATGACTCTCAAGTCGGTTTATTTTTCAGTTTCCCAAAATAACTGAACCCTTCTTCTCCTTCAAATGGATGTCATTCTTTCAAACCTGAGAAAACATTTTCCTTCTCTTCCTCAAAATGCTCGAGAAAAATCTACAAAGTTCGATGTGAAAGATTGAGACCGTTAATGCACAAAGGTATGCCGAGAAGATGTACGTTGGATAATTGAAGCAAAGGTCCGATTAGCGGTGAGTCCTCAATTTCATTTGACTCATATATGCCCTGGTCTTGGAAGAAGTTCATATTCTAAAAGGAGAAGAGCAAAAGCGGTTACAAGTCACATTTACGAATGCGGACGATGGAATTGTAACAAACAATGTCGTTCTTTGGGGATGATTTCCCAAATAAATCCTTCATTAAGAATGGATTGAGTAAGGAGTCATTAGATGATATCTTATTGACTCTTGAGACGCGTTCTTATGGATTGATGCGGGGTGAAATTCTTAATTTATGGAATCTTTTCAAGAATGAAGAAAAACGATACAGTCTTGGGAATCTGACTCTAAAAGACCCTGTTTGCCAATTTATAAGAAAATTGGATGGGAAGCTTATCCTCGACTCATAGAAGACGTTTAAGCCGTTTCTGGACGTTAAACCAGAGGCAGATGTGAGTCATATCCACAAACAATCTGTACATATCATCCTCTTCTTCTTCATGTCATTTTTTCAAAAACAAAAAAAACAAACAAAAAACAAACAAAAAAAAAAAAAAAAAATGAAAAAAAAAAAATGTCTACTTCTTAGGGTTGGCTTTGGTAACACAAACCGTGAATGGGGAAATGCATGCATCCTGATCCAGCCTTCTTAATTGAAAAACAAAGAAGGTAGATTGTATCCCACATGTGAGGCAAACGTATTATGGCCACTTGTCCCTTTTGGGAGCCCTATGTTGCATTGGTCTTGAATGGGTCGAATATTGGTCAACAATGCTTTGGCACAAAGCCAAAAGAGCAGACTACCTCCATCCCAATCTTAAGTAAGTATACACTCATCTTTCATCAAGTTTTTCTAACAATTTCAAAAAAAAAAAAAAAAAAAGACGTGATGTCTACTTCGCACTCATGACGCGTGAAAGATAAAGATACGCCATGGAGATCCGTACATACAGTATGTCATCATTTTCTATTTCTTTTATCTTTGTATCATTTTGTTGTATTTTGATTTTTGTACAGTACGATCCTTTGAGCAAGGGGTCCTTCAGGGGTTTCTAGACTTCTTTACCTTGATGATTTTCTTGCGGTCAAAAAAAAAAAAAAAAGATTCTCTGTCTCTTAATTTCAACCTTTTCTCGACAACAAACCCAACCTACCCTTATAGGTGCAATTATTTCCCCATTTTCTTTCCATTTTTTTCTTATTTAAACACTCCATTTTCTCCATTTTCCTTCAAACTCGAAGCACTCAAAGGGAGAAGAGTATAGAATGGGGCCTTCTATTCGTAACCTCAAAAATGTCTGTGTTTTTGTGGGTCGAGTTATGGGAAGGGATTAGAGTTTGTAAACGCAGCTAGCACTCTTGGTCGATCACTTGCTGCGAAGAATATTCATCTTGTATATGGGGAGGTTGTCGTGGGTTAATGGGGGCTGTATCACTTGCTTGCCTTTGTAAGAGACAATCGGGTTTTAGGTGTCATTCTGAAACTTTAGCTCAACAGAACATCAATGGAAAGACAATTGGGGAGGAACTTAAAGTATCATCAATGCATGAACGCATGAAGATAATGCTTGAAAACTCGATGCATTCATTGCCTTACCAGGTGGTTTTGGTACTTTGGAAGAAATTTTTCAAATTGTCTCTTGGTGAATCGAACATCCACCATAAACCCATTGGTTTGTTGAATGTTAATAATTTCTTTGATCTTTTGTTATTTTTTCTTGACAAAGCCGTGGAACGTAAATTTATCACTCCTTCTAAGAAGACAACTTCTTATCTCTGCCTCCACTATTGATGAGCTCATTGATAAATTAGAAGCTTTTGAGTATGTACCGATCGTGCTCGCTCGATAGATTGGTCAACGAGAAGCAAATGAAGGAAGTAACAAGAAACAAGAGCCCGATCTGAAACTTTCTCTTTAATGGGTTTGATTTAAAAAAAAAAAATTGTTGTTGTTTTGTTTAGTATGATATGGTTGTCATAGACTTATTAAACTAATTACTGATGGCAGAGTAAGGAGTAATTTTACTCTTGAGACGCATCTTAATTGGTGGCGAGTAAGGAGTTTTTTTAGGTAGTAATTAATTAGTATTGACTTGTGGAAGTACTAACGTTTTCTTGTTTGATTTCTTTTCAGGGTCTGATGCGGCACTAACAGTGTGTTTCTTTTCTGCTTAGCGTTGATTCACTTCTTATCAGGTTGTGTTGCTCTTTTCTATCTCTTTCTTTCACATTGAGGACAATGTTACATTAAGTGTGGGGGAGAGATTTTAGCATGTTTCTATTTCTTTTCGTTTGTTAAAAAGAAAATTTCAAAAAAAAAATTCAAAAAATAAAAAAAATAATAAAAAAAAGGGTTCATTGCATGATTGAATAATTTTTCTCCCTTCTTGAACTGATATGCTTGGTGATGGATGATTGAATTGATGAATTGAGTTTGATGAATGCATACCTTGTGAGATTTTGAGCCTAATGGATGGATTCAACATTTATGCCATTCTCTTCTTTCTTGTGTGATTTTCACTCATGTTAATGACCACACTAGAACTTGCTTTGATTCTTTTTTAGGCTACATTTCACTTGCATGCATGAACATGATTGAGGCCCTCTTTCTTAGCTAGTTTAACCAAATAGCCAACCTTGTTTTCAATATGATATCAAGCACTCTTTTGATCTCTCGAAAATTCTCTAATTCCTGCCAACCTTGTATATTTTCCTTTGCTTAACCCCTTTGAGCTTATTTGACCATTCCTTGTTTCTAGCTCATTATGTGCCTTAAATGAAAAATCGTGTTCTTACTGTACCTTAAGGAATAAAAGAACATTAGCCTGGTTAATGGATGAGTTTTTGAACAAGTGTGGGGGTGTGTGTACAAAATGGTTGTTGAAAAAAAAAAAAAAAAGAAAAGAAAAGAAAGAAAGTGCCTAAAAAAAAAAAAAAGAAAAAGAAAAATGTATGTATATAGTTATGTTCATATATATAAAAAAAAAAAGAGAGAGAAAGAAAAGGATTGGGAAATGAATATGTAAAGGGATATACAATAGAGTTGAGATGAACTTTTATGCTCGTTATTTGAACTCAAATTTCTCTCATTTGCTTTTATTCTCTTTGGTATTTATCTTCTCATATCCATTTTATCCTCTTCATTACCTTGACCTTACTACAACCTTGAATAAAGTCCTCATGATTTGTGTGTGCATGTGTTTTGAGTAGTGGAGAAGTAGAAGATAAGCAAGCTTATGGTAGTGCAATTTTCATGGGTTGAATTGAGTGAAATACCTACCTTTTAAACACTTGAGAGATTGAGAGGGAATCTTGTGAAGATCCATCATTCTTAATTCATTCTTTTCAACGGAAGTTTCCTTGCACTTCGGTTTGAGATGTGAAGAAATGTTACCTCATTTATGCTTTGATCCCTTGAATTTCTTGTTGCTCTTTCTTGCTTCATTGAGTCCTTTAGAGTTTTAATTTTTAAGTTTGTGTCGTTTGTCTTTGTCTTCTAACTTTAGTTTTATATGTTTTGCCCAGGAGTGCAAAAAGCTAAGTGTGGGGAATTTGATAATCACATATTTTATTCATTGAGAAACCCTCATTATTAGTCATTTACACTCTTCATGTACTTAATTGACTGAATTTGATTATGTTTTGTAAGTTTGAACTCGAATCGGACTTAATTGATTTTTCAGCATTATTCGAGTCTTACACTGTTTCTGTATTTTGGCCATATCTTGAGTTCTAAATGTCTGATAATTATGAATTTTACCTTGTAGGAAAGATAAAAGAGAGCTCTACAACTTTGATGAAGAGCTCAAGTCAAATTCAGACATCTAGTGGAGCTAATTGGGCATGGAAATCAGAATACGGGATTTGTGAACTGGAACCCGAACAAAGTGTAGTTACCAGAACATAATTCGAGTTTGGGTTTATAGAATGGGCTGAAAATTGGTGATCTGAAAGTTAAGACCCACATGTACAACTTTCATGACAAACACAAAACTTGATTCGGGCTCCTTGATGGAGATATTGGGTCTGAAAGTCAAAACAGAGGTGCTGAAACTGGTCCTGAGCAGTCTGTAGTAATTGGGTCATATCTTGGGCTGTAGGACGAATTTTTGGGTGCTTCCAGAGCCATTGGAAAGCCTAGACAATTTCCTAGAACTTTCATGAAGACCACTTGGCTCAAAAATGATGAAATCAAAGAGTTCAGCAATGAATACTTTCGGAGACAAGGAAGCTCACCTACCAAGTTCACCTACCAAGCTCACCTACCAATCTCACCTACCAAGCTCACCTACTAATTCCACCTACTAATCTCATCTACCCATCTACTACTACTCTGAATCCTCTATAAAAGGAAGCATGAGGAGAGCTCTAAAGACAACATACACTTAGTGTTAGAAATAGCTTTTCATAGTTCTTGTATATTTTCCTTCATTGTAATGGAGAGCTAAGTCACTTCTAGTCAATTCGGGACTCTTGAAGAGATTGTGGCTTGGATTCTTGAGACCTTGGTTATGTAATGTATTTGATTTATATTTGAATTCCTCTTCTCTTCTTCTTCTTCTGTTCTCTTAATCTTGAATGCATGAATGGTAATTCTGCTTTATGTTTGATCTGATTTGATCTTGGTTTAAGATTAAGTATTGTGATGAAATTTAGAAGCTGATTGATCTAAACTAATCACGTAATTGAAGAGGTTAGTTACTGATTTGTGCCTAAGTTAATTGAATTCGGTGCTTAAATTGACATATATTTACATGAATGGTGCGATTGCAGATTTGTGTTTATCACTTGTCAATTGAATTCTGACGATTGTCTAGTATGAATTACGGATCTGATGCGAGAGATCTCGGTTAGATCCAAGTTAACCATTCAAATGTATTTCGGTGTTTGTTGAAAGGTCTATGATTGAATCCACCCAATCTCGGATAGATTTCTGAATTGACCGTTCTTTTAATTGTTATTTCTCTTTAAATCCTGTCACTGTCGATCCTTGAACCATCAAAACCCCCTTTTTCTAACTTTCACTTGATTTGATCAAATTGCATCTACGATCCTTGAGGAGACGATCCGGTGTTGTTCACTATACTACAAGTTTAGGTAATAACTTCGGTTATAATTTTGATTGAGTTTGGCGCTCGTCAAGCTGATGCCATCCATGATGTTTTCCCTGATGAGCAGCTTTTCAAGCTGCAAGGCAACATCCCTTGGTTTGCTGATTTGATTAATTTCTTGGTTGCTAAAGCAATACCTGCACATTTCACTAAGGCTAAGATTGATAAATTGAAAAGTGAGTCAAAGTATTATGTGTGGGATGATCCTTACTTATGGAGATTTTGCAGTGACCAAGTAATTAGGAGATGTGTGCCTGATGATGAATTCCATTCCATTCTTAGCTTTTGTCATAAACTTGCATGTGGCGGCCACTTCGGTCCTCAACGGACTGCTAGGAAAGTTTTAGACTCGGATTATATTGGCCCACTCTATTTCATGATGCATATATGTTTTGCAAATCTTGTGATCAATGCCGAGAAACAGGGAATACTTCTCGTAGGAATGAAATGCCCCGAAACCCTTATTATTCTTTGTGAGATTTTTGATGTTTGGGGTATTGACTTTATGGGTCCTTTTCCCGTATCATTTGGTTTTGTTTACATTCTCTTCTTTGTGGATTATGTATCTAAATGGGTGGAGGCTAAGGCCACTCGGACCGATGATTCTAAAGTTGTTGTGGATTTTATTAGATCACGATTTTCTCGTAGGTTTGGAGTCCCGAGATCCATCATTAGTGATCAAGGTTCACATTTTTGCAATCGAAGCATGGAGGCTTTGATGAAGAAGTATGGAGTCCAACACAAGGTTTCTACACCCTACCACCCCCAAAACCAATGGGCAAGCCGAGGTCTCCAACAGAGAAATTAAGCGATACTCCAGAAGGCAGTTCAACCTAACAGAAAGGACTGGAGCAAGAGGCTTGAGGATGCTTTATGGGCTTACTGGATCTGCTTATAAGACACCAATCGGGATGTCTCCGTATCGGATTATTTTTGGAAAAGCCTGCCACCTACCGGTGAAAATTGAGCATCGAGCATTCTCAGGCGGTGAAAAGGTGCAACTTGGACCTAGATCAAGCGGTTTGGAGAGGAAGGCTGCATTGCAAAAATTGGAGGAGATCCGCTTGGAGGCTTATGAAAGTTCCAAACTTTATAAGGAGAAGACCAAAGCCTTCCATGATAAGTTGATTCTGAGGAAAACATTTGAGATTGGTCAAAAAGTTCTCCTCTATAACTCCCGCCTCCGACTCATGCCCGGCAAATTAAGGTCTAGATGGGATGGACCATTTATTGTTACTAATGTTTTTCCTTCCGTGTCGTTCGGATTAAAAGTGAGGTCACTTTCGCCAAGCTTTCATCGTAAATGGACACCGCCTCAAACAAGATCATGAACTTCCGGAGAATGCGAAGTGGAGGTGATGAACCTTCTCCATCCGCATTATGAATAAAAAAAAAAAAAAAAAAGAAAAAAAAAAGAGAAAAAAAAAAAGAAGAAAAAAAAAAAAAACAGGTTGTGTGCCCGACAATGAGGTAGGTAGAGTCGCTCGAAGCATGTGGAGGTCATTTTTTCTTCAACGACAACAACTGTGAAAATCTTGCAGTATGGATTTTATTGGCCTACTTTATTAAAGGTCTGTTACACCTTTTGCCAAAGCTGCGGAAATTGATCAAAAAGTTCTGCTTTGAGATTATCATCTGCACTTACTCCTTGGAAAATTGAGATCTAGGTGGCGCGGTTCTTTTGTTGTCAGACACGCGTATTCTCTCAGCATCAGATACTGAGGATCCTAGGAATGGTAATGCGCTTAAGGTTAATGGACAAAGACTCAATCATTCCTGGAAACCAAGTTCTTGAGTTCTTTGCGTTGCTGGTTAAGTGGCGGATACGGTACTCGTGACTCTTGAGTCGGTTTATTCTTCGCTTTCCCAAAATAACCGAACCCTTCTTCTCCTTCAAAATGGATGTCATTCTTTCAAACCCGAGAAAACATTTTCCTTCTCTTCCTCAAAATGCTCGAGAAAAATCTACAAAGTTCGATGTGAGAGATTGAGAATGTTAATGCACAAGGGTATGCCGAAGATGTACGTTGGATAATTGAAGCAAAGGTCCGATTAGCAGTGAGTCCTCAATTTCATTTGACTCATATATGCCCTGGTCTTGGAAGAAGTTCATATTCTAAAAGGTGAAAAGCAAAAAGGTTACAAGTCTGTCACAAATGTGGACGATGGAACCGTAACAAGCGATGTCGTACTAAGGGGATGGTTTCCGCAAATAGAGAAGATAAAATTTTCTTCATTAAGAATGGATGAGTAAGGAGTCATTAGATGATATCTTATTGACTCTTGAGACGCATTCTTGTGGATTGGTGCATCGTGAAATTCTTAAATTGTGGAATCTCTTCAAGGATGAAGAACAACGCTACGATCTTGGGAATCGACTCTAAAAGACCACTGTTTGCCAATTTATAAGAAAATTGGATGGGAAGCTTATCCTCGACTCATAGAAGACGTTTAAGCCGTTCTTGGACGTTAAACCGAGGCGGATGTGAGCCATATCCACAAACAATCTGTACATATCATCTTCTTCTTCTTCTTCTTCATGGCATTTTACAAAAAAAAAAAATGAAAAAAAAAATGAAAAAAAAAATGAAAAAAAAAAATGTATACTTCTTAGGGTTGGCTTTGGTAACACAAACCGTGAATGGGGAAATGCATGCATCCTGATCCAGCCTTCTTAATTGAAAAACAAAGAAGGTAGATTGTATCCCACATGTGAGGCGACTAGTCGTATTATGGTCACTTGTCCCTTCAGGGAGCCCTATGTTGCTTGTTGGTCTTGAATGGGTCGAATCTTTGGTCAACAATGCTTTGGCACAAAGCCGAAAAGCAGACTACCTCCATCCCAATCTTAAGTAATTATACACTCATCTTTCATCAAGTTTTTCTAACAATTTCAAAAAAAAAAAGGACGTGATGTCTACTGCACTCATGACGCGCAGTATAAAGATACGCCATGGAGACTATACATACAGGTATGTCATCATTTTCTATTTCTTTTATCTTTGTATCATTTTGTTGTATTTTGATTTTTGTACGACGATCCTTTGAGCAGGGTCCTTCAGGGGTTTCTAGACTTCTTTACCTTGATGGTTTTTCTTGAAGTCGAAAAAAAAAAAAAAGATTTTGTGTCTCTTAATTTCAACCTTTTCTGACAACAGCCAACCTACCCTTATAGGTGCAATTATTTCCCTTTCCATTCTTTTTCTTATTTAAACACTCCATTTTCTCCATTTTCCTTCACACTCAGAAACACTCAAAGGGAGGAAGAGTATAGAATGGGGCCTTCTATTCGTAACCTAAAAAATGTCTGTGTTTTTTGTGGGTCGAGTTATGGGAAGGGATTAGAGTTTGTAAACGCAGCTAGCACTCTTGGTCGATCACTTGCTACGAGGAATATTCATCTTGTATATGGGGAGGTTGTCATGGGTTAATGGGGGCTCAGTATCACTTGCTTGCCTTTGTAAGAGACAGATCAAGGTTTTAGGTGTCATTCCCGAAACTTTAGCTCAACAGAACATCAATGGAAAGACAATTGGGAGGAACTTAAAGTATCATCAATGCATGAACGCATGAAGATAATGCTTGAAAACTCGATGCATTCATTGCCTTACCAGGTGGTTTTGGTACTTTGGAAGAAATTTTTCAAATTGTCTCTTGGGCGAATCAACATCCACCATAAACCCATTGGTTTGTTGAATGTTAATAATTTCTTTGATCTTTTGTTATTTTTTCTTGACAAAGTCAGTGGAACGTAAATTTATCACTCCTTCTAAGCAAGACAACTTCTTATCTCTGCCTCCATTATTGATGAGCTCATTGATAAATTAGAAGCTTTTGAGTATGTACCTGATCGTATCAGCTCGATAGATTGGTCAACAGAAGCAGCGAAGGAAGTAACAAGAAACAAGAGCCCGATCTGAAACTTTCTCTTTAATGGGTTTGATTTAAAAAAAAATTGTTGTTGTTTTGTTTAGTATGATATGGTTGTCATGGACTTATTAAACTAATTAGTGATGGCAGAGTAAGGAGTAATTTTACTCTTGAGACGCATCTTAATTGGTGGCAGAGTAAGGAGTTTTTTAGGTAGTAATTAATTAGTATTGACTTGTGGAAGTACTAACGTTTTCTTGTTTGATTTCTTTTCGGGTTCGATGCGGCACTAACAGTGTGTTTCTTTTCTGCTTAGCTTTGATTCACTTCTTATCAGGTTGTGTTGCTCTTTTCTATCTCTTTCTTTCACATTGAGGACAATGTTACATTAAGTGTGGGGAGAGATTTTAGCATGTTTCTATTTCTTTTCGTTTGTTAAAAAAAAAAAATTCAAAAAAAAAATTCAAAAAATAAAAAAATAATAAAAAAGGGGTTCATTGCATGATTGAATAATTTTTCTCCCTTCTTGAACTGATATGCTTGGTGATGGATGATTGAATTGATGAATTGAGTTTGATGAATGCATACCTTGTGAGATTTTGAGCCTAATGGATGGATTCAACATTTATGTCATTCTCTTCTTTCTTGTGTGATTTTCACTCATGTTAATGACCACTCTAGAACTTGCTTTGATTCTTTTTTAGGCTACATTTCACTTGCATGCATGAACATGATTGAGGCCCTCTTTCTTAGCTAGTTTAACCAAATAGCCAACCTTGTTTTCAATATGATATCAAGCACTCTTTTGACCTCTCGAAAGTTCTCTAATTCCTGCCAACCTTGTATATTTTCCTTTGCTTAACCCCTTTGAGCTTATTTGATCATTCCTTGTTTCTAGCTCATTATGTGCCTTAAATGAAAAATCATGTTCTTACTGTACCTTAGGGAATAAAAGAACATTAGCCTGGTTAATGGATGAGTTTTTGAACAAGTGTGGGGGTGTGTGTACAAAATGGTTGTTGAAAAAAAAGAAAAGAAAAGAAAAGAAAGAGTGCCTAAAAAAAAAAAAAAGAAAGAAAAATGTATGTATATAGTTATGTTCATATATATAAAAAAAAAAAGAGAGAGAAAAAGGATGGGGAAATGAATATGTAAAGGGATATACATTAGAGTTGAGATGAACTTTTATGCTCGTTATTTGAACTCATTTCTCATTTGCTTTTATTCTCTCTTTGGTATTTATCTTCTCATATCCATTTTATCCTCTTCTCGTTACCTTGACCTCACTACAACCTTGAATAAAAGTCCTCATGATTTGTGTGTGCATGTGTTTTGAGTAGTGGAGAAGTAGAAGATAAGCAAGCTTATGGTAGTGCAATTTTCATGGGTTGAATTGAGTGAAATACCTACCTTTTAAACACTTGAGAGATTGAGAGGGAATCTTGTGAAGATCCATCATTCTTAATTAATTCTTTTCAACGGAAGTTTCCTTGCACTTCGGTTTGAGATGTGAAGAAATGTTACCTCATTTATGCTTTGATCCCTTGAATTTCTTGTTGCTCTTCTTGCTTCATTGAGTCCTTTAGAGTTTTAATTTTTAAGTTTGTGTCGTTTGTCTTTGTCTTCTAACTTTAGTTTTATATGTTTTGCCCAGGAGTGCAAAAAGTTAAGTGTGGGAGAATTTGATAATCACATATTTTATTCATTAAGAAACCCTCATTATTAGTCATTTACACTCTTCATGTACTTAATTGACTGAATTTGATTATGTTTTGTAAGTTTGAACTCGAATCGGACTTAATTAATTTTTCAGCATTATTCGAGTCTTACACTGTTTCTGTATTTTTGCCATATCTTGAGTTCTAAATGTCTGATAATTATGAATTTTACCTTGTAGGAAAGATAAAAGAGAGCTCTACAACTTTGATGAAGAGCTCGAAGTCAAATTCAGACATCTAGTGGAGCTAATTGGGCATGGAAATCAGAATACGGGATTTAGAACTGGAACCCGAACAATGTGTAGTTACCAGAACATAATTCGAGTTTGGGTTTATAGAATGGGCTGAAAATTGGTGATCTGAAAGTTAAGACCCATATGTACAACTTTCATGACAAACACAAAACTTGATTCGGGCTCCTTGATGGAGATATTAGGTCTGAAAGTCAAAACAGAGGTGCTGAAACTGGTCCTGAGCAGTCTGTAGTAATTGGGTCATATCTTGGGCTGTAGGACGAATTTTTGGGTGCTTCCAGAGCCATTGGAAAGCTTAGACAATTTCCTAGAACTTTCATGAAGACCACTTGGCTCAAAAATGACGAAATCAAAGAGTTCAGCAATGAATACTTTCGGAGACAAGGAAGCTCACCTACCAAGTTCACCTACCAAGCTCACCTACCAATCTCACCTACCAAGCTCACCTACTAATTCCACCTACTAATCTCATCTACCCATCTACTACTACTCTGAATCCTCTATAAAAGGAAGCATGTGGAGAGCTCTAAACACAACATACACTTGGTGTTAGAAATAGCTTTTCATAGTTCTTGTATATTTTTCCTTCATTGTAATGGAGAAATAAGTCACTTCTAGTCAATTCGGGACTCTTGAAGAGATTGTGGCTTGGATTCTTGAGACCTTGGTTATGTAATGTATTTGATTTATATTTGAATTCCTCTTCTCTTCTTCTTTTGTTCTCTTGATCTTGAATGCATGAATGGTGATTCTGTTTATGTTTGATCCGATTTGATCTTGGTTTAAGATTAAGTATTGTGATGAATCAAGATTGAGATTTGTGATGAAACTTAGAACTGATTGATCTAAACTAATCACGTAATTGAAGAGGTTAGGTTACTGATTTGTGCCTAGGTTAATTGAATTCGGTGCTTAAATTGACATATATTTACATGAATGGTGCGATTGCAGATTTGTGTTTATCACTTGTCAATTGAATTACTGACGATTGTCTAGTATGAATTACGGATCGATGCGAGAGATCTCGGTTAGATCCAAGTTAACCATTCAAATGTATTTCGGTGTTTGTTGAAAGGTCTATGATTGAATCCACCCAATCTCGGATAGATTTCCTAATTGACGTTCTTTTAATTGTTATTTCTCTTTAAATCATCATCACTCGCGATCCTTGAACCATCAAAACCCCCTTTTTCTAACTTTCACTTGATTTGATCAAATTGCATCTACGATCCTTGATGAGACGATCCGGTGTTGTTCACTATACTACAAGTTTAGGTAATAACTTCGGTTATAATTTTGACTGAGTTCGGCGCTCGTCACTTATCATGGCTGAACCATGTTATATCTATTGTTCCCTTACCTTCATTTCCAGTCCTTTGTACTCACAAATTAATCTTTTAATTTTATCATCACCTTCATGCCTTTATCCTAAATCTTACATCAAGAATAACTTTCGTGGTTTAGAACAAATTTTCATTCGTTCATTTATTATATTTCTTTTGGTTAAGTTACTTCACATAACTTGTGACTTGTTAAGAGAGCCTCAGTCAACGGATTTTAAAACTTGAAATTTTTTTGTATAAACTTGATTCACTTAAGTTGAGTATATTACATCAATCAAATACTTAGTTAATAGATAATTATTATAATTAATTAATAATAAAATCTTAATTAATTATCATAACTAATAATGTGATAAAAACTATCATAATGAATTAATAATAATTATAATTAATTATTATAATTAATAATGTAATTAAACTAGTGCACATAACTTAATGGACTAAGTTTATATAAGAATTTATCCTAAAACCATTACTTAAAAATGGAAACAAACAATAAAAAAACGCAACTTACACTTTTTTTTTTAATACAAATAATTTTGAATTACGTTTATACCTCCAGATTATACTTGGTCAATAACGATCGAAACCCACCCAAAGAAAAAACATGTATCATCCACATGAACAAGCAAAGGGTGGTTAGCTGGCTAGTTAGCTTTTAGCTAGGGCTTCTTAGTGGTTCTAGATGCTGCTTGCTGGTACCTAAATGCATAACTATGAAACAAAGCTAGTGCATTACTAGTGACTTGTGCCACATTTTGGGCCTTAACCTTAACAGCAGCCATTCTCTTACTCATCCTATGACCAGGGAATGAATACACACAACTGCTAGCATCTGTTAAGGCAGTGCTCACCCATGTCTCAACGTTACTTATGTGCCACAACAAGTCATCATTGATGGTGGAACCACGTTGGTTCAACCTGCTTATTTCTTTGATGGCATGGCTAAGTTGGTCCACACTATCAGTGATTTGATTCACGCAATCTTGAACGGTTAGGTAGTCCTTATCGTTTTTTATTGCCTTGAGTTCTTTGGCCACTTTCAACAAGTACCCTCTTGTGTGTAGTGCTCTAGAGAGGCTCACTGAAAAGGCAACATGGGCTAAGTGCTGAGGCCCATCTATAGTGGAATTGGCAGCAAATCCGGCTAGGCAACTAATGCATAGATTTGGGTAGAGGGTGCCATTGCAAGAGGACTCTATGTAGGTCATTGTTTGGGAATTATGCCTGGCTAAGGAAGGCTCAACTGGGGCAAGACTTGAAAAGAGGAAAGAAAGGAAAATGACTAGCAATGTGAGGTTGAGTTGTTCCATCTTGGGTGACAATAGTGAAGCTTGCTTAGTTGAAGAAAATGGCAATGGGGTGTGGTGCTTATATATAGAGAGTTGTTCACATCATCACATGCTTAGCTATTTTGTTTCTTTTTTTCCTATGTTACGTTATTTTACGTCCATTATACGGGCAACGAGTTGGGCTAAGAAAGTTGGGATTAGCATTGACATTAATTAAGCATACATTATACTATTACTATAAGTATAGATAATTATAGATTCATATCAAAGATATTCTACCTTGATACAAAAAAATACCAAGTTGGAGTAGACCCTTGTTTAAGAAGGTTGTTTTCCTTATTTGAGTGCAGTGGTATGTTGAGTAATGTAGCTTAAACTTTAGTTCTTATATATTTAGAGGGTTAGACTTTTTGACCTTAGATTATAATTAAGAACTCCGATCAAGTGGTGAGGAAAAATAAAGGGTAATTTGATCCTTAATTGGGAAGGAAAATGTATGAAACTTGAATGATTAGGGACAATTCAATAAGAGATTATTGATGATTCTGTAGGCTGAATCAAGGTGCAACATGGAGCTTTTAAGGCAATGCCTGCGGGTCTATGTCCACTGGAAAAATGAAAAAGTAAGATAAAAGACACATGTGTAGTTGATCAATTGGTTGGCAAAAAATAATCATAACCCCCAAAATGAAGCTTAGAAGATTCCAGGTGATACAATTTGGATTACTAAAACCACAATAATGTGTAATTCTATGGCTAATTATTGGGTGCTAAATTTTGCAAGTGGGATGGTGAGACACAGTGATATTTCAGTAACAGCAAATACCTGTCCAATCTAATTTCAGTTTCTTATTTTTATTATATTTTAAATTTATATTTTACGTTAGTTTTTTCTTTACCGATATTTTAGATACTAGTGTTTTACCTAATGCGTTATACTGGTGTATATATATAGATTTTCACATATTATAACATTGAAGAATATAATTTTAAATAATTAATATATATATCTAATACTATTATTAATACATACCAAATTTAATAACATTAATATTAAACTTGAAACATATATAATAGTTTAATATAATTTAACATACTAAGCTGATGTTGCAAAATACTTATTCAAAAAATACATTAATTTTAGTGTTATTAGATTATTATTATTCTTCCTGGTTACAAATTAATATTTTTAATTCATAACTGAAAATTGAGTGAGGCAAGTACAATTCAACATGAGAAATATATTATCCTTGATTCTTGTTGATCAATATTGCAAAAGAGATAAGAAATAGTTAATGATTCGAAAAGAGATTGTGCAGACTCTCCATTACTCATCTCTTGAGCTTATATCCTTTTTAGAATAAAAGTTTAGTTTTCAGACCAAAAAAAAGAAAGACTTGTTGGGTAAGCCTAAGCATCTACTTTTATTGGTTCAATTAAATTCTAACCCTCTAGTTTTACTTCTATTTTAGTTGTTTCATAACTAAGTTTATTATTCCAACCAATAAAATTATTCAATATCAATTAAAATCATTATTCACTACTAGTCGATTGACAGTCACATTTCACATTTTTTATTTGTATATTTCATAGTGATTAATTTGTTTTAAAAGTATGTAAGTATGTAGATAAGTTTAAAAAAATAAAGTAATACTAACATAACGTTGGTTGAAGTAGTAATGAGTTTGGATACATTAAGCATGTGATTAGGGATTTGATTCTTGATTCATATGTATGAAAAAAATATAGTTGAAAGTAGTCTTTTTATTTAGAACTAAACAATATGGCGACAAATTAATCTTCCACCTTTCAAACAAAATAATATTACAGGAAAACTTAAAAGAATAAAGTAATAATTTATTATATTCTTTTAAGTGTAACCAATTATAACTGTCATAGAAGTGAGTTGTGGAAATATGATAATTATAAATATAACAAATGTAAATAAAAAAAAATGGGACAAAGGAATATGACCAAATAGAGGGCGAATCCCCTTTATTATTAGTATAGGTATTTACAACTTGCAAAATCAAAATTAAAACTCTAAAAATTATAGTATTGTAAAAGATCGTATCTAAAAGATATTTTAATAAGGTGCATTTTCCTATATTTCACCTAAGGAATTTAAAATTATGTATTACTAAAGTCATTCAAATATACACTAAAAAAACTAAATAAATAGTTATTCCAGTATAAAATAAGCAAGACTTTCAATTTGTTTATGCAACAAAATATGTGGGTTTGTTTTTCTAATTTGTTATAAATTAATAAAATTTAATTGCTCCTGTAAAAAAAGGATTAAAAGTATAGTTTTTTTAAATGTTAAAAACATAAATTACAGTCAGAAGGACGCGTTTAATAACTGATATTGAATAATATTATATTAGCTACTTAATATGTTGTAAATATACATTGTAAATATCAATTTATAACTGGTGATAACCATAAAAATATGTATTTGGCATTTGGAGTATATTGTGATTGCGTTGTGTTCAAATACTTAATATCCTTAAAACTTACATAGAAATTAAAATATATGTTCCTGATTCATTCTTTTCTATCAAATTCAGTAAAACCCGGGGTAAGATTCCGTGAAATTGGCGAAGTTATTAATCGTCATGCTTCAATGTCAGGCTTCTCAGTGGTAATGCATTACTTTTTTTGAAGTTATCTATTTAATTTTCTTTGTTCACATGGCGGATGGTTATTACTTGTTCCTTAATTATATTTTCCCTTGCTCCTCTAGGTAAAATCGTATTGTGGTCATGGAATTGGAGAGCTCTTCCATTGTGCACCAAACATTCCTCATTATGGAAGTATCCTTTCCTTGGTTTAAAGGCACTGCAAGGCATGGGAAAAATATGTTTGGAAATTATTTTTTGCATCCTCTGATGGTTGATCTAGCATTCAGCACAATATGTACTTTTCTTTTAATATAAAGGGACTGGTTGTTGGGCATAAAATGACTGTTGCAAAAGTAGTAATGATTTTATGGATCTTAGCCATTCACTCTTGTTCTTATATAGAATCGCATGGTATCTGAAATAGGTACGTGTACGGTATTTTCTTCCTTAAGCAGCCACTGATGAGCGTCTTCGACCAAAGGGGTGGGTACCTGCAAAGGCACTCTGACGCTCAAGTTAGGTTACGCTCAAGTGTGATTTTCTGTAATGGATGATAGCATACCTCTTTAGGATGAATCTGATTGATTCTTATAGAGCGTTCGTGGAGCCCCCTGGCAATCCGCATGGGGTTCACGTACTGTGGGATCGTGTTCTGATATGAGGTGCCTTCCTCCCACTACTTGTTCAGGCAGATATCTGATAGTATCGCGTTTGAGGTTGTCCCTTGTCGCGGGCAGTTATGGTCTCCATACTTTTGCAGAATCATGGTTGGCAGTTGTCAAAGCCAGCGCAGACCTAACGATTGCTGTCGAGGTCTACTGCTGGACTTCGGCAGACTGACGACCATGACGGGGTACTGACTTGCGGAGTCACGGGGGATATACGCAGGGTTTAGCCTATTGGATGGGGTATTGTATCTCGGTCGAGAATAGTTGCCCTCAGCTTGGCGCTTAGATGAGACATCTAAGTGTCAAGGTACCCACGTTTAACAGGAGCACACGACACACAGTGAATCAAAGGGATCCAAATAAGAGTTAACGCCGGATCTCACGATGTTTTCTAAAGAGTCGAGGTCCATGATATATTATAGTATGCCTCCGGGGTTGACGTGTAAGGCCGGGATCCTAGTCGGATTGCTCTGCTTACGCTGTCATTTCGCCTTCCGATGTATTTCATATGTTGCCTCCTTTTCCCGGGATCCATCATCAATCACTTTGGTATTTAGGATGTCACATGACTTTGGTTTAAAAACTTTGTCTGAGGTCCATTACTTATTGCTTTGATGTCTAGGATCCCTCGTGACTTTGGTATATAAACCTTGTTCGGGATCCATTTCCAATCACTTTGGTATTTAGGATGCCACGTGACTTTGGTTTAGAAACCTTGTCCGGGATCCATTACCAATTGCTTTGATGTCTAGGATCCCTCATGACTTTCATATAGAAACCTTGTCCGGGGTCCATTACCAATCACTTTGGCATTTAGGATGCCATGTGACTTTAGTTTAGAAACCTTGTCCGGGGTCCATTACCAATCACTTTGGTATTTAGGATGCCACGTGACTTTGGTTTAGAAACCTTGTCTGGGGTCCATTACCAATTGTTTTATTGAGTTAGTAAAGGGCTATGGTTCGTACAAAGTGCTTCCATAATGATTGGGGTATATCAAACACGAAGTAAGTTAGGAGACTAGGCCTTAGAAGGCACTTAGTTGTAGTACTTCCTAAGTTTGTCCGCATTTCAGAAGTTCTTCACCGGCTTGCCAATTAGTGCCTTCAAAGTATAAGCTTCCTTGCTAGTGCTAAGCTCAATTCGGTATGGGCCTTCCCAATTCGAGGCTAACTTCCATTGGGAGTCATTCCTTCCTCCGATGTCAGCTTTATGGAAAACTACATAGCCTAGCTAGAATGTATGATTGTTGATTAAGGACAAAGAATGTATAAACCATAAATAAATTTATCCTTATCAATAATTTTTGTGTCTCATATAAGTTGAATATATTTATTCTAGATTATTGTATGATACTATGTGAATTACATGTTTGGAAGTAGCCATAACATCCTAGGCATTGTAATAAAAGGATTATTACTTGGCCCCATAGGGAAATAATAATTAATAAAGGTTATAAAATGGACTAAAAAATCATAATAGGACATTTCTAAACCCACAGGTGTGATTTACTTTATTATGATGTTAAGTGTCCATGCATAAAGTTTGTAAATTCTATATATGATTTGCACCTCTGCTCATAGGAAGGTTTGAATTTACTTGTTAAGTTTTTTATTTTCGTAGCATTGACATGTGTAATCCTTATATTACAGTTGTTCCTACTCATTTTCTTGAGTCTCGAATTCCTTTGTTGATTAGTGACAATTATCCTGATTAGAAAGAACTAATTCTCTTGACCTTGGAGTGTATGGAATTGGACTTGACACTACGTGTGGATGAACCACCCATCCCCGTGGAAGGAAGTGCTCAAGAAGAAAAGGCTAACTATGAGCGGTGGGAGCGATCTAATCGCTTAAGTTTGATGCTTATTAAGTCTCATATAAGCAAGAGCATTAGGGGATCCATTCCTGAATGTGATAAGGTAAAAGCTTATATGAAGGCTATTAAGGAGCAGTTTGTTAGCTCTGACAAGTCGCTGACCAGCACTCTAATGAAGAAGCTTTCAAGTATGAAGCATGACAAAATTAGGGGTGTACGTGAGCACATCATGGAAATGAGGGATATTGTTGCTAAACTTAAGTCCCTTGAATTAGAAATTTCTGAATCATTTGTTGTTTATTTCATACTCAATTCTCTTCCTACTGAATATGGTCCTTTCAAAATATCCTACAACACACATAAGGATAAATGGTCAATCAATGAACTTCTGACCATGTGTGTTCAGAAGAAGGAAAGATTGAAACATGAGACACCTAAAAGTGCTCACATGGTGACTCAGGATAAAGGAAATGGGAGAAGAGGCAATGGTGATCCTGGAATCCGTAAAACTGTTCAAATGAAGCAAAATGGGAATAAGGGAAATTGTTTTTTCTACAAAAAGGCTAGACACATGAAGAAAAATTGTCCTAAATACAAGAAATGACTTGAAAAGAAAGGTAATTTTGCCTTAACTTGTTTTGAATCAAATTTCATTGAAGCTCCTAGCAATACTTGGTGGATTGATTCAGGTTCTACAATTCACATTGCTAATAATATGCAGGGTTTTCTAAACCTATGGAAACTAGTGGGAAGTGAACAAAGCATCTATACGGGAAATCGGATGAGTTCACATGTGGAAGCTATTGGGACTTATAAACTTGTTTTGAATTCTGGTCTTAATTTATGTTTGGAGAACACTTTTTATGTTCCTTCAGTTACCATAAATTTCGATTTTGTTTCTAGACTTACTCGTACTGGTTTTCAATTTCATTTTCGTGATGTTTCTTTTGAATTATTGCATGATAATAAAGTTGCTGGTTCTGGTTATTTGGTTGAAAAATTATTTAAGTTTGAATTATATCTTGTTTTTTAAACAAGTCTCATAGCTTTACATACCACCAATGTTGGTACTAAGCGAAGTATTGTGAATGAGGATTCCTCCATGCTTTGGCATAAGATGTTAGGGCACATTTCTCTTGAAAGACTTAAGAGATTAGTAAAGGAAGGAATTCTTAAGAATATTGACTTTACTGACTTTGGTACTTGTGTGGAATGCATAAAGGGAAAGCAAACCAACAAGACCATTAAAGGTGCCAAAAGAAGTAATGAGCTTCTTGAAATTATTCATACGGATATTTGTGGTCCATTTCCCACGCCTTGTTTAAATGGTCAGAGATATTTTATCTCTTTCATCGATGACCATTCAAGATTCATGTATCTCTATCTTTTGTTTGAAAAGTCAGAAGCACTTGATGCTTTTAAAGTTTTCAAAGCAGATGTAGAGAAACAAAAGGAAAAGAAGATAAAAATTGTAAGATCATATAAGGGTGGGGAATATTATGGAAGATACATAGAAAAAGGGACAACAACCCGATCCGTTTGCTAAGTTCCTTATAGAAAAGGGTATTGTTACCCAATATACTATGACTGGTACATCACAACAAAATGGTGTTGCTGAAAGAAGGAACCATATGCTTATGGACATGGTTAGAAGCATAATTAGCAGTTCAAAAGTATTACCTATGTCCCTATAGAGTGAAGCCTTGAAAACTGTTGTATATGTATTAAATAGGGTGCCATCTAGGGCTGTTCCAAAGACATCTTTTGAAATTTGGAATGGATGGAAACTTAGTTTAAGATATTTACACGTATGGGGTTGTCCAGTTGAAGTTAGGATTTACAATCCAAATATTGGGAAATTGGACTCAAGAACCACTAGCGGCTATTTTATTGGTTATCCAACCAACTCCAAAGGATATAGGTTTTATTGTCCTTCTCACACTCCTAAAGTAGTTGAAGCTAGAAATGCAAAATTTCTTGAAGATCATGAAGTTAGTGGGAGTGAAAATTCTCAACAAGTAGAATTTGAGGAAATAAGGGAATCACTTTTGATACCCTTACATGCATTGGATCTGGTTAGTGTTCAACGTAATTAACACGATACGGTTGAACATCATCCAAAACCACCTGTTGAGGATATACCACATGAGAAACCTATTAATAAAGCCTATTGATCAAGAACCAATAGAAGTAAGAAGATCTACAAAAGCTAGAAAATCAGCAATTTCTAGTGATTATGTCATGTACCTTCAAGAATCTGACTATGATGTTGGACCTAAGGATGATCTTATTACTTTTTCACAAGCCATGAGTAGAGAAGACTATAAGTTGTGGTACAATGCCATGAAAAATGAAATGGAGTCTATGGCTAAAAATCAAGTTCGGGATCTAGTAGAATTACCAGAGGGAGTCTCTACTGTATGTTGTAAATGGGTTTTTTAAACCAAAAGAGATTCAACTGGTAATGTCGAAAGATATAAAGCAAGACTTGTAGCCAAATACTTTACTCAAAAAGAAGGTATTGATTATCATGAAACCATCTCTCCGGTTTCTAAGAAAGATTCATTTAGAATAATCATAGCCTTAGTAGCTCATTTTGATCTAGGGTTACATCAAATATATGTGAAAATAACTTTTCTAAATGGGGATCTTGAAGAAGTGTACATGTCTCAACTTATGGGCTTTGAAAGTGAAAAAGGTAAAGTTTGCAAGCTTAGAAGATCTATATATGGGCTAAAACAAGCTTCCTGCTAATGGTATATAAAGTTCCACAACGTCATTTCCAAATATGGATTTGAGGAAAATGTGGTAGACTAATGCATATACCTTAAGGTCAGTGACAGTAAATTTATCTTTTTAGTCTTGTATGTAGATGACATTTTACTTGTAAGTAATGATTTTGGCCTCTTGCATGATACAAAACTTTTCCTATCACAAAACTTTGATATGAAGGATATGGGTGAAGCCTCCTATATCATTGGCATGGAGGTTCATAGGGATAGATCTCTAAGGACATTGGGACTATCTCAGAAAGCCTACATAGAAAAAGTTTTGAAAAGATTTAATATGCAGAATTGTTCATCAATTGTTGCACTTATAGTTAAAGGGGAAAAGTTTAATCTCAATCAATGTCCCCAAACAACATTGGAACAAGAGGAAATGAAAGGCATTTCTTATGCTTCAGCAGTAGGAAGCCTCATGTATGCTTAAGTCAGCACTAGGCCTGATATTACATTCGCGGTAGGAATCTTGGGAAGATATCAAAGTAACCCAGGCATGGAACATTGGAAGACAGCAAAAAGGGTTATGAGATATCTTCAAGGAACTAAGGATTACAAGTTGACATACAAGCATTATGATACTTTGGAGATAATAGGATATTCAGATTCTAATTTTGCTGGATGCATGAACTCTAAAAGGTCCACTTTGTAACACCCTTTTGGGGATGTCACACATAAAAGAAAATAAAAGAAATAGAAATAAAATCTACCCAAGTTGTGAAATATTTGTGAAATATTATTACGGGTCGTAAAATAATTCCTGATAGACAGAAATATGATATAAAAAGATAAAGCGGAAAATACGAAATAAAAAAAACATCATCACTGATAATATACATATGGTTAAGTTATAAGTTGTACAAATAATTTACAACTAAGACTACAAATATTTAAACAAAAACAAAAAGAAAGCAATAAAAGAGTTAATATACATACGGACATATTATTACGACGCGCCAAAAAAAAAAACATCATGGTTATCTAATCCTCTGATGGATCACTATCAGCCTGAAAATGATCATCAGGGGATAAATATCCCGGATGCCTCGACACACGGCGATAACGGGATCGCGCAGTCGATACGATGCTTATCTCACTAGGCTCAGGGTTTTCAACACCCCAATAACGCCTAATGGATAAGGGCAACTCTAAGTGCGTAAATAACGCGTCGTCGTCATGACAGGCTCATCATCAAAACGATGACGTAGAATCACGGTCACACGTCCCGCATACGTCACGAGTCACGGTCTCCTCGTAGATGCCAAGCCGAGCACCTCCATGAAACACCAACTCTATGAATCCCAAAAATCCTCGCCGCCATCCTCACAATCAATCCGGAGGATATGGATGATCGGATGGTTCTTGATCGTCACACCGGTCGCCCCGTCTGCACGCCGATCTTCCTCCTCTTCGGGTACACAATCTCAAGAGGCTGTTCCTCTTCCTCAAGTCTTTACCGCGTAAAATAAATAAACAGAAAATACATATAACAAAGAGGTAAGACAACATAAAATCATCACAACATGGTCAATAAAAAGATGACAAACAATATATACATACAGTTCATGCAATACATAAAGCTTTAACAATTACAATAATTAATTGAAGTAAAATTTAGATATCATCACAATATGTCACAATCACGTATAAAACCTCACAGATAAAATAAGAAATATAAAATACACAGATAAGATATAATAATCAATAATAACAAGAATCAGATAAAATAAATAAATAAGATATAGATAAAATAAATAGATAAGATGGAAACAAATAGACATAGAGATAAATAATATAACAAAATCCTACTCCATGGAGCTAAAGAAAAACACAAGTATCGAGAGAGAGGAATGATTCGCAAAATCTAATAGTACCACGGCTGCCCCACCAACTATTCCGCGGTCACACGTTGCGTCTATAGCCCCACGACACAGAATCCATCAATCCAGGCGTGGTGTAGTTCACGGCCTCACGTTGTGTCACTACGAGCAAATGTACTACTAGATTCCACCAATCTCGATTAAATATAGTGTATGTTGAGTACCATAGTGCGCTATCGGTTTACCACGGCCCAAATGGAGCTACCAACTCCGTCCACATGTGGGATCCCGTACACTAAAGTCTCCAAGTTCATTAGAACAATGAACCACACTACGTTTATCGCATCGACACCACGATGTGATTCGTCTCGTCAACCAATCCACCAAATACATGGCACACACATAAAAAAAAAAAAAAAAAAGATGGAAAGCACATGTACGGGTTCACATTTTTCCGACAAAGAAATAATTCTCAAAAACTCATGACGGGTTCACATTTTCCCGACAAAGATATAGATTTTCAAAAGCTCAGACGGGTTCACTTTTTCCCGATAGCGAAAAATAAATATGGTTACGGTCAAATCGCGTAGAAATTTTATCGCATTTTTGAAATATCGTCGTTTTACAAACGTTTAAAAATCGGGTAAAGATATTTTTCTGTTTTTAAAATCGCGTAGCATTTTTAATACGTTTTCTCAATCGCGTAGGATTTTTAAATCATTTTCTTATTCGAATGCCTTTAAAATTACCGTTTAAACAGATAGAAATAATAATTTGTACATTTAAACTACGTAGAATAATTTTTCATACCGCATACCTGTCATTAGGATATTTTGACTATCCTATAAGTTCATTTTTACTAAAAATTGACAAAGATTTTGTTTATAGACTTGTAATAATGGTTTTCTAAATTTTCCATAAAATTTTCTATTTACCTAATTTTTTTATCCATATCATTTAATTCTCTTTTGAAATCTCTAACATGCTTCAAAACCTAAAGTGAGCTATATGTTAGAAAATTTCTCAAAATTTCTGTATTTTACTTCCTAATGATAAAATCACTAGTTTTAATCCTTTAAACTTAATTCTACTCAATTGGTCTCTTCAAAAATCATTATAGAAAATTTCTTGTTAACTTGTATTATTTCTTTTTGATTGAAAAAGGTTTGAAACCAAGTTTTAGAAATCATAATTACCTATAGTGGCATGTTGGCGAATTTTATAAAACTTTCTCATTTGATTTCTAAATCATGTCAAAGGTATTATCTTATCTAAATTCATTAAATCATGTTATAAGGTAATGATTTTGGAATCAAATAAATCTTTTAGGCATGTTGGCCCAAAATGTACTAAATCTTTACCATTTGATTTATAAATTCCTTTTCTTTGATCAAAACCATTTGAAACCTTCTTATTTCTCCTAATCAATTAAATTGCACTTTAGGAAAAATGAAGAGAACATTTTGGTCCTCACACTTTGGCATTGCCGTGAGCTAAGGAATGTGTTCTTTGGAACACTCATGCAAATTTACACATGTTATTCACATCCTAAACCTTATCATACAATTCTAACACATGCATTTATATCTCTAACACATGCAAAATATTTCTAACACATGCAAAATATTTCTAACACATAAAACCTAATTTAAAGCTTATAGACATACAATCAAAAACTATTAGACATGCAAGATTATTACAATTACCAAATAAGAAAGCTACTAACACATAACACTTAAGCTACTAGCAACCACAAAAATTAACAAATACACATCATTAAACACACCACAACCGAATCCTTATGGATTCTACAAACAACCCATCTTCTTACCACCATCAAGGGATGATAAGAATTGTCTTCCTCTTACCTTAAATGAAGACAAAAAAACTTGCTTTCTCACCTCCTAGGTCACGGTTTTCACTCCACCAAACACCTAAAAATCTCAAACAAAACCTACATGTTATTAACTATGAAAAAGAAGCTAAACCATGGAAAAATCATGGCTTAGAACTTTGAAAAAGAATAGAGAAAAGAAAAGCATGAAATTTTACCTTCTAGGTAAAACTTCCAAGGTTGGTTTCCAAGCCCTAGATGGAAGAATTTGAAGAAACTTCCAACTACAAAGGTTCTTAAAATGGTGTTTAAGTTAAGGAAACTTGGTTAGAAAAATTTTTGGATGGTTGGATGGTGTAGTTTGTGTCTTGGCCGAATGGAAGGAAGAAAATGGACATCAATGGTAGCTAGGTTTTTGAAGAGAGAGAAGAGAGAAAAGTGATGAAGATGGAAGGTGATTTTTGGCTTTCTCTCTCCAATGGCCGTAGCCTTCTAGGGCAAAGGATGTGCATGGATTTGGCTTCATCCAAGCCATTGAACACATCAAAGGTCAAGATCAAATCTTGCTTAACAAGCTTTAATTCTATTGGTTGCTCATGGTGACTCACCTGGCTTAGTCACACTTGCACAATAAATGCTCACTGAGTCACTAGCCGAGTCACTTTCGAAAGTTCTACAAATTACGGTGATTAATTAAGCTACCGATCTAACCGCTTTGCTAATTGTGGGTCCCGCAAAATATTTCCTGTCCATCATTACTAAAACATACTTGACTAATAAAATAATATTATAATAATATAAAATTATTTTATTTGACAGCTTAAATCCTAAAAATTAAAAGATTACTTTTAGTCTCATTCAATCAGTTAAGTAAGATCCCCAATTCTAAATATTAAAATAAGATTTCCCCGGCCCTAAAAATATTATTTTCCCGCTTCGAGCAAATCACACAAAAAGTCCATAAAAATTTACGACAAATTTTCGTGCATTAAATCAAGAAGAAAACAATTAAAAACAGACAAAAACAAATAAAACAAAAGATGCGTTCGGGACGTAACGGTCATTTTCTCATTTTTTCCCACAACGTAGGTAATCGTCCAAAACGTTCAAATAAAATATCCAGCAGATTATTTAGTGTATATCTTTCGAAAAAATTAATACAAAGAGTTCGAAAAAATTTTTATTTTACCGTCTCAAGCAAACTACGTAAAACGATCAAATAAAATTTGAACCTGTATTATCGTAGTTGTTTTCATACAAAAATCAAGAACAGAAAAATAGGGACACAGCGGTCATTCATACAAAAGCATGAAAAACAGAAAACAGTACATTCAGAATATTTTCTAAAAATTGGGGCGTTACACACTTCATGCTATATTTTCTTTTTAGCCGAAGGTGCTATCTCTTGGAGAAGTAAAAAGCAAACAATTGTTGCATCATCCACTATAGAAGCAGCATTCATTGGTTACTACGAAGCCACATCACAAGCTAAATGGTTGAAGAACTTTGTTTCTGGTCTTAAGGTGGTAAATTCAATTGAGAGACCATTGAAGATATTTTGTGATAGTTTGGCTACAGTATTCTTCTCAAAGAATAATAAAAGTGGAAGCTGAAGTAAGCATATAGATATTAAGTTCTTGGTTATAAGAGAAGACATCAAGAGAGAGTTGGTCTCTATAGAGTACACAGACACAGAATCCATGATTGTTGATCCACTAACTAAAGGATTGTCGGCTAAGGTGTTTCAGAATCATGTAATTCATATGGGTCATACTAGTTTACGTTAATATTTGTATTTTCTTTTATATGACTTTGTGCACTTTAAGTTTGTCATGTAAAAGTTTTGATTTAAATCAATAAAGTTTGGACCCTATATTCACTCAGAAAGGTTGTGCATTGTAATACATGGAAGGAAATGTTTATCTTAAATATAACCGCCATGATTCATGTATAATAATTTCTAAGTGGCTATATCAAAGTTGACAAGTTATGGTCATATTGTCAAAATAAGGATTATCATTAATAGTATATGAGCCAAGTGGGAGAATGTTAGAATTCTGAATGTATGTGGCTCATATATTGGCAATGGTGACACTTTGATAAGGGAGCTATTACAAATTGATGAGGCAGCAACTGTTACAAAGTCCAAAATAATTGGCTCTTAATGGAGGAGCCAATATAGGAGCAGTTATGCTTTTACATTTTATGAAAGGGGTCCCTTGCCTTACTTATAAAAAGGCTTGTGATGCTCCATTGATTCACATACTTCAGAGGCTAAGGCTAGAAGAGCTCTCTCTCCTTTCTTTCTAAAATCTCTCTGTTTTCTTTTGAGTTTTAGGTGCTTGATGTAACATCCCAAATTTCCTACCTCTTAAACAGTAATTTTGACAGTTAACAGAATTTTACTGTTTAGTAATTTCTGGATACTGTAAAATTATTTTAATTATTCCGTTAGCGTATTTGATCGTTTTGAGTGATTTACTCCGTGTCAGGAAAATAAAAATTTTCGGGCCGGGGAAAACTTTACGTAATTTAATTTTTATCGTTAGGTAATTAATTTACGTAATCTGATTTGATATTTGTGAATTTATTAATTTTTATGATTTTATGTGTGATTTTGAAATTTTTATGGTTTGTGGGCCCCACGAGGTGTATGTGGGCCTAGGTGGCCATATGTGAGCCCAGGTGGGTCCCACAAAGTGAAAAATTTTTCTACGCATAGAAAAATTTGTACTGTTTAGACGGAGGCAGGGGACCTCACTAAACCTGAATCCAGAAATAGTTTTTAAAATTTTCTTGTATCTTGTTTTTATCGTATTTAATTATCTGATGATAAAAATACAAGAAAATATTATTGGTAGGATACAAGAATAAATATTATACTGCGTAGTCAACAAAGAGAGCTTGACTTGATTTATACCCTTGGATGAGAATACTTAGTTTGAATATTAACCATTGATTTAATCAAAGGTTAAGAAACAAACTTAATAAAGAAGCTTTCTTGATAATAACCATTGATTTAATCAATGGTGTGAGAATAAGCTTGGTTAGGAAGACTTTGATATCAACCATAGATTAAATCAAGGGTGGAGATTTAATCTTAAAAAGTAACAAAGACCATTTATGACCATTGGATGAAGAATTAATCAAGGGTAGAGATTTGGTCTTCTAAAATGGCAAAGACTAATTATAACCCTTGGATTTAAAATTTGAAGAAGCAATCTTGACCCTTAATTTTGGAGACACATCTAAGGGCTAGAATTTAAAGGAGAAAAATCCAATGGCCTAGATTTAGTCTTCTAAAATTAAAAATCTACCTAAATCCTAACCATTGAATTAATCAATGGCTAGAAATGCTTCAAATGGTGGCAAATAATGAAGACAACTTTATTGAATGCATTATGTAGAGAAGGTGATGGTTTTGGAGTGTTTAGAAGACAAAGAGACAAGCTTTATGTCATTTTTGCATGTCTTGGTCAAGTTAGACATCATAATGGCTTACTTTTGATTTTTGCACTCTAAGGAGAATGCTTGAAGGGGGGGCACGGTTTTGGTGCTACATTATGAGCATTGAAAGACCATAATTTCATGCTTTAGTCATTATTGTCTTCCTTGGTCTTCATTGATTCATTTTCAAGAAGGAAACTTAAAAATTTTCTCTCATCTCCTTTCTTCTCTCGATTTCGCCAAGCCCTCCAAGAGCACCTTCCATCACTCAAAAATTTCATCCAACTTGATTTTCTAAACCTAAACATCATTCTAATAATATCTCTAGTTATGAGTTTTTCCAAAATCATTCATCTTGATCTTCAAATTCAAGCTTCAAGTTTCTATCAAAAATCAAAAATTTCATCTTTGTTCTTCAAGAGATATCATTCGGTCAAAACCCCTAAAATCACCATCCAATCTCTTTTAATTTCATCCAACTTTAGATCTTGAATCTCCATGATATTCTAAGTAACTTTCATGTTGAAGACTTCTTCTAAATCATTCATCTTCAAGGAGTTTCTTCAAGATCAAAGTTATTGGGTTTTTGAGGTGAAGTATAAGGAAACTTCATTTTCTTCTCTCTTTTTCATGATCTAAACCATGTTTGATCCATGATTCCTCTTAATCAAGCTTGATATGTTAATTTCTATGTATTTTGTTTTGTATTTGAGAAGTTCTTGGTGATGAAGGACTTGGAAAAAGAAGCAAAACAAGAAGTTTTTGAGGATCTTCAAGAGGTAAGAGGGAGATCCATCTCACCAACCAAGCATGGTGGTGAGAGATGGTATTTTATTTGATGGATGTGGAATCCATGTGAGGATTCATATCCATGGTCATGTAATTAATTTATGGGTGTTTATGAGCTTTGATTAATTTTCTATGCTTGATATGCTTTGCATGATTTTATAGCTTTGATGATATGCTTGATATGTTATACATGCTTTTATGACTTGATGGTGGAAAGGAAATTGATTTTTGGCTCCAATAGCTAAGGAAGAGCTACGGTTTTGATGCCCTTGATTAGGGTTCATGTTGAAAATTTTCAAGAACAAAAGAATTAATTTTTGATCCCTAGAACATGGTGAATTTTAGTCAAGACACCTCAAGATAGGTGTTCACAAAATTAATATTTTCTTGAATGATGAAAATGGATGTTTAGAAAAGTAAGGAAAATAAACAAAAAATTTATTTTTCAAAGAGTACATGAATACGGTTTTAAAAGGATTTTTATTGATTTATTTTGTATAAAAAGTTTCTAAGTGTTTTACTAAACATGAGATTTAAAAGAAAATAGCAATGATAATTTTAAGAATTTGCAAAGAAAGTGCAAAAAGGATTTGTAAGGAAAGTAAAAATGAATTTGAACAAATGAGTTTGGTTTTTATGACCATCGGTATTCCGGTTTTGAAAATAAAGAATTTTTAATGGTTTTGTTTGTGTAAAACCATATCAATTTAGGAGGAAAATATTTGATGGCTTCAATGGCCAAAGACTCTACGATTTTTGGAGGTTGGAATAATTTTGGTTTTATGAAACAAAGTAATTTTAAAGTGGAAACAAAATGTTTGAACAAAATGTTTTAGTATAAGGATTTTGGAAAGGGAATCAAAGTATTTTATCACTTGAGAAATGAACTTTCATATGAAAATGAAAAAGAAAAGTTGCAAGGGTTTGAATCTTAATTTGTTTTGAAGAGAATTGATTTTAGAATTGACTTGGGAAAAATAGAGAATATAATGGTGTTTTGAAAATTTACTAACGTAGAACTTATTTTCAAGTTTTGAAATACGTTAGAAAATGTCAAGTTTTGAAACGTTGATTTACATCAACGGAAAAGTGATTTTGTGAATTATATTTTGAAAAAGAATTTCTTGAGTAAAGAATCATGGAAAAATATTTTCTTGAGTAAGAAAATATATTAAATGAAGTATAAAGTTATATTATTTTGAGAAAAGTTAAAAAAGAATTTTTAAATGACAAGAAATATTTTCTCAGTAATGAAATTGTGGTGAAAAATTATTTACATATCTTAAAAACGTGATTTTTAAGTTACGTGATATGGAAAAAATACTTCTATGTGATTTTAAATACGTTGAAATATTTATACGCAATTTGAATTTACATTTAAAGATTTTACGTGATTTGAACTACTGTTGATAAATCACTACGTGATTGAATAGAGATAGAAATTTTTTTTTATGCGATTGTGAAAATGGGGGAAAATTGTTATGAGATTTGGAAAGTGTTTTAAATATTTTGAGAATGATAGAAAATGATTTACGTGACGTAAAAGAATGATTTTTAAGTTACGCGATTTTGAAACAGTGGAAAAATACTATGCGATTTTGAAAAACGTATATTTTTACGCGATTAAGAAAAACGTTAAAAAATTAGTACGTGTTTTAAAAGTGCAACAGAAGAGTTGCTGTATTTTGAAAACGTAATGTGAAATGTTATTGTATTGTGAAAACGTAATGTAAGTGTCGCGGATTGTGAAAATATAACGTAAACGTTTGAATTTTGAAAATGTAACATAAGTGTTACGATATTTTGAAAACGTAATATAAACATTTTGGAATTGTGAAAACGTAACAGAAACGTTTTGGAATTGTGAAAATGAAACGGAAATATTACGCAATTTTGAAAACACGATGAAAGTGTTTTATAACTATGAAAATGTGATAACATGATTTTTGCTGTTGAAAAATACAGTATAATTTGGTGCATTTTATATGCATTAGAAAAAGATGCTTGTGATTGGATTTGGTGCATTATACATGCATTGGGAAAAAAATATGCGTTGAGGCATATGATACATTGAACAAATGAAATTGAAAAGATTTAGCCCTTTGGGGTTGGACTTGCACGGATATATTCGTGCATTGTATATGGCCCTTGTGGTTGAAGAGGGAATGAGAATTGATAGTGAGGTCTATGATGGATCTTGGGGGCGTCGAGGCGCGGTGGTCGACCAAGTGGACAATTGGCGAGTAGTACCGTGTCACTTGGTGATGCAGTCCGTTGCAACGCATTGACGATACCCGACAAGAACACGATTCTTTTCAACAACTGGAAGATTGTCTTTGGGCTAAGGCTGACAATTGACAGAGCATTCTCCTCGAAATTGTGAAAACCTCCATGGAGTTGTTTTTGAAAAAAAAACTGAGTCTATGTGCACATGCATAACATATGCATAAATTTGAGTATCCATATCTGCATGATATATATTAATTGAGGAATATTGGCTATGACAATTGTTTTGAAATACTTGGATGATGATGATGATAATCATGTTGATGGCATTATTGTGATTATTGTGTGATGATAATAATGTTAATAGTATGATGATGATAGTTAATTAATGTTGAGTGCATTATTGAAATTCTAGTATGACATATCTGTATGATATTGTTGTTTGTGTTATCTCCGATGTCTGCCATGTTGGTATTGGCGTAGGTGATCTCACCTCTTTGTTATGTTGTTTTCTTTGTGTCTCAGATTGTTAAAATCAAATAATAGAAGGATCGAGTTGTCTTAGACATAACAGCAATGAATACTCCGAGATGGGTGACAACAATAAGGAGTGAACATTCAGACTCGAAGGTGTGCGTGTTGACAAAGAACGGATGTAGAATGATGTCCGTGCAAACAAGACGGATACACAATAGAATAAGTATGATAAGTTTTAACGGTAGTGTTGTACCGTGCTAGTAAGTAGGACCCGTCATGGGGGGTTTGCTATCTTGTTAAAAAAAAGAAGAGCCTGTTAGTTTTATATTTCTCTTTAAATTGTGAAATATTAATTGGTGTCAATATTGCATAATGAATAGTTGAAATATGATTTTCAATATTACCTAATATTTTCAGTAAATTTATGTTTCAGTAAAGAAGAAATTTTAAAACCCACTTTTTATAACTCAAACTTTGTGCGAATTTCTTTTCAGATTATGAGTCGGGAGTCAGACATGTGATACCCTAGGGAGGGTGTTACACTTGATATTTTGCTAGTGAGAGATTATGAGTAATAACAATGGCTTCAAGTGGAGGTAGGCTTCCGTTTTTCTGTTCTTGTTTGATGGACTATGGTCCTACATTCTTTACAACTTTCCAATTCATGTTAATGGTCGGTATCATGGACTAATGACAATCATAAGAATACATTTAGTATTCAAGATTGAGGTCCAACAGTTATATCAGAGGGTCATGGGGAGGATAGTGTTATACTATTAGAGTGAGATAAAAAACTTTGACTGAATTTGACTATCTTATTAGGTAAATATACCAAACATTTGATAAAGTCTGATAGTATTTACTTATACTATCAGGTCTTCCTTATACAACGCACTAAACAAGCCTAAAATATATATCAGTTTTGATAGCCCATATACAACAAATGGGAACATTGACAAACCATATGATATTCATACCCATGAATTTTTTAACACCATTACATCTTCTGATCTTCCAAATTATGAGTTAAAACTCAAAATTGGTGTTCCAATCATGTTGTTGAGAAATATCGATCAATCAGCAAGTTTGTGCGATGGAACTAGACCTTCTATTACTCGATTAGATACTCATATCTTAGAAGCAAAGATCATATCTTGAACAAACATTGGCCATAAAGCTTTTATTCTTAGATTGTCATTAACTCCATATGACAACAGGATCCCATTTTAATTTCAATGTAGATAGTTTTCTATATGTCTTTTTTTTGCGATGACAGTAAGTAAAAGTCAGGGGCAATCTCTTCAACATGTTGGCATATACCTTTTAAAACCAGTTTTTTCACATGGGTAGTTATATGTTGCTATCTCAAGGGTTACTAGTAGAAATAGTTTGAAGTTATTAATCACTGATGAAGATGGGCACATTTTAAGCACTACTACAAACATAGTGTATAAAGAGGTCTTCCAAAACTTGAGCTAAGTAAGATATTTACATTTATTTTTATCTTATTGTCGCGACCGGGATCGCGGCGGGAAATATAGCAACTCGCGTGATTTTAAAAAATTGATTAAAATGAAAATGGAGTCGCCACCAATTTTATTTAAATTAGAAAAAATTAGAAAACTTTTTTAGAAAATGGTCTTTGGAACCAGATTGGATTCGGGAGTCGGTTATGGTTAAGGAAGGGTGGAAACTTAATCCCACAAAGACTCCTAACACACCCGTCTCCGAAATCTTGAGACCTTAAGTCAATTGTGCAAAAACTTAATAATCTCAAATTTATTTATTTTACTCCTTAAAAGACTTTGCAAATATTTTATTTTTATTTTTATTTTTTTATTTTTTTATATTATTTTTTTAAGAAAAATAAAAACCAAATTGTGAAAATTTAATTTTAACTTGACAGATTGAAATTACGCTCCTACGTGCACTCAAAGTGCAATGAGGAACTCAAAGTTACGTAGTTCTTTATAAAAAATTTTTGTGGGTTGGTTGATTATTATTTTTTTTTTTTAAAAAAAAGATTTAAATTTTTTTTATTTTTATAAAAAGAAAAATTTAATTAACAGTCGTCACGATTCTGTTAATCAAACTAGAGTTTGAACGAAGCTTGCATCACCCACAGATTTTTAAATTTATTATATTAAAAGGAGATTTTTTTCTTTTCTTTTCTTTTCTTTTTTATTATATTTTTTTTTTACGTTTTTTTTTATATCCTTTTTAAATTTTTTTAGCATTTTCGTTTGTTTGATTTTAAATAAAGAAAACAAAGATAACTTAAGTTTTTAAAAAAAAATGGGCTGCTGGCCCATGAAGAAAAACACAAAGCACGTAAATCATAAGAGGAAAAAAAAAAAGAAAGAAAGATAACAATAGGAAAGAAAGAAAACAGCACCAAACAGAGAGCACACCGTCGTGAGAAGGCAAGTTCAATGGTGAGCAACACAGCGACGCAATGGTGCAAAGGAGGTGAGGTTGCTGGTTTACGGTTGCTGAGATTGATGGAGCTGCTTGGAGGTGGTGGAGCTACTTGGACGTGGTGGAGCTTCACGGTTTCGGGTGGCTTGGTAGTGTGATGGTAGAGGATGGGAGATGGAGTGGAGTGGTTTGCTGGGTTGTGAAGCTGAGAAGGTGGTCGCTTCGTGTGGGTTGTTTTGTTGTGAGTGGAAGGTTGAAGGTGGCTTGGTGAGAATGGAGGTTGATACGGTGATGATGGTTTTGAGTGATGGAGGGAGAGATGGAAGGTGATGGTGAGGGGCTTTACGTTGAGGGTGGTTACGGAAGTGAGGTGATGAATGAGGTTGAAGAGGTGGAGTTATGGTGGTTTTAGCTTGGCTTCACGGTGGCTTGGTAGTGGTTGAGGGACGTAAAAATGGTGGGCTGCTGTTGGGTGGTGGATGGTGAGGGTGAAGAGATGAAGGAGGCTTACGGATGATGAAATGAGTTTCACGTATGCTTGAGGTGGTGGAAAGTTGGTGATGGGTGGATCTGGCCGAGCTCCATGGTGGCTTCGTAGTAGATGGTGGTGTTCTTTGGGTGGAGTTGCTGGAAATGAAGCTACTGTCTTGGACGTTGAGGGGGCTGTTATGGGTTGGAAGCCATGGAGGTGAATGGAGTGGGTTGCCCGTGAGTTTTGGTGGGTTACATGGAGCTACGGCTGGAGGCTGATGAAGGTTGGTTTAAATGGAGAGGCTACGGTTGTGAAGGCTTGGTGATTACGGTGTGGGGTGCTGGAGAGTTATGGCTGGGCGAGCTTGGAGGAGCTACGGTGGGACGAGGTTGATGGTGTGGATTTAGTTGGGCGGAGCTTCGGTCGTCGGGGTGGTGAAGTGAAGAGTGATGATGGGTTACGGTGGAAGTGATGGTGTTATGGAGAGTGAAGGCACTAGTGCGGCTTACCGGTGCACGGTGGAGCTCGGTTGAAGGGAAGTGAAGATGGTGCAACGGTTGGAGGGTGTTAAATGGAGGTGTTGCTTTGGCAATGAAGGAGGATGGGGGTGGTGAGGTTACATTGCGCGGTTGGGTGATTATGGTTGTTGGTTGGAGATGAAGGGATGGAGGTCTGGTTGGTGGTGGAGTTGGTTTTGATTGTCTTTCTTTGTTGGGTGAAGAAAAATGAAGGATGAAGGTTATTCTTCACGTGGAGGAGGTGGCTGCGTTAGGCGTGGAGTTGGTGTTGATGGAGGTTGAAGGATAATTTGTTTGGGCAAGTTTTCGGGTTAGAGAAGAAAACAAAGATTGATGAAGGGGTGGGTTTTTCGTGGGGTGCTGGAGTGGAAAAAAAAAAAAAAAATGAAGAGGGGGAGCTTGGTGCTTGGATGTGGTTGTTGGTGAGAGGACAAGCTGCTGAGAAGGTGAGGGAGATGGTGCGAATGAAGAAAAAGAAATTCCCCCCTGTGAGTCTCCTGTGTGAGTCTCTGTTTTCTTTCAAAAAACCCGAAAAAATGCCTCTCCTCCTGCCTGTGTGTCTCTGTTTTTTTCTTTCAAAGCCAGAAAATATCATCCTCTCCTCCCCTGTGTGTGTCTTTGTGAGTGAATATATAAGAAAAAGTGCCGTGTGTGTCTGGTGGGTGAGTGCAGAGTGGGTGAGTGCAATTGAGTGCAATTTGGAGTGTAATGTGATTAAAGAGTGCAATTGAGTGCCGTGAGTGGAGTGCAATTAGGTGCAAAGTGAATGGAGTGCAATTGAGTGCTGCAATTGAGTGCAATTGAGTGCTGTGTGTGTGGATATGCAAGAGTGATTAGTGAGTGCTGTGTTGAGTGATTAGTGAGTGGATATGCAGAGTGATAGTGAGTGCTGTGCTGAGTGGTTAGATATGCAGAGTGAGTAGATATGCAGAGTGATTAAAGGAATAAATAAAAAAAAAAGAAAGAGTGCAAAAAGAAAGAGTGCGTGTGTCTTTGTAAAAGAAAGTGTAGTGTGTGTTACGTGAGTGAAAGTGAGTCAAAGTGTGATTGCCTTCTTTTTTTTATTATACCTTTTTTGTTATTATTTTTTGTTTTTTTTATTTTTTTTTTTTTTTTTTTTTTTATTTTTTATTTTCTTGTTCTTCTTATTATTATTATTATTTTTAAGACTAAGGTGAGCTTAATCTGTTTAGGCTAAAAAAAGCTAAGTAAAATGGGCTAAAAGGTGGGCCATAATTTTTGATTTTTTTTCTTTTTTTTTTTTAATTTTCCTCTTTTTTTTATTTTATTTTTTAGTCCGGTCAAAATTGAGTGTTCACAGTTGCCCCTCTTTACTTGTTTCTTATTAGATAATAAGAATAACCGTAGTTTTTCAAATTATCGTCGTAAGAAATGAGTAAAGATATGAACTTCAATTTTGTCCGGCAATGCAAAACAAGGCAAGAAATTGAAATGCATGGAGTCGATGCACTCAACAAAAATTTTAAAAAAAGAATGGAGCCAATGCGCTCAACAGAAATTAAAATGAACAGAAATTAAAAATGAATGGAGCCGATGCGCTCAACAGAAATTAAAAAATGAATGGAGCCAATGCGCACAACAGAAATTAAATATGCAAAGAGCCGATGCGCTCAACAGAAATTAAATATGCAAGGAGCCGATGCGCTCAACAGAAATTAAAATGCATGGAGCCGATGCGCTCAACAGAAATTAAAATGCAAGGAGCCGATGCGCTCAACAAAGATTAAAATGCAAAGAGCGATGCGCTCAACATGAAATTAAATATGCAAGGAGCCGATGCGCCCAATGTAAAATTAAAATGCAAGGAGCCGATGCGCTCAACAGAAATTAAAATGCATGGAGCCGATGCGCTCAACAGGAAATTAAATATGCAAGGAGCCGATGCGCTCAACAGAAAATTAAAATGCAAGGAGCCGATGCGCTCAACGAAAAATTAAAATGCATGGAGCCGATGCGCTCAAAATTAAATGACAATGGGCAAACCTGTGTCCCGAAAATTTAAATGACAATGGGCAAACCTGTGTCCCGAAAATTAAATGACAATGGGCAAACCTGTGTCCCGAAAATTAAATGACAGAATTTAAATGACAATGGGCAAACCTGTGTCCCGAAAATTAAATGACAGAATTTAAATGACAATGGGCAAACCTGTGTCCCGAAAATTAAATGACAGAATTTAAATGACAATGGGCAAACCTGTGTCCCGAAATTTAAATGACAGAATTTAAATGACAATGGGCAAACCTGTGTCCCGGAAATTAAATGACAATGGGCAAACCTGTGTCCCGAAATTTAAATGACAGAATTTAAATGACAATGCAATGAGCTGATGCACTCAAAAATTTAAAATGCATGGAGCCGATGCGCTCAAAGAATAAATGACAGGAGCCGATGCGCTCAAAATTAAATGACAGGAATTTAAAATGCAATGAGCCGATGCGCTCAACAGAAAAATAAAATGCAAGGAGCCGATGCGCTCAACAGAAAGTTATAATGCAAGGAGCCGATGCGCTCAACAGAAAATTAAAATGCATGGAGCCGATGCGCTCAACAGAAATTAAAATGCATGGATTTAAATTTTCTTTCCTCTCTTTTTGTTCCTCTTTTCTTTTCTCCTTTTTTCCTTTTTTCTTTTTTTTTTTTTTTTTCTTTTTCTTTTTGTTATTTTATTTATCAAAAGTCCTTTGAACCAGTAACGATCTTGGAAAGCTTTAACCAATCAAACCCTTTGTTCACGTGCTTTTCTTTGTCCGACCCCTTGTTGGCTGAGACTCCCTTAGATTTTCTCATTTCCTTTTTCATTTTTCTGACCACCTTGTTCTCCTTGGCAACATATCACAACCTCGTATCTTGAATTACTGAGATCTTTTAATCTAAATTAATCATTGATGGATTGCTTGCAAAATTGTCAGATCAAATTGTTGACCTTAAGTTTATTTTATTTGAGACAGAAATTAATGGGTAAACATGCATTCATGAATGGACAGAAATTTGTTGAATGAACAAACTTCCTTTTTGTTATTTTGGTAATGACTTTTTGACAAAACACGTACTTGAAAGACAAAAGAAAGGTTGCAAGAAAAATAAAATTTGCCCCAGTATTGATTCTTTGTTCCTCATTCAATTGATTCACTGTAAATGTTTGATAACTCAACCGCTGCCTCTGCTGATACCTCCTTCAACATGAATCCTCTTTAATTCCTCAAAAATTTCACCCCAGTATAGCCAATTCAATGTGAACAACTTGCCCACGTGTAACTGATTGGACGCACATCAAAAATTGCCCCAGTTTGGTGAATCCCTCGAAGAGTTTCTGGCCCACTCTCTTTGAGATGTTTCCTATTTATTTGCCCTTACTTTTGCTTAGACTGCCTCTTCAGGTTTTCAGCTTCTAACGGACTCTTTTTTTTTTTTTTCTTTTTCTTCTCTTTTTTAATTGCTCTAACTTGCTTAGGCCGCCCTTTTGGGTTTTCAACCTAACGACCTTTTTCTCTTCTTCTTTTTTTTTAGGCATAGAATTTCTTGACAACATCAGTATTCACGGGCCTTGGCAATTCTTCTCCATCCATATTCTGTAAAATTAATGCTCCTCCGGAAAATGTCTGTTTGACTATGTACGGGCCTTCATAATTTGGAGCCCATTTTCCTCTGGCATCCTCTTGGTTAGGGAGAATCTTTTTCAAAACCAAATCCCCTGAACGGAATTCCCTCGGACGAACTTTCTTGTTGAAGGTTCTGGCCATTCTGCTTTGATACAATTGCCCATGACAAATAGCTACCAATCTCTTCTCTTCTATCATATTCAATTGCTCATACCGAGTTTTCACCCATTCAGATTCCTCTAACTCTGCTTCCATTAGAACTCTTAGAGAAGGGATCTCGATTTCTATTGGAGAGACAAATTTCCATCCCATATACCAAAGAGAAAGGCGTTGCCCCAGTGCTTGATCGTATATTAGTACGATATGCATGCAAAGCATAGGGTAACATTTCATGCCAGTCTTTGTAGTTTACTACCATCTTAGCAACAATTTTCTTTACATTCTTATTTGCTGCTTCAACTGCACCGTTCATCTGAGGCCTGTAAGGAGCTGAATTATGATGCTTAATTTTGAAATTCTCACAGAACTTTTTAATCTCAGCACCATTGAGATTGGTACCATTATCTGTGATTATCCTTTCTGGAATTCCATATCTGCAGACAATATCCCTTTTGAGGAATCTCAAAAACACTTTTTGAGTGATGCTGACATAAGAGGAAGCTTCTACCCACTTGGTGAAATAGTCAATTGCTACTAAGATGAAGCGATGACCATTGGAGGCTTTGGGATTAATGGGTCCGATGACATCTATTCCCCACATTGAGAAAGGCCATGGAGATACCAAATTATGCAAAGGGAAAGGAGGTGTGTTGACTCGATCTGCATACATCTGGCATTTTTGACACTTCCGTACATAATCTATGCAGTCTGTTTCCATTGTGGACCAATAATAACTACTTCTTAGAATTTTCCGAGCCATCATATGACCATTGGCATGAGTTCCACAGATTCCTTCATGAACCTCAGTCATTATTAGACGAGCTTCACAAGCATCCACGCATCTAAGTAACGTACCATCGTGACTCCTTTTATACAAAACCTCTCCATTCAAGGAAAAGGTCATTGCCAACCGGCGGATAGTCTTCTTATTCACCTCATTTGCCCCAGTTGGGTATTCTCTATGCTGGATGTACTGCTTGATATCATAATACCAAGGTTACCATCTGGCTCGCCTTCCACATTAGCACAATATGCAGGCTCACTGTGCATCTTCACTTGGATGGGTTGAACATTATTATGAATATCCAACTTGGTCATTACAGCTAAGGTGGCCAAGGCATCTGCAAACTGATTCTGGTCTCGGGACAAATGGGAGAAGGTCACCTCCTCAAACTTCTCAACCAACTGGAAAAAATACTTTTGATAAGGTACCAACTTCGGATCCTTGGTTTGCCATTCACCATTCACCTGATAAATGATGAGTGCTGAGTCTCCAAATACTTTTAACTGCTTGATCCCCAAGTCAATTGCGACTTGTAAACCATTAGCACAGGCCTCATACTCTGCAACATTATTGGTGCATTCAAAATCCAGCTTGATAGCAACTGGGTATTGCTTTCCTGTTGGTGAAACAACCACGGCTCCTATGTCATTGCCATGCATGTTAACCGCTCCATCAAAATACATCTTCCAGCCTGGTTCTTCTTCTTCTTCTCCTTCTTCCGCCATCAGTATTTCTCCATCAGGGAACTCAGATGTCACTAGTTGTCCACCCTCCGAGGGGTTTTCAGCGATGATCAGCAATCACACTTCCTTTGATGGATTTCTCGAGTCATGTACTTGATATCAAATTCTGATAGCATCACTTGCCACTTTGAAACTCTTAATGAAATATGATGACTTTCAAATATGTATTTTATGGGGTCTATTCGAGAGATCAACCATGTGGTGTAATAGAGCATATACTGTCGTAGCCGTTTTGAGGTCCATACCAAAGCACAACAAGTCTTCTCAATAGCCATGTAACGAGCTTCACAATCATTAAACTTCTTACTCGGATAGTAAATTGCCTCGCTCCTTCTTTCCCGATTCATCATGTTGTCCCAAAGATTGCCCCCATTGAGGTTGGTAATAGAGTTAGATACAAAATTAAAGGACGACCCGGTGTAGGGGGTACCAAAACAGGAGGATTCATTAAATAAGCCTTTATCTTGTCAAAAGCTTCCTGACATTCTTCATCCCATTTGCCTGGTTGATGCTTCTTCAATAACTTGAATATAGGCTCACAGTGTTGGTCAAGTTAGCAATGAATCGGCAATGTAATTGAGTCTCCCGAGAAAACTCCGCACTTCATGCTCCGTCTTAGGGGGTACATCTCTTGTATTGCTTTCGTTTTGTCCGGATCCACCTTTATTCCTTCTCTGCTAACAATGAATCCAAGTAATTTCCCAGTAGATGCTCCAAAAACGCACTTGGCAGGATTCAACCTCAACTTGTACTTTCTGAGTCTTTCAAACAGCTTACGCAGGACCGCCACATGACTTTCTCCTTCTTTAGACTTGGCTACTATATCATCCACGTACACTTCAATCTCCTTGTGCATCATGTCATGAAACAGTGCCACCATAGCACGTTGGTAAGTAGCCCCAGCATTCCTTAACCCGAACGGCATCACCGTGTAACAAAACGTTCCCCAAGGAGTAATGAAAGTGGTCTTTTCTTTGTCATTGACATCCATGGGAATTTGGTTGTACCCTGAGTATCCGTCCATGAATGAGAACCTGTGATTCTTAGCAGTGTTATCAACCAGAACATCAATGTGAGGGAGTGGGAAATCATCCTTCGGGCTGGCCTTATTCAGATCTCTATAGTCCACACACATTCTGACTTTTCCATCTTTCTTAGGCACTGGCACAATATTGGCTACCCACTCTGGGTGCCTTGACACTTCTACAAAGCCTGCTTCCAACTGCTTAGTCACTTCTTCCTTGATCTTCAGAGACATATCAGGATGCATCCTTCTCAATTTTTGTTTCTTTGCCTCAATATTCGGGTATAGTGGGATTTTATGCGACGCTATCTCTGGGTCTAACCCTGGCATATCCCGATAAGACCAAGCAAAAACATCCATATACTCTTTGAACAAATTGTGATCATTTCTTCAAACTCCGGGTTTTCCACTATTTTCAATTCCTTTTTCTCTTCCTCTCGTCCCCATGTTAACCACCTCTCGCTTCCTCGCCATTCAAGTTAAATCCTTTCTCTCGAGTACTCCAAGTAATTTTGAAAAATTTTCAACAATATCTTCCTCTTCTCCGTTCGGGTCTTCTTCATCAAACATTGCGGGAGAATCAATTGATGAGTTTTCGAAGTCCCTTTCATGAGGCAAACTTTCTATGAAACTCGATCCTGGAAAGCCATTTTGTGTGGAGTTGGAAAAGCGAGAATAAAGCAGAATGACAAAGAAAAAAAACACGATATGGTACGAAATGTAAAAAGAAAAATGGTAAATGCAAAAGGATAAGTCGAAAGTGCAACGAAGGGAAATGTCAATATTCATGCAAGTTCATTTAATTAATGTCTCAAATAACATAAACCATAAGTTCGAACAACTTAAACAGAAATTACTTTGAAACAATCACATCAATAATTGGTTCGATTTCCGGGCTTCTTTAGCGGCTCCTCATCGAATGTGACGGATTGCCTTGTGCTCTTCTTGGCTTTCTTCATGCAAAGCATTGATAGTGAGGCGGTATCGAGGGTGAATGACCTCATCGGGCATAATCACCTCAAAGGTCTTTGGGAATGTTTCCCTCAGATGGGGAATATACTTCGCTTTGCCCTTGTCATTCTTTCTTCCAAGAGTCATGCTCCTCATATGCTCCTCCAGAGATACTTCGTACCCTATCCCAAACTTGTCTGACTTTCCTGGGAGTGACACTGGCGACCGAGTACCTTGCAGCTTTGAACCCAAACCCTTTCCTTCCCGGTATCCACTACTAGCCATGATTCGAGCAACCACCTGATTCACACTTGGTGTGAGAGATTCATCTTTACCGAGTCCAGTTTCAACTACTTCGAAACTGTGCCATAGGTTCTCTTCTTCCTTTTCTGCACTCTCCACATATGGCACTGAAACTGGTTTCGACAGCATAATCTCTTCCTCTCCATGTATGGTGATGACCGACCCATTCTCAATATATTTAACACTTTGATGCAGGGTGGAAGGAACGGCACCAGCGACATGGATCCACGGTCTCCCTAACAGCATGGTGTAGCCAGGCTCCATATCCATGACTTGAAACAGCACTTGAAAATTACTTGGACCAATCTCTAGCGGCAACACTATCTCTCCCATGATGCCTCTTCTATTTCCATCAAAAGCTCGTACCACCATCTCCCGTGGCGACAGTTCATTCTCACTTATTGATAATGATGTTAGAGTTGTCCTGGGCATGATATTTAACGCCGACCCCCCGTCAATCAAAACTTTTGCAACTATGTACCCTTTGCATTTGAGGGTTATGTGCAAGGCTCGCTGGTTCTTCTCAGATTGAGAAATGACTTCCTCATCAGTGAATGTGATCAAGTTAACGCGTTTCACAGGGTCTACCATGTTAACCACGCTTTCGGGAGTAACATCGGATTTCACATAGGCTTCATTTAGAATTTTTAGCAACGCCTTCCGATGCATCTCAGATGTCAAGATGAGTGACAAAAGAGATATCCTGGCCGGAGTCTTTTTTAACTGTTCCATCACATCATATTTGCTCTGCTTCATTATCCTTAGGAACTCCTCTTCCCCTTCTTTCTCTCTCTCGTCTTCTTTTGACATTTCCTCCCTGCTTCCTTCCTTAACAATTTTCTCCTTTTCTAACTCTCCTGGGCCGTAGCATCGCCCACTCCTTGTAATTCCTCCTACCTTGACTATATTAGTCACCAACTCCTCATCTTTGTGTGCTTCAACAATTTGAGCCTTCGAAGTCTCTTCCCCGACTCCTTTTGTCCCTACCTTGGTTTCATAATTCCACGGCACTGAATGAGTGTCATTATAAGCAAATGGCACTAGCTTCTTGATTGTTACCACTACTTTCTCTGACGTCGAGACTTGGTTGAGAGGTGGCACCTTAAGCACAAAGCGTTCGATCACATTGACCTCTTCGGAGGAGATTAACTCTTGTCTCGCATGTATTACTCCCAAAGTAAGCAACCCTTGGACTCGAACCTTGAAGTCCCAACAATTCTCAATATCATGTCCCATTTCTCCACAATGATGAGCACAATTTGACTCTGCATCATATTTTTCCTCTTCTTTCATCGTGGCGGCTGGTGCAGTGATATTGTAGCCAGCTTTCTTCAATCCTTCGAATATCCTTGCCATCGGTGTACGCAAGCTCATAACCTTTCTTATGGATGACCCTTCTACCTCTAAAGCATTCACCACGTCCTTTCCACCATGATTAGGAATTGGGTTGTTAACGATACTGGGTCCAGCCTCTTCCTGGATATCAAGCTTCCCATAGGCAATTAACTTTCTTACTGCAGTCTTAAAAGACTCGCAGTCTTCAATTGAATGCCCTGGGATATCCATGTGATACTTGCAGGTTGAGTTCGGGTTATACCATGATGGAAATGGTGGTTCTAAAGGACGCACAGGAATTCCCGAAATAAGATGAGCATCAAACAATCTTTGGAATAGGTCTGCATTTGAAATGGATAACCTTGGAAAGGGGGGAAGGTTTTGAGGACGAAAGTGGCTTTGGTTTTGGGGGTTCGGGCGAGGTTGTGAGTGGTTTGGGTAATTCTGTGGAGGTGCAGGTGGGTATCGGGTATAAGTTGGGCGAGTTGGTGTATATGGCGGTGGCGAGGGGACATTGTTAACTTGGAATTGTGGTGTTGGGATGAAGTTTGTGGCCGGTATAATTTGGTGGGATGGATAATGAGGCAGTGGCAGTGTTTGGTATGAAAAGCGAGGGTTGGGGTTGTATGATGGTGATGACTTGAGCTATATCGTGGTCTGAAATTCTCAAGTTGAGGTTGGATATAATTCACTTCGGTTCTTTTTCTTTGGCTGGAATCCTTTCTTGAAAGTAGTATTCTCTGTGCTACTCATTGGCAACTTCCCGCTTTGGCCAATATTTCAATTCTTTCTCCATGTTATTAAATCTGCAAAATCCTTATAGGCTGCCCCAGCCATCGCCCCAATAAAAGGGTTTCCTAGGGTCCCTAAGAAATACGAGCACATCTCAGACAATGTTAATGGGGGGCGGACTTGAGCCGCCAATGCTCTCCACCTCTCGCGTATTGCTTGAACGGTTCTTCATTACCTTTCTGCATTGAACTCAATTGTTCTCGGGTTGGGGCTGCGTCCAAGTTGAATTTGTACTGGTCCATAAATAGGTCAGCCAAGTCTGTCCAACGAGAGATCTTTGAGCGATCCAACTGAAGGTACCATTCTAGGGCGGGACCTGTAAGACTCTCATGGAAGAAACTGATGAGGAACTTATCATCCCTAGACCAAACAGCCATCTTAGTCCCATAACTGATCAAATGGAAACGAGGATTGCCGCTCCCGTCATACTTCACAAAATCAGGAATCTTGAAGTTATTGGGGATTACTACATCCGTAGTAGGACACAACTCCTCTATCCTCAGAGGTCCATAAGCATTTGGGCCCTTTATTGCCTTGATCTGTTCCTCCATTTTCTCCATCCAATCTTCTTTCATCTTATCTTTCTCAGTTACGACGTGACTATTCCCGAGACAAGGCAATGTCACTTGCCTCGGAATAGACACATGAGGTGGTTCCTGTGTAGGGCCCGCATAACCAGGGGATTTCATTATGAGCGCCTTCTAGAGCATGATACCCTCCCCAATGGGCGTGACTATTGATGTTGTTTGAGGTGGTTGCTCGCGGATTCCTGCGCAGCGATGCTTGAGGTTACGGCCGAGTAGATTGGAGTAGTTACCTGGCACGTTTGCATACATTTCAACCCCATTTGCATTCCTGTTTCCACTGATTAAGTGGAGAGACTCCCTTATATCTTGCAATATCGCTTCCAACCTCACTTGATTCTCTGACACCTCGTTTATCCTCCCTGTCACTTCGTCGACCTCCCTACTCAAGTTTCTTCCTGTCTCAGAATTATCAGCAGCCATTCTGGTCCGAGATCTAGTATTGTGAACTCGGGTTAGATTGGTCTCTTCTTTCCTAGGTCGCGCAATGATTCCTGAACCAGTTTGATTCATTAACAAAGACTGAGATGAAATGAATGAGATGCATGAGAAGCATAAAATGAAATGAATGAAATGCATGGGATGCATAAGGTGAAATGAATGAATTTTGGAAACATTTTTTCTCTTTTTTCTTTCCCTTTTTTATTTTTAAAAGATGCGATCAATGCCATGGAAATGTAAGATGTATATGTTTTTTTTCTTTTTTTTCAAAAATTATGAATGACATGAAAATGCATGATTTTAAATTTTTTTTGGAATGCTATGAAAATGAAATGTATATTTTTTATTTTTTATGAAAGGAAATGAAAGTAAGATGAGGTATTTTTTTGATTTTTTTTGAATGTCATGCAAATGCAAGATAATGCATGTTTTTTTTTTCTCTTTTGTTTTTAAAGCTACGAATGTCATGCAAATGATATGAAAATGCAAGATGAAACATTCCCCTTTTTATGATTTTTTTTAACAAAGAACGAATGGTATGAGAAATGAACAGATAAAGAAAAAGCACGCTCCCTTTGTGTCCTAATCAGGTGAAACTTAAAGGTTGGATTTTCCTTAAAGTCACGACTCTAATTTTGACAGTCACTATGTTCAATCTATCAGTGCAAGATTTTCAGGACAGATCTAAACTTCTAAAAAGTCATGGTCCCCAGATTGTCTCTTACTGTCACCAATACTTTGGCTAGCAAGAGTCCTCAATCCTCACCCATGATAGGTTACAAGCGGAAAGAGTTCAATTTGAGTGAGGGATTTTCATGTGCATATTCGGAGACCAAAGGTCTCTCAAAGCAACACTACTTCACCCTTTATTTAATCCTACAAGGTATTGAGCCCGGGTATAGAGCTTGTGTGTGAGGTAAGTGATAGTGACGTGTGTGAGGGAGCATACAAACCTGTACAACAAAATTTAAAAGACAAAAGATTACCCCCCCAACCTGCAAAACATATATACAAAAGCCAACCAACAATCACCTACCCTAGGGTTTCAACAAATAAGTACAAAAATACATACAAGTAAAAATATACAAAATAAAGCTATCAAATATTTACACAAAGTATTAACAAAAATATTTACAAATAGATAAGGAAACAAAAAAAAGACAAGAAAATGGGTAAAACAAATAAACAAAGATTATTAAAATTTTGCACAATTAACCACAACAGTTCGACTCTCTATCAAATCCCAAGAGTCGCCATCCATCGCGACCGGGATCGCAAGGAAAATATAGCAACTCGCGTGATTTTAAAAAATTGATTAAAATGAAAATGGAGTCGCCACCAATTTTATTTAAATTAGGAAAAATTGGAAAACCTTTTTTAGAAAATGGTCTTTGGAACCAGATTGGATTCGGGAGTCGGTTATGGTTAAGGAAGGGTGGAAACTTAATCCCACAAAGACTCTAACACACCCGTCCTGAAACGGTACCTTAAGTCAATTGTGCAAAAACTTAATAATCTCAAATTTATTTATTTTACTCCTTAAAAAGACTTTGCAAATATTTTATTTTTATTTTTATTTTTTTATTTTTTTTATATTATTTTTTTTAAGAAAAATAAAAACCAAATTGTGAAAATTTAATTTTAACTTGACAGAATTGAAATTCTGCTCCTACGTACCCTCAGGTGCAATGAGGAACTCAAAGTTACGTAGTTCTTTATAAAAAAATTTTTGTGGGTTGGTTGATTATTATTTTTTTTTTTTTTTAAAAAAAAAGATTTAAATTTTTTTATTTTTATAAAAAGAAAAAATTTAATTAACAGGTCGTCACGATTCTGTTAATCAAACTAGAGTTTGAACGAAGCTTGCATCACCCACAGATTTTTAAATTTATTATATTAAAAGGAGATTTTTTTCTTTTCTTTTCTTTTCTTTTTTATTATATTTTTTTTTACGTTTTTTTTTTATATCCTTTTTAAATTTTTTTAGCATTTTCGTTTGTTTGATTTTAAATAAAGAAAACAAAGATAACTTAAGTTTTTTTTAAAAAAAATGGGCTGCTGGCCCATGAAGAAAAACACAAAGCACGTAAATCATAAGAGGAAAAAAAAAAGAAAGAAAGATAACAATAGGAAAGAAAGAAAACAGCACCAAACAGAGAGCACACCGTCGTGAGAAGGCAAGTTCAATGGTGAGCAACACAGCGACGCAATGGTGCAAAGGAGGTGAGGTTGCTGGTTTACGGTTGCTGAGATTGATGGAGCTGCTTGGAGGTGGTGGAGCTACTTGGACGTGGTGGAGCTTCACGGTTTCGGGTGGCTTGGTAGTGTGATGGTAGAGGATGGGAGATGGAGTGGAGTGGTTTGTCTGGGTTGTGAAGGCGAGAAGGTGGGCGCTTCGTGTGGGTTGTTTTGTTGTGAGTGGAAGGTTGAAGGTGGCTTGGTGAGAATGGAGGTTGATACGGTGATGATGGTTTTGAGTGATGGAGGGAGAGATGGAAGGTGATGGTGAGGGGCTTTACGTTGAGGGTGGTTACGGAAGTGAGGTGATGAATGAGGTTGAAGAGGTGGAGTTATGGTGGTTTTAGCTTGGCTTCACTAAGGCTTGGTAGTGGTTGAGGGGACATAAAAATGGTGGGTCTTGTTGGGTGGTGGATGGTGAGGGTGAAGAGATAAAGGAGGCTTACGGATGATGAAATGAGTTTCACGTATGCTTGAGGTGGTGGAAAGTTGGTGATGGGTGGATCTGGCCGAGCTCCATGGTGGCTTCGTAGTAGATGGTGGTGTTCTTTGGGTGGAGTTGCTGGAAATGAAGCTACTGTCTTGGACGTTGAGGGGGCTGTTATGGGTTGGAAGCCATGGAGGTGAATGGAGTGGGTTGCCCGTGAGTTTTGGTGGGTTACATGGAGCTACGGCTGGAGGCTGATGAAGGTTGGTTTAAATGGAGAGGCTACGGTTGTGAAGGCTTGGTGATTACGGTGTGGGGTGCTGGAGAGTTATGGCTGGGCAGAGCTTGGAGGAGCTACGGTGGGACGAGGTTGATGGTGTGGATTTAGTTGGGCGGAGCTTCTGGTCGTGGGGTGGTGAAGTGAAGAGTGATGATGGGTTACGGTGGAAGTGATGGTGTTATGGAGAGTGAAGCTGCTGGTGCAGCTTCTGGTGCAGCGGTGGAGCTCAGTTGAAGGGAAGTGAAGATGGTGCAACGGTTGGAGGGTGTTAAATGGAGGTGTTGCTGGCAATGAAGGAGGATGGGGGTGGTGAGGTTCTGCTGCGCGGTTGGGTGATTATGGTTGTTGGTTGGAGATGAAGGGATGGAGGTCTGGTTGGTGGTGGAGTTGGTTTTGATTGCTTCTTTGTTGGGTGAAGAAAAATGAAGGATGAAGGTTATTCTTCACGTGGAGGAGGTGGCTGCGTTAGGCGTGGAGTTGGTGTTGATGGAGGTTGAAGGATGGAATTTGTTTGGGCTGTTTTCAGGTTAGAGAAGAAAACAAAGATTGATGAAGGGGTGGGTTTTTCGTGGGGTGCTGGAGTGGAAAAAAAAAATGAAGAGGGGGAGCTTGGTGCTTGGATGTGGTTGTTGGTGAGAGGACAAGCTGCTGAGAAGGTGAGGGAGATGGTGCGAATGAAGAAAAAGAAATTCCCCCCTGTGAGTCTCCCTGTGTGAGTCTCTGTTTTCTTTCAAAAAACCGAAAAATGCCTCTCCTCCCGCTGTGTGTCTCTGTTTTTTCTTTCAAAGCCGTAAAATATCATCCTCTCCTCCCCGTGTGTGTCTTTGTGAGTGAATATATAAGAAAAAGTGCCGTGTGTGTCTACGGTGGGTGAGTGCAGAGTGGGTGAGTGCAATTGAGTGCAATTTGGAGTGTAATGTGATTAAAGAGTGCAATTGAGTGCCGTGAGTGGAGTGCAATTAGGTGCAAAGTGAATGGAGTGCAATTGAGTGCTGCAATTGAGTGCAATTGAGTCTTTGTGTGTGTGGATATGCAAGAGTGATTAGTGAGTGCTGTGTTGAGTGATTAGTGAGTGGATATGCAGAGTGATAGTGAGTGCTGTGCTGAGTGGTTAGATATGCAGAGTGAGTAGATATGCAGAGTGATTAAAGGAATAAAAAAAAAAAAAAAAAGAGTGCAAAAAGAAAGAGTGCGTGTGTGCTGTAAAAAGAAAGTGTAGTGTGTGTTACGTGAGTGAAAGTGAGTCAAAGTGTGATTGCCTTCTTTTTTTTTATTATACCTTTTTGTTATTATTTTTTGTTTTTTTTTATTTTTTTTTTTTTTTTTTTATATTTTTATTTTCTTGTTCTTCTTCTTATTATTATTATTTTTAAGGCTAAGGTGAGCTTAATCTGTTTAGGCTAAAAAAAGCTAAGTAAAATGGGCTAAAAGGTGGGCCATAATTTTTTATTTTTTTTCTTTTTTTTTTTAATTTTCCTCTTTTTTTTATTTTATTTTTTAGTTCGGTCAAAATTGAGTGTTCTCACACTTATCGTATATATAAAAAAAATAAGGGTACAAAATCATTATATAGGTCAAACATATTACATAGATGATAGTAAATTTAACTTTCAATTCAAATGTATAATTTATTTCACACAGTATGCACATCTTTTTTTCTAAAAAAAAAAATTGACTTTAACATAATTTGATTGGTTTTCCTAATATGATTTTTCCTTTTTACATATTTGCTCATAGCTTTTTTTTTAGAATTTTCAAAATTATTTATTGTGACATCATCTGTGCAAGTAGTTCTCTAATTTTCTTTATACTATATCAATGAAATATATATCTAATATCATGCATTAATGTGTTTCATTGTAATTCCAAATTTTTAGGTTAGTTGTGGTTAAGAGGTGGAAAACGAAATAAATTGAATTGCAACTGATCATTTTAATAAATTGTAATGATTAGTCATATTATTAATTTTATATGATTCTAGACGATGTTATTTCACTATCTTTGTTGTTCAATTTATTTTCAAAATGTCACTTTGTTGCTTCATAAAATTTATATTTTCGATATACAAAGTATATTTTATACTAACAAATTTTAATATTTTTCATTACTTTAAAAGATATTGTCAATATAATATATTTAATATTTAATATATTTAACTTAAACATACTAAATACTAATACCACCAATCCATTTTTTTTTTATGTTGAATGCATAACTTTTTACTAACATATAGTCATTAATTTAATTAAATATTTTTATCATCATATAAAATATAAATATATGTCGCCATTATCTAAAAAGGAGAGGTGTAAGAATAATATAAATTTTTGGGTGTGCAAATATCATTCAAAATATAAGTATTATGCCTTAAAAAATTAAGGTTAAAATATATCTTTTATCTCTATATGCAACATTCACTTTTAATTTAGTTTCTATATGAAAAAAGTTTTTAATTTGGTTTCTATATGTACAATTGTTTTCAAAGTCGTCCTTGCCGTCTATTGTCATTATAATATTGATGGTGTAATTAAAAGTTTCAAACTCAAGTGCAAATTGTTTCAAGTAGTAAATTTTCAGGAGTCCGAAGTCGATCCACAGGGAATTGATGAAGAGAAAATTATTTGAGGTAAGGAGAAGATTTGTCACAATACTAAAGATGATATAAGTTGTTCACAAAAGAAAAAGATTTGTTTAGGTTAGGAGATCTACTCTTGGTAATAAATTAAAGATAAGATTATTTTTTTTATAACTCGATTGAAATCATACATAATGAAGGTTCTAATTGGAAGATTTAACATTCAAAGTTCAATTAAGATTATACATGTAATCATATTATGGTTCTAATAATTATCTACCAATACTTGTAAATTGTCTCAAGCATCTACTATGCTAACGTCTTGTCTACAATGAATCAAGATATTCATTATACAAGAAGAGTTTCTAAATTAATCAGAAATAACATACAACACATATAAAGATCACATAAAAATCTATCATTTAAGCACAAGAAAGAAATTAATCTAACCTCAACATATTACCAAGAGCTTCACTCTTTCACCCAAGTAAGATGAAGATTTAGTTACTCATAGATAAGAAGAAAGAAAGAGAGAAGAAGAAGATGATGAACATAACTTCAATTAAGAACAATAGAAAACTACACAAAGGAAACAATTAACACACAAACATGAAAGTAAACTCTAAGCTAAGCTAACACCCTTAAATGATCAGCCTTTACCTCCTTTTATAGAGTTCAAGGAGTGTAAGAAGACAATGGAGTTGTTTGATGATGAGAAGTAAAATCAAAATAGATGATGAATGAGCTGAAATTATGGACTTTCTTGGCTCTGAAATGTCTCTGCTCTTAGCTCATGGCATGCGTCAGAATTCCATCAAGTGGTCTTCATAAAAGTTCTAGGAAATTGTCTCAGCTTTCCAGAGGCACTAAGTTTAGTCAAATCCAACAGTCATAGCCCGAGATATAACCCAATTACTGCTCATGGGTTAAGCCCAACTCCATCACCTCTGTTCTGACTTCCAAGTCCAATATCACCTTCAAGGAATCTGAATTGAATTTTGTGTTCTTCATGAAAGTTGTAGATATGGGTCTTAACTTTTCACTGTCAAAATTTCAGAATGTTGAACTCCTATAGCCCGAGATATAGCCTAATGAGTGCATAGAGGTCAAGCTGTCATGTTCAAAACGCTAGATTTTACTTCAACTCCAATTGGAGTTATCCGAACATGTGTCCCTGGTCTTGATGCCTTCATGAAAGTTGTAGAAATTTATCTTAGCTTAAAACAAGACCAAAATCACATCTATCGGATATTTGTAACTCAAATTATAGTTAGTTTACTGAAAAAGCCAAGTGAGAAGGTTATACAATAAATGAAATATATTGCTATCAGTGTGGCTCTTGCTATTAAGTGAATAGTTATTAGAGATTTATCTAAACTTTCTAACAAGACCAGAATCATATTAATCAGATAATTGCAACTCAAATTGTGGCCACTTTACTTAAGAATGCAATCACCAAAATTAATGATAATTCAAGCAATAATTTCTTCCATGATACAATTAAGCTTAATTTCATAAAATATGACAAAATCAACTTAGTTAAGCTAAATTGAACTTTAAGAAGCCTAATGAGATTATTATAAAATAAATAAAATACATTGTTATTAAATTTTTCCACACTAAACTTTTGCACTCTTGGGCAAAACATATAAGAAAAAACTAAGGAACAAAGAAAAATGACACAGACTCAAAAGCTAAAAACTCTAAAAGATTTGATGAAACAACAAGAGCAATCAGTCATTCAAGGGATCAAAGCATTTTTGAGGAAATATTTCTTCACATCTCAAACCATCAAGCAAGGAAATATTAGTTAAAAAGAACGAATCAAGAATGAAAGATCCTCATAAGATTCACTCTCAATCCCTTAAGTATTTAAAATGGTAGATATTTCACTCAATTCAACCCATGAAAAATTGCACTACCATAAGCTTGCTTATCTTCTACTTCTCCACTACTCAGAACACATGCATACAAAAATCTTGAGGACTTTATTCAAAGTTGTAACGGGGTCATGGTAAAGGAGAAGGGATAATATGGATATAAGAAGATAAATACCAAAGAGAATAAAAGAGCATTATGGTACAATTAGAGTGGAGAAGATATTTGAAAACATTCATCAATAAGGACAATGACTAATATTTGATTAATGTTTTGTTGAAGATCAATCCCAAATTGGTGAGTTGAATTCATTGTTAGGCATGAACCTTCTCCTTCTCTTCCTATTGTTTCCAAGCATCTATCTTTATTCTAGATATGGATATATCACATGGTATATCAGGAGACTCTAATAATCCTTTGATTGCAGCGGTGGTCAGCTCTTTCTTTCTTTTCTTTTCTTTTTTTCAATATTTTGCACACACACCCCCACACTTGTTTAAGAATAAGGCCAATGCTCTCTTATTCCCTAAGGTTTGGTAAAAACATGTTCTTTTTTTTTAAAAGGCACGTAATGAGCTAAAAATAAAGAATAGTCAAATAAGCTCAAAAGGGTTACACAAGAAAAAATATACAATGATGACTATTTAGTCAAAGTATCTATTTCAAAATGCCTCAATCATATTTATATATGCATGTAAAAATGTAGCCTAAAAAAAATGAAAGCAAGTTCTAGAGTAACAATTTCATGAGTGAAAAATCACACAAGAAAGAAGAGAATGATACAAATGTTCAATCCATTCATCAATAGACTCAAAATCTCACAAGGCATATTCTTATCATTCTTAATCCATCAATTCAACATTCATATCCAAGCATGTGATTTATAAGAAAGAAGAAAATTATGCTATGACCCAAGATATGTTTTTTGCTACTTCTAAAACAGTTATTTCCTCAACTAAGATGCGTCTCAAGAATAAAATTACCTTCAAGGCAAAATTTACTCCTTACTCTATCATCTTTAATTGGTTTTGTTGTAGGTTTCTGACAATCATCTCACTAAACATACTTTCCTAAACTAAAATGCGTCTCAAGAGTAAAATTACTCATTACTCTGTCATTATTCATTAATTTAGTAAGTTCATGACAATCATATCATACTTCCCTACTTTTTTTAATTATCCTTCCCCCCAACCAGATCGCAACATTGTCCGCAATGTTAAAATATAGATGAGTAAAGGATAGAAGATAGTACCTGTTTGGAGAAATCTGACACAAATTTAAACAAAAACAAAGTACGATAAATAAAATTAAAGGTAAAGGAAAGTTAAAGATGAAGTGGCAGATCTAGCTTTCTTTGCATGCTACTTCCTGCACTGCTTCCTGCTGACCAATCTATCTAAGCTATTGTTTTATCATGTTTATAAACAAAATCTTCTAATTTATCAACCAGCTCATTAGTAGTGGAGGCAGAGATAAGAAATTTTCTTGTCAAAGGAGTGATAAATTTCTGTTCCACAGCTTTGTCAAGAAAAATTAACAAAAGATTAAAGAAATTATTAACATTCAACAAACTAATTGGTTTATGGTGGATGTTCAGTTCGGCCCAAGAGACAATTTGAAAAATTTCTTCCAAAATACCAAAATCACCTGGTAAGGTAATGAATGCATCAGAGTTATCAAGCATTATTTTCATTCGTCCATGCATAGATGATACTTGAATTTCTTCTCCAACTGTCTTTCTAATAATGTTATTTTGAGCTAAAGGTCTAGAAATGACACCTAAAATCTGACTGTTTCTTACAAATGCAGAGAGTGATAGAGCCCCCATTAACTCACGACAACCTCAAAGAATCTGCCGTAAAAAAAAAAAAAAAAAAATAAAAAAAATAAAAAAAATGAAAAAAAAAAAAAAAAAAAAAAAAAACAAAAAAAAGAAACAAAAAAAACAATAAAACAAAAATAATAAAAAAAACAAAACAAAACAAAATAAAAACAAACAAAAAATAACAATAAAAAAACAAAAAAATAAAAAAAAAAGCAAAAAAAGAAAAAAAATATAAACAAAAAACCAAAGACACAAAAAAAACAAAGAAAAAAAAACAAAAAATAAACAAAATAAACAAAAACACAAAAAAAAAAAATAAAAAATAAAAAATAAAAAAAATGAATTAAAAAATGAAAAAATAAAAAAATAACAAAAAAAGGGGGGTTTTGATGATCGGAAAAATTTTGACGAGCGCCGAACTCGATCAAAATTATAACCGAAGTTATTAACTAAGTTTGCGAGTATAGTGAACAACACCGGATCGTCTCTTCAAGGATCGTAAATGCAATTTTATCAAATTAAGTTAAGTTAGAAAGGGGGTTTTGATTGTTCAAGGATTACAATGACAAGATCCAAGAAAAATAACAATTAAAAGAACAAATCAATTCAGAAATCTATCCGAGATTGGGTGGATTCAATCATAGACCTTTCAACAAACACCTGAAATAAATTTGAATGATTAACTTAGATCTAACCGAGATCTCTGCATCAAATCCAGAATTCATACTAGACAATCGTCAAGAATTCAATTGACAAGTGATAAACACAAATCTGCAATCACACCATTCATGTAGATATATGTCAATTTAAGCACCGAATTCAATTAACCTAGGCACCAATTAGTAACCTAACCTCTTCAATTATGTGATTAGTTTAGATCAATCAGTTCTAAGTTTCATCACAATACTTAATCTTAAACCAAGATCAAATCAGATCAAACATAAACAGAATCACCATTCATGTATTCAAGATCAAGAAAACAGAAGAAGAAGAAGAAGAAGAAGAAGAGAAGAGGAATTCAAATATAAATCAAATACATTACATAACCAAGGTCTCAAAAATCCAAACCACAATCTCTTCAAGAGTCCCGAATTGATTGAAAGTAACTTAGCTCTCCATTACAATGAAAGAAAAATATACAAGAACTATGAAAAGCTATCTCTAACACCAAGTGTCTTCCTAGAACTCTCCATATCCAGCCTTTTATAGAGGATTAGGAGTAGTAGGTGGATGAGTAGGTGAGATTAGTAGGTGGAATTAGTAAGTGGATGAGTAGGTGAGATTAGTAGGTGAGATTAGTAGGTGAGCTTCCTTGTCTCCGAAATTATTTATTGCTGAACTCATTGATTTCGTCATTTTCAAGCCAAGTGGTCTTCATGAAAGTTCTAGGAAATTGTCTAAGCTTTCCAATGGCTGTAGAAGCACCCAAAAAATCGTCCTACAGCCCAAGATATGACTCAATTACTACAGACTGTTCAGGACCAGTTTCAGCACATCTGTTTTGACTTTCAGACACAATATCACCATCAAGGAGCCCGAATCAAGTTTTGTGTTTGTCATGAAAGTTGTACATATGGGTCTTAACTTTCAGATTACAAATTTTCAGCCCATTTTATAAACCCAAACTCGAATTATGTTCTGGTTACTACACACTGTTCGGGTTCCAGTCACAAAACCCGTATTCTGATTTCCATGCCCAATTAGCTCCACTAGATGTCTGAAATTGTCTTTGAGCTCTTCATCAAAGTTGTAGAGCTCTCTCTTATCTTTCCTACAAGGTAAAATTCATAATTATCAGACATTTAGAACTCAAGATATGGCCAAAATACAGAAACAGTGTAAGACCCAAATAATGCTGAAAAAAATCAATTAAGTCCGATTCGAGTTCAAACTTACAAAACATAATCAAATTCAATCAATTAAGTACATGAAGAGTGTAAATGACTAATAATGAGGGTTTATTAATGTATAAAATATATGATTATCAGATTCCCCCACACTTAGCTTTTTGCACTCCTGGGCAAAACATATAAAACTAAAGTTAGAAGACAAAGACAAACGACACAAACTTAAAAGCTAAAAACTTTAAAGGACTCAATGAAGCAAGAAGAGCAACAAGAAATTCAAGGGATCAAAGCATAAATGAGGTAACATTTCTTTACATCACAAACCAACAAGCAAGGAAACTTCCGTTGAAAAGAATGAATTAAGAATGATAGATCCTCACAAGATTCCCTCTTAATCTCTCAAGTGTTTAAAAGGTAGGTATTTCTCTCAATTCAACCCATGAAAATTGCACTACCATAAGCTTGCTTATCTTCTACTTCTCCACTACTCAAAACACATGCACACACAAATCATGAGGACTTTATTTAAGGTTGTAGTGAGGTCAAGGAAACAGAAGAGGATAAAATGGATATGAGAGGATAAATACCAAAGAGAATAAAAGCAAATGAGAAATGAGTTCAAATAACAAGCATAAAAATTCATCCCAACTCTAATGTATATCCCTTTACATATTCATTTCCCAATCCTTTTCTTTTTTTTTCTATTTTTTATTATTTTTTTATTTTTTATTTTTTTTTTGGCACTCTTTCCTTTTTCAACAACCATTTTGTACACACACCCCCACACTTGTTCAAAAACTTATCCATTAACCAAGCTAATGTTCTTTTATTCCCTAAGGTAAAGTAAGAACACAATTTTTCATTTAAGGCACATAATGAGCTAGAAACAAGGAATGGTCAAATAAGCTCAAAGGGGTTAAGTAAAGGAAAATATACAAGGTTGGCAGGAATCAGAGAATTTTCAAGAAGTCAAAAGAGTGCTTGATATCATATCGAAAACAAGGTTGGCTATTTGGTTAAACTAGCTAATTAAGAAAGAGGGCCTCAATCATGTTCATGCATGCAAGTGAAATGTAGCCTCAAAAAGAATCAAAGCAAGTTCTAGAGTGGTCATTAACATGAGTGAAAATCACACAAGAAAGAAGAGAATGACATAAATGTTGAATCCATCCATTAGGCTCAAAATCTCACAAGTTATGCATCCATCAAACTCAATTCATCAATTCAATCATCCATCACCAAGCATATTAGTTCAAGAAGGGAGAAAAGTTATTTAATCATGCAATGAACCCCTTTTTTTATTTTTTTTAACAAAAAAGAAACATGCTAAAATCTCTCCCCCACACTTAATATAGACATTGTCCTCAATGTGAAAGTGATAAATAAAATGGAAAGAAAAAAGCAACACAACCTGATGAGGGGCGAGATAATGGCAAGCAGAAAAGATGTGTAAGAATCAAAGCTACAACAGAACCTGAAAATTCACAAAACAAATGAGTAAAATATAAAACCAAAATAGCATGACTGGAATAATATAAAATTAAAGAGGAAATGCAGGTCTTTTAGAGTCAGATTCCAAAGACTGGGACACTTCTTAGTGATCTTTATAATGTGGATGGTAAAAGCCCATCACTTTCACTTCCACATTTTTCGGCTTGAGATGGTGTCCATTGGTCTTATTAAGTGAGGTTGGTGAAAAGACTCCACCAGGATCCCATTGGTTGAAACGTGATGACCAAGTTATGATAGACACAACATGATAGCTTTCACTAAGGTCCCATTGGTTGAAGTGTAATGACCAAGTTAAGCTTGAAGCATGAGGGCTCCCATTGGGGTCCCATTGGTCTTTCTTGACTTCACCAATGGCATGCAATACGTGTAATTTTGCAATCCTGCTTTCATTGATAATGTTGGACCATGGCCTAAAAACAAAATCCACTTCAGAAGTTACTAGCATCTGCTGACTTTCCTCTTTCTTTGAAAATTCCTCAATGGTTTTCAACTCCACCTCCCTATATGTTTCAGATTCTGCAACTACATTGTTGATAGACCCTTCTATATCATTAGATCCTGCATAAACAGAATCATTAGTTTTCAAATATGCAGAAATTTCAGCACACACAACACATTTTATATCACCATCATGATCAGCACATGAGTTGCAATTGATAGAATCATCAAAACCAATTAAATCAGGAAATTCAGCACACAACTCATCATGAGTTTCCTCAACTAAGTCTGCATGTAAATCAATATGACAATTAGAATGCAGGGAGTTGGGAATTGTTTGGGGAAAGAGTTGGCTTGACTCTTGATATCTCAGTTCATTAACAGTGGTTGTTAACTGGTCAATTTGGGTTGTTAAATCCTGAATAGTGGCAGTGAAATTCTGCTGGAACTCAATTTGGGTTTTCATCAAGTCCTCCCATGAAGGCTCAAGTTTTGTGGTTGATGGACTTGTTATCTGCTGGAATGGCTGCTCATATTGAAATGATTGTTACTGTAATGATGTCGTATTACCATATCCTAGATCCGGATAGTATTCCCAGCTAGGGCTGTATGTGTTGAAGAAGGGGTCATAACTCTGTTGTCTTCTTCTTGAACTGTGGGTTCATCGGAAAATAACCAAATTTCTTTGCAACAAATTGATCTGGAAAAAAAAAACTAGCATATTGAAGTGTAGGGCATGCATATGTGGGGTGAGATGAACAAAAACAAATGTTACACACAAGTGTAGCTTCCTGCACAGGTGATTGTTGTCTCACTACTATATGTCTTACCAAAGAAATCAACTCCTCAAGTTTTGACTCCATTATGCATGGTCCATTGTATCCTTAAAATGCAACAGAATGCAACAAAATGATAATGAAAGAAAAAGAAAAAGAAAGAGTTAGATGATAACTTAAAAAGATCATATCACACTTACGGATCCCCGGCAACGGCGCCAAAATTTTGACGAGCGCTTAACTCAGTCAAAATTATAACCGAAGTTATTAACTAAGTTTGCAGTATAGTGAACAACACCGGATCGTCTCCTCCAGGATCGTAAATGCAATTTTATCAAATTAAGTTAAGTTAGAAAGGGGGTTTTGATTGTTCAAGGATTATAATGACAAGATCTGAAGAAAAATAACAATTAAAAGAACAAATCGATTCAAATCTATCCAAGATTGGGTGGATTCAATCATAGACCTTTCAACAAACACCGAAATACATTTGAATGATTAACTTGGATCTAACCGAGATCTCTCGCATCGATCCGAATTCATACTAGACAATCGTCCAGAATTCAATTGACAAGTGATAAACCCAAATCTACAATCGCACCATTCATGTAGATATATGTCAATTTAAGCACCGAATTCAATTAACCTAGGCACCAATTAGTAACCTAACCTCTTCAATTATGTGATTAGTTTAGATCAATCAGTTCTAAGTTTCATCACAAATTTCAATCTTCAATTATGTGATTAATTCAGATCAATCAGCTTCTAAGTTTCATCACAATACTTAATCTTAAACCAAGATCAAATCAGATCAAACATAAACAGAATCACCATTCATGTATTCAAGATCAAGAAAACAGAAGAAGAAGAAGAAGAAGAAGAAGAAGAGAAGAGGAATTCAAATATAAATCAAATACATTACATAACCAAGGTCTCAAAAATCCAAACCACAATCTCTTCAAGAGTCCCGAATTGAATGAAAGTAACTTAGCTCTCCATTACAATGAAGGAAAAATATACAAGAACTATGAAAGGCTATCTCTAACACCAAGTGTCTTCCTAGAGCTCTCCATATCCAGCCTTTTATAGAAGATTAGGAGTAGTAGATGGATGAGTAGGTGAGATTAGTAGGTGGAATTAGTAGGTGGATGAGTAGGTGAGATTAGTAGGTGAGATTAGTAGGTGAGCTTCCTTGTCTCCGAAATTATTTATTGCTGAACTCATTGATTTTGTCATTTCCAAGCCAAGTGGTCATGAAAGTTCTAGAAAATTGTCTAAGCTTTCCAATGGCTGTGGAAGCACCCAAAAAATCGTCCTACAGCCCAAGATATGACTCAATTACTACAGACTGTTCAGGACCAGTTTCAGCACCTCTGTTTTGACTTTCAGACCCAATATCACCATCAAGGAGCCCGAATCAAGTTTTGTGTTTGTCATGAAAGTTGTACATATGGGTCTTAACTTTCAGATTACAAATTTTCAGCCCATTTTATAAACCCAAACTCGAATTATGTTCTGGTTACTACACACTGTTTGGGTTCCAGTCCACAAAACCCGTATTCTGATTTCCATGCCCAATTAGCTCCACTAGATGTCTGAAATTGTCTTTGAGCTCTCATCAAAGTTGTAGAGCTCTCTCTTATCTTTCCTACAAGGTAAAATTCATAATTATCAGACATTTAGAACTCCAGATATGGCCAAAATACGTAAAACAAGTGTAAGACCCAAATAATGCTTTGAAAAAAATCAATTAAGTCCGATTCGAGTTCAAACTTACAAAACATAATCAAATTCAATCAATTAAGTACATGAAAAGTGTAAATGACTAATAATGAGGGTTTATTAATGTATAAAATATATGATTATCAATACAGCCCCCATTAACCCACGGCAACCTCCCTCATATACAACATGAATATTTCTCGCAGCAAGTGTTCGACCAAGAGCGCTTGCTGCACTTACAAACTCTAAACCCTTCCCATAACTTGACCCACAAAAAACACAAACATTTTTAAGGTTACGAACAGGAGGTCCCATAATATCACCTTCCCTCTGAATGATTATGAGTTAGAGGAAAATTAAGAAAATGAAGTGTTTAAATAGTGAAAAGAAGGGGAAAAGTAATCATAGCACCTATATGGATAGGTTGACTGTTGTCAGAAAAGTTTGAAATTAAGAAACACAGAATCTTTTTTTTTCACTATTTTTGTTTTTGTTTTTAACTTCAATAAAACCATTAGGGTAAAGAAGTCTAGAAACCCCTGAAGGACCCTGTTCATAGGATCGTCTGTCTAAAAACCAAAATACAACAAAATCATACAAAGATAAAAGAAATATAATAACAAATGAGGACATATATGTATGTATAATTTTCATAGCGTATCTTTATACTGCGCTTAATGAGTGCAATAGTGGCATGTCTTTGAGTTGCGTGTCACTAGTGCAACATAAAAACTCCACAAGGATTGCCAAACTGATAACAAGAACTATTGAATCATTTTTGTCCTGCTTACGGAATAACAACTCTCTATCTTCCTCCAAACCTAATCAAAGGCTTGTATTCTAAGAAGATGGAACCTGACCGTAGCCAGTTAGAACTCGCCATAGAGGCCTACTAATTAAAGTAAGTATACAACTCAGTTAATAGTTTCCGTTTACTGTAAAGATGGGATGCTTCTTTTTGTCCATCAGCACTACAGAGCCTTAGTTCCAAGAATTAGGAATGTAGCATGCGGCTCTCTACAGAGCATGACACAGGAACTTTTTTTAAGGACCAGCGTGCAAAGGTCCACCTGAATTAATGACGGGCCGGGCATTCGCCCGAGACTCCTAATCTAATTAAAGACCAAGTACAACCGTAGTTTCACCCTCTTTTTTTTTTTCAAGTTGTTAGAAACCTGATAAAAGGCGGGTGTATACTCACTTGAGCTTTGGATGGAGGTAGTCTGCTCTTTCGGCTTTGTGTAAAAGCATTGTTGACTAGTATTAGACCTATTTAAGACCAGCGCAACATAGGGCTCCCAAAAGGGACAAGTGGCCATAATGCAACTGGTTGCCTCACATGTATAATACAATCAACCTACTTTGTTTATCAATTAAGAAGGCTGGATCAGGATGCATGCATTTCTTCATTCAGGTTTTGTGTTACCAAAGCCAAACCCAAGATGTATACATATTTTTTCTCTTTTTTTTCTCTTTTTTTTTGAATGAACATAAAGAAGAAGAAGAAGAAGAAAATATGTACATGTTGTTGTGGATGTGGCTCACATCTGCCTCTGGTTTCACGTCCAGAAACGGTTTAAACGCCTTCTATGAGTCGAGGATCAGCTTCTCATCTAATTTTCTTATAAATTGGCAAACAGAGTCTTTTAGAGTCAGATTCCCAAGACTGTATTGCTTTTGTTCATCCTTGAAGAGATTCCACAAGTTAAGAAGTTCACGATGCACTAAATCATAAGAATGTGTATCAAGAGTTAATAAGACATCATCTAATGACTCCTTACTCAATTCATTCTTAATGAAGAAAATTTTATTTTCTCTGTTTGCGGAAACCATCCCCAAAGAACTACATCGCTTATTACAATTCCTTCGTGCATATATGTGACAGACTTGTAATCTTTTTGTTCTTCTCCTTTTAGAATATGAACTTCTACCAAGATCTGGCATGTATAAGTCAAATGAAATTGAAGACTCACCTGCTAGTCGGACCTTTGCTTCGATTATCCAACATACATTTTCTAGCATACCTTTGTGCATTAACAATATAAATCTTTCACATCTAGCTTTGTATATTTTTGTTAGAGCATTTTGAGGAAGAGAAGGAAAATGTTTACTCAGGTTTGAGAGAATGATATCCATTTTGAAGGAGAAGGAATCAGTTACTTTAGGAAACTGAAAAGAACAAACCGACTTGAGAGTCACGGAGTATCGTCATCCGCCATTTAACTGGGGAGCTAAAGAACTACAAAACAAAATAAAGCTACAAAATTAGAGTAAATTATTCTCATAATAAGGATCAGAAAGAGAAATGAATTCTACCTCAGTAGCTTGATTTTCCAAAAATGATTTAAGTCTTTGTCCATTGACCTTAAACACATTACCATTCCTAGGATTCTCAATGTCTATGGCCTCATAAGGATATATATGTTTGACAATAAAAGGGCCAGTCTACCTAGATCTCAATTTTCCAGGAAATAGGTAAAGACGAGAATTATAAAGCAGAACTTTTTGACTAATTTCAAAAGATTTTCTAAAAATAGATTTGTCATGAAAAGCTTTTGTTCTTTCTTTATAATTTTTTTAGTTTTCATATTCATCATTTCTCAATTCCTCAAGTTCATTTATTTGCAATTTGTATAACTTGCAAGCATCATCAAGATTTAAATTGTAAGCTTTAATGGCCCAAAATGCTTTATGTTCCAGTTCTACAGGCAAGTGACAAGGTTTTTCATAGACTAACCGATAGGGTAACATGCCTAAAGATGTTTCAAAAGTAGTACGGTAAGCCCAAAGTGCATCATTTAGTCTTAAAGACCAATCTTTACTATTTGGATTAACCGTTTTTTCCAAAATTTGTTTAATTTTCCTATTTGCTAATTCAACTTGTCCACTTGTCTGAGGGTGATAAGGGGTGGCAACTTTATGAGTAATACCATATTTCTTCATTAAAAATTCAAATGGTTTATTGTAAAAATGTGTTTCTCCATCACTGATGATAACTCAAGGGATTCCAAATCGACTTAAGACATTTTCTTTTAAAAATTTGAGAACAGTTTTATAATCATTTTGTCAACATAGAATCACCTTAATCCATTTTGAGAATAATCAACTGCAACCAAAATATACACAAATCCAAATGAGGATGGAAATGGACCCATGAAATCAATTCTCCAACAATCAAAAATTTCAATGACAAGGATAGAGTTCAGGGGCATCATATTTCTTTTAGAAATGGACCCTAATTTCTAACAATTTTCGCAACTTTTGCAAAAGGTATAACTATCCTTAAATAAAGCATGCCAATAAAATCCACACTGTAAGATTTTTACCGTTATTTTCTTTGAAGAAAAATGACCTCCATATGCTTCTGAGTGACTAAATTTAATGACACTACCTACCTCATTGTCGGGTACACATCTCTGAAAGATTTGATCAGGATAATATTTGAACAAATATGGGTTATCCTAATAAAAAATTTTCACCTCAGTCAAAAACTTTTTTCTGTCTTGATGTGACCACTGAGGTGACATCTTTTTTGTCACAAGAAAATTGACTATATTAGCAAACCAAGGCATGGAATTGACAAAAAATAAAAACTCATCAGGAAAAGAATCATTGATAGGTGTGTTATCAAAAGGTGAGCCTGTTGTAAGTATTGACAAATGATCTGCGACAATATTTTCGGCTCCTTTCTTATCTTTTATTGTGATGTTGAATTCTTGAAGCAACAAGATCTACTGTATTAACCTAGGTTTGGCATCCTGCTTAGACATTAAATATCTAACAGCAGCATGATCAGTGAAAACAACAGTATAAGAACCAATTAAATGAGCTTGAAATTTGTCCAATGCAAAAATTACAGCAAATAGTTCTTTTTTAGTAGTGGTATAATTTATTTATGCACTATTTAAAGTTCTACTTGCGTAACAAATCACATGAGGCTTACCTTCCTTTCTTTGGCCTAAAACAACACCAACAGTAAAATCACTTGCATCACACATTAATTCAAAAAGCAAAGATCAGTCAGGGGATTGCATGATAGGAGCCGATATCAAAAGACCAATTAATTTTTCAAAAAAAAATTGGTATTCTTGAGTCCAATCAAATGGTGTATCTTTTATCAAAAGATTACATAATGGTCTAGATATAACACTAAAGTCTTTAATGAATCTTCGATAAAATCTTGCATGTCCTAAAAAGGAACGAACTTCTCTAACTGTTTTTAGGAAAAGCAAATGAGCAATTAATTCAACTTTGGCATCATCAACTTCAATTCCTTCATAAGATATCACATGACCTAACACGATTCCTGAGGTAATCATGTAATGACATTTTTTCCAATTTAAAACAAATCATTTTTCTTCACATCTTTTAAGAACTTTATCCAAATTATCAAAACAATTTTCAAAAGAATTTCTAAAAACTGTCAGATCATCCATGAAAATCTCTAAATAATGTTCAATCATGTCACTAAAAATACTTAGCATGCATCTTTGAAAAGTTGCCGGAGCATTACAAAGACCAAAAGGCATTCTTTTATAAGCAAAAGTGCCAAATGGGCATGTAAAAGTAGTCTTTTGTTAATTCTCTAATGCAATTGGTATTTGATTATACCCCGAATAACCATCAAGAAAATAATAGTAGGGATGTCCTGCTACTTTTTCTAGAATTTGATCAAGAAATGGTAAGGGAAAATGATCTTTCCTAGTAACTGTATTCAATTTTCTAAATCAATACACATACGCCAACTAGATAAAACTCGCGTAGGTATTAACTCGCCTTTTTCATTTTCAACTACTGTTATTCCAGATTTCTTAGGCACAACTTGTGTAGGGTGTAACATCCCAGGACTGCCTGCAGGATTAACGAGTGCCTCCACAAACCAACACAGGTCTTTTCAGCGTACTTTATCCTCACTCGCATGCATCTTAGGAAACTTCCCAGGAGGTCACCAATCCCACAATTGCTCCAGGTCAAGCATGCTTAACTATGGAGTTCTTATGTTCTAAGCTCCCGAAAAGAAGTTGTAACTTGTTTATATGGCTACGCCTAATCAATTCCTTTAAGTCATCCTCAACTATGCAGTCCCATACCTACACAGTCTCTGAATCCCTCTCATTCTGGTGCGTATTCAATTCATTCATGGGACCCTTTGCCTAGAAGCCTACCAGAATATGGCTTACCACTAGCTATCAGAAATATGGTAAATAATTCCAACATTAAGTAATTTAAGAACTTTAGCCCTAACTACCTCTTTCATATATGGATTTAATCTTCTTTGAGGTTGTTGTGATGTTTTAGCATTATCCTCTAAATGTATTCTATGTGTACAAATTAATGGATTAATGCCTTTTATATCTGTTAATGTCCATCCAATTGCACTTTTATACCTTTTAAGTACTTCTATCAACATACCTTCTTGTTCTTCAGTAAGGATTGATGAAATTACTACTGTAAAGCTTTGGTCTTCTCCCAAAAATGTGTACTTCAACCCAGCAGGTAATGGCTTTAGTTCTAGTGTAGGTACTTCTTTATGAATATTATCATTCATGGGTTATAACTCTTCGAATCTCGGCTTTCATCCCTTGTATTCCATTGCCTGTGTACAATCAAGCAAATAGCATATTTCAAAAATATCATCATCTACTTGTGTAGATGAATCAAATGAATTAATTAAATAAACTTCTAATGGATTAGAAGAACTCCCTTTTAGAAGATGATCATCTACAATGGCTTCAATTCCGTCAGCTTCCTCATTTTCATCATTGACTTCATGTGGTTGCTTGCATATGTTGAAAACATTAAGCTCAAGTGTCATGTTTCCAAATGTTAGCTTCATCACTCCATTTCTGCAATTTATCAAAGCATTTGTTGTTGCTAAAAATGGACGACCTAAAATAATAGGAATTGACTTGGAACTATTAACCATAGGTTCAGTTTCCAAGACAATAAAATTCACAGGATAAATGAATTTATCAACTTGTACCAACACATCTTTCATTATTCTTTTTGGAATTTTAATTGTTCTATCAGAAAGTAGAAGAGTTACAGAAGTTAGTTTTAACTCACCTAGATTGAGTTGTTGATAAACTGAATATGGAAGCAAATTAACGCTAGCACCAAGATCAAGTAAAGCTTGATCAATTTTATGTTCTACAATAATGCATGAAACCGTAGAACAATCAGGGTCTTTATGTTTTAAAACATTATTGCTTTGAATAATGGAACTTACCTGTTTGGTCAAAAAGACATTCTTTTTCACATTTAATTTCTTTTTAACAGGGTATAAGTCCTTCAAAAATTTAGCATAAGAAAGAACCTGTTTGATAGCATCTAACAATAGAATATTGACCTTCACTTGTTTAAAAATTTCAAAAATTTCAATTTGGTAGTCCAATTTTCTTGGTTTGCTTAAAGCTTGAGGAAATGGGGGTGGAGGAGACGAGAGTTTGGTCTCATTTTTGTTAAGATTAGCAATGCATATGAGGAAGAGGAGAAGAATAAGGGAGCAAAGAAAAGTAGTTAGGGTTCTCTATTGCAAAGTAAATCAGTCAACATTACAAGAATAGAAAAAAAAGGTAAAAATATATATGCAACAAATAAAAGACTAAACTACCCTTAAGATAAATAAAATAAATAAAATATAAATGCACCATATTATCTAACATCCCCTCTCAAACTCACGATGCATCAACAGGAAGCATCAAGAGTTTGCTAATCAAGAAACGAAAACGTGGAGTGGAATGCGACTTTGTAAACAAGTTAGCAATTTGCATGGAGGAAGATACGAAGGGTAAAGTGATGGTCCTATGCTGAAAGTGGTGTCGAGTGAAATGACAGTCAATCTCAATATGCTTGGTACGTTCATAGAAGACTGAGTTGCGAGTGATTTGAATAACACTCTTATTATCACAATACATAGGAGTGGGTCCAAGGGAAGTGACACTCATAGACTCAAGTAACCAACGCAACCAAACTATTTCGATAGTAGTGGATGTCATGGCACGGTACTCAGCTTCGGTAGAAGAGCGAGAGATAACAACTTGCTTCTTACTCTTCCAAGAAATGAGAGAATCCCCTAGAAAGATGCAAAATCCTATGGTAGACTTACGATCGGTGGAGTCACCACCTCAATCAGCATCTGAGTAAGCACGTAATTCCAAGGAAAATGATGAAGGAAAGAGAAGACTCTGAAATCGAGTACCCCGAAGATAATGAAGAATGCGAAGAACAGTTGTCCAATGAACTGTAGTAGGAGAAGCAACAAACTGACTAACAACATGCACTGCATCAGTAATATCAGGTCTAGTGATGGTAAGATATACCAAACTGCCAACAAGAGTACGATACAAAGTGGGATCTGACAAAGGAACACCATCAGAAGAGGTATACTGAACATTATGCTCAAGAGGAGTATCCTTTGTTCTAGTGCCAGAGAGATGAGGTTGTTCAAGAATGGTGCTAATGTACTTAGATTGAGAAAGGAGGTAACCTCTAGGAGAATAGGCAACTTCAATCCCCAGAAAGTAACGAAGAGTACCTAAGTCTTTCATCTCAAACTGATGGGCCAATTGGAGTTTCAACTCCACAATCCCGTCAACATCATCCCCAGTAATGATCATGTCATCAACGTATAAGGAGAGCAGGATACGACTATGAGAAGTGCACTTGAGAAACAAAGCAGAATCATGTGGGCTAGAGTGGAAGCCAAGAGATGTAATCACAATGGAGAACTTCTCAAACTAAGCGCGGGGAGCTTGTTTGATCCCGTAGAGAGCCTTCTTCAATTTACAAACTTCACCTGGATTATGAGAAACACCTTGTGGAGGAACCATATAAACCTCTTCTTGAAGATCACCATTCAAGAATGCATTTTTAACATACATTTGAGAAATATGCCACTAGCAGATAGATGCGACTGCAATAAGAGTACGAATAGTAGTCATTTTGGCAATAAGAGCAAAAGTTTCTTCATAATCCATACTATATTATTGAGAAAAGCCTTTAGCAACTAAGCAAGCTTTGTATCTCTCAATAGACCCATTAGACTTGGTTTTGATCTTATATACCCAACGAGAACTAATTGTAATTTTTTCTGGCGGAAGAGAGACAAGATCACAAGTATCTGTCTTGTGCAAAGCAGAAAGTTCCTCTGCCATAGCCTGTTGCCAAAGGGGATCAAGAACAACCTCTTTATAGGAAGAGGACTTAGACAAACTGTGAATAGAGGTTAAGAAGGAAGCAAAAGAAGTGGAATAGCTAGAATAAACAAAATATGGTAATTTAGTAGACTTACGATCACGATGAGGATAACGAGGAGGAGGATCCACGATCACAGAAGGTTCTTGGGGAGGCACGGGGACATAGGAGGCATCTGGATCTGCAGAACTACTAGTGTCAACCCTGTAAAGCTCAACATCAGAATTATTTTGGTTATGGGTCACAGGAAGAGGAGCGGTGTCAGAATCTGTGTAAAAAGGATCAATGTGGATGAGATCATATTTAGTAAGGACATGCTGACGAGAAGGAATGGAATAAAAAGGAATATGCTCAAGAAACACTACATAAAGTGAGATATAAATTTTTTGATTTACGGGATCATAACAACGATAACCCTTCTGACCATCACCATAACCAAGAAAAACACAAATCGCTGAACGAGAAGATAACTTACTACGTTCTACATGAGGATGAAGAACAAAGCAAGTAGAACCAAAGACTCTCAAGGCTGAATAATCAGGAACACAAACCATATAATTTCTCAAAGGGAGACAAACCTGAAGTAATAGAAGAAGGAATTCTGTTAATGACATGTACTGCAGTGAGGACAGCTTCCCCCCAAAACTCACTTGGAATAAAGGCAGACAGAAGAAAAGAACGAGCAGTTTCAACAATGTGACAATGTTTCCTTTCAGCAACTCCATTTTGTTTAGGAGTGTCAGTACACGAAGTTTGGTGAAAAGTCCCATAAAAAATAAGTAATTTAGAGAATTTATTAGAAGTATATTCACCACCTAGATCACATCGAAAGCACTTGATAACAGCAATATGTTGAGTTTTAACAAAAGTACGAAACATATGATAAATGCCAATTCAGAATGATGTTTCATAAGATAAACCCAACAATAACAAGTGCAATCATCAATGAACGATACATAATATCTAGAACCACCTTTGGTAGCAACTGGTGATGGTCTCCATACATCAGAATGAACCAAGTCAAAAGGTGCAACAGAAACTGAAATACTTTTAGAAAAAGGCAAAGCAGTAAACTTAGCAAGTTTGCAACCACAACAGTCAGAAATATCATTAGATTGCAACTTTCCTAAAGCCCCTGTAGAAGCTAAGTATTTCAGACGGGAAGAAGAAACATGTCCAAGACGAGAATGCCATAAATAAAAACTAGAAGACGAGGAATTCAAACGAAAAGACGACGTGTCAACACTAGAAGCTGCAACATCTGGAACTCTCAGTTCATCCAGAATATAAAGTCCCCCCTGCCTACGGCCTGTCCCAATCAGCCTCCTGGATTGTAGATCCTGCATAAAATAAGAGGTGGAAGAAAATAAAACTGAGTAACCAGAATCACATAATTGACTAACAGAAACAAGACTCAAAGTGAGATTAGGAATGTAGTAAACATCTGAAATGGACAAATGAGATGTAGAAACAGACCCAGTGCCTGCTAATGGCATAAGAGTGCCATCAGTAGTCATGACTGACACAAATAAAGTAGGATGTAAAGACACAAATGATTTAAAATCAGATGACATATGATGAGAGGCTCCAGAGTCAAGGATCCATATGGGTGAAGATATACCTAATGAGCTAGAGGAGGGCAAACCTATATTGGATTGGGCAGACATGGCATGTGGTTATGTGGCAAGAAACCTCTGGAATTGCTCAGCAAGATCAGATATGGTAGGACTAGAAAATGATGTACTCTCAACTGATGGAGGAACAACTGCAACAACATTTGATGTTGGAAGCTTGAAGTTTCGTTGGCCAAACTGACTGGGAGGTCTCCATTGAGATGGTTGTTGTGCTTGTTGCGACTTATTCAACAATTTTGGACATTTAGCTTTCCAATGACCCTTCTGCTTGCAAAAACTACATTCATCGTAACCAACCTTTCCATGAGATTTACCTCTGTTAGAAGGAACAACAAAAACAGATGGGTTGGGGAGAATTCCTCTGTCTACATTCCCTTTCTGATTGAGATTTCAGTCGGATCTCTTCAGCTAACTATTCATTAACAACCGAATCAACAGTTGGAAGATGATTACAATGCAAAATTGTTCCACGAAGCCCTTCAAAATCATCTCGAAGAGCCATCAAAAACTGAACCAGACGTTGTTCTTCTCTACGGTCAATGTACGGCTTAAAAACTCATAACTCAGCAGATTTAGTAAGAGCCAACTGGTCCCAAAGATTGCTCATGGCAAAGTAAAATTCTTGTATGCTCCTGTTGTTTTGTTAAAGAGCTCGAATATCTATCTCTAACTGATATTGCTTTGCAAAATTAGACTGCACATACAACTTTTTCAAATGATCCCAAACCTCCTTGGCCGTTTCATATTTTGCTAGTTGAACACCTATAGACTGCGAAACAGAGTTGTTGATCCAAGTAATAATCTTCGAATTATTTACCTCTCAGGTTTCTAGCTTTGTTGCATATTTCCCATCTTTTTCATCTTTTGGCTTAACAGAAATTCCAGAAACATAACCCTACATTCTCTTGCCTTTTAAAAAATTCTTTAGCACATAACTCCAATATGAATAATTCTGCCCATTCAACTGCATACTAATAGATTGAAGAGAATCATCCTTTTCTCCAGCCATTGCAAACAATCACAAAACAGAGAAAAGAAAACCACAATTTCTGCAAATGGATCTCTATAAAACCCTAACAAAGAGAACCCTAAAAGGAAGAACGAATTGTTGTCGAAATCACCTAGGTTGCTGTTGAAATGAACGGAACGGCGTCTGGGTCCACGAAAGCTGTGGCTAGAATCATCCTTGCTCTTGATACCATGTTAAGATTAGCAATGCATATGAGGAAGAGGAGAAGAATAAGGGAGAAAAGAAAAGTGGCTAGGGTTCTCTATTGCAAAGTAAATCAGCCAACATTACAAGAATAGAAAAAAGGATAAGAATATATATGCAACAAGTAAAAGACTAAACTACCCTTAAGATAAATAAAATAAATAAAACATAAATGCACCATATTATCTAATAATTTTGGGCAGATGGTTTATTAACCTCTTCCTTATCTTGGGTAATTGATTCACCATCTTTCTCACAAAATTCAGAAATTCCTTTTTTAACAACTTTTCCACTCCTAAGGGTTATCACAGAATTGACTTGATTTATTTGTTAGTTTTTTGAACTACTCTCATTTAGACTATATTGACCTTTGGGATTCGGTTGAGGTTGAGAAGAAAATTTTCCTTTCTCGTGAATGGTGAGTGCAGAAGTATGTTTAAAAAGAGTGTCTTTTATGTCAATCATGGTTTGAGTGTTTTGTTTATTGATGGCCTCTTGTTTTTCTATGAATGTATTCAATGTTCCTTCAAGTTTTTTCCTATATGGTAGGACATAAGGTGCATATCCTTGAGAATTTTGAGAATCTTGTTGTTCCTGAGGAGGCGGTGGTTGCAAAAATTGTGCTTGATTCCAACTGAAATTCGGATGATTTCTCCATCCTGGATTGTAAGAATTTGAAAAAGAAGAGGTGAATGGCTTTTTAAAATTGTTCATTGCACTTACTTGTTCATGCACAACTTCTTTAAAAATAGGAATATTAGGACATTCATTTGTCGAATGTCCTAATTCATCACAAATGCCACAAATTTCTTCATTTTTCACATATTTGACTTCTTTTACTTTGCCTAATTCCATGAATTCAACCTTTCTAGTCAAACTAGCGTACCTTGCATTTAGATTTTCTTCTTGACTAAGATGATATTTTTCTTTACCAGCATTTGCAAGGTTATATCTAATTGAATTTTTAAAAGAATTAATATCATGCCAAGATTAAAAATTTTCAGCCAAATGGTTTAAATAATCTAAAGCTTCTTCGGGTTTTTTATCAAGAAACTCGCCATTACACATCATTTCCATAAATTGTTTAGTTTCAAGTGTTAAATCTTCATAAAAGAAGCTTATATTCAGTCATTTTTCAAAACAATAATGTTGGCAACAATTTAACAAATCTTTAAAACGTTCCCAACTTTGAAAATACGCTACATTTGAATTTTGGGAAAAATTTTGGATTTGTCTTTTCAAAGCATTAGTTTTATGTGTTAGAAAAAATTTCTTTAAAAACTCACCTTGCATTTCTTGCCATGTGCCAATTGATCTTGGTTTCAAAGCGTTAAGCTAAGTTTTTGCTTTATCTTTCAAAGAAAAAGGAAACAATTTAAGCTTAACAATCTCTTCAGTACAATTTTGATCATTGAAAGCAATACAAATTTCCTCAAATTCTTTTAGATGTAAATATGGGCTTTCAGATTCTAAACCATAGAAATTAGGAAGTAAAGAAATCATACCCGGCTTAAATCTAAATTATTACTAGTGAGTGGAAAGATAAAATATGATGGACTAGAATTTCGAGGTGGTTGCAAATATGCACGCATAGTTCGCAATAGTTGATTTTTCTGTTCATCATGTATACTTTCATTTTCAGCTTGTGTTTGATTTTCATATTCAACATGTGCACCTTCAATTTTAGTCATTGTGTCAATTGTGTGTGATTGTAATTCAAATAAATCAATATATAAAGTACCAGGATTAATTTTAACCAAACGACCAGAATTTGAATCACAATACCAGTTAAGCATAAATAAGTAACGTAAAATAAAAATAATGTACAAGTCGGTTGTTTACACCAGCCATTAAATATTAACAAGGATGTGGTATAAACCAGCCACCAAATAAATATTAACAAGTAAAAAGTTAGATAACTGATAAATTAAAAAGTTAGAAAGTTAGAGAGTTAATAATATACAAAAAATAAAATACGAGAAAATAAAGTGCAGAAAGTAAATTTAAAATATGAAAATCTGAGAATGACAGAGCCCATAGAGCCAAATGAAAAGAAGAGAAAAAAGAAAGATTATTTCATTACGTTAGAAAGCAATAATAAATGATAGAAATTAAAAAGTTAGAGGGCAGAAAATAAATGACATAAATTAAAAGTTAGAGAAATAAAAAATAAATGACATAAATTAAAAGTTAGATAGCATAAATAAATGACATAAATATAAATTTAGCAAGTTAGTAAGCATAAATAAAAAAAAAAAAGAAAAGCATAAATAAATAAAAAATGAAAAAAAAAATTAAAATTAAAACATAAATCAAAAAACATAAATAAATAAATAAAAGTTAAAAAGTAAAAATAAATGACATAAATATAAAAGTTAGTTAATAAGTTAGTAAGTAGTAAGTTAATTAGTAAGTTAGTTAGTAAATTAGTAAATTAAAAAGTGAAAAGAGTAGAGAAAGAATATACTTGTTGGTGAAGTTTACTTACAGAAAGATAACCTCAATGAATTAGGACTTCAAATCAAGTCCTCGGTAACGACACCAAAAACTTGATGGTGTAATTAAAAGTTTCAAACTCAAGTGCAAGTTGTTTCAAGTAGTAAATTCTCGGGAGTCCGATGTCGATCCACATGGAATTGATAAAGAGAAAATTATTTGAGGTAAGAAAAAAATTTGTCACAATAATAAAGATTATATAAGTTGTTCACAAATGAAAAAGATTTGCTTAGGTTAGGAGATCTACTCTTGGTAATAAATTAAAAACAAGATTATTTCTTTTTATAACTTAATTGAAATCATACATAATAAAGGTTCTAATCGGAAGATTTAACATTCAAAGTTCAATTAAGATTATACATGTAATCATATTATGATTCCAATAATTATCTATCAATACTTGTAAATTGTCTCAAGCATCTACTGTGTCAATGTCTTGTTTACAATGAATCAAGATATTCATTATACAAGAAGAGTTTCTAAATTAATCGGAAACAACATACAATACATATAAAGATCACATAAAAATATATCATTCAAGCACAAGAAGGAAATTAATCTAACCTCAATATATTACCAAGAGCTTCATTCTTTCACCCAAGCAAGATAAAGATTTAGTTACTCATAGACAAGAAGAAAGAAAGGGAGAAGAAGAAGAAGATGAACATAACTTCAATTAAGAACAATAGAAAACTACACAAAGGAAACAATTAACATACAAACATGAAAGTAAACTCTAAGCTAAACTAACACCCTTAAATGATCAGCCTTTACCTCCTTTTATAGAGTTCAAGGAGTGCAAGAAGACAATGGAGTTGTTTGATGATGAGAAGTAAAATCAAAATAGATGATGAATGAGCTAAAATTATGGACTTTCTTAGCTCTGAAATGTCTCTGCTCTTAGCTCATGGCATGCGTCAGAATTCCATCAAGTGGTCTTTATAGAAGTTCTAGGAAATTGTCTCGGCTTTCCAGAGACACCAAGTTTAGCCAAATCCAACAGTCACAACCCGAGATATGGCCCAATTACTGCTAATGGGTCAGGCTCAACTCCAGCACCTCTGTTCTAACTTCCAAGCCCAATATCACCTTCAAAGAATCTGAATTGAATTTTGTGTTCTTCATAAAAGTTGTAGATATGGGTCTTAACCTTCCACTGTCAAAATTTCAGAATATTGAACTCCTATAGCCCGAGATATAGCCTAATGAGTGCATAGAGGTCAAGCTGTCATGTTCAAAATGCTAGATTTTACTTCAACTCCAATTTGAGTTATCCAAACATGTGTCCCTAGTCTTGAGGCCTTCATGAAAGTTGTAGAAATTTATCTTAGCTTAAAAACAAGACCAAAATCATATCCATCGGATATTTGTAACTCAAATTATAGTTAGTTTACTGAAAAAGCCAAGTGAGAAGGTTATACAATAAATGAAATATATTGCTATCAGTATGACTCTTGCTATCAAGTGAATAATTATTAGACATTTATCTAAACTTTCCAACAAGACCAGAATCACATTAATCAGATAATTGTAACTCAAATTATGGTCACTTTACTTAAGAATGCAATCACCAAAATTAATAATAATTCAAATAATAATTTCTTCAATGATCCAATTAAGCTTAATTTCATAAAATATGACAAAATCAACTTAATTAAGCCAAATTGAACCTTAAGAAGCCTAATGAAAGAATTATAAAATGAATAAAATACATTGTTATCAAATACCGTGAGATCAACATGAAGAATGTATGAAGTATATGAACTAAATTAAAAATGATTGTTATGTATAAGAACAAAAAATATATTATAACCCATGTTTTTTGCCCTTATACATGCATAACACTCATTTTTAATTTGGTCTCTATACTTTTTTGTGTTATAACACTAATAGATTATGGGGATAACGATGAAAATGATTATACATATATAAGGATTAAATTAAAGACTTTTTTCATATAAAAATTAAATTTAAAATAAGTATCATATACAAAGACCAAAATTATATTTTAACCAAAAATTAATAAAATAATAATATAAATCAATTACAATTGTCAATGAATACAGATCAATTAAGAAAAAGTTCCTTTAAAATGAATTTATATATAAAGTGAACAAGTAATAATATATTTATATTTAATTTAATTTAAAATACATTAAAATCTTAATCCACTAATAATTTAAAAATAAATACAATTGAATTAATCACTTTATCAGCAAAAAAATATTATTTACTTTATACATAAATTCACTGTAAAAAACCTTATCAGACGAACTAAAGAATCATTTAGCGATTACTTTTCTTCCAAATTCAGAAAACTTTTCTTCCTTATCAGATGAACTAAAGAATCATTTAGCGATTACTTTTGAAAGTCTCTTCCAATTTCAAGGACCTTTTCTTCCCCTAGATATTAGCTGTAAAAGAAAAAGATACACATATACAAAAGTTTCGATTAATTGTTTCTCCATTTTGGCTTTGTTATTCCAGAAGCCATTCAAATCCAAAACTAATAAAAACAAAACATTTTAGTTACAAGTTTGGTTGTAGCTATAACACGTACAAAGCCTACCAGCCTTACCAGTTGCCAAATCACCCTTCCCCCCCCCCCCCCCCCCCCCCACTCAGTTTTCCGTACACGTTGTTTCACCTGAAGTTCACATATAATGCTTCAGCCAGCAAATGTCCCATGAATCAAACTGATCAAATTGGCATCATTCCTTTCTTTTTCCCCCTCCCCCAGACCAAGGAAGAAAAGGTGCAATGGTTGAACTATTCAAACAAAAAGAACTATCAATTGTTGCCTTAATTAGCCGCACGTGATAAATGAATATATCTTCAAATTTTATCAAGAATTTACTTTTCGTTTTATTAAGAGAAGATATCACATAGCTAAAAAAAATGTGTCAGTAGAATATTACAAGGGAAACTTGCATATGTAATAGTTCTTATTTCTGTGTTGAAGCAAAATTTCTGAATTTGATATTACAAAAACTGAAACTGTGAATTCATTCTATTCAAAATCCATCCTACTCTCTATATAAGCCAAAGTGTAAGACTGCATATATATAACAATGACTGGTTGATTATTTTGTTGAGAAATTGTTCTTGAGCAAGAAAAAGTTATTTTTCTATATTATTCAATGTGTATTATCTCAATTATATAGACTATCATTGTTTCTTATTTTAATAGCATTTTTAATGTTATAACTAAAATTGTATTAATTAAATAGAATGGAGCTATAACTTTTTCTTATTTCGAAAACATTTAAAAATTTCTCTAATTTGTGAGAATAATGTTATATATGTATTACCTTACATACAAACAATTTTAATCATCTCATTATATGTGGTCTTATCTTATTTTTATAAACATCAACACTTTGATTTTATCAACTTTTCCTAACATTGAAAGGAGAAATTCTAAAATACTTACAGAGTATTACTTTGAAAGATCTTGCAATCATCTATATTTAATTTTAAAATTTTAATTTAATTGTTTGTATAATTTTAAAGTCTCATGTGTCACAAATTAATTGAAGTAATGTAATATTCTAAGAGTATAAAAGAATCTCTCTATTAAGAAATGTGTATCTTAATGATGTGTTGAACCATTCTTTGAGGATTTGTGTAAGAAGCATTATTCATACTAGTTTGATGGATAAAATCAAAGAACATGATCATAGTAAATTAACAACAATTAATATATGATGTAATGCATGACATAATAACAATAATATTTCATACAGACGGTCAAAATAAACTACTTAGAGTATATAAAAATTGAACGGGCCAAGCCCAAATTCAAAGCTATAGGGTTGTTCCATCAATTTTCTACTCTCACATCTACAACCCTAACCCTCAGTCGTTGAAGCTTTAGTTCGCAATCGATGGCTAGTGAATCTGATGTGTCTGACAATACCACTCTCTCCTGTACTAACTGTGGCAAGCCTGCAAATCTGCAGTACGTTTTTCTCTCTCTGTACTCACAAGTCACTATTACCCTTCCCTTCTGTGACCTTTTTCTTTTTCTTTTTTTCAATTTTGTTTTGGATTTAATGTGTTGTTTCTGCACTTGACATGGTTTGATATGTGCGAAAGACTTAGTTTTTGGGTTGTGATCGAATGGGTTTTTTGAGGTTTCAGCAAAAAGCTAAAGCTGATGCTCCTGGCACCATGCAATTTTGGGACTTTGGATTATTAGATATTAAAGTTGTTAAATCAGTGGAACCTAGCGGTTTTGATCAATGGGTTGGTGAAAGATGCAATTTTTTGTGTTTATGTTATTGGGTGTTTAAGGTTTAGGATGATAATGTTATAGAAGCCACAGACGGTTATGTCCTTATGTATCAGATATTTAAATTTAACTTGTCTACTTTTCCTTCTTTTTGTTTTTTTCCTCAGGTGTCCAAAATGCATAGAATTGAAGCTTCCTCGTGAAGGTTCTGCTTTCTGGTTTGTGATTTTTTCTATTGAAGTCCATTTTTTTAAAAAAAAATTTGCCATTGAATCTCAGTGGACAATTAGAAAAATGAAATAAACACTAAAATATATAATAAGGCTATTTTTTCTTTTTCTTTTTTCATAAATTTTCTGAGAGCGGTGAGGATGTTTTCGGCTTTTTTAAAAGGTGGTGAATCTACATAAGACCTGAATTCTATGAAAACTGTCTAAGAGCCTGTTTGAATAAATAGTTTCAATAAGTGCTTATATAAGAAGGGGTTTTGATAAAAGCTCCTATGTCAAAAGCTACTTTATTTTGCGTTTGGATGCACACTTGCAGAAGTACTTATCTAAATGATAAGTGGCGTTTGGATGTAATTTCATAAGCGCTTCTATTTGATTAAAATTACAAAAAAGGGCATGTATTTGTGTAAAAAAAAATCCTTGTCATATTTTAAAAAAAACTAATTAATTTAAACCTTAAAATATTTAAACACTAATAAGAATTAACAATAAAAATATTTATTTGACTTTGCTCTTATTTTTTTTAAGGTATCTTATAAATGCATTTATTTTTAGAATAAATTTTTCTTTAAAATTATTATCATTATATATTTTTCTTAAATATTTTTTGGTACCCAAAAAGTGCCTGGAATTTTTTTTAAAAAAATTTGACCTACAATAATTTTGAAAATAAGTGCTAATTGATTATGCATGCCAAAAAAAATTGTAGAGAAACCAATAATTAAAAAATCAATAATGTCATTATCCTTTACGTAATATTCAACAAATTAGAGCATATAAAATGTTATTAACCCATAAACCTAATAATTAAGTTTGATAGATATCTTCAATAAAGTAATGCAATTAATTCAAAAAAAAAATAGAGAAGTTAAACACGTGCAGGAAACATATTCTTAATGGACTCTGATTAGTTCCATTTGTAGAGCACTTTGAGCGTTCCTCCCATGTGATAGTGCTAGGGTCAGTCTCATTTCCCTCCCCATCATCATTGTGTTCATATTGATAGTTTTCATCAAAAGCATCAAATTCTGCTTCACTTGTATCATTTCTCCTGATAAAGTTATGCAAAGCCATGCAAACAGTAATGATTTTACTTTGTATCGTTAAAGCGAAAGGAGGCATATTACCCAATATCTTCCATCTTGCTTTGCAACAACCAAAGGAGCGTTCAGTTGTGCTTCGGAGACTAGAATGGTAGTAATTGAAAACTTCAACTCTCCCTCTTATTCTAGGCCCATTTCTGAATTCTGGGAGATGATACCTATTCTTCTTGTATGGCCCTAAATAACCCATAAAATTAGGGTAGCCAGCATCGACAAGGTAATATTTACCTACAAAAATAGAATTTTATCATAGCACAAGTTTTAAAATGATGTATTTTTTACAATTTCTAAATGTTACCAGCCTTGAGGATGGTGTGGAAAATGCAACCGAGGCTTATATTGAGCCTCCATAAAAATCTTACTATCATGTGCAGAACCCTCCCAACCTACCGAGACAAAGGTGAAACACATGTTGAAATCACAAGCTGCCAAGACATTAGTGGTAGTATAGCCTTTCCTACTAACATAAGCTATCTGAAGATGAGGAGGAACACAAACTCGTATATGATTACCATCTATTGGACCAATACAATCCTTGAAGTATGGGTAATATCGACTATCGTTCCTAATCTCATCAGGAATATCTCTAAATGATGGATCAACAGGTCGAGTTATGTCATTTGCAAGCCTACACACGGCTTTTAGGACACTATGGAAATATCTAGATATTGTTTTACCTGAATGCTGAAATCTTTATTCTGAATTACGAACAGAACCTGGTTGACCCAACATGTATAAAAACAAAGCAACTTGCTCATGAATTCCCACATTCCGAGTTGGCTTTAAGTTGTACTTGTTTTGCAATGCATCACATAAATGGAGGAACACATGTTTCTTCATTCTAAACATCTGATAACAATGAATTGGATGACCATTTAGAATCTCAGACACCCAAAGATGAACTGTGAGGCTTTAATCTCTGCGTGGACTTTTGATATCTAACTGAGAAAGTATGACAACACTAGCTACTGCCAACATTAACACCTCATTCTTTGTAACTCGATCCTCTAGCTTTGATGAAGACTCAATTGATGTTATGTCATCAGTTGATGTAGACATCCTGTGAAATTTCAATATCAAAACCAAGATATGAACAACATAACAAAAGTATAAAATAATGATAAGAACAAGAAAAAAAATAATGTGAAAGAAGACCAATACAAATTAAATGCATTAAACATTAAAATAAGACATAATGTATCCAAAAGGATTACAAATTTGAAGTGCAACCAAAATACATGTCCAAGTTGCAACCGAAACACAAGCCTAAGTAATGGATAAAAATAACTAGCGTGATACATCCATAAGTAACAAATGTTTGTAACATTAAATAGATTTAAAATAACTAGTGGACATTTGACCAAGTGTGGGACTTTATCCATCCAAGTTGCAATGCAGGGTCCTCCAAAGCAACAAAGGCAAGCTTATTTGCCCTCTTGTTCATAAGTCTGGTACCTATGAAGAATAGTTCACTCTCAAGCTCAAGCCCTGGCAGATTCTTCAGCTTATCTACACATGCTTTGATGCTAGTTGCGTCATCTGCAGATCCAGAATTAGTAGAACTGGACTCAAAGCCATCAATAACACGATCCAGCTGTGCTGAGAGCTTAGCAGCAGCCCCACCTCTGTTCTCCCGTTCTCTACCCTCTTTCTTTGTCCCTTTTCCTTTGAAGAAGGTGTTGGTTGAGTTGTCACTCCCATCTCAGTCTAATGCACTCTTTCCTGCTCCTCTATATCATCATTGTTATCATGATTGTCAATATCATCCAGATGTATCCCCTCAGCTCCCATGTTAAGCCCCTTAGATTCCCTTGAATCTTCAGATGGTGCATATGCTGCAAAACCAAGAGCAACAATATCCCTAAAGAGGATTTCCAACTCATGCAAGTGTTTCGGACCTTGCTCTCTAAACTTTGCTACCTAAGGATCCTCTTGTAAGAAACACAAGAAAATAGTAAGGACATAGTAGTCAATAGCGCATGATAGCGGGTGCGATAGCGTCGTGTCACAGCACCAATCCGCGACCCAGCTTCCATTGCATCTCGTTTCTGAGTCGGTTTCGCTGCCATTTCGCAGGAGTCGCTACCGCTACCCTGTGACGAGGTAGAAAAAACAATTCTGCCCTTCCCTTTCTTCAACAACTAAGGTTTAATTTAGGGTTGGTTTTAGGATTTCATTCCTTTAATGCTTTAAGACTATTTAGGGTTCTTTTCTCAGATTTCTCTTCACCTCTTTGATAGAACCCACCGCCTGTCCCCTCTTCTTTTGACAAAACCCAGCTCCCAGTCTTCTTCGATAGAATTGTTACTTATGTTTATTGTTATGTTTTGAATGTTTAGTTTATGACTTTATGCCTTAAAAGTTTACACTTATTTAGGATTTTGGCGCTGTACTGTTTTTTGTTCCTATTCTCATTGACTCTTGTTATTATTGACTTGTTACTTATGTCTTAAATTAGCAACGTTTGTGTTTTTAAGTCTTTAAGATATGACTCTTGATTATTAATGATGAATTTGTCTTAAATTTTGAGTACACTTTGATTTTTTGAGCATTTATACGTGTGTATTATAGATTATTTGATTTATATCTATCCCCTATTCTTCGGTATAGCAGCCGCTCCGTGACCCACTATACCGCTATAGCGTTTTTGTGGTCAGCTGCTACGTGCTGCTATCCAGGATTGACTACTATGAGTAAGGACTAATATCATATTTCTAGCAAATATTTAAAAAAAAAAAAAACTACACACTCATGCATACCTGAATTTTGGCTTCCCACCACTCATCACTAGCATCAATGGTCCCCTTAGCTGCATCCCAACCAAGACCTGTTTCCTTTCCAACAAGTTTTGCCCACAATTTCCATTCATTTTTCAAATTATCCCACCTATTTTTGAACTGCTTGTACCCATATTATAGTTTTGTGGCCTTGTTGAACTTTTCTGTCACATTTGCCCACCCAATCTTATTAAAATGGGTGAGGCCTATTTTCGGCACGTACCTCCTCAATACACACTTTCAAAAATATTTCAGTATTTTTATCACTCCATTCAGCTTTTTTTTTTTCTTTGGCACAACATCTTGTTTGGGAGCCATTTCCACAAGCACTCTAAAAAATGGACAAAGTCTTAACAAACATACATATGCCATTTGGTTCCCAGACATACAACTGTATTCATGACTCAGATTAAAAAAAATAAAAATAGAAAAAATTAAAAGGTAGGAAAGAAAATTCCATGGATACTTATGCAAGCTACTAGTACAATACACAAGAAAAAACCAAACATTGTCATCTACTTAAGTAACATAAACACGAAAGCAGAAACAAGACCATGAGTATGAGTTATGACAGATTCCTAACCACCATTACCACATAACATGCAGAAAATCAGTCATGTTTAAACACTTTTACTACTAATAACAGAAAATGAGTCTTAGTTCATGACAAATCAGCTCACACACCCACTAACTGGATGAAAACAGTACTGTGAATGTTCTTTTCTTGATTCTTAATCTTTATTGTTAGTTACAGTAAATGTTAGTTTATCATTCTTCTGCATAATTATGTAGAATCTGCATAATTCTGTTACAGTAATTCAGTAAAATATTATGAGTGCAAGGGCTAGAGAGTCACATATTGGGTGGACTTATTAAACTTCCTGTATTCCTATCCAACCTAGGAGAATAAAAACTGATTCAGATATTGCTGAATCAAGAGGAGTTATTTGAATTGGTGTGTTCATAATTAATAGCAAATACAAATAGAAAGATAGTTTGAAGTCATAATATCACTTATGGTGGAGAAAATGGCAACAAGCCAAGAAGCAACTAATACAATGCTTCAGTTATTTCATGACTCTGTCTTTGGTAGGCAAGATTTATTTTCAATTTTATTTCATGACTCTGTCCTTGGTAGGCAAGGTTTATTTTCATTTATTTTCAATTCTTCAATTTTATTTTCAGTTATTAAGAGTGTTAGAATCAGCAGAATCAACATATAATATAACAGCAAAAGCAAAAATCTCAAAATGGATAAGAAGTAAGACATAAAAATGGTAATGAGAATATGAACTTTTTTGGTCAGTTTTCTGAGTCCGTTTGTGTGCCTTGGAAACTTGAATGCTAGTGGTGTGCTAGCTGAATCTAGTGAGCAAGCAAATGACCAATAGGGTGACTTGGGAAGGATTCAAAACTCTCAGGTAACCAAAAACCTTTATTTTTTTTTTACAGTGACAACGTTGCAGTGCATACCAGAAAACTTTACGTTAGCATTTTCTCAATCATGAAATCTTTATAGTTCACCCAAAAAAGAAAAGAAAAGAAAACAATAAGATTCATATACTGACTAGTAGACAAAGCTAGACAAGATAATCATGTTAAATGCATTCATCATTTTCATTCTCCAATTTTTATTGTCTCACTATTGATGTACCATTTGTTTGGATCTCATTTGTTCATTTTCTAACCTTCCCTAATCCTAATTATAAGCACCTAAACCAAATGGAAAATGCCTAAGGGTTCAACACAATATTTTCCTACACAAATGAGCCTGGAGAAACTTGCACTAGCTCATAAGAACACAACACAAGATCAAAATCAGCCCCTGCACTTCTTAATCAAATTCCTTCACCCATTCCTTTAAACTTGGAGACACTTGCACTAGCTCACAAGAACACAACACAAGATCAAAATCAGCCCCTGCACGTCCTAATCAAATTCCCTCACCCATTCCTTTCAACTTTTCATTTTTTATCACTCTTACCTTCCTTTTTATTTTTATTTTGTTTTTAAAGCTTCTAAGACTTACCATAAGACATTTCAATAAAGCCATTAAACCAGGAGAAAAAAACCTGTAAATCCTAAAAACTCAAAGACCTCTCCAACACACAAGTAAAACCCAACCACTTTTCAACAAGAGCTTCAACTTAAAATCCATGGACACAAAACAGCATCAATAAGCACATAAAAATACCACCCATCACACACCTACTCGTTACTAAGAAAGTATTGACAAAAACAGAAATGCATCATCAAATACACGCACCTACTCCTGCTAAAAAAATTTCACAATACCCAATGAGAACAACCCACAGCAATAGAATTTACACAAACACTCAAATGGAAGCACAGGCACAAATGGAATTTACAGTATTCCTCAAGCATCAATTTGATGAATAGTAGAATACGAACTGCAATAGTCAGAATGATTCAATGATTGCTAGGCCATCAATTTTGGAACCCTAATAGAAAATCCGAAAAAACCCAACCAATCTAGAGCGATTCAATGGTTCTAGCAAATACCTGACAAAGACGCCAACGACGGAGGCACTGGAGGTTGCGGCGGTGATGGCGGAGGTGGCAGAGATTGCGGCAGCGATGGCAACAAAGTTATTCACACTTCAGATTTCAAGGCTTCAAGCATCTCTCGAGGGCCATCTCTATAAGCTTCGGGCCTGAGAGTTCAGAAATGGACATAGGTTGGAATTTCGAGATTTTGGTAGGGGTATTTTTGTCCAGAATAAGTTTGTCCAACAGCTTCCCAAAAAGCTGAGCACCTGACATATTTCAAGAAGCTTCATGAAATAGCTTCTTTATAAGCTCTTTTGAGAGCTTTTGCAAAAGCTAAAGCTGATACAATATGTTTATCCAAACACCTCTTTTAAATAATAGAAGTGCTTAATCTAGTAGATAAGCTCTAATAAGCTCCTATGGACCCTATCCAAACGGGTCCTAAGAGAGAATGGGCCCATGTGGTTGCTATAGAATGCTGATTGTCTCCTTAATCTTTACTATTGAGGCTTTTACCTGTCATAGGGTCTTTCAAGTGAATTGACAAACTTGGCTATTTTGATTTGACCTACTGGTGTTGTGCAACTGTAACCTAATGCTGTTGGTGTTGACTAATAATACTGTTTTAGTAATTGTAAATCTATGTTGCACGGGTATGGTAAGAGTATCTGATACAATACGATATACAAATGTGATAATTTTTTAAAAGTTAAGATATGGATACGGCAATATATATTAAATAAAATATTTATATTTATATATGTAAAAAATATAAAATTTAATTTACCCACTTGTGATTACCCCACTTGAGTGCCATGTGTTCTCTAGCTTGTTTGGTGAGGATGAAAGTCTGTCTACTATTTTGTGTGATGATTTTGAGAACAAGATTGAAAGAGTGAAAATATGCTTCGAGGGAGATAATTAGCGACAGGACTTGTAGCAGTACTTTAAACGCGGTGGGTATCCACAAAACAATATACAAGGATACACGGCTTATGCTAAAAAAAGGGATGCAGCAATATTTTACGAGTATCGGTATTCGATATAAACTATTAGAATATCTTAAAAATATTTTAAATTTTTTTATTATATCTTAAAATATTTTAAAATATCGTAAATAATTTTTTAAGATTTATTTTTTATTTATTATATTTTTTGATTTATTTTTTTATTTAATTAAGATTAAGAGTTTAAAATTAGTATAAATAAGATTATTGAGTTTATTTTTTATATCACATTATTTTCACACTAATATCAATATAATTTTATTATTTTGAATATTCATTTTCTCTCTTTTCCTCCTTTTTTTATCTAAACCCTCTAATTCAACATAAACCATATGAATATGGCACTAATTATGGAATATTCACGCATCATAGAATGAAAGTAAAAGAAGTAATTTCTTATTGATCTAATTTAATAGATGAAGGATTAACTTACACTAGTGTAAGTTGATTTTTTTTTACATTTATTTTTAACTGTTAGATTTATTTTTATCTAATAGTTACTTTTAATAAAATAATCTTAACATTAGATAAAAGTTAAACTAACAGTTAAAAATGAGTGTAAGAGAAAAAAGACTGATATAATATAAACGTCGCAATTTAATATTTATAGCTGAAGATTTAGTTGTTAGGGATTAGCACTTTGGTGAAAGGGATGACATTATTTCTCCAAATGGCACCATGTAGAAGAAGGTGGGGTTGACCATGGTTGCTAGTGAGACAACAGTGAGTTACTCCTAGGTACTTACCATTAACAACAGTTGAATCAGATAAAACTTAACTTCTCACAGTATTTATATCCTTCATACTGGGGCCAATTTTGATATCTCTCGACAGCACTCAGGAATGTTTCAAGTCTTCATGGAGCTCGCACAAATCAGTGCATCTGAAGGCAAAGCTATCCTCACTTGGCACGGGTACTCCAGGTGGGCAAAATTCAGACTCACTTGGTGAAGGTTGGTTATATTGCTTGAAGAGAGGGCAGGCTCGAACTCCAAATTTTCCTCACTTTGATTGGACTGGGTAAATTTCTAGGATTTTGAATCCCTTCATATTTTAGAATTTAGACATCTTACTGTACTTTTTAATTTTATTGATACCAGAAGATTATACCCATTATTAGGAAGATATGTTCCTGTTTTTGCATTCCAGAGTCTTTTTTTTTTGTTTTTTTTCCATGTTCCCCTTCTTTTCATCGATGCTTTTTTTGTTTGAGCATCTTAGATGTTTGTAGCATTAAATTTGCAACTTTTTTTTTTAATCAGTTTATTGCTAATTACTCATTTATTTGTTGAAACCAAAATTTGATTTCTGCTCTTTAAGGACACTGCGGCCATATCCCATATCTAGTAAACGGATTGTTCCAGCGCATATTGATAAACCCGATTGGGCTGATGATGTGAGTTATCTGAGTTGTTCCTATTTAACTGTCTTGTATATTATCTTATTTAACTAATTTTAATTTAATTCAATTGGAAGTCATCTTTTGATAACTTAGCTGAGGTTCATTGGTTTCTAAATTGTTTTTATCTTTTCTGTATTTAACTTTAGGGAATTCCCAAAGTTGAGCCCAATAGTGATCTGCAGCATACTGTTGAGGTGGGTAATTTTAAAATACATGTAGAAAATTGATGTAAGATGAGGTTGAACATTGTCTGTATTATTTTTATTCTCCTTTCTAACTGAAATTATTCTGTAGATCAAATCTCCAGATCAAATTGAGAGGATGAGAGAAACTTGTCGGGTAAGTTCCTTTTCTTTGCAATTTTGCCTTTGTAGATTCTCAATGAGACGGAATATTTGCCACTCTGCTATCTCAATTCATTGGTCAATGCAAAACTGATCCATGATCCTCATTTTCATGGTGCTCAACTTGCTGCTTATTTTTGGAGTCTGTCACAGGCCAACTGTATGACACATGGCTTGGTGATATGAATTAATTTTGTTTTATTGATTAATGATGACAATCATGGTAGTTGGAATTGCGATTATTGTGATTCGATTCATGCGATTCAACGCGGGTGAGAGTCCTCACTCCATTGATACATATTGCATGGAGTTTCGTTTTGCGCCCGGAATCGCACACTGCATTGCATAATCGTGCCAGAATTGTAGGAATCTCGATTCTGTTGCGTTTTCAATGATACAGATCTCAGAGGGACAGGGAGCCAAACAGCCAGTATGGGGCGATGAACTGAGGCGGAGATGGGTGGGTCTGGCTGGAATCTAGTTGCCGGAGAGGATTGAAAAGATGGCTTCCGAAAAAGGGCTCAGATGCGTTGTCATGCACTGCCCAGATGGATAGCAGCAGCACACCAGCGATCGGGGGAAGGGGCATGTGGATGCTCCGGCAACGATGAGCCTCTGGTGGCAGGAAGGTCTTGCACCAGTGGTGAGGGTGGTGGGGTTGATGGGAGGTGAAACACACCTCAGATATGTAGATCGCGATGCACAGTGGCAGAGGAGAGAGAAACCAAAGGGGGGCCGGCTGAAAAAAGTTAGGGTTTCTGTTGCAAGGTTCTAGTATATAGTAATTAAAGTTGAGAGAGAAAATTATGAAAAAAAACCCCAATAATTAAGGTTCTAGTAAATAGTAATTGATTTTTTGACTTGAGTAATTAGTAATTAATTTTGAGAGAGAGAAAATTATAAAAAAACTTCAATATTAAATATACATAGAAAAGGAGATAAAGAAATTACTTTATTTTCATACATAGACAATTATATTATGTGAAAAATATATTTTATGTTATTTTTAATAATTATTCTAAATCTTACAATTCACGATACGTTTCGATTCATGATTTCAAAAATAGGCCTTCCGGGAATCACAATTTGATAACCATGATGACAATTGATAAACCTCTGCTTTGATATATGTGATAAGCTGGAGGGGGTGAGAAAAAAAAGAAAAATCTCTTGAATGATTATAAAAAATAAAATAAAATAAAATCTTTGTTATTGTTTCTGTTTTGGACAGTTGGCTATATTGTCTGATCTGGGCCAACTTTTAGTGGAAGGTTCATTAAAGATTACAGTTGTTTGTTTTTGCCTTGTATGTTGATGTAGACTTTAGTCTCATTAAGCATGTTAATTTATAGATTGCAAGGGAGGTTTTGGATGCAGCTGCTCGGATTATTCGGCCTGGTGTGACAACTGATGAGATTGACAGAGTTGTTCATGAGGCAACTATTGCTGCAGGTTCTAATTTTAATGAGTTTTATTTTCAAAATACTCTTACCTGCTTTATTCATTAAATTTAGTAAGTGCATCATATTACATTTAGATAATCTTATCATTACTGTAGCTGGTGAGCGTGCAGCTTGTGTTATTATTATAATCACTTATTGTAGAGACATACCTTACTTTTATTGACTCCGACCTAAAACTCTGAAAGAATTGCTTTGTTTTGTGGTGCTCTGCTCAACAAGAGCAGTGTTTCTTTTTTTCTTTCTGTGATACAAAAACAAAAATTTAATTAGATATAAAATAGGTAAAGTACAACTAGGTTGGGGAGAACGTATCCTCCAAAACAGGGTTCAAAAAAAAAAAAGATACCAAAAGATATAGCAAGGCTGTCCAACCTCTCTGCATATCAGAAATGGAAAGCCCCTTGAGACAGCCATGAGCAATACACTAAAGAGAAGGTTTCCCGAACTCATTATAATTCTGTTATCTTAACGGTTCCTTGGGTTTCTTTATGTTGGCAGTTTGACGAAATAGCTCGGCTCAAAAAATTATAACCGAAGCTTATTAACTAAGTTTGCATATATAGTAATAACAATACCGATCGTCTCTCAAGATCGTAAATGCAATTTTATCAAATTAAGTTAAGTTAGAAAAGGAGTTTTTGATTGTTCAAGGATTACAATGACAAGATCTGAAGAAAAATAACAATTAAAAAATACGATCGATTCAAATCTATCCAGACGGGTGGATTCAATCATGCACTTCAATAAACATTTGAAGACATTTGAATGGTTAACTTGGATCTAACCGAGATCTCAAAGATCAGATCCAGAATTATACTGCATAATCGTCAGTAATTCAATCACAAGTAATAAACATAAATCTGCAATCGCACCATTCATGTAGATATATGTCAATTTAAGACCGAATTCAATTAACCAAAGCAATCAAGAACCTAACCTCTTCATTACGCGATTAGTTTAGATCAATCAGTTAAGTTTCATCACAAATTTCAATCTTCGCATATGTGATTAATTCGATCAATCAATTCTAAATTTCATCACAATACTTAATCTTAAACCAAGATCAAATCGATCAAACAAAACAGTAATCACCATTCATGCATTCAAGATCAAGAGAATAAGAAGAAGAGAGAAGAGGAATTCAAATATAAATCAAATACATTACATAACCAGGTCTCAAGAATCCAAGGCCACAATCTCTTCAGAGTCCGACCGATTGTAGAAGTGACTTAGCTCTCTCCATTACAACGGAGATCATCAAAATATACAAAAACTATGAAAAGTTATCTCTAACACCAAGTATGTGTGTTCCTAGAGCTCTCACATGCTTCCTTTATGAGGATTGAGTAAGTAGAGGGTAGATGGGATTAGTAGGTGGATGAGTAGGTGGGTGAGTAGGTGAGCTACCTTGTCTCCGAAATTTTTATTCTTTGAACTCATTGATTTCGTCCATTTCTCAGCCAAGTGGTGCTTCATGAAAGTTATAGGAAATTGTCTAGCTTTTCAATGGCTCTGAAACACCCAAAAATTGTCCCCAAGATGTTCAAGATTCTATTCATTATTACAGATTCAGCTAAGACTCTGTTTTGACTTTCGGATCTAATATCTCCATCAAGGACTGAATCAAGTTTTGTCTTGACATTTTGTAGATATATGTCTTAACTTTCAGATTACAAATTTTCACCATTTTATATGCCAAACTGAATTATGTTCCACACACTTTGTTCGGGTTCAGTCATAAAAAATCCAGTATTTTGATTTCCACGCCCATTAAATTTCCACTAGATGTCTGAATTGACTTTGAAATCTTCATCAAAGTTGTAGAAATTTTTCTTATTCTTTCTTTCTTACAAGGTAAAATTCATAATTATCGACATTTAACTCAAGATATAAAAATACGTAAACATTATGAATTTTACCTGTAGGAAAGATAAGAAAGAAATTTCTACAACTTTGATGAGAAAAAAATTTCAGACATCTAATGCAAGCTAATCGCATTTAAAATCAAAATACGGATTTGTGACCTGAACCCGAACAAATACAGAGAACTTAACATAATTCGAGTTTGAAGATATAAAATGGGCTGAAAATTAGTAATCCGAAAGTTAAGACCATACGTATAACTTTCACGTCAAGACAAAACTTGATTCGGCCTGATGGAGATATTGATCCTGAAAGTCAAAACAGAGTGCTATTGAAACTCATTCCCCGAACAACAGAGTAATCGAAATCATATCTCGAAATTGTAGGACGAATTTTTGGTGTTTCCAGAACCATCGGAAAGCTTTGGACAATTTCCTGAACTTTCACGAAGACTACTTTACTTAAACGACGAAATCAATGAGCTTCAAGAATAAAGAATTTCGAGACAAGAAATTTCACCTACTCACCCACCTACTCATCCACCTACTCATCCACCTACTAATCCCATCTATCCATCTACTACTACTCCGAATCCTCTATAAAAGCGAAGATGTGAGAGCTCAGAACACACACACTCTTGGTGTTAGAGATACTTTTCATACTTCAGATATTTTTCCTTCATCAGAATTGAGAAATAAGTCACTTCTAACAATCTTGACTCTCAAGAGATCACACGGATTCTCGAGACCTTGGTTACATGTAATGTTCGATTTATATTCAATTCCTCTTCTTCTTCTTCTCTTGATCTCAATGTATGAACGCGATTTTGTTTATGTTTGATCCGATTTGATCTTGGTTTAAGATTAAGATCGCGATGAAATTTAAACTGATTGATCCGAATTAATCACATAACTCAAGATTGAGATTTCGCGATGAAACTTAAATGATTGATCTAAACTAATCACGTAATCGAGGTGTTAGGCATCGACGTACGCTTGCGTTAATTGAATTCTACTTAAATCGACATATATTTACATGAATTACGATCATAGATTTTGCTTATCACTGTTAATCAATTCTGACGATCGTTTCAAGATGAAATTCCTGATCGACGCAGATCTCTGCTAGATCCAAGCTTAACCATTCAAATGTATTTCATTGTTTGTGAAAGCGACTATGATCAATCCACCCAATCTCTGATAGATTTCTAAATTGACTGCGTTTCTAATCATTATTTCTCTTTAAATCTTATCACCGCGATCATCAACCATCAAAACCCCCTTTTTCTAACTTTCACTGATTTGATCAAATCAGCATCTACGATCCTCGGCGAGACGATCCTATATTGTTCACTATACTACAAGTTTAGGTAATAACTTCTGCTATAATTTTGATCGAGTTCTAAGCCATTGTCAAAATTTTGCATTACGTCTTGGGAGAACTCGTAGGTGTAATCTTTTCATTTTGAGTAACCTTACTAATTTTTGTTCTTTCTTACCTATTCTAACAATTATTTTTTATTTACTAACATTGTTCATACCATACTAACGCTTTTATCTTAGCTTTTTGAATTTTTCTAATTTAGGAAAGACGAAAACAAGTGATTACGGTGAACTATCGCAATTTTCGAATCAAACATGTCCGAATGAGAATGAAACTTGGTCGGTTGAAGAAAACAAATTGATAAACAAGACTCACAAGAACCATGCGAGTGCCACCCCTGCTTTTTCTAAATTTTATCATTTAGACCACTTTTTTAATTTTTTATTATTTTTTATTGCATTTTCTAGTTTCATTTTTATGTAGATTTTGTTCGTGTTGATTCCATAATTTTTAAAAATGTTTAGATACATTAACTAGATTTATTTTTGCATATTTTGAGTGTTGTTCCCATACTAACTCTTTCTTTTTAATTTTTTCTTTTTCTTTCATTATCATTTTGTTTCATTCTCATTGCATTTTAAGGATACAATGGACCATGCATAATGGAGTCAAAACTTGAGGAGTTGACTTCTTTGGTAAGACATATAAGAATGAGACAACAATCACCAATGCAGGAAGCTACACTTGTGTGTAACATTTGTTTTTGTTCATCTCACCCCACATATGCATGCCCTACACTTCGATTGGTAGTAGTTCTTTTTCAGATCAATTTGTTGCAAAAGAAATTTGGTTATTTTCCTAATGAACCACGCTTCAAAGAAGAAGAAGAGTTATGACCCCTTCTTCAACACATACAACCCTAGTTTTAATACTATCCAGATCCGGGATATGGCAATACTAAGATCACTACAAAGAATAATCATTTCAATATGAAAGCAACCATTCCAAGAGATAACAAGCCCATCAACCACAAAACTCGAGCCTTCATGGGAGGACTTGATGAAAACCTAAATCAGTTCCAAAGAGAATTTCACGCCACTATTCAGATTTAACAACCCAAATCGACCAATGACAACCACTGTTAATGAATCGAGATGTCAAGAGTCAAAGCCAACTCTTTCCCCAAACAATTCCCAACTCCCCGCATTCTAATTGTCATATTGATTTACATGCAGACTTAGTTGAGAAACTCATTATGAGAGTGTGTGGTAAATTTCCGATTTAATTGGTTTTGATGATTCTATCAATCGCAACTCATGCTACTGATCATGATGGTGATATAAAATGTGTTGTGTGTGCTTTGAATTTCTCGTGATATTTGAAAACTAATGATTCTGTTTACGCAGGATCTAATGATATAGAAGGGATATCAACAATATAGTTGCAGAATCAAACATATAGGGAGGTGGAGTTGAAGGCCATCGAGGAATTTTCAAAGAAAGAGGAAAGTCAAATAGACGCTAAGAACTACTGAAGTGGATTTTGTTTTTGGCTATGGTCCAAAGATTATCAATGAAAGCAAGATTGCAAAATTACACGTATTGCATGCCATCAGAAGTCAAGGAAGACCAACGGGACCCCAACGTGAACCCTCATGCTTCAAGCTTCACTTGGTCGTTACACTTCAACCAATGGGACCCTAGTGAAAGCTATCGTATCATGTCAGCCAACCATAACTCGGTCATCACGCTTCAACCAATGGGATCCCTGAGTCTTTTTCACCAACCTCACTTAATAAGACCAATGGACACCATCTCAAGTTCAAAAATGTGGAAGTGAAAGTGACGCTTTTACCATCCACATTATAAAGATCACTAAGAAGTGTTCCAACGCCGAAATTAACGACGTTAAACAAGTCGCTTATCGGGAGGCAACCCAACTAGATTTGTTTTCAAGATCTTTGGGGATGGTTTTCGCAATCCGAGAAGATAAAAACATACTTCACTTTAAATGGTTGAGTAAGGAGTCGCAGTTATACCTTATCGACTTCGGACGCATTCTCGCTACTTCTGCAGACATCATGAACTTCTTAATTGTGGAATCTCTTCAGAGATGATTTAACGTGTTCTACATTTTTAATCAACTTAAAAGACCAAGATTTCCTCTTTAATTTTATATTATTCCAATGTTATTTTGGTTTTACATTTTACTCATTTGTTTTATGAGTTTTCAAGTTCATTGCAGCTTTGATTCTTACACATCTTTTCTCGCTGCCATTATCTAGCCCCCTCATCGGGTTGTATTGCTTTTTTCTTTCTGCTTTATTTATCACTTTCACATCGAGCGACAATGTTTATATTAAGCCGCGGGAGAGATTTAGATGTTTCTTTTTGTTAAAAAAAATTAAAAAAAAGGGTTCATTGATGATTGAATAACTTTTCTCCCTTCTTGATCCGATATGCTTGGTGATGGATGATTGAATCGATGAATTGAGTTTGATGGATGATATCTCATGTGAGATTTTGAGCCTTAATAGATGGATTCAACATTTACGCCATTCTCTTCTTTCTTGTGTGAATTTCACTCACGTTAACGACCACTCTGAACTCGCTTTGATTCTTTTGGCGCTACATTTCACTTCAGACGCATAAACACGATTGGCGCCTCTTTCTTAATTAGCAGTTTAACTAAATAATAACCTTTCTTTCAATATGATATCAAGACTCTTTTGACTTCTTAAAAATTCTCTCGATTCCCGCTAACTTTGATATTTTCCTTCTTTAACCCCTTCGAAATTATTCGACCATTCCTTGTTTCTAAATTTCATTACGTGCTTAAATGAAAAATCGTATTCTTACTTTACCTTAGGGAATAAAAAACAACATTACCAGTTAATTGATGAGTTTTTGAACAAGTGTGGGGTGTGTGTACAGACAAAATAATATTTGAAAAAGAAAGAGTACTTAAAAAAAAAAAATGTAAAATAGTTATGTTTATATATATATTATATATATATATATATATATAAAAAAAAAGAGAAAAGGATTGGGAAATGAATACGTAAAGGATATACATTAAAGTTGAGATGAATTTTTACGTTATATTCAACTCACTCATTCGCTTTTATTCTCTTTGTGTATTTATCTTCTCATATTCATTTTATCCTCTTCTCATACTCGACCTCACTACAACCTCAATAAAGTCCCACGATTTATGTGTGCATGTGTGTTTTGAGTAATGGAGAAGTAAAGATAAAGCGAGCATGGAAGTAAGCAATTTTCACGGGTTGAATCGAAATAAATACCTACCTTTAAACACTCGAGAGATTGAGAGGAATCTTGTGAAGATTCATCATTCTTAATTCATTCTTTTCAACTAAGTTTCCTTCTTTGTTGGTTTGAGATGTGAAGAAATGTTACCTTATTTATGCTTTGATCCTCAATTTCTTGTTATTCTTCTTGCTTCATCGAAATTTTGTAGCTTTTTAGGCTTTTAAGTTTAGTAGTTTCTTTTCTTTCTAACTTTAGTTTTATATGTTTCTTGCGAGTCAGTCGCAAAAAAAACTAAGTGTGGGAGAATTTGATAATCACATATTTTATTCATTAAGAAACCCTTATGTTTAGTTATTTACACTCTTCACGTATCTTAATCGATCAATTTGATTATGTTTTGTAAGTTTGAACTCGAATCGACTTAATTGATTTTTTCAATTATTCTGGTCTTACACTGCTTCAGTATTTTACCATATCTTGAGTTCTAAATGTCGATAATTATGAATTTTACCTGTAGAAAGATAAGAAAGAAATTTCTACAACTTTGATGAAGAAATTTCAAAGTCAATTTCAGACATCTAATGGAAATGAATCGGGCATGGAAATCGAATACGGATTTGACCTGAATCCGAACAATACAGAAGTAACTGTAACATAATTCGAGTTTGGGCGTATATAAATGGGCTGAAAATTTGTAATCCGAAAGCTTAAGACCCATACGTATAACTTTCATGTCAAACACAAAACTTGATTCGGCCTTGATGGAGATATTGGATCCGAAAGTCAAACAGAGGCTTGGCGGTCTGGCCCCAACAACAGTAGTAATTGAGTCATATATCTTGGGCAGTAGGACGAATTTTTGGGTGTTCCAGCCATCGGAAAGCTTTAGACAATTTCCTAAACTTTCATGAAGACCACTTGGCTTTAAACGACGAAAAATCAATGAGTTCAAAGAATAAAGAATTTCTGAGACAAGGTAGCTTCACCTACTCACCCACCTACTCATCCACCTACTCATCTACCTACTCATCCACCTACTAATCCCATCTACCCATCTACTACTACTCCGAATCCTTTATAAAAGGAAGCATGTGAGAGCTCTTCTCAGTGAACACACACACTCTTGTGTTAGAGATAGCTTTTCATAGGGCTTCAGATATTTTTCCTTCATCAGAATTCGAGAAATGTCACTTCTAAATCCTTTACTTCTTGAAGAGATTGTTGCACTGATTCTTGAGACCTTGGTTACATGTAATGTATTTGATTTATATTTGAATTCTTCTTCTTCTTCTTCGTTTCTTTGATCTCAATCGCATGAATGGTGATTTTGTTTATGTTTGATCCGATTTGATCTTGGTTTAAGATTAAGTATTGTGATGAAATTTAACTGATTGATCCGAATTAATCACATAACGAAGATTGAGATTTGTGATGAAACTTAACTGATTGATCTAAACTAATCAATGAATCGGAATTGAAGAGTTGTTCTCGATTGGCTTGCGTTAATCAATTCGGCTTAAATCGACATATATTTACATAAATGCTGATGCGATAGATTTGTGTTTTATCACTCATCAATCAATTCTGACGATTATCAGTATGAATTCCTTCTCGATCGACGCAGATCTCGATTAGATCCAAGTTAACCATTCAAATGTATTTCGTGTTTGTTGAAAGCTGTCTATGATTGAATCCACCCAATCTCTGGATAGATTTCTAAATGACCGTTTAATCATTATTTCTCTTTAAATCTTATCATCACGATCATCAACCATCAAAACCCTCCTTTTTCTAACTTTCACTGATTTGATCAAATCGCATCTACGATCCTCGGCGAGACGATCCTGTTGTTCACTATACTACAAGTTTAGGTAATAACTTCGGTTATAATCACAAAACAATCATAAAATCTTGCAGTATGGATTTTATCGACCTACTTTATTAAAAGTCTCATACACCTTTGGCAAAAGTGGAAATTGGTCAAAAAAAGTTCTACTTTGAGATTATCATTTGCACCTACTCCTGGAAAATCGAGATCTGCGCAGCTACGGTTCTTTTGTTGTCGACACATGTATCCTCCGAGGACATAGATATTGAGGATCCTAAGAATGGTATCTCGCGCTTAAGTTAATGGACAAAGACTCAACCATTCCCGAAAAATCAAGTTCTTGAGTTCTTGTTTCACACGGTTAAGTGGCGGATACGGTCAGATTTCGCGACTCTCGAAATGTTCGGTTTTTTTCGGTTCCCAAAATAATCGAACCCTTCTTCTCCTTCAAAATCGACATGTCATTCTTTCAAACCTAAGAAAACATTTTCCTTCTCTTCCTCAAAATGCTCGAGAAAGATCTACAAAGTTCGATGTGAAAGATTGAGACCGTTAATCACAAAGCCGTACGCCGTAGAAGATGTCTCTGATAATTGAAGCAAGAGTGTCCAATTAGCGTGAGTCTTCAATTTCATTTGACTCATATACGCCCTGGCCTTGGAAGAAGCTCATATTCTAAAAGGAGAAGAAGAAAAAAGCTACAAGTCCTGTCACAACGTGTGCAGACGATGAATCAGTAACACGCAACGTCATTCTTTGGGGATGGTTTCCGCAAATAGATCCTTCATTAAGAATGGATTGAGTAAGGAAATCGTTAGACGATATCTTATCGACTCTCGAGACGCTGTTCTTATGGATTGACGCGGGTGAAATTCTTAATTTATGGAATCTCTTCAAGGATGAAGAACAACGCTACTGATCTTTAATCCGACTCTAAAAGACTTGTTTGCTATTTATAAGAAAATTGGATGGGAAGCTTATCATCGACTCATAAGACGCGTTTAAGCGTTATTGGACGTTAAACCGCAGGCAGATGTGAGCCACATCCACAAACAATCAGACATATCATCCTCCTCTTCTTCTTCATGTCATCTTTCAAAAAAAAAACACAAAAAAAAAAAAAAAAAAAAAATTATGTATCGTCTTAGGGTTGGCTTTGAATATAATCCGCGAATGGGAAACGACGATCCCGATCCAAATTCTTAATTGAAAAACAAAGAAGGTAGATTGTATCCCACATGCGTGTGAGCGCAGCCAAGATATTATACCACTATTCCCTTTTGGGAGTCCTATGTCATACTGGTCTTGAATGGGTCGGCCGATCTTGGTCAACAATGCTTTAAGACAAAGTTCGAAAGAAAAAGACTACCTCCATCCCAATCTTAAGTAAGTATACACTCATCTTTCATCAAGTTTTTCTAACAATTTCAAAAAAAAAAAAAAAAAGGGATGTGATGTCTCTTCATCAGACTCACGACGCCAAGCAAAGATAAAGATACGCCATGAGATCAGACATACAAGTATGTCATCATTTTCTATTTCTTTTATCTTTGTATCATTTTGTTGTATTTTGATTTTTGTACAGACGATCCTTTGAACAAGGGGTCTTCAGGGGGTTTCTAGACTTTTTACCTCATGGTTTTCTTGAAGTCAAAAAAAAAAAAAAATAGAAAAGAAAGAACACAACCTGATAAGAAGTAAATCAACGCTAAGCAGAAAAGAAACACACTGTCAATGTCGCATCAGACCCTCCACTTATGCATTCTCTGGAAGTTCATGATACTGTTTGAGGCGGTGTCCATTTACGATGAAAGTTTTGGCAGTGACCTCACTTTTAATCTGAACAAGACTGCATGGAAAAACATTAAGAATAATAAATGGTCCATCCCATCTAGACCTTAATTTGCCGCGCATGAGTCGAGGCGGAGTTATAGAGAACTTTTTCACCAATCTCAAATGTTTTCCTTATAATCAACTTATCACGAAGGCTTTGGCCTTTCTCCTAATAAAATTTAACTTTCATGCCTCCAAGCGGATCTCCTCCAATTGTCTTTGCACCGCAGCCTTCCTCTCCATACCGCTGATCTAGGTCCAAGTTGCACCTTTTCACCGCCTGCAAATGCTCGATGCTCAATTTCCACCTAAGGGCAGTGGCATGTTTTTCCAAAAACAATCCGATACGGAGATATCCCGATTGGTGACTTATAAGTTAAGTCCCAGTTCCATAAAGATCCTCGCCTCTTCTTCCGCCTCCTTTCGTTAGGTTAAACCGTCTTTTGAGATCTCGCTTAATTTCTCCGTTGGAGACCTCGGCTGCCCATTGGTTTGGGGTGGTAGGGTGTAGAAACCTCAGTGTTGACTCATATTTCTTCATCAAAGCCTCCATGCTTCGATTGCAAAAATGTGAACCTTGATCACTAATGATGGCTTCTCGGGACTCCAAACCTACATAAAATCATGATCTAATAAAATCCACAACAACTTTAATCATCGGTTCGAGTGGCTTAGCCTCCACCCATTTAGATACATAATCCACAAGCAGTTAAATGTAAACAAAACCAAATAATACAGAAAAGGACCCATAAAGTCAATACCCCAAACATCAAAAATCTCACGAATAATAAGGGTTTCTGGGCATTTCATTCCTACTTTAAGTATTCCTGTTCTCCCAAGACTGATCACAAGATTTGCAAAAAACATATACGCATCATGAAATAGAGCCGCCAATATAATCCGTAGTCTAAAACTTTCCTAAGAAATCATTGAGGACCGGTGACCGCCACACGCAAGTTTATTACGACAAAAGCTAAGAATGGAATGGAATTCACCATCGCACACATCTCCTAATTACTTGGTCACCGCAAAATCTCCATAAGTAAGGATCATCCCACACATAATACTTTGACTCACTTTTCAATTTATCAATCTTAGCCTTTGTGAAATGTGCAGCTATTGCTTTTTAGCAACCAAGAAATTAATCAAATCAAGAAACTAAGGGATGTTGCATTGCAGCTTGAAAAGTCGCTCATCGTGAAAAAAATATCATGGATGGGAAAAACATCTGCCTCCCTTTCAATTCGACTCAAATGATCGGCCACCAAATTCTCCGCTCCACTCTTGTCACGGATCTCAATATCAAACTCCTGGAGGAAAGAACATCCACCTAATCAACCGGGGCTTGGCATTGGGCTTCTTCAGGAGAAACTTTAATGCCGCATGATCCGAAAACACAACCACTCTGTAACCAAGCAAATATGATCGAAATTTATCTAAAGAAAAACAATTGCTAAAAGTTCCTTTTCGGTTTGTGGTGTAGTTGATTTGTGCAGGATCTAAAGTTCTCGAAGCATAGGAAATGACACGAGATACTTTACCGAATTTTTGTGCAAGAACGCTTCTCAATGCATAATTAGAGGCATCACACATCACCAATGGAAGTGTCCAATCCGGCGGTTGGATGATAGGTGTCTTGGTCAATGCCTGCTTCAATTGATTGAAGGCATCCCAAGCACTTCTTGTCAAAGTGAAACTCCACATCTTTTTGCAGTAGAAGTTGGATAATGGAAGACAATTTCTTGAAATCCTTTATGAACCGCCGATAAACCTGCAGACCAAGGAAAGAACGAATCTCCCGCACGCATGTGGGGTAAGATAGCATGAAATAACATTTATTTTTGCCGAATCTACCTCAATACCCTCACGAGATATCACATGCCCTAAGACTATACCTTGTTCTACCATGAAATGACATTTCTCAAAATTTAGAACGAGGTTAGTCTTAATGCATCTATGCAAGACCTGAAGCGACTATCTAAACATGCATCAAAAGAAAGATCCATAGACAGTAAAATCATCCATAAATACGTCCATGCAATTTTCTAAAAATCGAAAAAGATACTTATCATACACCTCTCGAAAGGTGCCTCGAGATCGTACGCACCAAAGCCGACATCCTCCCGTATGCAAATGTGCCAAATGGACAAGTGAAAGTAGTCTTCTCTTGGTCTTCCTGGGCTATATGAATCTGAAAATACCGAATATCCATCCAGGAAACAATAATGTGACTTGCCACCTAACCGCTCCAACATCCGATCAATGAAGGCAATGGAAATGATCCTTTCTCAGTAGCTGCAGTTAAGCCGCCTATAATCAATGCAAACTCGCCAATTGTTTTGAACTCGTGTGGGCACAAGCTCATTGTTCGATTCGCAACCACCGTGACCCCAGCATTTCTTGGGAACCACTTGCACGGGCTCACCCATTGATCGTCGATATGGGATAAATAATGCGCCCAGCAGCTTTGTAACTTCCTTCTTTACCACATCTAGAATCGTGGATTTAGTCTCCTTTGGGTCATTGTCCTAACCTGGTTTGATCCCTTTTCCAATAAAATCTTATGCATGCAATGGAGGACTAATACCAGAATATCCGCAAGAGTCCATCCGATGGCTTGCCTATTCTCGCCTCAAAATCATAGTAATTTTTCTTCTTGATCAGTTTGTAGGTTTTTAGCAATGATCACCGGAAGTGTCTCATCATCTCCCAAATATGCATATTTAAGATGGTTCCAGTAAAGTCTTCAACTCCAAAGATGGAGGTTGCACAATGGAAGGTAACAAGTGATTCAAACAACTATCTCAAAGAACATTAATTTCAACATGGTATTGACTCTCATTCTCAATTGTTGCATCATCGCCACTGATCATTACTCATAATAGAATAAATCTCAAAGACACGCAAAGACATGATTCAACATCACAAGTGGCACATGTATCACAAGAAACAGAACCAAGATAGTCAACAATATCGTGGAATTCAAAGATATAAATCAAGATAGACATCATCAACCAAAGATCTCAATCATATCAACACGGAAAACAGTAACGCTTCTCAGGGGGGTGTCTCATAAAGCATCAAAAATGTTAAATTATACCAAATCGTCGCCAAACTCCATAGAAAAGGTGCCAAAGACGCACGCCTATCTTGGTCTTGCGGTCTTGAGAATGGTCTGCTAGAATCAATGGAGCATGGTTTGTTGGAGACTCATCTTCCATGTCCGTAATGTAGAAATCATTTGGAAAAATCAACTCATTCACCCGAACTAACACATCTTCCAAAGACACTTGTAGGATGAAAGTGGGCTCTTATTTGCCAACCGAATCACGATACCAAATGGGTGGGTTGCAAAAGTACCAATGTTTAAACACTTATAAACCGACATACGGGGCATGATATTGATCGAAGCCCAAATCTAACATTGCACGCTCAAATCTGAGTTGCCAATTGTGTAAAAAATTGTGAAAGTTCCAGGATCTTTGCATTTTTGTGGCATGCTTGGCAGAATCATTGCAGAAACATTTCTACCCATTCTGATCTTCTCATTCCCTTTCAACCTTCTCTTATGAGTGTACAACTCCTTGAGAAATTTAGCATATTTTGGAATTTGCTTGATTGCATCTAGGAGGGGAATATTGATTTCCACTTTCCTGAATGTCTCCATGACTTCTTTTTCTATTTCTGCTTGCATTGTTCTCTTGGATTGTGTGATCCTATTTGGAAAAGGTAATGGAATGGTAACATCTTAATTCTCTCCGCAATTTTCTTCATTAGATTTCTGACCGAATTATCCATTTCTTGCCGTTTTTGGTCAATTTCGATTGTTGTAAGGTTGGAACATCAACTTCTTTGCACTTCTCAAGGTAATTGCACTTACGTTGCTTTGATTGTTGATTGTTTGTGAAAGCGATTACGGCTAGAACCTCGACTCTTTAGCTTTCGCCACGTGGTTGCTACCGCCTAATTGATTTGAGTTTGTAAATTCGAATGTTGGCACCGACGTTCTGCTGGAATCGAATGTTATTTCAGTGGCCATTTGTTTCATCGTGTCTTCCAATGACGGCTCACCGGAGTGGATTGACAGACCGCAATGAATTCTTGTTAATCGAATCTAACGCAGGGTATTTGTTGGTATTTATTGCTGGGACCTGCAACTTAGTATCTAAATTGCTGTTGTTCTTGGTGGTAATTTGTTGTTCTTGGCTAAATTCATATCTCAAATTGGGATGGTCTCGCCAACTGGGGGTTATAAGTCTTAGAAAATGGATCATATCTAGATTGTTCTTTGTTGTTCTTGATATTGGGTCTACTAGGAAAAACACCACCGCAAAGAACACATTGATCCGGAAAAGCGGAACCATCTTCCCGAAATGTAGGGCATGAATCAAGAGGATGAGATGAATTAGAGCAAATTCCACACACCGATGCAAATATCATCCGCATGAGTGGTTGTTGACCCATCGCTATTTGTCTTACCAAAGAAGTCAATTCATCTAGTCTGTTTCATTCTTTGTTGGTCCATATGAGATGCTTGAATTTCATTAACTCCTCTGGTTGCGGTGATGATCCGCGAGCCAAATTGTTGGGTATTAGTGCCATGTTTGCTATCGATCTCTTGCAGGCGGTAGGAGTTTTGTCTACTAAGGCTCCTCCAGAGCAAAGATCGATCATGCTTCTATCATTTGGCAGCAAGTTCTCATAAAAGTATTGAATCAAGAGCTGGTCACTAATTTGGTGATGAGGCGTAGCCTCGAACACAACTTCTTGAATCTCCCAAGATTCATGCAAAGTCTCACCAGACATCCGTCTCGATGCCACATATATCCTTCCTAATTGCAGCCTCTGAGGCAGGGAAGAATCTCTCCAGAACAACCTCTTCATGTCATTCCAACTTCTGACTGAACCTGGTGAAAGATAAAACAACCAATCTTTGGCTGCATCGATAAGTGAGAAGGGAAATGCCCTTAACTTGATGTGTTCCTCAGGGATGCCTTGTGGCTTCATGGTTGAACACACAACATGGAACTCTTTCAGGTGCTTATGAGGATCTTCACCCACAAGACCATGAAATTTTGGTAACAAGTGTATCAAACCAGATTTTAACTCAAAATCTGCATCAAGATCGTGGATATTGAATGCACAAAGATTGGTAAGATACATCAGGAGCGCAAGTTCCTTAAGGGTTCTATTATGCATGTTATCGCCATGATTTCGGGATTACTTAAGTTATCGTGTTCACTCCCAAAATTAGGTTCAAATTAACTCGGAATTTATCACACGAGCTCTAATTAATCTATGCAAGGTCCTATCAATCTCGGGATCAAGATCAAGCAAGATATCGAGATTGGACCTACCATGATCAACTAAAGCACAAAAACAAAAAAGCTAACTAAGCAAAATATACTAAACAACACTCAAAAATATGCAAAAATAAATCTAGTTAATATGTCTAAACATTTTTAAAAATTATGGAATCAATACGTAACAAAATCTACATAAAAATGAAACTAGAAAATGCAATAAAAAATAATAAAAAATTAAAAAAGTGGTCTAAATGATAGAATTTCGAAAAACAGGGGTGACCTCACAGCTTCTTTGTGAGTCTTGTTTATCGCAGTTGTTTTCCTTCAACCGACCAAGTTTTAGCTCATTTTGGGCATGTTTCATTCGAAAATTGCAATAGTTACCGTAATCACCGCTTTTCCGTCTTTCCTAAATCAGAAAAATTCAAAAGCTAAGATAAAAACGTTAGTATGGTATGAACAATGTTAGTAAATGAAAAATAACTGTTAGAATAGGTAAGAAAGAACAAAAATTAGTAAGGTTACTCAAAATGAAAAGATTACACCTACGAGTTCCCAAGACATGGCCCAAAATTTTGACGAAATACCGAACTCAATCAAAATTATAACCGAGTTATTACCTAAACTTTGTAGATATAGTGAACAACACCGGATCGCTCCTCGAGGATCGTAGATGCAATTTGATCAAATCAAGTGAAAGTTAGAAAAAATGGGGTTTTGATGGTTCAACGATCGCAATGATAAGATTTAAAGAGAAAAATAACAATTAAAGAAACGGTCGATTCAAATCTATCCAGATTGGGTGGATTCAATCATGCACCTTTCAATAAACATTTGAAGACATTTGAATGGTTAACTTGGATCTAACCGAGATCTCAAAGATCGATCCAGAATTCATACTTAGATAATCGTCTAAAATTCAATCGACAAGTAATAAACATAAATCTGCTGATCGCACCATTCATGTAGATATATGTCAATTTAAGACATCAATTCAATTAACCTGCAGCACCAATCAAGAACTTAACCTCTTCAATTACGTGATTAGTTTAGATCAATCAGCTTCTAAGTTTCATCACAAATCTCAATCTTCGATTATGTGATTAATTCAGATCAATCAGCTTCTAAATTTCATCACAATACTTAATCTTAAACCAAGATCAAATCGATCAAACATAAACAGAATCACCATTCATGCATTCAAGATCAAGAGAAACGTAAGAAGAAGAAGAAGAAGAGGAATTCAAATATAAATCAAATACATTACATAACCAAGGTCTCCGAGAATCCAAGCCACAATCTCTTCAAGAAATCCCGAATCGACTGGTAGAAGTGACTTAGGCTAAATTCTCCATTACAATAAAGGAAAAATATCTGAACTATGAAAAGCTATCTCTAACACCAAGTGTGTGTGTTCCTGTGAGCTCTCCACATGCTTCCTTTTATAGAGGATTCGGAGTAGTAGTAGATGGGTAGATGGGATTAGTAGGTGGATGAGTAGGTGGATGAGTAGGTGAGCTACCTTGTCTCTGAAATTCTTTATTCTTGAACTCATTGATTTCGTCATTTCTGAGCCAAGTGGTCTTCATGAAAGTTCTAGGAAATTGTTTAAGCTTTCCAATGGCTCTGAAACACCCAAAAATTCGTCCCACAAATGCCCAAGATATGACTCAATTACTACAGACTGTTCGGACCAGGGTTCAAAGCACTCTGTTTTGACTTTCAGACCCAATATCTCCATCAAGAGCCCGAATCAAGTTTTGTGCTTGACATGAAAGTTGTACAGACATAGGTCTTAACTTTCAGATTACAAATTTTCAAATTTCATTTTATATGCTCCAAACTCGAATTATGTTAAGTTTACTACACATGTTCGGGTTCCAGTCAAAAATCCCGTATTCTGATTTCCATGCCCAATTAGCTCCACTAGATGTCTGAAATTGACTTTGAGCTCTTCATCAAAGTTGTAGAGCTCTTTCTTATCTTTCTTACAAGGTAAAATTCATAATTATCAGACATTTAACTCAAGATATGGCTAAAATACGAAACAGTGTAAGACCAAATAATCTTGAAAAAATCAATTAAGTCCGATTCGAGTTCAAACTTACAAAACATAATCAAATTCAGTCAATTAAGTACATGAAGAGTGTAAATAACTAAACATAAGGGTTTCTTAATGAATAAAATATGTGATTATCACAGTTACAATTAGTGATTGGTGTTGATGAATTTTTTTTTTCTGAATTTTTACCTTTGCAGGAGGATATCCATCGCCTCTCAATTACTACTTCGTCCCTAAATCTTGCTGCACGTAGGTACTTTCCTCTTTACATATTTTACTTTTCTCAGAATGTCTTGGTATTTGTTAAGAATGAACTCTGCCCTTTCTAACAGGTCAGTTAATGAAGTAATCTGCCATGGAATTCCTGATGCAAGGTAGACTGTTCTGTGCTTTTTCTTGTTTATTCTTATTCTTATTGGTAATTTACATTTGGTTAGTACAAGCGCCACTGAGGCATGATCAAGTAGATGGTTATTCAATTTGAGAACTTCTCTTAATAATATAGTCATTCTACAGGAAGCTTGAGGATGGTGACATTGTAAATGTTGATGTCACTGTATACTATAAAGGGGTTCATGGTGAGTTGATTAACATATATATATATATATTACAGTTTCACTTGAAGTTCATAAAATTTGACACTTGGTTAATCATGTTTGAGTCGTTATGCAGGTGATCTCAATGAAACATACTTCGTGGGAAACGTTGACGAAGAGTCTCGCCAGCTGGTCAAATGTGCGTATGAGTGCCTGGAGAAGGCAATATCTATTGGTATAACCATTGAATTTCAACTCTGAAGTCTGAACTCTCTCTCATGTCTTAGTTTAAAATATAATTGAATTTTTAAAACATTATAGGAGCCTTGGTTCTTTTATTTTTCTTTTTCTTCTGACATATACCTTAGAGCTTCGTTGTCAATTCATAAATCTAACTGCAAATTTGGTCCTAAAAATGTTAATTTGGTCCTAAACCCTAAATCAGAAGATAGTTAATTTTTTAAATGTTAAAAACATAAATTACAGTCAGAAGGAAGCGTATAATAACTGATATTGAATAATATTATATTAGCTACTTAATACGTTGTAAATATCAATTGATAACTGGTGATAACCATAAAAATATGCATTTGGCATTTGGTGTATATTTGTGATTGCGTTGTGTTCAAATACTTAATATCCTTAAAACGTGCATAATATTTTAAGAAATTAAAATATATGTTCCTGATTCTTCCTTTTCTATCAAATTCAGTAAAACCCGGGGTACGATTCCGTGAAATTGGCGAAGTTATTAATCGTCATGCTTCAATGTCAGGCTTCTCAGTGGTAATGCATTACTTTTTTTGAAGTTATCTATTTAATTTTCTTTGTTCACATGGCGGATGGTTATTACTTGTTCCATAATAATATTTTCCCTTGCTCCCTTAGGTAAAATCGTATTGTGGTCATGGAATTGGAGAGCTCTTCCATTGTGCACCAAACATTCTTCATTATGGAAGTATCCTTTCCTTGGTTTAAAGGCACTGCAAGGCATGGGAAAAATATGTTTGGAAATTATTTTCTGCATCCTCTGATGGTTGGTCTAGCATTCAGCACAGTATGTACTTTTCTTTTAATATAAAGGGACTGGTTGGTGGGCATAAAATGACTGTTGCAAAAGTAGTAATGATTTTATGGATCTTAGCCATTCACTCTCCTATTGGCAATCCTGTTATACATTACTGTTAGTTGCTAGCAACAGGCAGCTTCCTCATTCTTATACCTTTTTTCCTTATATTGTTTGTTAACTTTTATTTTTCTGTCAAATCCAATACTTGAAAGTATTTCTCCCAAAATTAAACTTACCACTTCACAAAAGCGTTTCACTGCATGCACTTCTAGCTTCTAGCCCCACCCCTCTAATTCATGTTAAAAATCAACCATGATTACAAGAAGGAAAACACGAGCAATATACCTTAACCACTAGCAGGAAATAAAGCAGTTGGTGTGATGAAGGCTGGACATATCTTTACAATTGAACCAATGATCAATGCAGGTATATTTCTAAATTGTTTAAATGGATAACTTTGATGGATACATGTCATAGCTCTGATATATTTTTTAATAGGTGTCTGGCGTGATAGAATGTGGCCTGATGGATGGACTGCTGTTACCGCAGATGGTAAACGAAGTGCTCAATTTGAGCACACTCTTTTGGTAAGTACATTTCTGTTTTCTCCGGTGTTCTAATACTGTATATAGAAGTCACGTAATCTAGTTATTTTCTGCGTTCTGTGTCCTGAAAAGTACAACATGGTCTTCGAGTGCTGAAAGTGATAACAAATAAAGGAAATTATCATAATAATTTTAAATTTTGGATGAAATTTTCAAGGAAAGAGATGGTAACTTTTTACCATCTCACCTCTATATAATGATAATGATTTTGATGTGATACATGTTTAACATCTATAATATGTCCTCGACTAAGTCTTTGCAAACTGTCGTGATACTGGAGAGCACACAATGTCTTAAAGCCATGACTACTTGTCTATAATTTGTTTTGGTCCACTGAATTAGTAATTTTAATGGTGCTTATAGTTGGTCGTCTCCTAGCTATACATTTAGTTGTTCATCACTGCTTTAGCTGGTTGTACCTATTTAATATGATTCACCCTTTTCATTATTAGGTCACAGAGAATGGTGTTGAGGTTTTAACAGGGCGGTTGCAGTCATCACCCAATGTTTTTCCTTGGCTAAATTCATAATTCGGTGAATCCAGATGACAGATGCGGGCAGTTTCTAAATACCATACAACTAATAGACAACCATATTTCATTGCTCTACTTCCTCTGGTTGCCTCCTATTTTGGGTATCATGTTTGTAACTTACAAAATTTATGTGAGAAGTATGATTGCATAGAATATATTCTTCCAAACCCAATTCAACAGTGATATAATGTTTGTGTAATCAACTTTGATTTTCTTACCACAAAGAATGTATACATTTCTTTTCACACTCCTCCTAATACCATTCATCATATTTATTTTTTTTTATCATTTTTTCTCATTTAATTACATACATCTTGGATGGATGTAAAAATGAATGTGAGATAGAAAATGATGTAAGAACATCATTTGTTCTTGTTATCTTCTGTTCTTGTTTGTTTAAATCAATTATGTTTAACCTAAGTTTAGAGCACCAACGCTTAATAGTCAACTTCAATATATATTAAATAGTTTTTTATATTTTTATTTAATATTATTTATTATATATATATATATTTTTTTATCTTTTTTTTATTAAATTTAGCACTCTTAAAAAGGTGTCAATAGTACTTGAGTGTAAGAAGATCTTTTTCCTAATGTTATTTGTAGGGTTTATATACCATTCATAATATTTTCTTACATTACTCCATGTATCTTCGTTTATCAATGAGTGCTGTATGCTAAGTTTGAAAATTAAAATAAGATTAAAATGATATGCAATGAGTAAACATTAAAAAGTATGTACATATATATTATTTGTTTGTGCATTTAATTGGCACTTTATTGTTTAAATTGTTTAAAAAATTGTAATCACATTGTAAAATAAAAAGAAAATTATTTGCAGCTACGGCTTTTTCTAATGAGATATTTTTACTTTGTAATTTTTTATGAATGTACAATTATTATTGTATGTTTATAACTATCAATTTTGAACAGAATGTTAACACAATTATTCAATTGTATCGATTTTGCACTGTATTAATTAGTTTCCACCTTTGGGTTAGATGTTACTTAGGTTGGTAAGGTAGAGAGATAAGGGTTCAGCCCGGGAACTCTTTTTGTTGAAACTGGTTCAAACACCAATTTCTTTATGAATTATGAATTATTTCACTTATGCAATGGTCAACTTCAAAATTAATACACTGACCAAAAACAAACGTCTAAATATTACTCTTTTTTGGTACAAATCTAAATATTACTCTTTACTCCAGCAATTATGTCACAACTGCTCATCTTACTTTCATTTTAGTTGTAGAAATCCGATCCTAAATGCTGAAACACAAGTAAATGGGGGAAAATGTGCTCTGCTTGTATGGATATTCAGTACATGAAAGTAGGCTTATCATGGCTGAACCATGTTATATCTTTTGTTCCCTTACCTTCATTTCCAGTCCTTTGTACTCACAAATTAATCTTTTAATTTTATCATCACCTTCATGCCTTTATCTTAAATCTTACATCAAGAATAACTTTCGTGGTTTAGAACAAATTTTCATTCGTTCATTTATTATATTTCTTTTGGTTAAGTTACTTCACATAACTTGTGACTTGTTAAGAGAGTCTCAGTCAACGGATTCTAAAACTTGAAATTTTTTTGTATAAACTTGATTCACTTAAGTTGAGTATATTACATCAATCAAATACTTAGTTAATAGATAATTATTATAATTAAGTAATAATAAAATCTTAATTAATTATCATAACTAATAATGTGATAAAAACTATCATAATGAATTAATAAATAATTTTAATTAATTATTATAATTAATAATGTAATTAAACTAGTGCACATAACTTAGATGGACTAAGTTTATATAAGAATTTATCCTAAAACCATTACTTAAAAATGGAAACAAACAATAAAAAAACGCAACTTACACTTTTTTTTTTAATACAAATAATTTTGAATTACGTTTATACATCCAGATTATACTTGGTCAATAACGATCGAAACCCACCCAAAGAAAAAACATGTATCATCCACATGAACAAGCAAAGGGTGGTTAGCTGGCTAGTTAGCTTTTAGCTAGGGCTTCTTAGTGGTTCTAGATGCTGCTTGCTGGTACCTAAATGCATAACTATGAAACAAAGCTAGTGCATTACTAGTGACTTGTGCCACATTTTGGGCCTTAACCTTAACAGCAGCCATTCTCTTACTCATCCTATGACCAGGGAATGAATACACACAACTGCTAGCATCTGTTAAGGCAGTACTCACCCATGTCTCAACGTTACTTATGTGCCACAACAAGTCATCATTGATGGTGGAACCACGTTGTTTCAACCTGCTTAGTTCTTTGATGGCATGGCTAAGTTGGTCCACACTATCAGTGATTTGATTCACGCAATCTTGAACGATTAGGTAGTCCTTATCGTTTTTTATTGCCTTGAGTTCCTTGGCCACTTTCAACAAGTACCCTCTTGTGTGTAGTGCTCTAGAGAGACTCACTGAAAATGCAACATGGGCTAAGTGCTGAGGCCCATCTATAGTGGAATTGGCAGCAAATCCGGCTAGGCAACTAATGCATAGATTTGGGTAGAGGGTGCCATTGCAAGAGGACTCTATGTAGGTCATTGTTTGGGAATTATGCCTGGCTAAGGAAGGCTCAACTGGGGCAAGACTTGAAAAGAGGAAAGAAAGGAAAATGACTAGCAATGTGAGGTTGAGTTGTTCCATCTTGGGTGACAATAGTGAAGCTTGCTTAGTTGAAGAAAATGGCAATGGGGTGTGGTGCTTATATATAGAGAGTTGTTCACATCATCACATGCTTAGTTATTTTGTTTCTTTTTTTCCTATGTTACGTTATTTTACGTCCATTATACGTGCAACAAGTTGGGCTAAGAAATAAGAACAATAGGACTATTATAAAATTTTAATAGCACCTGGTCGGTCAAAAATTTGGGATTAGCATTGACATTAATTAAGCATACATTATACTATTACTATATGTATAGATAACTATAGATTCATATCAAAGTTATTCTACCTTGATACCAAAAAAATACCAAGTTGGAGTAGACCCTTGTTTAAGAAGTTTGTTTTCCTTATTTGAGTGCAGTGGTATGTTGAGTAATGTAGCTTATACTTTTGTTGTTATATATTTAGAGGGTTAGACTTTTTGACCTTAGATTATAATTAAGAACTCCGATCAAGTGGTGAGGAAAAAAAAGAGGGTAATTTGATCCTTAATTGAGAAGGAAAATGTATGAAACTTGAATGATTAGGGACAATTCAATAAGAGATTATTGATGATTCTGTAGGCTGAATCAAGGTGCAACATGGAGCTTTTAAGGCGATGCCTGCGGGTCTATGTCCACTGGAAAAGAGAAAAAGTAAGATAAAAGACACATATGTGTAGTTGATCAGTTGGTTGGCAAAAAATAGTCATAACCCCCAAAATTAAGCTTAGAAGATTCCAGGTGATACAATTTGGATTACTAAAACCACAATTATGTGTAATCTATGGTTAATTATTGATTGTTGAATTTTGCAAGTGAGACACTGAGACAGTGATATTTCAGCAACAGCAAATACCTATCCAATCTAATTTCAGTTTCTAATTTTTATTATATTTTAAATTTATATTTTACGTTAGTTTTTTCTTTACCGATATTTTACACTCTAGCGTTTTACCTAATGCGTTATACTGGTGTATATATATGTAGATTTTCACATATTAAAACATTGAAGGATATAATTTTAAATCATTAATAAATATATCTAATACTATTATTAATACATACCAAGTTTAATAACATTAATATTAAAATTTAAATATATATATATATATAATAGTTTAATATAATTTAACATACTAAGCTGATGTTCCAAAATACTTATTCAAACTGTACATTAATTTTAGTATTATTAGATTATTAGATTATTGTTCTTTCTTGTTGCAAATTAATATTTTTAATCCATAACTGAAAATTAAGTGAAGCAAATACAATTCAACATGAGAAATATATTATCATTGATTCTTGTTGATCAATGTTGCAAAAGACATAAGAAATCGTTAATGATTAGAAAAGAGATTGTGCAGATCCCATTACTTATCTCCTGAGCTTATATTCTTTTTAGAATAAAAGTTTAGTTTTCAGACCAAAAAAACAAAGACTTGCTAGATAAGCATAAGCATCTACTTTTATTGGTTCAATTAAATTCTAGCGCTTTAACTTTACTTCTATTTTAGTTGTTTCAAAACTAAGTTTATTATTCCAACCAATAAAATTATTCAATATCAATTAAAATCAATATTCATTACTAGTTGATTGACAGGCACGTCCCGCATTTTTTATTTGTATATTTCATTGTAGTTAATTTGTTTTAAAAGCATGTAAGTAGATAAGTTTAAAAGAATAAAGTAGTAATTTATTATATGACTGCAAAGAATTTTAATGGATTAGCATAATTCTTATAAAGACCTACTAAATCTATATATTTATATAGATTTCTATAAAAAGACTAATGAGGATATTGCTATAATAGAAATTCTTTGAGGATGCTGTAAAAAAGGTTTTAAAAGGAATATATATATATATATATATATATATAGTCGCGATCAATTGCAGCGAAATAGCAATTCACAATGATTTTAAAGATGATTAAATATGGAGTTGTCACTAATTTTATTTAAATTAAAAAAAATTAAAAAACTTTTCTTAAAAAATAGTCTTTGAAAACCAGATTGGATTCGAGAGTCGGTGATGGATAGGAAAGAGTAGAAACTTAATCCCACAACACCCCTGTCATACCCGTCTTGAGACAGTACCTTAAGTCAATTGTGCAAAAATTTGATAATGTCAAATTTATTTATTTTACTCCTTTTAAAAACATTGTAACTATTTTTATTTTTATTTTTTTAGGAAAAAGAATGAAAAGAAAACCTAATTATGAAAATTTAATTTTTAGCTTGACAGAATAAAAATTATACTCCTACGTACCCTCAGGTGCAATGAGAAACTCAAAGTCACGTAGTTCTTTAGAAAATAATTGTGAATTGATTGATTTTAATTAAGAAAAAGATTTTTGAAAAAAAATATTTTGTTTGAAAGAAAATTCATTCTTACACAGAGTTCAAGTTAGCACAAACTTCTTCAATAAACCCTTATGATCCAAACGATATTGAACATAACATCCATTATTCAATCATCATCATTGGTCATTGTATTAATAAAAAATATTTTTTAAAATGAATTTTCTTTTTTTTTTTTTTTTTTATTTTTTTTATTTTTTATTATTATTTTTTATAGTTTCGTTCATTTTTCCCTCTTTTTTTAAAAAACTTTTTAGCTTCTCATTAATCTCAATACATAGCATAAAACACACCATCAAGCAAAAATATACACTACCAAATAAGAATAAATCCTAAAAAACAATTGAACTAAAAAAATACATACCTTTTATTATCATTATCAGTGGTTATCAATCATTTTATTTTTATTTATCATTACCCCAACAAAATCTTCCTTTATTATTATCATTTTTTTTTGCTACAAAAACAAGCCAACCCACGTAATGTGGGCTGGTTGCCAAGCCCAATTATTTTCACTTTGTCATTTTTTTGGTTTATGATTCAAAAGCTACCAGACATTAGATAACAAACAAAGTGATAGAAGATAGGAAAATGGAGACTTGGAGGACAAACGCAGGAGCGAGATGATGGGGGTTGGTGGCGCAGTATTAGATCCAGCGACAAGGACAGGCTGGATCTGGTCTTGTAGCGACGTCGACAGTGGTGGAGGACGTGACAAGCTCGACGACGAGTCGCGCGTGGTGCGGGAGGCTCGGATCTAGTGTTGTTCGAGCGGTGGTAGCACTGCTCACAGATGCGGATCGACGGTGGTGCGGCACGGCTAGACGACGAGGTTCCGGGTGGTCTGCGACGCACGGGGTTGTGCGAAGTACGGAGCTTGGACTGGCGTCGCGGATCTGGGCTCGCGGACGGCGAAGGTGCGGCAACGCTGCAGAGTCGACGGGGCTGGGAGAACGGGAAGTGCCGCAGTTTCTGATCTACGCAGCTCAGAGGCTTCGACGGAGCTGGTGCGGTGGCTGGTGAGGTCCGGGTGCAGTGGGTGGAGCTGTTTTCCTCTTATTCTTTTTTGTGATTTTGTGGTTATTTGGTTTGGATGGAGGTTAATGGTGGTTGTGGATAAGGTTTGGCGATTGGGGGTGGTGATTTGGAGGAAGAAGATGATGAGTAGTGATTTTTGAGTAAGTTGGTAGGTGGTGGGTTGAGCAGTTAATGTTGGTTATGGTGGTTGTTGTTGGTTGAAAGTCATGGAGGAAGTGGTGAGTGAATGAAGATGATGAAAATAAGATCCTCCCCCCAAAACCAAAATGGCTCTCTGTGTTGCCCTCTCTTTTTTTTCCTCGTCTAAAACCCTCTTGTCAGCAGATACCTTATGCAGCCTCAAGAAATCAACTTAGAGTGACCGATTGCAATTGTAGCCCCATTGCTATTTTGGTGTATTTTCTTTAGACTTGTCAACTTCTCCTGCCTGCCAATCTCTGTGATTTTGCCATATTTGGTTGCTTTGAGCCTTAGGTTTGGCTGATTGTAGCAGTGGACTGGTGGCTGGCAGAAGCCAAACCACTAACGTTAAGCAACACTTTTTTTTTTACAAAAATCATCATCATTTATTTTTATTTTTTAATAAAACGAAAATCAGTATATTTTTTATATTTTTTTATTTTCTCTTTTTTTTACTCAGACAAAATTGGGTATTTACAGTTGCCTCTCTTTATTTGTTTCTTACTAGATAATAGGAATAACCATAGTTTTTCAAATTATTGTCGTAAGAAATGAGTAAAGATATGAACTTCAATTTTGTCCGGCAATGCAAAATAGGACAAGAAATTAAAATGCATGGAGCCGATGCGCTGAACAAAAAATAAAATGCATGGAGCCGATGCGCTCAACAGAAATTAAAATGCAAAGAGCTAATGCGCTCTACAAAAATTAAAATACATGGAGCCGATGTGCTCAAAGGTAAATGACAGGAGCTGATGTGCTCAAAGGTAAATGGCAATGGGCAACTGCGTCTTGGAATTTAAATGGCAATGGGCAACTACGTCTCCAAATTTAAATGACAATGGGCAACTGCGCTCCCGAAATTTAAATGGTAATGGGCAACTCTACTTCAGAAATTTAAATGACAATGGGCAACTGTGCTCCTGAAATTTAAAAGGTAATGGGCAACTCTACTCCCGAAATTTAAATGATAATGGGTAACTGTGTCCCAAAATTTAAATGGCAACGGGCAACTCTGCTCCTGAAATTTAAAAGGCAATGGGCAACTGCGGCCCGAAATTAAAATGGCAATGGGCAACTTTGCTCCCAAAATTTAAAAGGCAATGGGCAACTCTGCTCCCGAAATTTAAATGATAATGGACAACTGCGTCCTAAAATTTAAATGGCAACGGACAACTCTGCTCCTGAAATTTAAAAGGCAATGGGCAACTACGGCTCGAAATTAAAATGGCAATTCAATGAGCTGATGCGCTCAGAAATTTAAAATGTAAGGAGCCGATGCGCTTAAATGAAGTGACAGAAATTTAAAATGCATGGAGCCGATGCGTTCAAATTAAACATGGAATTAAAATTCTTTCTTTCTCTTTTTTTCTCTCTTTTTTTTTCTTTGAATTTTATTAGAAGTCCTTTGAACCAACGATGATCTTGGAAAGTTTTGACCAATCAAACTCTTGTTTAAGCCTCTTTTCTTCATCGACTTTTCGGTTGGCTTGGAATCCTCTTGACTTCCTTTATCCCTTATTCATTTCTTTTTCTTTTATTCTTTTTTTTTTTTTCCTTTTTTTCATTTTTTGAACACCTCGTCAGGCCATAGACTTGGAATGTTGTAAAGCCATCAAGGAAGGACTTGGTATTCTTTTGGACATCATCATCAGGTCATGGACCTGGAATCTTGTGAGAGCCGTCAAGCTAAGGACTTGAATTCTTTTTGACGCAACCATCAAGTCATGGACCTTTGAAAAAGTCTCTTAACAAAGTTGAGACTTCCTTAAACCATGCGTCTTCTCGAAAAAGCTTATGCACCTAACCTGCTTTCATGCTCACTTTCTGACTTTTAATTTGGATGACCTCTGTGACACACTTTCTTCCAAATTCTCACTTTCATCTCTTTTCTTTGAGTTCGGGTACCTCTTGTTTCTGGATTATCCATTGACATAGATATATCCTTCAATTGGAACTTCCAAGTTCTCTTCGATCTAAATTACTCATCAAGAGATTACCATTAAATAGTCAAATCATAGTATTATACTCATGTTCACCTTACCTGAAGCACTATGTAACAAATATGCATGGATTCAAAAGTGCAACAACAAAGAAATGAATAACTTCCAGATTGGTCTTAGAAGTTTGATTACAGAAAATGATTGTTCACAAAAAATAAATATATGGAAAAAGACACAAGCAATGATATGAGATTCAAAGAAGTGCTGCCCCAGTATGGATTGGTTTAATCTTCATGAAAATGATCTTTAGTTGCCTTCTACTGAGCATGTACATCAAGCCAAATTGAACTAAAGAGAAATTTGCCCCTGTCTATGACTGAATTAAATTGGACAAATGCCCTAATGACCAAAAGATTTATCCTAACGTAGGTCAAATTGAACTAGGGAATAGAAAAAATTGTCTCAGTTTGGAGTTGAATTGAACAGGGTAGAAACTTGTCATAGTGCAAGGCCAAATTGAACCAAAGAGAAATTTACCCCGGTATAGGTCAAATTGAACCGAAGAGAAATTTGCCCCAGTGAATAGCCAACTCAAATAGGATAGAAACTTGGCCTAGTGTAAGTCTCTTTTTTTTATTTTTCCTTTTTTTATTTTTGTTTTCTTTGTTTTTTTAAGAACAGGGAATTGAAAACTCGGAAGAGCATGAACCTTTTGTCTCAAAATTAAAGTTAATGAAAATAAAAGTAATCTGTCATTGATCAAAATAGACTTTTTAAGGCTTGTAACGTGGCCAAGGTTAATGGTTATGAAATGAAAGATATAAGGCTCAAACAAGTGTTTAAGGGTTAAATGAGGCCAAGGATCCTTGTTCAAAATTAAATCTTGTCAACTGATTTTGCGCTTTCAAGCACACTTTTCTTTCATTGTTCTTTATTTTTTCTCTTTTTCTTTTCACTTCAATAATTCACCTTTGTTGTGACCTTTTTCATTTCATTTTCTTTTTTTTTTTTTCACAGAAATCACAATTTCCACTTTGTGTTAACTCCTAGTGTAGGGATGATCCTTGTTCAGGGTTAAATTGAAGAAAACTTTCAAGCTCAAAAAGGGAAACCAAGAAATAATGAAAAGATGAATTCGTGTGAAAGATAAAGAAAGATGGTCATTTCAAATATTGATTGTTTATTTTCAAAAAATTTAATTTAGAGACAAAAGGATAGTGCATACCAAGTGATGACTTCCTTGCTCCCTTTTACTTTTCTTTTTTTGCTTTTTTTTTTTTTGCTTTTTTTGGTTGCAAATAACACCTACACATGTGGGTTTCATGACCACCAAAAAATTTTCAGAACGAGAATCTCATGGGATCTAGACCCAAAGAAAGCAAGAAAAGAGAGGGAAAAAAAAGGAACGACAAGAAAGACATGACAAGAATCTAAGTGTCAAGAACATAAGAAAAAGAAACAAGGTATGCTGAGATCTATGCAAGTCTATTATATTAATGCTTCAAGAAAGTTTACATGAGTCCATCATCATAAAATTCTAAGATGGCAATCTCATCAATTAACGCTTCAGATCATCAATGTTCAGAGGTTCCAAATCATTAGAGGGCGATTGGTATAAACAGAGTGAGACGGTGGAAAGCGGGATTGTGAAGGTTGCTGATTTTACATGTAGCTCACTCCCACATAGGCATGACCATTTATGTCATTTGAGATGGCTGCTCACGGATCCTCATAGTAATGCTTGAGGTTACAGTCGAGAAAATCGAAGCAATCACCGATAACACATTTACATATGCTTCAACCTCATTTGTACCTCTATTTCCACTAATTAAGTGGAGAGACTCCCTCATATCTTGTAATATTGCTTCCATCCTTGCTTAGCTCTCAAACATCTCATTCATCCTCCCTGTTATTTCATCAATTTCTCTGCTCAAGTTTCTCCCTGTCTCAAGATTATTTGCAGTAATTCTGGTCTGAGATCTGGTATTGTGAGCTCGAGTTTGATTAGTCTCTTCTTTCTTAGGTCGCGCAATGGTTCTTGAACCAGTTTGATTTATTAAAATGTGATAACATTAAACATAGAATGAGATGAAATGGATGAGATGCATAAGATTGAATGAATGAGATGCATGAGACGCATAAGGTGAAATGAATGAACTTTGAAAACATTTTTTTTAAAAAAATGCTATGAATGCCTTGAAAATGCAAGATGGTGAATTTTTTCTTTTTTGCTAAGAATGCTATGAAAATGATATATGATGTACTATATTTTTTTTCTTTTTTTTTTAAAAAAAAAACTATCAATGACATGAAAATGCAAGATTTTTTTGAATGCTAAGAATGCTATAAAAATGTAAGGTGATGTATATGTTTTTTATTTTTCAAAAAAAGTTATGAATGACATGAAAATGCATGATTTTTTTTTTGAATACTAAGAATGCTATGAAAATGCAAGGCATATTTTTTTAAAATTTTTGAAATGCAAGGAAATGACAAGAAAATGCAAGATGAGGTATATTTTTTGCTGTTTTTTTTTAAAGGAATGTAAGAATGAATGACATGAAAAATGAATAGATAAAAAAAGAAACACGCTCCCTTTGTACCCTAGTAAGGTGAAACTTAGAGGCTGGATTTCCTTAAAGTCACGACTCTAATTTTGACAATCACTATGTTTAATCTATCAGTGTAAAGTTTTTAGGACAGATCTAGACTTCTAAAAGTCATGGTCCCCAGATTGCCCCTATCTCGAAAGACAATGATCTAATTCATGAATTAATCAAAAGTAGAGATAAACCCTCTTAATATGATTAGTCCATGATACTGGTAACAATCTGAGTGGTGTCCCAACCAATGTCAAGTGAGCATGAAGCCCCTCAATAACAAAAGTTGAGACCCCTCTTATTCCTTGGGTTTGCACAGACTCGAGTATAGAGCCCGAAAATTGTGAGGTAAGTGATAGTGACGTGTGTGAGGGAGCATACAAACCTGTATCAAAATTTAAAAAAAAAAAACCAAAATTTACCTCCCAACCTGCAAAACATATATACAACAGCCAGCCAGCAATCATCTACCTTAAGGTTTCAACAATTCAACAAAATATATACAAGTCAAAAATATACATAGAATAATGATATTAGATATTTACAAAATAAAATAAAATAAAATCTATTTACAAATAAATAAGAAAACAAAAATAAGGACAAAATGAGTAAAATAAATAAATAGAGATTATTAATAATTTGTACGACTAACAACAACAGGCCTGACTCTCCAAGTAGTCCCCAGTGGAGTCGCCATCTATCGCGACCGGGATCGAGGCGAAATAGCAGCTCACGATGATTTTAAAGATGATTAAATATGAAGTCGCTACCAATTTTATTTAAATTATGAAAAATTAAAAAACCTTTCTTAGAAAATAGTTTTTGAAAACTAGATCAGATTCGGGAGTCGATTATGAATAGGGAAATTTAGAAATTTAATCTCATAGCACCCCTATCACACCCGTCTTAAGACGGTACCTTAAGTCAGTTGTGTAAAAATTTGATAATATCAAATTTATTTATTTTACTCCTTTTAAAAACATTGTAACTATTTTTATTTTTATTTTTTGTAGGAAAAATAATGAAAAGAAAACCTAATTATGAAAATTTAATTTTTGGCTTGACAGAATGAAAATTCTGCTCCTACGTACCCTCAGGTGCAATGAAGAATTCAAAGTCACGTAGTTCTTTAGAAAATAATTGTGAATTGATTGATTTTAATTAAGAAAAAAAATTTTAGAAAAAAAAATTTGTTTGAAAAAAAATTCATTCTTGCACAGGGTTCAAGTTAGCACTAAGCTACTCAATAAACCCGGATATAGCAAAACTCAATCTCAAAGAATAATTCTAAATCCTCCTAAATAATCTTCCTAATAATTTTCATACTTACTAAATAAAGAAAACATTGAATGTTTTTTATGTTTTCAAGACATTAAATGCATTTTTCTTTTTCATTTAATACTTACTTTATTAAGTAGTAGGAGGATTATTAGGAGGATGTTTTAGGAGGATATAGCAAAACTCAATCTCAGAATAATTCTAAATCCTCCTAAACAATCTTTCTAATAATTCTCCTACTTACTAAATAAAGAAAGCATTGGATGCTTTTTATGTTTTCAAGACGTTGAATGTATTTATTTTTTCATTTAATACTTTTTCTATTAAGTATTAGGAGAATATTTTAGTGGTATATAGCAAAAATCAATCTCAAAATATCCTCACATATGATGCACGGATATGGGTATCCGGTACGACATGAGTATGATATGGGGATAAGACATTTTCTTAAAAATTAGGATACGCATACAGCAGGATACGACATTACATATACATGTATATATATATACATATAATTTTGTAAAATATAAAAAAATATATAAAAACATTATATCATAAAACAAGTCATTTGAAATAAAAAGTATTTATAAGCTAAACAAATCAAAGATAAAATAATCTCATCAAATACCAAAGTAAAAAAAAAAATTAAACTATTTATTATTTGTGGATAATAACTTCTTCTTTAACTCATTCTTAGGAGTTAGACTGATTTTAAGGTTGAGATTGATCTAAAGAAATTAATTTTTAAAAACCAAAAAATTAAAATAACTTTAATATTGAAAAAAAAAAATATTACTAAATGTTGAAAACATTTTTTATATATAGGAACAATCATTTATTATTTTTTATGATAAAAGAAAATTAGACAAAAATTTACTCAGATTAATCTAACTACAAAAGCATGAACAAAAGTCACTATTATATAATATTCACAATGATATTGAAGATAATATCCGCTATTCAATCGTCATAATTGGTCATTGCATTGATAAAAAATATTTTTTTAAATGAATTTTCTTTTTTTATTTTTATTTTTTGTTTTTTTATTATTTTTTTATAGTTTCCTTCATTTTTCCCTCTTTTTTTTAACTTTTTAGCTTCTCATTAATCTCAATGCATAATGTAAAACACACCATCAAGCAAAAATATACACTACCAAACAAGAATAAATCCTAAAAAACAATTGAACTAAAAAAATACATACTTTTTATTATCATTATCAGTGATTATCAATCATTTTTTTTAATTTATCATTACCCTAACCAAATCTTCCTTTATTATTATCATTTTTTTTTGCTACAAAAACAAGTCAACCCACGTAATGTGGGCTGGCTGCCAAGCCCAATTATTTTCACTTTGTCATTTTTTTGGTTTATGATTCAAAAGCTATTAGACATTAGATAACAAACAAAGTGATAGAAGATAGGAAAATGGAGACCTGGAGGAGAAACGCAGGAGCGGGATGATGGGGGTCGGTGGCGCGATATCAGATCCAGGGACAAGGACAAGCTGGATCTGGTCCTGTAGTGACGTCGACGATGGTAGAGGACATGACAGGCTCGACGACGGGTTGCGTGTGGTGCGGGAGGCTCGAATCTGGCGTTGTTCGAGCGGTGGTAGCACTGCTCACGGATGCGGTTCGACGGTGGTGCGACACGGCTGGACGGCGAGGTTCATGGTGGTCTGCGACGCGTGGGGTTGTGCGAAGTACGGAGCTTGGACTGGCAACGCCGATCTGGGCTAGCTGACGGCGGAGGTGTGGCGACGTGATCTATCGATTATTTTCATATCTTGAGTGTCTTATGTTTGATCTAATTGGACTTCATGTGTGTTTAATTGTTAACTTTTAGCTAAGTTTCTGGATATGAAGTTTAATCGGATGTTTATTATGAACCTATACTTAAATGTGGTTATAAACACTCATAAATGTATTGTGACTTTCAGGAGATCTATGAGTGATGGAGTCCATTGGCATTGAACCATTGAGAAGAGAGTTAAAGACTCAAGGAAATCAGTATCAACCCCTAGAAGCAAAAGAAGAAGGGCATTCATGAAGAATCAAGGTTGGATTTGAAGAAAGTGATCAACACGGGGTAGGCCGTGTACGTCTCTGACTTCACGAGGAAAAATCAATTTTCAGCCCTGATTGAGAACACGGCCCGTGTCAAATGACACGAGGCGAGCCGTGTTCTTCTCTGACTTGGAATTAGCTGGAGTTCTGTCACCAGAATCAGACACGGGTTAGGCCGTGTCATATGACACGGCCCGTGTCATCGGCTCAAAAGTTTAATTTCGTGTTTTAATGCTAAATTAGGTATCAAAACCTATAAATAAGGTTGCTTAGAGTTCCTAAAAGGGGTCTGAACTGGGAAACCGCCAAGAGGCTAAGGAGAAGACCAAGAACAAGGGAGAAGGAGATTGGATCGAAGATTGGAGTCTCGAGTTCGAGCAATTGGAGATCAATCATCCCCAACCTTTGAAAACTAGTTTGATCTTTAGTTTTCTTCTGCACTTCTATTCTTGACAATGTTTTTCTTCTTCTATTCTTTTGGTTTTGAATTTGCCATGTGTGGCTAGTTTTCTTATATGGTTAAGGGAAGATGAAACCCTAGTTTTGATTATGTGATTCTTGCATATTTTCTTATATCAATACAATTGTGTTTTTATTCATATGTTTCTGTTCTTAATTTAGTATAAAGGTTTTTATACTCTTTGCCACTTTCAAAAGTGGTAAAACTAGGATTGCTATGCGCGGTTACGGTGGTAGGACTAATGAGGCATATGATCTAAGTAATTTAATCTCGGTGTGAGATTGGATCTTAGTGTGATTGGTTTTCTAAATCTTAATGCAATTAATAAGTAGGTGTAAGAGCAGTTGCTTTACAAATAATTATTGATTATGGATTGATTTGAGCGGTTGCTGAATTAACCAAAACTTAAGGAAAACAGAGAATTAATCTCACAATCACATAAAAACATAATTGACCATGTTGGTATAAAGGATATGTGGGTTAGCATAATCATATAAATCTAATGGTGGATTCCATCTCTTAACCATTGTCTTTTAATTGATTTTCCAAATTATATTTACTGTTTTTGTTTTGGATTCAATTTCTGTTTTTAATTTCAACAAACAAAATCCTCGTTTTATTGTTTACTATTTTTGAGTGTTTAAATTAGGATTCAATTTGTAGTGTTGATTGAATTAGTTCTCTGTGGATCGACCCTTGCTAACTACAACTGGTTGCAAGATTTTTATTTTTTGTGGAACTTGGCAACTGATTTTCATTCTAAATTTTAATCACAATCCACACCACACCACGACGCTGCAGGGTCGACGGGGCAGGGAGAATGGGAAGGCGCCGCAGTTTTCAATCTGCACGGCTCAGAGGCTTCGACGGAGCTGGTGCGGTGGCTGGTGGGGTCCTAGTGCGGTGACTGGAGCTATTTTCCTCCTATTCTTTTTTGTGATTTTGTGGTTATTTGGTTTGGATGGAGGTTAATGGTGGTTGTGGATGAGGTTTGGCGGTTGGGGGTGGTGATTTGGAGGAAGAAGATGATGAGTAGTGGTTTTTGAGTAAGTTGGTGGGTGGTGGGTTGAGCGGTTAATGATGGTTATCGTGGTTGTTGTTGGTTGAAAGTCATGGAGGAAGTGGTGAGTGAATGAAGATGATGAAAATAAGATCCTTCCCTAAAAACCAAAATGGCTCTCTGTGTTACCCTCTTTTTTTTTCCCCGTCTGAAAACCCTCTTGTCAACAGATATCTTCTGCAGCCTTAAGAAATCAACTTAGAGTGACCGATTGCAACTGTAGCCCCATTGCTATTTTGGTGTATTTTCTTTAGACTTGTCAACTTCTCCTGCCTACCAATCTTTGCGATTTTGCCATCTTTGATTGCTTTGAGCCTTAGGTTTGGCTGATTGTAGCAGATTGTAGCAGCGGACTGGTGGCTGGCAGAAGTCAAACCACCAACGTTAAGCAACACTTTTTTTTTTTACAAAAATCATCATCATTTTTTATTTTTTAATAAAACGAAAATCAATATATTTATTTTATTTTTTTTATTTTCTCTTTTTTTTGTTCGGACAAAATTGAGTATTCATATATATATATATAAAAGAATGTGAGGAGAAAGTCACATGCATTTATGTTTAATCTTGACCATTCATGTAAGATTCAATGATCAATATTTACTCCTCTCACTTCTTACAATAAATATTCCTCTCATCGAATAAGATCCTATATATATATATATATATATATATATATAGAGAGAGAGGATCAACTTACACTAGTGTAAGTCTTTTTTTTCTTACACTCATTTTCACCTGTTAGATTCACTTTCATTTAATGGTTACTTTTAATGAAATAATCTCAACCATTAGATGAAAATGGATCTAATGATTAAAAATGAGTGTAAGTCAAAAAAAATTTACACTAGTGTAAGTCGATCTCCCCTTATATATATATATATAAGAATGTGAGGAGAAAGTAGGTGAGAGATTAGACAAAAATGACTTATCTTTTTTAAGTGTAACTTGGTGTAACTGTTATAGAAGTGGGTTGAGAGAATATGATAATTGTAAATATAACAAATATGAATGAGAAAAATGAGACAAAGAAATGTGACCAAATAAAGGAATTATTCCCTTTATTATTAGTATAGATATTTACAACTTGCAAAATCAAAATTAGAATTCTAAAAATTATAGTATTGTATCCAATGATCAATATTTACTTCTCTCACTTCTTACAATAAATATTCCTCTCATCGAATAAGATCATATATATATATATATATATATATATATATAGAGAGAGAGAGAGAGAGAGAGAGAGAGAGAGAGAGAGAGAGAGAGGAGGATCAACTTACACCAGGTGTAAGTCTTTTTTTTTTTTACACTCATTTTCAACTGTTAGATTCACTTTCATTTAATGGTTACTTTTAATGAAATAATCTCAACTATTAGATGAAAATGGATCTAATGATTAAAAATGAGTGTAAGTCAAAAAAATTTTATACTAAATGAAGTCGATCCCCCCCCTCATATATATATATATATATATATATATAGAAGTGGGTGAGAAATTAGACAAAAATGACTTATCTTTTTTAAGTGTAACTTGGTGTAACTGTTATAGAAGTGGGTTGAGAGAATATGATAATTGTAAATATAACAAATATAAATGAGAAAAATGAGACAAAGAAATGTGACCAAATAAAGGAATTATTCCCTTAATTATTAGTATAGATATTTACAACTTGCAAAATCAAAATTAGAATTCTAAAAATTATAGTATTGTAAAAGATTGTATCTAAAAGATATTTTAATAAGGTCCATTTTCTTATATTTCACCTAAGGAATTTAAAATTATGTATTACTAAAGTCATTTAAATATACAGTAAAAAACTAAATAAATAGTTATTCCATTATAAAATAAGCAAGACTTTCAATTTGTTTATGCAACAAAATATATGTGGGCTTGTTTGTCTAATTTGTTATAAATTAATAAAATTTAATTGCTCCTCTAAAAAAAGGATTAAAAGTATTTTTTTTTCCTACCAAAGATAGAAAAATTCATTACTTGAATAGAAAAATAACATCCCAAGTAAACCAATTAAACCAGGAAAACACATTTCTATTTTCATCTTCTTCATTTTCCAAATTCAAACATTCTCCTAAGCTTCATTGTTTGTAATGACCTGTGTGTGACCCTTCTGATTACTCCTGCCTTTAACTGGTTTGATAGTGTCTCTGACAATATGAATTTGTGGACTCAATCCAACAAATAGTACATGCTCTTATGTGGTCAATCACTGGGTCTGAATTATAAAGATGGCTAGGCTACTGATTATCCTCTTTCTTTCTCTGTGAAATAGAATCAGTAGAATGTTGGCTTGATCTCCTAGCAGCACGGTCCATTGGGGTTATCCCAAATGGTTGACAGGGCATTAATGAGTGGCATAAAGCCAGCACCACCCCAAAGGGGATGGGATCATAGACAACAACCCCAAAAAGAGATTTATTAAGCACAAAAAAACTAATAAGCTTGATCAGACAACTTATTAAGCTTATTAGAAAGGCTCCAAGGAGAAGACGGCCACGTTCGTGGGAGTGGCTGTAGAGGGGTGGCAGCATCAGCCCTAGCAGAGAGATTCCTTGATTATTGATTAAAAGTATATTTGTTTTACAATTAATTCATAAAAAATATTTTTTTTTCCTATTTTGGTTTTCATTCATAAAGTGTATTTACATTTTAAAAGTTTAAAATTTAAAATAGAAAAAAAAAACTAAAGGGTGGAGAAGATGAAAAGTTGTGAAGAAGAGAGGGTAAGCAATCAAATCTCAAAGAACTGGATAATCAAATAAATTGATGACATGACAATTAAATTATAAGAAGTAACATTTGAAAATGACATGTGGTTATAGAAGTGAAAATTTTTTATATTATATTATAAATATAGATAAATTATATATTATAGATAGATAAATTATAGGTAAATATATAAAGTATTTTCACCAAAATTATGAGAAAAAAATAAAAAATGAAAAGGCCAAGGTACCCCCATGAACTCACAAATAAATAAAAAAATTAAAATCCCTCACCCTAACTCTAACTTAACCAAGGAAGAGATCAACAAATTACTCGGTTACTCCTGGGCAGAGAACTTGGCAATTCTCAATCATGGGTCAGTTTGAATCACTTGCAAGTTCCAACTGATATTTGGTCTTGTTTTCCGGTTTTGCAACTTTCTGTTAATCTTTGTAGGTAAAGAACTTTTTAGGGAAAAAAAAAAAAAAAGAGAGTGAAAATTTATCAACTAAACTCTTATTTAATAGTAGAGAGTAAAGACTTTTACCAAATAAAAAGCAAATATATTATAATTGATAAAATAAAATAAAATACTATAATTTCAGTCCTTTATCAACTGGTGCAGTATTTGTGAACTTCTGGTTTATCTGCTCCCCTATACTATGGCGTAGTAATCTTTCTTTGTGGTTGAAGGTCCTAGTTGCTTCTGGTCATCTTGTGTGGTTAACTTAAAATTGTTGCTTGGTTTAACACTTTAACTTCAGTTCGGTGTTGTGATGTCACATGCACTGATCTATTGTATTAACATAAAGGAATTGGAAGAGTCAAAATTCAAATTGCTCCTTGTATTATAACTACAAAAAAAAAAAAAAACAGGGGAGGCTGGAGAAGGAATGATATGATAAATAAATTTGTGTTTGAATAGAAGATGCTGACTCCTTGAATTTCTTCCATTGAGGAAGTAGTATGTTGCTACCTAAGCATGTCAGTCTTGAAATTGAGGTAATCCTGCTTAGGTTTTGGGATTCGAAATGCTCGGATAACTAGAGATTTATTCATGTAAATGTAGATTGTTCTACTTGACGAATTGGCCCTAAAACCCTTTTTTTCAAATAATTTCATCTTTTTTATAATATTAAATCAAATCAATCTACCAAATCAATATGTTGTTAATATGTTGTTAAACAATGCTAACGAAAGTTGAAAACCACTCCACCTCTTTACAATCCACGTTAACAATAAATCACTTTTGACTCAAATTTAACTATCATATAAAATTATTACTTTTATTATATAAATTAAAATAAATTATACTTTTTTTTAATTTATATGTTTTAAATTTATTAATTTTATTTATAATTTATTTAATAATATCCGCTAAATATAATTTTTTTTTTTTTGGTAATATAGTCAAACGAGATATTATCTTATAGGTAGATCCCTATCCACGTTAGCAAAAATCTCTAAAAACTATCTGCATGGCTCCATATATTAATAAATGACTTAAATATGTTTTAAATACCGATAAATATAATATTTTTTTTATTTTTTTGATAATGTCAAAGATTTATCTTATAAGTAGGTTCAGTGAAAGAACTTCTAAAAAGATCTCTAGATGACCCCTTAATGAGATTCGAGAAATGAGTGGAAGAATAAGAAGAAAAAATGAGATGAAGAGCATATCGAATCCCGTTACTCTCTACATGTCTCTAACTCTAACCAACTGAACTATCAACACGAAATAATACTTTTTTATTTCGATCCCTTAAATTTTTTGTTCGTTTTGTATTTTTCATTTTTTAAAAAGGAGTAAGTTTAATTCCTATCAGCATAAAAAACGAGTGAATTTAATCTCTGCTAACAAATGATGACAGAGATAAAATTCACTCACTTTAAAAAACAAAAAAAAAAACACAAACCAAAATTCACTCAATTCAAATTGCTTCTTGTATTATAACTACAAAAAGGAAAAACAGGTAGAGAGACATTTTAGGAAAAAAAAAATCTACTTGAAATCGAAACAATGGAGTTGATTTGAGCCTACCAACTAGCTTTGATTAGATTCAAATGCCACCCCTAATGATACATGACATGCTGTATTATCAAAATGAAATCTTCATGTTTCATGCGTGTCATATGTATGCAATGAAAGTGAACAGAAAACGTAAATAGACTAAAGTAAATATGATTAAATGGGTATGAAGACCATCAAATTATTCGGATTGTGTCTCTATGCGTTGTGGAATCTTCATTGTAATATCAACAACTATGGAAAGACATTATCATAGAGGGCTTTGTGTAGTTACAAGAAAGACGCTATAAAAGTGTTTTTTTTTTTTCCTTAATTTTTGGACAGACGCTATAAAAGTTTATGAACTAAAATCTTATCAGTTTACCTTTTTTTTTTGTCAGAAATCCTCTCAGTTAGTCACAGCCGTTGGATTAGTTAGTACTTGAATATTCCCTCAAGGATAAAATAGATTCAAGTACTTGATTTTCTAAATTTCGTTATATCCATGACGGACCAAATCAACTTCCAAAAATAGATGTCAAAAGAATTTCTAGAGCTCAAGGCCTTTTATCTCCAATGTCCAAGAGGCGTAGCAAACCAAAATTATTTGTTGTACTCGTCACCGGAATTTAATTATCAACAAGTCTATGCTTCACGTAGAAAAGTTTTTCTATTTTGTTGAATCGCAACATTTGAGTCATATAACCCACTCCACTTAATACATGCTTGATTGGGATTATTTTTTAAATTAAATATTTTTTTTAACTAAAAAGCTTTTTTTTACTGTTTATGATATGTTTGGGTATTTTTATTTCATATTTTATATAAAATTCAATGCGTTTTTTTTTCATAATTTTGAAACTTAAAACTTATGAATCTAAATTATTCCAAAAACTTTGAGATATAAAAATTATTTTGTTCTCAATCAAATAATTTTTTTATCATTTTATAATTCTTTCGATAATTTAATGTATAAAAATAATTGTTTTATAACATACAAACAAAATAAATTATTTTAAAATCACTTTTCAACTAATATATCTAAATATAAAACTAATTATATTATAATCGATTATTTATTGAAATAATCAATTTTTACAGATCGAACTAAACATACCTTTATTATAATAAGACTTTAGTTATTATTATCATAGTTGTATAGATCGGATCAGTCAAGTCGATCCGACTGGAAAATTGGTGACTAAAATTCTGAGCTGATTCGATCCTTAATTAAAATAATTTTATTCATTGACCTGATCAAACTCAGGTGACCCGATAGCCCCTTGGATTAACCAAGATTTCAATTTTTTTTTAATTTAAGCTTTAAAAAGATAAATTATAGGATTTAATCATGATACCTAGAAGACTCATGAGATTAAATATATTTTACTATTTAGTTAGACCACATATACTATTGAATAACATTTTTAATTTTTTAATTTATATTATTATTTAACCAATTCAAAGTTAAAAAATTAAAACTAAATAATCTTATTTGCTCACACCATTAGTACTTTTTATATAATATATTTTTTTATGTAATATTTTTTATATAAAATACTTTTCCATATAATATATTTTTAAAATTTTTCTTTTACTTTATCTGAATTTTATGATTCAACTATTTAGCCTAAAATCAAACCGCTAATCCATTGACCCCAACTTTCTGATCGGGTCAACTTCCTAACCGAGTTAAACAACTATGATTATTAATATATTTGAAGTTTTTGTAATTTTTTTTCTTGTCTCACCATCATATCGGTTGCTATACAGATTCTCACCAGGTCTAGTTTCTAAAACATTTGCTTCACACGTGATAATTATATCCCCCCACAATTCCCCTTCTCCCAAAGCAATGAAACTCCCTAATAAAAGGGACCTTCCATATACCTTCCAATCTCCCTCCTACAAACACTAGAATTCAGGTGCAGGATGTTTTCAAAATACAAGAAGGGCCCTGACAGTAAACAAGGATAAATAGAGCGCTCATTTAACCTCAACAACCACTAGAAAGGATCTTAACAATTACAGACAACAGCATTATCTTACAAGTTAAGAAAATGACAATTCAAACAAACCACATACAACCACATGCATTTGCTGAAAGGCTTGCCTGTTTTCAGGAATCATTCAGCAACATTCATACCAGAGAGATAGACTTTGCTCTGAATCACACTTCCCCCAATCCAAAATCCAGGCATAACCATCAAACCAACTTTAGGCTTTTCATCATTGTCATCCATTATCAGATTCTTGACCACGCTTTCCATATACACATCAGAGAATTCACTCCCTCCTTTAACCTGAAATACCTTGACATTTGGCTCAAAAGAATAAGCCAACCTGTGTAAAAGCCAAATTGACTTGGTCAGTTTTAGAAAAGCCTGGTAAAAAGGAGTCCTTGGATGCCCTCCACCCATTACATAATTTCGCTGATCTAAATTTCCAAAGAACGATGCTTCCATTTTTGGATGAACCACCACTAGGTATTTGCTCCTGCAAAATTTCCCAAAAATGGAATCTGGATTTTGTCCTAGCATGTCCAAGGGATCCATCTCCCTTAAAGCAAGAAATTGGTGGAAGAAGCTCTCTTTAGTGACTATAATATTGTCTGATTTGACACAGAAGCTTTCCTGCTCAAAGCCACTGAACATTCTTTGGCATATGTAAGACTCAAATGCATATTTCTTATGAGCTCTCTTCGCATAAACAATGTCAGGCTCGATTGAGTTGGCAGCAGCATCAAGGTCCCACCCAGCTGCTTTCATCATGTTGATCAAAGGTTTAGAAAAATCATGAATGGCTTTTGCAGCCGCTTCCACAGCAGAGGTGAAGAGATCTGGAGTTAGATCAACAGGAAAAAACCCATTTTCATCTTCTGATTCTTTGGTTGACAAACCTCTAAGCTTCAGATTTTTTTCTAGTTTAGCCCGCTTCTGGCTCGCCTCCTCAATCTGCTGCTGTAATTGATGGATCTCTGAATCTTTATTCTGGATTTCAGACTGGAATTTCTTCACCATGACCTCATAGGTCTTCAGGAGGCTCTGTTGTTCCTGAATTTCTGCAGCTAAACGTGAGTCCTGGGGAGAAACACACACTGGTTTTGGGTTGTTTTCCCTGTAGAAATGCTTGAGTTCAGACAAATTTTTCAGCTCACCAATAACAAGTTTATCAGCAGTTTGGATTTTATCAGGCTCATAGGGAGTATGAGCAGCTTGCAGCTGGATATAAGCTGACTTCAGGGAAGAGATATTTGTAAAAATCTTAGATACTAGGGTTTCCACAGCTTCTGGATTCTGATTCATGGCCTCTTCCATGGGTTGAGGGTGGACCTTTTGACTGTTGCTCTCACGTAATTGGGCCTCTTTTGCTCCAGTGGGCAGCATAGCTGACTCTAATAAAGGGACAGTTGAACAAGTTTTCTGTCAATAGAACCAAAATTAACACACAACCTGCAAGCTTCCAAAGAAGTTCAATCAAGGTGTTTAGTGCAAAACTTATTTATTTTCCTACATAACATGAGTGATTCAATTCATATTTCACAAATAAAGTGCTAAAAATCAATGAGTAAATAAGACAGATTCCATTACAACATGGGTGGCTAAAGAAGAGATTGAGAACAACTGTGTGTGTGTTTGTACAACTTATAAGAAATGTCCACCAGCTAATAGCAATGTGCAATTACATACTCTTATTTCTTGGAATTTAACACTTATGTCATGTCAGATGATGTTTCATGCTTGGGGGATTTTGAGGAGGTACTGGTTTTGGGACTTTATAAGGTAAAAATTCATCCAACCATGTTCCAGGGCCTTTATAAGATATTTCTGCTAACTTAAACAAGGAAATTAGGGGTACCCTAATATGAGGAAAGAGAGATAATATCACACAAATGTCTGTTAACACAGAAAGAGAGATAATCACTAAAGTAATTACTTACGACATTCTTGATAAAGCATATAATATAACAAATCATGAACACAACACATAAGAGACAGCCAGTCTACCAGTAACGAGTTCAAAGTCTATTGATTGACGTCTTCGTCTACAGCTTCTGTCACCATCTTGGCAAATTATTTGTTTACTCAAAGTCACTTTCTTTATTTGATAGAATATCCAAGTCTTTCTTCTCCATAGCTTCTCAGACTTAGAACACTTTACAACTACAAGTCTACAGCCATTCAATCCTCTCTCCAATATCCACATATAGCATGTCTAAAACTGCAGGTTCTAATTGCTCTCCATCTTACAGTTAAAACATCTAGTATGCCACAATAGTTAATTGTGGGAATATAATATAGCAACAAATTAATAAAACCTAGAAAAAGAAGTTACATGATTTCATTTGAATCACCACAAGGGTCTTAGTTAGATAGTAATTTGATCCAGAAGGCACGTTCACTGGATCATTTGTCTACTGGGTTAAGGATACATTTCTAACTACTCATTGGCAACTAATAACCTATTTGAGTCATATTTCTCCTTACACCTATTCACTTCAAATTTACCATGAACTGACCAAAAACCCTGCTATCTATATCCAGAAATCTTGGAAGTAACACCAAGGATCTCCTCGTGGTCTAGTCTTTGATCCAGTGTCTCAATATTTCAGTTACTATCTATTACTACTACATTTTGACTAGTTGAAGCTGCAACAATTAAAAAGATGTTGAATTATAATGTAAAGATTGCTTTTAGGTACAAATAGCAAGGCTGATCGATAAGCAAAAATCTAGTCTATGTTAAAAAGGCTGATTAGTCAGCGAAATCCTAGTCTTGCACAACATCAAATTGTGAATCATCTAAATACTCAAAATATCAATACTTCATAAAAAAAAATTCAAATATATATATATATATATATTAGACGTTCAGTATAGAAATGAAATGTTGGGAATGAGCTTTATACCTAGAAAGACTGCATTCCAGCAAGAGAATGCATCCAGCAAGCATAATATCCTTGAACCTAAGATATTGAAAAAAATACAAATAATATGAGACGAAATAGCTACAATCAATGCCGTACAGAGTCAAACAACCCCAATTCTCAATCAAAATTCAACAGAAATCTATAATGATCTGATGTTACAAAAGATACCCAGAAATTCAAAATCTATAATGTCAGACACACAAAAGAAAACAAAGAAAAAGTAGATTTTGGAGAACAGAACATGTGGGCACATCAGAATCAGAAACAACCTTAATCTACGACCTGATGACCAAAATCAGAAGTGGTATAGGGCAATGAAACATAAGGAAAGAGAGATCTGTTGTACCTTGTGGGAAAATTTGAGCGGAGAGTGAAAACGAACTACAGGTTTGGTAAAGTAAAGGCGTGGTGGTGACAATAAGTCAATGACATTCATCAAGCAAAACCCTATCTATACCTATGCGTAAGGAAACGGAAACGAGAAGCAAGTTGCCTTTTTAATTTTAATTTTTCCTTTTTGCTATTTTTTTTTCAACTTTATAGTGTATAAAAATAAAAATAGAGAAATATTAACTATATATTCTTTTAGATATTTTTTTAATATTTGTATAATTATTAATTGATTTTATATATTTGAAATTCTTATTAAAAGAGACATATTAATAATATTTATTTTAATATTGTATTTAAATATTTTTTCATTAATAAAATAACACAAAATAAGTGATGATAAATCAAAAAAAAAAAAGAATGAAATATAATTATTATTTTTTTTGAAAGATTAATAAAAGAATAGAACAAAAATAATTTTACATTAATTTTGAGAGAATAAAAATTAAGTCTTTAAGATGAAAAAAAAATAATTTTTATTCATATGTTTTTTATTTTATATGTATTTTAAAATTTTCAAATAAAAAAATTATTTTTTATTCTTTTTTTTTTTTTCTTTCATTACTTATCATTTAAACATAAAGTTAAATTAATAATAAAATAAATATTAAAAAAAATGGTTATGGTAATATCTGAGCTAACTTAACATACACAATTTTCTTCTACTTAATTAATTTACTTCTACTTCTACAATATAATAAAAAATGAGCCATCTAAGCGTGGAATAAAAAATTCACAAGATATTATCAAGGCCATTTTAGAGAGGTTTAATTTAAATGGTGAGAATTAATGTTTTGTAAACACTTGGCTTAAAAAATCTTTGTTCCATTCTCATTGATAACATGTTTTACCCTTCAAATGGGTCCTCCATGTTGCGTGTAAAATAATCAAAATCAAACACAATGAAAAAGCTGATAAGTGGGTTTTGAAATAAAGTAATATATGTTTCTGAAACATTTTTGCGAAAATTCACTTGTGTGGATGGTAATTAAAAAAAAAAAGTGTTAATGTTTATGTAAATCACATATTAAAACGTAATTTTTCTACCAAAAATATTAATAAAATGTTGCAGGTACCACACTTTTATTTGATTTTTAATAAATATATAATTACATCATAGATTATAAAATCTAACTTAATCAATCAAGCCACAGACCGGTGCCACAAAAACTATGCTTGGCTTCTCACACTGAGTTAACCCAATCCCTGTGTTCCTTCTTCCTCTTTCGACCAATTACCTTGTTCTTCAACCATACCCTTCACTTCTTCTCTCTCTCTCTCTCTCTCTCTCTTTCTCCCCTTCAACGCATTCCACGTCCTTGGCGATATCGTCCACTAGATCTACTCTTAAAAGGGTACGAATTTTTCAAGTCCTGCTTTGTATGTGTGATTTATTGGGATGCTTTGCTTCTTTTGCTGTCTTTATCTTTGAATACAATATGCAGGTTCTTCACTTTTTCCCATATAGAATGTTTTTGTTTCTCCCCCATTTCATGATTTATGCTCAATTGGATTCAGATGAAGTAACTGTTGATAATGGCACTGGTGGGGGTGGTGGGTTTCCACTTTATGTGTTTCTTGTCCATTGCATCAATTGCCTCAATTCATTTACTTACTCCTTGCTTAGATTATCCAACTGGGTTACTTTCTAAATTCACAAATAGGTTGGTTAAGAATGTGACTGAATGCATTCATGATTCTATCCACCATACATGGAATTCTCAATTGGGTTTTGATTTAACTCTCTTCTGTCTTGATGCATTATATGTTACCTTTTTTTTTTAAGGATTAGTATGCAGTTCAAAGAGTATTTTATTTTACTGTTCCAATTTAAGATAACTCTAAGTCTATGAGGAATTGCCTGTTTGCTAAGTTTCCATTTGCTTGCTAGACTAACAGGCTGGGACTAAGAGCTGTAGTCATAGATGGCATGCTTAGCATCACGGGCTATGTCCAAGGGTGTAGCGATAATAGTGCCTGTTCTGAAATGTTACTGTTTTTTTAAATATAAATAAATATAGTTGATGCCATTCAATTAGGATTTTGTAGCATTGCGGTTCAATTAATATTTTATTTTACTGTTGTCTAATTTAAGATAACTATTAGTATATGAGCAATAGCATGTTTGCTAAGTTTCCATTTACTTGCTAGATTCACAGGCTGGGACTAAGAGCTGTAGTCATAGATGGCACTCTCAGTTCCGCGGGCTATGTCGAAGGGTGTAGTGATATCAGTGCCTGTTCTGGTTCTCTCTGCTTCAGTGGCTGCTGTTTTTGTGTTCTTCCTCTTGTCCTCTCTCTCGTTTTGCTCCTGCCCTCAACTTTCTGGCACCCCTGTCTCCAGCACTAGTAGTGTAGGTACTGGAGTGTCTGAGTCTAGCAATGGTAATATTCCTTTGTCAACAAGGAAGGAGGATGTTGAGTGGGTGAAAGATCAAATCCGAGCAAATGGGCTTCATATGCATGAGAACGTACTTCGCAAGGGTATTAACCCTCGCACTAGGGCTCAGCAACTTGAGGATCTTAGACAGTAAGACCCTTCCTCTCAATATGTTTTATCCAATTGTGTTGTGCGTGTATATGAGTATATCTTTGTTTTGGGATTTACAGTTTTTAATCTCATTCATTACATGAAGTCTTCAGAATGACAATTTTTGAGAATTGTGGCATTTCTAGTCTGCAATGGAAGTTGTTTGTGGTATAGAGAGAACTTTGAGGGAGGTGGGAGGTTTGGTTCAAAACTTCAAAACAATTTGGACTCCATATATTAACCAATATGGGAAAATAAATTAACTGACTGAATAGTAGGGTGGCAGTGAAAATGTGCAGGAGTTAGCGAAAAGTGAGAAAAAATGCAAGATAATAAGTGGAAATAGGAGTTCCTCCAAATTTTCATGTTCTGCCTTTTTTTTTTCTCTCCAATTTTGTTTACATGATGCTAATGTTCGAACTAAAGTTTGTTTACTTTAGGTCCATCTTCGTGTGAAAATGTGTATTGAACATTGTCTTTAGAACCTTCAAAATTGGTGTTTTTCTCAATTTTTAATTTGCAATTTATAATGGTTGAGGGTTCCCCTCTTTCTGATCCCTGCAGTACTGATCTGTTTGCTTGCTAATAAGCGCAGTGGTTTTCAAATTCAAACACCATATAAAACTTAGTTCAAACTCAAAGCTTTATTTATTTTTCCTTTATGTTTGCTTGAAGCACACTTTTAGCATAATTAATGAACTATTGATTGTTATGCTCTTGCATTATGTTGTCTTTTTGAATCAAGAATTCTTGTTCCTTGCCCCTCCCTCTCTCTCTCTCTCTATGTCATATTCCAAATAAAGGAGCCCAATGCTTTTGTAGCCACTTAGGTGATATATATACTTTTGAAGCAATGGTTGCAGTTTCTAATTTCATTTTGTTTGAGCATGAATACATGAAGAGGAGTGCTAGGAATACACTCTCTATCACACTCCTTTTAACACACTCTCTTCTATTGGGTCACGTCACACACTAAAACAACACCCAAACTTGATTACACGCCACTCAAACTTGATTACATGCTAATCAAGTTTGAGTGTTATTGATTACACGCTAATCAAGTTTGAGTGTTATTTTAGTGTGTAACGTGACCCAATAGAAGAGAGTGTGTTCCTGGCACTCCTCATACATGAATGCCTTTTGGATTATCTGATTACAATTTCTTCTTCTAAGTGCAGATTTAAGGGCATATCACACTATGAGAAACCTGAATCAGATAATCACACAGCCTTGCCATGCCCCAGGGAGCTCCTAGTTGAAGAGCACCATAGCAACTATGGTGAACCTTGGGCAGGTGGAAGAGATGTGTTTGAGTTTCTTGCTCAATTCACTCAACTCAGACCAGACTCACAGGTTCTGGAGATAGGTTGTGGCACTCTTCGAGTTGGTTTGCATTTCATTCAATATTTAAATCCTGAACACTTTCATTGTATCGAAAGGGATGAGCTCTCTCTGATGGCTGCATTTAGGTATGAGCTTCCTGCCCAAGGCCTCTTGCACAAACGACCTTTGATAGTTAAGGGGGATGACATGGTTTTCAGTAAGTTTGGTTCTGGCATAATGTATGATTTGATTTATGCTAGTGCTGTATTTCTTCATATGCCTGATAAGCTCGTGTGGACTGGACTGGAAAGATTAGCATCTAAATTGAAACCTTATGATGGAAGAATCTTTGTATCACATAATATAAAGTTCTGCTCACGGTTGGGAGGAGAGGAATGCACAAAGAGGCTTATGAGTTTGGGGCTTGAGTATCTTGGGAAGCATACACATGATAGTCTGCTATTCAATCACTATGAGATATGGTTTGAATTTAGACGGTCAAAAGCTTAACATCTAGGTTGGTTTTATAAAGAAGCATGAGAAATAGCTCCAAATGTCGTCAAGGTGCTAAATGTGCTTGTGCTTATCTCGGCAAATCTTCAGCAACTCAATGATATTCTTAATTGGAGTCCAAGGAGGTGGCAGTTTTTCTACTCAGTGGTTCATCAACTCATGCCAGAAATCTGTATACACTTTTGACACTTCTAAAGAGAGAAGGATCATCTGTAATTTTGATTGAGGACTCAACAAAAGGCAAGGAGATTTGTGTTATCTTTTGGGGTCCTATGGTAAAAGTGCTGGCTTAATATTTACTTTTTAGGGTGAGTTTGGTATGGGGGATAAAAATGGGATGAAAATTTTATGGATTAGTTTTATTAGTAAAATTGTATTGGAAACTCATCCAGGAATTTTTTACTCCCATACCAAACTGACTCTTAATATTGTTTCTATTTAGATTGTGATATGATAGTTGTGCTGTTTTGACAATTATTACACGGGATGCCATCTAATATGTGAAATGGTGCGATAACTTTAAATACTTATCTATTTTTGAGGATTTATATGTTGTAACAAAAGCATTTTGCTGAATGTTCCAAAATGCTCTCCATTCATTTGAGGAAAAGAGAGCCAATAACTTTTTGTATAGCTCATGAATCTTGTAGCAAATAAATGTAATGAAAGGCTTGGTTCGAGACAGGAGATTGATGAATATCTAGGTTTAAGTGACCTAATGTAGATGGTAGAAACTGTCACTGTTACAGATTCATATTAGATTTCCTTAGGCTCCCATCTTTATTCAGAAATGGCATAGAAAGCTGTTTTGTTGATTCATTTTTCAATCGTAGTAGCCAGGTAGATCTATTGAATTTGATCCATTTCAAAAGTGAACAACTGGATGCAATATATAGCATACAGGAAATATTGTGTGTTTAAATGATCATTTCATTTCTACTTAGATATATAAAATGAAAAAAGCAATTTTACTTAGTTGTGATGTGGAGGAAATTCTTGAAGTTCAAACATTGATAATAGGTATATTTCCTACTCTGATTGAAACGGATTCCTACCTGAACAACACCAGCTGGTTATATTAACTTCCAAAAAATCCAAACAAATGACCATCTTGGAGGATATAAAAGGTGCCTCTGTTTAAGTGGGAATCCAACATCAATTTTGAGCAATTTTGTCCCCCTTGGTGAAATCTCAAGGGTGAAAAGTTACATATGCAGCTCAATCAAATCAATTCATCAACAATGCCTGCACGTTGCATCTTAAGAAAGGTTTATCCAATAAACCAAAATTTCAGTTTCAATTTTCTCCACTTGTTGGGACTAAGTCAAAAAAATTAATCAAAAAAGTTGTTTCAACAATTTAATCATGTTTGGTGCACGTTTCAATGCATCTTAAGAAAAGGTTTATCCATTCTAAACCAGGATATGTAAATTATTTTGTCTTCAATTAAATAACGTTTTTAATCATTCTATACCTATTTTGATAATTTAATACATAAAAATAATTCTTTTTTATATCATCCAAACGAAACAAATTAGATTAAAATCACTTTTCAGCTAATATATCCAAACATAAAAATTGATTCGATTATAATCAATTATAATCGATTATAACAAAAAAATTTTATACAATAATCGATTATTGAAATAATTAAGTTTTTACAGCTGAATCAAACACACACTAAAAGTAAAATTTTATTAATTAGCACACATGGAAAATACATGATACTTAAGTGTGTGACACATGACAACATTGAGGCTACTAGAAGATGTTAAGATAATAAATTCAATCGATGGTTTTTATGTTGTCAATAGAGGGTAATACTGAGGTTGCCTTAAGACTTGGAAAGATTGTTGGAATCATCCAAGAAAATCAACATATATCTCTTTGAAAGATGGTAGTATTGAAGCTACCTTGTCGCTAAGATAGTACGGAGGCTATCTAAACACTTTGTGACAAAACTTATGCTATCAGAATGGAATGATTACTGAGGTTACCATAAAGTTAAAGTGATGGAATGATGCCAACAACAAAATTACGAAGCCAATAACAAATTTGTGCGTAGCACTAATTGATATTGCTGAAGAGGACTTTTAGTGATGTAAGCTCCTTTAAACTAGCTCTAAAATGATGCATAACAATGTTGTTAAACAAAGGTTTCAATGACTGTTGGCTTTATTTGGTTAGCGTCTCCCTTAGAATTCGATGAGCTTAACATCTTAGCTTATGACACTCTTAATGGGTGCAATTCCTTAAACTAGATGCAATTCTAAGAAACTTTAAGGAAATAAAGTTACACTCTTGTCATCAACTATAACTCTTAGCTCGGTGATAAGCACTTGATCTAATAATTACAAGGGTTTGTGACAAGCATATGATGCTGCTCTAGAAAGCATGCAGTTATAAAGACGTGTTCCATGAATAACCCCATTTCTAGTTCATGGGGCAAATATTCTCATCACTTCTCACTTGTGTACGCATGAGTAGAAGAGGGAGTTTATCTGGCTAGAAGTCGCAGATATGCACCAGTGGTGAGAAGAAACTAGGTAACCGCCAAGTACAAGTGGCACAAATGCAATAATAACAAGATCAACACATAAGAAGCCGTTACTACTTTTCCTTATAAATATGAGGTTCTGGTTACTTGTCAAAGGGGTCTTGAAGACTCATTACCTTGCAATAGGAAAGTAAGTTAATAGAGACCAACCTTTTTATTTTCCCTAGGTTTTTGCAGATTATCCTAGATTTTCCTAGATCAATAGCCATAGTCGTAACTATAGTTCGTAGCTTTTCTTCAACTTACACTTGGATTTACATTATAAGTATAACTTCAAGTTCAATTTTAGTTCATATCTTCATTTGAATTGTTGTTTACATTTGCTTGATATTTGATTGCGATAACTTGAGCACACACGCAAATTATATAATTCATCAAGTATCATAGTATCAAATGGTCCAACGAAAAAGCAAAAATTTAGACGAATATCATGAGACCAAAAAAGAAAGTTGGTTTCCCTCTCCATCTAAATTAAGGGATTGAATTTCAAAAAGGATAAAACTTAAAGTTAATTTCTTTATATCTATTATATTTATTTTTTTAATCAAATTATAATATATGTATATTTTTTAAAAAAAAAATAGGAAAGATAACATTAATAAATATATATTATAGTTTAATTAATAGAATGAATATAATTAATATAAGAATTAGACTTAAGTTTTATCTTTTCAAAAATCAATTAGTCACATGTCTAACATGTTGGCCACGTGTTCAAAAAATTTCACCCTGGAAACACTATACATGGCTACGAGGCTTATAAAAGAAAAGGTCTTCATTGGAAAAATAATTATATTATTTTTATCACAAATAACATATACATTATTTTTTATATTTTATCTAATATTATTTATTATATTTATTTTTTTATTATTTTATTTCTCAATCACACACCCTTAAAAAGGTGTATACAATTCTCTACACCTCTAAAAGAGGTGTAAGATCATTTTTTTCTCTGAAAAAAATACCACACCATAGGGACCCAAAGGCAACTCCAATTCTTTCACGAAATATGTTAGTAAAATCAATTCAACACAATATATTTATATGACAAAATTAGAATATATGTATAAAAAATGATATGAATTTAATTATAATCAGATAATAAAAATTATAAAAATATGAAGTGATATATGTGCAATAACATTTTTTTGTTCTTTCACACTCTTATGTGAGTCCCACACTATCCTGCCATTAAACTCTACCCCATGTGAACCCCATGCTTTTAAACCTTTACTTTGGATTTTTTAAAGTTGTAACGGCTAATATCACATGCAGGCTTTACTAAAAAGATTGAACTATGTAAGAAGAGTGGGGGCCTTTAAGCAACGTGGCTTTTACGGTGTACCACTTAGTCAATGAACCGCTAATGGACCACTAAATTTATCTACTATAACAGGTTTTGATTATTTATAGGTGTGTCCATTAATTTATTTACAAATAAGTATCATGTCTATTGAAATTTTCCTTTTAGTATTAGTTTTTTCAATTTATTCCTTATTCCTTGGCATCACCCCACCAGTACTACTATTGGAAACCCATCACCAGAAAATTCCATAACCACCATACAGCATCCTTGCCATCCAGCCAAGAAACTCGGAAAACCCCATCTTCAACAAGCTCCTTTGCCTCCTCTCTATCCTCAAAACACCCTATCCTCCCTGAGAAATACACAAATTCGATGGGGCACAATAAGGCTCTGTCTAGAATAAGTTTCACAAGTCCTATCCTAACCATCAGTTGCATGATTCATTGTAATGCATTAGTATATATTTGGATTAGAGTTAGTAAACTTAAGTTTGGTTGAAAGTGTGTTTGCAAATATAAGTTTGATTAAAAGTGAGTTTGTAATAATGTAATTTATATTTGAAAACTTTTATCTCAAAAGTTAATTGGTATAACAACTTCAATACAAAAGCAACATTTTCTTGTTTTGAAACCAACGTAGATTTGGTCCAAAATTTAGTTAAAACAAACGAAAATGAAAATTAGTCAAACATGATTTCACGTCTTTCAAAGACTTCCAACGTGTGTTTGAATTGACCAACTGATATTCAAACATGCACTTAATCATTATTCCAAAGTTCATTATGCAAAGAAGAAATTAATAGTTTATCCGTATTGTTCTCACTTCTCATAGCACACATCTAAAGCTAACTACAAACTTGTAAACCCAAAACAAAAGGGCAAAAAATGAAAAAAGAAATACCCACACTTTATTCTAAGAGAAAAACATTATTTTAGACATTTTTTTAATATTTATTTTATTATTAGTCTATCTCGTACATTTAAAAAAGATTATTAAAACAAATTAACAACATCTACTTTTGAACAAATAATAAAATAAATGTTAAAAAAAATATCCAAAAGAGTATGTTGTTAATTATAAGTGTAAATTGGTTCAGATAACTCGATCAACCCGATTAATTTGAATTGAGCCAATTAAATTGGTTCAAGTATATTGATTGGTTCGGATAAAATCCGAATCGAATAAAGCTTAATTGGTTCAGTTTTCGAATTTGAAATTTTAAATCCGAAAATCGAATCGAACCAAACCAAATCATATATATATATATATATATATATATAGAGAGAGAGAGAGAGAGAGAGATGATCAACTTATAGTAGTGTAAGTCTTTTTTCTCTTACACTTATTTTCAACCGTTAATTTCACTTTCACCTATTTATCTTTAATGACATAATTTTAAACATTAGAAGAAAGTAGAACTAACGGTTGAAAATTGGTGTAAGAGAAAAAAACTTATACTAATGTAAGCTAATATCTCATCATATATATATATATATATATATATATATATATATATATATATATGTATCAGGTGAGAAGAGTATTTATTGTGAGAGAGTGAGAAGAGTGAATCTTGACCATTGGATCTTATATGAATGGTCAAGATTAAAACATAAATGCATGTGACTTTTTTAAGTGGTCACATGACCTTTAAGTAACTTTTAATCTTGATCATCTATGTATAATTATATGGTTAAAATTAACTCCTCTCGCCCTCTCACAATAACCACTCTTCTCACTAGATATGTATCATATATGTGTGTGTTTGTGTGTGTGTGTGTGTGTGTGTGTTTGTGTGTGTGTAATTTATGTTGCAGCACGCAGTTGGCCCAAAAAAGTTAAGTTATTGATTGAATATGTTATTATGTAGATACTAGATATCTTGACAGAAATCTCTGTTATTTCATTTTGACAAAAATCTATCACCGTCATGGGCTGCTTAGGCCAAATCTGCTCCGCCACAACTCACCATCAGATCTATAAATACATTGATTATGATTGATTGTTAAAATCTAATATACACAAATTCTAACATTTTGTTTGTATTTATTACAAGATGTAAATGAAGTTCAAAGATAAATTACACTTGATGAATGATGTTTGATGAATCATGTTTTTTTATGTTTAGATTGAGTTTATATTGACTTTGGGTGTTGCCCATTGTTATATTGTGTACTTGTATTTTATTTTAATTATGTTTGCATCGGGTTTAAGTGTTATTGTGTACTTATCTTTGTACTAGTATTCATTTTTATATATCTTTTAATTATATTTATTTGTTTAAACTTTATATGTTTGTTATACTTTGTAGTGTGTTTATTGAGATAAATAAATTTGATTCTATTTCTAAATTTTTTTCATAAATTTATTATGTTTTTTTTACTATAAAAACTAATTATTTAACTAATTTTTATATTAAAAAAATGAATAATTTGATTATCCAACCAAATCAATCAGTAAATATTCGATTCGATTTGATTTAAATTTAACTATTAAAAAATATAAAAATTAAATTAAACTAAACTAATTAATTTTGATTGATTCGAATTTATTTTTTTTTTAAATCCAACCCGATTACGCTATTATTGCTAACCTTCCTCTTATTCTATTATCATACAACTTTCAAGTAGTTCATGAGTTCCAAATTATACTTCCTCTCAAAATGCCAAGTTCTTAAAAATGAAATACAAAATCCTTAATTAGAACAACTTCCAGAATCCCTTTATGTTAACTTGAGCAAAGTTGCATTATTTATTAAAAGATAGTGGCTCAGATTACCAATAGAACATTAACCCAAAAAAAAAAAAATACCCACTACATACAACAGGGGCCATATGGTAATAGCAAAACAGAGGCACAATGTTAGAAATTGAATCTTGGAAGAGGTTTTGTGCCCTCATCAAGCCCAACCTCCCCAACGAGGAATGAGGGTCACTGTCATGTCTTCTTCTGGCAACAACCCCACCGCTTCGATTTCGGTCGGAGGGAAGGTAGGTAATAAGAAGAGTAAAAAAAGAAATGTGAGTGATGAATTCTGTATTTTTATCAACTCAGTTTTCAAATACAATAGTGCACTATATATACTAATAGTTTGTTGTATGGAAGCACTAAAGTGTGCCTTATTACATCAGAAAATCCCTTAAAACAGAATAACTAATTTGCAACACCTAAGGTGTGACTTGGTGACCATTTCGTGACTCACACTCTGCTGTGATGGAGTCATCCGTGTGATGAGCTTCTAGAACATTCTCAATCTTGGTTGGTCTCAATGGGCCAACTTTATTATCAGTCCTCAACACCCCCTCGCAAGTTGGAGCTTGGTAGATGTCCAACAAGCCCAGCTTGGAAATAAAAGGAAGAAATGAACTTGGTGCCAAGGCTTTGGTAAAGAAGTCTGCTAGTTGTGCTTTGGATGAAATTGGCAGCAATCTTAGTGTCCCATTCTGCACTTTCTCCATCACAAAATGGCAATAAATTTCCAAGTGCTTTGTTCTCTCATGGAAAACAGGATTTGCGGCTATGTGCATTGCACTCTGGTTGTCACAATAAAGAACTGGTGGTCTATAACATTTGACACTCAAATCAGCAAGAAGGTATAGAAGCCACTGTAATTCACAGCATGCATTGGATAATGCTCTGTATTCAGCCTCTGAAGAAGATCTTGACACTGTTGGTTGCTTCTTTGCCTTCCAAGAAATCAAAGAGGATCCAAGAAAAAAACAATAGCCTGAGATAGACCTTCTTGAATCCACACACCCTGCCTAGTCTGCATCAGAGAATCCAAACAGCTGCAGAGGAGAGCTTCTAGGGAAGAATAAACCTCTCCCTGGACTCCCTTTAAGATATCTTATGATCCTGCAAGCTATGTTGTAGTGAGTCACAGTGGGAGAACTAAGGAATTGGCTTAATTGTTGTGTGGCAAATGCAATATCTGGTCGGGTTGTGGTCAAGTATAGAAGTTTTCCTATAAGCCTTTTGTATCCAGCAACATCATCATATGCTCTACCTGAATCCTAATGTAACTTGACAGATGCATCTAGAGGAGTTGCAACAGGTTTTGATCCAAGCAATCCTGACTCATGGAGGAGATCTAAACAATATTTCCTTTGGCAAATTGAAATTCCCTGCTGTGATTGTGCCACCTCCAGGCCAAGGAAATATTTGAGGGTTCCCAAGTCCTTGATCTTAAAGGATGAATCAAGAACTTTATTAATTCTGTTAAATTCTGTCAAGGAATTTCCTGCCAATATAACATCATCAACATATACAAGCAGGGCAGTAAACTCATCCTTCTTGCTACAAGTGAATAGTGAGTGATCTGAGGCTGATTGACAATATCCATGCTCTAAGAGGAGTGAAGTGAGCTTCTCATACCACTTTCGACTAGCCTACTTCAAACCATATAGTGATTTGAGCAATTTGCAGACTTGGTTTTGCTTGGAGGTAGTGACACCATGAGGAATGATCATGTAAACATCTTCCTTTAATTCTCCATGTAAAAAGGCATTGTTGACATCTAGTTGATGTAGATGCCAACCATGGATAGAAGCTAATGCCAAGAGAACTCTCACAGTAGTGAGTTTAGCCACAGGAGAGAATGTGTCAAAAAAATCTAATCCTTCTATTTGATTGTAGCCTTTCGCCACCAACCTTGCCTTGAATCTCTCAATGGTCCCATCTGCTCTATGCTTCACTTTATAGACCCACTTGCTGCCAATTGGTTTAACATTGGGAGGTAGGTCAACAATGATCCATGTGCCATTTCTTTCCAAAGCATCCAGCTCTGCCTTTATGGCTTCTTTCCAACAATCAAGCTTGCTTGCCTCTTGATAGGTTTGAGGTTCAGTGACATGACTTAAAGAAACTGAGAATTGTTTGTGAGAAGGAGACAACTTTGAAAAGGAATGAAAAGAAGTGATAGGATAAGGTGTACCTGAAGAGATTGGTGAAGCTGAATGGAAAGGCTGCATACATAGTCTGCAAGTTTGTTTGGTTGGTGCCTTGTCCTGGTTGATCTTCTCACTGGTTCTGCTGCTGTCTCCTGCTTAGTTTCCGCATCCTGAGTTTACATCACTTGATTCTCGTGCTGGACAATGCTTTGGGCTTGGTTGAGTGGTAATGCCAAGTGGAGAGGGGGTCGTGAGGACTGATAGGGTAGGATATGTTCATAAAATGTTACATCTCTTGATACAAAAAGTTCCTTGTTGTTTAGATCAAGGAGAACAGCACCTTTGGTGCCAACTTTGTATCCTAGAAATATACATTTTCTGCCTCTTGGTTCAAGTTTAGTTCTATGAGAATGAAGAGTAGAGGCATAGCATAGGGAGCCAAAGACCTTGAGACTGTGTAAATCTGGTTCCTCTCCATACAGAACTGAAAAAGGGGATTTATTCCTCAAAATTGGGGTAGGGACCCTATTAATAATGTAGATGGCATGCATCACAGCATAGGACCAATATTGTTTAGGTAGTTTAGATTGGTATAAAAGGGCTCTACCTACATTTAGAACATGTTGGTGCTTTCTTTCCACTCTCCCATTTTGTTGGGGTGTCTCTACACAACTTGTTTGGTGAACAATGCCTTTTGAGGCATAAAACTGACTCATTAAAAATTCTGGTCCATTGTCAGTTCGAATTATTTTAACTCTTGTATCATATTGATTTTCAATGTTCAAAATGAGTTTCTGCACATGTTCCTTAGTTTCAGCTTTTGACTTCATTAAAAGGATCCATGTAAAGCGGCTAAAATCATCTACAGCAGTCATGAAGTATTTATGGCCATTTACTGATGAAATTGAAATAGGACCCCAAATGTCAAAGTGTATTAGTTCATAAGGCTTTGAAGCTCTATTTGGACTTAAATGAAAAGACAATCTCTTGTGTTTAGCAAAATGACATACATCACAAGCAGAATTTTCATCTTCATTAACAAAGGGAAATTGTTCATGAACAATATGTAATCTAGAATTAGATAAGTGTCCTAGTCGAAAATGCCATAAGGCTTCTTGGGGAAGATACTGTGATGCTGAAACTTGGGAATTTGAGGCAAAAGGTTCTCTTGCACCAACCACAAGGTAATACAGCCCTTCACATCTCTCAGCCAAACCAATCATCTTCCTGGACTTATGCTCCTGGATCAAGCATTCAGAAGCATTGAAAGTTATGACACAATTTTGAGAAGCACATAGTTTGGTGACTGAGAGCAAGTTAAGGGAAAAATCAGGTACATGTAGAACTTCATTAACAGAGAAACCAAGGGAAAAATTTACTGTTCCAGCATACTTAGCAAGTGACAAATGACCATTAGGGAGCCTAACACTAACAGGCTCAATGGAGTGGTAATTATTGAAATGCTTCAACGAAGAACATATGTGATGGCTTGCTCCTGAATCAACAATCCAGGAGCCAACAGTACAGTTATTAACAGAAGAGGAGATGGGAATAATACCTTGGTATTTTCGATGGGTGTTTTACCATGAGAGGAGGCTAAAACATTTGATGAAATTTGTGTTTCTTTGGATAAGACTGAGTAATTTTTCATACTGATCATGTGTGAAAATGGGTGGATCTACCTTTGCATCTTCACTTAGGCTCACATTTTCCTTGTACTCAGGAATTTCACTTGCAGCAGCATTACTAGAACCATAGGAGTTCTTTTGCCAATGAGGAGGGTACCCATGCTTCTTGTAGCATGTTTCAATAGTGTGGCCAGATTTTCCACAATGCAGACACATCTTGCTAGTGTTTCTTCCATTAGTTCCTGCATTAAAACCTCCTCTACCTCTACCTTGTGACCTTCTATAATCAGCAGCATTGATTAAAACCTTTGATTCATCATTATTCATAAATCCTAATTGTCTTTCATGTTGGATTACCATGGAGAAAATGCGATTTATGTTTGGTAATGTGTCCATAAGTAGAATTTGAGACTTTACCATAGAGAAATTTTCATTTAGTCCTGTTAGAAATCTGATGGTGCGATTTAAATCATGACAGTACCTTACATTTCTCACTCCAGTGGCACAGGTGCATTTGACTGGGCACCCACATACTGGCATAGGCATATAGCTTTCCAACTCCTCCCATAGCACCTTCAGTTCCATATAGAATTCAGTAACAGAAAGTGACCCTTGTCTCAACCCATAAATCTCTTGTTGCAAATCTGAGATTCTAATCAAATCTCCTTGTGAGAACCGCTCCTTCAATTCTTGCCACACATCAATTGAATTGTCGAGAAAAACAATGCTCTGAGCAATGGATTCAGAGACAGAATTCATGAGCCATGAATGTATTAACATGTTGCATCTGCTCCAAGCTTTATAGCTCGGATCGAATTGGGTAGGTACTGGAATTGTTCCATCTACAAATTCAAATTTATTTTTAGCTCCAAGAGCTCTCCTCATTGATCTAGCCCAAGCATGGTAATTGGAATTGTTGAGCACTGGTGTGACCACAACTACAGATGGGCCATCACCAGGATGCACATAATAAGGGCTAATGGGATCCTGGCTTGGATCGGCAGGTTGATTCCCAACAGGTTGATTCCCAACATTTGCATTTCGCACCATGGTAAAGGTGAGTAGCAGCAGCGAAGCTTAAAAGCTCTGAGATACCATAATAAGAAGAGTAAAAAAAGAAATGTGAGTGATGAATTCTGTATTTTTATCAACTCAGTTTTCAAATACAATAGTGCACTATATATACTAATAGTTTGTTGTATGGAAGCACTAAAGTGTGCCTTATTACATCAGAAAATCCCTTGAAACAGAATAACTAATTTGCAGCACCTAAGGTGTGACTTGGTGACCATTTCGTGACTCACACTCTGCTGTGATGGAGTCATCCGTGTGATGAGCTTCTAGAACATTCTCAATCTTAGTTGGTCCCAATGGGCCAACTTTATTATCAGTCCTCAACAGTAGGAGCACCGGTTTTAGCGGTGTGGCAGAGAGTGGAGGTTCCAGGTCATGGTAGTTTGTGCGGAGAGATCCGATTAAAGGCGAGAGGCTGACCAAGACGGAGAACCAGTGGAGGTAAATACTCTACATATTTACCTATTACACAAGTTAAAGTATATATACTCATTTGAGAGAAGTATAACGAAAAATTAGAATTATTATCTTTAAAAATATGTCTTTAATAATAAATAAATATATGATATAATATTAATTGATTGGATTGATTTTAAAAATTAAAATTAAAAATCGTTTTAATTTAATTAATTTTTAAAAATTGAATAAAAAAATTTAAATTTATTTAATTTTGATTAAATTTTGATTTTTTTAGTTTAGATTAGATTTAAACATCTCTAAATGACATGGATTAAAACAAAATTTATTTAAAAAATTTAGAACAAAACTAAAAAAAAATAAGAAAATTTAATAGACCTGAACTAAATTAGTGTTATATTTTTTGGAACCAAAAATATATTTAAATCAAATAATTAATATAATTGGCATTATTATTAATCAAACTAAACATAATAATTATGTAAATATAATAAAATTAAAAAAAAAAAGCACGGACGAATTCACCTCAAAACAAGCATTTCCCACCCCCCCCCACTAAGGCGCGTGACGGGAGTGGGTTTAGTACCAATAGGTCGAATTGAAATTATCAAGCATTAATTAAGATTATGATTAGATATTTAATAATTAATTGAATAGAATAAGATGAGATGAAATAGAATGAGATAAAAATATCACTTTATTATTTAGATATTTTAAGATAAAATTAAATAAAATTACTATTCTATTATTTGAGAAATAAATAATTTTTAATAGAATGAGATGTAATTTTAATTATAATAATAAAAATTAATAATTTCATCTCATACTCTTAAATTGAAGAAGAAAATTAATAATTTTTTATGAGATAAAATAAAATTTATCTTACCTATTTCTATCTTATTCTATTTTTTTAATATAATCAAACAATAAAATGTATCTTTATTTCATTATATTCTCCTTCGTTTCACTCAATCTCAACAATTCAAACATAACCTAAATATGTACATTGGCATGAAATGTATAATTTCAACTACTTGATTAATATCAATCAAGAACCAGATTTAATATTACTCTATCTATAGAAGACCAAACTTGTAGACCAAACATAAATTATGCAAAATTGTTTTAAAAAATTTTCAAGTTTCATGAGAAATTATCACTAAAGTCATAACTAACAACCTCATAATTTAGAAAAATTCCCACTTCCTAACATCAGGCACGCCCATTTTATTGATGTGCGGCGTTTTTAGTTAGATTTATTGTCTATTTCAATAACAACATTTTACAAATAAAAATCCTTAAACGCATAGAGCTTTCAAATAAATAAATAAATAAAATCCTTAAACGCTGAAAATTCACATGTCGTCGCGGCAATGAACCGTCTCAAATGTTTACATTCCACCTTGATCTATTTATAAAATTCTTTAATTTGTCAATAAATTTGTAGCTTAACTGGCATTGGTCTCGGTCTCTAAAATTGAAGTGTTGGGTCTTCAATCTTTCATTAGGCCACTTAATTTATTAGGATCAAGATTCTCGGTAGGTTTTTTAAAACTATACAAGGTCTTATTCCTAAAAAATAACTTCTTTTGTGATAAAATAATAGTTACATGAATTAGATGGACTTAGTCGAAAAACTTATAACGTGGTCTCTAACTTGTTCAGTTCTTAATTATAATGAGTTTTTTAAGAGGAATCAATCAAATTTGGGGTGATCCGTCGATTTGTGTTACAGCTAAACCTTAGTTTCTTTCTTTCTTTTTTATTTTAAAATTCAAACTTCAAAAAATGTAATTTTTAATATTTGAACATGGTATTTAAAACATCTTTAAAATAATATGTATTTTGTCATTAGACCACATGGTCAATATTCTCAATCTTTTAATTTATATTATTATTTAACAAATTTGATTTTGAAAAATTAGAGATAAATAATTATCTTTGTTAGTTTTGTTATATTATTAATACTTTTTTCATATAATGTATTTTTTATATAGTATTTTTTTTAATATAAAATACATTTTTTATATGGTATTTCTATAAAAAAAAAAAAAGATATTTTATTCTTTGTGTGGGTTTTAGTTCATCTACTTAACTCACAGTTAGATTGCTGACTCGTTAATCTCACCTTCTAACCAGGTTAATCTCTCATCCAAATTATACAACTATATGAATAAAACACCCAAAGCAAATATAATTTTTGTTTTGAAGTGGATTTAGATGTGTGCTTGAGTCTTGGGGTAGGTAAGTCACAGTGGTTTTCTTCTTGTGCAACAGTAGTAGAGTGCGTTGAGCCGGGAGGGTTAGTACATGCAAAAGGATTCTAATACTTAAGTCAGACTGTGTACAAGTAAGGTTTATGTCATAAGCGATGAGTTACCTGTAAAGATGAATAAATTTGGTATTTATAGAGGTTGGAGGGATATGCGCTCCCGTAATAATAACAGGAAGAGATATGTTCATTATTTAATTGCAGATGATCCCTATATCATCGGAATATAGATATTGCAATTATAAACAATTATATATACTATTATTTCGTAAGATCATGATTGACAATAACATATATTATTAAGATTTATCTACTATGCAAACCTTGCAGTAGTGTCCCTCCTACCCAATGTCATGATCCGATATATATAGAACCATGATCTCATCTGTAGAGCGAATCCAGCCGAGGACATCAACGTCAGATCTAGACATAGTGCAAGCTGGGTTGATTCATGGGATAGGATCCCAGATCACAGTTCAGAACAATTTCATTAATTTCAACCATGAGATCATGAACTACCCCTCCTGCAATTCTGTTTTGAATGGCAGAGAATCCAGTTTCATTTGAGTACTTATACCTCCTATATACACTATATAATCTATTTGGGTTTTTTCTAATTTTAATACTATATTTAAAAAATCTCCAAACATTGAATAACTTATGAAAAATTAACCAGAAAATGTATTGGCGTTCTACAACACACTTAACCTTTAATTTAACTTATTTAAAATTTTATTTTTCTGGTTTCCAATAATTTACCATAATTAAAAATATATATATCCACATTCACTTTGGTCTGTACAACCTACAATTTTGTGATATTTTCAATTGAATTTCAAATATTAAGATAAAAAAATTAGTGTTGATATTCAATTTTATCCATAAAAATTTTATTTTTATTACTTAATCAAGATATGAATACCCAATTTTGTTCGGGTCATTAAAATATTTTAATTTAAAATAAAACAAAAAAACAACAAAAAAGAGAGAGAGAAAAAAAATTCACAAATTTGAAAAAATGAATGAAAATTCAAAAAATTACACATTTGAGCTAATACTAAGTATAAGAGCTCGAAAATTTTAATAATTTTTTTTTTAAAGTGAGTTGCTTTTCAAGGTTTCATTTGAAGAGACACGCAGATGTGGGGCCAATGTACATTGAACATTTTGAAAGCATAACATTTTTATATGCTTTGGAAGTAAGCTTGTTTATTTTTTTTTCTTGTATTATTATTTTTTTATTATATACACTTATTATTCATTTTATCTTATTCATTTGTTAGTTTTGTTTATTTATTTATTTTATTTTTTTGTAATTTTTTTATTTTAAAATTAATTCAATAATAAATCGAGATTAGGAGATTAGTTTGAATTATGTAATTTTTAGAATCATTTAAGTTGTGACAACTTGATGATTCTAACTTTTTTCTAAGCAAAAAATCAAATGAGTTTTCAAAATTAAAAACAACTAACCTACAATCGTTTTTTCTAAAAGAACTACGCGATTTTGAGTTTCTCATCTTGAGAGATACATAAGAACGCAAAATTTCTATTATGTTAAGCTAAAATTAAATTTTCATAATTTAGTTGTTTCTTTATCTTTTATAAATAGTTACAATATTTTTTTTAAGATAGGTAAAATAAATATATTTGAGATTATGAAGTTTTACAATTAACTTAAGATATTGTTCTTGGAACGAACAATGTAGGGTGCTAATATCTTCTCTACCTGTAATCAACTCCTGACTCCAAACTTATTTTCTAAAAGATTAGTTTTCCTAATTAAAAATGTTTTTTTGATTTTTTTCAATTTAAATAAATATTGATAGTGACTCTATGGATTTTCAAAAAAAAAATTTTATCGTCCCATCACAATTTCAGTTGCAACAATTAGTTTCAATTTTTTTATATGAATTGAGTTTCAAATATGATTAATGTGGTGCAAATTTAAAAAAAATTTTTATTATTTTTATCTATGATAAAAGTAATTCTCTTGTTTTAATTAATTTGGTGTTTTCATTCATGTTTTGATTAGTTTATTTGCACTAAGTTAACTTTTCAACCAAAAATCCTCTTAAACATTTTTAAAAATTATTATAAATAAAGTAAAATAATTCAAACACTACAAATAAACAAAAATGAAAAATATTTCTGAAACCATGCCCTATTTTAGTTTTTCTTTAAAAAGAAAAGAGTAAAATACTCAACCTCCTCTTTGTTTACTTGATTTTTTACATATCCCCTCTATTTTCAAAAGTTACATAAGTTCTCATAACATTTACATATATACCTATTGTATTTTGAAAAAAATTATACATAAATTTAATTAATCATAATAAACCTAAAATTGATTAAAACAATATTGTTAATCAATTATTAATGACCTTAACATAACCTTTTTATTTTTTTTTTATCAATGTTATTTGTAATACTAATAAGATTAAGAGCTAAAAATGTCATTAAGATTAGAAATTTAAGAATATAAATGTCATTCCAAGCTAAAATTATTTAATATTACAAGTAATATCAATGAAAATAAAGGTAAAAATATTATTTCAAAATTATTAATAGTTAGCTAATAATTCTATATTTTTATTAGTTAATTTTAAGTTTATTGTATTTAATTAAATTTATTTACAATACTTTTTTAAATTAAAAAAATGTCTATATAAATGTTAAAAGAAATTATGTATATATTTTAAAAATAGAAGAATATACGTGAAAAAAAAAAATTAAGCCCCAGACAAATAAAGGGAAGTTTAGAGAATATTTTATTCAAAAGAAAAAGAAAAAAACCAAAAAGTTGAAAAAGCCCATGGTCATAGACAAATACCAGTACCACACCAGTAACAGTCCCTTCCAAACAGAGCAAAATGGATTTTTTTTCTACCCCATGATAATCCCCTTCTCTAACACCCTCCTTTCTGAGAATCAAGCAGGATGAACTTGAATGAAGAAACAGCCAAGTTTTTTGCTTTAGCTTAAGCAGACAGAGTAGGAACAGCAGCAAGGCCAAGCTAAAACCTCTTCACAAATTTCGGCTTCACAAGTCTCACTTTGCTCTCAGACACAGTAAGGTGCTATTTTTAGTTTTAATTTATATTACAAAAAGACCCATGTTGCTGTTTCCAATGGGTTTCAATGATTTCTTCTGATTTTTCCTCCTAGTATTATATCTCTAACAATAAACAATCGAGCAATGAGGTTTCACCCCACAAAGGATTAAAGTTGTAATTTTTTCTTTTTGGGTATTTTAATCTGTTTTATTAACAAAAGACAGAAAGGATTAGGATTGTAAATTTTCCAGAAGTATATATATAAAAAAAAAATTTTGACATGAAAATGAGTTAAATTGAGTCAAGAACAGTAAGATTCAATGAGCTGAGGGAGAAAGAATAAGAGGTGATGGAAGGGGAAAAAAAAAGGAAATTATTTGGATACCACTTTGAATTCATTTATGTTATTGTTTCTGGGTTATTAAGGTTTGCATAAGAAAGGATATGGAAGATGAATATGATGAATATCAAAGGCCAAATACCTGGAGCAGCTAATATGAGTAAGACTATGGATATTTCATCTTTCTGCATATTAAACTCTCAACTCCAAGGACTCCACAGGTAGATTTTGCTCATAGGATTAAATTTCTAGTGATATATTATATAATCAAGGAGGATTCAACTTGATATGGAAAAAAATGGTAATTCACAGTTCTAGTGGCACCAGTTAATGTCTCCAATATAATAATTGTTGATGGAAAAAAGGGTAATTACACTTGTCTTCCTTCTGTGTATCCGGTACTGTGCCTATTGATGTTTCTTAATTATCTCCAGGAGTGAGGATTCTGCAAGGTGCTTGCGACCAGAATGACATCATTCAATTATATGACAAGTGCCAAGTTTTTATCTCTTGATTATGTCAGTTCAAGAGCTTCTAAAGTTGGCCTTGCTGCATTCTTTAACAAAACCACTTTTAGCCAGAAGCAATGCTCTCCATGGTTCTTCAGTTTTTCTCAACCTTGTTTAATTGACAATTTCAAGTAAGTCAGTGGCAGTTTATGGTTACGATAGTCTATGCTGCAGATCATCTGGGAACGTATAATGAGATAACTTTAAACATATTATGCATAGTTGAAGGTTCTGTAACAAATTAATGTGGACATGCACATTGAGATTTGTAGTTATGTTTTATACATGATTATATTAGAAACTTGTTTTTGTTAGTTGTTAGACAGTTTAGACTAGTGTTTTATGGGGTTACAGATTTTCCACTTCTTTGATTAGGTAATTAAGTATTCAAAGTGATAACAAAGGTTTGTTAGGTCTTCAGCTCTATCCCAGCTGGTAAGGGTATCTTTTGATTTCTAATTGTGCATGTGGAAGCTTTAGGATTACATTAATATGTTGGAACTATCTTCAAAGAATGGATAAAATGTGTTTCATTACTTAAATCTTGATAGATTTGATTTGGTATAAAATTTATAGAAGAAGGTAATATATGTGTTCTTTCTAAAGGCTGTATCCCAAAAGGGTATGCTGGCATTGTTTTATCATTCAAAAAATTTATAGTTTTCAGCTATTGGGATATAAATGTGAACGTGTACATCCGTTTGCACATGCATGCATGCTGTTTGAAACACTTCAAACACCCTATAGGTGAATATAATAAATTAATTATATGAAGAGAATCATCTATGTATTATTGGGTGAACTTTTTCTTTAGATATTCTTTATGTCCCCTCTTCAGGAGGACGACTTGGTCTGTTAGAAGCAGCATAGATGACAGCAGTTTTAGCCCTTCCACTTCTAATGGCACTAATGGAAGAACCCGCATAATTAGAGTGATTCAAGAGTTTCAGACAAATTTAGGTTCTAAAATTCAGGAGGTAAAGAAAAATCTTCCGATGAAGCTTCTTTTCTTCTTGGTTGGATTTTATTGTGCAACTGCCTTTGCCACTGTTATTGGACAAACTGGTGACTGGGATATTCTGTCTGCTGCCTTGGCTGTGGTTATTGTGGAAGGCATCGGGGCTCTCATGTACAGGGCTTCTGTTCCGTTAGTTAGCAAGAGTAGGAGCCTAATCTCCATGTTTAATTATTGGAAGGCTGGCCTAACACTGGGACTTTTCTTGGATTCATTTAAATATTGATTTGATTGCATTATTGGATGCAGCAATCCCTTCCATATGAATTGGGTTTTTCCAGTGTTCTTTTATGATATTGACTCATAGTCTTTGAAGATATCCATCACAAATATATTTGATACATGTGGAAGTTTCACTTCGCTGGATGTAAATTGGAGCTACACTTCTAAGGCTAAAATCCCTGAAAGCCAGCCCTCATATTCTGAAGCTAGCACATTCAAGCTGTAACAGTAAGGTTAATCATCTGTATTTATGATCAACATAACAATGGCTTTGGCTAGAGAACATTAAAGGACATCTAAACATTCAACTACTTCAAATTTTACCATAAGTCTTTATTGAGTTCTGTTTATATAGAGAAATTACCTCCCTCAGCAACATTTCACTCCTTCATTCCCTTTTTCCAAAGTTTCATTCATCTTAGCATTGGATCCTTGCTACTGGGATTGCTGGTATTCAAGGTCTGCTGGGGCATTCTGACAAATTTGAACATAAAAGGTCCACTTTTATGTTGACTTGTGAGCATGGACGATGATATACATTGATGTGAAACTGTGAATCCTTTTGCGAGAACTATGTTACTGCTTTACAACATGAAAGATATGACTCTTTCAAGCCAGATGAAATCTGAACTGCTTCCACAATGGTGATGCCAAAATTAAGTCTGGCACATGGCTCAAATATAATCTACATATTGTAATGTGATTGTGGATCATCTTTTTTTGCAGGATGTCTTTTAGGCTCCATCAAGAACGGCAGATAATGCCATTTCTTGATTCATTGATTTGTTTGTCTATTTCAGTATACTACTAGAGGATCTTGTGAAAAGTTATCCATCATGCCTTTATATAACTTTTAAAGGAGAATATTTGCATTTTGGATGTACATTTACCTCTTGAGAGTTGTGGACAGTACAGATTGGTTTATATGAAGGTGCATGGATTGGGACTAATTTGTGTTTATATATCAGTTTTCAGCTAATTATACATGAAAGGTAGATGGCCAAGTTATATACATCTTACCATGATGAAAGTCAGTCAACTATCCAAAGGATGACAGCTTAACTGTGTACAATTCAAGCAAAGTCTACTTGAATCCAAGCTATATTTTGTGTCCATACCCCCTTCCATCATCCCCTCAAAAAGAATATGTACCAGCAAATTATTTTCAAATTTGACACTTACGGATGGATGTTATGTTAAGCAATAAGCACTAACAATATTTGACTATCTGTGCTACTTTGATATTCCAAATCGTACAAGTAATAGACAATGTAAATTAAATTCTATCATAGGTTACAGGGAATTGTTATCTTATCTTGATGAGTACGGTAATTAGGGTGAATTATTAAACATTTATTGAATGTTAATTTTATAATAAATGTTTAAAATTTAATTTAAAAAAACCAGCAGCTAAAGAAATACTTGACAAGTATCATATTCCATGAAAAAAATATTAGCACCAAAGTATTGCCTTACGCAACAACTTAATTGAAATGCCCAAACTTTCCAAAGCTAATTGCTAAACAAATAAATGTTTTGAAGGTTTCAATGGTATTGGTGACAAAATAGATTTTCCTTGGTCTACAAATATCTAATAGAAGCTGGAAGAGGAAAGTACCCTTGAAATGTTTTAAGTTGGGAAAGGTATATTTCCAAGTTCCTTGTAGCTCAGGCTGAAGAGTTGGATACAATTTTTTTTAAAAAAAAAAATTGAGTGGTTAACAACAATAAAAGAATTAAAAAATGGAAACAATGTAGGTAGGTCTTGGGTACATGTGGTTGCTCACCACATTCTGCACTACTTCTCCTCCCTAAAATTTAGTGGTAATTTTTATTTGGCTGTGATTAGTTACTAACTACAAGCAGAGGCATTCAAAGATGTCTAAACATAAGAGGAAAGAATCCAGTCTGTGATTCACTGATTCTGTGAACAGTGGTAGCTGAGGTGACTCCTCTTCGCAAATGGGCAATGCTACACAACACTACACTAGCTTTCATGCGCTAGAGTTTCTGTTTCACACAACTATATATATATATATATATATATATATATATAGGTGCATACATAGTGATTGGAATTTTTATCGTAAGAAGTTGAGATGAGTAAATCTTGATCATATAATTATATATGAATAATTAAAATTAAAAATTATTTAAAGATCATATGATCATTTAAAAAAAATTACATATACTTATATTCTAATCTTAATCATTTATATAAGATTCAATAGTCAAAATTTATTTCTCTCATTTCTTATAATAAATATTCCTCTCACCCGATACCGTTCTTGTATATACATTACACATATCTCAAAGTAAAAGTATGAAATTATTAAGCTCGAGCATTTAACGGCAAACTCCTTCACAAATAGTGTTTTAACATCAGGATTAACACTCGTATTCAGAACTTTATTAACTCACCTATTAATATTACATTTACAGGGATGTAAGTGAGGTCCAAAATATGACATACTCACCTATTATTATACTAGTATGTCGGTCTCTTGTGTTTATACTTCGTGGATAATTAAAAACAAAAAAAAAACCTTATTAGTTATTTAAATTTTCAAATGAAAATTTTTCTCATGTATTTTATTTTTCTATTGTAAAATATGCATATTTAGCATATGACAGATAACTATATTAATTTGATTTTAAGGGTGCCATTAGTAATGGTTAGTAGTTATAACATTTGGTGTGCCTAATTACTTTATAACCTTTACACATAATGATACATTATATTGAGAAATACAAATCACTTTCTCTTTCTTTATATTTGAAATCCTATATAAGGTTATGATTTCCCATAAAGAAATAGGAAGAATGATAGAATACAATTAGTTCTTAAAAAATTAGATTTCGAGTCCATATTTTCTTATCTTAATCTCTTTATATTTCTCTTCTCTATTTACAATTTTTATTGTCTTGATCTCTCTATATTTTTTTTTCTCTATTTAGAACACATTATCATCACGATTAAGTCTCAATGGTATAGTAAAATCCTTCAAGTTTCTTTTCATATATCAAGGTAAGAATTTATCTTCTTTAATATGTGTTATGCATATCTTCATTCTTATATGATCAAAGTAAATATCTTTACATGTTCTACAATGCGGTGTACGTGAGATGAATATTTTTTATTGTTTAAATTCGTAGTTATCTATTTAATTTTTTATTTTGTTTTTTTAAGTATCTTTAGAATGTCAAATCTCATGAAGCTTGAATTCGTTGTCCTTGATATTTCTGAAAGAAATTATTTGTCATGAGTACTTGATACTGAGATTCATCTTAATGTTATGAATCTTGGGAATACTATAAAAGAAGAAAACCAAGTCCCTATAGGATCCCGCAAAAACAATAATTTTCTTTTGACATCATTTGCATGAAGAATTGAAAATTGAGTATCTTATTATTAAGGACTAATTAGCCCTTTGGAACATTTTGAACGAGAGATATGAACACCAAAAAATGGTGATTCTTCCAAAAGCTTGTTATGATTGGATTCACTTACATTTGCAAGATTTTAAAACTATAAGTGAATATAATTCAACCTTATTTAAGATTAGCTCTCAATTGAAATTATGTGGAGAAAAAATTAAATGATGAGGATATGTTAGAAAAAATATATTCTACTTTCATGCCTCGAATATGCTCCTACAGTAGCAGTATTAAGAGTATAGATTCACAAAATATTCTGAGTTAATTTCTTATTTACTTGTGGCTAAACAAAACAATGAATTTTTTTTATAAATAAATAAAAAAAATAATCAATTTTGTCCAACTGGCTCAACACCATTCCCTGAAGTGAATATGACATTTTCTCAAGGTCATGGATGAGACCATGGTGGTAAAAGAGGTCGTGGTAGAAAAAATTATTGGACTCATGTTAATCCATCTCCAAGTTTTGAAAGCAAAAGTGTGGAAAAGAACCAAAATAAATTGGTAAAAAAATGAGGGAAATATTGAAAAAGGGCAAAGCAATGACAATATTTGTTATAAATGTAGAACAAAAGATCATTGATTTCGCATATGTCGCACTCCATAACACTAGTTGATCTTTACAAGGCATCATTAAAAGAAAAAGAAAAATTGTTGAAGTGAATTTTTCTGAACATGTTGATCCTACTTATGATAATGAGTTTCCACTGAATGTTAATTTCAATGTTTTTGATTTTTTTGAAAACTATAATTGCAAGATTAATCATTTGATTGGGGATGGAAATGTCTACTATTGAAATATGTTTATGTTTATGCTTATGTTATTTTGAAGTTTATCATTTGTAATTTTTAATTGAAGTTTTGTTTATAACAAGAATAACAATGACTTATATATTTCTTGTTTATTATCTCTTTCAATTCTTTTCTTTTTTGTGTTATTAGATAATGCAAAATAAACTTGAGATAATGAAGGATGACATAAGTTTAGTGGATAGTGACACAACTTACACAATTCTTTGTGATAAAAAATATTTCTTACAATTGACATTAGTTGAAATTAATGTTAATATCATATCTGGTTCTGCAAATGTAATTAAAGACTCCGAAAGAGTTCATATTATGTTTCAAAATGAGACAAAATTATGTATTGATGATACGTTATATTCTAGTAGATCCCGAAGAAATCTACTAAGTTTCAAATATATACGTCGCAATTGGTATCGTATTGAAACAAAAAATAAGGGAGATGTGAAATATCTATATATTACCTCTACAATTTCGAACTAGAAGTTCATATTAGAAAAACTTCCAAGTTTCTCATTTGGATTATATTTTACAAAAATAAGGGTAGTTGAGTCAAATTATATACATCAAAAGTGCTCAAATTCTAAAACTTTTATGCTTTGGCGTGATCGTCTTGGCCATCCAGGTTCAACTATGATTCGATGTATTATTGAAAATACACATAGACACCTTTTAAAGGATTAGAAAATTCTTTTGCATAATAATTATTTTTGTATTTCTTGTACTCAGGGTAAATTAATTGTTAAATTTTCTCCATCTAAATTTTCTTCAGAGTCTCATGATTTTCTACAAAGAATACATGGTGACATTTATGGCACAATTCATCCATCTTGTGGATCATTCCCGTATTTCATGGTTTTAATTTATGCTTCCACTCGATGGTTATACGTTTGTTTGCTTTTAACTCGTAATGTTGCTTTTGCTACATATCTTGCTCAAATTATAAAGTTAAGATCAAGTTTTCCTGACTATCATATTAAGTCAATTCATTTAGATAATGCAGGGTTACTTCAAAAGCATTTTGGGATTATTACATGTCAATATGAATTAGTGTTGAACATTCCATTGCACTTGTTCATACTCAAAATGATTTAGCTAAATCTTTTATTAAGCGTTTGCGATTCATTGCTAGACATATGCTTATGAGATCAAAACTTCCTGCATCTACTTGGGGACATGCTATAGTTCATGCTGCATCTTTGGTTCGTATTCGACCATCTGCATATCACAAGTTTTCACTTTTACAATTTGTGTTTGATCAACAACTTAATATATCTCATCTTAGAATTTTTTTCGTTGTGTTGTTTATGTTCCATTTGCACCCTTGCAACGAACTAAGATGGACCTCCAACATCGCCTTAGTATGTATGTTGGTAACCAGTGATATTTTTAGAGCAAGATTCTTAGATTGTCAATTTGATGAGTCAACTTTCCCGTCATTAAGGGAAGAAAAAGGTAAAGAGTCCAAAGCATAAGAAATTTGTTGGAACACACCAACATTGTCTAATCTTGATATATACATACAAATCAATGTGAAATTGAAGTTCAACAAGTAATTCATTTACAGAATGTCGCAAATCAATTGTCTGATATTTTTGTAAACACCCAAAAGGTCACTAAATGGCATGTACCAGCTACAAATACTCCTGCACAGTTAGTTGTCCCTATTGAGCATCTTGTGGGTATAACAACAAATGATTCTAAAGCACGTCAGAAGCGTGGTAGACCTATTGGTACAAAGGATATTGTTCCTCAAAAAAAGAAGAAAATGAAAAAACTTCAAGGTGACGCTCAAGAAGAGGTTATTACACTCCCAAATAGGTCAAAAGCAATATAGATCAACACTCTCATAAAGCAACCCAAGAAGTGATTCCAATACCGGTAAATTATGAGATCTCATTAAAATATGAAAATATGAGGGGAGGAGATGAAATTGTTATTAATAATGTTTTTGCATATGTAATTACTTCTGAAATTATCAATGATAATGAGTCTGAGTCTCAAAGTGTAGAAGAATGTCAACATCAAAGTGATTGACCAAAATAGAAAGAAGCAATACTGGCTAAGTTAGATTCATTATCCAAACGTAATGTATTTGGACCAGTAGTCTAAACACTTGAAGATGTCAAACATGTTAGGTATAAATGAGTTTTTGTATGGAAAATAAACGAGTTAAATAAAATTGTGAGATACAAGGCACGACTTGTAGTACAAGATTTCTTACAAAAGGCCGGATATAGATTATGAAGAAACTTACTCGCTTGTTATAAATGTAATTACTTTTTGATTTTTTATTACTTTGGCAGTCTCTGAAGGACTTGACATACTTCTAATGGACGTAGTGATAATTTACTTATATGGATAATTGAATAATGACATATATATAAAAATCCCTGAAGGATTTAGGATGCTTGAAGCATACAATTCAAAAACTCGAAAAATGTACTTTGTTAAACTTCAAATATCCTTGTATGGGTTAAAGCAATCTAGACACATGTAGTATAATCGTTTAAGTAAATATTTATTGAAAAAAGAATATAAAAATAATCATGTTTATCCTTATGTTTTCATCAAGAAAATAAATTTTGTATTTGTTATAGTCGTAGTTTATGTTGATGATTTAAACATACTAAGGATTCCAGAAGAGATCTATGAGACTACAGATTACCTAAAGAAGGAATTTTAAATAAAGGATCTTGGAAAGACAAAATTTTGTCATGGGTTTCAAGTTGAACATTTGGCAAGTGAAAATCTTATGCATCAATCATCTTATATAGAATAAAAAATCTTAAAATAATTTTATATGGATAAATCTTATTCATTAAGCTCCCCAATGATCGTTCATTCACTTGATGTAAAAAGAAGATGATGAAGAAATTATTGGTCTTGGAGTATCTTATCTTAGTGCAATAGGAGCACTTTTGTGTTTTGCAAACAACACTGGATCAAATATAGTTTTTGCAGTCAACCAACTAGCAAAGTTTAGTTCTACACCAACTTGAAGACATTGGAATGGGGTAAAATACGTTCTTCATTATCTCTGAGGAACATCTGATATGAGTTTGTTTTACTCAAAGGGAGAAAAGTCAAAATTGGTATGATATACTGATGCTGGATATCTTTCTGACCATCATAAAACTTAATCATAAACTGGTTATGTATTCACATATGGAAGTATTGTTATCTCATAGCGGTCTGTAAAGTAAACAATCACTGCTACCTCATCAAACCATTCAGAAATATTGATCATTCATGAAGTAAGTCGTGAGTGTGTATGATTGAGAACTATGATCCAACACATTAAAGGAGTATGTGGATTATTGAAAGAAAATGACGAACCAACAATATTGAGCGGGGACAATACAACGTGTATTGCAGAAATCAAAAGTGGCTGCATAAAAATTGATAAAACTAAATATATTTCACCAAAGTCCTTTTACACCCATGTCTGAAGAAATGCAATGTCAATATTTTCAAAATTCGCTCAAGTGGCAACCTAATAGATCTATTCACAAAGGCATTACCAACATCAATTTTCAAGAAGCATGTGTATAACATTAGAATGCGTCAACTGAAGAACCTTTCATAATCGATTGTATTTTGAGGGGCAGTTGTTTATGAATACTGTACTCTTTTTTCTTTGTTAAGTTTTTATCCCACTGAATTTTTCTTAGCAAAGTTTTAACAAGGCATATTTATAATATATAGTTATCTAATGAAAAATATTGTAAAATATGTACATTTTGCATGCGATGGATAATTACTTTAATTTGATTTTAAGGGTGCTATTAGCAAGGATTAGTAGTTATAACCTTGGTGTATCTAGTAACTTTGTAACCATTGCACTTACTTTGTAACCTTTGCACATAATAATGCATTGTATTGAAAAGTATAACCACCCTCTCATTCTTTATATTTAGAATCTTATATAAGAACATAATTTTCCATGAAAAAATAAGAAGAATAATATAATACAACTAGTTCCTTAAAAACTAAATTTAAATCTATATTTTCTTCTCTTGATTTATCTATATTTCTCTTCTCTATTTATAATTTCCATTGTCTTAACCTCTCTACATTTCTATGCTCTATTTACAACATTTTCATATTTATTGAAGTTATATAGTTATCATCAATTATTCCTCCTTAATTTTCGCTCGTTTGAACTTCGAAATAGTGATAGGAATTTCCTTATTCTAACAAATTCACGGCTCATGCACTGACTATAAAGTATAAACTATAAATAGTTAAAAACCGCAGCCTAGTGATTTCATGTCTTGGCCCAACGACATGCTTGCTTTGTATTCCTATTCCTATGCTTGGTAAATGGTTAGTAGAGTGAGAATCTATATAATATATTAAATATTAAGTTTTATAGAACATATCTAATAAGAAAACATTTTATTGTGAGAAGATAAGTGAAGTAAATCTTAACTATATAATCATACATATATAATCAAGATTAAAAATTATTTAAAAGTCATATAATCACTTAAAAAAATCACATATATTTATATTTTAATTTTAATCATTTATATAAATCTAATAGTCAAGATTTATTTATTTCACCTCTTACAATAAATACTCCTCTCACCAAATACACTATATATATATATATAAAATTGGTTAACAAAGTGGTATAATATTAAAAGAACATTTCTCTTGTGCATGAACTTCGGTTTACATTGAGTTAGAATTATCTCATGATGATGATTGATGAGAGCAGCCTTATCTGACTGCCATGTATTTTCATTCAAATAGAAGCTCAGGGATAAGCACTATGATTTACCATTTATTTGTCATTACATTTGACAGTACCTTGACTATGATAACTAATCCACAATTACTATACAACACGGGCAGTATGTTACTAAGGCCACCAGGAAATTGTCAAACGTGTAGATGTGTGTGTACAAAGATTTTAACTACGTAGAGGAATCAAATATACAGAGGTGTTATAACAATCTAAAGTGTTTTGGGAAAGAGATTCATTTCAATCATTTGATAGGCACTTCGTTATGTTAAAGTCTCCCTAAAATTGAATCCCAATTTGAAATCATTATGAGACATCAAGCATCAACGTTGGGGCCTGGATATGCTGGTAAACTCATTATACGCTTGTCTAAGACAGGACCTCCAACAGTAAAATGATAGAGGCTCTGGAAGGTTGACCCTTTTAACCCAAGCAACTGATGCACTGCCAAAAAACAAAAGATTTTCCATGATTATACTACTGCCAGGATATAATATGTACAGTACAAGTAAATTTTTACATTTCCTTTAGGGTTCATTCAGGTATGAAGAAGGATTTTATAAAAATAAAATGTTTATAGCCAAAAAAAATAAAATCTTTGACTAACTTTAAAATACATTAAACTTCCTAATCTTTGCACTAGTACCAACACATCATTTCTTCAGACAATGTGTGTTTATATTTAGTTAATGATCTTATTGATGGAGAGCTGTCAAATTTCATTCTAGTAAATGACAAGCAAGAGTCTTATATTAATATTCAAGTTCTCCCTGTTGCTCCATGATTGAGCATACTAGTGTCACGCTCAATAACATTAAAACTAAGAAGCTTGTCCATCCTTAACAATACTACTGTCTAATAGTTTTTCCTCTACTCTATAACTAATTTTTGTGGGCCAAAAACAGATGCTTACTTAACCTACAACTAATGCAGATATGTGCCACAATTCATTACTCTATCAATTAGCACATCCTTCTGTAGTTCAATTACTAGATAAAGTAGGAACTCAGAGGATCCTAGAATCTTGTTCTACATCTGTAAAGTACAATCACTAATATTTAGCAATTAGCACATCCTTCTGTAGTTCAATTGAATTGATATATAAAGTAGGAACTCGGAAGATCCCAGAATCTGGTTCTCCATCTGAAAAATATTCTCTGGATAACATGCAATGCATGTAAAATACACACCATGCTACCAACTGAAGTGTCAAAAAGGCAAAGCAGGAAAAAACCAGATACTAAAGGCAATGGCTATAAATATGGTTAACAGCCTTTGAGAGACTCAAATTCTTTCAATAAAAGGCTGATAACATGGCTTTGCTTTAGATGAGCTAACTGACTAATCACATATTGACAGTCATTGAGGTGAGATGTGACTGGCTAATTGGCCACAATCATAAGGTTTAGATTCCATGAGTCCGTACAAGGCTCAGAATAAATCCATGTTGAATATTCTGCAATCATGAATTTTCTACATTATCTATAGGATTTTGGTTCTGCTCTAATTATAGAAATACTAACTGGAAATGATTCTTTTGTACTGGCTCTTAAGAGGGAATAAATCATATTCTATATTTTGTATAGACTGTTTTGGGATAAAAATTCCTCATTAGCAAATTCTGCAAGCCAACACAAGCAGGTTCAACTACTTTGTATAAGATAAAGGTCCAAAGTTGTCAACATCACCAATAATTGTGTAAATCAAGTCTATTCCGGTTATCATCACATCAAGTATGACTGTGCTTCAAGGAAAATCATTTTAGGGACTTCGATGCAGTTTCTATCTGCATTATACCATATCCTTAACCAGAATCTAAGTGAGTTCAACCTAATGTTTAAATTAGAAAAGGATGTAGAAAAGTGGCATTATAATAACTAAACTCTAATGCTAGTCAGCGTCACTGGAAGCATGATACCAAATTATCAACGCTCACTTGATGTGAAAGTGCAATTGCCTTAATAATGATTAGGTATTAATATCAATAATTCCTAATCACTCAATCTTTGCATGAACTTTGCAACATTTACCACAAATAACTGCCACCAGAACAAGATTCTCAAAGCAATGGTGAAAACAAAGAATCATACCAGGGTCATCAAAGAAGCAACCAATTCCAGTTGCTGAGATTCCAACAGCATGTGATTCAAGGTACAACACCTGTCCAAGGACTCCAGTCTCCCAAAATAAACGAGGATACATCCAGACATTCTTCTCACGTAAAGTAGGCTCCAAACGAGCCAACATACCAAGGCTGAAGCAACCATCACTTGCGATGTCCTGCAAGTAGGTGTCACATTTAAAAAAGGAGATGCAATATGCATTGAGTATCAGTTCATATTTTAATTAGAAATAATACTGTTATACAAAGAACAGTGTCAAGCCATTCAATATTAGAGATATTAATAGACAGAGTAATAGTAAATCCAAAATAATGTCTGTCCCTCAAAATTAATAGCCCATAGGATAATAAAACAAGAGAATAACTTAAAGTTTTGACACCCTCAAATTCAAATTCAAGACTTTTTTCTAAGAACAACAAATAACACCTTATTCACCAACTCAATACAATAGTTACGAAAAAATCTACCTGATGACAGTTATGTGAGATAACGTTAGTAGATTGCTTATTGCAGTGAAATATTACTAAGCCAGTGCACTGAATTTGAATGATAACTTCTCTCTAAAAGCAAAAGCCAAATTCAGAACACCTAACTATTAAAAGCAATAGGAACAAACCCCCAACACTATCATCCCAAAAGAAAGGGAACCTTTTTTAATCTTCCTCAGTAACAGTGTCTCACAATTTAACTGGAACACTATTTAATCATGTAACAACAAAGTTTCCAGCAATTAAGAAACTGTATCATGCAATGTGAAAATTTAGAAAGACATGTAAACAATCACTAATCATTATGTACCTGGTGGCATGAAAGCTGCTTGGAAAGCCGCTGACAATCGAATCTAAGGAGTTCATACAAAGGGAGATAATCAGGGCAGCCCTGTGGCTTGGCCCAGATGAAGTCAGGGTTCATAGCTTTCTTCAACTCATCAAAATGATTTTCATTCCTCACCAGGAAATACAAGCCCTGAGGCAATCCCACCACTCTATGAACAAACAAAGCAGCATGCACCTCAGCATCCCACGGTAGGGCTCGGAACGGCAACGCAAGCTGCCTCCTTTGCTTCTCTCCAGGTTGGCAACCTGAAGGAAGACAATGTGATAGGATTTGATAAAATGTATCCCTCTCCATTCCTGTAACTTCATCCATATCAACCGCACTTCTACGCTTCCGAACAACTTGCCTCACAGTTAAGCCCTTGTATGAAGTTTCACTGTAAAGGCCACTCCTCTGAAATGGCTCAACCAAGAACCTATGCCCCAATGTCAAAGGCTTTTTCACAACCTCAGCAGTTCTATAAATAATATCCCAACACACATGCTCTTTGCTAAGGGAATTAGGCTCCCCTTTCCACTCCAACTTGGAAAACTCCAATATAGAAGAACTCAACTCTTTATAATTCACATCAAATCCACTGGTTCCACTAGGAAAAACCAGCATAACACAATCAGGATGCTCAAACTCAATTTCTGGAATCTTCCCTTTAACAGCTTTTGATGGAATCTCAAATTCAGGGAAAACATGAAGCCCCATGAGACTCTTCAAATCCTCACACCCCAAAGAGTCCAGAAGCTTCACATCCCAACCAAGACCTGCAGCAGCCATTGTAACAGCAGCAATGGCATGACCAACATCATGGTTACAGTACCTGAAAGCACGCTCCCCATACTTCCAAGCCTCACGCCAGAAAATGGAAGACAACCCAACAAGAAAAGAATTTGAAGGAAACAATTTGGTGAAAAACCCAGATGGGATTTGAGCTCTGAGCTCCAAAGAATGCTCCTTTGGAGCATAATGAGCAACAAAAGGGGTATCAGAGAGAGAGTCGATGGCAGGTGCAATGATATAGGCCTCAGTGGGGTGTAAATTACCACTACTGGGGTTCACCCTTAGGGACCAAGTGGAAAAGCCAGTGGTTTTCCAAGCTGAGAGGGCAAGGGAATCGTAGAGGAACTGAGAAATGGTGGTTTTGGAGATGGGTTTTGGAGAAGGGAGAGAAAGGAAGAGTGATAAGTAAAGGGGTGCATCAAATGATGATGTTGAATATGATGGTGGTGATGGTGATGATGGGGTTTGAGTTGGGAAGTGGAGAAGAGGGAGGAGAGGAGAAGAGAGGTACCTGCGAAATGGGTTTGGTTGGTTGGCCCAGTCAAGGCCGTGGGGCCCTCTGGCGTAGTGGTTGAAGGCGTGCTTGGTTTGGTTGTGGTACTTGAGGACATGGAAGAGTTTGTTTTCGTCGAGGTTTTGTTGTTGTTCTTGTTGCTTTTGTTTGGGGTTGGCTGTGGAAGGAGAAGGAGAAGGTGAAGAAGAAGAAAAAGAGAAGGACTTGGGTGGTTGTTGGATTGAACGGTTTCCCATGAGAGAGGTTGCAGGAAGAAAATGGAACAGTGGTGGGTTGCGGTGAGGAAGAGATGGCATGTTTTAAAAGGGCAGAGTTTGCACTATTTTGTGCAATGGGGGATGATGCTATTGCTGAGTTCATTACTCAATTCTCAAGCTTCCTTCCATGGACCAGGGATTGGATTCTAGTTCTAGAGAACGTGTGTCATTTCTTCCACCAAAAATTTAAATAAATAAATAAATATAAAAAAAACAACTATAATTTTCTTACTACATTTTTTTCAAATCACTTTTTATATTATTTATTATATTTTTTATTATTTTCTCTTATTTAATCACAACTATTAAAAAATAAAGTAAAAAGTTATGTAAAATAATTATTTTTTATAAAAAAAATGTGTTATGAATTCTTTCTTTTTCAGTTTTTCTTGTGCGTAGAACTAAAGATATAAAGATACAATTATGAATTTTTTCACATTATTTTTCTCTCACATCAATTTTTACACTACTCTTCATACTATTGTTTATATCACCTTTTTTATATCATTTTCTCTTAATCACAACCATTAAAAAATGGTACGAATAGTGGTGTGATGGAAAAAATGATGTGCTAACATCATTTTTCATAAAGATATATGGCTCTTATAAGTTTTTATACTATCATTACATTTGATATACATAGTATAAGTAACATGATAGTATATAGAATTCAACATAAAAAAATTAAAAATTCAAGTTTAACTAGCCTTCATCAATGTAGGCAAAAACAGTATCCTCTGTGTCTACCCTCATCCATGGTGAAATGGTCCTCAAAATAGAAGAAAAAAAAAAGAATCAGTAGCTTCTATCGATTTTCAAAAATGGTTATAGAAGAAGAATCAAGAAAACCCTTTGTATAGCCCTATATCCATATCTTGTCATCCTTGCTTACAATCTCAATAGGTGCAATGGAGGGACCTTGGGACTCCTCAGAGAGGTACGGTGGCAACACCGAAACTTCGGTGGCAGGGGCATTGCAAACCAATGAAGTTTGCTCTTGTGGACAATGATGGGTTGATAAAAATGCAAACTTTCAACATTGAACAACCTTCCTTGGTTGTAGATTTTGATGGATTATTACAACTTTCCATGGACATTGATGTGTTGGAGAAAAATGCAAACTTTCAACACTAAACAACCTTTCATGGCCATAGATTTTGATGGGATTGTTCAACCTTCCATGGACATCGATGGATTGGAGAAAAATGTAAACTTTTTTTATAATTTGTTACTAATTTTGAGATTTTGATTCGTATTACAACAATACTTTGATGGTGTGGTCAAAAAGCGATGACAGTGGCCAACTTTGGTGATCAGAAAGTAATGGCCGTGACTAGTGGCGATGGTCTGGCAATAGAAATCGACGGTGGTCTAAGTGGTGGTCCGATGGTTGCTAAAGCGGTGGTTCGGTGGTGGTCTAAGCGGTGGTCATATTAGCAAAGGAAGAGGCTTAAAAGGAGAGAGAGATCAAATTGATGTGTAAGGTAGGAATAATTATCCTATCAAGTCTTATTATGAAGTGAAGGATAGGATAGTGTTCTCAGGTTATAATAGGATAAAAATGATTAACATAATTTCATTAAAGTATTAAACTATCAGGTAGGTGCATCAAACATCTGGTAACACCTAATAACATTAACTTATACTAATAGGTCCTCCTTATATGCTATTATTTCTATCTGATTCCGACAACTTGATTGACGGTGTGATTCTATAATCTCAATTCGGGAAAGGGAATCACTTTCTCCTATGGGTTCTCTGTTTGCACACAGTGTCTAAGTGCGTGCATGCAAATATTCACGCGACAACATGCAACATACCATTAATAGTTATAAAAAATAGTAATTTTATTGAATTGAAAGCAAAGAGTACAATTTATAGAGTTGTATGAGTTACAACAAAACAACAAAGCAAACTACCATAAATAAGACTAAACAAAAGAAAAGAAATACATGAAAATGTAAAAGCGCTTAAGGGACTCTTTTTCTGTTATATGTGTGTGAGGAGTGTTGAGTGTCAAGCTTGTTCTTTATCTTTAGACTTAATATTTATAGGCTTCAAGCCTCTTTGCCCTTCCTGCCTCTCTTTTGAGTTTTGAATCTTTAAAGTTTAGGTGCCCCTGTAGTAGTTACTCCTTCTTTGCTAAATTTGGATCTCAAATTTTATCCTCTTGATAGTGTATCTTTGACGGTTATACATGGTTTTGGACAGTTTCTAACAGTTCCAAATGACTGACGATTCTTTTCCTTGGTCAACATAGTCTTAGCGTTGACTCATTCCCTTTCGACAGCTTACCTGATTTTTTATCATTTCCAGCACGTGCTTCTCATACCCTTGTTAATTATTCCTTTTATGTCTTTATTTTCATCCCTTTGGGTCATTAGCCTCATAGGAGAAATTTCAAAATGCTCCCAACATATGACCCTCATAAATGTTGCCTTTAATTCAACTTAGATGAAAAGGCTACACTTGTTCTCACCTAATTGGCTTTATATAAGGTGCTGCCTATAGCAACCATATTTTCCATAGTGACATTAATTTCACCTCTGGCTTCCACTAATGGCCACTTTGGGCTATGCCTTATAAATAACAGCTTTACTATAGGGCTTCACATATGATAAACCAAATACCTTTCACCTTCCTAGAGTTTCTCCATTAAGAATTTCTATTCCAAGCTTTATGTTAAGCATGGCTATAAAGAACTCACTAAAGGTTTAACTCTTATCTAGGTTTTCACATTAATATTGACCTGGCGTCCTGGTTCACCACCTCTGGAGTTGGTCTAAGCCAGGATTTACGAATATCATTTCATTCAAAGAATGGTAGGGCTTGATAGCATACCATTCTTGGCTTCATTGGGATGAATGAATCATTATCTACTTGTTGCATTTAGGCTTGGTTTATTGTATTCACTGTAATTGGCTATTAACATTTGAAGACTTTGTTTTGATGATAACAAAAATGAAGATATTGCAAGATCAAGTCTAATACCTTTAAGAATAGTTTTAAGACTTAGATCATTGTGTAAAGGTATAAAAAAGTTCACACCAATGCTCTAAAACTTATTTTTCAAAAAACAAAATAGCACACATGTTTTCAAGGCTTCAAAATGATTTTTGATTTCCAAAGAAACATCTACTAAGTACCTAAAAACTTATAAGATCATTTGGAATCAATTGGCAATGTTTAAAAGTTGTATGAAATGTTTTTCAAATAGCTTATTTGAATAAATGATCCCTTATTCGAATAACTAAAGTCAGAGAAGTTAAGGAATTCCATCAAGTTAAGCTTTATTCGAATAAAACATTGTTTTAATTGAATAAAAGTTTAAAATAAGCCTTGACGCATATGGTTTATTCAAATAACCAATGTTTTATTCGAATAATATGTTTTTTAGAAACCAGATCTTAAGTGGTTTATTCAAATAACTAAGTTGTTATTTGAATAACACGTTTTTCAAAACACAAGTTTTAAAAAGGTTTATTTGAATAATGTAAGTGTTATTCAAATAACACATTCCAGAAAGCTTTTCTCCTACATGTTATTTAAGGCGTTATTCGAATAACATTCTTGTTATTCGAATAACAGTGTTTTCCAGAAACATAAATAAACGACTAGTTTTGAAGCATTTAATGCTCCAACCAACTTCCAACGACTCTAATCTTTAATGGGTTATAAATACAAGTTGTTGGACATTTATGGAGGTTAGAAAATCAATATGAAAAACTTGGTTGAGCATTAATACAAGTTTTCATAGTCATTTCACTTAATCATTTGTTTTTGAGTTTCAAAGTGTGAATCTATATACCCATTAAACTTCAATTTGTATTATCCACTCTTGAGAGAGTTTCTTATCATTCATACTTATTTTATTCTGTAAATAGGGTGAACTATCCCTCAAGGATTGTAAAGGTGAGGTATCCCTTGAAGTTGAAGCTTAAGCACAAAGGGTGAGGTATCCCAAGGTGTGTTGAGTGTTCTATTGTGTAAAGATTGCAAATACTTGTTCAAGCTTGAAGTTCTAGTGATCAATCTCGAGTGATTACTTGAGGACTGGACATAGGTCATAAGGAGTCGCTGAATCAAGATAAATCTTTTGTTTGATTTTCTAAACTCTACTCTTTTACTTTTGTGCATTAGTTTATTTGCTTGCTTGAATATTATCTTCTTTGGTTGATTCATTTGTGAGTAAAAGTATTCAATCTTCTGTATCCATTCATTTCTATTAATCAATAGTTTCAACGAAAATTGATAATCAAGTGTTTTACGAAAGATTTGTGAAATTATTTTAAAAACTCAATTCACTCTCCCTCTTGAGTATTAATATCACTTGGTAACATTCACAACTCTTATTGCATTCAGAGAATGGTCTATTGTCAAGCTCCCCCATGCTTTTGAATGCATGATCTTCGTCCTCTTCTTTATACTTTGTTGTTATTAGTCGAATAAATAAGGTTCTAGTCGACCAAATTACTCTAGACAACTCGACCCCGAGGAAGAACTCATATCCCTACAACTTGGTGATAAGATGGACTAAGTCACCAAGGTTGACGGTCATCTCACTGTGGAAGAAAGGGCCCAGGTGGTTAGGTTCCTAAAAAGGAATAAAGATCTCTTTGCCTGGACTATAGCCGATATACCAGGCTTAGATTCAAATTTTATTTCACACTGATTTTCATTCATCTTGATGTCAAGCTGGTATCTCAAAAGAAAAGGAAAGCTGACATCCCAAAAGAAAAGGAAAGCCGACCCAGAAAAACAAAATATTTTTGAGACCCAAATCAAGGAACTTCTCGATGTTGATTTCATTATAGAGGTAACATATACCACATGGCTATCGAATTTAGTCATCGTCAAGAAAGCTAATGGGAAGTGGCGTATATGTGTAGATTACACAGGTCTCAACAAAGCTTGTCTAAAGAACCCTTACTCACTTCTTAACATTGACAAGTTAGTGGACAACTCCTCTAACTTTTCTATTTCATGAATGTCTATTCGGATACAAACAAATCCTGATGCACGCAGATGATGAAGACAAAATGACGTTCATAACGGAGAAAGCCAACTACTGTTATCACGTCATGTCGTTTGGCCTCAAAAATACTGAGGCAACATATCAACGCATGATGAATTAAGTCTTTGAAGATAAGATACGCGAAATGTTAGAGGTCTATATTGACAACATGATCATCAAAACCCCTACCACAAGCGACCACATGCAGGACCTCGACGAAGTCTTCAGCAACTCCGGAAACACAATATACGCCTTAACCTGGATAAATACTCCTTCATTGTACAAGCAGACAAGTTTTTAGACTTCATATTGATACACCGTGGCATAGAGACAAATTTGGACAAATGTCAGACAATTATTAACATGCATAGTTCCCAAACAGTTAAAGAAGTTCAACAGCTAATAATAAAATATAAATATATTTTAATTGATGTTGTACTTAGACGATAATGAACAATAAAATATAAATATTATTTTTAATTTATGATACTTTGAATTTTAAATTTTTAAAGTTTGAGTTAAACATTAAAAATAATTAAAAAATAGTTATTTTTAATTTCATGAAATTAAAATCAGAATTAGATTTCAATTCTAATATAGACACTAAATAAAATAATTATAATTAAGATGTTTAATTTTAATTTTAATCTCGATTTCCGTATCTCAAATGTTACTTTATAGTTTTAATTGTTTTATGAGAAGTATAATTACTTTTTAATTTCAAATTTCATATTTCAATTGCACAAAGAATTAAAATACATGGTCTAGATTATTTTCATTATTTTGATTTGTAATTAAATATATAAATAATTAAAGTAATATTTATTATAGATAAAAGTAATCGGTAAAGAGGTAAACTGGTTCTTTCAAAACTTCATAGACATAGACATTAAAATTTATATTTAAAAAGAATCATGCATTGTATGGAATACTTATTAATACTAAATATGATCAAATCACCGCATCTGTAGTCTAACCACTGAGAGCAAATATTTTTATGAACAAAATATATGTGATTAAATTTGAATGGATAATATTTTTTATTATTATTAGTTTGTATAGATAAAGAATGATAAAAAAAATTTATGTTCTGCGTAAATTAATATTAAATTCACATGAATACTATTAAAAAATAAAAAAATATTATATAAATATTTTTAAATACTAAATTAAGTGAATATTATTGAAAATTAAAAAATAATATTATATAAATTTTATTTTTTATCATTATACATTTTTTAATTTATTTATATATAAAGATAAAAATTACATATATAAAAAAAATAAAATATATATGATGGTTGCTCTGGTGCAATTCAAAATGTAGTGTCATTGGTGACATTGTTAGATAACCTAATATGATTGTGACACATGACAATCAAGTCAAATGCAGGAAGCCAAGTCACAGGGGCTGTATAAAATTTTTATTTACTATTGCAGTCCCTTCTGAAGGTTATATTGCAAATTTATAAAATCCAATACACTAATTTGTTAAAACATCCCTCAAAATCAATCTCCAAATTAAACAAACCCCTTGAATCCTAAATCCCCAAATTAAATCAGCCATTTCAACCAACCTTTCTTCCTCTCACAGCCGTCCCAACCCTCCCTCTCACCGCTGAACCCTTCCCTCTCACGGTGTGTGGAAGCTTCCCCCGAAGCATCCCTGTCACGGTTGGGCAAAGGCTCCCTGTCACGGTAGAGGAATGCTCGTGCCCTTAAACGAAACTTTCATGGAATAACGACCCCTCCCTCTGACCGCCGAACACTTCCCTGTCAAGGCCGAAGGCTCCCTGTCATGGGGGAGGGGTAGTTTTCGTGGAAGGAAGCTTGTGCCCCTAAACGGCCATTTCGTGGAAGAACCCCCATCCTGAACAACACGACCCCACCCAAAGCAGCCCCAACAGTCGCGTTCTAGTAAAGGTGAGGTCATCTGCGTTGTCACCATGTTGTTCGCTTCTGTCGTGTAGATAGATCAGTGTTGCGAGAAAAATGTGGTTTGGTTTATACAAGTCAATCCTTAATAGAATAGGTTACAAATTTTGCGGTTTGGTTACTGATTTTTTAGATGGATTTTGAAACCCAGACCAATCAATTGGTTAAAGTCACCAAAACATAGTGGCGAACTTGTTTGTCAATTTTTTTAAAAAAAATTAGAAGAGAATTTAGAGGACTTTAGCTAATCTAAGTCAAAAACTTAAATATGAGAATAAGATAGATCAAAACATAGGATAGGTTACCACCCACCTTGGTAGTTTGAAGAAAATGAAGAAGCTTGCTCTATGAGCTTCTGCCTCCTTTGCATTTTTCTCTGGTCAGAAACTGACATGGATTGGTTTGGACAAGTAATGGTTGCAAGGTGAATGAACTTAAAAATCATCCACTTTTTTTTTTCATATGAAAAGAGTGTAAGCAAGGCTTGTTTATTTATTTATTTATTTGTTTGATTATTTATAAAAACTTTAATAGGAACAAAGGTATATATAACTAAACCTCAACAAAGACCTTCGAAATATTATATTTTTTGTACTCAAAAAATAATGCATGCTGTAAAATTTCTTGGCAACTTTGGAACGTATATGTTGTGACGTAAAGCGAGACTTTATTTGAACTTAGTATTAGAACTTCAGTTATGGTAGTTTATATTTTTAGGGCTAATGGCAGTATATATGTTACAATTTGTCGTGGTTTGTATAATATGGGGTGGTTTATTCATATTGAACTGCATAAGTTGCTGGAAATTAAAGAAGGTGTTAACTTTTTTTTAGATGAATAGTAATAGTGAAGAATCAATTGTTAATTTGAATGAGGATACAGATGTGTTTGTTGGTGACGGTGACGGGGTTGATGGTTTGTCCAGTGATGATTTGAATAATGATATTGGAGGTAATGGTCAGCAATCCGATGGAGGTTCGAGCGATGAGGAATGTGATGATCAACAATCTGATGGAGGTTCCAGTGATGAGTATTCGGATGGTGGTTCTAGCAATGAGTGTTCAGATGGAGGTTCTAAGAATGACCTTAGAAATGTTGGAGAGCAGAATGACATAGATGGTGACAATGTTGATGGACATGAAAACAATGGAGGCATGAGAAAAAAAGGTAGACGGTACTTATAAAAGAATTATTGAGTTGACAGGGGATGATATTTGTGAACTAGATTTTGGCAGTGAAATTGAAGCTATTGAATTTTATAGTACATATGCTAAGCTGTATGAATTTGTGATTAGGAGGAAAAATGTATGACGCGATTGCAAGGGTAATGTCGTTATGCGTCAATTAGTATGCAACAGAGAGGGATTGGGGGACAAGAAGCACTTCACTAGAGTAGATAGAGTAAGAGAGCATAAACCTTTGACCAGAACTGACTGTCGTGCCCAGTTTCGGGTACACTTTGACTACAAGACATGTAGATGGGTAGTGGGAGGTTTTGTTGAGGGTCACAACCATGAACTTACATTGTCTTCATTTGTTCACTTAATTCCAGGTTATCGTGGCATGACAGATGCGGATAAGTCTCAAGTAGAGAGCTTGCATTTGTACGGGGTGAGAACATGTCACATAATGGGCTTAATGGTTGGTAAAAAATGTGGTTATTCTGATTTGGGTTTCTGCAAGAAGGAAGTCTACAACCATCTTGATAGGAAGCGGCGTGCTAAGATACAAGATGAGGACGCATTTGCTGCTCTAAGTTATTTGCAAGGAAAGGCGGACAGTAATCCTTCATTATTTGTAAAGTTCACTACAACAAGCAATGGTAGATTGCAACATATGTTTTGGTGCGACGGTCCTAGCCATGTTGATTTTGAATGCTTTGGAGATGTCTTAGCATTTGATGCGACTTGCAAAAAGAACAAGTATAAAAAGCCATTGGTAATTTTTTCTAGGACGAATCACCATGGTAAGACAACAATATTTACATGTGCATTGGTTGATGATGAGATAGTTGAGACTTATAAATGGGAGTTGGAAACTCTTTTGGAAGCTATGTTAAATAAACATCCAAATGCAGTTGTGACTAATGGTGACAATGCAATGAGAAAGACTATCAAGGCTATTTTTCCGAATGCAAGGCATAGACTTTGTTCATGGCATCTCCAGACCAATGCATGTGAGAATATAAAGAATGCTGAATTTTTTTAGGATTTTAGCAGAGCTATGTATTCTAATTTTACTGTGGCTCAGTTTGAAGATTTTTGGGAGAAAATGATCGAGAAACATAATGTGTCAAGTAGAAAGGCTAAAAAGTGGATTAAGAAGACTTATAAGAGAAAAAGAATGTGGGCAACTACTTATCTTTGGGAGGAATTTTTTGGTCGCATAAGAACAACCTCTCGTTGTGAAGGTATAAACTCTTTCATCAAGCAACATGTTCATAATAAAAATAGCCTTGTTGACTTTTTGTGCAATTTTGATCGTGTTTTAAATGATTATAGAAATAATGAGCATGAGGCGGACTATAAGTCATTGTATGGTGGTGAGCCCGTGATGACAACTTCTCTTAAGAATATTGAGCTTGGAGCTTCAAAAATTTATACAACGAAGATATTTTCAGAAGTTAAAGGAGAGATAGAGTAGGCTGGTGCGTTAATTGTTTTAAACAGAACTCGGGATGGAAACACTTTTAAGTATAGAATGAATAAATTTTGTAGCCCAGTGATTGTGTCTAAAGTGACTTGTAACCGTGCATAGGGTAAGTTTGTGTGCGATTGTCAAGGTTTTGAATCACGTGGGCTTCCTTGTAGGCATATTTTTTGCACCATGAAGCATGACCACATAGACTCCATTCCTAGGAGCTTAATATTGAAACGGTGGACAAAGACTGCTAAGAGCGATTACACACCGTCCATTCAGATGGATAATATTGATTCGGAAATGGGTTTCAAGATGCAATTTAGTGCATTGTCTGCCATTTGTAATAGGTTGTGTCAGATTGCAGGAAATTGGATGATTTTACGGAGATGAAGGATGAAATAAGGAAGCTTATTATGAAGTTAGAGACCCGCAATGATCCTAATAGGAATCGAGAGGGTAATCAGAAGGTGGTTGGTGATCCTATGATGGTTAAGACTAAAGGTGCTCCATCAAAGAAAAAGAACTGGAGAAAAAGAAAGTATAAGGGTTCACATTGCCATAAATATGGACACAATATTGCCAAGTGCCCAAGGATGATTACAAACGAGGCTGAATATAGTAATAAGGAGGATTCCTCAAGCTCGGAATATGATATTGACAGCCGAGAAGTACGTCTTGTTAGGTCAAAAGTTTTAGTTTATATTGAAATACAAGCCGACTTATGTGATAGACTAAATGTATTTGTTGCATGATAATGAGTCATTGTCTGACAGTCTGTACATGAGGCAGAGTGGTGTGCTTCAAACATCACATTAGAAGGACAATGTATGTGTAATATATTTTTGACTTTAGATGTTTATTGAAATGAAGGATTTAGTTGATATATATTTTGTAATGTTTTAATGCAGAGTAGGGAGAAGGCAAGTGTGACTGCATTTAGAAGAAACCATAGTAAACTACTGTGTTCAACTCAAAATTCAATGAAGGAAAATGAAAATGTTAGAATGAATTAAATTAAGTTTATTAAAACAAGTGTACTGAAATTGTAGTTATGCATTTAAGCATACATTGTCACTTTCATTAATGAAGTGGTCATATGTTTTTTTTAATTTGTGTCGTTTGGTTGTCAGGTGAAACAACAAAAGGTTGAAGTTTCACTTTCTGCCCCTGTGCAAAATGATGCTGCTCCAATTGATCCTTTGCATAATGTTGTTAATAACCATAAGACAACAGATAATGTAATTGGATTTTAAATGCAGTTGTATAGGTTTGTCAAATAAATTGAGTTTTAAATTTATTTTTAAAGTAATGTTTTGTTTGATGTAGGACACCATTGTATGCCATGGTCTGAATAGTGTACCAATAGAAGCATGCATGCCAGCACTAGAAATTGCAACAAGTGAGGGATTACCATATGTTTACAAGTCCTTTTCCGCAAGGGATGCCAGTCTTCCCACGATACCCTGAGCATGGAATTCCAGTACAAGGGATGGCAGCCTTCACACAATACCCTAGTCAAGGAATGACAGTCTATCCACAATACAGTGAGCAAGGGGTGGCATTATTCACACAATTCCCCAGGGTATAACTTTACCCACATATTCCCGCTATTCCCATTTACCCTTAAAATCCAACAATGGGGTTATGGAACCAGGTTTGTTTGTTAGTTATTGTTTGTTGATACTTTTTTTAGTGAGTGCATTAATAATGTTATTATTAGTTTGAATCATAATGTTGGGTTGTTTTTACTTTATCAGTATTATGGTTGATCCCAAGATGCAGATGGTGCAAATGTTTGGCCTGGTTTGCGGCCGGATTCTTCAAAACCACAGAAGTGAAAGGTATATCTATTCATTGACTTTGATGCTATGTGTTTTGGAATTGTCGATGATGGTGTGTATCTTTTTTAGCATTTTGTTCTTATTTTGGTTGCTTAATACATGGTTGACACAATGCCTATTAGAAGCAAACGTTTTATTTGGGAAGAAATAGAATAGTGTTGATAGCTTGGCATATTCTTTCTTTTGAAGTTGTTTGTGACTGTGATGAAACTATAACCATGCTTGATTGAAGGTGCAAACCAACTATTTCTCACTTAGTACCAGCACATTGTTATTTACACATGTGTCTCCATTTTTACAGTCAGTTAACTTTTCCAGTCCATGGCACTGTCCTTTGGGCCTACAACATTTTTGTCTTTTGAATAAAACGATTTGACTATTATTAGATACATAGATATTTTTGGACTTACATTTAACAGTTTTGGCAGCTGCATCTAAACAAAAGGAAACATTCAACATCTTATCTTTTTTTAAATTATTGAATAAATAAATTAAGAAGTTAGTTAGCAGCATTGGATGCCCCAAACATCAAAAGATGATGAATGATGATAAGCTTCCTATTTGTTTGGTATATTTCGTTGGTGGTTCATCAGTAAACTCCTCCTACATTCTACAAACTACCATTAAGATGAAAATAATAAGTAAACCTTTTTTCCATTCTTTTAATTTGCATTAGTTTCCAATTCAGTTATTGCAAAAAAATGGTAGTGTATCTAATCATTTAATCTTAGCTGGAGTTTAGTGGCTTGGCAGGTGATTGCCTTTATGGGATCAAAACGTATCAGTTACTTTCACCCAATAAATTTATTGAGGAATTTTAAATTACTTTTATCGAAATAATTTAAAATACCTTCACTTGTCAGTGGGTTGGCAAAAAAAGTTGAGCATGATTACGGATAAGTTGATATTGTTTTTCAAACAGAGGTAAAAAAAAATCAAGTGCTTTGCTGTTATTGTATGGAACTTGTTCCTTATTTTTTTCTTTTGCTTAACAGTTTGAATGTGAGCATGAAATTACTCTGATGTGCAGTTGACCATGAAATCAAGGATTTTTAAATTATTTGTCTGCATGTATATATATATATATATATATATATATATATATATATATATATATATATATATAAGTAATTATTATTCTAATGTGCAGATGAGCTTTATATGTTCTGGCTTTGATTTTATGTAGTGTTGATTTTATTGGTTTACTTTGATCATATCATTAGTTTAGAATATTATGCTCAAGACCAGTTTTTATTTTTGCTAGCCAAATATTTACATTGGGTCAATTATATTGTTTTACCTCCACCCTTATGTTTAGAAGTTCTGTAATTATGAACAAATTTTGTTGTAATTACAGGCTAACATCCACTGTGCAAGCATACTATAGATTTTACTTGTAATTTTTTTTTTGGGTCCAATTTTGGTTTTTGCTTTGTGTCGGTATTGGATTGGATTTGGACTCAGGTTTAGGGTGCCAATCAGATTTGGAGTAACTTAGTAGAAACTAAACAATTTGTATGGATTTTTGTACTAGGATGCACATTTGTGTAGAATAATTTCTCCTACTGGTGGCGCAATGCAGATGAAGATCATCTCTTATTACTAACTATGTCATGATGGACCCCTCTCTTTTATACAAGAATTGATTTACTCCACTTGATGTGATGATGGATACCTTTTTTTGGAATTAAGCTGAACTGGTTGCACAGTTATGTAGTGACAATGTGTAATAGTATAACTTTGTTGTTCTTTTGTACTCATTAATTATGCAGAGTTACTCCATGTAGATGGTTATGTTTGAAAAATACTAGCGTACCCCTGGTGGTTTTATAGTTGATGAACTGCATGCTGATTCTTCCTTGAGTATCATATTTGAACTATGTATCCACATTAACTCTTTCATATATATAATTTAACTTTAATTTATTTTTTTTATTAGTAGTACAATATAGATACCTGCATGTAGTTGCGGTGGCAAGAGCTGGGAGTTTGGATAATTCAAAGTTAAAGTCGTGATATGGATAATTCAGAGTTGAACTCCTATGAGCATGGATCCAAAACTGAAACCTATTATTCAGATATCATCAAGGTCAGTTGTTAGATTTAAGCATTTAAGATTTATCCACAAGAGTGCATAATAAATGCCTATTAAATGAATGGGTAACTCCTACACCATTTTGATCCAAAACTGAAACCTGTTATTCAGATATCATCATGGTCAGTTGTTAGATTTAAGCATTTAAGATTTATCCACAAGAGTACATAACACATGCATATTAAATGAATAGGTAACTCCTACACCATTTTAACAAACACATTCATAATGTATCCAGCCTTTCCATAGGTGCAAAATAATGAGTTGATGACCCAACCAAGCTAATATAAATAAAAAATTAGATAATAGATAAGATCTTGCAAGAGGTTCATCACATACTATGCTTAGCTCATAGAGATGTTTATAAGAATAAGAAGGTGAAGGTGGTGGGCAAACATTGTGAGGAAACATTCTTGAACTTCTAGTGCTCAGTTTTCCACTATATTAAATAAACACTCTCATGCAATGTGTAGACACATTTATGTACCACATTACTACATTTATGTGGTGGTGACTTCCCATGTTAGTGAATTTCATATATCATTGGTTTCAAATAGGGACACAGTACTTCGACATATGTTCTTTATTAGGATATCTAATATGCTTTTTTTATTTCCAGTTTTAATGTTTGGTATACTATATGCGACTGGGTTTTGAAATGACTTAACCGTATACTTTGGTTTCTTTGACATTTTAGACTTATCCATTGTTGATGTAATATAGGTGCATGATTAATGTCTAACTTATTCCTCTTGAAATGTAGTCAACAAGAAAGCTTGCAATGGAAAGACATTGAGAAAAGCAAGACTACAGAGAACCAACTTACTAAGGAAGCAAAGGTTACTGATGAGGTATATATATATATATATATATATATATATATATATATATGAATGACTTTCATTTTGACATAAACCCTTTAGTTATTCCACAATTCATAAATGGTTGTATGTGTCTTGTTATGATGTATTGGCAAGGGTCAACCGACTCAGATCTGCTGTTGACGAAGTGAAAAATGTAGTTCATAATCTGGCTGTAATATTTGTAACTCATAACCCTAACCAAATGACCCCATTGTTGACCCAATTTCCCGTACACGTATCAAAAAATACAAGTCCAATAGGAACAACAATCGACATCACGAAGAAGTCATTCATGACTCCATCGAAGTCTGTTGCAACTAAAGTAACCAAAATTGCCCAAACGCCTGCTGCGGATTTGTCTGACTAGTCAAAAATTCAACCAAAGCCTGTTACTAAAACAACGAAGAGGTACAAGTCGGTGATATCAAAGGAACCACTTGATGCAGAAAAGAAAGGTGGGAAGGACAACGATGCTTTTGTGGGAAATAAAGTATTCAACCCTCGCAAAATAATTTTTACCCTAGATTCAAAATTCAAAGGCAGGTTGAGTCCCAACCAGGATGGCTACTATATTGTGTCTCAGGCACAACACTCTCACTCTACCTTGTATAACCCTATCAGAACATCAGGAATACAACTTCCTAGGGTAAGGCATCTATGACTGATATAAATTCACTTAACGATGACATTATTTATTTTAAAAATCATCATAATACTAACCTGCCCATCATAATGCAGTGGGTCCCTTTGTTGTTTAGGCCAACCGAAGAGATGAAACTTGACGAAGTTGAGATCGCTGTATGTGCTTATATTTTTGTAGATAACAACTACAATAAATGAGTAAATATGCTTCATACTGAGTCATATGCTGAATTTTATTACACATAATGATGAAAAAGCACTTAAACCTAATTGTGTTATCTGAATAATTTTTTCTTGAAGCAACGAGGTTATAGCCACGAATGGACTATGTCACGACCATAGAGGGGCGTTTACAACTCTAGTGCCTAAGGAAATGGTGGACAATGAGGTATGGTGAATATGCATTACAAACTAACAAGTATATCATGGTGTACCTCTACTTGTATGATTAACGGCGAATATTTGAATTATAAACAGATTCTTAATCTCATGGCATGTATGCTGACACATCAAGAACGGGCACGGTCCAGATTTTCATTAATTTGGTTCTTACCAACAAGTTTCTCGGTAATACTTAAACCTCTCATATATACCAATATACATGAAAAACCAATATTTTAAAGTAATTAATATGCAATAGTAGTAATGGTTATTCCAAAACCTGTATGCAATTAGATGTTTCCTTAACTAACTATTGTCATATAACTTGAACCACATCATTACTATTTTCTACTAGTAACATAGTAATCAGTCTCCATGTCTAACCATTAATAACATATAGTGTATTACCCTAGTAGGCATATCATTCATCATGAAAACCAATTTGAATAAAATATGATTAACATTATAAGTTATGATGGTAACTACAACAATTTGGGTTAAGTTGGAACACAAATCCAGCTAGTGTTATGGACCACTTTCACCCTCATTTCATGGGTAAAGTTGAATATTTGAGATTGGTGAGAACTGCGATTGACAATCCATTTCAGTGTTAGTTTACTTACCTTTCAATGTAATTGTAATACTTAACAAGTTGTTCGTGTATATATTTCAAGGTTTGTGTTCCCATCAATGAGGGGAACATGCATTGGTATTTGCTTGTAGTCAACCTTTTTAGGAAACAACTTATTTTGTTGGATTCAATGCCCAACCCATCATATCATTCTTCAAGGAAGAGATATGTTAAGATGCTGGTAATGAAACATTGAACTAATATAGGTTTCAATACAAGTTTTTTCACATAAACAAGAATGTTATAAGTGTTGCATCTATAGGGACTGTTTCTAGAGGAGATGTTGCTGGATGAGAGATTCTATGATCACCACTATACTGAAAAACTAAATATTTTTTCTTTCCAAGTTTTTGAGCCTAAAGGGGTTCAGACACAGAGAGTTGACTCATATGACTTCTTTACTTATTTAAAAATTTACTATTAAAGTATGTTAACAAGGCAGGTAAATCCTAATTTGTTATTTTAGGAATGATTGTGGAGTATTTGTGGTTACATGGATGATGCAAGCTTCCAACAGTGACTATTATGAAGACTACTACAACATACATGTAAGTCTTTTAGTTTAATGTTAATTGCCTAATTAAAAGGTAATAGGTTTCCTTATCGCAACACATCATTGAAGCCCCCACCCAGCTACTTCGTATTTGTGATTCAACTAGATAATAAACAATATAGCTACTTGAAAACCAGTCCTGACATGCACATAATTTTACCACAAAATGCTATGTAGAAATCCACTTTTAGAAACTACTTAGAATAATAACAGTAGAATAATTTACATTCAGAAATCCATTGATTACGATTGGCTACTAAAAACAATTTCTTCTTTTTTTATAAAGCATTGATTAGACAGCATACTGAAGTTATATAAAACTATCTGAAATACCTTGAGTAGATCAAACACCTTATTTGTAATAAATTTTTGCTGAAGAGTGGAACCCTTTTGTTGCACATTATCAAGAGGAATACACAATGTAGCTTTCCTATAAGCTTTTTTAACAGTAGCAGAAGTAGTTAAATCAGTTAAAGAAACTAGCTGCCAACCACCTTTAGGCCACAACACTTAATCACCATTCATGATGAAAACAAGTTAATAATATAGTTGATACAAGGTCCATTACAAAAACAATAACAACAAAAGAAACTACTTACATGTCTCTCAGCTTACTCTCTTTGAGTTTGTAGGTCCTGCTCATTCTTCTCAGCTAATGTTTTTGCCTAGTATAAAATGTAAATGGTCATAACATAGACAAACAAGTTAAAACGATTTTGTATGAATAGAGACTATTGACACTTCCACATAAGGGTCTGTAAAGTGGCCTGCAAGGGAGTCTATTGGGGCTGAAGGTGGTTCAAATACTTCCAGTTCTATGTAAACTCAGCTTTCTCTATCTAATAATATTAGAGATTCACTAAAAATGTAAGACACAATGTTCACGTAAAACATTTATGTTGTATTTCACAAAAGGAACATAGAACCTTGTAATACATTCTCATTCTAAAAAGATTACAAATACATCTATCATCTTTGATCATATCTTATTCTCATTCTTTTCCACTCCTAGAGTATTACTAGTTGTGCTTATCCATTTTACTCACATTCATATTCACTGCAGCTATTTAAACACTTTTGTCATTCACAAAATAAAATAAAAAAGGGATAAACAAGTATTTGTTCCAAGTTGTATAGGCCTTTTAATTTAAAAATTTATAAGGGCCAAAGAGTCAAGGTAAAATCGGTTCCAAGGGAATGGACCATCCCTTTTACTTTTTTTTTCCCTTTTACCACGTCAAATCTACTAAAATAATAATAATAACCATAATAGGGATTGGATTGCTCCTTTGTCTATTCATATTCTCTTCTGTTCCATCTTACCAAATAGGATGCTTAGCAACAATAAAGTATTTAACTTTCAATTCTAGCTAGTCAATCCACTTCCTAGAAATAGAAATGCACAACAATGAAAAATTATTACATGACATCCCAAAAGTTAATTCTACTAGAACGATAACCTTTGGGCTAGAAACAAAAAAAAAAACTAAACTTAATCTTCACATGCGCACCATATAATCAAACTCTCGAAGTAATCTAGGTTCAAGATTTGATTGCAATTAATCACGCTATTTTTTTATTACACAGTCAATGTGTAACTCAAGTTGACCCAATTCGAGAATGCCACACAAAAAAAAATACAAACCACTAAAGAAAATCATCTCATTAGTGACTAAAAATTTGTTTTATACGGATACAATGACCATTTTATTGTTTATTTTAATTAAAAGGCTAACAGGAACTTAATTGACAGATATTTTAAATTCACTGAATGGAGTAACAAGTTGTAAAATGTGTAGCAATAGAGATGTTATAAAATCACCCTTCTCGAATGCCAATTATTTGACCGTGTGTTGTTCTTTTTGGGACAGGTTCATGATGAAACAAGGATGAGGGTCGCGCTGGACTTGGTTCTGAATCCCTACGACCATCAAAAGGACGACATCACAATATTGGTTGTCCAAAATTTAAAGAACATTGAAATGAAAAACAAACACCTTCATACTAGTTAGATCTCCTAGACCCTGAAACTAGAAATATGGCATTATTATGTTATGTATGTTTTTTTGTAACATGGAAGCCTAATTTTTTTGTTACATTTAACTTGTCGTTCATTTTTGGTATGGGTCAGTTCAACACATTATTATATATAAAAATACTGACCAATTAAATATGGCCGAATACAATTGTGAAGCAAGTTTAATATCAATTATGAATTATTTCCAATTTATAGAAGTAGATGAATTTTCGTGTCTAAATTTTTTTTACAAAATAGAATGCTAACCATGTCCGTGTTTGGTGTGTGAGTGGAATAATTACACATTGTAATTGGTAACTATGAATTCTTTCCCAACAATAGTTCTACTATTTTTAGTTTAATGTCCAATACACTTAAAAATAAAACTAAAACACAAAAATCTTTAACCTCATTTTTTTACTGGAATAATAAACCATTGTAATACTAAATCATACAATTGTGTTTATCCAAAACAATCCATTTCACAGCCAAGGATGAGAGGTGTATTCACATGGAAAAACCTATCATACACAATGACTTTATGAGGAATCCAAATACAGTCTGCATTCCAAATTCGAAGGGAGAAGAAGTGCATGACAAGAATGAGGTAAATGTACATTTGTAGAAAAGAATTTGGTTGTTTTCGAATAATAACATATTAAATTACATAGAGGTGCATCCTCCTACCTTGCATAGGTTGGTCTAGCAAAGGTTGACATGTTAGGGTCATCTATGGAAGACATGAGGCAACGTGTCCAAGCACTAGAAACTACGATTGTCAAGCAAACGCATAACAAAACTGTACCAGAAGTCAGCCCATTATCAACTGAGGTTAGTGGCACTGAAATAATAATGAAGAAATTGAATGGGCCCAGTGAAAGTTAGACATATAATACCAACAAGAACACCAAAACAACAAGGCAACCTCGAAGAGAAGTAAGAGTAGAAGCCATAGTCAACAACTCAACTCACTCCGAAATTACTCAAAAAACCCTACAACGTTCAGCAATGGACCTTCCAAATGTAAGTGCCTGCGTGCGTATTTATATGTTTATATATTTACTATTTTTCATGGCTAACTAATCAATTGAATTGTAGTGGGTGCCATAACTATTTAGGCCTACAAAAGAAATGGGGTTGAGCGAGGTAGAGGCTGCAGTAGCAGCTTATGTATTTCAAAGCAATGTTTGTCATGAGTAAGTAACAATTATTAAGAAAATGTTACTATTGTTATAGCAAGCAATCTTATTCATCCATTAGTTCTATTAATCATATTACAAGACCGCGATTTTAAGCACAACACTATTCTGTGATGGTTCTAGACAAAGCTTCAAAAAGCTAATGCCTAATCAGAGAGTTGACCAAGACGTAAGACCTAATACATGGTACTTTTTAATGTAAATGTTAAATGCTTTTGGAAATATCACTTATTCGCTTTAATATTACAAACAAGTACTCAATCTGCTAGTTTGTATGCTTACACATGATCATAGATTAGTATACAACCATTCCACAATTCAGTTCCTTCCAACCACATTCTCTGTAAGCCATCTATTTTGTTGTAAATTTAATATTATAATGTAACTATCACTAACTATTGAAAACATGCTTGACAACTGTACTGTAGCAATATGTCTTGAATTGGAATAAAAATCCAAAAAGCATCATGACTTACTACCAGCAAGAATTTATGGGGAAAGTTGACTATTTGTCTCAAGTACACATAAAAAGCATATGTTATTATAGTAACAAAATGTAGATGTAAGTTGTTATAATTAACCATTATCAAATTTTCAGATCTTAGTACCAATCAATTAGGAGAACAATCATTGGTATCTACTTGTCGTTGACTTGTGTGAATCACACCTTATTCTGTTGGATTCCAATCCATCTTCAGAGAAATATGAATCCAAGTTGAGAAGCTTAAAGATTCTGGTAATGTTACAGTCATACCTAAGTTCACTCTTCACCATTTTGATATTCCACGACAATATTATATTTTAACTCCTGCTATTAATCCTAATTATATGGATTGGTTTAGGGACTATTTATAGAACGACTGCTGCATGATGATTCATTCTACGACTGTCGTTGTCCAAAGAAACCTATCATTTCTGAATTTCAGATTATTGAACCTGTTGGTTTGGGTCAGCAGAGACATGGCTCGTATGGACAAGATCATTTTGTGTTATTTTCTAATCAGGTAGAGAATAATCAGTGCAATTAGAGTGGTTAGACAACTAATGTGTCAATCACTTAAATAGGAATGACTGCAGAGTTTGGGTTGCAGCATGGATGATGCAGATTTCGAAAAGGAATGTATGGAACAAGTTCAACATCAAGGTAAGTTAAGTTCATTCATTTGAATTTTTTTACAAATTTTACTTAATAGCAATCATATATTATAACCCACAGTTGTTCGTATATGTCAGGTTGATGATGGAATGAGGATGAGGCTTGCGTTGGACTTAGTTATGGGCCAATATAACCGCAACCATGAACAAGTTATCAACTTGTCCATGCAAAAAATGAATGAACTAACACATATCAATAAGCAGATACAAACGAATTGATTTTATGTCAAATGTACTTCCACATATCTAACATTTTCTTTGATGCAAGTTTAAACATTTCAAACTTAGTATATAACAACTAGTTATCTATATGCTCACCATAACTACTAGTGGCATGTATGCCATTAGCATTTGAAGAGTGTGAACGGTCATAGGAATGCTTAACCCATTCAAGAATTTTCTTTAATTAACATGTTTTCTAAAAAATGACATACACGTGGTAAGTCATTAATACTATCGTAGTTAAAACGCGAAGATTCTGGTAATAATTATGACAATATATACCACTCAACAAACATGTAAATGACTTACTACTACTTACATATCAAAATTTCAAACAAAAATTGTAGAATATAAAAGGAAGAAAACTGAGGAAACACACCTTTTGCGCCTCTGTAGTATACGATGGTGAGGACTATGGTGCTTGTGTTTTTTCTGAACTGATGAAGCATGCATAAACATAAGACAAAAATTAAAAACATCATGTACAATTAACAAGACTCAAAGCAGGTAAAAATTATAAATAATGATATGGTATAGACTCTAGATGCAATGTACAAATGAATTCCAATAAATTGCTGAATGTGATTAATTTTAAAGAATGAGATGGTATAAATTCTAAAAGGGTCAAGTTATGGTAATTTTTGAACTCATGACATCTTATGCACGGGATAGCGATTTCAAAATTTTTACACATAATTGGTACATGTGATGAATTATACACCCTTCTTTATTGGGAAAATAGAATGACAAAAAAGTTGAGCATGACGTTCATAACAAATATGTAATTATCTTATCATTGTGCTTTCATTGTTCATTGCCATATATGGAAGAAACAATTCAATAGCAGAGTGGTTCTTTATATTAACTGTAAAAGGGCATTACGACATTTTTGGCAAACTTATTGATTATTTCAGAAAAAACAAAGAAAAAACTTAAAAACGGCCCAGCATATGGCCCATTGTATACATGGTACGGAAAATCATAGCAATTTCTGCATATAACCTAAACAGACTAATGAAATATATATATAATAAAAAGTTAGTTCAACAATGCAACATTGTTTAAATCACAAACTTAAACTTAAACTAAAGAAGTCTAGTAGTGTTGCTAATTCATTCATTGTTTCATCGTGAACCGGGTCATTACATTCTCATAACTACTACAACAATAAATAAGGCTAACAAAAACCATGTTCCTACCAGCAACCTCAAATGCAACTCCTCCTTTCTCATGCATTCAACTTGTACAACTTGCATCCTCCCAAGCTCATTCTCGATTCGGCCTAGCTGTTGTAGTACATCATTTATATTTGTCCCATTGTCATTCTTATCAATATTTCTCCTAGCGGGTGATGTTTCAGGCATTGAACACTCTATAGGGGGTTCAGCCCAATCAAAATATCCACATGCCTGCCAAAATATACACATTCATAGAAACAAATAATTTGCTTAAATATGAAGCCAAAAATAAATACAAATGAGGCAAAAATATAAGCCTACACAAACAACTGGACTAATTAAAATATCAACACTAGTCTCTAAGTCAACCAAAAAGTTAATTAATAATAAAACATGGAAGGTAAAATACTTAGGCAACTGCTATTTTCTCTAGACTATTACATAAAAAATGTCTACATTTCCTCTAGGGACCATTTAACACAAAAATGGTGCTAATATTTCTATCGTGACTGAAGTCTGATAGAATTGGACAAGAAATAAAATAAAAGATAGAATTTTATTGATGAATTTCCCTCTCTGTGTTAGAACCAGAGATGTGGAAATAAAAAAATTATAAGAAACTATCAAGAAATGGTAAACACAAACCAAACACTGAATAACCACAGCCCAAGGACAAGTTGAGTGGTGTCTTTCTCTCCTAAACCTTCATTTGCACTCAGAAATAGAATGCCCTCCCCCAAAGGACCCCCTTCTCTATTTATAACCATCTAACTATTATTCTAACAGAATAACCAACTAACTATTATTCCATCTGAATAACTCCTCAAAACAGAATAACTACCCTACTAGTGGTTCTGATCTACTACTACTTATTTACTCTTCCTAGTGTACACCCTTTTAGTGGAAAAGCCTGCTAAAAAAATCTCACACAAACCTTAATTCCAAAATAGAAATAAAAGAACTGATACTTACACGCTCCCTTCCATTCAATATGGGGCAATAGTAATATCTTCTACCAGGATTTCTATAAGACCAATAGGTCGTAATAGTTTCCATATGACCATATTAACAGATCCTCGAGCCAATTTGTCCATGGCTACGAGTTCGATGTATAGATGATTGAGAAGATATTCTGTTGAACAACCAGAAACTATAAAAACAAATGCAAGTTAAAATATAATGGAATAGAAACATAGTTAAAGTAACACATGTCAATAACATTCAATTATTGAAAGAGGCGTAGAGAAATAACAAGTTTTCAAATTTCTATAGATGACCCAGTCTTAAACTAGCTTAAAATAGTCTTACACCAGTCTTAGCCTTGTACATAAATGATCAACGTTTTGTCCCATGTGCAAGCGTACACCAAGTTTAGGATCACCTAAACCATGTTGCATTGCCACAACAAGAAGCAATAACAGAATGGGGAAGGACACTATTCCACCAACCAAGTATAGTCATTTATAGAGCCATAAACTATAGTCATACAAAATAAAGAACACGTTCCGTAAATCAAACTAAGGTACAAAACCAACACATGCTTCTAATACAAAAAAGTTATGCAAAAAAAAATCACTGTCAATGTGATATCAACAATGGCTATATAAGAAACTCATCAAAGAAAGTACCATTAGCAATAGTCCTATGCAGGGTTAATAAAAAGCCTTATTAATGAGTGAGTTAATAAAATAAATAGTCTTATGCAGGGTTTAGTGGGTTGTCCCATGGGTTTCAGCCCAAATTGACAGCTCTAGTTCTAGTTCTAGCTCTAGCCCAAATTACTTGCATCATAACTTTAATTTAACAGTAGTGTTATTCCAGGTCGTGTCATCTCTTGTTAGGTCTGCATCCAACTGTTTCATCTATGTCATTGACAATGAAGAAATAAAAATCTAAACCCAAGTTAAGTTCAATGACATACAGTACAAACATGTAACTATGTCGACCATTTTTGTTGTACTTGAATAATAAATCCAATCTGATTGTCGATGAGAATAAAGAACTGAACATAATTAAGAAATTAGGGGAAAAATGGATTGCTAGATTTGGTTTGACTACAGGACAGGTTTTTCCTAGTATCAGCAAGAAAACTGGGTTCATTTTAAATTTGCTATTAGAATTTCGAATAAGTACGCGGAAGAATAACTCTAGGCTGATGTCAAAAGAAGTTTCCCCTTGACTAAGTCCAAGAGGAAATGTATAGCTTATGTCTTCCTACTCATGAGCCCAAGTGGCGAATATTATACTATATTTTAGTAACAATAGAAGATGTATTACTAATAATAGGATTAATTAAGGGAATACACATAAACCTGAAGTTGGATACACAAATAAGGAGCAAGAAAGAGAGAAAAGATCTAGGTCAAGTATCATCAAGACCCCATAAAAAATCTCACATAAAAGGTCTTATGTGTTGTTTTTCTACTCCAAATCGTTTGCACTCTCTCATACACACACATACATAGGGAGAAAGAAAAAGAGACTGAGATTCTATACAGGTAAAAAGAATAGACCAAATGATTGGTCTTTTTGTTGCATTCTTACCATTCTTATCCATCACTCCAACACTAAAAAATCCTTAAGAAGGCACATATCTACTGCTTACTGAAATGAGGAAGTTACATGCAAGCAAAACCTGGTTGATGATTCCATCAGCATAATATCCCACCAAACGAATCCTCTAATAAGCTTCCTTGATTTTCTCCTAATTGAAAGCTTATAATTCTAATACCAATATTCAGTATAGGAACTAATAACAATTGTTAGCTTAAGACATTGCCAAGTGGCCAAACATAGAATCGTGTGTCACAATCACCCGTCGTGGTTTAGTTTGCAAAAATTAATGCCCCTCACAAGAGGTTGTATATAGATCCACACCTCCCTATGTTACAACTCCCCTATACTTGTCCTTACCTTCCCCACATTTTATAAAATCCCACATCCTTCTCTTCCCTCTCCTTCAGCCCTCATCTCATTCTTCCTTTCCTTTCTTCCCTCTGATCATTGTGCCATTGCCATTACAGGTTAAGAAAGACTTTGGTTCATTTGATAAGTACATTTCAGGGTTTGTCAATCATAAACCCATCTCCACTCAATACAAGTTTGGCCACAACATCCCAGTGAGGACTTCAAAATCAGAGAGCATAAGCAAAGACATGGTCATGAGGGGCTTTAGGTTCCTTGGTCCAACAGTCGTTCATTCATTTATGCAGCTAGTTTGGCTTAACAATGACCACTTAATCACTTGCCACAGTCACTTGCAATGCATCTTATTGGCAGCTTGCCCCCATTGTAACATGCAGACCTCTCTATAAATCCAATTTCAACTGAGAAATAAGGAATAAGAGATTGACTAAGAAGAGCACAAGACATAAAAGGTTTTCTGATTTGGAAAACCACTACCCTAATAAGTAAAACAAAAAAGACTCAATGACATTGACACTTTCTCCGATAAATATTCAATTTTCTTCAAGACCAAATAGCGTGCATGAAATTCACATATGGTTGCTATAGCGTTTGATTATACTGAGATGGATTACAAATGCTAACAGTGGTAATATTTTGCACTACCCCCTGTTCTTTTTAATATTCTCTTGTAATCTGACAATTTCTAATTAGAAAGTATATGACTAAAGTTCTTTCTATTCGGATATACTTTGATATAAGCTTTGTCCTTTTCATTCTTTGGGGACAGTCAACTGGGACATTCATTATAGCATCAAGAATTGGGAGTGCAACCCCAATTCCACCCCCTGTTCTTAGGCTAATGATCTATGTTATTTTAACTCTAACCATAACATAATGGATGACTCACTAATAATTATCACTCAAAAACAGAAACACACTCGGAAATCTAGCCAAAACATAGGAGCTAACTAAAATGCATACTTGAAAAAAATGAAAACCAAAACAGAAAATAAAATAAAAAATTAAGCAATGACGCACCTATGGAAGGTTGGTTTGGGAGATGAGACAGTGAAGAAGAGCGATTATTCTTCCTTTCAAACTTCTGCAAGAACAAAATGAAAAACGAAAATGGTGACTAAAACCTAAAGCGCAGAGAAAGTAAGAAAACCCCAGATTACAGAGCACCTATGTAAAATACTAAGGTTGCTTTCTCCAAACATTATGCAAAAGGGGAAAACTACTCTAATTAATCATAAAAAAATCTGCTCAGCTTACCGTTTGAAGCTGCGAGCACTTCGAAACTCCACTGCAAGCCATCGTTGACTCCACTGCTAACCATCGTTCGAAGCTCCACCGCTTAGCTAACCGTTCGAACCTCGCTCTTCCGCGTCTTGCTTTCGATTGGTAATCTTCATTCGAAGCTCATTACAAACATTCAACAAACAGAGGTTTAAGGTTATATTGCATTTTGGGGGTTAGGGTTGTGATTCAAATATCACGACTTTGGGGGAAAATCGACCTTCCACGATGAAGTAAATGTCACAATAGAGGGATTTGGGGGAAAGAACGACCTTACTGTTCTTCCAAGATTGGGGCTCACGTTCAACGACTAAGCCTTAGGGTTATTTCAATTTGGGAGTTCAGGATTCTTTGCTTTCTAAAGTTGAGGCAAACAGATGATTGAGGTAATAGAGTTTTACAAATTTGTAATATAACCCTCAGAGAGGACTGCAGTAGTAAATAAAAATTTTAAACAGCCCCTGTGACTTGGCTTTTTGCATTTGACTTGATTGTCATATGTCATAATCATATTGGGTTATCTAACAATGCCACCAATGATATTACCTTTTGAGTTGCACCAGAACAACCACCAATATATATATATATATATATATATATATATATATATATATATATATATATATATATATATATATATATATATATAAAAGAATCTCAAAATTAAGTGAAAACATATGTCTTCACGTTGATCTGTTACCGTCTACAGCGTTGAAATAAGACGTTATGTTAGTTTACAGAAAGGCTCAAATTTTTTGTGTTGTGGTATACTTTAAAAAAAAATGCTTAATGTTACAAAAACATCTTTTATGAAATCGTTTACGAAAAAAATTAGTTGTTGATTGCTTCTTATGCGTGGGTAATGTACTGCATCTCAGATTTCAAAATTATTACCTATGTCTACGTTATGTCCTTTTCTATTGCCATGTAATTCGTAAGCATTTCTTGCAATTCAATAATTTAATGATGATGTTATTTGCAAACCATTTTTTATACATTATTTTTATATTATTTTTTAAAATAATAAAATAAGATAAATATATTTCTTAAAACACATTTTTTTTGCTTTTTATATTTTTTAATGAAGTAGGTGTATATAAAAAATATGATAAAATAATGTGCACAAATCATTTTCCATAATTTAAGGCTACCTACCTCAGCTTTTTGAAACATAAGTTATGCTTGGATATTTAGTAATTAATAGAATAAGATAAAATGTGATGGGATATAATGGAATGAATTGAGATATAAGTGTCATTCCATTGCTTGAATATTTTAGAATGAAATAAAATAAAGTTATCATTCTATTGTTTGGAAAGTTGATATAATGGTAAGAGTTATAACTTTATTTTTAGTAGGAGAGAAAGTTACAATTTCATTCTATCACATACCTCCCAAATTGGGAGAAGGGGGGGAGGAGAAAATTGATGGTTTTTGGTGGGATGGAATAGAATTCATCTCACCCACTTCTATCTCATTCCATCCTTTTTTAACATAACCAATAGAACATATCTCTATTTCATTCAATTTCACTTCATTTCACTCAATCTCACCGATCCAAACATAGCCAAATGTTGTCACTCCTTTCCAAACCTAACTTATCTTGTAGCTATGGCATCTAAAATAACTTTTCCTTCTAACTCAGGAACAAGGGTGTACATGAGATGTATTAGGAAAGGTTTGAATTGACTTAAATCTAGTTTGATATTTTGATTGAACCATTTTTTTGGACTCGAACATGACTTGACCATGACCCAATAATGACTGGGTCTAAATCGGGTCAACTCGATATATAGACATAATATATAAATTTGAACATTATGTATAGTTAAGTGATAAAATTATAGAAGTGAAAAATTAAAACTAATGCATATTTTATAATATATATTTCAAAAGAAGTAATATCAATATAAATATATTATCATATTATACAAAAGTTATTAATTTAAGTTAATAAGTCGTGTTATTTATAAATAATTAGAAAAAAAAATATAAGTTTTAAAATAATTTGAGATATCGGACTAGGTTGAAACAACTTGAAGTATAACCCAAATCCAACTCGAAAATACATCAGATCTAATTTTTAAAACTCAAACTTATCTCAATTAAATTCAGGTCAGGTTAGGTTAAAAGGACAGGGTGAGTCCTGAACACACCTACTCAGGAGAAAAATCAACCTCTAGTAAGCCATGGAAGAGAGTTTCTCTTGTGTTATATAGCACCTCTCTAAAAGAGAGAGAGAGAGAGAGAGAGAAAAGAAAAAGTTAACATGACCAAATAAAACTTTAAATTCATAAAGAACGTAATGGAATGGAATTATGACTAGAACATTCAAATAAAAACAATGATCAAAACATGCTTATGTAATAATAAGAAAAGTTCGACCACTCATATAGTACATATATACCATTACATGTCACACTTTGAGAAAAAAAATGTTTTGCAGCCAATGCTCACAAGGAAACTTAAGGAAAATAATATTAGGTGATAGGAGAATGCTGTTGTGCACCCTCCCTTAGCAGGATGTACACATGAACTTTGAACTTACTTGCTATAGTAGGTTTAATCGGTCCATCACCATCTCGTTGGAAAAAAAAAATCGATGAGGCTCCTGAGGATTTCACCAGCTTTGCCCACCAAACCGGAATCACCTTCATCCCCACCAAACCGTAGGTCAATGGCAAACTCCAAGTGGCATCCTCGCGTTACCAAGCCTCCGCATCGAATCTAGGACCTCCATCGTTGTCATTGTCGCTCCATCGTGCCAGACCCCGCCCCTCAACCATCGTCCTGTCGTGGTGTAAATGACGTCCCAAGTGTCGTTTGCAGTGGAAAATGGCATCGTTGTTGGTCGTCGCGCTCTTTATCTCTCTCCACCTATGGTTGCTAACTTAGATCTATGCATTTGAGACCCACTTTTCCTCCAACCAACCCATTCACCCTGTTCGCCACTTCTCCCTCGGCCAACCACCAGAATTGCACCACCAAGAGAGCTTTGATGCGCAACCACACGTAGTTCATCTTTGCACACATGAGAGCTCGCCCAACCCTCTTTTCGACTATCATTTTCTCTAATCGTCTCACTGTGACCTGTCCGGTGAAGCCCAGCCCTTGTTGGCCTAATTTTTGTATGGGGTGCTTAGCCGTCAACCAAGGTTATTACTGACAGTGAGGCCTCTGTTTTTCAAGATTTACCTATTTAACAGGTAGGTAGTGGTTAATTTTAGCCTTTGATGATTTTCACAACACATTTCTGCTTAATCAACGACTTGCATATATGATGTAAGACAAAGCCTAAGTGATGATACTGAAATAGTAATACATATGTACAACAATAGAATCGTTAAGGTGTGTAGCTGACCCTAGTTTTTTCTCCTCTTTGTGATGTTTTTGTTTCCTCTTTTGAGTGTTTCTTTAATCAAGGGCTACTAGTATCAATTGGCAAAAATTCTCTCCATTTTCTTCTTTGTTTTTCGTACTTTTTTAGTTTTTTTGAATAAATTTATTCAGATCTTTTAAAGCTATGATATCTTGGATTGATATGAAAGAGTGACTTTGGATTTATTAGATCTACCTCTTGTTATGGTATATTTGGTATTTTTAACTTTGACTATCTCAAATTAATCGCATGTCTTACCTTTATAGAATAGTAAGAGCTTCAGATCTATTTAAATAAGAGACGTGATACTCTTTTCAAACAGTAAACATTTTGATCTTCATAATGAAAGATGTATTAACATCGATAGTCTACAGATCAAAAACAAAATTACAAATCATGAATTAATTTTAAGTAAAATTATATTTTTTGTTCTTAATAGATCTATTATTATTATTTTATTGAAATTGTAAGTGTTACTAAACTTTTATTTGAATGAACTCAAAACTTAAGGCAAAAAGGTTGATTGATATTTTAACTTATTTTCTATTTTCAATTTGGTCCCATAATTTTTTTTGTTTTTATCTCTTAATTTATGAATCGTTAAACAAAGTGGTCCTTAATCTAACAAAATCCTTAATAAAAATATACAATTTCGATATTCTTATTACAAATAATACATATATTATTTTTCATACTTTATTTAATATTATTTATTATATTTATTTTTTTATTATTTTTTCTCTCTCAATTATATATCCTTAAAAAAAATGTGTATAATATTTATATCTCTAAAAGAGATATAAAATCATTTTTTTCCAAAAATATAACATGTGTGAGACCAATGAAACCTTGGCTGGTAGTTAAGGATTGTAGGCTTATAAGTATGTTGTATCGAGTGGCAGGTTAGTTCGGGAAAAATAGGTGTGGTGGTCTCCACTTGTGCACCCTTGGGTTCGGCTCAATAGTGATGGGCTTCAAAGTCGTAGATTCAAAAGCGTGGGTGTGATGGGTTGTTGAGAGATGCAAATGGTAGCTGGATTGCAGGACTAAGCGGAACATAGCTTCAACCTTTTGATAATCTTATATTAAATAATGTATATATTTATTTTTATATTTTATTTAATATTATTTATCATATATAATTTATTATTATTATTTTTCATTAAATCTGATATTATTAAAAGAAGTGTCAATAATATCTATATCTTTAAAAATAATTTAAGATTATCTTTTTCCTACTCATATAACATTGCAGAATTGTAGGGGTGTTTGGGGATCTTAGTCATCTGTTATTAAGTGTGTGCGCGTGTGCATGTGCAATTTAAATTTTAGTTGTCTATCCATTTATTTTTTATTTATTTTTCCTACATTTTTTAGGGTTTTATTATTAAGTTAATTTAAAAAATATTAATTAAGGATCATTTAATGCTTCTTATTAAATGTTTTTTATTATTTGAAAAAACATTAATTTTTTTATAATTTAATAAATACTTAATTTTATTAAAAATTTTATATTTTTATTAAGAGATGATATTGAAGGCTTGAGCGCCACTGCACTTGAAATTTGTATTCATTGGATAAATAAAGTATTTTTTTAAGATGTATAATTTTTTTAATTAAAAAAAGCATACACATTGGATGATTGGAAGCTAGAGCGTTTTACATCAACATTATTTTTTTAGTTTCTCCTAATATTTTTTATTTAATAAATAAGAAATTAATTTTTTAAAATATAATCAGATACTTAAATAAATTTTTTTAATAATATTATTTTTATATACATAAATATTAAAATTAAATACAAAATCACATATTTAAAGAATTCAAATTTCTTTTAATAAGTTGATATATTCATTTTTATTTTCTTAACCATTAGTCTAACAGCACTGTTGTCCATTCTTATTTTTTAAGCCGCTTCATTTACCTTTTTTAAAGTTTTTTTTTTTTTTAAAAAAGTACATTATTCCAATACCCATATTATACCTTTATTAAACAATAATATCACAAGTATACACGGATTTCATTTCGAATTTTGTCTTCACTCCAACCGACGCCTCTCCCTTCCCTTCCCCTTGTCATATAAACAATTAAAATAGATAATTTTAAGACCATTCAAATAATGATAAATATTTATAAAATAAATAATAATTTTAATTATTCGTATAATGATATTTTTTTATTATATATAAGAAATTAAAATTAAATTTTATTTCATAAATAATAATAATAATTTATCACTTTATTAATAACTCATAAGTAATAACGATCATCATTTATCGCCTCATTAATAATTATATAATAATTTTTATATAAAATATGATAAATATTAATTTTAACTTATTATGTATAATAAAAAATTATTATATAAATAATTAAAATTATCACTTATCTTAAAAATATTTATTAATTATTTAAATTATCTCAAAATTACTTATTTTAAATTGTACAAATAATATGTCTCTGAGTATACGTTACTCTGATTGAAATATGTATGATTTCTCATATTTACTATGACTGATTAAAAAAAAGTATTTGAGTAAAAATACTTTTAACTTTTTTTTATTTGCCTTATTTTTTACATATCCTCTATACTTTTAAAAGTTACATAAAACTATATATTCTTATATTTTAAAAAAATGTTACACATAAATTAAGTTAAGCATAATAAATCTAAAATTGAGTAATAAAGTCATTAATCAACAATTAATAACCTTAAAAGAATAATTTATTTTTAATTTTATCAATATTGCTTGTAATACTAAATAATTTTAATTGAAATTATATTTTTTACCCTTAAAATTTATATCCATAATAACATTTTTTTGTTTAATTTTATCAATATTATAAGTAAAATTGATAAAATTAAAAGTAAAAAATATCATTTTAAGATCATTAATAGTTAATTAATAACTTTATTAACTTTAGACTTTTTTTTTTACTAAACTTTAGACTTATTATACTTAACTAGATTTATGTGTAATATTTTTTTAAAATATAAGAAATATTTTTATAAATATTAAGATAAATTTATATAATTTTTAAAAATAAAAAAATATATGTAAAAAATAAAGCAAATACGGAGAATGTTTGAGTATTTTACTCAATAGTATCTAATGATCTTTATGCAAAGTTTTGAAAAAAAAATAAATACATAGGAGTGGGTGATATGCAATTGCAAATTGCCACAACAACCTCTGACGTCACCGGTGCTTCTCGCATTGGGATTTGTTAATGAAAAATCCTTCCCAATTCCCATTTTGGTCTGTGACTCAGCAAATTACATTAACGTCGTCGTCCTCGTCGTCACAATCATCACTTTCTTTCACTGGGCACTCCTTCCATTTACCCATATGGACAAAACTGCCCCTTATTAATAATATGGATTTTATTTTTTTAGTGAAAGATCAAAACTTTAAAAGCATATTGATTAATAAAATCAAGAAAATTAGCATAATAATTTAGGAGATATACTTATTATATAAATTTATTTTTAAATCATTTTTTTTAAAACTTCTATATTCAAGCATAATGTACGTGTACACCATTAAACTAAGAAAGACCTTAAAATTAAATAAATTCATATTTTATAACTTTTTTAAATTAAAATTTCAAATTAATTATCAAATCTTAGGGTTTGTGAACAATTTTTAATTAAATTTCTACCCTCTCAAGCATATTTTTCATAAAAGGCTAAATTATAGATAAATAAATATAATAAAACAACTATAACTATAAGATTCACAATACTTTATGTTAATGGAAAAAAAAATCAATTTTATGAATAGATGAGCAAAATGGTAGGATTTTTTTTTAAATATATTTTTTCTCAATATATCCCTCTCTTGCAATGACTTTTTACTGTATTATAAATAAGGTATTTTAGTATTTAAAAATAAAATAAAAAAGTAATACTACTACTACATTGATTTTTTTTTTAAAAAAAGCCCAAAATGGTACTTATGTAAGTGAGAAAAAACGAAAAAAAAATATTGGAAGGTGCCCAAATCACTTTCCAGTTCCCAAGACATTATGGTATATTATTTCTTTTAATTTGAAAATTCAGAAATGAATGCTTTTCTATACTAAACAATATGAAAAAATTTCTTTTAAACTAATTTTATCTTTAAAATAAAAAAATGAGAATATATCTATCTTAATTCAATTTAAAGTATATTATTATTTTAATTTAATAAAAAATAATAATAAATATATTTTTATTTGTTTAATTTAAAAATAAACTCATTTTAAATGAATTTTATCTAAACAATATAATATAATATAAATGGAAAAATCAATTTTATGTTAGTGAAAAACATTATTTTCTATATTAAACAATCTAATCAAGCCACAAGATTCAGAGTACTTTATGTTAATGGGCAAAAATCAATTTTACCAATATGAGTGTTAAGAATATACTATTTATGATACTTTTTTAATATATTTTTTTATTAAGTTATATTACATACTAAAATATTACTTAAATTTGATTAGTGTATAATTAATAACACTAAACTTGATTAGTATATAATAAAATTTGAGTGATCTATAATTAAATTTAAATATTATTTTAATGTGTGGCATAATTTAATAAAAAAATTATTAAAATAAATGTGATAAAAAATATATTCTCAACACTCTTCATTTTATGAATAGATGAACAAAATAATAGGATTTTTTTGTTAATATTTTTTTTCTCAATATATTCCTCACCTACAATGACTTTTCAATGTATTATAAAATCAGGTATTTTAGTATTTAAAAATAAAATAAAAAAGTAATACTACTGCTACATCGGTATTTGGACAAAAAAAAAAGTCCAAAATGGTACTTATGTAAGAAAAGAAACAAAAAACAAAGTATTGGAGGGTGCCCAAATCACTTCCCACTTCCAAAGACATTATGGCATTTTATTCTTTCTAATTTAAAATTCAGAAAGCAATGCACATAAAATATAAAAACAAAAGATAATACAGAAAGGAATGCTTTTCTATATTAGACAAACTACTAATCTAATCGGTAACCAAAAAAATACTACTAATCTAATCAAGTGAGAGTGACGTCTCTGTTTAGTGCAGCAAGCAGAAAACGAGACAGAAGCAAATTGTATGTCCTCTAACCCTTTTATAATTATAAATTATAATTAGCGCCACTTCTACACTTCCCCCACTCTTTCCCTCTATTGGGTTTCTTTTGTTCTCTTCCAAGTTTCCAAGGTACGCATTGTTCTTTACTCCCGAATTGGCTGTTCCTGTTTGGAAGCTGAGAAAATTGTCATCTGGGATTGTAAAGTTTGAAACTTTGAACAATCCTCTATTCTGTTCTCTTCCAAGTTTTCAAGGTACGCGTTTTTCTTAACACTCGAATAGGCTGTTCCTGTTTGGATGCTGAGAAAATTAAAGAGGAATCTGTCATCTGGAATTGTAAAGTTTGAAACTTTGAAATTTTGGCTGTTCCTGTTTGGAATTGTGAAGTGTTCAAACTTTGAACACTTCCCCCACTCTTTCCCTCTATTGAGTTTCTTTTGTTCTCTTCCAAGTTTCCAAGCTACGCATTTTTCTTAACACCGAATTGGCTGTTCCTGTTTGCATGCTGAGAAAATTAAAGAGGAATCTGTCATCTGGAATTGTAAAGTCTGAAACTTTGAACAATCCTCTATTCTGGGTGTTTCCACAATCCTATGTATATACGTATTTCTTAAAGTAGTTGAAGTTATAGCATTTTCATTGCTACAAGCAGAGGAAAGTAGTAAGATCAATTATTGTTTCTGATGGGTATTGTACTATTTTCTGATTAAAGAAAAAGGAAAGGAAGGAAAGCTGCAGTGAACCTAAAGAATATGTTTTTCTGTTTCTTAGATGGTTGATGGCTATATTAGCATTTGGATTTAGTGTTTTAACATTGAGGTTGAAGAAATTGCTTGATGTATGCCAGGGGTTGAATTACTTGCTTGTATTTGTTGTGTTTTGTGTTTTAGGAACAGAGATTATATCTACCAAATTTTAGTGTACTAGATATGGTATAGGTATACAGTTAATTGACACTGATAAGCTCTAAAATGATTTGCATATCTCTGTTCATTTTAAACATAAAAATATAAAATTCATTGGTCTGTAATGTAAATAAATTTGACAGAATTTCTTTGGATTCTAAATATAAATATTAAATGTTCTGTTTTTTAATACAGAAATGTCAAGTGTAGCACGCCGAGGCATCCATTACGTACAGAGACTAAATGCTGCAAATGTATCTACTGCTTTACTAGAGAAAGGCCAAAATCGTGTGATAGATGCTTCACTTACACTTATTCGAGAAAGAGCAAAGCTTAAGGCATGTCATCTTTGCTTTTATCCTGGTTGATTAGTGTCCCGTCCTTTGTCCCATAATTTTATATTTTGCATGGGTGATTTTGATTATAAGCTTTGCAAGAAAGAAATATAAATGCAGAAGTTACTTTTCTCCAGGGAGAACTTGTGCGTGCTTTAGGAGGTGCTTTAGCATGTCCATCACTTCTTGGAGTTCCTTTGGGACATAATTCATCATTCCTTCAAGGTCCTGCATTTGCACCTCCTCGCATCAGGGAGGCCATTTGGTGTGGTAGCACAAACTCAACAACTGAAGAAGGTAAGCATGTGGTTTTCCGTAGGATAGTAGAAGTCTTCCAAAAGGTTTTTGTTTCGCCTAGTCTGAATTTTGCTTTGTAAACTCATCTGCAAATGGTAATTCATTGTTTGCATCAAATCCTGGTAGTAAAAAGATTCAAGAATATAAACCTCTTATTTAATTTGAACTTTGAAATTGTGGATATTATTTCTTTAGGTTCTTAAAAATATTGGACTTTTGTGTTGCTAGGACCCTAGACATATGTTTTCCCTCCTCTTCTGGTTGTTTTCATTACGAGTATAAACTGGACTTCTGTAATGGTGCTTGCTCACCTATATTTAATTATTCATTGCCTATGAAGCTAAAGTAGTCATAGAAGCAATTTATTTAATGGGATATAGCTCACTTGCAATCTTAATTCTCAGTGCCTTCACATTTCTTGTACTGGGCTTGTAATTTTGTATGATAATCATGAGCTTATAGTAGAATGATTCTGGCATTGCAGGAAAGCAATTACAGGACCCACGAGTGCTAACTGATGTTGGTGATGTCCCTATCCAAGAAATTCGAGATTGTGGGGTAGATGATGACAGATTGATGAATGTCATTAGTGAATCTGTCAAGCTAGTGATGGAGGAGGTAAATTGTCAATTTGTGAGCTGCTTTGAACACTGTCACAATATTTGGAATTTTTATTATTTTCTTTTAAAGAAGTACACTTTCTACAACATGCAGTATATGTCTTTTTTTTAATCCAATTAGAGATTTTTTAACCTTTATTTTCAGTGCATTATGATTTATGTCTGAAATTGTTTTTAGGAAAACAAAACTGTCTGTAGTGTTTTACTTTTCTAGTATCAACATTATTTCCTGGAGTTTTATTTACAGGTTGCTTGATGACATTTTTTTTTTGTAAGTAATGTTTTCTGAAGCTTCATATTCCTCTTTTTTTTTTTACTTTTCCTTTTTTTTTTCTTGTTATCAGTTTTCCGTGTTGGAAATTTGTTAATAAATCAGATGGTAAAAAGGGAGTCACAATTGAGGCCAATTGACACTCCCTTCTCTACAGGCTACAGCTATTGCTACATGCTGGTTATTCATAGTACAAATCAAGTAGTAACTGTCTGTACACTATTAGCTTAGGTCTTAACTTTAAGATTGGCATTCATTTGAAAAACCATTGTCATTAAGGAAAAAATGGTCAGTTGATAGATTGGTCATAAAAAAATTGCTTTTGCTTAGGTCTTTCAATAGAGCTAGATCCATAGGTCCTCAAACTTGATTAATCAGTTAAACTAATAAATAGTAAGTATATTTTGACAAGAATTTTGGCATCTTGGTAATAGTTTGAACATGAGTAGGGAAGGATCCATGTGTGACATGATGAGACCAAATGTTAGATGGTCCCTGTATTTCATATTTTGGATTTATTTCTCCTAAAACTTCACTTAGATTGGAATGCTATTTTGTGGAAATAACTAGATATTTTAGAATCAAAACTATTATCACATGAATTATCATATTTTTCTGATAACTTTCTCTTTGAACTAGATATAGCTTGATTCTCATGATGTCTACATTTTTCCAGGATCCATTACGTCCCTTAGTTTTAGGTGGTGATCACTCAATATCATTTCCAGTTGTTAGAGCTGTCTCTGAGAAGCTTGGAGGACCAGTTGATATTCTTCATCTTGATGCGCATCCTGATATCTATCATGCCTTTGAAGGAAACAAGTATTCACATGCTTCTTCTTTTGCTCGAATCATGGAGGGTGGCTATGCTCGGCGACTCTTGCAGGCAATTTTTCACTCTTGATATGTTTGTAGCATTTATATTCTAAACTGTTTAATTTGATAAGGCATTTCTTAAACATAATCCATGGTTATTCTCTGTTATAATATGCTATTACTTTCATCTCTTTTAGCATTTATATTCTGTTATGAATTTATGGCTGGCTGTGCAGCACTCTGGCTGATAATTTTTGGGTACAATAGAACGGGATAGTAATCTTCATTTAGATGATAAATACAATGTGATCAGGAGTCAGGACTAAACCATTAGGGACCTATGCAAAGAAGACAACCAATGAGACATATGCATGGTATTGCTTCTACATATTTGATTTCACAAATGAAGGAATGCAATGCCCATTACATTTAACCTTAGATATTTGTTCCTCTATTCATATTGTTATGATTTCTTCTTGAATAATTGTATGATCAATTATTGATTATCTGAAATAATGTGTAATTTGTCCAACCAGGAGGTAGTACTTTGTGAGTTGAACTCCTAATAAAACCAATCGCAATCTCTATTGTAAAGCACATGTTTTGTTGAAATTTAGTTCAATTATATTAACCAGCCTATCAAAATGATTCTGTAGTTTCTAAAAGCTGAATTAACCAGGTAGAACAAGTAGAATTTTACACAAGGTTAAGTGCAAAAGAACAGATGCATGGTTTCTTTAGGTTTATTTCTTTGGCTGTTGTCTTCATCAGACGAATTTTGTTGTTGATTTGTTTTGGTAGCTAAATTGCTGCAAGTTCTTCGGCATGGTATAATATTTGATTTCTCTTCCTGAGTGATGATAGTAAATATTTCAATCCTCACCCATGATTTGCATGATATATCACATATTCTATGCTTTTAATTCATTAATTTATTTCAGGTTGGTATAAGATCAATAACAACTGAAGGGCGTGAACAAGGAAAAAAATTCGGGGTAGAGCAATATGAAATGCGAACATTTTCAAGAGATCGCCACTTTTTAGAAAACCTGGTCTCTCTCTCTCTCTCTCTCTTCACCTCTGTGTGTGTGCGCGCATGGGTGCATATGTGTGTCCGTGTGTTTTTCTCTTTTTTACAGTACACACGCGCGCACACACACTGAACTACACATGTTCTTTCATGTCTCTGTATCTATCAAGCATGGATACTCAGAAACCTTACATATTGATATTGTATTCATGTTGGCTACCTGCTTGGTACAAAGAAATGCATGTTAGAAATATAATCATTATTCTAAAATGATATTATTCCTTTAAACCTAAAGCCTTTAGGAGACCTCTGGGCAGTATCACAATTTTTTCAGGATACCTTTGGATTGGACTGGAATTCATTTTTTTTCTAGAAATTGGAACTTATCCTTTTTTTTTATAAAAAAAAGGAGCAGGGCGGGGGAAACTATGGGCTTTATTTCATATTTCTGAAGTACCCTTCAGGTAGCTCTTGGCATTGTCTCTATAATAGGTCTTTACATGTAATAAGTTTAAAAAGATTTATATGGAAGATCTTCTGCATTTGTATAACAATAATTACCATTGATGAAAAATTGACTTGACAGCATTCTCTATATCTTATCCATGCTTCCAAGGTTCCTATGCATTTGCTTTGGTGGGGGGAGGCGTCTTTTGCAATAAAATATTGTACCAGCTGCAATTTAATATTATTCTTTTGTTTTGCAATTTGGTGGTTCTTTGGTTTCTAAACCTTGGGGATTTCCTTTTGCAGAAACTAGGGGAAGGTGCTAAAGGTGTATACATCTCAGTAGATTTGGATTCTCTTGATCCAGCTTTTGCTCCTGGAGTGTCTCACATAGAACCAGGAGGCCTTTCTTTCCGCGATGTTCTCAACATCCTGCACAATCTTCAAGGTGATGTTGTTGCTGCCGACGTGGTTGAATTCAACCCACAACGTGATACTGTTGATGGAATGACTGCCATGGTAGCTGCTAAGCTGGTGAGAGAACTCACTGCAAAGATTGCAAAATGATAAATCTTCTGCCTCTTGGTATTTACTTCAACGCACTCCTCATTCCTTAAATGCACCTAGAAGACTATCATTTCAGAGTGGCATTCATTTTTCACTTGGTTTCATTTAAACATTCATAGAAGAGTTTACATGTACCCGTGCTTAACTGCTTAGAAAATCCATGCAGCACAATGCATGTGGTTCTGCAGAACATGAATGTCACAAACAGATTGCTAGAACTTTGCTGTTAGCATATTTTCCAATGTATTTTATGCCTAAATTAAAGAAGTATTAAAGATCAACTTTGTGTGACAATATACTTCTATAGTCAACTAGAATGAATGGAAACAAGCTTCTCCAGTTTGAATTATATATTGTTATTTCGACTACCTTTACTTCGTGAGTCCTTCAAATCATTTCAATAGCGATCCGTTCAAACGGCCTGTAAGTTGATTTCTTCACTCAGTGATTTGGATAACTAGATATTCAATATTTTCATATATAGAAATCATTTCAAAACATTATTGAGTCAAATATGAAAATTTAAAAAGTAATTACATATTTATCAAAAATAAATGTAAATAAAAATAATAATATTTTAGTATTAACTAGGATGTTACCTAAAAAAAAAGTAATAATTAGGATTAGAAGTTTTTTCAAACATAAGCACGATAAATATGTTCAATGTAACAAAATTAGAGATTAAGTCACATCATAAACATCTAACTATTTAGTAAAAAAATATAACGAATAATTATCTCAAAAATTAACGCAACGAAGTAATTGGACTGAAATTAGATCTTTAGTTAAATATTAATTAATAACTATTTACATTTTCCTTCAACCGTAGGAAAAATATATAGGACAAATATTACTCGTCTTCTCTAATGTTTGCTCAAATTGCACACGGCACCCTCTTCTTATTTGGGAAATGACACTGCCAATATCCTTGCTAGTTCACTCTTAAAACCGGTAGTGCAACCATCTTTGGAGCTGTTGTGGTGAGGCCGAACGAAAGAGGTGAGCCATGTTAAGTTTCCACCTTTCCCTCATCCTCCTATCAACCCCCATCTACTTTGTTGCCCATATTTTTCTTAGTTATCAATGATTGATGAATGTCCATTACATGCTTAATAAAAGAAAAATCCTAATAACACATTTTTTTAGATTTTTTTTTAATATTTATTTTATTATTAATCTAACAACAAGTATTGTTAGCATTCTCTTCTTAATAATATTTTTAAGTATATGAAAAAGACCAATAATAAAATAAATATTAAAAAATAATAAAAAGAATATGTTACTAATATTTTTCTTAATGAAATGCCTGAACTTTGCTGCCAAGTATTTTAATTGTCTCTAGGTTTCACAGGTGTTAAATAAGATGGGTTGATTAGGCATTTCACATTTTTATTAAAACTGAACTTAACACCGGTACACATAGGGAAGACAGTGTCATTTCCCAAATAAGGGGATATCAAGTGCAATTTGACCAATTTTCAAGAGAGGTGAGAATAATAAATAATTTGTCCATACATACATAGTTATATACACACATATATAAAGAGTATAAATTGCGATCTAATAAGTATCACTCTCCTCACAACAGAAATACATATTTGAAAGCGTCAAAAGAATCTAAGAAACAACTTCATTAAGAAAAAAGTTATCTCATGATGAAGTCATCTTAATTAACTATAAATGCAAATTAGATTTATTAAAATTAAATTTATCATAAGATTAATGGCTTCACTTCTTTTTGGTAGATTTAATTGCTTAACTTCAACCATGCATATTTTCATCCTTGAAAGTACATACTTGATTTCTTAATAGCAATTGTATTACAAGTTATTAGGCTCTATTATAAGATTTGATATTAAGGCTCTTTAAGAATTTGTTTTCATATAATAAATTAGTACAAAAACATATTTGCTATCATTAGTGATATCAGTGAGACATTATATATAGACATAAACTCACGCACAGCAGAAACACTGAGGAGAGAGGAGATGTAGTTCACTCATTCATACAAAAATAAATTGATACAATAATTGTGCACAAGTGTTGTCTTTTATAGGCTAAAGTTTACAATATAATAATAGTAAATGATTCTTAACCATGAAGAAAGATAAAACTGGACCATGTGACTTGCTTGCAACTTTTTCGAATTTGCGCTTTGCATAAACAGGTGCCTACAATTTCATTCTCACTTTGCTGCGGCCTTCTAGGAAACCAATGAAATTTTATTGCTTTGCCATAAAGTAATTTTTGGTCCAATCAAATTTTGCTTGATTTAATAATGCTTCTAACATTGCCTCCCTTAAATCAAGCTTCTGTCATTCTAAGCATTTTCTTCAACTTGTAAAATAACTCAGCTTTTAGTGGCTTGATAAAAATATCTGCAACTTGTTCTTCAGTGGGACAATACTCGATCACCACTTCTTTCTCAGCTACTAGCTCTCGGATCTTATGAAACCGAATATCTATGTGCTTGGATCGTCCATGAAAAACTGGATTTTTGGAAAGTGCAATTGCAGACTTGTTATCACAAAATATCACTGTGGGAGTATCTTGCTTTTGATGCATCACTTCAAGCATTCTTCTCATCCATACTACTTGCATAGCACAATTTGTTGCAGTTATATATTCTGCCTCAGCTGTTGAGAGTGCAATTGTTGGTTGTTTCTTTGAGGACCATGATACCGCTCCAGTGCCTAGATGAAATGCGTACCCTGAAGTGCTTTTTCTTGTCTCTATATCTCCTGCCCAATCACTATCTGTGTATCCAACAAGCTTCACATCATTATCATTAGCATAAAGAATTCCTTCAGTCAGAGTACCTTTGATGTATCTGAGAATTCTCTTTGCTCCTTGCAAATGACAGACACGTGGCTCTTCCATGAATCTGCTGAGCAATCCAACTCCAAACACAATATCTGGTCTAGTGGCAGTTAAATATCTGAGACTTCCAATCAAGCTCTTGTAGTATGTTGAGTCAACTCTTCTTTTATCACTATCTCTTGTCAGCTTCAACTTTTCTTCAACTGGTGTAAAGATTGGCTTTGAATTTCTTCAAAATATCTACTGCATATTTCTTCTGAGAGATGAAAATTCTATCATTTTGCTAATTGACTTCAATGCCAAGAAAATAGGACATTAAGCCCAAATCTGTCATCTCAAAACATCTAATCATAGCCTCCCTGAATTCTGTAATCATCTTTGGATTATTGTCAGTAAAGATTAGATCATCAACATAAAGGCACACAATAAGTATATTCTCAGGATCTACAGTTTTAATATATAAAGTGTGCTCAAATAGGCATCTCTGAAGTCCATGCTGCACAAAGTAAGAATCAATCTTGTTGTACCACGCCCTGGGTGCCTGCTTCAAGCCATACAATGCTTTCTTCAACCTGTAAACTTTATCTTCTTTGCCTTTGATCACATACCCTGCAGGCTGCTCAACATACACTTCTTCTTCCAAAATTCCATTTAAGAAGGCAGATTTAACATCTATTTGATATATTTTTCAATTATTTTGAGTCGAGATAGATAAAATCATACGAATTGTATCTAATCTCGCAACAGGAGCAAATACCTCAAAATAATCAATACCTGGCTTCTGCTTGTATCCTTTTGCCACCAACCTTACTTTAAAATGATCAATTTCACCATTGGGTTTGTACTTTGTTTTGTACACCCATTTCACTCCAATTGGCTTCTTATCTACTAGCAAATTTGTCAGCTCTCACATTTCATTCTTCTCAATTGCATGAATCTCAGCATCCATGGCTTTTCTCCAATTCTGATCATTTGCAACTTCTTCAAAATTCACTGGCTCACAATATGCAAATAAAGCAAAGTTGATAATTTCTTCATCAGATGGGTCACAATCATTACCCACAACATAATCCTCCAATCTGGCTGGTAGTCTCCGTTGCCTCTGTGGTCTGCTTGATGTTTCTGGTTCATCAAGTGTTGGGTCTGTATGTCCATTCTGTTCAATATAGCTATTTGGAATCACCACTGGCTGCTTTTGGGTTTTTGGAGACCAGTTCCATGTTCCTTCTTCATCAAACATCACATCTCGACTAATAATCACTTTCTTTGTTTCTGGATTGTAGAGTCTGTATGCCTTTGAATTTGTGCAGTAGCCAATGAACACACATTTTTCTCCTTTATCATCGAGCTTCTTCCTCAGCTGATCTGGTACATGGGCATATGCTATACATCCAAAAACTCTGAGGTGCCGAATAGAAGGTCTTCTTCTGCTCCAGGCTTCTTCTGGTGCTTTGTCACGAACACTTTTTGTTGGACACCTGTTCAAGATATACACAGCAGTGGCAACAGCTTCTGCCCAAAATTCTTTAGGCATTTGTTTTGCTTTTAGCATACATCTAACCATATCCATGATTGTTCTGTTCTTCTTTTCTGCAACTCCATTCTGTTGGGGAGTATATCTAGTTGTTAGTTGATGGTGGATTCCATGTTGCTCAAAGAAATCTGCACAGACGAGGTATTCTTGACCTCTGTCTATTCTCAATGCTTTAATCTTGCAGCCATTTTGTTTCTCCACAAATGCCTTAAATGACTTAAAGGCATCACAAGCTTCTGATTTCTGCTTTAAGAAATACACCCAAGTTTTTCGGCTGAAATCATCAATAAAGGTAATAAAATACTTACTACCACTATGTGTTGGAATTTCAACTGTGCACAAATCTGAGTGATCAATCTCCAGTGGCTTTCTTGCTCGCCATGACTTTCCTGTAGGAAATGATTCTCTGTGCTTCTTTCCCAATTGACAAGTCTCTCATACACTATTAGGAACATTTACAACAGGAAAACCAGAAACATATTCTTTCTTTGACAGATAATTTAATCCAGAAAAATGAAAGTGTCCAAAACGCATATGCCACAACCAATCATCATTTGGTATGATAGAACTCAAGCAAGGATATTTTTCATGTTGAATTTTTAAAGGGAATAGGCGATTTGGAGTCATTTTTACCTTGGCTATAAATTTCCCACTCTTGTCAATCGACGTGCAGTTCCCATGATAAATCTGCATGTTGTATCCTTTCTCTGATAGTTGTCCCATGCTCAATAGATTATGATGAAGCCCAGGAGCGTAAAAAACATTAGAGATAAAATTCTGTGAGTCATCTTTTAATCTAATCATGATTTGGACTTCTCCTAAAATTGGAATATTGGTGTTGTTGCCAAATTTAACAGTTGAAGTGACTGTTTCATCTAGCAAAGAAAATAATTCATTTTTCCCACACATATGATTGCTACACCCAGTATCTAAATACCAGATGTTTTCATCTTCTGAGAAATTATTGCTTGCCAGAAATAAACTTTGTGGGTTATTAGAATTCTCACCAATATCTTGGTACTGGTTTTCTGCAACGTTTGCCTGCTGTCGGAATCCGCAATCTGCTGCTCTATGGCCAAACTTTCCACAGTGAAAGCAATTGAAACTACTTTTTTCTTGATAATAGCCACTTCTACCTCTTCTACGATTAGTAGACCAAGAATTATTTCCACCTCGTCCTTGACTGTGTGGTCTGAAATTATTGTTTCTTCCTTGGTTGAAATTGTCACGTCCTCTTCCTCTGAAATTACCACGACCTTTACCTCTGAAGTTCCCTCTTTCTCTATTATTGAAATCATCACGACCTCTACCTTCTTTACTTTGGCTGGATTCTGCCATGTTGTTGAAATTCACCAGACTCTTCAACGCTTCTTCATTTACCTTGTCTGTTTTCTCCAGTATTCTTCTTACGTGGCTTTCAATGCTTCCCTGCAACTCTGCTACTGACATAGTGTCTGTGTTGTGGGACTCTATTATTGTAGCCACCACATGATCAAATTTGATTGGTAAGGTACGTAGAATTTTTTCAACCACCTTACCGTCAGACATTTCTTCTCCATACACCCTCATCTTACTGACCAGGTCAGTAATACGAGAAAAATATTGTTCAACACTTTTTGAGATGGACATCTCGCATTTTTCATATTCTCTTCGCAGGGATTGCAACTTGGATTTTTGCACCTTTTCTACTCCTTTGTATGACAGCTTCAAAGCATCCCACGCATCTTTAGCAGTTTTACAATTTGCAATTTTGCCAAAAATTGAATAAGCTACTCCTTGTTGAATTTGTGACAGCGCCAACTGGTCCTTCTTTTGATTTTCTGTATTAGCTTCTTTCGGTAAACCTGGGTCAACAAAGCTCTAAATATTGTGAGCTTTCAAATGGGTGGTCATTAACAATTCCCAATAATTGTAATCAAGATTCCCATCTAATTTGGGACCGGACCAGACAATATTGTAGTTTGTGGCCATTTCTTTCTCTCTTAAGTGGACTCAAAAATTTTGATAAAGCAAGAACTCTCTTGTTTCTCACTCCAATTTTTTTTTTTGACACTAACTCTCTCTCACAAACTCACAAAACACATGCTGGATCTAACCAGCTCTGATACCAATTTGATATCAGTGGGACATTATATATAGACATAAACTCACGCACAGCAGAAGCACTAAGGAGAGAGGAGATGTAGTTCACTCATTCATACAAAAGTAAATTGATACAATAGCTGTGCACAAGTGTTGCCTTTTATAGGCTAAAGTTTACAATATAATAATAGTAAAGGATTCTTAACCATGAAGAAAGATAAAACTGGACCATGTGACTTGCTTGCAATTTTTTCGATTTGCAGTTTTGCATAAACGGTGCCTACAATTTCATTCTCACTTTGCTGCGGCCTTCTAGGAAACCAATGAAATTTTATTGCTTTGCCATAAAGTAATTTTTGGTCCAATCAAATTTTGCTTGATTTAATAATGCTTCTGACAATTAGGCTCTACCTTATACTTATTTTCTTGCTTTGCTACCTCACCTTCTGTTCTGCCTACAGCCTGCCAAAATATTTGCTACCATGCTGTCAAGTCAAATTTCAACTTCCTCTTTGTTTGCCCCTTCTCTTTTCTCCAATGCTATATCCTTATATCTTCTGGCACATACAATATACAATATCAAGTCAATGGCTGTCAAAAAAGCAGACAAGAAGAAAAATCTGTCTAAGTGACCATCATTTAGATTAGGTGGAACCCAACCAGGTCTTCCATGACTTGATGTGATTTTCATCACCACTGTCAAAATAATGTTGGCAGCATAATTACCATGTGCAGATGAAGACATGGTCAACCCCATACCCAAGCTTTTTAATCCATCTGGTGTTTATGATGCAAAAAACTTCATTTGTGCCACATATACAAAAGCTTCAGCTACTCCTACAAGCACATATTGTGGTGTCTGCCAAAAGATGCTCAAATTACTCCTACAAGCATCCACTTGTTCTGTTCTAAGTAGCAAAGGTTAAGATTATGGTTTAAATTGCGGTTGTGGTCGTGTTATAACTATATAAATTCAAACATCCACTTTTGTTGTTATTTGGTTTCTTAGAAAAGTTGTACAAGTAACAACACTAAAAAGAGAATAGCTTCAAATGATAACTTCAATAGAAATAAGTTAAAAAGAGGTCATGTTAATCAGTTCCACAAAACCTGGCTGATTCAAAAAATCCGACCAACCACAAAAAAGAAGTAAAAATATTATGCAGCGGCATTCCCCTGTTCTTTGCACTTTTGCCTTTGTTCTTTACTTTTAAATTCAATTTTGTATATGTTTTTTGCATTCCAAGGCTATTTATATGCCTCTACATTTTCTTATCTATCATAATCTGTAATTGATGGTAGGAAAGCTAATTGCATCCTTACTTCTTTGGGTGCCCATAGATCTAAGCCTTCAACCTTAACGCATGGTTTGTATAGGTATATATACCAACTCCTCCTTTTAGCTTCTCTATAATTTGTTTCGTGAGCTCTCAATATCTAATAGTCTCATATAATCTGAGATTTATCTGAATTTACGTTCTCATTGATAGGATTTATAAGATCTAGGAAAGGTTCCATAAAATCTTTTCATTTTAATTTGTCACTATACAAAGATACTCTCATATTTCTTAGTCCATTCTTATTCATATACTCTATATACGTACGCTCAATCTTAATGAAGAGTCCTCTGTAGAATTTCTATTGTCTTCGAGTGAAATCAAAATGACAATATTTCAATCCACCACTATCAAAATATTCTTTGATAAGAATGGAATACACAACTAAATGATAGGTAAGCTTAAATATTTTTTAAGCTGACATTGTTTACACATTTCTTTGTGCTGATGGAATCCACATTAGTGCAAAAAGGATGTTGAGGTAAGAACATGTTAGTTATTGTGAAGAAATTACATTATTAGCTCTTCCTAATATGAAGAAGGAACTTATTATTACTTTGGAATTGTTAATGTGTCACTTTGTTCAACTTCAGGAGATGACTGCACCTCATATTAAATTGATTATGACTTTTAGTTTTTTTACTGTGGTATGTTAAATATCATGAAATTAAGTAAGTTCAATTTTAGTTATGTGACCAAAGATCTACACTGATTTTTGCCCTTTTTCTCTCTCTCCTTTGAACTAGAGTTGGTCACTAAAGAGACATTAATAATTTTAGAAGGACAAAATTTAAGTCTATTTTTTTATTTCTATTACATTCATTCCACCAATCAAACTATAATATATGTACATTTTTTTTAAAAAAAAAGAGTAAGAGAGATAACATTAATAAACATATATTATAACTTAATTGGTGAAACAGATATAATAAATATAAGGAAATTGGACTTAATTTTTATTCATTATGAAATTACTCCTCTTGAATATCTTTGAGTGAGTATGGGTGAATGATGCAGTGCAGGAGAGTGTTGTGAGTAAGGTGTTACGTGTGTGATGTGATGAAAGTAAGTTGGTGTATGATGATAAGAATGATCATGTGTGTGAGTGATAGTTGAATGGTAAGTGATATGGCAGTAATGTGAGTGAACATTATGGATGGGGAGAATCTCAATTTTTTTTGAAAATTTATTTTTGAACCTAATGGTCATATCCCATCAGCGAGTAACACTTTCAGAACTAATGATGATAGCATGATTCCTCGACTTCTCATTCTCCACTTTTGTTTTTTTGAAAATTCTTTCTCCTTTCTCTTAATTTTATATTGCAGGGCTTATGATTTGAACATGTTGGGTATTGTACTTTCTAAATACGTTGTCTAACTCAACATATATGGCCATTTCTGTTGCTTGATTAATTTGGCTTCCGCATTGATATATTTCTTCGATGATTTTACGAGAAACGCTTAGATACATCATTACTTGAGATAAGAATGGCCTTAGCAGATTAATTCCTTTGGGTCCCTATAATCTATGTAATTTTTCTTTGTTTTATTCATTTAGGATCCCAATAATTGTTATGGCTTTTATGTTGAGGAAGTTGTTTATTAGTTGTCATATTTCCAATTTTTAGGAATTGAATTTCAATTACTTCACTTATACTGTTAGGCACACCCATTATAACAGCCCATTTCAATTGCAAATGGGAAAAAAAAGGACCTTTTTTTGGAAAAAAAAGGAAACTTAAATAATTTTGTATTAATAAAAGAAACTAAAAAGAAAAAATAGTGTTTATAAAGAACATGAATGATTAATATTCCCCATATTTATATTTTTTTCTTTTTATTATTTAATAAATTGGAAGAAGTGAAGAAAGAGCAAAAATATTATTGTGCTATTTTTTTCTTTTTGATGCAACTATAATAATATTTTATCATGTTAGAATTGAAAGAAAAATAATAAACTCATCATCAGAAAGATTCTAAACTATTTTTAATATTTTTATTTAAAAAATTAAAATAAATTTTTAAATTTAGAATTGAAAATAATTTCAAGTTTCTTAATAGTCATTATATTAATTTTAACTTTAATTTTAATTTTGTTTTTGTTGTTACACAATTTCTTTTCCTTTATAAAGATACTATTATTATATATGCTTCAAATAAAATAATGTTCTTAATATGTTTCAACATTTTTTTCTAAGAAAAAATTAAATTTACCTACTACTTCTTTTAAACTTTCGTTTAGGAATTTTAATATAAAAGATTGTAATTAAATATTAATTTGATAAAAAAATTTTTTAATGATATTGAAAATTCATAATCATTATCTATTATCAATTTTTTATTATCCTTTTCTATTTATTATTTGAAACAATAATAGTTTGTTGTTCATATTTTGGGATTTCTTTAATTATAATTATTTTAATATTCAAATTAAAAAATAAATAATAAATAATAGATATTCATAAAACATGATGTTTGTATTTTATAATATCTGAATATATGATTTTTATTTACATAGCACAAGCTTGATAAATTTATGTTTTTCGATTTTTTTTTTGTTATTAGATACCCACATCACCACATGTTTCATGTTAAAAAAAAAAAAACGCTCACATGCTTTGGGAGTCTAAGGTTCTATAAATGTCTGGTGGCGCATTTTTATAATCTATGAACAAGTAAAAAAAGTAATACATGAAAGCTTATTTTGTTGATTTAAACTAATCCTATTTTGGCTCATATCCCTTGAGTATATGGTCTTAAATTTAATGTTGTGATTTATGTATATGAAAAAATATTGTTGGGAGAGATTTTCGCTTAAACATTTGAGTTGAGAAATTAGTCTTTCATCTATCAAGTAAAAAGATAATCTAGAAAACAAAAAAAAAAAAATTGATTGATCCTATTTTATTATACCATTATTATTATTATTGCAACTAATAATTATAAAGTTAATTTACAATAATATGTTATTGACTTCCAGTTTTAATAAACCATATTTTTTTATAACTCATTATCTATTATATTTTGCATGTAATTTTTTACATTTATTACTTTCGGTTCTCATTAAGAGTACTAAACTTAGGATTTAATTTAATCACTCTAAGATGTTATCAGTAATGAAGTAGTGAAACATTTTAAGAGTTTAATTGGTATGTATTATTAATGTAAATGAATTTTACACTTATATTCATTAATATTTGACAAGACAATATTTTTTGTCATTTTTTTTCTTAGTAATTAAAATAAAAACAAAAGTATCAAAATATTAATAAATATGTGTAAGACGATGCATACCACTTTAATTCAAATTTTAATTAATGGTTAAAACATTTATTTACAGAATATGAATAAATTTTGTATAATCTATTTATTTCATATATTGATTAGTCATATTGATACCATTTTTTTACTATTTGTTCACTGGTTTAGATTGGAATTTTCATAATTTATTATGTTCAAAGCCTTTGT